>CM040094.1:16371250-17722500 GCA_022496805.1 Pohlia nutans
ATGATTCTCCACCAGATACGGATGGCCAGCAATTGACTGAAACAAAGAATTGCAAAGATAGTTTCCTTGATGATTTCAAAATAATAATAATCAAGCATACAGTTGCCACCGTAAACAAATATATGTAGCATATAACTCAAATGTCAGGAGAAGTTACAGGCTACTTCTATTGATGAACGATAAATTTAATATCACAGGCACTGCAAAACAAAGGCAGAATTGACAATCAGGTAATTACACTAGCACAAACATAATATTTTGTTGTTCACATAAATCATAGCTGAACTTGTGCTTACTGCTGAGGGGAACCAGTGACTCTTGCTTGTTCTGCATGCGCCACTTCAAGATACCCAGAGGACTTCCGACTGGAAATGGCCGTTTTGAATCCTTAAGACCCAAAATGTTCTTGTCTGAGTAAAGAGTTTTGTCAATCTTTGGATGCGTCTTAAAGTCGAACAATTTGTTTGCACCTGATTCAACCTGTTGAGAGAAAAACCTGTTTAATATGAAGAAGATTGAAAATTGTAGAACTGAGAACTACTACCCTCACATTACAAAGACGTTCAATAGTAGTTTTCAAATCAAGAGAGGAGGAGTCAGACACGATGGAAGAATCAAGCACCTGGACCATAATGTATGCATCTTCTTCTTTCTGCACCACAAGAGACATACTACCCTGCACTTCCATATTTTCAAGACCCCCATCCTTCTTTAGAACAACCACGAGCTTCTCCTCCACACCCACCATAATGGGATCTGAACTAATGGGTGCAGCAGATGCTGATCTCATAGGTCCAGGTGCAACATCTTCAACAATAACTTCACCCTCCGCTTTCAAAGACTCCAAAAACTGATTTGTCTTAGTTGATTTTCCTAGTTGCATGCCACCCTTCGAAGGAGCTGAAGTAGCACGAGCTGAAAAGGAAAAAAGGACATCAGTTGTGCATCAATATTTCAGATAGAAAAACAAACCGTGATCACAAACAACCGACTGGCGACAGGGGGTCAATGAAAAGTAAGTCGTGGAAGATTATAACACACCTGTAGGTTTGAAGACGTCAGTATCAAGACCTGATCCAAAGCCAGATGAATTGTTTCTTGCGCCAACACCCATTGAAGAGTTTGTGTCACCAAAGCCATTGTCAAACCTGGTAGAACCCATAGAGGGCATGGATGGAACGAAGTTTCCTTTGTCACCTCTGCCCTTCTCCATCTGCATCTCACACACATAATTATGACAATTAGCAATTTGAAACATGTTAACAGGATCGTCACCGGCTCGCTAACAGGCCTTCAAGTACGTTCGTGTACACTTCCAGTTTGGTTCAGATAAATTAACACTAAGTACAAATCTCCTTATACGCAATGACTTTATGTTAACAACAAAAGGCTGACGAAGATAAGATTAGTGAACAACTACAGAAATATGTTCTGGACAATCATCACAATACTGCATACCCGGTTCTTCTCAATCTCATTCGCCTTGCGCTTCATGATGTCCTTCGTCTCGTTGATTTTGCTCTCAATTATGCGCTTGTGCAGCCTTTCTTCGTGGCTCTCCATCTCCACGTACTGTTTAACTTGCGCGATAGTGACATTCTCCTTATGCCCAAGAGAAATCACTTCATCGAAAGCAAATATAAGCTCAAAGGCCATCCTGCAAATACCTTCCTCATCGAGGGATGGTACGTATTCAGGTACCTATGCGAGTCAAGGATTACACTCAGTGTCATCCCTAACATCCGAAATATAAAACTCTGGCCAGGTAAGTGCCAAACTCTAGCAATTTCCAAAGCTATACGCGATGCGAGGAAGTTTGAAAGAAGACTTAGCTTTCCAAATGACTTGATCCCAAAATCGCTCAAATACAGAATACGATCCATGAAAACCTGTTTGATAATTGCAAATCAATAGTAACTATCGAAAAAGACAAGTAGAGATCGCAGAACTGCAGTATAAAAAGGATACGAGCTTAGAGAGGAGTTGTAAGGTGTCCCGATCCTCTAGAATATTGCTCTGCTTATTGGTCACTAGGAGAAGGTACAACGACTCCATTGGTTGATAGACATAACGGACATTGTCTGTCTCCACGTATGTATGTTGCTTGCCGATACCAACAAGCTTCGGAAAAGTAGCGAGTAATCCCTCAATTCGTATCCTGGACATGTCCACATACTGCCGAGATACGAGAGCTGCAAAACAATGGAAGATATCATTCAAATCATAGCTGTGATACGAACTATACATCAACCTCTTGATGCAAGTATCATTCACCACACATAACAAAAGAAAAGCTATTTTTTTTTGCTTATTCAGACAATCTGCGTGCAATTGTCAAATCCTGACTACGGATCAGGGCAAGACCTGCATTAAAAGACCTGATACCCCGTTCCAGCTAGGATGCAACTACATTTGACCAAGTCCAGTCTCTGAATCTACGATTATGAGATTCTCTCAGATTATGCATTCATGATATTGACCTCCTCATTGGCATCCACAATGCAATCGGACAGTCTAACAGCAATGCTCACTCTTCAAACTTCAGTAAACCCTAATACTTAACTATCGCAAACGCTGAGAACCTAACCATAAACTCCAATAATCATGGAGTACAGCATAGAAATTTCTGATAGAGAAAGTACAGTACCTTTCCCGGACTTGCTGATGATAGAAGCTGCCAGGACCACCTGCCGCGAGCACGAGAAGCTCACTTTAGCTCAAAACCCTTATTAACGCACAAATGATCAAATCAAGAGCATTAAGCGACGAAAACCTACCATTGTGGCCGGGTTCAAACAAGCGCAGATTCAAGGACAGTCCCGATCGATAATGGTGATCCTCCAGCTATGTACGCTCCCGCATTTCTCCGCAACAATGCCCCTGACCTGGAAACTGAACCGAAAAACTCCGTAACTGGCTTCAAAAGCGTCGCGTAAGGGAGAGTAATGCAGATCCGCAGGGTAATGCAGCCTGATCTGAGTGACGGCAATGGTGGTGAGGGGAAAGGAACACAATGAGGAGCCGGAGGAAGAAGACGGAAGGGCTCGTGAGATGCGAGAGCGAACGAGAGGGGCTCATGAGTGTCGGGCGCGGGTCGGGTCAATAGATACTGCCGGGCTGTCCCGGACCCGGTCCGTGACATCACCTGCAATAATCTTCCAATCAGTGCTTTAGGTGATGCCTTTAGGTGAAATAAGGTGGTTGCCCCATTCCCAACTGAATAAGAAATACGGGTATGAGGCATTGAAATTATTTAGTGTTATTATTTTTCAGAGATAGGCAAGAAGAATTAGATTCCAACACAAGTTGAAACATAATTGTTGGATGAAGATTGAATTAGTTACAAATTTTCACAGTTGAAGTATGACGCATCCCATTCACGTCATATAGGTACACCTCTTTCTGTCTAAAGAAGAATTGTATTGCACACACTAAAGATGCTTGAACCAACAACAACGAATCCATAACCACACTTACACATACTAAAACCAACAAGAGAGAACCCATTACCAATTGTAACTCATGCTACAACCAACACTGATGCAGCATTGATTGTGGATAATGCCCCTAGGTGTTGGTAAAAGGAGCCAGTTGGGAATGGGGTAACCACCTTATGGAAACACTCAACCCCCTCTAAGGTTGAGGTACCTTATTCCGATAACTTAAGCTACCTACACTATTTCTGGACCAACCATTAATAGGGTGATATTTTTCCCGAGTTGGAAGTTAGTTTTCGCGGAGAATGCAAATTTTTCCATGAATTATTTCCCAATATTGAAATTTGTACAATTTTTCAAAGTGAAAAAGTACTTCAGGACCCAAAACCGATCATATGCTCTAATGTACAAATGAGGTACATCTGTTCTTTCACAATCAAGAAATTAGGCCTGATCGATTTTGTGTCCCTGGTCGGAAATGGGTGTCTTAACCTTAATTGCACGGCCTTGGAGAACATATGGGTTTAAATGTGTTCATGCCTTGACATATAAAAGTTGTCCTAATAGATGTACAAATACATATTCATTAACCTCTCACAAGTATATTCCAACTTATTAAAAGAAAGACTACCTAGAAGAAGAAACTATATACTATTTAACTCCTAAACGTCCCAGCGTCCAGAAACTGGATCATGAATAGATTCAAAGCCATGTAACTTTTTCATACAATATTGGATGATTTTCATCCAAGTCGCCTTTGAAAGCATATTAAATTCTCTACCAATTACAATAAATCTCTTGTGATCGGGGAACTACTGATAAAATTGAAGAGGCCTCCAACTACAAGTATGTCAAATTTTTTGGGTAGATTTTATGCTTGCATTGGTCTTCTCATGTACATCTAAGCCATTCTAATATCTACTTTTGACACTAGAATCTACTTATGTTCAAAGGGTTGGTACGTTTAGGGGTTAAAAAACACATAAATTAACAATAGTCACTTCCTCACCATCTACTAGTTACAATTTGTGATAATCATCCCAACTATAGAATAATCTACTTCTGAGGATAAACCTCGCTAAACATGTTCTTGACCCTTAAACGACAGTGCAAGTCCCACGGACTTGGTTATATTTTGGGAGAATCTTGCGCATAACTTCTACTCCGTTGTACCAAATGGAGTTTTTAAAATGCCAAACCGAGTACCTTGGAGAGATTTATACTTCTTTAGAATAGAGCCAAAAATGAATTAAAAACATAATTGCGTTTAAAATGGAATTTAAAAGATATTTTGGGTGTGGTATCAGGAAAGCATATGTCGTTTAAAGCTAAACAAGAGCCATTCCCTTGTCAATGTAGTCAAACTTTGATATGTAATTCAATTTCTTGTTTTGAATTAAAGAAAAATATTTTATAGATGAACCTATATGTTTACTATATATCTTGAATTTTTCATATTTTTTTCGTGAAAATTGAAATTACAATCATTTTCTAAAGCTCTATGTTTTCAAAAAATCATATCAATTTCAATAAGTATCCAAAATTTATAAGTTTTTAACTTGGATGTAAATCGCAATTAAAATCATTTTTTGATATTTAAAAGTTACATGAAGCTTTTAAATTTTAAAACTTGATATTAAAACTACATAGAACAAAAATTGACTCTTGCTTGTCAACTTGGAAATTGCTATAAAAGATTCAGTAATTAGAATTCAGATGTTTCCAAAGTGAAAACTAAGTTTGACGACAAAAGGATCACTTTTGGGCTTCTACTTCTTTCACGGGTTAAGGCATAGATAGACAAACTATGCCTACAAAGTCTCTTTTGTATTGCCCTTTTACAATGTTGGATGAATGATGCTCTTGCATTATTTAACATCATCACCATTTTACATGTAAATATTCCTTGTTTGACTCTTAAAATACGAACATTGCACATTATGTAACTCCATTCACAATGGTCTCTAAATACCATCGTTACTATTACGAGCACTATTATTATTATCTAATTAGATGTATACACAATGTTCTGTACATAATTAATGTGAAAAAATTCATAGTACATTGATTATGATAGTTAGGTCATATGTGAATAGTGGTTCTGTAAAAAGAGAAATTTGAATTTTAAAAGTGTAATACAAATTGTAAAAGTGCATGTAGATATGTTTTCAAAAACAATCAAAAGACTGTTGTATATGCCTCGCATTGCTTTTTATCACAAAAATAAAAATGCATAATATTGTAATTTATCAATAAGGTCAAATTGTTGGCAACAATTGCAAAGATTTGACAATAACTGTATGTCAGAATTATTCAAACATAGACAACAGTTCCATGATTTACAATCCTTGACATTTTTTTAGATGAGTTTGATCTAAAGGAGGAGAAAGAGCTAGTTTTGCAATCAAATACAATCTAACTAATCTGCACATAATGTGGATTTAGAAGAACCCATCCAATCACGCTGAACTATATTGTTGATGGACTTTGGTGCTTAACCCTAAATACTCAAGGGGGTCCGCTATTCAAAATTTCTACATTTTGGACATTTTTGTTAATGATCTCTTTTTCAAAGCTTGTTTCACATTTTAACCATTGGATCTTGTATTCCTAGGCTTTATATACCGTCCTTCAAAATTTCAAAACATTTGACTATACAGATGTTAAGATAATAGCAAATGAAGTTGAAATTTAAGACCCTCAAAAATCTGAACAATCTTGCTTTGATGAGCTCTCAAACCCAAAAAATGTTGGAATGATGTGCCATTTTTTACCATTGTCAAGAGTAGGTAGTTAACAAGATGCATGACTCAATTTGATACGAAATTCAATTCATTACCATCTATGGAGAGACCTTATAATGGGTGGGGGTATGAAGGAAAACAAGAGATTTCGGCTAAATTAGATTATCCCTTCAACTCTCTTTCAATTGAAAGAGACAACAACTCATGGCATGCAATTCTTGTGAGTTAAACAAAAGTTCCTTTGACGTGCCCGATGAATCCTATAGACTTAAATTTTTCGGTTAGCCTGCCCAAAGTATTGAGGTAGCCTTTCAACATTGAAGTGTTTTGCTTTGAAACGCACCTCTAAATATAGTTTTGATAGAATGGACATAATTCCAATTTCATTGGAAAGAAGACTTGTTTACCTACGACATTATATTTTTATTTTGAAAAATGTATTTTTTTTGGGCATGGGCAGCCTGGGAAAATGGGAAAAGACCAAAAAATGGTCTTTTCAGAGATTAGGGGTTAATTGTAAATAGCACGTGATCTTAATATGAAAATTAAACCCAAATATCAACTATCTTTTTTCTTAAAAAGAATCTTGTAATTTAGAGCTTTATGCACCAAAAATATAATTTTTTTATTAAAAGATTGCAAAAGAGGTATAAGATGTTTGGAATGTCACATCCATGTCACTTTCCTTTGTCATGGTGAAGCTTACTCGTATTCACTATAGCGAAACAGCGAGCGAAAGTGTAAGGTAACTATAGATATTTGATGGATGAATGAATCTTCTAATCACATGAGGCAGTGTGTAAATAGAAATAGAGGATGGGAGGAGATGAGGATGGATGGCTTGGAGTTAGACAACTCCAAGTCGACAACATGTGCACTGGAGTTAGACAGCTCCATCTTTAGTGCATTGGAGTTAGAACACTCCAGATTGAGAACATGTGTACAAGAGTTAGACAACTCAAGATGAGGTGCACTGGAGCTAGACCACTCCAGATTGAGAACATGTGCAGAAGAGTTAGACAACTCAAGATGAGTTGCACTGGAGTTAGACTACTCTATACGAGGTGCATTAGAATTGACGTATTTAGATGGTAAAGAGATAAGACTACTCTAGATCTGGAAGTAAAGGATAGAAAGATCTATGACTTAAATTTAAGATTGGGATAGAAAGTAAAAAGACTAAAAGTAGACTCTAGTTCTTTTGGGAAAGGAACTATTATGTAGAGGCTCGGGGGTGAGAAGGTAGAGTCATGATTTGGTGTGTGATCTCCTCTCTATGGTTGGGCGGTGAGCCTTAGATCATTTTTATATGGTATTTTTAATATTTTGTAAGAGTTGGTGGCAAACCGTGGGAGGTTTTGTTACAGAAAGTGTATAGAAAAGCTTGTCCCTAGCCATAAATTATAGTGTAGGCAAAGTATATAACTACTAACAATAATTTTATTTATTTTAATCCTACATAGTGCCCAAAGTGGATGATAGAGGTTGAGGATTCATTAACTCCTAAACATCCTCACCCTTGTCCAAGTTGAGCAGTTTTGCAAAGATGCATTATAAAATGTAAGTAAGAGGGACTTTTTGATCTCGATGTATGAATAAAAGTTGTACATTATGAATTTTTTGATTCTATCCATACAATTAGATCTACAATTTCTATCACCAATATTTTTCTATGAAATTTGAAACTTAAAATTCAAAATTATTTTGTAATTTGATTAAAATTAAGATATTGACAATTTGTGTATGAAATTTGTTGTGATGGGTTGAAATGAAATACTCTAAGTGTAGTGATTTTTGGAGATTTTTTGGTTGCTTACTCGGTTGCTTAATTTTATGAGTTGATTTTTTCAAGAGCACTTTTAGACTAAAATCTCCAAATTTTTTGGTGAATCACTACAACATGAAATGAGACATAAAGGTTTCATAAATCTTCAACTTACTAATTGGATCACACATGCACAAAGCTAACTTCCCAAAGAAAACTCAGTAAAAGTTTCTCACTGCAAAAAGAGTGTGTCTGATGAGAAAATAAAGTTTGCTTTTGGTTGGGCAATTAGGGGTTATTAATAGCCAATTGATGTAAAGCGTATGTTGGTGACAAATCAATACACACTCAAAAAATATAATAATGATTTTTGTTACGATTTTCACTTCAAATTGTAATTTGTGTGATATTTAAATAGGATGGATTTTTCAAAACATATATACAATTTAAATTCCTAAAAAATAAAAATTTCTAATATGAAAGAAGATGACCGATTCTCGGAAAAGTCATTGTCAAGAATTCAAATAACTATAAGAGAACAAATATAGGGTGTTCTTTATTCATTTGAGATAAAAATTATAAATTTATAGAAGTAATACAAGATGTTCTAAAACCAATTTGGGAATATTTTGGGAATATTACTATAATATATATGGAATATTGAGAAATAATTTCCTCAAGATTTGTGCTTCTCTTTTTAAAATTGTCGATAAGGATGGTTGACTATGGTACATAACAAAGTTTCATCATGTGTGCAATCAAGTACAAAAATCTACTTAAATATAGTCATAGAGAATGGTTTGAGAGACACAACATACTCTCCAACAACTGTTTTTTTGTCTTTCTATTGGTAGAGCAGCAAACACCCTAGAATGTTGCTAAGTTGTGAATAAAGAGATAGAAATATCCATATTTTTCTTTTTTCAATCATACCTTTAGTTATTATAAGACACTTTCATCCAAACACTAACGATTTTATAAAAAAAAATTAGGAGAGTTTGACAATTTCATCCCCATTTTTTCTGCTACAAAATAGCCCATTTCATATTCTATCCATATGGTTAGATCAAAATTAGGTTAGATCAGAATCAGGTAAGAGTGACAAAAATTTGGCAATTTTTTTTAGTTGCTCTCCAAATGAGACGTGTCTACTTATCATCGACGCTATTCGAGGTTGTTTTTTCATCCAAAGTACTGGATGTCAGATGATTTGCAGGGATGTGAAATTTGGATGCAGTCCTTGATGCTCTCAGCTATAATGGTTCTCAAACTTTGCAGGTAAGTTATAAGTTGGTAGCCTGGCAGTAACAGTACTAATCCTTGTTTCTCATCAAGTGCAGTGCAGTGCATTGCACTGTAACTTACTCATCCTGATCTTGCTCTTTGCAGAAGATCAAATATCACATAAATTCGTTTAGGACTTGTGTACTTTCCCGAAGTTGCAAGCAATCCATGTCACTGCATTCAAATGATCAATTCCCTAAGGTGGTAAGGCTGTCAGGAAACGCCCAGGCCCAAGGGGTATGGAGGTCAAGTATGGAAAACAGTTATCAGACAAGCGGCTAAGGTAGAGGGCTCTAAACCTGCCACGGTTCTAAACCCGCACTCTACCAAAGACAAACATTTTGAAATTTTAAATGTACCCATGGTGAAAAGCACCACTTTAGAACCCATGTCATTTCAACTTCAGAAATTCATAACTAATTTTAAGAACATTCAATTTTTTTTTGATTCAAAGTATGTTGGTCTTTGCTTGGATTTGTCTTCCAGTGAAAAATCATGCTCAATTCTCTTGTGTTCTCAAAAATTCACAACCCTTAAAGTGGCGGGTTTAGAGCCTCCTACCCTAGTCTTTGTCTTAACTTTTATCCTAGATTTACTTTTATGTTTGGGGTGCACTTTACATTATGTTTGAGAATCACGTGCGTTCATGACCCCCTCTAAATACCCTCTGTATACGAGGGGTTATGTGTTCAAATCACCACGGATCATTGGATGGTAAATGCCCCATTCACGGCACATCAAGAGCCAAACTATAGTGATGTGGCTCAAGCCGATTCGAGCCGCATCACCCGAGCTTAAGCATAAGAACGGTCAAAGCATTTGAAAAGACCGGTTTGGCAAGACGCACCGAAAGGTGAAATTTTGTAGTGCCACTGCACTCTTTTGGTGAGCCCTTCGAGCATGTGACCATTGGCTCATAGCTATTGGAGCATGCAAAAGAGCCATTGCATCTTAACCATTCGAGGATCGTTTCAAAAGCCCGGTTGGAGATGCTCTAAACGAGGCTCTTCAAATGGCATCTCCAAAGGATCCATTTTTCCCACTAGGCCCTTCCTTTGTCTCTTTGATGCACCACCTGGTTGGAGGCGAATTTCATCCGACCCACGACATGTAGGCCATGGTGATGTGGTTCAAGTCATTTCAGGACACGTCACTCAAGCAAGAGCAGTAGACAAATAAGGAACTTGAAAAGACTAGATGTAACTGCAAGAGGTCATTTAGAGCATTTTGCTCAAAAATACCTACTACATGGTAGCAATTTAGTGCCACAAAGTTGTTTACTTTAAAAACACAATTTATTCATTGAACACACAATCATTTTTTTATATTAAAATATCGAGAATCTAAAATTCTGTAAGAAACACGAAATGAATTAACTCCTAACGGACAATGGGTTTTTATTGGTTTTAAACATCATTTTCTCCTCTTTCTAATCATTTGTTGTGAGTTTTTTCTCTTGAAGCTAATACCAATTTGCACATCACAAAATATATTAAAGAAATTTTTAACCAATTTGACAATTTTTCCCATGTTTGAAAAGACGGTTCAGAAATGTGAGAATATATTCTTGTTTTGTCTTTTCACTTCAAATGCTATAAACTTGCAATTTGTATAGTCAAATTCTACAAAGATTTTATCATGTATTCTTTTGGTAGTCCAAAGCAAGATCTTACGATTAGAAATGCAAAAAATCATTTCTAAGGTTTCTCTTAAGCCCTACCCAAACTGCCATTCTTCCAAAAAACCACTTTCTCTCCATCATTTCCACACACATAGTTGGTATAAAAAGATTTTGCATCTTCACTTTTGTATTGATATACCAAATTCACATAATGGTTTTAAAAAAATTGACATAGTTAGAACCTACCCAAACATTGAAATGTCCTAACTAGGACACTTGATCTTTTAGAGTGAACGATGTTTGCGGATCTGTCTAAATCCCCCCATCGAGCGTGGCTCGGAGGCCAGGTTCGGTGGGGGGTGGCAGGGGTGGGGTAAAACCTGCCCCCTATTTTTAAGTTGGAGGGGCCCTTACTTGATCTCATAAGGGGCTTCCTAGGGTAATTTGGGACCGCAGGCCCCAAATTTAGAAAAAAAAAACCAAAAAAAGTCCCCAAGGGGCCAAAACGGGGAGGGCCACAAAATTGAACCCCACCGAGCCTGGCATCCGAGCCACGCTCGATGGGGAGAAATAAAGAGACCAGATGTTTGCAATGTAGAAGGGTGGGGCCGCTTTATTTTTGACGAAAGCCTAACACGATTTGTTATTTTGACTTTGACTTTTTGACTTTGACACTATAACCAGCCAAAGGCCATATTCCTTATAATTTGATGGACTTCTTGCATTGTCCTCTAAACTAATTTTAGTCCAAGATGTGCTTTAAAAAAAAGCCATAGTGTGAACCGGCCCTTGGTCATTCAAACCTGAACTGTTAGTTTGCTGTGGCACCCCATTTTATACTCATTTATTTTGAAACCCCAGACAGCCAGAGGTCAGGGCGTTAATTGTTTTCATTAAATAATAACCACCGACCCGTGGACTGTAGCAAGCAACAACACGCTGAAGTTGACTCAGCGGGATCGCGGAGACCAGGGCAAACCGATCCACGGTCACGAGAGCCCGGGGATTCGGGCCCATCACCGCTCCCAAAATCTACGTCTAAATTCTTCCCAAAACCTAGATCCCTAACCGCACATCTAGGCTCTCGTTACACACGGGCCTCATATCTACCCCGGTGGAGGATTCCTCTACTCTAAGGCTCCCAGCACGCACTCCCACACTCCACGAGAGAGACGACGAGCGAGCGAGCGAGCGAGTGCCCCGCTTTAACTTTTGCATTGTAGATTCGTCGTTTGCACGTTGGCGCTATGAATTTGGCGGCCCTCCTTTCGGTCGGCTGTCAGAGCATTCCGAGGAATTCATAGAAATTACATTTGCTTGCGAATCGAGCCTTTCCGTGATCCCTGGGGTTGATACTTTGCGTTTTTACTCTGTTTTCGCAGACACGGCCACTTGACTTTCGTGCATAATCTGGTGCAGTAGGTTAGTTTTACGATGATTAGTTCATTGCATTGGACAGTGTGTCGGACAAATTGACAAAAGTTCTTCTCGAGAGGTTTTGGAGGTTTGACGGTTGAATCAGTCGGGAGCTCTTGTTCCGCATAATCTGGCGGAGTAGTTTAGTTTTTTTTAATGATGATTAGTTTAATGTATTTGACAGTGTGTCAGAAATTCGACAAAAGTTCTCCTGGACAGGTTTTGGAGGTTTGATTTGCGTAAAACCTTTGGAGGTGCTTGAGAGATTTCAAGGTACAAGTTCCTCACCGAACGCCGTAGTATGTAAGTATTATTGGAGTTTGAAAGGAAGTGTTGGTTATGTGTGTGTTTAGATTCTTACGGTTGGTAAAGTAGAGGAGTGCACGTGGATATTCTTCAACCGGCTTGTATTTGCAGGCTGTGTAATGATTGCTCACTCAGGAGGTAACGCAATGCCTTTTTCGTATTCTGCGTCCTGTTGTAAACTGACGTTGAAAGTGTTCGGGCGTTTGAGGCACGAGAGTGGCCACCTCAGTTCTTTTGTCGGATTTTTGTACCTGGCTGGCAGTCGTGGTGTTTCGATTGAACTAGATTCTTACGGTTGTTAGGTCGAGGGATGCACGAGGATTTGCATATATTAACATTGCTCGGTGAACAGGTCGTTTTGCAATGCGTTTTCGTGTCTGTCTGTATTCTGCTTCTGATTATAAGCTGACATTGAAAATGTTCGGTAGTTGAGCAGCCTTAGTAGAGCGTTTCGTGCTTGAAAGTGGCCATCGTCGCTCGTTTCCGGAACATCAGAAGTTATTCAAGGCGAAAATGAACGTGGCGATGGCCATCCTTGTAGAAGCTGCGGAGTGATGTACTGCTTGTGCTAATGCCTCTTAGTTGTGTTCCTATGATTCATAAGGACGGCGTTTAGACTATCCTTAGTCCTTGTACCAATGTATCGATAGTTTTTTAATCCCTCAGTTGCGGAAGATGTCAAGTAGAGTTACTAATGTGAAGCATTGCGTGCAGACATGGAGGAGTAAATTGGAGTAGCTGGAGCATGCCAGTTACTGCCCTCAGAGTGGCGTTATGTGCACAATTTTTAGTGATGAATTCGTGGGGGTGATTGTGGATTTCAGGCCTCCGGCGGCTTGCCAGATGCTCTAGGAGCATTCCTTTCGTTGTTGATGGCGGAACAAGAGACCTCTCTCAAACGCTCTAAGGAGCCTGGGGAGGTGTTTAGCGTTTCCAAAATAGAAAAACCTGGAAACACTCCCTCCCAGAACTCGAGCTCTGCACTTGGAAGCTCAGAGGAGCTTGGGGAGTGTAGTAGTGGAAGTGACATAAGAAAGGGGGAACTGATAGCATCAAGTGAGAGTATTAATGTAGAGATCCGTACTGATGAGTTACATTATCGCACGCAGTCCATCAAGGCCTCAGAGAATGTATCCTTCCCCGGAGATACGAAGAGTGGCTCAATGGAAGACGTCACGATTGATGGTTGTGGTGATAGGGATAACCAAGAACAACATTCGAAAGTAAAAGAGAAAAATTTGCAGGTCCATCATGATGAACTAGCTCCATCTGCAAGCCTCGAAAAGCTTAATAATTTGGAGAATGTCTCAGTTTCACGGTCAGTTCCAAGGGCAGCATCCGGGGAGAGGGAGGATAGCAATACCAGTATGCTAGTGTCACGATTCCTCTTTAAGCAGTTGAGGAATTTAGCTGCAAAGGAAAGAGACTTAGGACTCAGGTTAGACCAGGAGAGAATTGAACATGTTGTGGAGAAGGTGGAAGGCGAGGTTGAATTTGAACAGGTAATCGATGAAATGTGGTTAAGTATGCGTGCTGACAACGAAGCACAGGAAATGGAACGAAAGGAGAGGGATTTTGAGATGGAAAGACGTGAGGTACAGCTCCAAGAAGAAATCAGAACATTGCAGGGGAAGGTTCTCCGGTTGGAAGATGAGCTACGTCTCAGTCATGCCGAGAAGGAGTTCGCTCTCCAAAAGAAACAGGATGAGATGGACGACACTATCCAGAGCATGCTTGGGGATATGCGGGACGGTGGAGAAGCAATGCCGGATGTTGTAGCTGACGGAGGTAGTTCAGTAACCAATGATTCAGAACTAGTACTTGCTGCTCCGAAACGACGAACCGCAGCTAGCCCACAGAAGGCTATCTTTCTTGCCTTCGAGGATATGTTGAAGGAGGCTGATGAACGATCGAAGCAAGACCGGCACATCATTGAGTCCACCTTACAGGCGAAAGAGAATCTGGAGAATGTGTTTCAGCAAGATCGACAAAAATGGCACGAGAAGGAACGCCATTTGGAGAGTGGATTACTTGCTATGGAGAAGGAGGTAAGTAGGTTCTCAAGTGTGCTGAGAGAGGTTGAGTTGGCCTTCTTAGTTGAGCAAGAGAGACGGAAAGAAGCATGTGCGGAAGTAGATCAAGTACTGGAAACTTGGAAGGAGGAAAAGATAATTCGAGGGGAATATGAAGATAAGGTGAAGCGGTTGCTTTCCTTTCTGACGAGTATCAAGGAGAAGTTAACCACTGGCGAGGATGGCGAGGAAGACGCCACGAACAGATTAGCATCTGTTTTGAAGGATTTGAACAAGGAACTGCAAAGAATGAGTTCCAAGAAATTTAGCACGAAAAGAGCTAGGCTATTGGAAAGCGAGCAGTCCTGTCGGTGGAAATTGCAGCGGGATGCAGCTCTAGTAGAGAGGGATAACCTGGAGGAGAAGCTCAATGTGCATGTGAGAAGGGCAAGGGATAGAGAAGCAGAGATAGAGTCAATGTGGATGGAGAGAGAGAGGGATTTAGTTACAAAATGTAGTCAGTTGGAGGCTACCATTGTTCAGTGGGAAACAAGGTTTAAGAAGAGGAACTCCGAAGTGATGCAAGAGAGGAAAGTCTTGGAGATGGAGCTGGAAGCACATCGCAAGCAATGGGCCGATGAGAAGAGTGGTTGGGAAGCGTTTGTTCTGCAGCGGGAGCAATGGCTTGCGGAGCAGGTTACAAAGTGGACATCCTTGCTTGATGCCAAGGATCTAGAATTGACTTCTCTCAAAAAAGAACTCGAAGAGTTGGATAGTTCATTCAAAGATGTCAAGCAAGCGTTAGAGAATCAGTCCCAACAGGTTCGTGATCAGCAGAAACAGATGCTAGAAAATTCTTCGCAAACTAATACTTCATGCGAGAGCTACAAAGCAGGAAGGAATTCAGAAGAAGGTGAAGGAGAAACCTGCCAGAGTATTGAGGAATTTGTCCATGAGATTGACACGGTAGAGGATGTGGACGATGCAAAACCAGACATAGGTACAGACAACGTAGAGAAACTTAGACTCGAAAAGGAGGAACTCGAGGAAAAGCTTTCTAGTGCACTAAAGCTAATGGATGAGCTGCGAACTGAATTCCAGAATAAAATCGCCCAGTTTGATGCAGAGAAGAAAGATCTGGAAGCCGGAGTTTCATCTAAGACAGCTGAAGTAGAGGACCTTGCAGGACAACTCAACGCAAGAGAACGTCAAATGCAGAGTCTCATGCAGAAATTCAGGGATGAAGTATCGAACATAGATAGAGAAGTCGAAAAGGAACGGAAAGAAAGAGAGGAAGTGATGGAAATGCATTTTGTTGCGAAACGCCGCCTTCTTGAAGAGATTCGCGAGAAAGAAGAGAGCTGGCAAAATGATATGGAGGGAATGACGCAAGAGTTGCTCGAATCAAGAGAGTGGGCTAGGCAGAAAGATGAGGACATCGTTATTTTGAAGGAAGATTTGCAAGCACTTGACGAGCAAAAGAAAGCGGAGGAGCAGAGGTTATCCAAAAGGATCTACACTTTAATGAAAGAAAAGGATGTCTTAACCGCTGCACTTGCTCGAGAACAGAAGGCTCGGGAAATAGCGGAGACCGAATATCAGAGGCTCGAGGGAGAGAATGCTATACTTCTTGAGGAGTTGAGTTCTGAACAGCACTGGAATTCGACAGAGCTGCAAGCGGGGGATGATGATTGCAAGAGTGACGCTGTAGATCGGGTTTCCAATATGGAGAAACAACTTGCGGAAGCCATGACTGCGATGGAGCGCCTAAGAGAAGAGCTGGAGACTAAGGAAACACAACTTGTACAAGCCAAGATGGACAACGAGGCTGAATGGGAGAAACGTCAAGCTACTTTGGATCAAGAACATAAAGAAATGTTAGAAATGCGAGAACAACAATGGCAGCAGAGGTGGATGCATAAGGAGCAAGAAATTATTTCTGCCAACGACAAGATATTGGCCGCCCAACGGGAAGAAACCGCTGTTGTGCAAGGAGCCCTTAAAGAACTAGAATGGTCGATCAAGCATGGGGACATGGATATCAAAGCTAGATTAGCAGAGTTATCAAAGAAGGAAGGAATGGTGCAGGTACATACATCACACTTGGAGGAGGTGGATCAGTATGTACTGGATCTTCAAAAAAAGTTAGAGGAGTCGGAAAAGAAGCGAAAAAGTGCTGAGATTGCTGCGTCCGTACTAGAGTTAAAAAGAGTAGCTAGTCTTGATGTAGCTCTTGTCCAGGGGGACAGGGATGGGAGGCCGTTATCAAACATGCTTAGGCATGATGGACATCTCACATCTCCTCTTTCTATAGAGAATGGAATGGAGAGCTTGCGAATACGCACGAGATCTTCTCCTGGGCATAGAAGTGGACGAAGTAGTTTCTCTAGTATTAGGGAGATCCAGCCCGACACGAATTGGGAGATTGAAAACTCCAGCAGGTATATCCCTCTCTGAGCCTACACCTGCGTTTTACTTCCTTTATGTTTGTAATTTTATCAGAATTAGAGTGCAAGGATTTGAATCTGACTTTGCGGGGATAATTCATGTGTAGCGTACTTGTCTTTATACACCAGCAGTTATTCGTATAGATTCTTATTTAATTCTTGAAGATGAATCTTTTGGAACTTGGCAAGACAGACTGGAATGGACTACTATCAGTTCTGTGTGCAGCTCGTCTCGCCTCTATACTTTAGTGGTGCAACAAGAGGAGTTCCTGCCACCTCTTCCTGCATTTTGGTTTATTTTGTACCAAAAAGAGAGAGCGTGCGTATATTTATTTGTGTATATATTTCTATAGTTGTTGGTAATGATGGTATCTATTGAAGGGGTGCAGTGCGGGGCGTTTCAGTGGAAATACCAGTTCTAGCTGGCATGGTCAGCCTCGAGATGATTACTTCCCTTCGCCGCCCCCAGCATCGCCTGGACGACGGCAGCAAAAGTGGCTCGTGGATGCTGCTTGGTTGGAGAATGTCCGCAAGGTACTCGAGCTTCATGTGTCAGCACATAACCTCTTGTGGGAGGCTCCTGGTTGGGAGCAGATTCTTTCAACGTTCAAATCTTTTCTTTTGCTATGTTTTCTTTTTAAGCCAGTCTACGTATAGACTTGTTTGCATACAAAGGGCGTTATGATAATCTGAGAATCACTAGTTGGCCTAAATAATAGGAACGGACTGTAATTGGTCAAGTAGTGCTGGAGAAAGAAATCCCCTGAGTATCTCAACAGAGAGTGAGCAGCTTTGGCATGGTCAAAGTAACGTTTGACGTGTGAGTTGTGAGACTCAGCATATTGATGAAAGTTGTTACCTTGCATCAGGAACAAAGTCTTTTACGGCAACAGCTTGAAATCGAGAGACAACGGGTTTTCTCACTTGGTCAGGTAGGCATGACACTGCTGCATGGTGGAACACTGCCTTTGCATCCCTTTCAGCTCGTGACATATATTTATCAGGAAATATGTAACTCGTTATTCTTGTTAGCCATGTTGAATATTTCAATTCACATTGGACTTCTGAGATTCAACCCTATCGATTCAAGCAACCCTTACAATTTCATGACACAAAATCTTGAGGCTCATTTTGAGGATTTCCCCAATGAATTGGCAGGTTGAAACTGAGAACAGGTTCATAGAAGCAGCAGTTATACGGGCTATGGAGGAGAAGCATGAGAGCGAATCGAAAGCCATGGATTTGCAACAGCAGGTGCGCTGGTCACAACTCTCTTCTTTAGCACTTTTGGTTTGCATGCCAGTTAATCACCCAGAGCCCCTCCGATAAGAATCTATCGAGCCAAAATTTAATGTTCCCGAAACTTTGAGGAATAGTGCCTTAAAATATGAGCTTCAGGGAAGCTACCTTACTAGCTGTTATCTGTGCATTTATGTAGATCTTCTTACGGTCCACTCTGGTCAAATATAAAGAACTTGGAACCGTAGTTGTTGAGCAAGAACGAATATTGTTGAAGACTGGTATTGTAAAAAGTATAAAGGTCAAAGTAAAGAATTAAGAAAGAGCCATCATAAAAACAAGAAGCTTCTAGTGGTCGGTATATATTTTGCACAAATTAGCATATCAAGCCCATTCCTGCCATACAAGGGCTTTATGCTCTTGATCAGCCTTCATCTTCATCATTAAAAGCTGACCTAGTTGTTGGGTGGAGATAGGTGATTTTGTTGCAGAAGATGCTGGCTGCTAGGTCCGAAACCTCCAAGGGTTGAAATGTACCATGAGTCAGCTTACCTGCAACTTTTGTACAACACTTTCACAGACCCAAGAACGAGTCAAATTCAACCTTTCAGAGCTCATGAAGGCGAAGATGAGGATGAACTTGTCACATTGAAATACCACTCTAGAGATTATATTGGTCACCTCGAAGTGGTCACTTTATCGCCCACCAAACCAAACAGGTTTTTGGTAGGTTCTGTATCATATATGCATTACTACTTACAGAGTGTAGTTGTTATCCTCACAGGCGAAAGACGAAACTTTTTAATCCCAGGCGACCCGAAAATTGGGTCCCTCAAACGGTGATTGGCAAACGGCCAGTTCAAAACTGTTCTTTTTATTTAATTTGAAATGTGATCGTAGTATCTTAAGTCTTAAACGCCAACGGGTATGGAACAAAATGTTTCCTCAGCTTTTTGGAAGTTTGTAAAAAAAGAGGATGTCCGACGTGATTCTTAGAGAATTTTCAGTTTTGGAATGACAATAGAATTATCCGTAAAGTCCATCAAAGTTTGAAGAAGATACCACAAATTTTTCTTTATTATAATCTTATTTGTTCACTCTAAATAGTTAAAAGATGTGAAAGATCTTGGTAGTTTATCATTATTAGGTGTGTAAGAGGTGTGTGAAAGCTTGTTGGTCTTCAAAAGTTTTTTAGCTCCTTTCTTGGTGCTAAAATACTTTTGAAGACCACCAAGCTCTTACACACCTAATAATGATAAACCACCAAGATCTTTCATACCTTTTAACTATTTGGAGTGAACAAATAAGAGTATAATAAAGCAAAATGCTTTGTAGATTCGTCAAATTCAAGGTGACTTTATTGATAACTCAAATTTGTATATGAAGCTTGAGAACTTGCTACTTCATTAGTGAAAGCTTGTATCTTCCTCAAGGTGCAAGAAATTAGGTTCTAACCACACAAGTAGTCATTGATTGGGTACTTATGTGAAAGCAAAAGTACTCATTGGTTGTTGTAAAAGGAAATGAGTATTACTTGGTGGCCCATTCACATACACCAATGCTGTTGCATGCATGCGTGAGGTAACTTTGAGGGAATTTGTTGTCAACTAAGAAATATAAAATACGCAATTAGAAATTACTCTATTACATGACAAAGGAACGGAACCCAAAAAAGGAGCATGCTGCATTGTAATGCATATGCAAAGTGTCTGAAAAAACAGTACATACAGTGACTTCAAGAAATGAGTCAATGCCCCTATCAAGGAGCATTGATGGGGGCTAGCTGGGAAACATTAAGGCAGATGAAGCCGAGCAAAAAAATCTATTGTGACTCATGAACTCTTAACACATGCCACATGGCGCTTTGCCTAAATAATATCTACATTGTGAGTTAAGATCACAAATGTGCATGTACCCTTACAGACTCATTTTTTGAGGTGGCTTGTGGAGCAACTTCACATGGCAACATTTGAGTGTAGAACATAGAGAAATTTGTGTTTTTTGATGAAATTTTTTGTGCTTTCTCTTCTCTTCCCTCTTGTGGAACATACTGTGGAGAATAGGAATTAGAATTGGCATGATGAAGCCAATTTCAGGAGACAAAGTGAGAGATATTGTTGCTTTTTTGATGAAAGGCAAGAATACAAGAGTGGTTGCGAAGTCATTGGGTTTCTCACAGAGTACGGTGAATAGAGTGAGGAAGAAACATTGTAGTGACTTAGAATTGCCAAAACGAGGTGTTCCAAAGATTCTTAGCGCTTCAGAGATACGACGTGCAGTGCGTTTGGTCACGGTTGGAGGGCTAGAAACGGCAGTACATGCAGCAAAAGTGTTGAGAGAGGGTAGAGAAGTGGGTTTCTGTGATAACACTTTGCGGTCTGCTTTGAGAGATGCTGGATTGAGTGCCTGTGAGAAGATTCCTAAGCTTTGTTTGTCAAAGAAAAATGTACGAGAGAGGCTACGATTTGCAAGAATTCATGAAGAGTGGACAGTAGAGGATTGGAAGAGAGTTGTATTTAGTGATGAAACGAAGATAAATCGTTTCAATGCGGATGGGAGGACTTGGTGCTGGGTCAATGACCAAAAAATCTTCCCTGATCGTGTGGTGAAGCAAACAGTGAAGCATGGTGGAGGGTCTTTGATGCTATGGAGTTGTATGACAGCAAGAGGTGTAGGTGATTTACAAAGGGTGGACGGGCGTATAAATGCGAAGGACTATATTACAATCTTGCATGGAGATTTGTACTTGAGTTTAAAGAGATTAGGATACTTGAACCTCGGTAACGTCATTTTCCAGCATGATAATGCTCCTATACACAAGGCAAAGATTGTTCAAAAATGGCTCTTAGAGCAACCATTCACTGTTTTAGAGTGGCCAGCTCAATCCCCAGACCTAAATCCCATAGAACATGTTTGGGCAATTCTCAAACATCGTTTGAATTCCTATCCAACTCCTCATGTAGGTCTTTTGCAATTATGGGAGCGTGTGGAGGAGACTTATAAGACGATCACTACAGAGCAGTGTGAGAGATTGTATGCTAGCATGCCAGATCGAATTGCAGCTGTTTTGGTTGCTCGTGGAAAGTGGACAAGATTTTGACCACTCTTTCTATAACGCCTCAAAAAATGAGTCTATGTACATAGTCAACTTTGGCACTATGTATTTTTTTAATCTAGTGGCAATTTCTTTTCAATTTTCTTGAGGTTGTCAATTACTTCATGCTCTCAAACTTTCATGTTCAAAATTTATTGCTTTGATTCTTCATACTCTCTACGTTGTTACTTTTCTAAATCAAATACCCTCAAAGACTCATTTCTTGAAGTCACTGTATAGCAAGAAAAGACAAGTCTTTGAATATTTTCTTGTTTTTTGGTTTTACCTTCCATCATTTCTGGAACGCAGATGCAAGTGCGGGTAGGGGCTTGGTGTGAATGGGTGGAAATAGAAGGGGGAAAGAATGATGAATCATTTGTACTTTAAAAGGTTTGGTATTCATCAGTGAAGTTGGGCCAGACTATTTTGGTGCCATTTTGACACTAAAGACTGCATACAAATCATTTTAGTGTCATTTTATCCATGCTAAGTTGGTATGGAGGCTGGCATCAAATTATCTTAATTGCATTTCAATGCACCATCATGACACCATGTTCACATGCTTTGAAATTCTTGATGTTAGGTTTGGAAATCCAATGTGTTACAGAAAGTGATGCCGTGAAATTTTACAAAATATAAAAATAATAACAACTACAATAACAATAATAATAATTATTATTCTTATTATTTTTATTAGAAGTTCATTGGAAGTTCTTGAAATCAAGAGAGATGTTCCTTTAACCCCTAAATGTCCCAGCGTCCAGAAACTATCACGAATAGATTTGAAGCCTTGTAACTTTTTCATACAACCTTGGATGATTTTCGTCTAAGTCACCTTTGAAAGCCTATTAAATTCTCTACCGCTTACAATAAATCTCTTGTGATGGGGAGTTGTTGATAATATTGGAGAGGCCTCCAACTACAAGATGTCTTTTTTTGGGTAGATTTTATACTTGCAATAATCTTCTCATGTACACCTCATGTTCATCTGAGCCAAGCTAATGTCTACTTTTGACACTATAATCTACTACTTTTCAAAGGATTGGTACATTTAGGGGTCAATATTTATAGCTTGTTGGCTTGTGGCTACTTTGTATATTCCATATGGTATGGGTTTTTGAAAGAATGTGGCTCTATCTCCCTTTTGTAAATGTTTTTTGAACAAACACTTTATTCACGCCGGCCTTGAAAGAGGCTAGAGTTTCTATCTATCTATCTTTTTTGCCTTTGTAAGATTCACAATATTCCATTCTCCAATTGTGACGGCTACTAGTCAAACTTTGAAAAAACTTTCTAGATCTTCATCAAATTAACTAGAGTATAGTCATTGTCCTCACATACGAAAACCTTTAACATTTCAGGGTTCAAACAACCCAAAAATTGGGTCCCTCAAACACCGCAGATTGATTGGCCAAACAGCCAGTTCAAAAGTTTTTTTTAATGTTTGAAACGTAGCAGTCCAATGGCCCTGTCAATGGCACTTTCATATCACCTGTTTGGTAACCAGTACATGAGTTCAGAAGTTGACATATGGAAGGTGTCCAATCACATGTGTACAGTCGGGTACTACCCGTTAACGAATTCCTTCTTGTAGGGAGTTTTTCTAAAAACTTTGAAAATTCATTGTGAACTCAAAAATTATCAGAATTGAAAACCGTAAAGTGTGTTGGAACCGTATCAAAGTATACTACAATATTATGATAAAATATCAGTTTCTTTTTGTAATATCATTCAACACAATACAATTACCTTATACACTATCTACCATTGACTACTCCTATCTTTTGCTTTAATTACAATGTAAATTTCAATTGCAAATTTGGAATGAGCTTCCAAAGTTGTTCTTGGGATACTTGAGCACATATTTGTGGTATCATTGATATATAGCTTGTTTGGTTTTTGGCTTGGAGGAAGTAGTTTTTGGCTTAGGAGTAGTCAATGGTAAATGGTATATAAAATACTTGTTATATGTTATATGATAGCACAAAAAGGAATTGATGTTTTATCATAATATTATAGTACACTCTAATGTGATTCCAACACACTTTACGGTTCTCAAATCCGATCATTTTTGAGTTCACAATGAATTTTCAAAGTTTTCAGAAAAAATCCCTATGTAATTCATTAACGGCCAGTACCTGACTGTACATAATAGCAAAATAGTCTCTGCATATGGTACTAGAGAGTGTGATAGTAATGCATATGGTACTAGAGAGTGTGATAATAATGTGTTCATGGTGTATTGATAAGCAATAAGGTGAGAAACATTTTATGGTATTAGAAGCATTCACACCAATGCACGCTAGAGTTCACTTGCTCAAATTATTCATCCACGTTTGAAGAGCCCTTGCATTTACACTCCCCTCACACGTCAAATCAAATAGTCAATAGACCAATCATAAGCAGAATGTGGGGATATAGTCAACTAAAGAGTGATTTGAATGGTCATTTCTTAACATACTAGGATTGACATTAAAGAGGCATTTCTAAAGGGCCCTTGGCACTTTTCATTTAGTTTTTGAGTGTGAGAGACTCTCGGAGGGCATCGGTGGCCATGCTCTTAAGGCAATAAAGTGTTTTTTTTTAATAATGATGTCCCCTCAAAACTCTTTTACATCACCCCTATCGTAACCAAGGTACATAAGTTGAGAACTTTGCATGTGGAAAGTGTCCAATCACATGTATAAAAAGTAAAAAAATGTTCTATGTATATACTGAAATGTGATATTGGAGAGTGATAATAATGAGTACCAAATGTACCTACTTCTGAACTTGGCATGTAAAAAGTATATGTATATAATAGAAAGTATTATCCGAAAATGTAATTATAAGGAGTATAGAGAGTTCTTCGTTTATTTTTTCAATATATTATATAACACACAGTGGTGAACACACGCACGTACACACTCCATGACAATTCCACCGCTGGAACTATCGTTTCACACTCCAACATGGGCCAACCTATTTAAAATATATATTATTTTATGGTGTATGAAGTCATAGGAAGTACAAATGCATCATCTTGAGGTTGGATGACTCCTTAGAGTAGAATGTGGTGCGCGCGCAGTGCAAATCTTACAAATTAGAAGTCAGTCCTTGAAGTATGTGAAATGTTTCAATTCGTGCCATGAATTGCAGAAATGTCAAGCCGGCCCACAATTTAAAAGTAGAAACTGGAAGCAGCTTTGGGGCATGATGGTAACCCCTTCTGAAATGGGTTACTTCATGGGCTTGACCAAGCCACTCTTGTGGGAGTATTTCTGATAGACAGATAGAAACTCCGGCCTCAATTATGAATAAAGTGTCCATTTGTAATGTCAATAACCCAATGCCCACTGGACAAAGGGTCATTGGAATGGGAGTCTTTCACTTTGGATATGTGCAAAAATGGGCTCCGGCCCATTCATTGTGAGGCTGCCCTGAAAAGGATATTGTAGGATCATATTCTTCCTTTAGTAGATAGAGGGTTGTTGTACTCGACTAGTAGACAAAAATGTCGAACACGACGTCAAAGATGTCTACTAGATCTCCTTGGTATGCCTGATAAGCATATTTTTAGAATACAAGTGGCATGTTTTGGAATGCTTTTAATACTTTTTTAATGTTTCATCCAAGTTGTTCAACATATTTGAACAAAATCAAAATGTAGACTATAATGGCCACCAACCTGTGTCTATCAACCAATCAAATTTGTAAAATTTGGACGAGTTTGTCGAATCACATATTCACACTTTTGAAAAATTCCTATTATCAATTATGGATGATGACTAACTTTATGCTTTGAGAATTTGTAAAATATTCATTTTTTTTAGAAAATTTAAAGTTATTTGTTATGAGTATTTTCTACCTTAACCACTAAGTGTTCAGACGATCATTTTCTGGTCGCTGCCCAAATCTAACAAGCTGTCCGGAACAAAAAATATATATAAAGTAAAAAATATTTTAAAATACTACATCAAGTCTACTTTCCAACCCAATTTGAATTATGGCAATTCGAGTTAAACTCCACCCGGGAGAATTTTTCAAAGTAAATCACCTCAACATCGTGTTAATTTTATAAAATTTGCTATTTAGGGAAAGTAATAATAATCCCTCCATCATTTCATTTGCTTTTTTGAAGTTTACAATGGATAGCCCAACTTTATCGAATCACACTAAATTTTGAACTCTAAATTTGAAAATTATAATTTATACAAATTTTCAAAGGTTAATGGTTTTAAATTCATTTAAAAAATGATCTAAAGTTATTATTGGAAGTTTGACCGTACGGATAATTTTTAGAGATGATACTCTACATTTTTTCTATTGAACCAAACTTCATCAACATATGGAACGCACATATTGTGACACATTTATGTTTTGTCCAATACCCCTCGGGCTTTTAGGAGTTAAAGCTAAAGCACTTTATCTAGTGCACCATGGTCTCCAACAAACAAACAAACTCTGTCTTGATTGACTCATGGAAAAGAGGCCGGAATTTCAACTTTTGAGAAACAACACATGCTATTGGCACCACTTTGCATTTAACAAACACATGCCATAGCTTCATGCCCACTACCTTTCCTTCATGCATTTTTTTTTTTTTTGAGGCACACGAGTTACTTTGCAACCGGCGGCAAGCTTCCTTCATGCATACTTTATACTACATTCTATTCAGTATTTATACGATATAGTATCTAGTATTATACAGTATAGAAATACCAAATACATATAGTTACATACCTTTTTGGTATACATATACTGTGATACTATACACCATATATAAAAAGGTATATACTAATACCAAAAAATACATATTTTATACAATACTTTTGTGTATAAATACCAATACAAATACCAACACAAATACCAACACAATTATCAACACAAATACCAATACAAATACCCACACAAATACCAATTCCAATACAAATACCAAACCCAAAGCCAATACCAAAAACAAAAACAAGTCAAACAACCATAACAAAATAAATAAAAACAACCAACATACAAAATACATAACACATAAAACAAAAAGAATGAATATAAAACCCAACAAAAATAAAACCAAACAAAATAAATGGACTCGGCCTATCGGCCTCGTCCAAAATAGACAAAGAAAAAAGAAAAAATAGCCCAAAAAACTCCCCTAAAAAGAAACTTTGTACACCAATTATTAATATTATGCGGGGACATCGAATCCAACCCCGGGCCCATGCCCGACTTACTAAAAATACATCCACCCACACATAACAGAAGATCCAAAACATACTTTATACCAAACACGATTAAATTACAACCAGAGTACCAACATTTAGCAAAACAATTCGCACCTATCCTAAATATAACCCATTTAAATCATGCGGAAGCCAGTAGCGACTATCCACACATATCAAATTATATTCACCAAAATCAACATCATCCATCACCAAGAATTTTATACGCACTCATAGTTACAATAAGTCCATCAAAAGAAACATGTGATCAACTTTTAATACAAATTCCCAACCCTGATTGGACAACATTACTGCTAGAAAGAATATCCTTACTCCAAAACCCACCAGAAAGGCACATATTAACTACACACCCATATACCGAATTTACAAACAAGAATCAAAATATAATAAACCCACCAAATACAATTCATAAAGAAATATATGACTTTATACATCAATATAATGGTCCAATAACTCTCCAAACCATGATCGATGAATTCCCATTCCTCCCCATTAATTTGTTAAAAGCAACATTAAAAATACATGAACCAATACAAGAATACACTCACCCCCCACCACTCCCAAACATACCTATAGTACAACCACAAGAAATACGTACAACAAACCATAATACGAGATTTATTACATGGAATGCCTCGTCACTAAATACGGCCCTTCCAAACCTACAGGAACTAATCAACACACCAAACGAACCCGCTATCATCACAATACAAGAAACTAAAATAACTGCTACAAAATCCACCAAATACATTCAAAACTTATTTCCAAAATACAAATTAATCTTTAACAACACACATACCCTAACAAGATGCATGCAGAAACGTATGCCATACGTACCAGCAAGAGGAGGCCTTCTCACACTAATACACCAAAAATACGCATATCCCGGCAACATCACCAAAATCCCAACCCCTATGGAAATATCACCCTACTTACAAATAATAAAAATAGACAACAAACCACTACAAACTTGGCTAATTATTCACATGTATATGCCGTCTCATGTAGAAGATACACAATATATACCATTGATCCAACAAAACATAACACAACAAATCAATGCACATTCAAATACCACATACATACTATGTGGAGATTTTAATAGAGATATAGCACTTATTGGACGTAAAAATAATATTGACACTACTCCACCACAACTGGAAGATATAGAATGGAGAACATTTACAAATAATCTCCAACTAGAATATATCCCTACAAACTGCCCATATTCCAGACAAGGGGGTCAAAACTATAACCAAACCAGCTTAATAGATGGATACTATATTAAAACACCAGATAATACTTTATACACTTCAACCACAGACAACGACCACAACCTTGACTCTGATCACTCACCTGTAACACTGCACATACCACCAAACGCTTTATTAGCAAGACCCATTCCAATAACAAACAAAACAACAAGAATTCTAAACCCCATACCACAAGAAAATATGGAAAAATTCAAAATAGAATACTTTGAAGAAAATGCTTTAGAAATAAATGAACTCGTCACAATCTTATCAAATGATCAACTAACAGACATCCAATGGCAAACATCATGTTCAAAACTAGATCACTTAATACAAAAAATATCAGACAAAATTCAAGAAACTTGCAGTGCACCACCACTCCCAACACTAACAAATCGCACTGCTCAACAAGGAAGCTTCTTACCAAGAAAACGACAAAAGTCATGGAAAAAACACCTATCTACCTACCATCTAATTCGAAAAACAATTTACATAACAAAAAATACACAAAACTAGCAAAGACATCCAATAATTGAAGAATTAAAAACCCATACAAATGTAAACATTCCACCACTCCCAACTCAAGAACAGGACCAAATAGAATGGATCCAATCATTAGTAGAAATAGCCAAAACAGCAAAAATACAAGCACGTAAAATAACCACAAAATATACCCAAAGTTGTATAAAAAAGGCAATTCAAAAATAGAGACAACTATACGACAAAAGCCCAAAGAAAATAAACAAGAAAGTTTTCAAAAATCAAGAAACACCACCACTAGACTGCATTATGGACAGAAACAACAACATACTGACCAACCCAGAAGACATAGCAAATGAAATCCACATACAACAATCAATTAGCAATAGACCCACAGTACCAACGTGTTACTACCAACCAGAACACGCAATACAATGTACTTGCGGAGTTAGACAATACCCATGGCACGACCTTGATGGTTTTGCAATAGAAAAGAGAGGATATCCACAAACACCACTTCATAAACATTTTGATAAAGAAACATATGAAATGTGTCTTAAAAACCTATCCAACAACAAAACTCCAGGCCCAGACAAAATTCCCAACTCAATACTAAAAAACATGCCCGAAAACTTCCAAAAACTACTCTTTTTATTTTTCACTCATTGCTACAAACAAAAACAAATCTCAGCCTCATGGAAAATTAGTTTAACCATACTACTTTTAAAAAAAGGAAATCCAGCACAACTGCCAAACCATAGACCAATAGCACTAGCAAACACAATATACAAACTCTTCACTAGTACACTAACATACATATTATCAGCATACGGTGAAAAATACCAAATCGTACACGATAGTCAAGAAGGATTCAGAGCAGAAAGAAGTACAACAAGACAATTACAACTCCTCATAGCAGCACTAGAAGATGCAAAATTTACAAATCAAGACATATATCTACTTTATATAGACTTCAAAAATGCATTTGGCTCATTAGATCATCCAAGACTCCTAACTATAATGAAAGACCTTGGATACCCAGAAGATGCAATTATGCTAGTTGGCAACATATACTCCCATTCAAATACCATCTTTACCGGTGAACACTTTGGCAAAACAAAACCAATACCGAATCAAAGAGGAACCATACAAGGAGATACACTTAGCCCATATATTTTTATCATTTTCCTAGAACCACTCCTGAGATGGCTACAAAAATGGGAAAATGGCTACAAATTTGGTTCATCAAATATTCAAATTAGTTCTGCAGCATACGCGGACGATTTAGCAACTATATCAAACAATACAAAATCACTACAAATACAACAAAATAAAATCGACAAATTCTGTAAATGGGCGGACATGGACTTCGGAGTCACAAAATGCGCCGTTACCGGTTGCCCAAACAAATCTAAAATGCCACCAAACAAATTAAAAACCTACATCACAAACCAAAAAATCAATTACAGAGACCAGACATTACCAGTACTCTATCAAAATGAACCATATGTATACTTAGGAATACAATTAGTTCCATCACTAAAATGGAAACTTCAAACACATATCACCACAACTAAAATAATAGACCAATGTAAACAATTATCAAAATGCCCTGCAACCATCAAACAAAGAATCAGTATGGTGGACACAGTGTCACGGACATAGATGGATATTGCAAAGGCTAGGCCTTGAGACAGAGATATAATTATTGTGTGGAAACTAGTTCGTGATGGGTATTGTCCAAAGATATGGATATTGTCCAGAGATATAATTATTGTGTGGAAACTAGTTTGTGATGGGTATTGTCCAAGATGTGGATATTGTCCAGAGATATAATTATAGTGTGGAAACTAGTTCGTGATGGGTATTGAGTAAAGTCACAGAGATATAATTATTGTGTCGAAACTAGTTCGTGATGGGTATTGCCACGGACGTAAGACTTAGTCTATAGGAAGCTTCGCCGGAAGCTTCTTTAGTAGTAAGAAGCTTCTCTTGGAACATCCTCCAAGCTAGTATATATAGGAGACGAGATGAGGGACTCCTCACTCTCGTCAACACCAGTTTAGGAGCAACCTTGATGACTTGTCTTGTTCAACTATCGATTTAGTTCAATATACTTTCTTAAAAACCACTCTTGTGTACTATTGCACTTCTTGTTCTTGGGTCCTTGTTCATACTCTTGTTCTTGTTCTCTTGTTCTTGTTCCTGAGTTCTTGTGTCCCTGACAGTTCGACGAGAGTGACATTGACAATACTAGAGTTTGGCCTTTCTTGATAAGAGTGGATTACCGCTTTCTTGAAAGTGCTAGAGCCTTCTAGAGGTTGCGGATTACCCTCCTTTAGACTAGTATTGTTATGTGTTGTAAAATTCATTCTTGATCAAGAGCGGATTACCCCTTTTTCAAGATTGGGTTTTAACATTTTAAAAGTTGCGGATTACCCACCTTTAATTGTCTCTACTCTTCATAGAATTCTTTTGTTTCCTTTTCTAGAGTGATTTCAAGATGTCGGGAGTTGTAGATACGAACCCAGCAAACTTAGCTGAATCAAAACTAGACGCCGTTCTCAAAGCCATCGAATCTTTGTCTTTCAGGACGAACCAAATTGAGAATTTTGTTACTAGACTTCACAACGATCACGGGGCTGGACCTTCACAAACGAGTGTTGCGTCTCAATTTTCTCCATCCGGGGAATCATCAATTCTTCTAACTCGAGAGGAGAATCCATCTCCTCAACATGTTGAGACTCCGAGGTTCAAGGAGCCCCGGATTAGCCTTCCAGAGAAGTTTGATGGCACACGCTCAAAATTTCGAGGGTTTGTCAATTTAATCCAACTTATTACCTTTCTTCAACCGCATCGTTATCCGACAGACGAATCGCGAGTAGGTTTAGTTGCAACCTTACTTACGGGACAAGCTCTATCTTGGTTTGCCCCTCTGTTTGAAAAAAGATCACCGATCTTGAACAACTTTGAGATGTTCTTAGCTGCTTTTGGAGAGGCGTTTGGAGAGCACAACAAGATTCGTTGGGCGACAACCAAGATTCGTTCTTTGCGACAAGGATCGCGATCTGCATCTGTGTATGCATCAGATTTCCGACAATTAGCATGCAACATCAATTGGGACGAAGAAGCACTTATGAGTCAATTTCTTTAGGGACTACGAGATGACGTCAAGGACCTGTTATTGTCTTAGTCTGATCCTCAAATACTCAGTGAGGCAATAAGTCAAGCCGTGAAGTGCGACAATCGGTTATTTCAGCGACGTCAAGATCAACGTTCTTGGACTTCATCAAAACCATATAGAAGTTCTTCTCACTCGGCTGCTTCGACAAACAATCCAAGTAGTCATTCGGAAGTGGAAGACATGCAAATTGATGCGGTACGATTCAAACCACTTACGCCACAAGAAAAGAAACGACGATTTGAAGAAGGTTTATGTTTGTATTGTGGAGAACCAGGCCATAAAGTTGACAGTTGCTTTAAAAAGCAACACCGCCATACTTTCAAGACACGAAGCAGGTTTGTGGAAAACCATCAACAATCAAAAAACGAAGAGACCCAGCCACAATAGAGACCGTGCGGTTGGACGAGTTCAAATCACAATGTCTCTTCCTGTCCGGTCAACCCTCTCGTTGTTTTAATGTTCCTTTTTTTTTTGCTAGTTTAAACTTTCGAACATCCGCCTTGATAGATTCAGGAGCCTCTGCTTGTTTCATAGATGAAGATTTCATAAAACTTCACAATATTCCTTTAGTTAAAAAACCTTATCCCGTTCCAGTAGAAGTAATAGATGGACGACCCTTAACTTCAGGTCATGTCACCCATGAAACTACTCCTTTAGAAATAGAGTTAGAAGGTCATAATAGTTTTCTTGTTTTCAATGTCATTAAAACCCGTACAAGCTCTATCATACTAGGACTATCTTGGCTTAGAAAATACAATCCCAATATAGATTGGAGTAACCTCAAGATCAAGTCATTCCCTAGTACAATTCTCCCAAAACAACCAACTAGGTCCAAACTTCGTCACCCTAAACCATTGTTCGTTGGAGCAAAGGCTTTTATGAGAGCTGCGAAACATAGCAATCCATTTGCTATTTATGCAATCCCGGCTCGTGAAGAAGCAACTACGGTTACGAGCATTCCAGATCAGTATAAGGAGTTTCAAGATGTTTTTGAGAAGAAAAATGCTGATATTTTACCGGAGCATCGACCTTTCGATTGCGCGATTGATCTGCAAGATGACGCGCAACCACCTTTTGACCCGATTTACAAGCTCTCGCAAAACGAACTCGTAACGTTGAAGGAATATATTGAAGAGAATCTCGCCAAAAACTTCATCCGACACTCGAAGTCTCCAGCTGGTGCCCCAATACTCTTTGTCAAGAAGAAGGACGGCTCTTTACGAATGTGTGTTGATTATCGCGGCCTGAACAAGATTACTGTGAAGAATCGATACCCGTTGCCGTTGATTTCTGGACTTCTTGATCAACTTGGACAGGCCAAGATCTATACGAAGATTGATTTACGTGGAGCTTAGAACCTAGTACGCGTTAAACAAGGAGACGAATGAAAAACTGCATTTCGAACAAGGTATGGTCATTTTGAATACAATGTCATGCCTTTTGGACTTACGAATGCACCTTCCATATTCCAACATTTGATAAACGACGTCTTTCGCGAATTTTTGGATAAGTTTGTCGTGTGCTATTTGGATGACATCTTAATTTATTCCAAGAATGTTGAAGAACATGAAGAACATGTGAAGCTTGTATTAAAAAAATTACGTGATGTTGGATTATATGCAAAACTAGAAAAGTGAGTATTTCATCAACCGCAAGTGGAGTTTCTTGGGTATATTATTTCGAGTGAAGGCTTATCTATGGATCCAAAGAAGATTGAAGCTATCACGAATTGGTTAACTCCTCGAACGGTACGTGATGTACAATGCTTTCTGGGATTTGCTAATTTTTATCGAATTTTCATCGAGAATTATTCCCAAATCGCAGCAGCATTGACTCGATTGACATGCAAAGACAAGCTTGATTGGGGACTGGAAGCGGAGAATGCTTTCCAAAATCTGAAAACGGCTTTTACGACGGCTCCAATCTTGATTCATCCAGACTTTTCAAAAGCATTTTATATGGAGACTGATGCATCAGACTTTGCATTAGGTGCAGTCTTATCATAAAAGGGAGATGACGCAAAACTTCATCCAGTTGCGTTCTCCTTTAGAAAATTTTCCGCTGCAGAAATCAACTACGAGATCCATGACAAAGAATTACTTGATATAGTGGACTCGTTTCAAGAATGGCGTCATTTTCTTGAAGGCGCTTCGCACCAGGTGACTGTATATACAGATCACAAAAATCTTGAATATTTTATGTCAGCTCGTGTATTGAATCGGCGACAAGCTCGTTGGAACATGTCATTATCTCGCTTTGACTTTGTCATCACATATCGACCTGGAAGACAACAAGGATTATCAGATGCTTTATCTCGAAGATCCTATTTTGCGCCTAAAGAAGGAAAAGCCGCATATGACCAACAACGGACAACTCTTTTGAAAACCGAGCAATTTCGAGTTCATGGAGCGACTATGGCAATGCCAGTTGACTCATCATTTCTTGACGAAGTTCGTGCAATATCAGCAACGGACCCTCTTGTTCTTAACATTCAGCGTTGCTCTGAAACTGATCGCGACAATTTCAAGTTTGTGGATGACCTCTTGTATTTTGAGGAGTGCTTGTATATTCCAGAAGGTTCTGCACGCCTTCGAATTCTTCAAGCCCGTCATGATTTTCCTGCAGCCGGACATTTTGGGTTCAACAAGACGTTAGAACTCATTTCTCGAGATTTTTGGTGGCCCCAAATGTGGAAAGCTGTCAAAGACTACGTCCTTTCTTGTGATAGTTGTTCTCGATCAAAGAATCCACGACATCGTCCGTATGGACTCTTGCAGCCGCTGCTTATTCCAAAGCAACCATGGTCTTCTGTTTCTATAGATTTCATCACCGATTTACCACCGTCGAAGACTTTTGACACCATATTCGTGGTTGTTGATCGATTGACAAAGATGGCTCATTTCATTCCTCGTAAGAAGACAATCACCGGAGAAGAGACAACAAGACTATTTTTGGATAACATTTATCGATATCATGGATTACCGGATGACATCGTTTCAAATCGCGGACCGCAATTTGTCTCTAAATTTTGGAGATCTCTCTTTGAAATCTTGAAGGTACAAATCAAACTCTCTTCTGCTTTTCATCCTCAAACTGATGGCCAAACGGAGCGTGTAAACCAAGTATTGGAGCAGTATTTGTGTTGCAACATCAACTATCAACAAGACGATTGGACCTTGCATTTGCCATTGGCTGAGTTTGCGTATAATAATATCGTTCATGCATCGACTCAACAAACGTCATTCTATGCCAACTATGGATATCATCCAAAGTTTGACATGTTAAATCAGTTAAAGAACGTGAATCCGGCAGCGGTTGACTTTGCAACAACATTATCGGAACTCCATGCGTTAATGAAGATTCATTTAGAAAAAGCCCAAGATCGCTACAAAACCGCCGCAGATAAGCTTAGAAAGGAATCACCGTCATTCCTAGTTGGCGACAAAGTATGGCTTATTCGGCGTAATATCAAGACTACAAGACTATGTGATAAGTTGGATTATCGTCGATTAGGACCATTCCCTATTCAGCAGCAAGTCAATCCGGTGGCTTTTCGGTTGGACCTACCAGTATCTATGAAGGTATATCCTGTCTTCCATGTATCACTATTAGAACCATACAAAGAGTCGAATATACCAGGCAGAAAGCAACCACCACCGCCTAGCATTGAAGTTGATGCCCACGAGGAATATGAAGTTGAAAAAGTACATGATTCGCGGCGAAGACGGGGCAAATTAGAATATCTTATACACTGGCGTGGTTACGACATCAATGAACGGACGTGGGAACCAGCAATAAATGTCGTTGGCGCGCCTCAAAAGGTACAGGAATTTCATCTACGCTATCCTGATAAGCCACGACCTATTCGATGATAACTTCAAGGAGAAGCTCTTCCGTTGAGAGCTGTATATAAAGAGGGGAGAGCAGTCAAAGAGCAACACAACTCACAACCTCAGAAACATCTTCTCTTGTACTTCTTTTCTTCTTAGTATGTCTAATTGGAAGGTATTCCAAGACTCTTTAGATTCTGAATCACAACCGGAGTCTGAGCGTGAGCTGTCTTTATCACAATTGCCGAATCAGCCTGCAGATCCTTTGCCACCACAACAGCCCCGAAACGAAGCTGGACCTTCTCAACAACGAAGACGGCCTCGAGATGAAGAACCTCTTGAACCACGGCAACGTCGGAAAATATCCAGTAGCAGATCGTTGGTGATTATCATCGAAGTAGAACCCGCTTTTGAAGGTCGCCCGGAAGTTGTATTTGAAGGACTTTTTTGCAACGAAGATACAGAGATCTAAGCATGGTCTCAAGTAGTGGGTGTCGGTCACTATCGCTGGCTGCAAGGGGCTTTAAACCACTTGACTCGCGCAAGACAACTTGAGTATGTCGGAGAAACCAAGAGACATATTTTTGGATTTCTACGCCTCTGATCAAGAGTCTACAACAACACTCCTCGTGAAGACTCGTCGCTAGAGAGGGAGGTGATGTCACGGACATAGATGGATATTGCAAAGGCTAGGCCTTGAGACAGAGATATAATTATTGTGTGGAAACTAGTTCGTGATGGGTATTGTCCAAAGATATGGATATTGTCCAGAGATATAATTATTGTGTGGAAACTAGTTTGTGATGGGTATTGTCCAAGATGTGGATATTGTCCAGAGATATAATTATAGTGTGGAAACTAGTTCGTGATGGGTATTGAGTAAAGTCACAGAGATATAATTATTGTGTCGAAACTAGTTCGTGATGGGTATTGCCACGGACGTAAGACTTAGTCTATAGGAAGCTTCGCCGGAAGCTTCTTTAGTAGTAAGAAGCTTCTCTTGGAACATCCTCCAAGCTAGTATATATAGGAGACGAGATGAGGGACTCCTCACTCTCGTCAACACCAGTTTAGGAGCAACCTTGATGACTTGTCTTGTTCAACTATCGATTTAGTTCAATATACTTTCTTGAAAACCACTCTTGTGTACTATTGCACTTCTTGTTCTTGGGTCCTTGTTCATACTCTTGTTCTTGTTCTCTTGTTCTTGTTCCTGAGTTCTTGTGTCCCTGACACACAGTAATCAGAGCAGGCATAGCCTACAGCTTTTTTGCAGTCCCATATTCACTACCAACGATTAAAAAACTGGATAAGAAAATTATTGCAATCCAAAAAACAATATGTCGACTACCTAAAAGCACTGCAAACATAATAACACAACTACCCCATGATTTATTTGGACTAGAAGCCTTCTCTCTAAAAAATGCCTATCTCAGATGCATTGGTGAACAACTTCGAAATGCACTTAACGACAAAGGGAGACTAGGAATAATATATAAAGGACTAATACAACACATACTTGTTAAAGCCGGCGGTGCCGAAAACATCCCACGAATTAAGTGCCAAGATTGCATTACCTCTCCTACAACACGTACATTATTCCTTCTAAAAACAGCAATTGATATACATCTAAAAAGCACGTAAGAAAACTTCCAACTTCACATGACCGAACTAGAAAAAGAATGGCGATCTACAGTCACAAACGAACTCCCACAATTAGACCCAAAACTCTCCATCAAATTATTATATAAATTAATGACGCATAAAATTTACAATGTAAAAAAATCACCCTCCCCAATGGCATGAAACTAATGTCACCAGAAGATTTTAAAATATATTATCAAAACCCAACTAAACTAGACAAAAGTGCACTAAACATAGCAGAACAACTCTTCTGTGAACCAAAATGTACCCCAGATTGCCCAAATCCATGCCGAAGACACTTACCACCCCGCACACTAAAAGAAAAATATAAATTTTATAACCATAGAATAATACCAAGAACACCAATAAACCCCGTGCAAGCCCCTCAACCACTTCAACCACAACAACGAGCCCCACCACAAAACATTAAAAATGACCCCATAAGATACCCCATTAGCACAATCTTAAACCACAAAACAATCACAACAAAAGACAAATATAAAATACCTAAAAAATACAACACCTATTTATGCCAATGGATAGACTCAAACCACATAACATACAATAAATGGTTACAACAACGCGAACTATTTCCAATAAATCTACCAACAGTTATACACCATAATCTAAACCTACTTACAAAATATTACACAAACTATAAAAACAAACAATATCAAAATATCATAAACACACAATTTACACCAGAACAAAACAGAGACACACGATACATCCCACCACCAACAATAATCCCCTACATTAAAACATCCACAATTGAATGTAATCCAGAAAGAGACATCGACACAAATAAATGCACCATTCAAACACAAAATGATAAAACTCACATATATAACGACACCAGTAAATATATCACCACCATTCCAACCTTAAGAATAAAATGGTTATGGCAACAATATAACAACAATAAATACAACAATCACAGACTAATACCTGCTATACAAACATTTGAAACAGAAGTAGTCTGGTTATACCAAAGATACGAACACAAAAACCACAAAAAGAATACAGTAAAAACACCACACCATACCATCCCAACTACCATTCTAGACACAATAATAACAACATTTAATATAACACACTCGTACTTTTCCTCACCAATAACATGTTCCATGAAAACTACCCAATTCTACTCAACATTCGACAGAGATAAGATATTTGGCTCGCTAGGGACAGCTTTTCAATACAAATGGAAAGGTATCGGATATGCACACCCAAATGACGCCGAAACAGCACAACAAGCAATACATTGGGCAAGACTAGCAGCAAAACAAGACCCAGAAATTGTCACCATTTTAGCAATCCCAGACACCAACTGGTACCAAAATCTATCACCGTACAAAGGACCCTTCCCAGATATGCACGCCATTATACATTTTTCGGCGGACACTATCACATATGACGAACCAACAATACCACTAACACCCAATAAAACCCGAAACGAACCACTCTCAATGCACATATGGTGTATTCACCAACAAAACAATAACATTGGCATAATAAACAAAATAAACACCATAAACACAACAATTGAAAACCTACTAATCTCACAATACCATACACAAATAGCACCACCCACACCACCAGACATAAAAATTAACAAAAACACAAAATGGAACAAACTCATATACCCGCCCTATGATAATCTACAAAACATGTGGATAGACCCACTTCCAAATTTCGAAATAAACACTAAACTAAAATTTCTACCACAATACAGCTATTACACAGATGGATCCTTTTTACCACCAAAAGAAGCTGATGATGGCCATTGGAAAAAAAAAAAAGCTGGATATAGAATCTACAACTCATCTAAACGAGATGTACAAATATCAAGAAGACTGCCTGGACTACAAACATGCTTCAGAGCAGAACTAATGGCCATACATGAAACACTCTCAATAATCACCACTAAATACATAAATGAACCTGCACACATTTTTACTGATTGTCTCAATTGTATACATGTTCTAAATACACAACTAAAACACCCAACCCAACAAAACAACCACGCAGATAAAACCATACTACAAGAAGTGGTGGAAATGCTAAAAAAGCGAACACAATCCACCACAATATACAAAGTTAAAGCACATGCCAAAATCAACGGAAATGAACAAGCGGATCAACTCGCAAAAGAAGGTACCATGAAAAGAGATTATCAATTTGCAGTAAATCCACAAGAATTTGCACATACCACACCTTACTACTTCCAAAAAGACACATGGCCCGGTCGTATCAAACGACCAGACAAAGGCCCAGTTAGATGTTTGGAAGAATACATAAAGAAATATGACCGTGAAAATAACCTAGAACTCCTGGCAGAACATTTCCCCAACATCAACAAATGGACAACAAACTCCATCATAGATAACGAACTGTCTAACGACTTCTGGAAAAATCCAGAAATAACGGACGCACAGAAAATAAGCATACTAAAATTCCGAACCGGTCAATATATGGGTAACGCCCTTGGTAACGCCCGGAAGCAATTAATTTTTGGCATACAAAGATTCCCCTCAAAAACATGCCCCATCTATAACTCACAAGATGCAGATACATGGCTACATATACTTTTAAAATGCAACCAACATCATATACACGCACTAAGATCAAAACGCCACAATAAAGCGGTATGGGAACTAAGAAAACTAATACTATCCTCCAATAAATCAAGATGCTACACTCTCATGAACGCAAGCACATTCAACAATAACCCACAGGAAAACACAGTTCCCCAATGGTTGTTACCATGTACTTGTAATCAACAAAGATGTCAATGTAATGCCAGATTCAAACCAGATATACTATGCATTAAAGGCCTCCCATACCAAAGCCCACCTCCTCTAAACCTCGATGATAACCTAACCATACAATTCATAGAATTCACATACACAAATGACAGATTTTCACCAGAAACAATTGGCAGAATTTTTTTTAAATACCAACCTCTAATTAATAACATCATACAACAAGGCTGGAAAGTAGATCCTATCAAAGTCATTACAGCTGGAGCTAGAGGAACCACACACATCCCCTCAATGAAACAACTAGAAACAAAATTCAACATATGTGAAACCTCCATAAAACACACATTCAAAGCAATAAATACCATTGCCATACAATATGCCGGATCTATCCTTTTACATAAAAGACGGATAGAGAATAATCAAACAATACCAACAGACGTAGTACATTAAAAGAGGGGGGGTAGTGGTGAAAACCACTGCTAGGCACTCTTTTCAAACAACTAGCTCAACTTGTCTCAGGGGATAGGGCGGGCCGGTTGGATAGTACAACTTTCCTGCCATGACAACTCACTAGCAGCACCAAGCCATGTGTATCACACCACTGCTCAACAAGCCCAACTGGTTTCGAACCCGGACCACATAATCGTGATACAACGCTCTTCACCAACCAACCAAAGAGCTCATGGCTTGGTGGTATAACTTAACACTAATCATACCTTTATACACACTAACACTCACCCATCACTACTTAATTCGATTCTTTTCTCTTGTTACGGTTACTGTTACTTTGTTTTGGTTACTTTAGTGTCCATCCTCGAAAGGGGAGAGTAGTATTGTTCCAATGTCCCTTTGTCCCGTGGGCATCGGGTCATTGACATTACGAACGGACACTTTATTCACGCCAACCCATTTATTTGGGTTGGTGTTTCTATTTATTTATTTTTTTGCACCATGGTCTCCAACAAACAAACAAACTCTGTCTTGATTGACTCATGGAAAAGAGGCCGGAATTTCAACTTTTGAGAAACAACACATGCTATTGGCACCACTTTGCATTTAACAAACACATGCCATAGCTTCATGCCCACTACCTTTCCTTCATGCATTTTTTTTTTTTTTTTTGAGGCACACGAGTTACTTTGCAACCGGCGACAAGCTTCCTTCATGCACTTTGAGCCTCCACCTGTTCATTTAGCTACTGATAAAGTACTATTGGGTGTGAAATATTCCACACCATCCACTGTAAGAGCCAAGGGAAAGACATTGAATGCTTGGACTTGGGTGGGCGGTGCATTGTCACCGTAGCGCCTCGTCACTAAACTTAGTCTGGTGGCGCCAACACAATCTCACTGAGCCAACAAACCCCCTCTAACTAAAATTAGATCCGGTGATTGACCGCCCTCTTTACATTGCGTGTGTCCTCTAATTTTGGACCCTAATTTAGCCCCCTTTAATTCCAACGCATCACACTTGATTTGTGCATCTGATTACGGGATCATCGCATCGGTATAGCTACGTATTCGTAGGCTTCGGGGATCGTATTCGTAGTTTCCTGGCGTTTGAACCCGTAGTGTTCGTAGGTTTCATGTGTTCGTATTCGTATGTTATGGCGGTCGTATTCGTACATTGGGGGGGATCGTATCCGTAGGGTTGACGGGGCTACGCTATGCACCGTACTACGCCTGATAATTGCCTGGTCGTCGGAAGCGCCAATGCCAACAGTGCCTGAGTGGCGAACGGCGCGGTTACGTACTCTTTGAAATCTATTATACGGTGGTTTTCAGTTGAAATAGTAAATTTTATTATACGGTGCTGTTTCGGTTCTTTTGAATTGATAAATTTATTAACAAAACGGTGGTGTTTCAGTTCTTTTGAATTGATATATTTTATTATCAATGTGGTGGTGAGTGTTCACTTGAATTAAAATTAAGTGTGAGTTACTCGGTTTGGGTCATGTGTGGTTTTTCAAATGGGTCTTATCTGGCAGTTTGAATTAGTATTCTCCTTTTGTTAGTGAGTGAGGGCGGACTATCAATTTTCAGAAACTTTTAGACGTTTTTGATTGTGTACCGGTGCTTGTTCACGGAATTCTCTAAATCCCCCTACACGTTAATGCAAGAGGACAAAAATTGTCCCCTATTTTGAACATGTAGGGGTTCACCTTAAAAAATAACCTTGTTTTTCAAGGGTTTAAAATTCCCAAGGAGATCCCCCTAAACCAAATTTCGACTGTGGGTCCCAAATTTGCAAAAATAATTACCAAAAAAACCCTAGGGTGCTCGAAATGGAAATTTCATAAAATAGGGCCCATGGGTGAACACTGCTTGCATTAACATTTGGGGGGCCTTAGAATCAAGGCTTGTTCACTAGTTAAAAAATTCATGCTTTGGATTCGGGCATATTTTGAGAAACACAATGGATGAAATTGTCAAAATCATCATTAAATGATTTTAAGGGCCGCTTTCCACTAGGAGTCTAGCCCATTCGTTCTTGGGCTCAATTCTACAAAATTTCAGCCTTATATTAGACGAATTTGCAAAGTTCATGGATCACCCACCTACAGTTGCATTCCCCATCGTCTATCTTAAAGATATGTGCAAAATCTTTGTCACAAGCTCAAGTACTAGTAGAAAAAGTGGCGTTGCCTACGGAGATGCCTAGGCAAAATCCCTGTGCACAAGTGGAATTGGGCACCACATGCCTTAGCAACTCCCTTGGCAATGCTACCTTTTCTACTAGTGAAGTGACAAGATGTCAGGTGTGTTGGGTTAAAATTGGAAGCCCGTGAAGCTCTTGGGGCCATCAGTGTAAGATTCAAACCGTAATATTATGGTCATGTGGTTTAATTTTGAATGGATTCTCCTATGGTGCGCCTTGACACGGGATCAAATTAAGTCACCCAAGTTTGCTTTCCGAAAATAAAACTCTTTTGTTTTTATTTTGTGGGCCAGAATCTTGACCAACACAATCCCTAAACCTAAAGATTTAATGACTTTATGAAATTTTCTATTAGTGCTGCTTTCACTATCATGTTCGAACCCATAGAAATGGATAATTTTGTCTTCTGCAATGGAATAATAGTTTGTTCCATTTGTACCAAAAATAAAAAATAAAAAAATAAAAAATGGAGAATGTTGATTAGCGGATAGCCTTAGTGCCCAGTTTTTTGGTTTACATCAAAGAAAACTTTGGTTGCAACCCATGTCTTTTTTCATGAATGAAAAATCTAAGTGGATTCATATATAACACAAATAGATAGTGATTTCCTAGGTTTAAGGAGAGTATTTATGAGGTAGGTTACAGAGCTTCATGTTCCCAAAGGCAAGGAGAGAATTCAAAGATAATTTTTCACTCAATCATTTATATTAGTTCAATGCTTGCTTTTTGCTCACTTGGATAAATGTACATAAAAAACTTTAGCCCGAGTGCAAATGGGACATGACTCAACTATTTGGGTTTACATCAAAACTTTGGACCACAACTCACTTATTTCAAGGTTAGTACCTTGCTTACAATGCTGTCATCTAAGAACAAGGTACCACTTGCGTTACTAAATGGTAGTCAACTAACAGAAGAACTAAGAGAAAATTGGACAGATGCAAATTGTCATTGTATGCAGTCAAGAGTTCTCTCATAGTCTATTCAACATCCATATTTTTGGATGTTGGTGCGTCAAAGGGTTAACCCTTTAGTGCCCAGGGTACTGTAGCTCAGAGCTCTGGATTTCAGTATTTTTTTCCATTGTGATTGAGATTACTAGAAATAGAATGGGTTAAATTAGAAAGTAGCCGTACAATTCTATACTCAACTTGAGAGCACACATTTTATTAAAATTTGATAATCATCCAATGGTGGGATTGGAAGATTATAGTATGTATTTGAACTCTATAATGCACGCTCAAAAATGAGATTTTGGGGGGTGTGTGACTTCAAAGTTAAATAGAATTTGAGTTAAATTTTCAAAATTGAAAGTAAAAAAGTTCAGCTACGCCCTACGTCAACACCTCTCCATTGCAATCTTTCATATCAAGAATGGACTCATACATAATTATTGTGAATTTTATAAGTGAAAGTGACTTATCCATATACGGTTTAGGCAAAATTTTATACGTTGAAAATTGACAGGAGTGGGTACGTTAATCAAGATCAGATAACACACACTAATGGAAGATGAAGAAGATAACACAATACAAAAAAACAAAACAAAAAAACAAACATCCAAATACAAGAAATACTGCATAATACATATGTTGTATTTGTAAGTATTTAATGTATTTTCAAGTATTTGTAGTATTTTCGCGTTTTGTTGATAGGTATTTTGATAGTTGTGCAATTCCAAATTTAAAAAATCTTTTTCAGGAAGATGTATAATGTATGTGGCATAATCTGAACTTCAAAACTGAAGTTCGAATTCTTCACGAATTCTCTGCTATTTGCATTTCGGACGTTGCAGTGACCATAATGTGGTCAGCTAGGCACTAAAGGGTTAAAGGTTTATGCCGGCCACTACAATGGTGAAATCATTATATATTGTGGCCCACAATATTCATGAGAGGCTTTTAAAATAACTATTTTTTCTAAAGATTGTGCCAAAATTTGTCCAAATTGAATGAAGATTTGTTCAACCCAGATGGAAAATGTTAACATGGATGAATGTACCCACAACAATTATCCACCCACAGTATATGATGGTGATTTCAGTGTATCAAGCGCTGGCAGTGGTCTGTAACTTCCTCCACAGCCGCTGGATAGATTTCTTCGCCGGACGGCCTGGATCGTTGACATCGTCCTACCGACCTTCCTCCAAGTTTACTTGTTGCCCACTCCGGGAGCCACACCTGTCAACCGACAGCTCAATCCATTTGGTAGGTTCTGTTCACACGCACCGGTCGCAGTAGCGGGATGATCATCTCAATTAGATGGGATTTTGTCAACTATGATAAAATGGGGACCATTCAATTTTGATGGGTCCCTTTCTTTTGCTTGCGTCATTATTTGTTTGGACTGTGACGTCACTATCTTCATATATATATATATATTTTTTAATTTTAATTTTTGTGTTGATTCAATGACTGTGTAATTGCTTTCAAACCCCTAATAGTGCCAAATGTTGTATTTTTTTAACATTGGATGACTGAAATTTTGAAGAGCCGTTTTTCCTTCATCCGCGTTCGGGTTTCAATGAAAATTGTTGGGTTGAATTTGAAATTAAGTTTAGTTTTTGTGGTAAAAATCTTGCTTCAATTAAAGATATGTGAAGATTTAGCAAGCATTTTAGAGCAAGTGGGTTTAGTTTTGAACATTTTTTGCTTTGTAAAATGTGGCTAGTTTTTGAAATTGCAAGATCAATTTAGGACACAACAAATCTTTTCACGAGTTTCTTTTTGGTACCAATGTGTTTGTATGATGATTTTGAACCACTTTATAGTTTAAAGTTTTTTTCATTTTGGTAAGTTCAGAAATAGAATTTCAACTCTAATGTGTTGCTTAGGGTTTAGGGTTTAGGGTTAAATAGGGTTTAGGGTTTAGGGTTCAACGTTAAAAATTTATGATCTTGTAATCTATCTCGCCTAATGATTCAAAAATTTGATTCACATCATTTACAACTCGTACACTAAAAAATTGTACGGTTGAGATTTCTATACCTCGTTTACATTTATACCTATAACACTTCCAAAGAAATTATGATTTAAAACCCTAAAATGCTAGGGACGCTTAGGAGTTGAATTGGTTAGTTTGTTTGGAGAGTGAGAGGAAGAAGGGAAGGGAGTGAAAGAGGGATTTTGGGTGCGCGGCCACGCACCCAACAGTTACAAATCAAAATAAAATAGAAATATGTATGCTTTCATTCTCAATTCGATTATGAAGATGATTCAAATTCGATTTGCTCTCAATTAACAAATGAAATAAAAACACTTAATCTAAAATGAGTAGGAACGAATGAACTACCTCTTGATTCATGCCAACTTTATAAAAACAACCGGCATGTAGTTAGAGGCGACCTTAACCCCTAACCGCCCAACCATGCATATTTTGCATGATGTACGGATTTGAACTCCGATTTCTCATCCATCATGCACTTTTTGCAGTGTGAATTTTTTACTGAAACTTTTATAGGAAGTTAGCTCCGTGCATGTATGATCCGATTAAAAAGGGGATGATTTGTGAAAATTTTGTGCCTCATTTCATGTTGTAGTATTCCACCCAAAATTTCGAAGATTTTAGTCTAAAAGTACTCTCAAAAAAGTCAACCACTAAAATTAAGCAACCAAAAAATCTCCAAAAATCACTATACTTAGAGTATTACATTTCAACCCATCCCAAATAAATTCATTATTAGATTGTCAATATCTTATTTGTAATCATATTACGAAAGAGCTCTAAATTTTAAGTTTGAAAATTTATACACAAATATTGGTGATGGCAATAACAAATCTAATTGTATGGATAGAATCCAAAATTCATAATGTACAACTTTTATTCATTCATCAAGTTGAAAATATCTCTTTTAATTGCATTTTATAACGCATCTTTGAAAAACTGTCAAATCTGAAAAGGGTGAGAACGTTTAGGGGTTAAAACTACTAGAAGATGGAGATGGGGTACCTAAGGTCAATTGCATAGGTACCCAAGGGGTTTGCGGTTCAACCCTCACTTTAAAATTGACCCTCTCTTACCGTTACTTTATTTTGGTTACTATAGTGTCCATCCTCGAAAGGGGAGAGTAGTATTGTTCCAATGTCCCTTTGTCCAGTGGGCATCGGGTCATTGACATTACGAACAGACACTTTATTCACGCCGGCCCATTTCTTTGGGTTGGTGTTTCTATCATGATCCTCTCTTCATAGACTTTCTTACCATGAGTTGCAAAAAGTAACTTGTGAGCTTGCCACGGGTTTGCAAAAGCAACTCCCATGTTTCCAAAAAAATAAAAAAATAAAAAAGTTGCAGTAGACTGTTCTCTCTAACCATTTTTTTTAGCAAACTTTTGCCATAATTGAATTATCCGTACAGTCTTGTGAAGAGAGGGTTTTGGGCTTGGAATTCTGCAAATCCAGGATCATGCCCTAAAATAGGAGCATGTGTCAGATGCTAAAATAAAACAAAGGTACAGAAGTTTGGAACCATTGGGAATGGTGAGATGGTCCTTTGAGTAGAGCGCGCCCCGGGAATCGCGTGCCAAATGGCCGCATCTGCTGCACCGGTGATCGGTGGCAACTTACAGCCGAAGACTGCGACACCAAATTCATATTGAGTTGTCCGCCGAAAACGCTGCAGCGATCCACTTTACGGAATCATACAGCTAGGCACTCCGAAGATTGCAAGACCGCGCGGATCTCTTGACGCAGGCAAGAATATACCAAGACCAATAACCGCTGCCAAATAAGGATAGACCAACTCTGAGGCGACTCCTGGCTTTGTGTTTTATGCTCCAAAAATTGCGAGCCTTACTTTGCGTTTCTCTGGGCTTGTGTGAATAGTGCACTTAAAAATTTCCAAAACACAAGCTCACTTTACGGATAACTCCAATCTTACTTGATTTCGGGCGTGTCTACTTTTATGCTAGAAAAGATATGCAAAAAAGTGGATGGAAGGCCTCAAAGTCCTCTCAATTTTTTTCTAAAATCACCTGTATTAGACGAAAGTGCCTTTTTATAATCTTATTATACCCTGATTATACCCTACTTGGGAACATTCCACGGTGCGTGTCACTCTACCGAAAATAAAAGCTGGTTTTCTCCAAGAGCCCTGATTCTTCAACAGTTATTTTGGGCAGCTTCTAGTAGTCTTGTTGATAAAAAATTACTCCAACAGTTATTTGGGGCAGCTTTTAGTTGTTTGGGTACAGTAGACAATTGACAATTTGGAGCAGATCATGGAACGTCATAATCCTTGTCAACCTTGTCTTTTAAGTCAACAAAGGCCTGACTTAAGTATTCTTAATGACATCACTCTAACACATGCCCACTTCTACACACTACTTCCTGTTCGAATATTTATTTTATGTGTAAACATTAAATTCAGGGTATTCAAAATTTCACAGTCCTAAATAGTATAAGAGTACAGTTTTAAAATTTTGGCATTTTTGAATTTATGGAAGATGTGTGTCCCAACTTTTGTGATGTAACTAGGAATTCTCTATGTTTAATGAATCTTTAGGTACAATTCTATGCACAAGCACACTTTTAACGACTGTGGTTCGAGGTTGATATACAGTTTGTTATACCATACTTAGTTAATGATTTTGCCAAAATGATATGAATATTTTATAAGATTTGATGGATGTTTCTATTAGATTCTCTTTTCCACCATGGGATATATATATTTTTGAATAAATAATTTCCCAAAAAATTGGGCTGTGTTGTTGATTTCTTTGTGACTAAAATAATGGTTTTGTGCAAGATTATAGGTTCAATCAATTTTCATTTTACTTTGAGTCCCTAAAAATATAAAGATGTGTTATACATAAACCAATTTAAACTACACTAAATAGTACAAGACCAAAGTGGACTTTATGACATCAAACTTTCTAGTGTGGACATCTGTTGTTGGTCCAATGTTCCCTGTGCTTTAGCCATGCATTTTATTTTAGAATAATTTACCCGTAATTTAATTCAATATATATAATTACATCAAACTTAAGTGAATACCATTCCGTTGTAATTTTTAAATCGTTTTTCAAATTTGAACCAAGAATCAACAATTCACTAAAAACCCGCTTGTGAAGAAAAATGCTTTGGAGCCTTAACCCTTAAACGTCAAGGTAAGCCCCATGGGCTTAGTAAAAAGAGAATAATGAAGAAAAAAGTTGATTTTCTCAACCAAATCAAGCGAGACTTGTTACGTTGGAAAGCTACTGAAAAAGCGATCTAGATTCCAAAATTTCGCCTCATTTGAGAGATTGTGGAATCATTGGTAAGCAATCAAAGTTATCAAATTGAACAAGTTTTGAGGTTGGGGCAGCTGAAGTTTAGCAATGCTATAATGCTATAGTGCTAGCCATCAGTGCATTGCAGAGCTGTGTTTTTTTTTTTTTTTCCCAAAAAAATTTAGATGCCTTCCGGGCTGCCCCGTTCAGGCCCTCTTGACGTTTAAGGGTTAAAGAAGGCCAAACTTCCATAAATGAATGGGGGATCATGAGAAAGTGGAAGCTATCGATTCACTACGAAAATGGATTTAGGATTTCAGAGTATGTTTTCCATTCCTACCAAAACGGGTAGACCATCATGGCTTCTTAAGACCTCAAGTCTTGTCTTCTAGGGACTTTCACCCATAGTCATTTTATTTTATTTTTACAATGTAGCAATGCACTTGTACATGCAATGGAGGGTGGTCTGTCTAGATTCAAACAATTGTGACTCAACATTGAAGTCCGGCTTCAAGAAACCAAGGAAGAAAACTTTGGTTTCACCCGCCCGATCTTTACATGAAAGGGTGCTCTAAGCTTGGTGACCTAATTACCCTATTTGACAACACTTCTCCAACACACTCTTCATTTACACTAGAGTTAACCAAAAAGAGCATCTCTAAATGGAAACTCACCTCGTAATCAGCTTCAAGTCATTTTCAGTTAAAAAAAAATGGCAAAACTAGTCCATGGTGAGTTAAAGAATGATTTTGAGCAAGACCCTATACCGCCATGGGGCGTGGAACTCGTGACATCTCCAATGTTAGAGAAGAGTTTTTGTCCGCTCCCCCAAGCCAAGAGCCCCGACCATAGAACTATTCATGAACGATGATTGTCAAAAAATTTAATTATAGAGAGGGTACTCCTCTTCAACTCTTATGTTTTTGGTTAATCCTTAAACGTCAAGAGGGCCTAGGCGGGGCAGCCCGGAAGGCGTTTAAAATTTCGGAGGGAATTTAAAAAAAAAAATAAAAAAAATCTTAAATTAAAAAAAAAGAAGCAAAAACGGATCTCCTAGGCACTGTAGCACTGCTGAACCTGAGCTGCCTCAACCTCAAAACCTGTTCAATTTGATAACTCTGATTGCTTACCAACAATTTCACAATCTCTCGAATGAGGCACAAATTTGGAATCTAAATTTCTTTTTCAGTAGCTTTCCAACGCAATAATCCTCGCTTGATTTGATTGAGAAAATCCATTTTTTCTTCTTCATTATTCTCTTTTGAATAATGTAGCTTACCTTGACGTTTAAAGGTTAACCCTTAAACGTCAAGGTAAGCCCCATAAGCTTATTTATGAGAGAATAATGAAGAAAAAAGTGAGTTTTCTCAACCAAATCAAGCGAGGATCCGTGCATTGGAAAGTTGTTGAAAAAGCGATCTAAATTCCAAATTTGCGCCTCATTTGAGAGATTGTGGAAACATTGGCAAACAATCAAAGTTATCAAAATGATCAGGAGTTGAGGTTGGGGCAGTTGAGGTCGTTTTTGAAAAGTGCCGCATTGCTATAGTGCCGCAACAATGCTGGCCATCAGAACCGTTTTTCCAAAAAAATAAAAAGTAAAAGTAAAAATAAAAAAACATAATTTTATTTTATTTATTTATTTTTCTCCTCCAAAAAATTTAGATGCCTTTCGAGCTGCCCGCCCAGGCCCTCTTGACGTTTAAGGATTAACTGAACTGCCCATGGGAGACATTCTCTCTCTTTGGCCCTATTCAACAGCCGACTCGGCAAAATCCGGGCAGGTCATGGCGGGCAGGTAATAATCAACACATGTGGTAACCCCACAGGAGTTCCGCCGGAAGACACCCAGTCAGTATTTCGAGGAATTCAAAACCGCGTACAAAATACACGATACGATACGATACGTACCAGTCACGCCGAACCCGTATGTATCGGCAGGCCGTATCACCTCCCTCATTCATCGTGTTTCGGCTCCCTTTGCTTTGAATGATGCATATAGCAGACGGCTGCCCTTGCAGCTCCGGTGTGGTTTCTTGCGTTCCTCTCCTTGCTTAGAATCGGAAACAATCGCGAGAACGTAGTTTTGAGAACCTTCTTCTTCGAAGTAGCTTTCGAACGGCACGTTTTGACCCCGTTTTGACCCCGTTTTGAGCCAGGATGGTCGATTCTACGGTGTCGTAGGGTTTGGTTGTTTAGGAGGATTTTTGTTGATTTTGTGTTGAAAATACGGGCGTTAGAGATGATTTGGAACGTTTGAATTGAATTGAGAGTATGAAGCTGACGGTTATCTAGTTGATTGAGGTTAGATCTTGATGAATTGACGAAGTTTATTTAGGATCTGAAGTGTATGGCACAGAGGTCACGTCGGGAGGTGAGAAGTAAACAGAGGGAAGGAGCTATGGCGGACATGTCGCCACCGCCGGGGAGTCTGTCCTCCAGAGCGCTGGTGAGTTCGTTAGTAATCTTAGCGCAGCAGGTGGCGAGCTGCGAGAGGCCGCAAGTGTGCCAGAAGCGGAATGTGTCGAACATCACGCGAAGAATCAAGCTTCTGTCCCCTCTCTTCGAGGAGATACGGGACACGAACCCGCCGATGCCGCCATCGGCGCTTATCGCATTCCGCAACATTTACCACGTGATGATGAGCACCAAGGAGTTGATAGATGAGTGCAGGGAATCCAGCACTTTCTCGTCCGTGTTCCGGAACAAGTCGATCAGCGAGAAGTTTTATGTCATCACGGGGAATCTCGTCTCTGCTCTCGAAATGATGCCTCTCGAGCTTCTGGAAATCACCGACGAGGTTCGAGAGCAGGTGGAGCTTGTTAAGATGCAGCTGCAGCGGGCGAAGCTGGTTGCAGACCCGGCGGAGGACGTTCTAGCGGAGGAGGTGACCCGGCTTTTGGAGCAAGTCGAGAGGAAAGAAGAGCCTGATGCCAAGCAATTGCAGAGCTTGTTTGCGAGGTTGGAGTTGCGGAATGCTAGGGACTGCGAGAGAGAGGTTCGGAGGCTGGAGTCTGAGGTGACGGATGAAAGTGAAGAAACTCTCGCATCTGCGACGAATTTCATCGGTTTTGTTCGGTATGGGAAGTGTATCTTGTATGGTGTGACGGAGATGGAAGACGGTAGCAACGGCTCGAGAACATCATCGGTTGATGACGAAGGTGAGGTCTCTACGAGTGGGAGGACTGACGTGGTTGTAAATCCTCCCGATGAGTTTCGATGTCCCATCTCCCTTGATCTCATGCGAGATCCAGTGATTGTGGCCACTGGCCAAACATACGATCGCACATCGATTGCGAGATGGATTGAGGCAGGTCACCCTACATGTCCCAAGAGTGGGCAGAAGCTCGGCCATGTGAACTTGATTCCCAACTACGCGTTGCGAAGCTTAATCTCCCAGTGGTGTGAAGATTATCACATTCCATTCGACAAGCCCGAGAAGGGATCGAAAGGCGGAGGGGGAAACAATCAGGTCGCGAGTTCAAAGGCCGCTCTCGAAGCGACCAAAATGACAGCTTCCTTCCTCGTGGGCAAGCTCTCGACAGGCTCTCCCGATGTGCAGAAGCAGGTTGCATATGAGCTTCGATTGCTTGCGAAATGCGGCACGGACAATCGAATGTGCATAGCCGAGGCCGGTGCAATTCCTTGTCTCGTCACTCTCCTCTCCTCGAAGGACCCCAAGACACAAGAGAATGCTGTGACTGCGCTTCTCAACCTGTCAATATACGACAATAACAAAGCGTTGATAATTAACGCTAATGCTCTGGACCCTATCATAGAGGTTCTCAGGTACGGGGGGAGTATGGAATCGAGAGAGAATGCTGCAGCGACGTTGTTCTCGTTGTCTGTTGTGGATGAGTACAAGATTGTGATTGGCAAGAGGCCGGCCGCCATTCCGGGGCTCGTGGCGCTGCTTCGGGATGGCACGCCAAGGAGAGGCAAGAAGGATGCAGCTTCTGCGCTCTTCAATCTTGCTGTTTATCACGGCAACAAATCCTCCATCGTGGAGTCAGGCGCCGTGACGATCCTGGTTTCGCTTCTGAGCGAGGAAGAGGGCGGAATTGCTGATGATGCATTGATGGTTCTGGCTCTCGTAGCGGGATCCGCTGAGGGTCTCACTGCAATTGCTGAGGCCTCTGCGATTCCCATTCTGGTACGCATGCTGCGGGTGGGGACGCCCAAGGGGAGGGAGAATGCGATTGCTGTTTTGCTGGCGCTCTGCAGGAATGGAGGAGAACGGATTGTTTCCTCAGTAATGCAGGTCCAAACTGCTGTGCCTTCGTTGTACTCCTTGCTCACCATGGGTACTCCACGAGCCAAGCGGAAAGCAAGCTCGCTGCTGAAGCTCCTTCAGAAGAGAGAGCCGGATCACCAGACTCACCCACAGAGCACCACCCATTTCATGTCTGCCACTCACTTCCGGCAGTTGGCAACTAGGCAGTGCTAATCGAAGCATTTCCAGGGCATAGAAAATTCTGACCTAACAGTAATCTTCTGTTGTTCGTTTCATTATAGTAGCGCCATTTTAATTATGTCAACCACCCAATTGATGATCATTTCAAGCAGTTAGTCCAGATTAAATAGTAGGGTATAGAGGATTGAGAGCAAGGAGTAAGTTACCTTTGCACTCATCATCGTAGCACAGTCTGTGTGCTGCTGTGTACTATAGTAGCTCCATGTATTCGATTCTTTTGGAGCTCTTCAAGGAGCACGTCCGCAAGGATGTTTTCCGTTCTCGAAATTTCCGGGTAAATCATGATCTCCCTATTAGGGTTTTTGTGTTCAGAGTTTGAACTTCGTCTCTACATTTGATACATGTTATGTTGTCTTGCAATTTGAAGCGGTTGTAAGTATACTTTGAAGAGGAATAACGTCAGCTTGATTTCAGATTGATTGTAACCCTAAATGACCTAAATCTCCCTTCTGTTTACAGTGTCATTAGTACAATCATGTTTGCCGCAGGAATCAAATGAGCTATTTGGTCCACAGTTGTAATTTCGTATGCACAAATCTCCCTTATGCTGCATGCTTTAATTTCTTTGTAAATTTCTCAAGAGTTTTGTATACGGCAGTAGGAATTTGTCAGAAGTGTTGATTCATATGAAGTACTGTACGTCGTTCTAGTTTCTTACTCTACGTCAGTACTACGCTTAGATGTGGAGAAGGTCTGTGCAGGCTTAGAAAAAGTCAACAAATCATGGCAACATGGTCACTCCAACGAAGTTTTCAAATTTGCCTCTGGGACCTGCAAGTTTTCTCCATCCTTGACTGAAAGCGAGAAACCATCACATCATTCTGTTCCTTTTAGAATAATGCTTGTTGTGAATCATCACAAAATTCCCAACACAGAAGGACGCCACGTCAGGCCTCCCATTAGACCAGTACTGTGCTGACAGCGATCAGGCCAATCAAGTGTTCCCAACTGTGGCTCTAGAACAGCTTTCTACAATGACATCTAGGGACTGCAATTTCCATTCCTCTGGGTCAAGTCATCCTCGGATAGCCATGAAGTTGAAGTTCCCCTTGCAAGGACAACTCCACCGAAAGCGTGCCTATGCGTTCTCTTCACGGCTCTTTGTTAGAGCACCAGCAGCACCTCTGTAGTGCTACTGTGAAAATTACAGGGCATAAGTTACCATGTAGTTTCCTACCAACAGCACTCAAGTAGACTCTGAAAATAGTAAGCCACCCATAAATCACCACACATGGATTTTGCAATCATGATGTGCAGTTAAGAAGAGAAGATTCACTAGTTTGAGTGGTTTTGAGGGCTCCAACCGCTTACTTTATCCAGTGTTATAGTTATTTATCCTATGTTATAGTTGTTCACTAGCCCATGTCCTGTCCTGTACAGTACATTCATTTAGTGTCAGAGAGCTATACAAAGCGCTGGTGAAGATGCTTTTAAGAAATTTCTTTATTAAGGACCAAAGATTCATGGTTTTAAAATGACAAATTCAATCGATCGTATTGTCAAGAGTATAAACGTCAAGAGGGTCCTTGGAGGGCAACCGGAAGAGCATTTCCAAAAGCCTACACGTGTTGCTGCCATAAACAAAAATAAAATAAAATGCTAGCCTATTGCCAGCACGTGCCAACAGGCGTTGCTGGCTAGCGTCTTTGCTCTTTTAAAAAAAAATGCTTTGTCTCTCTCCACAGTTGCTGTCTAATAATGGCTCTTTCCTTCCCCCCATTCCTTCATTTGATTGTGAATTGTTCCACAATTGTTTACTTTAGGCAAATTTGCCTAAATTTAGCCTCATTTTTTCATCACCTTTCCAAAGGACCAATTCATTTCAATTTCGGTTAAGAAAATCCACTTTTTTCTTTATTATTCTCTCATAAACAAGCCCATGGAGCTTTTTTGACGTTTAAGGGTTAAAACGAGACCAAATTTGAAGGTTGAGGATATCAATGAAGAACATTGCATGTGGTTAACCCTTAAACGACATGTACTATCTTGATACCACACCCAAAATGTCTTTTAAATTCCATTTTAAGCATGAATCTGTTTTTAATTTACTTTGGCTCTATTCTAAAGAAGTATAGATCTCTCTAAGATGCTCGGTTTGGCATTTAAAAAACACCATTTGATGCAATGGAGTAGAAGTTATGAGCAAGATTCTCCCAAAATAATACCAAGCCCGTGGGGCTGGCATTGTCGTTTAAGGGTTAAATAGGAACAAAATGAAGTTCACATAGAACTTACTCAAAATTTCAAAAGAAGCATGAGATCCAATTTAAGCTTCTCGGTCCTTTAGACAAATGGGTGTGCCAATTCAAGCTGCTTGTTTGTTTCATAGATGAGACATATGGGTATGTCCAAACACCTCACTTTGTTTCTTAATAAAGAATACCATGAGATGATTGATGTGGTCAAAAAAATTGTGAATAGAGGATGATTGTCAATCTTTTGGTTTCAAAAATCAAAACTGTGACTTTACGGCTTGAATCTTAAAAATTCTATAGGAGGTCAAGTATTTTGAAGACAAGATTGTGAACTCAATTGTGTAGAGTCAAATTCAAAAAGAAACAATGAATTCTTTTAGGAAAATTTGATGCCCCTAAATAATGTAGAGGACGACAAACATCACATTTCTTGCTTTGTGATTTGCAGTAATTGTGCACAACATTAAAACAAATAAGGGGCCATGAAAACATTATATTTTCGGTACCGTACGTGGAAGGCAGGTTGGAACTGTCATGTCGAATAATTAATAAAAGTTGAAACAGTGGAGGTCGGCACTTGAAAAAGTAATTATTCAAAATTCGACTAATAATAGCTAACATTAATTTTTTTTTCCGCCAGCTAAATATTTTATTTTATTTTTTGTCTATGATTTTTGTTGAGTGTACTGTTTTTTTTTAGTTTTTGTTTCGGCTATTTGTTGATTCGACAAAATATTTAATAAATTTATTTATTTTTTCGACATTTTTTTGGGGAATTATTTTCTGCCTTCCACGTACGGTATCCATTACATGTACTGTGTATGCAAGAGTTTGCATTTTAAAACAATTGATTTGCTCCTATAAGTTCACTTCACAAGCTTTCTTAAAATACTAAAAGGACAGATGTTATCACAAACTCAGGGCCTCGAAAACTCATGGTCACTGTAGCAAGCAACTTCATTATCTTTACATAAAATTGTCCCTTTATCATGACATGTTGGAGAAGCCTTACCTTCAAGGTAACAGACACGAATTAGTCACATAAATAAGTTGTTACATGTGTAATGCATGAAACAATAATATCGTCATATTATAAAGTGTCATTCTATGGAAGGTAGGCTATACTTCAATTCTCAATGATGTATATGGCGGATGATCCAATAACCAACTTGTACTATAAACCAACAATATTTCCAACATGAGTTCATTGAAAGCTTCTAATTCTATACCAATACTAAATTTGCGTGAAAAGCTTAACCCCTGAAGGACCAAGGATTCATGGTTTTAAAATGACATGTTTAATCAATCATATTCTGAAAAATATAATTCAGATGGGTACATATTTTATATCATCGGAATCAGTGAAGAACATTGCATGTGTTGATCGAAAGACAAATAAATTTGAATAAAAGGAAGCGTACATAGAACCTATTCAAAACTGCTATAAAAAACATGAAGCCTAATTTGGGCTTCTTGGTCCTTTAGGGATTAAAGCGTTGCCGTTTATACACCATCCACTATATATAGATAATGAAGTTGCTTGCTACAGTTGCCATAAGTTTCTTGGGGCCTCAGCAACAAATTTTACAGCTTGGGGCTTGAGCAAGCAAGTGAAACAATTTCACAGGCCTCTCATGATGTAAATCTTCTCAAAATACTAAACCGCATGGGAACAGAATGCAGTGTGAATCATTCAGAAAAAGTTAAGCTACACTATTTTGTTGCCATTTTGACACCAAAGGTCACATAGAGCAGGGCCTGGGAAGAACTAACAGTCAGTTACAAGTCAACCGATTAATTTTTGGAAATGGCTGGTTGATTTTCAAGAGTAGAGGCAAACCACCGAACTAAATGACTGAAAATAATTATATTTAGTATTCATAGACAAAGTATACGGGATATAATCTTTAAAAACCGATTGCTTCTGGAAAATAAAGGACATTGACTGGTTGCCTCAAAAATCTTCCCGAACAGTGACATAGAGGTCATTTTAATGTCATTTTATCCATACTAAATTGGTATGGAGGTTGACACCAAATTATCTTAATTGCATTTTAATGCACCATCATGGCACCATGTTCACATGCCTTGAATTTCCTGATGGTGAGTCATGGCCTTGTTCTCAATAAGCTGTTTGTTCCCAACAACTGGGTTGTTTCTCATTGACCTACAGTAGCTGGAATCCCTGGAGAGCAGCGTGTCTTGAGGAGTGACGTGGCCGAGGATAACCGCAACAACAGTTGGGTATGACAGTGCCAAGATCTCCCATTTCTCCGTTCTTGCCAACTCTAGTGAAACCGCATCTTGGCACACACATCTACTGTCTCCAGCAGTGAAGGTGAGGAATTTCAGCTTCTAGAATTTTCTGTAGTCAATTTTGGCGAAATATCCTAGATTCCTCAATGCATTTGTAGTTAATTCACCATATTGGGAGAAGCCATTTGGCTAAAAAGTAGTGACTAATTCCCTCAGGTGAGTAAAAAATTGCATCAGTTGTTTTTAGCCACTTGGCTACAATTCTCACAAAACATTTTCACTGGTCTGCAGCTTCACCTGCTTTCACACTCTACCTCAGATTCCATGGTTTAAACAAGCTATAAAAATAAATCTAACTGTACCTAGAGTAAACACTAAAGCAAAGATTACGCGACTAGCTTGTTTATACTATTCAATCATGTAACTCCTTGAAAACGATGCATTTCTGGAAGGGCAGACAGTAAATACACTGATTTCATTGACCATACTGAAAAATCATAATATCAAATCTCAACCCCCCTTTCCATCAGCAGAAGTCAGAATCAAATGCATCGAAATTTTCAAAAGAAACTTCACACATGAGGAAGTCAAAGGTGCTAATATCACAGCTCATATCCTCGTGAAATAAACGCCGTAAGTTAGTTCCAATTCTTTCAAGTGAACAAACTGAGAGTGCCACACGTCCTCTTGTGATTGGTGTATGATAACTTAAACCTCTCAAAAACTGACGTGGACATGACGTGCATTCACGTCGAGGACCCAATAGTTACGGGGACTCACGAGAGAAATGAAGAGCAACAGATTCATATGATTTAAGTGACATGAGATAATCACCCAAAGGGCGTTCAATTACAGAGGAATCTGCTTCACCATGAAAAAAATCATGTACCAAGGGCAGGAACTGAACTGAACTACATGACACAGTGTACCGAGAGTGTACCATAACCGGAACGGTAAGACCGAGAATGTCTTCCCTGTTGGTCAACTTTGCGACCAAGGAGGTCACTGCATGCATCTATCAAACTAACTACACTAAACTAAACTAATGCCGAAGGTCATGGCTGATCAAAAACCATGACCTTCCTTCATCACAGAGACTTTTTGCTGTCCTAAACTCGATTTTTCATATACAAGTTTACAACTACCCCTGTAACACTAAAAAAAACAGCAGCCAATTCACTGCTGTTTCAAAAGAATTCATCGTTCAAGATGACAACGTTCCATGCCACCATTGATTAATTGATAGTTCATTTTCAAGCCTGTGGGCTTCCAGCCAAAGTCATCTCCCTGAACACCTTCAGCCTGCGCTGGCGCTTCATCTCCATTTCCGAGGCGGACAGGTCGGCCATGGGCAGTGGAGGCTGGTCTCTGCTGAACAGGCTCTTGATCAAGGAGCCGGAGCCTTCTTGATCAGTAGTAATACTATTGTTGTTGAAATTTTCGCAGCCGAAATCTAGGTCGTTGGGGCTTTGTGTGAAGCCCAGGGAGCCCCATGCACTCACCGTCTTCTCCTTCACCGGTGTGAGTGTTCTGCACCGCTTTCCGACTGCGTTGTGAAGCGGTGGCAAACCTCCTCCCGAGTTTATGTTCACGTTCTGGTTCTGTAGAGGCTGCGGTTGTGACTGTTGCGGTTGTTGCAGAGGTTGTGATGACTCGATGGATTCCATTGATAGTGATCGACGTGCTGTCGGTTGTGAAGGTTGGTGATTCTCGCTGTATTCTGTGCTCCTTGTCCACCCGTTCCCGTATCCTGCATTTGCTAAACAACCAACATCAGACAATCAACACAAGAATTAGAAGCTCGGACATCAACACAAGGGATTGCCATAAGATACTCAGTTTAAAAAATGGAAACTCTGAATGACATTGACACGTCTAGAAGGTAATGGACTAACGTGAAGCTCTGAGAGACAGTGACACGTCAAGAAGAGACACTATCAGCAAGGTAACTGCTAGAATGAGAGGTTTTCTTAGCTTGACACAAAACTGTGAATGAAGTGAAGATCATCATTCTAAAGATCATCATTCTAAGTGAACACATGGACTCTCGGTAAGGCAATTGCTAGAATGAGAGTTTCTTAGTCTTGCACACCTACTTTGAAATAGATTGCCATAAGAGACTCAGTGCAAAAAATGGATTCTCTGGATGACATTGACACGTCTAGAAGACATTATCAGCAAGGCAATTGCTAGAATAAGAGTTTTCCTTAGTTTGACACAAAACTTTGAATAAAGTTGCCTTGGATACTCATTCTGAAGAATTGGATGCATAAAGATACTCATTCTAAAGAATTGGAAAGCTCTGTAAGAATGGCATTGACATGACACGACAAGGAAGAGTGTGAGTTTTAAGTAGAGTACCTGCAGCGGTGCTTTTGGTGGGCTTGTTGGCTGTCCACCCACCGAGTGGCTTAACGCTACGATCCTCGCTTTGATTCACCCCATTTCGTACCCCATTCGTGAGATCAAACGTGAGCGGAGAGCGGTCGACGGCCTTGACAGCAACATTCGCTTTCGGACGAATCGGTGCGACAACAGTGGGCTCAACAGGAGCAGGATTGAAAGGCGCAGCATCACAGCTCAACGCTTGCTCACTATTATCAAGCTTGTGTCTGCTCATAAACGCATTCCCCAGGACGGAAACAGTCTCCAGCCGCTGCCGCAGCGTCTCGGCGTGCCAGTTCGCCTGCTTGAACGTCTGGTTCCCATCCGAGTCTTCAGGCGACGAGTAATCCAAGTCCTCATCAGACCAGCCAGAGGAGAACCACGCCTGCTCCGTCGGCCGCTTGCTCGGGCCGAACCCCGCGGTCGCCAGAAGCGCAGGGTCCACGGCCTGGGAGAATTGCTGGTCCAAGCTGGAGCGGGCCATGCGGCGCGGCTGGCGCGGCAACGCGGGCTGTGGTTGCCACAGGGAGGAATGCTGCAGGTCGTAGCCCGCGTCGCAGCCCGGGATCGCGAAAGAACGGAGCTCCTGCACCGGGATTTTATTATTGTTGGATCCCATGGAGGCTTCTAGCTCTTGCAGCATCTCCTGTGCTCGCTCGTAGGATTTCAAGTGGGAGTCTGATGCCCAGCGATTGTCGTTGCATGCCGGCGTCACGCTTTGCAGCATCGATTTCGCCTCCTCTAAACGACCTTGCTTCATTAAGCAAATGCCCAAGTTGCATACCTTGTTGTTGTCTGGTTCTATTGATAACGCTTTCCTGAATATCACATTTCCATGTCAGTCCACCACTACCCACAACAAAAGTGCAAGCAAATAAGGATCCATTGTTTAAGAATGACGAACTCGAAGGACCATACTCTCCGGAAAATATACTTCAGGCGAGGCCAATTTTTTTATAATTAGAATTGTAGGAGAGTTTTGGCAACAAACAGAATTGAATTAACAGAATTTGGATTTGAGAGCACACCTGTACACGGCTTCTGCAGCGACGAAGTTTGATTGTTGCATGTAAGCCCATCCGAGATTACCCTGCAATGATCGAATACGAACAGTGGTGAGTATAGAGCTCAGTTTGATTAACCCATGAAGGACCAATAATTCATGGTTTAAAAATGACAAAGTCAATCATTCAGATAGGACCAAATTTTATATCACCAGAATTAGTAAAGTACATTGCATGTGTTGACCAAAAACATAAATAAATTTGAACAATAGAAACTTCACATAGAACCCACTCAAAACTGCTAAAAGAAAACATGAAGCCAAATTTGGCCTTCTTGGTCCTTAAAGGGTTAATGCTTCATAATCAGAAAAGCTCCGAAGTCAAGTAGCTTACGAGAAGACGAGTGGCTTCCTGCTCGATCGACACTTGGAACTTCTTCCCTTGTGACCTCGCTGTCTTTGTGCGTTTGCCGTTGAACGCCATGCCTTGATGAATAAGATGTAGCTTATGTTTCAGGAGGTCTATTTGGTCATCTAGCCTTCCACATCTCTGCGATTGACAATAGTCGGCGGTTAGGTCGAAGAGCGGAGCTGGATTGCAGAAATCAAGTAAAAGAATTACTGGAGCTTTTGCATACCTTGTATAAATCTAGTAGCACATTATCTAGCGACTCTTGCGCCTGGTCGGAGCAGCGGTTCCGAAGCGACTTGATCGCTTCGATGGCCTCTTGCGGCCTGTTCTGCTGCTTCATCACGATCGCCATGTCCTTCAATGCGCTGTCCACTCTGTCGCCCGCGTTGATGGCGGCCCAGAACAGCGCAATGGCACGATCGGGGTCTTTGTCCACCAGCTGCATTAATTCCCACCCACCATCAAACCCAAGAACCTACAGACACTGAAACTGATTCCAAAAAAACTCCGCTACTGGATACTAAATTTTCCAGTGAGCTCTGCAATCACCGACTATCACGGTACTTGAATTTGAGCAACAAAAACTAATAATACTGTGCATCAATGAAAACGAGGGCCCCAGACCTCAATTTGCACGAACTCTACCAACTGTGCTTCAATGTAAATCAATGAACATCAATGAAAACGAGGGCTTCATGTATCAATGTGCATGAACACTATCAACTGTGTATATTTCGGTCAACTACAATGATCGCTATTAACAATGTGCATCAATGAAAACGAGGGCTTCGGTCATTAATTTTCACGAACTCCATCAACTGTGCATGGATGTATACCAACGAACGTCAATGAAAATGAGGACTTTGTATATCAACGTGCATGAACTCTATCGACTGTGCATATTTCGGACAACTTCAATGATCAGTAACAACAATTCGCATGAACTCTATCAACTATACCAACTGTGCATCAATGAAAATCAATGGAAATGAGGGCTTCGAATATCAACTCTATGCATCAATGTGCATATTTCGGACAACTTCAATGATCAGTAACAACAATTTGCATGAACTCTATCAACTATACCATCTGTGCATCAATGAAAATCAATGGAAACGAGGGCTTCGTATATCAATGTGCATCTACTCTATCGACTGTGCATATTTCGGACAACTTCAATGATCAGTAACAACAATTTGCATGAACTCTATCAACTATACCAATTGGGCATCATTGAAAATCAATGGAAACGAGGACTTCGTATATCAATGTGCATATTTCGGACATATTTCGCTACAGACTGTGAGCTTTGAGAATTGCCACTCAGCTGTATATGAGAAGAGGAGGTTACCTGGACGTGCTTGGCTTTGACGTAAGGGGTGTCGCCCACGGGCACTTTGTGCACAACATGAAACGAATCCGCCCGCACGGGCGGCCGCTTGGAAGCCGGCTTCACGGGCGAGCACGGAGCTGACTTCGACATCCGATTGCCATATGACTGCAAGTGGCCCAGCGCCCCTGCAGCTGATGGCGCAAATTGCTCACCCCACATCATAGCTCTTCGTTCTTCACCAGCTACTCTTCCCAGCTCCTCTATATTTCTCTTCTCACATCCACCAAATGGGTGAATTGCAAAACTCTACCTCCAGCTCATCTACAAAAAAAAATTCACTATAATCTCTTGATCAATTTGATCGCATTGAGATTGGAAACGATGCCTCACGGTTACAGTAATGACAACTAACTCAGAGCTAAATGAGCTTCGTTTCCATTAACCCAGTCACGTCCAGCAAGCAGTAGAATTCAATCTAAAAATGAGAATTCAGTTGATGGATTGCAATCGGAGTCAATACTGAGCAAGCTTGAGCTGAAGAATGCGAACTCGACTGAGGGAGAGAAGAGGCGAGAAAGGATTCGTTCGAGAGGTGAGGGAGCAGAGATGAGGAATGCGGTGGTGGTGATGATGGGCAGATGGCGATGATCGGGGATGAAGAAGAAGAAGAAGAAGAAGAAGAGGAGCAAGCCCGGCCGGAGCAGCACACGAGGTCGCGAGGAGCCGTTGAGGAGCAACGGCTACATGGACACTCGCAACGGACCCGAGTTCACGGGCTCACTCTGGTGGAAATACCCGGCTGATACCCGGAACGAGAGCCTCCAACGGGATTTTTCTATAACCGGGGGAGCTTGTCGGCGCTTGGAATAGAATGGTCGGGACTGGGTGATACCCGGGTGCGCTGGGTATCTTTCCGTTTCTGTCTACACCCGGATAGGATACAGTCCACCCTCTCTAAATGTTAGCTGCAGTAAAATTTTCCTAACATTTATATCCTAACATTTATAGTGAGTTAACATTGTAACAGTTATAAAGGGAGCTTTGTGAATGCTTAACAAATATAAATTAACATACTACCCTCCACAATATAGTCGACATGAATAATTTGATCACAATAATAGATGTCATCACACAGTATTGGATGTATTTCGTAGGTTAACATTTATAAGTGGCAAACCAACAAAGAGGGGAGTAAATTATTGTTATCATTTAACATAATTAACATTCTAATTAGCAATATGAGGGGAGTACGATTTTGTTAACAAATATGATGAGTTAATGTTTATAAGTATAATATTTATTGAGGGTGGACTGTAGTAGGGTCTGATTCTGATATCGTGGTGTGGAAATGGAGTTTCCATGTCAAATTGTGAAGGATCCACGTCACCTTGAATCAATCACAAGATGACACGTGATGGTTTTTTTAGCAGAATGTAATTACTTGGTGTTGAATTGACTGAAGTTTATATTTGAATGTAATATTTCTCACCCTCCGTGGAAAAACTAAATTGGCTAAAAATAGAATTTGGGGTGGCTTTCCTAAATAGCTCAGAAATCAAGTTTTAATGTTTTAGTGCATTCGATGATATAGGGTCCATAATGACTAAGTATTTTTAGCCACTTTACTTTTTCTATGGAGGGTGAGATTTAGAACATGAATGTGCTCATATTATACTTGTAATGATGATATATTTTTTTATCGGGGTCATATTATGATTTTTTTGGGGTGTTATTATATTTCATAATATAAAACTTATCACTCTCTTCACTTCATTTACCTCCAAATCAAGACACATATGATGTAAAAAATACATATAATGTTGAAAAGAAATTATGACATGTAATCTTTATTGGTTGAGGCGTCATGGATCACAATTGGAATTCCCAGTGGTTTCTGGCTATCCTAATCGCCATTGAGGTCTCACCATTATAACAAGGCTTTGAAGGCACTTTTGGTGTGGATACAAAAATAGGCACTTGATTTAATAAAAAAACATGATTTTAATTCATGAAAGTTTAGAAATCAATGTTTTTTCCCTTATTTTGATTATTTCATTTTATTTATAATCAAATTATATGTTTGAGTCTTCAATCTCGAATTTTGCTTCTTACTTTAAACTTCCTTATTCTCATATTCTTTTGTCAATATTGAAAATACCTATTTACACTAATGATCATCAAAATTGTCAAAAGTGGAATTTTTTTATAAAATTTCACTATGTACCTCTATAAATGAAAAACAAAATAAGATTGTTTCTCTCCATCTTTTTAACCCTTTAACGTCCCGATTCAACACTGTTTTCAAAGATTTGTTATAAAATGGTTGATGAAATACAAAAATGGAGTTGATGTACAAAACAAAGTTGTAAATGTCAATGTGTAAATAACATCCGTACGGTTGGATTCATCCTATATATTATTAATATTTTTAAAGTAATTTTGCAAGATTTTCTCTTGAAATTCAATTAAAAATCGAAAATTAACACAAAAAAATTTAAAAATATTGTAATGAAATTAGAATGACATGCACTACGAGATGGTATGGTTTCCATTATTTGATTCTACTTACTATGGAAAATCATATTTAAGGTCGTTCTTTTTGAACTAAGATTGAAACTTGACATTAATCACTTTTGTAAATATTCAAAAATTCACATTATCTTATTTGGAAGATCCATACCGTACAAATGGTATTCGACTAGCACAAGAATGGAAAACAAATAAAAATGGATGAAAAACATCCAGTACCTACAGAAATCGAGCTGCTGAAATTCATCCGGCGTCCAGAATATGGACGCCGGCGCGCTAAAGGGTTAATATACCTAGTTCTTGTGTTGACAAATTAGCTCCTATAATTTGTGTGAAATAGAGTACATTAAGACTTTATAACTTGTTTAAAGTTTCACGTCATAGTCTACAAAACAATGATAGTGACACAAAAACGGCATATCTCTAATACTAGGGACATACTCGACTATCTAAGGTAGACTTACAAACACACTAAATACTTTATTGCATGAGGGTTAGGCCCCGCCTGCATCCATGGCCATAGCTAAATAGCCATAGTTATGACTTTAGTTAGTCATGGCCCGACCACACCAAAACTAGCTACGCTAGTTTAGCTATTGCTAAGATTTGCTTAGCGTTGAATGAGGAATTTTACTTGCAACTGTGCATTTTGACGCACTTCTGTTCTACACACTTCGGTTCACAACTCAATATCTTCTTGTGAATGTTGTTTGTTGATTTGCGAAATTGCTCCGGTATGTGACTATTGTACTTCGCGTAACTTCGTGGGGATGTTTTGTTAACTGCAAATTGTAGTAGATTAGTTGCATTGATCAAGTTAGAGATTTGTTGAATTTAGTTTGAACAAATCAATCAAACAAAACATGTGCAGAAGATCAAAAATCTAACTAGTAGGAAATGTGTCATTTTTCACTTACTAGAATTGAAAAAGGAATAAAATTGCGCCAGGCACATGGGTTGTGTCACTGCTGGTGAGTAGTTTTGGTCACAAGAAGACAAAAATTATGAATATAATATTCAGTCACTATTCACCGTTTCCACGAAGTCGAGAATGAAAAACGACAGGTCTCCTACTAGTGTCTGAGCATCAATGGAGGGAGAAATCGAAAATAGTACTCCCTCCGTCCCAAAGATATTGTCCAATTCATGGTTTTTTTGCGTCCCATTTATATTGTCCAGTTGTTATTAGGACGTGTTCAAACGTTCACGTGCGCTGTTGTAGAGCGCCAGTGGACAAGCAATGCTGTCCGGGAGAAGGCCCTGTCGCGCTAGTTTCTCCTTGCCCATGTGGGGAAGTTTGTAATTGTTTCCGCCGCTGCATTCCATGACCTCGATAAGGCACTGCTGCAGCGAAAGGAACACATTCTTCAGCTTGTGGTGGCCCATTGCATTGAAGGAATCCACTACGGCTTTGATCAACTCATCGATGTTGTTTGGCGCTTGTTGGTGTTGAAGCGACTGGATCGCTCGGAAGAATCCGAGATCAAGCACGTTCATGTCAGGGCTGTTCGGCGCTGACATACTAATCGGATCTGAAAGCCATCCTTGTCTCCTTCTTGGATCAGGTCCGGGTCATCGGGTTTCGGGTGAGGCTTGGCATTGTCCTGTTGGACGAAGATTTTAATGGAACCGGTGCTTCGAGTTGGTCGCTGGGGCCACGATGCCCGAATGGCTAGGAACACATGCCCGATCAGGAATTGCTTCATGACATCCTTGTTCACAGATTCGATCGGTTTCGTCTCCATTGTTCCGGCCGTGCGATTCTTGGATGAACGCTTTGCTGGTGCCTTGTAGACTAACGGGAAAATGCCAATCCTTCCGGTAAACCATTGGTTCTTGACTCGATCAAAACGCGGGAGCGCCACCACGGCCATGAACATCACTTTCAGGATAAAACGCTTGCTCTTTCCTGTTCGATGTGGTGCTTCCTCATCAAATGCGAGATAGAATGTGCCACATTCTTCGGTCAAATAGAACCATTTCTCATCGACATGAACACGATCCCATTGGCTGCAGAAGTGAGGATCACCACCCGTGAGTGTAGACTCATTGATCTACTCGAGAGCATAAGCTAGCCGGGACGTCTTATTTGCATCGGTCAGATACGGCTTCAATGCATTCGTGTGACGCTTGATGATTCCCTCGATGATGCGCCGATGGAGCGTCGACTTCGATACGCCGATGGCGCTCGCTGCTGAGCGAATATTCTTTCGCTTACGTCTGTCGATCGTCTTGAACTTCTCCATGTCGACAACAACCTTTGTGCGCCCTTTCTTGCCCGCCATTCGCGTTGATACGTCAGCGTATACATTGCCTGTGGCCAACGACTCCCTACCGCGAGTCCATACACGAGTGATTGTACGCGAACTGACACCGAATTCGCCCGCAGCTGCTTTCAAGGCGCCATACTGAAGCTTCCCATGTTCAGAGCGTTCCAATAGAAATTCATACACCGCTCGTCGCTGTCCGTCGGTCAAATTCTTCTGCTGCTCAGGCACTGACCCCCAGCAAGACGCCTCGTCCGGCACCGCCTCGCATTCATTCACCATAGTGCCTGTCTACAACTCGGACCCAACAACTGTGCAACTCAGAGTCTCGGACCCAACAATTGCCGAACAGTGGCACCCTTGAATTCCTTTTATTCTTCCAGTACGTAGCCACCGCTTCAAGATGGATTAACATTAAGGTAGCCACCGTTTCTTCTTCCAATACCCACCGCTTCAAGAAGGATTAACATCAAGGTAGCCACCGTTTATTTTTCCAGCAACCACCGCTTCAAAAAGCCACCGTTTATTCTTCCAATAGCTTCCACCGCTTTATGCTTCCACCGCTATATGCTTCCACCGTCTATTCTTCCAGTTCATAACTCATCCATACATCCACCGGTGCCTTGGAAAATGACTTGCAATTACGGCGATGGTTTTGGCACTAGAACTCAAACTTGCAGAGGGTGACGGAGTTCAAAATTTTTGGAAGCAAAAGACGCATCAAGGATCTACATATTTGCATTACAAAATAATGCAAAAAAAAAAAATTGAGCTTAATCTCACTCTTTGAACACAAATTGGACAATATCTTTGGGACGGAGGGAGTACTATGTTTGGTGGAAACCAAAACGGGATAGTTCACAAGGGCAACATTCTTGCGCGTCTTGTTTAAATTAATGCAATGAGGAAGTGAATTGAGGTGATTAGGGTTTTGGCGATGATCTTCTGCTCATGTTTTGTTCTGTTCATCAAGCTATAAGTGTATTCATATTTGAAACTATGAAATCTCGGTCCTCAAGTTTCTGTAGAAGGCCACATGACAACTTTCGCGACACATGTAGTATTGGAAACCTCACCTCGGCAAATGTACCCGTTGCTAACATCCTACACGAGATAATACACGGGAGGTTCCCGATACAACATCCTAGCTACAACTTTCTTTTGTTTCAATTTTCTTTAGTTATTGATCAACCATGTAATGTTTTCATCTGATTTTTGACAACATGATCCATCGAAGAGGTCGTTGGATAGCTGATTAGGGTTTTCTGGTTTCTTGTTTTTTGCAATGTGATAACATTATTCTCAATCAATTACAATTAGGTCAAAAATGACACTGCAACCTTGTCTTTTCGGCAGTGAGAAAAGAACCCAACATGATACTTCACTTCCTGCTCTATTGCAAATATGTTGGAGTCTTTCACATTTCCTGAAGGTGACTTGAGTGCCGTTACAATTATGAAGAGGGATTTGGATTGGTTACTACCAACTGCTTGGTTAACCCCTAAACGTATCGATCTTTTGAACACAAGTAGATGCTAGCCTCAAAAATAGATATCAACATGGCTCATATGTACAATAGGTGCATAGAAGAGGACCATTGCATGCATGAAATTTACCCAACAAATTTGACATACTTACATTTGGAGGCCTCTCCAATATTATCAACATCTCCCCATCACAAGAAATTTACTCTAATTGGTAGGGAATTTAATAGGTTTGCAAAGGTGACTTGGATGAAAGTCATCTGAAATTGTATGAGAAAGTTACAAGGCTTTAAATCGGTTCGTGATCCAATTTCTGGATGCTGGGACATTTAGGGGTTAAGCGATACAATCATCGAATTTTATCTAAAGTAAGTGCCTCTAGGGTATCCAGTAACAAGTTTTATCTTTGTGTTAATTGCAATTTGTAGCATTTATAGCATTTCAGTTAATGGTATTTTAGTTCTAATTTCGTTGTTCTTGTGAAATCTTGCAAAGTACTTGCAAGCAGCGCTTTCAGTACCTGAGAAAGCACGGTTCTATTTCTTCAACACAATGTTTTTACAAAACTTGTTCATTCTAAGTACAAAGGCATACAAAGCTGGACACGTGGTGTGGACATGTTTCAAAAGGATTATATTTTCATTTTGATCTACATGAAGTGTAGTCACCTTCACTCTCGTCTTGCATGCTAACTTTTCTATGAAGTGCAGAGTCATTTAAAACCCTGGCAATGCAACTTTTGGGTGACACCATGAACCTTGGCTAAGAATAGAGCTGGACAGATGTATCCAAAGTTCATTACCTATTCAAGGTCGCAATTGAATGATCTTATTAACCCCTAACTGCCCAAGCAGGCGTTTTTGGCCTGATGTACAGATTTCATCCGTATTTTCTCATCCGTCATGCACTTTTTGTGGTGTGATGTTTTTATTGAATTTTTTTATGGGAAGTTAGCTTCATGTATGTGTGATTCGATCGAAAAGGAAATAATTTAAAAAAAAATTATGCCTCATTTTGTGTTGTAGTGTTTCACCCAAAATCTTGAAGATTTTGGTCTAAAAGTGTTCTTGAAAAAAAAAACTATTAAAATCAAGCATCCAAAAAATCTCCAAAAATCACTACACCTAAAGTACTACATTATAACCCATCACAACAAATTTCATCCACATATTGTCAATATCTTATTCGTAATTGAATTACAAAATAATTTTTTATTTAATGTTTCAAAATTTATAAAAAAGGATTAGTGATAGCAGTCATAGATCTAACCATATAGATAGAATCTAAAATTAAAAATGTATAACTTTTATTCATACATCAAGTTCTAAATATTCATATTAATTGCATTTTATAATGCATCTTTGCAAAACTGCCTAAACTGGACATAGGTGAGGACGTTTAGGGGTTAACCCATAAACGTTCTAGCGTCCAGCAACTGGATCATGAATGGATTAAAAGCCTTACAACTTTCTCATACAAATTTGGATGACTTCCATCCAAGTCACCTTTGTAAGACTATTAAATTCTTTACCAATTACAATAGTTCTCTTGTGATGAGGAGTTGTTGATAATATTGGAGAGGCCTCCAACTGCAAGTATGTCCAATTTGTTGGGTAGATTTTATGCTCGCAATGGTTCTCTCATGTATACCTAATGTACATTTGAGCCATGCTAATATCTATCTTTTAGGCTAGCATTTACTTGTGTTCAAAGGATCGGTACGTTTGGGGGTTAAGAAAACAATATGATTTATTTCCTTGTATATTTCATTTCACATTGGAGCCTTGTTATCGTGTGCCATCATGGCAGCCTTGGTCACTTACCATGTGGAAACCAAGGTACGCCATGCATATTACATTTGGATTCTATAGCAGACATCCATTAAGACATTGAAGAGACCTTCACTCCGCTGCGGGAGTGATCATTATATGATCGATCGATCGTCTATTGAAAACCCTGAACTAGAATTAAACTGAAGGGCTAGAATGTAGTATCGGGAACCTCCCATGGAGCACCCTTAGGAGAATGTCGCTAGGGGGACATTTGGCGAGGTGAGGTTCCCTACAATATATGTGACTCTAGCTGCTAAATTGATTACTTGGATGATCGATCAATTACTGAGCTCGCTTTGTACATTTCTATGCATGTTGGTTCTTGGATACAAGTTCTTGGTTCGAGAAACTGAGGAATCTGAAATATAGGATTTAACACCATAGAGAGATCATTGAAGACACTTACAATCTCCAAGGTGACCATTTAAGTGTTTGTATTGCGCTTTCCAAAACATTGTATGCATTCCAAAACATCACGCAGACGAAAGACCCTCCATAAACCCCGAAGGAGAGAGATGGCTGAAGAGAGATGAAGAGGAAAAGCAATATAGACGTTGCATGCACGTAGTTTTTTAAAATTGCCCAAATTAGCTAAATTTAGCTCACATGCTAAGGTACAGTTAAAGGTCCCATTCAAGGCGTTAGTCATGACTATAGCTTAGCTAGATTTAGCCATTTTGTTGTGGTCGCACCATTTTGCTTAGCTATGGCTAAAGACCTAGTTGAAGGTCTTAGTCACGATTTAGCTCTTGGTGTGGGCGGGACTTTACTTTTGTAAAAAATATAGGTTATAAAAAGATAACTAAAATACACTACTAGAGAAATGGGGTTCCTGACACGCACAAAATCAACAGAAATTCTGTTGGTTCTATGCGGGTTAGGAACAGTTGATTCCGGAAAAATCAACACGAACTTGTTAGTACCAAGAGAAAATCAACAGGAACTTGTTGGTTCCAACAGAAAACTTGTTGGTTCTGTGCTGATGACTAATTGTTTGCTACATTAAACCCATTCTCTGTTGGTTCCAACAGATGTGTGTTGGTTTTGTCTTGGTTTTTACGCACTCTTTAGTAGTGATAAAAGTGAATCATCAATGTACATATATACAATAATAGCTATACATACACAAATATATACACTCATATACATATATATGTATATTTATAATAGTATTTATAGTTTGACTTTGTTTACGTCTCATATTGTTACGTTGAAATAAGAATACAATTTTATCTCTATTTTTCTGGCCTTTATATAAGATTAAATGAAGGCGAAATAATAGAACTTATAGTTCCCTATTTTTGTGCTTAGCCATATAATCATGCACTTGGCTTTCAAGCGTACTAAAAAAACAGTTTGGTAGAAATTGCATGAAAATTTTGGCCAAATTTTTATCCCCCGACTTTGATTGCAAAAAGGATATATTGCAAATTTTTGAAAATTGTTGAGTTACTTTCTTTTGAAAAAAACCATTATTTGCATTTTGGATATTTCATAATTTGATTCTACATGCAACAAATCTCTTTCGTAAAATTGATTCTAGGACAATTTTTAAGCAAATGAAGAATCAAGTTTTAGGGGGAGGCGATGGAGAACTAACGTTGGACAACAGTTGCAAAAAAATTAAAAAATTAAAACACACACACACATGGAGGCGCACAAAGAAAAGAAAAGAAATAAATAAAAATAATTTGGGTACAGGGTGGAGGGTGCATCCAAACCAGAAAAAGGCCTTGACTTGTGGCCGCACTCCCTCTACGGTAGGGCAAAAAAGAAAAAAAGAAAAAAAATGTCCTAAGGGGTAGAGGGTGAACTCTAAACTCTCTAAGGCAAACAAAAAAGGAAAAAAAATAAAAAATTAGAAAATTAAAATAAAATAATTCCTTCATGTACTTCTTTTTCTTCTCACATTTTGCTTTGTTAGTCCTCGCATCGCCCCCATGTTGCAACAATCGCAATGCACCTTTTCCCTGGGGGTTGTGTCCTATTTTCGAGGCTTTTCCATAAAAATTAATGTAATTCAAATTTTTTTAATGAAAATTTTGAAATATTCATGTTTTGCTACAATACACTTTACATTTCAATAAAGAAAAAAAATCATCCTTTTTTTGTAAATTTTTCTAATAAGTTTTTTTGGCACAATTAGGTCTTGAAATCAATGCACTTGGCCAAATGCAAAAATAGCAAATTGCATGTTATTATAATTAATATTGGGTGCTAAAATAAATATTAGTTTAAAATTATTTCAAATAATAGGGTGTATTAAATTACAAAATATTTGGTAAATAGCCACCCATAAAATACGCCCCAATGTCATGTATATACTAAACCGCTAACCTAGTGACTTCCTTGTAACAAAGTTAGATGCACCTTTCTTTTTTGGCCTTTTGCTTGAAAAGGTCCAAGATACAAAGTTCAATCTTTGATTTGGTAAAGTAGGATTGGCAATCATGTGTATCGAGGTGTTAGCTCATTGTGCGCAAAAATTCAAATTCTCAGTTCATTGTATGTAAAATTTCAAGAGTTACTTGCACTTAGGTTTTCACCTTTGCATGATAGTACCTTTCAATCTATAGCATCAACTACGTACAAAAATTACCATCTCACCTTTGTTACAAACAATAGAATCACCACAAAAAATCTCAAATAATTCAGGATCAAAACTCATCCTAGAAAAGGAACTATGCTAAGGCAATTGAAGAATGCTATAAAGGCATCATTCATTATGTTTAGATTATTTTTTAAATATCAACGTAAATGGATTATAATTTCCTATTATTTTCAACAATTTTTTATAATTTGTTTGTCAAGCATATAATTTGTTTGTCAAGCATACTTTATGAGTATGGAAATCTGTAGTGTTTTGAAATCACCAAAGATGATTGCTAATGTTAGTAAAGGAGATATCTTTTAGGGTGGTAGTAGATCAAAGGTATTCTACTATAAAACTGGATTCTTTTTCATTCTTAATGTTCATCTATTGATTCTATCATGAAATTAGATTTTTCATAGTAAATTTACTTTATTACTCAAATTGTATTTTACTTTTAGATTAAAACTTTTATTTTAAACTTGGAATACATATATATATATATATATATATATATATATATATATATATATATAAAATAAAAGACCTTTCACAAATGCTATTAACATATATTCTCTTTTATCAAATTCTTGCGTTTTTATAAGACTTTAAATTTGTTAACAAACTGAGTACTTTTTGAGCAATAAAAGCAATGCCGACACTTGAAGATGACTTGTTTGTCGAAGAGCCGATACTTGAAGATTTGTTTGAAGTGCAACGAATACAATACACAAATCAAATAATATACAAGTATGTTCAATGTGATTCTGGGTTTTGGTTGATAGAAACCAAACATTACTACCAAAGGAATCCTAATGATTTTCATGTATATGTTATTATAGAACATGAAGGAGAGAGTATTTTATTTCCTATTCCAAAAAGCTCTATTTCTACAATTGATGCCATTGCATGTAGTAATCAAGTAAGGCCTCCAAGAAGAGCAAGTGAAATGAGAAGAATATTAGATTATCAACTAGATAGAAGACAACGCAGAAGACGACGCCAAAGAGGACTTTCAAGACGACTCTAAAGACAACTATGAAGACAACTTTAATGACGCAAATTTGTTAATAATTAATTAAATAAAATTAATTATTATTTATCACAATCCATATATGCATGTACTTAGGTGAAATTAAAGTCGTTTTTTTCTTTATTTACAAAAAAAATACTTTGCAATTGGAAAAATTGCAAAGACAAAAACCCTATTTATAACCACAAGGTGGAAGGATCTCCTAGAATGTGCATCAGCTAGACTCATTTTTGGCATCATCGGAAAACTCTTCACAAAAAAAGATACATTGAAGTGGTTTTGTAGCATTTGGACCTACTTTATGGAAGTATTGAATATTTAATCAAGTTTTGTCACCATAATAATAAAATAAAATAAAATAATTTAACGCTAATCCCTATCTACCCAATTGTTCAATTTCTGAATGATGTATAGAATCAAACTTTTTTTTCTCAACTATTACGCACTTTTGCAGTGTGGATGTTTTACTATAGATTTTATGGAAAGTTAGCTTTATGCATGTGTGAAGTGATTAAAAAGTGGATAATTTGTGAAATTTGTATGCCTCATTTTATGTTGGAATGATTCACCAAAACTTCTAAGACTTTAGTTCAAAAGTGTTCTTAAAAAAATAAAGTCATTAAATTAAGCAATTAGAATTCTCCAAAATCACTACACTTAGAGTATTACATTTCAATCCATCATAACAAATTTCATCTGCAAATTGTCAATAACTTGTTTGTGATCGAATCACATAATATTTTTGAATTTTAAGTTTCAAAATTTATACAAAATATTGGTAATAGAAATCATTGATCTAACTATATGGATAGGATTTAAAATTCATAATGTACAGCTTTTATTCCTACATCAAGTTTAAAATATCCCTTTTAGTTGCATTTTATGATGCATTTTTGCAATTTGCCAAATCTGGCGAGTGTTGTGGACATATAGGGTTTAAGGAGGTTGTATGTTTGTTTGTTTATTCTCTTAACACATCAAGACATTGGGATTTGGAATCTTCCCACAGTGTATGTATGAAGGTTGGTTTGTTTGTATGTGAAGTAAAATTAAACTAAAATAAAAGTATAAAATATAAACATACTCTACAAAAACTTAAAAGTAGTCAAAGAATGTCAAAGAAAGTTACAATTTACAAGTCAAAAGTGTATAGATTGAGCTTCAAAGATTGGTGTTCTTTCTTTGTACAAGAGCATTCTGAGCAATCCTCAAAACAGCTAGCCTCGACCCTAGGCAACATCATTTCTTCCTCCACATGCCGCAAAAGAGAATTGAGAGGCCAAAGCTTGCCAAAAAAGCCTCCCAAATTGTCTTATTGCCTTTTAGTGTCTTATTGCCTTTTAGAGTCTTGAAGATTTTTTACTGCGTTCTTCTTTTTGGCTATATTTGGTTTTCATGAAAGATGCTTGTTCAGAACAGATCGGTGTCCCAACCGACTACCACCTCACCTCCCAACCGTTGACTTGGGAAAAAAATTGTTGTGTAGTGAAGGTGACCAAACTCAAATAGCCGCTCGAGTGCAATTGCGAGCCCATGAGGGTAATGACGGGGAGGAGGGGGGAGGAAGGGGGAAGGAAGATGGTAAGGAGAGTGAAGGGAACCACTTCCAAGGGTTAAAAATCTCGATGGGGTATCGATAGACTAACTTTGGACCATAGGCCCCAAATTTTGAAAAACAAATTGCCAAAAAAAGACCCTAGGGTGCCTAAAATGAAAATTTCAGAAAATGGGGTCATGGAGGAATAGTGTCTGCATTACCATCAAGGGGGGGATTTGGGGCCTCTTTACACTAGAGGCAAGAAGCCACGAGGAGAATTTTTTAGCCAATAGAGTCATCCGAAAAGAAGAGAAAATACATGTTAAATGAGGTGAGTTTAACCCGTATCTAAGGCAACCAAACAAACTGGCATGGTTTATAAAGAATCAAAAATAAAAGGGAGTGTGAACTTGTTTTGCCGTCACAAAGGAGGCAAAACTGAGACTAAGGTGAGTTCAAAGAGAGCCAGGGCTTGGAGGCGATGACCCGCATCCAATTTGAGATAATGGCAAGGCATGTGGCAAACTTGAAATATAATTAGGTGATGGATTTGATTAGTTGGCTCTAATAACTTGGAGCTCATGTCTAAAATTGAAGTTGGAGGGTGTTGAGTTCACTATTTGCTTTGATTTCGGTTACACTAAAAGAAGGCATGGACTCTCGTTTCCTGAAATTCTGGGGGTCAGATCACATAACATTTAGTAGCCTTCTAAGAGGCTGTCTTTTAGTGTCATCCACCTTTATATATATCGAACGATCAGTGTTTTGTAATTGAATGAACTATTGAATCAAATAAACAATTACAGAATACTGTTGAATTGTGATTGAGTGCTTTTGATTACTACAGTACTCACCATAGTTGATTGTTCTTGTTCAATGCCACGTGCCCCTATAGTTGCTACTAATGTGGAATATTCCACATCATTTCATTGGGAAGATGAAATGATGTGGGATATTCCACATCATTATGTTGGGGGAAGGCAACACTCACAAAGGCTACTGAATGTTATGCACATGTTCTGGTTTCAGTTAATACAAATGGAAAACCAATTTCTCATTGGCTGAAATTTCTCTCATCACGGCTTCGGGCCTCTAACGTAAATAGGCCTTTAAAGTAACAACATCTAAAAGCGACCATTTCTTTAAAGCGTGCATGCTCAATCTTCCATAACAAGTAGATTCTGACACCCTACTGTCGATTGGAATGTGCACAGTCTGAGCATCAAAGTTTAGGGTCGCTTTAAGGTCAACCTATAGTCAGCACTTTGGAAATCCATAACTTATTCATACGGTGTCCAAATAATGCATGCTAAAGTGCGTTGGAATCCTCTTGAACTTGCTAATAAGATCCACTGAAAATGTTTTCTGTGTTATGTGTGGAAACAAGCTGAGTTGGTAAGATGAACGGTTTTAGGTATAGTTACCTTATAACTAGTGATCTCAGAACCATTTTATGACATTTAGAACATTATGTGGCCTCCCATATAAATGGTATCTACTTTTGCTACCCAGTGCATACAATACTCACGGTACCTCTATAATATCCAGCAATGCCCTCGATATATTAAGGTAATACCATGATGATATCCGCAGATATCACCTCATGAAGTTTATATTCTCGCAACATTTGAGTTTTTTTTTTTTCATTTTCTTTCTTTGTATGTTTAGCAGTCCCATTTTTTTTTATAGAAATCCAGCTAATTTTAGCCAATTTTGAGATCAACTCAAGTGTCACCTCATCAACAAGAGGCTTGGTGACGTAGAAGACTATAATAACGTGAGCCGGACCACTGATCTCAAAACTGGCTAAAATTAGCTGTATTTCTACCCAAAAAATGGGGTTGCTAAACATACAATGAAAGAAAATGAAAAAAAAAATTGAAATGTAGCGAGAATGCTCATCATGTTATAAATATGTAGCAACTTCATGAGGTGATACCTGCGGATATCATCATGGTATCACCTTAATATATCAAGGGTATTGCCAGATATTATAGAGGTGTCATGAGTATTGTATGCACTAAGGTCGAGGCACCTAAAACCGATCACTTAAGCTATCTACACTATTTTTGGACCAGCCATTAATAGGGTGATATTTTTCCTAGGTTGGAAGTTAGTTTCCGCGGAGAATGCAAATTTTTCCATGAATTATTTCCCAATATTGAAATTTGTACAATTTTTCAAAGTGAAAAGTACTTCAGTACCCAAAACCGATCACATGCTCTAATGTACAAATGAGGTACATCTTCCCTTTCAAAATCTAGAAATTAGGCCTGATCGGTTTTAGGTACCTGGTCGGCTTTAGGTGCCTCGACCTTAGTACCAAAAGTAGATATCATTTATGTGAGAGGTCGCATAATGTTCTAAATGACATAAATTGGTTCTGAGATCACTGGCCGGGACTCACTCACTCACTGACCAGCTCAACAATAATCAGAGAGCCTGCCATCTTCGTCACCACCTCTTCATGACCAGGAATGCATCTCACACTCATGCAGCAGCTCTCCCAGTTTACCAAGTACCCTTAGTTTCGCAAACGCAATTGCAAGCACACTAGCAAGCAACAATTCCCTGGAGGCATCGATCATTCATTGTTTTGTACTATACATACAGTTTGTCGCTTACTGGGTTTCAATATATCCAGACTTTCTCCGAGCTAGTTTGGCGTGCATTCATTGAGGTAGGGTTTTAAATTTGTTGTGGGAATTAATTGGGTTGATCGAGCTATGGCTATGGAAGGGTCGAAGCTGCAGTCGGCTCAGCTGTTGGACCTGGTGGGCACGCATCTCACCACGGACGCGGGCAAGGAGCTTCAGACCAAAGTAGGGTTTGTATACCAGATCAACATCGCTCCCAAGGTACAAAAAGCTTCATCTCTTAAAGTTATTCTTGAAGTCACTGAATCTACAAAGAATTTTTGCTTTACTATACTCTTATTTGTTCATTCTAAATAGTTAAAAGGTGTGGAAGATTTTGGTGGTCTATCATTATTAGGTGTGTAAGAGCTTGGTGGTCTTCAGAAGTTTTCAAAATTTTTTAAGCACCAAGAAAGGAGCTAAATTTTTTTTGAAAACTTTTGAAGACCACCAAGTTCTTACACACCTCTTACACACCTAATAACGATAAACCACCGAGATCTTCCACGCCTTCTAACTATTTGGAGTGAAAAAATAAGAATATAATAAAGAAAGATTCATGGTATCTTCTTCAAAGTTTGATGGACTTTAAGGATAACTCCCTTGTTTGTTCAGTTTCTGCTCTCTTTTCGGTTTCTATGAACTTTTCCTTCTTTTGTAATGTTCTTTGTTCGGTTGTAGCGACTGTCTTTCTTTTTAGGGTTTGTAGATCGTTTATTTGAGGTTTCGTTCCAAGTAACTCAAACCTGGTTGTGGAAAATAGTACGGATGAAAATTCTTTTTCCAGTAGCACCGAGGTTACTGGAAGACGTTTCATTCTGTTCTCTGATTTCGAGTTTAGTAATTGTTTGAGCGTTTTTGCAATCCCTCGGTATGTGTACTTACACCTGAAGAACAGTTTGATTGTAATTAAAAGTGGGAATAGAATGAAAAAAATCATTTTATTTTAACGCTGACAAGCTGACTCCGGATTTGTGTAACCTCAATGATCTAGCGTAAGGAATCTAAGATCTTGGGTGATAATATGGGGGGAAACTGAATAGAAATGAGAAAGAGGGGAGTGATTATGGACTCTGTAACCGATTATGGAACATAACCTATTGTATACTCGTTACACTCGTTTAATAAGACTGTCCAATTTCAGTTTTCTGGTTGATCTAGTGGTCCAAAAGTACAGCTATGAGTTTGAACCCATGAGTGAATAGCCTATCGTCTTGGGCACACCTGCTTAAAAAAAGGGCACTATAGGTTATGGCTTATAACCTTACTTCTCTTTTGGGACGGCTGTAGATGATAAGGCTTCATTGAGATTGTGTACTAGGTAATTCTCAAATCTGAAGCCTTGTTATGAAAATTATGAACCGCACTGTAACGTGTAGATTATACTCTGGGGAGGTCACTAACATGTATTTAGTGTAACCACGTGCGTTAAGAGGATATTTTAATCGGGGTCTATCACAAAATTGAAATATTTGTGGTATATTCTAGAATATTCTAAGTATATTCCAAAATTTTCTTGAACTTTTCCTTACTTGAATTTAAAGTATCTTATATTACATATAAAATTTCATAATTAGGTAGAATTTTTCTTCCAATGAACAAAAAGGACCCTATAATTTAACTCACGTGGTTTTCTACTTTTTTGCATTGTGACCTCCCGAGAGATTATAAGGTCTCATTCAGATTATGAGAGCATGTGCTATGTCTTGGGGGTTTCCTTGTCAGTTGCTCCATGTTTGAAGTTTCGTTCACTTAGTTGCAACTTTGATCTCAAATCTTTGTCAAGTTGGACTTGTATGTACTTAGTGTTCAGTTTGTGTGTAGTCATTACTAAAAAAGAATAATGTCGTTTGAGACAACATGGAAATGTCATATTGAATGTGTTACATTGAATGTTTGCAGAAAATAGGTTTCGAGGAGGAGAGTTTTGTGGTGGATCTCAAGGATTTGAAAGTATACAAGGGTAAGCATGATGACCCTCTCCCCTGTTGCGTTCATGGTGCACTGTCTCTTTTTTAAAACTCTAAAATTTGATGGTCCTGATTTAGTGTAGAAGAGAGGGTTATGTCTGAAAATCGTCTTGGTTCTTCCAAATTTCGGTTGGTTCTATTAGTGTATGCTTTGTAAAATGGTCCTTTTTCAATGCACATTGAACCATGGGTGGGTTGAACAGACACTTTATTCATGACGGTCTTGAAAGAGGACCGGAGTTCTTACTACTATTGTATGATTTGTAAGACTGGTAGTTGTTCTACGGAGTTGGCCTTGCTATTTTTTTGGACACTTTTCCTATTCATTTGGAGACTTCTAGCGAGTAGTGTCTGGAATTGTTTCTTTCTTGACATGTCACCCAAAAAGTGCTTGTCACATATGATTCTTGAAGCTAAACTAAATATAGAAAATTAATATGAGTCATTGTTGAAGAGATGCTTCTTTCCTCTTATGTGGTAGTGCATTGGTGTTGGATTATTATAGGCCAGGCCGAGGGCAAGCCTGATGCCACCTTCAGTTTTGTGGACTCCGACTTCATCAGTGTTGCAACTGGAAAGATGAATCCTCAGACGGCTTTTATCAGGTACTCACCTTCACTTCAACCCCTCAATGCTCAACACTGCACTAGTAGCAGACCTGTCATTCTTCATTCCTCACTTTGTGGAAACAATGAACAGTGGCTAAATATTATGTTTATAATTTTATCTTCTTGTGACCAAAACCACTCACTAGCACTGACACAACCCATGTGCCTGGTGCCGTTTCATTCCTTTTTCATTTTTAGTAAGTGAAAAACGACACATTTCCTACTAGAGCTGGCCACTCCCACATTCAAGTTGAATTAAATCATTCAGGGAAGATAACAAAAGAAACTAGGAAGAAATCATACCCTACATTTTTTCAAATGATAGAAAATCTAATTTTCGAAGTTACTATACTCGGCTATCAACTTCCAAAGTGGATGTCTTATTTTGAGTTCGTGAAATTACTTGAGTGACCTTATAAATGTATTGATTAGACTAAACGTTTGTGAGTGAAGCAAATTCTCGTCTGAAATTCTCAATGAATAGGGAGTTTGTCAGAGCCAAAAATACATAACATTCTTTGCCTTAGTTTGTGTAAAGAATCATCTTTTTATAGCATACATAATACCTAGTAGTTTCTTATCTAATGGGGTTATTTAGTTGGAGAGAAATGTGAGTTTAGAGACAAAGAAGATTGACAACAAAAATATGATCCAAAAGAGACAAAGAAAGTGGCTTAATATTCCTGGTTTGTCTGTCTTTTATGCGAAGATTTCTTTCATCTTCCTCGATAATACAATTACCTCTTGCAATAAAATTGTACAAGGCGAGATAAAAATTTGATATCTTTGTGTCAACATGGGTAATTTTCTAAAAGGATGAACAATTTGAGGTTCAAAAATGTTAGAGGTGTGGAACTCGTGACCTCCCCAGTGCTAGAGGAGAGTTCCTACACGTTCCCCCAAGCCAAGACCCCGACCATGAAAATTATTCATAAACAATGATTGTCACAAAGTATAATTATAGGAAGAGAACTCCACTTGTAACCAGTTTTGTTTTTGGATAACTTTAACAAGGATGCCACATTATTGACAGGGGCAAAATGAAGATCAAAGGAAGCATGAGTGCTGCACAGAAGTTCACCCCGGACATTTTCCCCAAGCCTGCAAAACTTTGAATATTTGTCAGTTCCAGTTTCCATATTTGATAAGGATTGCCTACTGCATGAGGATACTCTTCATGTCTGTTCATGTGCACCTATTGTTGAAGTTTACTTCTAGCCTGCACTTCATTTACAAGTCATGTTGACTTATGGAGGAAATTATAGCATGTGCTTTATTTACAAGACCAATTTAGTTTTGTTGTGGAGGATGATAGTAGCACTTTATTTATAAGACCCATTGAGGTTTGTTGAGGTTGCATTTTGGAGGAAGGCTTCATGCGTATGATCATAAGCTTTAGGAAGAAGTGTACTTCATTCACAAAAGTAATGGATGTTGTAAATAGCAAGTATAATAAAAGTTAGTAAAATATGTTAGTAAGAAGTGGTCACACGTAGCTTTTCACAAGGACAATAGCATGCATTTTCTTTATAGGACCAATGGCATTTGTTGAGTTGTTGACTTCTAGCCTGCACTTCATTTACAAGACCAATAGAGTTTTGTTGAGGAGGAAGACTTTTGTGAATGAAATGCACAAAAGTAATGGATGTTGTAAATAGCAAGTGTAAGTGGTGGAAAAGTTACTAAAATATGTTAGCAAAAATGGTCACAAGTGGTGGTAATGGAGTTTTGTTGAGGTTGACTTCAAATAACTTGCATTTTATTTACAAGACAAGCCTATGTTGTTGAAGTTGATTTACAAGACAAATTCATGTTGAGGTTGAATTTTGGAGGAAAATGACATCCGCTTCATATACAAGAGTAATGGGGTTTTTGTTGAGGAGGAAGATAGTAGCACTTTATTTACACTGAAGACCCATGGAGTTTTGTTGAGGTTCAGTTGTGTTTTGCAGGAAGGTTGCATGTACAATATAGTACGGGGAAACAATGTTTGGCGTTTTTACGTTCTAGCTTGAAAAAAATCAAATTTGCCATTTTTGGTGAAGCCCCAAAGCCGACACATAAATGGTCCCCTACCTACCAAATTTGGAACATAGGCCATTTTATGAGTTAATATCATGTGTGCCAAGTTTTGTTGCCTAAAGATTTACCAAAATATAATAATTGCAAACTTACTAACGCGTATGTATTTTTTTAAGGTCATCAAGTTAATGTTGACAGAAATATGACATCTCATGCTTCTAAAATCTAATTTTTCAACATGAAAAATATTTTAACATAAGTACTTCTCAAATCTTTCAACCATTTGTCGATATGAAGCTCCAAATTTTTTCATGGCCATTTGTTATTCATGTTTGAAAATTGCACCATTTTGTATACATGTGTATTAGTAAATTTGCAATAATTCACTGATTTTGATAAATCTTTAGGCCATGAAACTTGGCACACCTGTAATCATCTTATAAAAGAACATGTGCCCAATTTTGTGGCAAATTTTCAATCTCAAAAAGTTTCCACAAGTGGGGAAAATAGGCAGATGTCTACCCTCTTATAATTTAACACCAACGGAAATTAAATTCCAAACAGCTGATTTACAAAGTAATAGTCAAAGTAAAAAAGAACCAAAAAATGGAAAAATCAAACCGCAACATGGTGACATTGAACCCACCATTCAACGTCCCATTTAGCCTTAACCTTCACATACTCTCTTACTTTGAAGTTAACCCCTAAGTAAGCCAAATGTCGTTTTTTTTGTAATATTGGATGATTGAAACTTCAAGGAGTTGTTTCTCCTTCATCCACTGTCGGATTTCAATGAAAATTGTCGGGTTCCATTCCAAGTCAAATCTAGTTTTTGCAATAAAAATATTACTTCAATTCAAAGTGTTGTGAAGATTGACAAACATTTTAGTACAAGGAGGTTTAGTTTTGAACAACTTTTCCTTTGTAAAACTTGGGCCATTTTAGGACATTGCAAGGCCATTTTAGAACACATTAAAGATTTTCATAAGATTTTTTTGGTACCAATGTGTTTATATGATGATTTGGAACCACTTTATAGTTTAAAGTTTTTTCATTTGAATAGGTTTAAAAGTAGAATTCCAACTCTAATGTGCTGCTAAGAAAATTTCAGCATCATTTTTCAACAATAATAAAAACATTACGATCTTGCAATCTATGTGGCCAAATGACTTCAAATTTGATTCACGTCACCTACAATCCGTACACTACAAGATTGTACAGTTGATATTTCTATACCTCAATTACAATCAAACCTATAACACTTCAAAAGCAATGATGCACTAGTAGAAAAGGTGGCGCTCCCCAAGGACATGCTTAGGCAAAATCACTGTGCATATGTGGAATTGGGCACTACTTGCCTAGGCATCTCCCTCGGCAGTGCCATCTTTTCTACTAGTGATGTTTCTAAATCCTAAGCTAGCTAGGGACGCTTAGGGGCTAATTATGGACAGTTAGCTAGTTTATTCCAATTTCTTGGTCCATCCCACGTGTCCACTAGCTGCCCTAATAGATCCTGATTATGTGTGTCCCCAAAATCGTAAACCATCACCCCTCCATAACCATTAGCTTTTAACCACTGAACATCCGCAGTGATGTTACTAGAAGGTTGGCCGTACCAGTACCCGAGCGAAAGCGTATTCTTTGCCATACCAAAGTCAACATACGTTGGCAACCGATCTTCGGGTGGTGAGCCATAGCTCATTTCCCACCCATACGTCAATGTTTGTTCTAAAGTCACACCGTTATACGGCACACCAAAGTCTTGGCTATCGGCATACAGTGCTTTTGATATAATTTTTCGTGGCATAGCCTTGCGCATCAATGACGTGACCATGGCAAGTGATGTATGGTTCTCTAACCCCACCGAATACTCATCGTCGATATCAATGCCATCCAAGCCATAGGTGGTAACCACATATTGCAACTGCAACACAAAATTTTGCGCATCTGATAGAATACCAAAGAAGAATATATATTAGTTCTGGACACATCAACCAAATAATTTTTTTTTTTAAAACATACCATTGAGTAATTGAAAACCTACTTTCTACTCAACATAATTTCATCCCATTGACAAGATTTCATCCGGTTTGACAAATGTTCTTCCAGTCAACAATTTTTCATCCAAGTTTACAAGTTTTCATCTAATTTGACAAGATTTCATCCATTTGACAAGTTTCCATCCAATATGACGAATTTAGCCACACCAAAATGGACATTCATAACATTCAGTAGCATGCATTGTCCTTGCCTTGGCTCTACAGTAGATGGAGTGGAATATTCCACACCCAACAATACTTCATTTGTAGCTAAGTGGAGAGGTGGAGCCTCAAGACACTAGAAGAAAAGAGGGACTTGTTCACTCAACCTAGAGTGGGATTTTGAGTGAATTTGGTCATATCCGAGTGAATGTGCTCAGTGTACAAGTCCCTCTTTTCTTCTAGTGAGATGATCGATGAGCAAAGTGCATGAAGGAAAGGCAGTGGGCATGAAGGCTACTGAATGTTATGTTATCAGGCACACGAAGAGTTTTGCAAAAAAGAAAATGAAAGCACAGTAACTCACCTGACTCAGTGGCAAATTGAGACCATCCAGCGAGATCATGGTTGTTGAGAAACGTGAGGAGCACAGTAATGCCCTTGGCTTGCAGAGCCTTCACAGTCCCGGACTGCAACAGCGCCACCACGTTAGGATTGCCAAGCGCAATGGAGCCATTCACAGCAACCGAGACGTTGGGCGCAAGCCGCGTGGAATTCGCAGGCAGCGGGGTCCGATCGATGTTGGCCGCGAAAATGGCCACCACGTCCACAGCCGGGTCCCCGTCGCGATCGGTGAAGCAGCCCGCGCTCGCCGCGCTCGTCGCGTTGCTCACGTACGCCACGCTCATCTCGGTTTTGTTGTACGAATTGAAACTCGTGGAGTTCCAGTGCTGCGTCGGCTGGCCCCTGAAGAACACCGCGTCGCCCGCGTTGAACGTTTTCGGGGACGACCACGCCGGATCCGTGATCTCCCCCGGTGCGTTGCAGAAGAAGAAGAACGTGATCGCTGAGTTCAGTAACGCGATGCGGCGCGATTGCAACGCCGTGGTGTTCGATACCGTTTGGACATGGCTCGTCGTCCAGTTCGCGCTGTAGAGCGCAACGTTGACTGCCTTCGCCCAAGTCATCCTGTCGATCTAGCTATCGATCCAAACCTGGCCGATTGTTTGCACTCCGGCTAGCAATACTCTACGCAACTAGAATCTGGTGAGCTTGTGAGACGAGACTCTGTTACGCGGTCCTGTAATCCATTCTCACCTAAAACAAGTGCGCAAATTGAAATCACGGGGTTCTGCCACCACTCTTGAAAGGAGAAGCAAAGTCACGCGCACAAAAGTCAGAGCGACACGCCGTAATGCAAGACTTGCACTCTACTTGTTTGCAACAATCTTCTTGTAGACATGGATCCATTACTGGAATTTCTTGCTGTACCTTGCAAAACACTGTAAACTTACAATAAGATATAATTGTGCGTGCTATGACTTTGGGTCTTGATTCACTGCGTGTGGATAATGTCGCCTTTTTTACGGTATATGAGATCAGAAATTGTGTCGCAAATGGGGCGCACTATCAGATTGCAAATGTACGTGTCAGTGATGAGGTATTCTAGCTGCACGTTTCTGAGCACCTTCTAGCTGTCTTGTCTGCAAAGTCCAACTTAACTTACAGTAGTTGGCAATCAAGACCTGTTGGTAAGAATCTGCAACAAGGAGAAGAAGAACTGAAGAAGTCCGGTGTTTTGCGTGGGGCCGGCGTTTATTGTGACGAGTTGGACTGTTGCAAAGTCAATTGAGTTTACCTGTCGGTGACTTTGCTAGAAGGAAAAACTGTGGGGTCACTACAAGGAGAAGGTGTCGCTTTGCACTCAGTAGGTGCCACTTCACACTCACTGCCCTAGCTTGGTGAGTGCGATTTGTCACATAGGACGAGTGTGTACACTGAACTCTTGAGTGAGAAGGATGCCTTTACTACACTAAATAGGTAGATTAGTGTTAGATAATTATAAGATTTGAAAATATTATAGATTTTTACTCTCGACAAAAAAAATTACCAAAAACATTGATTCCAGTACTATTGAAAGAGTCCCATCTTGACTAATATAGAAGGTAAAAAAATTGGTCAACAGTAAAAACTTACAACATGTTTATGTAAATTAGTGTATCTACCTATTTAGTGTAGTGGGTTGGCGTGAATGAAGAGTTTATATGTTCAAGATCTCAATTCAAAATACATAAAATATGTACTAAGCAATTGAAGGAAGAAAATGAATAAAAACAATAAAAACAAACATAGTGTAGGTGGAGGGCAAGGTCTATTTTATTTTCAAAAAATAGGATTTGGCAAATAGAATATTTGCAAATTTTCTTATAAATTTTCTTTTTCACCATTTAATTTTTTAATTCTTTTCAAAAATAGATTTTTGTTTAAAAAATATCATTTATTTCCAAAAATATTTTCTATCAACCCTATTGTCCACCTACACTACAGCTCGCTTTGTCGACATTAATGGAGACTCTTTTTGCCTTTGCAGATCTTAAGATGACTGAGTTATGTCCTTGTGTCACTAGCTCACCACCTAAAATCGTCTTTCTCAAATGCAGATGTAAAGTAAAGATTGGTGAGGTGGGCTATTCAAAAATCGCCACTTCTACTCCAAATATGGAAACTTGTACTCTCACTATGCCACAATGTTATATGTAATTGCACATGTGATCAATTTATACTACTTTTGAGTATAGTAAGACACAAAGAAACACTAAGACAAAGACACTTAAAACTGTACATTTAAGCAATTCAATAGAGTTGGGGGCACTTTTTTCAAAATAGAATATTTTGTAGCATTAGCAATTGAAAACTATCATTTTATATAGAAAATATTATAATTTTTTAATAAGCCGTGTGATTGCATTGAATTTTCAAAATAAAAATTGCCTAAACCACTCTCGAAACCACTTAAACCGTCCCATAGAGGTGTTTAAAACCAATCCCTGTAAAATTTGAATTTAACCAAAGTTTAAAAAAGGAATGGTTCAAAAACCTTTCGCTAGACAATATTAGAGCAAGTTTAAAGTACATGAATGGATACAATCATACAAGGAACATTTTTGGAACATTTAATAGGTCTTGCATAACATTCTTTAGCTAGTACTGCAACACACCTTTTGCTTGTGCAGTGAATCAATATCTAAACAAAGAATTGATGATGTGGAACACATAGAAACATTGAAAAATAGAAGTTTGTTGAGTTGCCAAGCCATCTATAGCTAAATCCTTTACCTTGGGTTGCTTTGGTTACATAAATAGGACTTGTCACACAAATGAAGAAATTTCATTGATGGTGGTAAATCAGAGGGGACGAAATTGAATTAAGTGGCACCATAGAGTTGCTACAATTGATAATGTTCGATTTCAATTTGGGGCCAATTATTTGCCTATATGACAATTGATCGTAGTGATACAAAGTATGGGATGTTTTATACTTTTTATGTCAAATTATAAAAGTTTCCCTACTTCTTATGAAACGCTACTTTTAGAATAAAAATGAAGGAAAAGCAAATGATTTATTGATGGTGAATATGATAAGATGGTAATATTGTAATATGTAATTTGTATTAGCTGGAAAGTTCTAGAGTAAAACATGACCATCCTACTAGGTCTAATGCTCTTCTATAACATTGTCTAGTTCAACTGACACCATAAATTATTTTTTCTATTTCGAGAGGTAGCCTAAAAATAAATTGTAGATTAACCTTTAAAGGGATGACCAAGCCCCATGGACTTAATTATGAGAGAATAATGAAGAAAAATCTAAATAAAATCTATCCAAAAAAGAATGGATTAGTGTTTTAGAAAGAAGATGAGTATATGACACTAGATTCTCCGCTCATGCTTGTTTTGGCAAATTATAGGAGTTCCAAGAGATGATTGAGCGAGAGGGTAGAGGAGGTTCAAGCAACTGCGGCCTTCTTAGAAGACTCAAGCGATACACAGTGCCTGACTCAAGTGCATCAAGAGTGGATTCTTGGGAAACTCAAATCTCTAACTCAAATAACATGCTAGTTCCTCCATGTCGCGCCACGTGGCCGAGTGGGGGGGGGGGCCTAAATGATTGTTATTATTTGATCAAGTTCTTCATCGATCAGCTAAAGTTTTGAGGCATGTTAGAATTTTATTTTTCAAATGCCTATTTTTGGGTAAACAATTTAAAAATAAATAAATCGATTCCTTTCAGCAACTCAAGTTTTAGACCACAGACATTTAAAGGTTAAGTACATGACAGACAATCAAAGACTTACAAAGTCATCAACATTCAAAAGAGAATCTTCAACATAAGAGTCATCAACATAAGAGAATCTTCAAAAACTTGTAACTCATTCATTCATGATCCTAGAGGATTATGATCTAATATGTTAAAAACCCTCTTTAACCCCTAAGTGACGGATCAACCATTTTATGGTCTCTGCCCTTTTTTTATGGGCTGCCCGAAATAGAAAAAACATGTTTATAGAAAATAAAAAATATGCTTAAATAGATAATCAAGTCTACTTTCCAACCCAATTTGAATCATGTCAATCCGAGTTAAACTGCACCCGGGAGAAAATTTAAAAGAAAAACGCTTCTACATTGTCTAGTGTTAGAAAACTTACTATTTGGGGAAAGTAATGATGTTCTCTCCGTTGAAAAATTTGCAATTTTTGGTTTTAGAATAGAATGTCTAGTTTTAACAAATCATACAAAATTTCAAATTCTAAAAATAACATTTGTGATTCTTATAAATATTTGAAGTTAAATGCTTCTAAATTCATTATGAGATGATAAAAAGCTATTTTTTGATATTTGACCGTGTGGAAAATTACTAAACATCAAGCTCCTCATTTTCTCTTTTGGATCAAACTTCATCAAAGTTGAAGAAGTAATTTTTTATAACACATTTATGTTTTGCCCTTACCCCCTCCGTCATTTAGGGGTTAAAATGAATATCGTATGTCATTTTCTAGTTCAACATAAAATAATTCAAATTCAATAATTATGCTATGTGTCATTTCCACATTGGTTGAGACCCAAGTGAATCCTCTGTGAAAATTACATCTAGGCACTCGAAGTGTCAAACCAGAAAGTGAGGTACTTACAATTTTTTTCCATTTTATCATCGAAATGGCGAAAATGGGATGATGCATAAAATGAACGAGGCAGGGCGTAAATGGATGAACGAGACAGAAGGATGAAATATATGGATGAAGGTATTGGATTAATGAAAATCCTAGATGGATGAAGGCGGTGAATAGATGAACCGAATAAATGGATGAAACATGGATAGATGAAGGCGATGACCGAATGAACCCGCTAAATGGATGAAACGTGGATGGATGAGGGGGCTGGGAATGGATGTAAGGAGGCGACGGACGGAGAGAGACGGAGCGTAGAGGAATTGGTTGGGGAGCTGCTAGGGCAGCGCGTGTCTTGTTGTTGTGCCTTGCCGGAGCTGGACTCATCTTGTCCTGCCACACCATTTTCACTCCCCCTCACTCACTGCATTCCTCTTCAAGCTCCCTCTTCAAGCCATTCTCAATCCGTCCCTGCCTCTCAGCTTCTCCATCGCTCTTGTTTTTTTCCTTCTTCAGCGTTCTCGGATCATCAGTCGCTTTCACGCCACTCATCTTTCACGCTCACTCTCCAATCCCGGCAACCACACCAACACCGCCACTCTCAGGTTCGCACTTGCCCTACACCATCGCCACTCCGCATGCCCTAGGGTTCCACTGGTTCTTGATTCACGGCAGGCGTTAGCTTGAAAACGATCACTAATTTTCCTCTTCTTTCTCGTGAAGGACGGGGAACTCTCTCATAAAAGTCTTTGAACAACGAAAGGTGTTTATAGCTATTAGGTGTTGGCGATTGTAGTTATTGCGGCGGCGGTGTGTAATTCGTGGTTTTTTAATTTGCGGTGTTCGGTTTAGGGACTGCGTCTTTCTTGCCATTTCAGAAATGCGTTTTGGAATCGGCATTTTTTAGAATTACCTGTGCGGCGTGTCAATGTAGAGAGCGTAATTTGGTAGCCGTTTGAATTGTGAAAACAGCATTGCGCAGTTGGTTTCCAGTTTGAGTAATTCGGCATTAGTTAGGCGTTACAAGAGGGTTTTACAAGCTGATTTGTAACTGTTTTTTCTTATTTCTTTGGCTTTGTGCGTGTTACAGATATTTGTTAGGGTTTGTGAGGACTTTCGATATTGGCGGCCTGAAGACAGAGCAACAGCATGGACAGATATCAACGGGTGGAGAAGCCACGGCCCGAAACTCCTATCAGTGAAAATGAAATCCGCATTACTACGCAAGGAAAGATGCGGAACTACATTACGTATGCAACCACTCTTCTTCAGGTAATCATCGCGTACCTTTGCGGGGTAATTCAGGAGCTATGAGATTGCATATATTGGCTTCTCTGGAAGTGAAGTGGAAGTTTTTATGTGCTACCGAGTACAAAAGCCGGAGGTGATAGGTTGACAGGAAAAAAAAAGCTTCGTGGCTTTGGAGGAATCCATTCCGATTCTTCTGAATCTCGTAATGTAGTTCAAGAATCATGACATTCATGCGTCACAACGCAATGCCGCTTTCAAATGTCCTTGTTATGCGCTATGTTGAGACCGATTGTGATGTGAAGCGGTTCTTTAAAGTTTAGAGTTTATCGAGTCCACAGCAGTGCTTCCTCCTGATTGAACGTTGAGAATTTATGACCCGGATCAGCATGCAGCTGTGAACCTGAATCACTTTTCTGCAGTTTCTTACTCCTATTCAACGACTTGCCTATCTAGGTATTTAATCACAGGCACCATGTTTTAAAGCAATGCTTCCGAACGTATCCACAATAAGTCGTGGAATCATCACATGGATTAGGAAACAAAAAATCTGAGTTCGCAGTAGGAAGCACATCCTGACTCTGCATTTGATTTTGGAGCCAAACGTGTTCCGTGCTGGTCATTTTCGCCCGTCAAATTCCTCAAATTCTGAACTTCGGATTTAAAAACGTTACGAATAAATTCGGTATCGTGTAGGTCTGGTCGTCTGGTTCTAGTTGGTACCGTACTCAAATGTTGTTGATCCTCTCGATAATTGACTTGGTTCGGTGGAAGATCCGGTCCTGATGCCCGAGTATGTCGTGAGCGTTTCCAATAAGAGGCAGCTGCATTCAGTCTGCATAACTACAGAGCCAGTTTCCAACGGTGGAAGGAAGGTTGGATGCCCTTCCCTGTTCTCATTTTCTTGTGCCGCTCCTGCAGGATAAGGGAGCATCGGAGATTGTACTGAAGGCAATGGGCCGTGCTATCAATAAGACGGTTACCATTGCAGAAATCATAAAGGTGAATGCTCTAGTTGCCCAGCCATATTTCAAAAGCGGATGAGCACCCCTTAATACCATGGCAGCAGTCCAGATAACTTGGTAATTATATATATCTAAACTTTAGATGAAATTACAACAAGTGGTGAAATTTGGTGACGTGGAGGAGAGAAGGGAAATGGCGATGCGTGAGCCAGCAGAATACGTAACACGTTTGCAATTGGTAAAGCGCACCCAAACATGCATTGCTGACAAGGAGTTGTTGACGTGTTCAGAGGAGGATTGCTGGTCTGCACCAAAATACGTCTATTGGATCTACTGACATAACGGATCTGTGGGAACCGCTGGAAGAGGGGCTCCTGCCGTAAGTATATCTTGCCGTAGCTCTGAATTGTGGAATGTTCGTTACTTAGCCGTGGCAGGTATGTGGTTGCAGTGGGCTGTGTGTGGCACATTGATGTGGACCTGACTATGAAGAGAAGGTGTGACGGTTAGATGATATCGAGTACAATGGGTTGAAGTGGTTCATGTCCAGCGTTATGTAACGGGTGCCTGGTTTATTGCAGCTTGGAAACCACTCGACATGTGTCAATGATCACGATCACCCTATCTACCAAAGAGTTGGAGAAGTCATCGACTGGGTAAGAATGATGGTTTCTGTTGGCTGTATTGGGAGAATTCTGGTGGTATATTATGGAGTGTCATTTGGATTCATAGGAGTATGACCGGGCAGCTGACTGCAGAGTTGTACCGGGTGCAGAAGTTTGTGTGGTGATTAAGTGGTTGTGGATCGTGAAGATTCTGATTTGACGTCCCTGGAATGTTTGAAAATGTTGAACAGGTACCAGCCTCCCCTCCCTGCAGACCAGGTGAAGCCGCTGGCGGAATTTGAATACGACGGAGGTAGGCCACCGTTATGGACAGTATTAAGTTGAGCTTGTATGGTTGCGTGTGCATGTCCGAATCATGTTATTGGTCCGGAGAGCTCTAAATGTGGACCGAAGGCTATTGATTGTAGAGGTTTATCATGCATCCGAGATGTAGGTTGGTCGTCCCTTCCTGTCGTGCATACTTTACTCCGAGACTCTGTGGATGCCCCAGGCAGTGAGTATTTGATCCGACTGTTGGGTGTTGGAATGCTGAGTTGGGTTAAGAACGATCCAGTGATGTTTGGGTGTTGGTTGATTTATGCAATGTTTTTTCAGAGGGCTCACCTCGGGGAGGAAGGGGTCGAGGCAGAGGCAGAGGTCGGGGCAGAGGCAGAGGAGGTGGGCTATATCTTTCAGAGTTGTGTCTGTCTTCTTTCAGAGCAGTCCAGCGTCTCTTGACAGTGCAATGAAAGCGCTGTTATAGTTTGAAATTGCAATAACTAGGAGGTGTGATCCATCTTACGGCTGTGAACGGTGTATTTGCCAAAGTGGTATGCATATGACGGGTTGTAGCAAGTTGTGAAGTTGGGGTATGTTCTCACTCGGGTTGTTACCATCACAGGCAATGACATGGCAAATTCTGAGTATAATGGACTTGATGGTGGTTGGGGCCGCGGCCGTGGTCGAGGGCGGGGTCGGGGTCGTGGTGGGTACCGCGGCCGAGGCAGAGAGCAAGATGCCGGTGGCTTTGACGAGCCCAACGCTGATGTGCCTCCACGAGGTCGGGGGACGGATTTTCCTCAGGAGATGTCATACTCTGGTATGTGTAAAGCTTCCACAAGCACACACAATTGTACTGTATGATGCGTGTAGGCTACAGGTTGGGTGAAATGTAAGCTGGAATGGCCTGTTATGGAAAGGTTTTGGAAGTTGAGGACGTGAAGTTGTAGCGTTCTTGCCTGGTGCAGTGGGTACTTGTGCATGATTGTGGGAATGGTACTACACGGGAAGTCCAGGGGATGATCCGAAGTGACACCTGAACCCTGAAGGTCTTGTGGTGAGAAAGCTTTGTGTTGATTTTGAGAGGCGTCCACTGAAGATGTTGGATATGATGCAGGTCGCAGCAGAGGAAGGGGCAGGGGCAGAGGGCGAGGCGAGGGCAGAGGTCAGGGGAGAGGGTATCGCAGTGACGGAGCTACTCAAGATCAAGCTCCTGTCGGAGCTGCCTGACTGCCGTTGGCAGAGTACAAAAGTTCTGGAATCATTTGCTTGGAGGTAGGTCTTGAAAAGTTGTCGAGGGAGGAAGCAGCTGTTATGTGTGTGTCATATTTTGGCGCTGACTGAAGCATGCATAAATGTGTAGAAGTGTAGGGAGACAGAAGCTGCTTTTTGCTGGTGTATGTGTGAAAATGGCCTCTCAAGCTTGTGTATGGTGCTTCCTGGCGGTTGCATCTATGTATGTTACACAGCTCCCGTTTTGCTGTAAATCAATCGGTTTCAAATTTGTGTTTTGAGGAACATTGGTTTTTATAAAGTAGTGAGTAAATTCTTTTTGAGTCGTCCTTGTTCTGTTTTCGATAATTTGCTTTTGAGGATTCATATCATCAATCTTTGCCGCTGTGTCAAGGGCCGCTCACTCAAGTAGTTCTCTAGAGTCCAATGGGCCTTGGTGAAATTCTAGAGCTTTCCTTGAACTCCAAATGTTTTCAATCAGGCTTGGCGTAATAATTCTATAATTTCTACATGCTAACGAAGAAGCATTACGGCATAAATCGTCGATGCAAGCCGAATCTGAACATCAGAATAGCTATTGTTTCGTGCATTCTCAACATAATCAGAGGTCGCACCAGCAGGTCCAGACGTCTAGACCTGTTTTCTTTGGTAACTCTTAGTTATAATTTCTTTGTCCATTTCTCTCCACAGCTCTAAATTCAATAGCCTAAAGGCCCGTTCCCACCTAGCCTTAGGCCGGCGGTCCTTGGGAATTTTATCTCCATTATCCTTGTGGGTGCTTCCACCAGCACTCCTTTGACAATTACCGAACCTACGTGGATGTAGATGTGGCATCCGGGTTAAGAGGTTAAGAGCATTGTTTGCAAAAATACGGTCCAGTGTTTGCAAAAGTGTTGGCAAGTTTCACGTAATTGCGAAAGTGTTGGCAAGTTTCACGTAACGTTCGATCATCTAGAAATGAAGATTTCAAACACGTAACACCAGTGTTTTGTAATGTGGCAATTTTTCTTGCATAATCTAATACCAACTTAATACCACGCATTGAAGGTTGAGTGACTGGCTATCATAAATTTGGCAAAAAGGAAAAATTCAAAATATTCTCATGTGAAAATCCAGATATAGAGAAAGGCTTGCGTGATGTAGTTCAAAATCAATTTCGAAAAAATAAATAAATATACATGGCAATAAATCGCCAATTGATACTTTCATTCATACATCCATTGCCGTTATGCCAGGAGGTAGAGTTGCAAGTGTGCAAGTCTGATTGCATTAGAGAGAATCGATCTCATGTACCATAGCTTGATGCTGTTGATGCTTGTGCTTAGATTTGAGCATTTGAACGACAGTTTTTTGGCTCAAGAGTTTGGTAAAAACACCTGAATACTATTTGGTTTGCTGAATTGAGGAGGACGCTAGAGCAACACTAGAGATGTGGGGCAAGAAAGAGTCTAAGAGAACTCGAAGTTTAACTATCAATGGAACAACAATTGAGTTATTGTATTGATCTGCTACAGAACAAAAACGCAGAGTGTTGTTCAAACTCTCAGAAGAACTATAAGATATTTTGTATATACGGTGATTAGAGCAAACGAGGTTGATTAGGGCAAATGAGGTTGTTTGACTCCCACTATCAATTGGATGCACGAGTGGATGACTCCCACTGGAAAAACTCCCACTTCTACAGGGATAAGCACTCCAGTGCACGTGAGTGGGCTTGAGATAGATTCTAGAAAACAGTTTGATGAGTCAAAATTGAAAGGTCTATAGGGACAAAATTATTATCTATCGAGTTAGAAGGAAGATCCAAAGCGACAGGATCATAATCAAGTAACGAAAATAAAGTAGACTAACTAAGAATCTTAAATCAAATATCCCTGTCAAAGTTTGGTAGAGTCTGTTCGTCAAAGATCACATCTTGACTAATGATGATACGATGCTTTGTAGGATACTATAAACGATAAGCTTTGCTAGTAGTAGCATAGCCAACAAATTGACACTCTCTAGTTTTACTATTGAATTTTTTCTTCATTTGCTTGAGAACATGACTATAAGCAAGACTGCCAAAAATTCAAAAATAGGAAACATCAAGTTTAGAACCAGTCTACTTTTCATACGGAGTGAGACTGTTGAGTGTGTGGGAGGCTACCCTATTCAAGATATAGATTGCATGATTAAGTGCCTCAGCCCAAAAAGAAAGGACTCTTATGATATAGCATGAACCTGGCAGATTCAATGAGACTGCGATTGTCTCTTTTTGCAATAGAGTTTTTGTTTAGGAGAGTAAGGAAGAGTAGTTTCATGAAGAATACCTTTTTTTAGCAATGAAGGCTTTAAATCGAGCAAATAAGTACTCCTTCACTTTATCACTTCGTAGTGTGATTATCCGATTACCAATCTCATTGAAAGAGGCTTAGTACATATTCTTGAAGATGTCATAAATCTCACTCTTTTGTTTCATGATGAAGAAGAAACGATAGGAACTGTAGTCATCTTTGAAAGTTGCAAAAATTCTGGCTCCTTCTTGAGATGTAATCTGCATAGGGCCTGATATGTTTATATAGAAAAACTAGCCAAGATAGCGAGCTCATGTTTGTCCAAAGTTAACAAGAAACGGAAGACGATGTTGTTTGCCGTGTGCACAGCCGCCACAAACTCCAAAATTTGAGCTATCACAAACAGATAATCCAGTCACGGTGGCTTGTTGAACCATCTTTCTAAGCATTTGAACGTTAAAATGTCCTAATCAAAGATGCCACTTGCGAAGTACAAAAGCAACACAAGATGATAATAAACACATCGGAGATGAACTGACGACAACATTAGCCATGCTCTGCTTTCTTTGTGCATTGATATGAAGTATCCAGATGCCATCCATGCGTTGACCGGTCATTTATAACATCACCATCACCATCATTGGAGATCATCTTGCATTGTGCTCATATATAGACAATAGCAACACCATTCTCCGTAAGCTTATTTATTGATATAAGATTGTTTCAAAGCTTAGGAACGTATAGTACATTTTTTAGACACATTGCAGATGGCATGTTAATTGTAGCATTAGAGGATATTTGAACTCTCAAAAGGACCTCCAAAAGAGGGGGTTGGAGGGCCTCTTTTGCATTAATATTTGTACTTCCAGAATATAGTACCAAGAGTAATAGGCTACATTCTGGAAAATGTGATGATGGGGAAGAGGATTCTAATTGGCCGGGTTAGAAGGCACTCATGTCGCCCGAGAAGAGACTGGTACAGATTAATATTTGTTTACTGGGGAATGTGATGTAATGGAGCTAGCACTTGTACTCAAGGTGAAGGGCAATTAATAATATAAAATTCACTCTTCCATGGTTGAGCAGTGTGAGTGAGAAAGCATGTTCTGTAAACGAGCATGTTTTTAATAAAAGCTTGTTCTGTGAGTAAGAAAGCATGTTCTGTGTAAGAGCTTGTTTTGTGTAAGTGAGAAAGTTACACATGTTCTCATTCATAGAACATGTGTTCTTTCACAAAACATGTGTTCTTGCACAGAACATGCTCTTATACTCGTTCACAGAACATGATGAAGGTTGAACCAAGTATTCTACATGATATTTACTAACCCTTTGAACAATGATGATCAAATTTTATCAACTTCCAACAATTTGACAATGAAAAGAACTCCCAAGTGAACCATCAACTGCTAATACACTGCCTCGAAATCAATCGTAAACCATGAACCAAACTACCATTTCCCAACTCATTTACAGGACCTTTCAAAGGCAACTTGCTTCTAACTCACAACAAAATATTATATTTTTTCTCACTGCCAGAGATGACGTCGGGTTCCTTTCACTAGTATAGTGACCTCTGACACAAAAGATTATAAAAATTCAAAAAGAGTACAAGCCAGGGAGGGTACTTCATACAAGATGGGGACTTCTATCTAGGTATTGTCCCTAAGTGAGCCTATTTCAATTAATTTCAATTTGTGTCAAACTTTGGGGGCCCACTTGAGAGTCCAAATATCTTCTAATGTGGTGGCTATAAGATCTCCTACTCTTCTCACCTAGAAAATGAAGTCATCAACAACTTTAACACTCCAACACTAATCTGCGACTGGAGAAAGAGTTTAAAGCGATTGATGCTGATGTGTCATATGCTCAGTTGCCCATGAATCTGCATACTATAATAGATGCATTTGAGAGGACTTGGAAGAAGTGACAACATAAGCTTCATTCTCAGATGGAGATAAAGAAGGTTAAGAAGAATAGTCTAGAATAGAGCTTCTTGTGATATTAGCGTGGTTATGCTGCAGCTTCACTTTGGCTCTCGGTCGATGACCTCGAACAGGAGAGGAATCTCCATCATCACTGTTGTTGTACTCACTGTAGACGGGATCATGATGGTAATAACCACGTTTGTTGCACTTATGACAGCAAGAATTATTTTTGAGAATAGCAAGTTTTTATGCTTTGGCATTTGTTCCGTAGTTAACGGGTGATGCTTGGATGTAGACGCTAGATTGCAAGTATAAAAGCTTTCTCACTTTGAACTTCCAATTGATGGGCTCGTTCTTTAATGGCAGATTCTCTCTTCACTAATCGAGTCTAAAAAGAAGTAAGCGTCTGTTCACTGAGAGAAACATTGTCCTTGGCTAAAAGAAGTAATTCATAGCTCAGATGGGGACCACACTTTATTTTACTAATAAGTTGTCGATCAGTAATTGGCTGGCCTAAGTTTGTGAGCTGTTTCGAAAACTTCTAAAGTTTGCTTATATAGACAATAATCACTACTAGAGAAATGGGGTTCCGGTATAAGAGAAAATCAACAGAAATTCTGCTAGTTCGAGTGCGGGTTAGGAACAGTTGATTCCGGATCACAATCAACAGAAATGTCTTGGTTCGGTGTTGCTTCAATGTCCAAGTATACAGATAAAGAAAGTTTCTAATCTAGCATTCATTTTTTCTGGCCTGCCCGAGGAAAAGTAGCTGCCCGGAAATTTTGGGCTGCCCGGAAAAAAATTTGACTGCTAGGGCCAAGAACCCCGACCCACCACCGTAGGGCCCACCATGGCTAACTGAAGACCAATTGCCAACGGCCGGATTCGAACACAAGACCCTCTAAACCCCAACCACTTTCTCAACCACCACACCACATAGACACGCTCATGCAACTATGAGAATTATCTTGTTAATTATAAGAGAACTTAACCATTGCCAATTCGTTTGCCATGTACAAAAAGCTTTTTTTTTCAATTTTTTTTTGCACTATTTCATACAGGGATTTTTCTGTATGTACAAAAAATTTCAGATTTTTTTGAATTTTTTTTTTTTTTGGACAAAATCTTGAAGGCTGGAGCTGTTTTTTTTTTTCCAGCAGTCTTTGAATATTTTTAACGATGTAAAAAAAACTTTTTTTTCAAATTTTTTTTTGCAGTATTCTATGCAAGGATTTTTCTGTATCTAGAAAAAATTTCAAATATTTTTGAATTTTTTTTTTTTTGGACAAAATCTTGAAGGCTGGTGCTGTGTTTTTTTCTAAGAGAGAACCTGTTAGTTCTGTACAGTTTTTTTTTTCCAAGAGAAAACTTGTTGGTTCCAAGAGAGAATCTATTGGTTCTGTGCAGTGAATACGATTTTGCAACGTTAAACCCAATCTCTATTGGTTCCAAGAGATGTGTCTTGGTTCTGTCTTGTTTTGACGCACTCTCTAGTAGTGAATCAACAGGAACTTGTTGGTTCCAAGAGGAAAATCAACAGGAACTTGTTGGTTACAACACAAATCAACAGGAACTTGTTGGTTCTGTGCAGATGACTAAATTTTTGCTACATTAAACCCATTCTCTGTTGATTTTAACAGATGTGTGTCGGTTTTGTCTTGGTTTTTACGCACTCTCTAGTAGTGAATGGAGTCATGCTCTCGTAACTTAGAACTGTAATATTTCTCTTGAAGAGAAATGATACACTCTTCCGAATGGAGTTCATGATATGCGGTCAGTTGTTTCTATATGTTCGCAAAGGTAAGACTGTGGATCACATCCTACTTATGAAACTTATCAATCGTTGAAAGAATCGCAATAGCGCATGCTTTATCTTTCTTGTTCCAGACTGCTTTCTCAACATCAGACAAGGATTTGAGCTTCTAATCAATACCGCTAACAATACCAAAACAATTGGTCCAAAAGGCAGTTGAGTACTTTCTTGGAGGTCAATTCCGCAGTCATACGGTCGATGTTGAGGAAGTATATGTGCATCCTTCTTTTTGAATACATCTTCATACTCTTTGTATCAAACTGGAAGTTGACCAGAAGCTTGATTTTGCTCAAATGTTGGATTTGCATAGATAGCAAATGTAGTTCCATTTTTTGCAGCTCTCATAAATGCTCTAGCGGCAACAAATAGAGGAATTTGGGTCTTTGACGCTCTAACTAGATGAGAATTTGTATTTTTGGATTTTTCAGGAATATGTTTACCAATACCATGAGGACTAGTTTTCGAGCGTTCCAATCAATATCGGCAGGGTTGTATCAGTCTATCAAGCCAAGAAAGTCCTAATACAATAGGGTTGGATGGGGATTTAATGACATTAAAAACTATAGTGCTCTGATGTCTTTCTACAAAGGCATCTAGTGGTTTGGTTTCTTCAGTCACATCACCCGATCACTACTAGAGAAATGGGGTTCCGGTCTAAGAGAAAATCAACAGAAATTCTGCTGGTTCGTGTGCGGGTTAGGAACAGTTGATTCCGGATCACAATCAACAGAAAATGTCTTGGTTCGGTGTTGCTTCAATGTCCAAGTATACAGATAAAGAAAGTTTCTAATCTAGCATTCATTTTTTCTCGCCTGCCCAAGGAAAAGTAGCTGCCCGGAAAAAAATTTGACTGCCAAGGCCAAGAACCCCGACCCACCACCGTAGGGCCCACTATGGCTAACTGAAGACCAATTCCCAACGGCCGGATTCGAACACAAGACCTTCTAACCCCCAACCACTTACTAAACCACTACACCACATACACACGCTCATGCAAGAATGAGAATTATCTTGTTAATTATAAGAGAACTTAACCATTGGCGATTCGTTTGCCATGTACAAAAAGCTTTTTTTTTCAATTTTTTTTTTGCACTATTTCATACAAGGATTTTTCTGTATGTAAAAAAAAATTCAGATTTTTTTGAATTTTGTTTTTTTTTGGACAAAATCTTGAAGGCTGGAGCTGTTTTTTTTTCCCAGCAGTCTTTGAATATTTTTAAAGATGTAAAAAAAACTGTTTTTTCAATTTTTTTTTTGCAGTATTATATGCAAGGATTTTTCTGTATCTAGAAAAAATTTCAAATTTTTTTGAATTTTTTTTTTTTGGACAAAATCTTGAAGGCTGGAGCTGTTTTTTTTTTTCCCAGCAGTCTTTGAATATTTTTAACGATGTAAAAAAAACTTTTTTTTCAATTTTTTTTTCTGCAGTATTATATGCAGGGATTTTTCTGTATCTAGAAAAAAATTCAAATTTTTTTGAATTTTTTTTTTTTTTTGACAAAATCTTGAAGGTTGATGCTGTGTTTTTTTCTAAGAGAGAACCTGTTAGTTCTGTACAGTTTTTTTTTTCCAAGAGAAAACTTGTTGGTTCCAAGAGAGAATCTATTGGTTCTGTGCAGTGAATACGATTTTGCAACGTTAAACCCAATCTCTATTGGTTCCAAGAGATGTGTCTTGGTTCTGTCTTGTTTTGACGCACTCTCTAGTAGTGAATCAACAGGAACTTGTTGGTTCCAAGAGGAAAATCAACAGGAACTTGTTGGTTACAACACAAATCAACAGGAACTTGTTGGTTCTGTGCAGATGACTAAATGTTTGCTACGTTAAACCCATTCTCTGTTGATTTTAACAGATGTGTCTTGGTTTTGTCTTGGTTTTTACGCACTCTCTAGTAGTGGATACAAGTGGTCTACCATCAATAACTTCTACATGAACCGGGCATTTCTTTGTGACTAAGGGCAATTTATGTTTTTCCGCAAAGTCTTTATCAATAAAGCAGGCTGTGGCTCCGGAATCTAACAAGGTTTTGGTTTTATCACTACAAAAGTTAACCTTCAATACAAAGGGTACCATAAAACAAGGGGAAGGTTCAGAAGAAAGAATAGGACCTGTAGACTGCGTATTGTTCGCGATCCTCACGGTCCCTATTGTGGCTAGGCATCTCTATTTTCTTGTTCTTCTACTCCCTTCACCATCGAATGATCTGTCGAAGTATATCAAAATTTGTGAGGCTTGAAAGTAGAGACCTTCTTGTGGCAATTTTGTACCTTGTGACCTTTCTCGCCACAATATAGACAAAACTCTTCCTTACAGCGACGATCTTTCTCTTTTTGAGAAAGTCTCATAACCTTGGAAGCGTCAATTTGCATTGGTTCGAGCATTGATGAATTGGTTTGACGTGTTGATGTTACAGTATCGGCTCGATATGATCCTGATGATGATCGATGCTTCTGTCGACACTCAAAGAGTCGATTATCGCACCGTACCGCTTGCATAATAGCTTCCGATAGTGTAGTCGGGTCTGGAACATTCAACAGCATGTCTGACATCGTCTTGTAAGCCCCAACGAAAAGCGCTAATAAGGGCTTTGTCGTCCCAGTCCACATCACGAGCAAGTTGTCGGAATTCTGCAGCATAAACAGAAGCTGCACGCGACCGTTGTTGCAACGAACGAATTTTTGTTGTTGCCGTTCTTTCTCTGTCAGTTTCATCAAAGGTATTGGTGAACTCTTCAAGAAAACCGTCAAAATCTTGAAGTAGAGGAGAGTCTTTCTCCAGAAGTGGTGAAAACCATGATAAAGCAGCTCCACAGAGCAATGTTCCAATAAGTCCTACTCGAGTTTCTTCATAAGGATATCGTAATGGTTGCATACGGATGATCAGTTGAATTTGAGTTACGAACCCTCGAAACTTAGAGCGGGTTCCGTCAAATTTGTCTGGAAATCCAATTTTTGGCTCCTTTGCTGCTTGTAGAATTGGACTTGTAGTAGCAACTGCATGTTTCGGAGATCTTGAGATTGAAGCTTGAAGCTGCTCGAACGTATGCCGCAAGTTGTTGTTCTCTTCTTGAAGTTGTTGCAGTGCGCTCCACATGTCATTAACTGAAATTCCTTGATCAAAACTTGTATCCCCCATGTTGAATTCAAGTAGATAAATGTAGAACCAAAGTTTCCCTCAAAAAACCTTTGATACAATTAATGGACGAGAAGACCTCAAGAAAATTTGATACTCACGCTCTCCGCGCTCTTGAATAAAGACGTCTCTAAGCTCAATTTTTTATTTGCAGAAGAAGAAAACTTCTAAAGAGATTGGTGCATTCGGAATCGGAAGAACTCAAATCCATGCGCTAACTAAATCAAGACTTTGAAGAACTCTCAAGTATTAAAGTAGTTCAAGTTTAGAACAAGATTCGAAAGCACAACATAAAACAATACTAGCCCAAAGGAGGGTAATCCGCAACCTCTAGAATGCTCTAGCATTTTCAAGAAAGAGGTAATCCACTCTTATCAACAAAGACCAAGCTCTAATATTGTCAATGTTAGTCTCGTTACACTGTCAAGGACACAAGAACTCAAGGACAAGAAGTGCAAAGGTACATTAGAGTGACTCTCAAGAAAGTATATTGAACTAAATTAACAACTTGAACAAGATAGAAGAGATGGCAACACAGAAAATTGCTTCTAAACTAGTATTGATGAAACTGAAGAGTCCCTCGTCTCGTCTCCTATATATACTACTACTAGAAGACCTCGAGGATGTTTCAAGAGAAGCTTCTAATAACTAGGGAAGCTTCTGATGAGGCTTTCTAAAGACTATGAAAGTTCTTAGGTAGTATCTAAAGTACTATAGAAGATCAATGAAGGTTCTAGACCCCTATAGAAAATTCTAGAAGCTCGTAGAAGCTTCCAGGACCTCGTGGAAACTTCTAGAAGCTCGTGGAAGCTTCTACAAATTCTTGGAAGGTTCTAGAAGTGTTTAGAAGGTTCTTTGGAAGTTTCTTTTAAAGTCTAAGCTCGAAGTACTTTCTTCAAATACTGTACTCGGTCCTGACGTTGGTCTTGAGATTGGTTGTGTATGTCACGTCCATGATACACCTATAACTCCTCATGCAAGTGATTGAATGTTTTTAATAATTATAAATGAAAGTATCAATTGGCGATTTATTGCCATGTATATTTATTTATTTTTTCGAAATTGATTTTGAACTACATCACGCAAGCCTTTCTCTATATCTGGATTTTCACATGAGAATATTTTGAATTTTTCCTTTTTGCCAAATTTATGATAGCCAGTCACTCAACCTTCAATGCGTGGTATTAAGTTGGTATTAGATTATGCAAGAAAAATTGCCACATTACAAAACACTGGTGTTACGTGTTTGAAATCTTCATTTCTAGATGATCGAACGTTACGTGAAACTTGCCAACACTTTCGCAATTACGTGAAACTTGCCAACACTTTTGCAAACACTGGACCGTATTTTTGCAAACAATGCTCTTAACCTCTTAACCCGGATGCCACATCTACATCCACGTAGGTTCGGTAATTGTCAAAGGAGTGCTGGTGGAAGCACCCACAAGGATAATGGAGATAAAATTCCCAAGGACCGCCGGCCTAAGGCTAGGTGGGAACGGGCCTTTAGGCTATTGAATTTAGAGCTGTGGAGAGAAATGGACAAAGAAATTATAACTAAGAGTTACCAAAGAAAACAGGTCTAGACGTCTGGACCTGCTGGTGCGACCTCTGATTATGTTGAGAATGCACGAAACAATAGCTATTCTGATGTTCAGATTCGGCTTGCATCGACGATTTATGCCGTAATGCTTCTTCGTTAGCATGTAGAAATTATAGAATTATTACGCCAAGCCTGATTGAAAACATTTGGAGTTCAAGGAAAGCTCTAGAATTTCACCAAGGCCCATTGGACTCTAGAGAACTACTTGAGTGAGCGGCCCTTGACACAGCGGCAAAGATTGATGATATGAATCCTCAAAAGCAAATTATCGAAAACAGAACAAGGACGACTCAAAAAGAATTTACTCACTACTTTATAAAAACCAATGTTCCTCAAAACACAAATTTGAAACCGATTGATTTACAGCAAAACGGGAGCTGTGTAACATACATAGATGCAACCGCCAGGAAGCACCATACACAAGCTTGAGAGGCCATTTTCACACATACACCAGCAAAAAGCAGCTTCTGTCTCCCTACACTTCTACACATTTATGCATGCTTCAGTCAGCGCCAAAATATGACACACACATAACAGCTGCTTCCTCCCTCGACAACTTTTCAAGACCTACCTCCAAGCAAATGATTCCAGAACTTTTGTACTCTGCCAACGGCAGTCAGGCAGCTCCGACAGGAGCTTGATCTTGAGTAGCTCCGTCACTGCGATACCCTCTCCCCTGACCTCTGCCCTCGCCTCGCCCTCTGCCCCTGCCCCTTCCTCTGCTGCGACCTGCATCATATCCAACATCTTCAGTGGACGCCTCTCAAAATCAACACAAAGCTTTCTCACCACAAGACCTTCAGGGTTCAGGTGTCACTTCGGATCATCCCCTGGACTTCCCGTGTAGTACCATTCCCACAATCATGCACAAGTACCCACTGCACCAGGCAAGAACGCTACAACTTCACGTCCTCAACTTCCAAAACCTTTCCATAACAGGCCATTCCAGCTTACATTTCACCCAACCTGTAGCCTACACGCATCATACAGTACAATTGTGTGTGCTTGTGGAAGCTTTACACATACCAGAGTATGACATCTCCTGAGGAAAATCCGTCCCCCGACCTCGTGGAGGCACATCAGCGTTGGGCTCGTCAAAGCCACCGGCATCTTGCTCTCTGCCTCGGCCGCGGTACCCACCACGACCCCGACCCCGCCCTCGACCACGGCCGCGGCCCCAACCACCATCAAGTCCATTATACTCAGAATTTGCCATGTCATTGCCTGTGATGGTAACAACCCGAGTGAGAACATACCCCAACTTCACAACTTGCTACAACCCGTCATATGCATACCACTTTGGCAAATACACCGTTCACAGCCGTAAGATGGATCACACCTCCTAGTTATTGCAATTTCAAACTATAACAGCGCTTTCATTGCACTGTCAAGAGACGCTGGACTGCTCTGAAAGAAGACAGACACAACTCTGAAAGATATAGCCCACCTCCTCTGCCTCTGCCCCGACCTCTGCCTCTGCCTCGACCCCTTCCTCCCCGAGGTGAGCCCTCTGAAAAAACATTGCATAAATCAACCAACACCCAAACATCACTGGATCGTTCTTAACCCAACTCAGCATTCCAACACCCAACAGTCGGATCAAATACTCACTGCCTGGGGCATCCACAGAGTCTCGGAGTAAAGTATGCACGACAGGAAGGGACGACCAACCTACATCTCGGATGCATGATAAACCTCTACAATCAATAGCCTTCGGTCCACATTTAGAGCTCTCCGGACCAATAACATGATTCGGACATGCACACGCAACCATACAAGCTCAACTTAATACTGTCCATAACGGTGGCCTACCTCCGTCGTATTCAAATTCCGCCAGCGGCTTCACCTGGTCTGCAGGGAGGGGAGGCTGGTACCTGTTCAACATTTTCAAACATTCCAGGGACGTCAAATCAGAATCTTCACGATCCACAACCACTTAATCACCACACAAACTTCTGCACCCGGTACAACTCTGCAGTCAGCTGCCCGGTCATACTCCTATGAATCCAAATGACACTCCATAATATACCACCAGAATTCTCCCAATACAGCCAACAGAAACCGTCATTCTTACCCAGTCGATGACTTCTCCAACTCTTTGGTAGATAGGGTGATCGTGATCATTGACACATGTCGAGTGGTTTCCAAGCTGCAATAAACCAGGCACCCGTTACATAACGCTGGACATGAACCACTTCAACCCATTGTACTCGATATCATCTAACCGTCACACCTTCTCTTCATAGTCAGGTCCACATCAATGTGCCACACACAGCCCACTGCAACCACATACCTGCCACGGCTAAGTAACGAACATTCCACAATTCAGAGCTACGGCAAGATATACTTACGGCAGGAGCCCCTCTTCCAGCGGTTCCCACAGATCCGTTATGTCAGTAGATCCAATAGACGTATTTTGGTGCAGACCAGCAATCCTCCTCTGAACACGTCAACAACTCCTTGTCAGCAATGCATGTTTGGGTGCGCTTTACCAATTGCAAACGTGTTACGTATTCTGCTGGCTCACGCATCGCCATTTCCCTTCTCTCCTCCACGTCACCAAATTTCACCACTTGTTGTAATTTCATCTAAAGTTTAGATATATATAATTACCAAGTTATCTGGACTGCTGCCATGGTATTAAGGGGTGCTCATCCGCTTTTGAAATATGGCTGGGCAACTAGAGCATTCACCTTTATGATTTCTGCAATGGTAACCGTCTTATTGATAGCACGGCCCATTGCCTTCAGTACAATCTCCGATGCTCCCTTATCCTGCAGGAGCGGCACAAGAAAATGAGAACAGGGAAGGGCATCCAACCTTCCTTCCACCGTTGGAAACTGGCTCTGTAGTTATGCAGACTGAATGCAGCTGCCTCTTATTGGAAACGCTCACGACATACTCGGGCATCAGGACCGGATCTTCCACCGAACCAAGTCAATTATCGAGAGGATCAACAACATTTGAGTACGGTACCAACTAGAACCAGACGACCAGACCTACACGATACCGAATTTATTCGTAACGTTTTTAAATCCGAAGTTCAGAATTTGAGGAATTTGACGGGCGAAAATGACCAGCACGGAACACGTTTGGCTCCAAAATCAAATGCAGAGTCAGGATGTGCTTCCTACTGCGAACTCAGATTTTTTGTTTCCTAATCCATGTGATGATTCCACGACTTATTGTGGATACGTTCGGAAGCATTGCTTTAAAACATGGTGCCTGTGATTAAATACCTAGATAGGCAAGTCGTTGAATAGGAGTAAGAAACTGCAGAAAAGTGATTCAGGTTCACAGCTGCATGCTGATCCGGGTCATAAATTCTCAACGTTCAATCAGGAGGAAGCACTGCTGTGGACTCGATAAACTCTAAACTTTAAAGAACCGCTTCACATCACAATCGGTCTCAACATAGCGCATAACAAGGACATTTGAAAGCGGCATTGCGTTGTGACGCATGAATGTCATGATTCTTGAACTACATTACGAGATTCAGAAGAATCGGAATGGATTCCTCCAAAGCCACGAAGCTTTTTTTTTCCTGTCAACCTATCACCTCCGGCTTTTGTACTCGGTAGCACATAAAAACTTCCACTTCACTTCCAGAGAAGCCAATATATGCAATCTCATAGCTCCTGAATTACCCCGCAAAGGTACGCGATGATTACCTGAAGAAGAGTGGTTGCATACGTAATGTAGTTCCGCATCTTTCCTTGCGTAGTAATGCGGATTTCATTTTCACTGATAGGAGTTTCGGGCCGTGGCTTCTCCACCCGTTGATATCTGTCCATGCTGTTGCTCTGCCTTCAGGTCTCCAATATCGAAAGTCCTCACAAACCCTAACAAATATCTGTCGCACGCACAATGCCAAAAAAATAAGAAAAAACAGTTACAAACCAGCTTGTAAAACCCTCTCGTAACACAACTTATCTTTATTAAATACAGAATTACTCCAGACGATCCAAACTCAACACGGTCTCGTCTCCGAACCAACTGTACAATGCAGTTTCCGTAATTCAAACAGCGACCAAATTACGCTCTCTACATTGACACACCGCACAGGTAATTTTGAATACTGCCGACTATACAATGGCGAAAATTTTCCAACAGCCACAAACCTCCACCGCTAACAAAAATTCCAGTCTCTACGACAACCTAAAACGAACACCGCAAATTAATTACACAACATCCACTCCGCCGCCGCAGTAACTACTGGAGCTCTACGCCGCGTATTTTAAAAAGAAAAATAATAATGTTTGTAGAGACCGGAACGAGAGATGAGTTTCCCGTTTCTTCATGAGAAAGAAGAGGAAAATTAGTGATCCTTGTGAAACCAAGGCTATCAAGAACGAGTGAAACCCTAGGGGAGCGCATGCGAGTGGCGATGGAGTAGGGCAAGTGCGAACCTGAGTGACGGTGTTGCCGCTATTGAAGAGTGAGCGTGAAAGATGAGTGGCGTGGAAGCCAGTGGTGATCCGAGAACGCTCAAGAAGGAGAGAGAGAGCAAGAGGCGAAGAAGTGGCGATGGAGAAACTGAGAGGAGGCTGATGAGACTCACTGCGGTGTTGTTGGTGATGGTGGAGGAGGAATGGGAGCAAAGCAAAGCAAAGCTTCTTCAAGACTGGCAGTGCTGCAACAAGACCCTCCGGCAAGGCACGACAAGACACGCACTGCCCTAGTTGCTCCTCAACTAATTCCCTACTGTACTGTGACTCTAGTAGCCTCCATTCATTCATCCATCCTGTCCCAATCCCGTTCATCCATCTCTTCTCGTCTATTCTGTTAAGTGTATGCTCTAGGCTAAGAATAGGTAATGTATTTTAACCCTCCCATATCCCTCATTTCAATCTTCATCTTCCTCTTTATCTTCATCTCCCTCTCTATGTTCATTCTCTCCATCTCTGTCCCCTCTCCTCATAAATTATATATAGAAGAGAGGAGAGGGGCTCTTAAACGTCCCATGGAATAGTATATACGTTGTTGTATAATTGATATTTGCTACCAACAAAAAATTCTAAATTGGGATCTTAACCCTTTAGTGCCCAGGGTACTATAGCTGGGAGGTCTGAATTTCAGTGGGTTTTTCCACTGTGATTGAGATTATCAGAAATAAAATATATTAAATTAGAAAGTAGCCGTACAATTCTATTCTCAACTCGAGAGCACACATTCTATTAAAATTTGAGAATCATCCAATGGTGGGATCGGAAGATTATAGTATGTATTTGAACTGTATAATGCACGCTCAAAACTGAGATTTTGGGAGTTGTGTGACTTCAAAGTTAAATAGAATGTGGGTTAAATTTTCAAATATGAAAGTAAAGAAGTTCAGCTATGCCCTATGCCAACACCTCTCTGTTGCAATCTTTCATATCAAAAATAGACTCACACATAATTATTGTGAATTTTATAAGTGAAAGTGACTCATCCATATACGGTTTAGGCAAAAATTTATACGTTTAAAAATTGACAGGAGTGGGTACATTAGTCAAGATCGGATTACACACACTAATGGAAGATGAAGAAGAGAACACAATACAAAAAAACAAGACAAGATAACAAACTTCCAAACACAAGAAATACTGCATAATACATGTGCTGTATTTGTAAGTATTTGTTGTATTTCGAGGTATTTGCAGTATTTTTGCCTTTTGTTGATAGGTATTTTGATACTTGTACAATTCCAAATTGAAAATTTATTTTTCTGGAAGATGTACAATGTATGTGGCATAATCTGAACTTCAAAACTGAAGTTCAAATTCTTCACGGATTCTCTGCTATCTGCATTTCGAACGTTGCAGTGACCATAATGTGGTCAGCTGGGCACTAAAGGGTTAATAGCTCACTAGAACCATATTGATTTAAATTTCAACTTCTCTTTTGAACTCAAACCCATTGAAGGTAATATATTGTATTTTACTAGCCGCAACGGCACTTTTAGACGTTTAGGTGGTAGTGTGGCCTTGGGCCATTGGTCCAAGTATTCTCCATGATTTAGTCATGCTTTTGTTTTCTGTTTTATTTTTAGTATATTTCATTTGTGATTTAGTTCATTTCATGGTGATGAATTTCACTTAAAATTTCATAATTTCTACACCATAGGTCCAACGGCACCAAGAACTTTTTTGGTGAAATTACAATCCGGGAGTTTTCAAGGTAACATACAAACAAGCAAAAATAATAAAAAATAATAATTTTCCTTTCTTCATGTATAGATATTTAATAATATAAACATTCTAACTACTTTTATGCCTTCAAATATTGTGCTATAGAGCAAACTTTCTTTTTCCCATTAATACACTATATGTTTCTTCTTAGAAGTTTTGAAATGATTCATTTGAAGTTTTACAAATATGGAAACGATCATTTTGATCTTTTTTTTAATATTTATATATATTAGAGTAGATTTTCATTTTTTTATACAATAGACTAACTGTTTTTTTTTGTTTTTTTTTTCCCTCCGAAAATTTAGATGCCTTCCGAGTTACCCCGCGTAGGGCCTCTTGACGTTTAAGGGTTAACTTTAGCATGGGGGGAGCTTATAGATAAGAGGGGCTTTCCGAATAGGCTCTATAGTGGGGTAATTCATGCTATCTTTGTTGTTGCATTGCTTTGTGCACAATTGTAAGGAAAATTTACGATTTGACCTAGGCTAGACCTGCAATGCAAAGCGTGAGCAATAGAGATGGTTAAGAGTGTATTTTGCAATATTTATATCCTTGTGACTGGTAATGTCTAAGGACCTCTTATTCTCTCATCAAAAGCTTTGTTCTCTAATTGCATAGTCTCTCATTATAGTATTAATCAGAGGTGTAAATTGAGTGTGTTTTGTTGGGGAAAGAGTCTCAATTGGATGATGGTGCAAATTCAAGTTTTGGACACTTCTGTACAGTCCCCTACATATTGCTTACGAATTCTATGCCTCCAGTCCTTGAGCTTCATGTCTTACAGGAGTGGAAAATGGTCCAAAACTCCCAGATTAGAGCACCTCTTGCAAAGAAATTTGGTCAGCAGAATCCTGAGTTTGTCCTAAGTGTGGAAATGATAAAATTTTGCATGGAGGCGTGGAGCATTCATTACGGTGATAAGAATTTCACCACCATCGACCAAATGGCCGAAAAATGTTGCTTTGAAAAGTGGCCACCACCCAAAATCGGACATCACACCCTATTGATATTTTGGGCTACTGGCACACTCAACCAAGTATGCTTGCTGTCCACAACGCCGAATTGAGTAATTAATGCTCTAATCTGTTTTAGACATCTGGAATTCTGAAAAGGGGGCTTATGAATGATGAGGAGCATACCCATGCATACACTATTGTATAAATGGCAGTGGCATACAAAGTAGGGATTGTCCATGAGTCATTACCAGCAGTGTGATGTAGGAGTTGATTTGGGAGTCCTACCTGATGTGGAGAGGTGATTTGATCAAAGATTATCTTTAAGTGAGAGCTGCTTCTCTGAGTTGACTCCAAGCTTGTTCATCTTTCATGTGAGAGTTCCAGTCTGGTGATTTGTGTGCTCATTGGAAAGCAGAATTTCCTGCTCATTGAAAGTGAGTCTCCCAACTCATTTCTTTGTATGGCAACTGATATGTGAGCATCAATTGAGTATAGATGATTCTGTTAGCATTTGAAAATTGCTTATGTGTGTATTAGGAAGGTGTTTATGAGAACATTTGCACTGTCCGACACTAGTTGCAATACCGTTTGCATATCTCAACTGATGAAATGTTCTTCTTTTGAACTAGTTGTTTGAGCACAGTTTACATCAAAGTTCAATGCGGAAGCGGACACTTACAAATGAGGAGCGATCACTCATTATTGGAATGTGCCGAGGTGGGATGAGGCCATCTGATATTGCGGAGAAATTGAGCATGCCTCGCTCCACAGTTTCAACAGTTCTCACTAAATGGAAGATATCTGGTTGCATGACAACTCAAAGTGGGGGACACAGATCTTGCAAATTATCAGATCGCGCGCTACGCATCTTAACTCAAGACATCCATCAAGATCGACGTCAACGTCTTGTTAGTCTTGCCGCAAAATATCAGGTGCATCACAATACCATGCGAAAATATATACGTAAGCTAGGCTTTGGAAATCGCATAGCTTCAAGAAAGCCATATCTCAATGTAGTGCATAAAGCAACTAGGTTAGCATTTGCTCGCAAGTATAAGCATTGGACAGAAGAGGATTGGTACAAGGTCATTTGGACAGATGAATCGTCATTTGAACTTCAAAAGAATTCTCGACAAATTCGAATATGGCGAAAACCTCATGAAAAGTATTTGGCAGAATGTTTGGCGCCTACCTTCAAATCTGGAAGAACATCTGTGATGGTTTGGGGTGCGTTTACTGGTTTTGACAAATGCCCATTAGTTATTATGCCTCAAGGAGAAAGAAGTGCTGCACATTTTGTAAAAAATGTGTATGAAAGTACAATCCTCATGAGCTCACACTCATGGAAGATGGAGCTCCTATTCATCGAAGTAAGTTGCCAGAGGATTGGAGACTAGCTCATGGCATGAAGAAGTTGGATTGGCCTCCGTACTCACCTGATCTAAATCCCATTGAAAACATGTGGAAGATACTTAAAGATTGGCTTTGTTACCACACCATGCCAAAAAATAAGAAAGAACTGATAGAATGCGTTCAACAAGTATGGAATGAGGTTCCCTTAGAGCAGTTGCAACGCCTTATTTCAACTATGCCCAATCGAATTAGAGCAGTGATTTCAGCTAGGGGTGGAAGTACTAGGTGGTAGATAGTGTGTAAGGAAATACAAATGCTTATTTATTTTTGACCTTTATATGTATATATTTTCTGTGATATTAAAGTACACTTCTCTAGCATTCCAACGCTCTTTGAAATTCCGAAATCCATCAATTTTTGAGCAAGTTCTGGCATTCCAAAGTTTTGCAGTTTTTCTACTATACTTCACTGCGGCTGGAATTCGTAAGCAATATGTAGGGGACTGTACAGTTGCTTCTACGCTGGTCCTATTCATTTCTCACTCTATTCTTCACTTTATGGGTAAAAGAGTGTTTCCATTGAGTATAGAACGTGTGAGGGACTCAAAATAGACACAATTCTCGAGCCTGTGAGGTTTGTAGGTATACGAACAATAAGGTGGTAAGCTCGTAAGCTTTTATCGTTTCATGGCACCACAACAAAATGCACAATGAAAGGAGAATTTTAGATGAAATGGAAGTACATTTCTCAAAACAAAAAGGCTTGCATCAAATCTATCACACAATTCTTCATCTAATGGCGGACAAGTGCAACTGGCACGCTGTCACAAACCACCAGGAAAAAAACATATGCCATCAATACCCACCTGAAGCTGCAGTAACCACTACGAATTCACAGATATGATGAATGTGTAGTCCTAATGGTACTCCTCGACTAACTGATGAACATGATTCAACAGCTATAAAGCTCCTGCACTTGGGTTTCCAATATCATTTAACGCGTTGCTAACTAAGCTATGCTACAAATCTGACCAAGTACAAAAACTCAAAACCATACAAGCAAACTGCTTCATTCTTACCCAAAACACGTTTCAGTTTAAGTTGCTACAAACTGGTTTTCGTATCAAGCACACTGAGAATGCTTACGCAGCAGCTTCTGTTATTTCCTTGATTGGTGCTGAGAAAGACGGTGGCTGCAACAAGCATACAAAATAGATGAGCACAACACAGAAACTCTTACATAATCCCTAGCTAACAGGTTTCCCTTTCGATCACAAGCTCCAGGTCAAGATGCATACTCTACAGAAGTGCTGGTCAAAACTTCACTTACAGCTTGTAATTCATCTTCATGTTTCGGGATAAAGGCTGTGTCTACTTTGCCATCCTTAAAGTCCTGGAAAACAATTGAGTTTTTAAGTTTCAAAAAACAGGACAAGTAACAGGACATGAGGAGAAAGGCCCTGAAAAAACAGAAACTTGAATGCCAGGTTTTGAAAGTATTAACATGAAGTACTATCCTTGAGAGTATTAACATGAAGTAAAGACCAAGATACAGACTCCAAAATACTCAGCAATGATGCAGTTGCTCCAAACACAAGACCTGCGATTTCTGGTAAAAGACAGCATACATGAATCGTTCTGGAGTGTAGCATTCAAAAAGTCTATTTGCAGAGAGAATTAAGTAGAAGGGCAACAAACCTGGATGTCTAGAATAAGCTTGTGGTAGTCTATAGTCGTCGGAATGCCTAATACAATCACACGAGTGACCTGATTGATTAGTTCAAAATCGTAACACAGCGCCTGGAAAGAGGATTGGCTGAAGTGACACCGCTCGTTCATATGTAAGCAACTCCAACAGACACATTCGATGTTTAATTATGCAGACTAGCTAACAGAAGCAAGTGCGAGTAGATGAGTACCCGGAGGTCTGAATACTAGAAAAACATACAGAAGGACCTATCACAGCGTCCTCAGTAAGAAGTATTCCAGAACAAGTACGTCTTTAAGGAAGGCTGCACACACAAGCTTCTGAGAATCTATGAACAGAGGTAGCAACTGACCTGTAATAATGGTGTCATTCAGAGCTCGTTTCATTCTTTCAACAGCTTTCTCCCTTGTTGGGGCCCAAACAATCAGCTGCACACGCAACATACATACCAATTATCTTATAACAACTGCATAAGTGAAGAAAAAAGGTAAGTCAACTTGTACCTCTTAGTTCCAAGGGTGGGAAACTGACCTTTCCGAGCAAAGAGTCATAACTGGGAGGCACCACATAGTCAGTGTAGATGTGGCTATCCATTCTGACAAATGGACCTCCGGGAGGCAAATAGCCAGTAATACGCCCTGCACTTAGAAAGAAGGCACCGTAAACCACTGTCCATCCTTACCATGCAGCAAGAAAAAACTAGCACCGGCACACAAGGAAAGCCTTAACTTCTTTCCAGATTAGATACGAAACAATCCTGACAGAAAGGGAAACTGTCCATTAATAAATAAGGCACCGGTATGTGCACTCAAAATCGCCCCTTGTAGCGAATGCGCTCTGTACGTTTTAAGGGGCGATTTTGGGTGCACATACCTTAACTAAGCCTCACCTGGTCCGGGACGGAAGCCTTGGAAAGCATCCTCTGCGTTGATGCGGCACTCAATTGCGTGTCCCCTTAATACAATCTCCTCCTTCAATGAAGACAACGGCATCGTCAACAGTGACAAAAGTAATCAATTCGAGTGCTTCCGTCGGGGGGTTTTCAGCTGACCAAGTCGATACCAGAACTTTCTAAAAGATTCCAACTGCTGTAATCTGACCTCACGACAAATACATATATACATATACCCCTGATGGTCATCTACCGATCCAGAACAGTACCTGAGTGTGTCGTAGCTTTTCTCCCAATGCTGCTCGAATCTGCTCCTCAATCAAATCGACAGAATATATCATCTCGGTCACCGGGTGCTCCACTTGAATCCGAGTGTTCATCTCCATGAAGTAAAAGTTGCCACCCTCGTCGAGTAAAAATTCAACTGTACCAACTCCAATATACCCAATAGAAGCAGCAGCAGCTACAGCAGCATCGCCCATTGCTTTCCGCAGCTCAGCAGTTAGAGCCGGAGAAGGAGCCTCTTCCAAGAGTTTCTGGTTTCTTCTCTGTTGCCACAAGAAAACGGTGTTTCCATGCGCTAGATCAGCAATTATCGTCTGATGCGAACCGCATATGGGACTTCACCTAACTATTCTGCACTAACAATGGTTGTCTGGATCTGTCTAACTTGCCGAGAACAAAAATAGGCGACTCAAAGAAGTGATGTGGCCGCGTGTTCTATAGTGACTACAGTGCTGACCAGTGTTGGACTGGCATAGCATCTTTCTACAGTGAAACCTTGGACAGTGGTATATTCTAAATGATCACTGCTTCTCATAATCACTCTAATTCTTCATTTCACTGAGAACCGTGTAATATCAGTACAACACTGGTACTGACACAGATGCAAGTTCTAATGCATAGAAGTTGGTCCGGTGAGATACTGCGGAAATCAAATAGGTACCTGAATACTGCAGTCACGCTCGCCATAATGGACCACATTCCCATATTTATCAGCTAAGACCTGCATTCCAAAAGCGGAACGATATGTTACATTTTCCAGATTTTCAACCGAAATGCTTCACACCAATGCTTCCATCACATTTACTACTAATATAGGTCGTTCCAAAGAATCAGGCATAGCAGTAGATAGATTGCAAATTAACTCAGCAATTGTACCTGAAATTCTATGTGCCTGGGATTCTGAATGTATCTCTCCAAATACACACCATCGTTGCCGAAAGCAGCCCCAGCCTCACTTCTGGCTTGCTGCATATAACAAGCACCATACGTTTAAGTAATCTTGTCTTCTTTTTGCACAAAACTCAAAATTCTTACCCTGAAACGTACTTGCAACCATGTGGTGCGTCCAAGTATGATCTCCAGCTTAGTCCATTAAAAACAGCAAGATAGATATTATAAGCTACACCTAGATTTTTGAAAGACAATTACCTGCAAAAGTTTCACGAACTCTTCAGGATGATTTGCAAGTCTCATTCCACGACCACCACCTCCAGCCGTTGCCTATTCACCATAAATGGAAGAAGGATGTTAGTTACGAACGATGTTTTCTAGCTCACCACTTGACAGGATAAGCAATTGATATAAACAAAGACAAAGACAAAGTCCAGAAGCATCAGTTGCAAAAATTCCAAATGTACCTTGATCATAACTGGGAAGCCAATCTCATGGGCTAGCCGCACTGCTTCCTCCGTTGACTATAGAATCAACAAACGTTTGAGTCAGTATAATGGTTATAAACAAGTGAAAAAATTATACGTCAACACACAGTGCCAATAGGACTCTATTGTATATCAACTAAATATACTAAAACAAAATGATGGAACTCTTGAGCTGACACCGTATCACCTGAATGAGACCTTCACTGCCTGGCACAGTTGGGACTCCAGCCTTCTTCATTGTCTCTCGAGCTGTTGCCTTGTCTCCCATTACACGTATACTATCTGACTGCGATTCAGTAAAAGATTAGAACTCTCTCAAGGTACAGGCAATACTATCGAGATGTCAGTAATCAAGGTCCTTCCAGTATTCAACAGTGCAAACATATCCGGCTCCTGATAGACATTATACCTACAAGCAAAAACAGAAAATAGAGCGCAACGTGTTCAGTGCAATCACTCACGTTCGGGCCAATGAAGTTAAGACCGTGATCTTTGCAGATGTCCACGAAAGTCGCATTCTCCGCCAAGAAACCATAGCCAGGATGCAACATTGTGCACCGATGACTAATTGCTGCCGATATTATGTTGGGAACGTTAAGATACCTAATCGAGACAAATTTATCCTTCATTTGTCAAGAAGCACGATAGGAGAAGAAAAGAAACGACGAGGACTAGAACAAGAATGAGCTACAGCCAAAAGGGACTCGAGTATCAATTAATGAGTAGAATCCAAATTGGCAGCGAAGGTGAACCGGAGTTTAACATTGGAAGACTTAAATAACCTTAACGCAAATAATAAAGAAACGATGAGGACTAGAACAAGAATGAGCTACAGCCAAAGGAACTCGAGTATCAATTTAATGAGTAGAATGCAAATTGGCAGCGAAGGCGAACCGGAGTTCAAAGATTTAAATAACTTTAATGCAAAACAAAGAACCAAAAGGAAAAGAAGACTCACGACTGACTACTAGGAGCTTCGCCAATGCACACGGCTTCATCGGCCAGTTGGACGTGCAGAGCGTGCCTATCAATCGTCGAGTGCACAGCCACACACGGAATTCCCATCTCATGCGCGGTACGAATAATGCGAACGGCAATTTCGCCTCGGTTCGCAACCAAGATTTTCTCATCCTGACAACGCGTGGCCAGAGCTCCATTCCTCGTCGCCTTCGACTTCTCTTTCTTCCCCGCAACCGCTCCATGTTCACCGACAGCGCGCTTCAAAGAAAGCGATCCGGTCCGAAAGCTGCATCGCAGGCTGGTTCTCACTCCGCCAAGAACACCCGTCGCACCAGCAACATCGCATTGACGCTGTACGCCCGAAACCCGCTGCCATCACAAACTCTCATATCAAAACCTTACTTATACCTCGTAAAGCCATTTCGATGAAAAATCTGAACCCTAGCGATGTTGGATGCTCACTCTAGCCACTCGAAATCCAAATGCGGAATCTCTCAAAGCCTGAATGTAGAAAGTGTCATATTAATTGTGATACCGCCCTAATTGTGAATTTTTTTTGAGAATAGGCTAAAATTTTGAGAGGCGGAAAGAGACGAACTGCAGATGCGGTGAGCTGTTGAAGAGCCGCCATGACGATGGCGCTGCTGATTGAACGAGGAGCGCAAAATGGCAGCTCGTTTGTTGGTGCGGAGAAGCTGAAGAGACTGAGGGAGAGTAACGAGGTTGGTGACGATCTGAACGAAGGCGCTGGCTCGGTTGAGGCCCGCCGGTTTCGGTTAATGCCGGGTATTGTACACTAAGCCCGGGTATCCGTTAAGGAGTTCGGGTATCTTCCGAACCCCACATAACATTCAGTAGTCTTTGAGCCTGCTGCCCTCCCTTGCATGGAATGATGTGGAATATCCCACATCATTTCATCCTTCCAACGAAATGATGTGGGATATTCCACATCCCATTAGTAGCTATGGGGGCACGTGGCATTAAGCAAGAGCAAGCAACCATGGTGCATAGTAATCAAAAGCACAATTCAAAAATGTTTTTTCATTGTTTATTTGATTGATTCTCAACTCAATAATGTTTCGTCATTGAAAGCACAATTCAACAGTGTTTTTTCATTGTTTATTTGATTGATAGTAGTGTTTTGTCATTGTCAGTAGTGTTTTGTCATTGTTTATTTGATTCAATAGTTCTTTCAATTAGAAATCACTGGTCACTCTGTATATAAAGGTGGATGAAACTTAAAAGGTAGTCTCTTTGAAGGCTACTGAATGTTATGCACGCTGAAGTAATTTTCATCGATAAAAAGGAGAAGACGGAGTTAAGTTATGGGTTCTAATTTCTTACTGTATTCTTCATTCTATTTAGTTTTATTTATAAATAAATACAATTACACTATTTGAGATGATGTGCTATGGCGGAACGCTAGCAATTGTTGAAATCCTCCAAAAGTTGTGATCCTCTTAAATTCTATAGCTTACATAGGTGTCATTGATTTAAAAGTAATGTCATTTAAAATGCTATACTAAATAAAATAAAGAATGTAGCTAACGAGGGAATGATACAAGTGCTTTTGAACTTGAGCCTAACAAAAGAGTTGTCTGTAAAGTCTGTCAAAAGTGGGTGAGTGGACTGTAGTTTGAGTGAGTAGTGACAGTAATTCTCAAAAAAGAACGTGTGTCAGGCACTTAAAAAAAATTGTGCATTCAAACTTTGAAAGCACCAAAATCGATGCTAAAAAACTTTTCACCCAAGGTTCTATTATTTACCTTCACTAATGAAGAAGGTGATTGCTAGCCCCTTTTCAGGCAATAGATTCTCGCTATATATACCTAGATCATCCCCACACACCCATTCTTTTGATTTCCTAGAACTTCTCTTAATAGTTTTCGTTTCTCCAAATTGTAGTTAAACTAAGGCGCACTCAACCCTTTAGTTTACGGGTAACTCTAAAAAGGTTCAAATTTGAATTTTTATAGATTGACGCTTGAACTTAACATTATGTTTCATAATTTACTCAATGTTATATTTCATAATTTACTCAACATTGTTGTGATGTATGTTGTATACTAATTAATCCCAAAACGTCCAACAATTCAAAAATTGGACAATGTAAACTTCATTTCATGTTGCAATGATTCACCCAAAATTCCAAAGATTTCAATTTAAAAGTGCTCTTACAAAATTCAACTCATAAAATTAAGCTACGAATTTTTTTTCAAAAATCACGTGTACAAATTGTCAGTATCTTATTTGTAATCAAATGACAAAAGGATTTTCGATTGCAAATTTCAAATTTTATTCAAAAATATTGGTGATACCAATCACAAATCTAGGTGTACGGGGAGAATCTAAAATTTATAATGAACAACTTTTATTCATACATCGAGTGCAAAATTTGGAGAGGGGTGAGGACGTTTAGGAATTAAATTGTAGAGAAGCATTCAAGTTACATGCAACATCCAAATTTGTGTGCAAGAATTTCAAAATACCACATGTCATTTTTTCATTGATTGATTCATAAAAATGCATACATGGCTTTACTTGAATCAATGGTTCCAATGCGCATGTGATGAAATAAAGCGTTCATTGAGGTAGGAGAACGACATCAACTTCTTACTCACGTCGGTAAGAGGCTCAAGTTAGTAAGAGGTTCATACTAAGAGTGAAACTTGATTCAAGTTTTCAAAAGCTAGTTTGGATATACGTCACTTTCAGAGGAAAAAAAACTAAGGTTGAAACATTGACATTGCAAAAAACTCGATCAAAGTTGCACAAGAAAAGAGTGGAAGGAAAGGAGAGTGAATCACTGCGACCCTTAGCACAGGAATACTTTACAGCTTCACCAAAATGGTGACAAATTTTGCGCCAATCTGCTGAGAGGACGGCTCCGTCAGCTCAGCAAAGTACACAGGACACGGCCTTTAAAAGTCAATGCGTAACTACAAAACAGTGATTGACAAGCTACACAGGTCCATTCGTTTCTCTCAGCTACAGCAACCGATTGGAAAAAAGTTGGTCCAGGGTACCACAATCGGCAACGTGCGAATGTAATGAAGATCAAGTGGTGCTTCGACAGTCCCCATGTTCATGCAATTCTTAATGTGCGAATCCCAGACGAATGCGTCATCCAACCCCCAATTAAGGACCTGAACAAAAAACAAGGTCTGGTCGCGTGTTACATGCTTGAATTCAGCGGCAGGTTCACACAGATGTTATGATTGGGGGAGAGAATCCGGGGTCGTGAGCAACTCTCTCTTCGACTGACTTGAAAAAGTCGTGGCTCAATGCCTCGGACGCTTCGATTCGAGTCTTTGGATCAACCTGCAGGCATTTCTCAAGCAAGTCGCACAAATCGGGTGGTAATTTGTCTCGCATCTCACACCTTCTTGCGTGAGTACTACACCAGTTCATTACTGTCATGGGCTTGTAATTGAGAGTATCGAAAGCCTGCCACCCATGAACGGCACTGTGAGCAGCAATGCTTCATTGAATACGGAACAACAGTATAAATTTCAGAACTTCATGTCAACAAAATGTGGGTCAATCATGCGTCTTCGCAGTGAAAATGGGCATACTGGGGGAAGTTTGTGAAGACAGTCATGCCCTCCTGCCAGCTTCAGCAACTCATCAACGCCTCGAAGTTTTGCAACATCCCTCAAGGCCCTGCAAAGCAATAATCAAGTACTAAGTTCAAAGGCACAGATTCTAATTGTCTTCTGAGTCATACAAACCAGGCTACGTATATGATACATGAAAATAATTAAGAACTAGAGAAGAGCAGCCAATTGAGGAGAACGAACACGAGATTGAACGTACTGTTCGCTGTTGCTCGACGGGAAGGGAGCTTTGCCTGCAATCAGCTGCAACAAGCTAACGCCTGCAGACCAAATGTCCAATTTCGAAGTTTGCATGTTGGACTTCAGCAACACCTAGCTTCCCAAACATCAGAATGCGTCAGAAGGGTGAGGTAACACTGATCTAGACTCTATACAAAACCCCGCCGGACTACTATCTAAATATAATGTGTGCATGTACTCTTAGGCTGGGGCATGAACCCAAAAACAATCCTAGGTACCACATAAGCTAACCAGAGGCTCAGAAGAGCTCATATGGGACACACCAACATTATGTTACTCCACTCAGTAATCCTCAACTGGATATAGGATAAGGCTGACATCATATTAAATCGTGTTGAATTTCTGTGAAGAAAACAATGTACGTACCTCAGGTGCCCGATATCCCTTTGTCCCTGCACATGGCCCATCCTTCCCTACAGGTAGATGACGACGAACTCCAGCACCTGTAAATATGTTCACACCACAACCGCGTAGAAATTTATAAAAAGAGTGTACTATGAATATGCTGCAACCTAGCTCGAAGTCCATGGAAAAATGTCTGCTTCTAGGATATAATGCCATGGTAAAACCGAGTGGTCAGTATATATGGAGCAGTAAAGCCCACTCTACCTTTTGTATTGGGTCGAGGCGGAGACAAAGGTAGTCGGACAGTCGTGTTTTTCTTATCTTGCACAGCAGCAACGCGCTTCCGTTGAGATGCAGGAGGAACAGTACTAGTGACAGACGTTAGTGTTGGATTACGATTCTTGAGATATTGCGCGAATCGAAGCACTCCGGCCGTGGGGGGCATCCATGCAAGATCGCCTAATACGGATTGAGGAGGCCCATCATCTGGCTCCTTTGGAGCAGTCTGTCATTGTGGCAATGTTAAATACGTCAAACGTGATAAAATGTCACCAGGCTTAATACCACTTCAGGGCCATTTCTCTTACGACATATCATGGGACTGGTGTGAACAAATCAGCACTACTGTTATTCCCTATCCCCTCGGATTGCTGCAAAATCAAACACATTTAGTACTATAAAAGCCAAAGCATCCATTATACGCTGTATTGACAATTTTTTTATGACGTCCTGTCTGATGGCTTCTCCACTTACAAAGGGTTTCAGGGAACGCCGACTTTGGCGTAACCTCTGAGTCGGAACAACTGGGTCGCACACGACAGGGGCCTTGGAGCTAGAATCTACTAAAGTAGACTTCTTTGAACTCTCCTCGCCGGGTGTTGAAGTAGGCCCCCCAATGATCCTCGGGTTCAGATTCTTAGTTGATTTGGGGGTGCACTGGGCGGCTACGAATGGCTGCTCCGTTTGAACAGGAGAAATGGCCCCCCTGTCAGGATGTCTGAATGCAACAAATAAAGTCGGGAATTTTCATTGCATTTCAGCTACTGATGTAATCTAAACATGGCTGGATAAGAAATAGAGCATTCAGAAATCAAAACGATCCCCCAGCACTTGGAAACGGGAAAGGATAATCAGCCATACCTTGACAGAGTGACAGCTTGTGGACTATTGTTATTGCAAGGCGACTCAGCTAGATGTTCACGCATATTCAAACTTTGGTGGCGCTTTGAAGGCGTTAACTCAATCTCTTTGCGGACGCGCTTACCAAGCGTATTCTTGGAGGGCGCCAACCGCAATTCTTGAGCAGGATCTTTCATGGGTTTAGAACCTGCTCTCTTACATTTCCCTGAAGAAGAAGAAAAACACAAGCGTTGAGCAGTGAAACACTCCAGTTCATCTCCAGTAACATTTGCAAGACATTTGTACAACGATGGAACTAAGATGAAAAAAAATCTTAGGCGTACAGAGGATGCTGATAAACCTGAAGGTAATATTGCTGTTGGTGTCACCTGCAGTCACATTAGAACAAAGCTATGTCAGACTAGTAACAGAAAGATGCTTCTAAATCTTGTACAAAATATTAACGAATCTTGAGCGAGATCTTTTATAGGACTACGTATAAACACAATGTTATGTTCCATAGTCCACATTGAAGGATGTTCACTGTTGGTGCTTATACATTAAGAAAAATGACACTTGACAACAAGTACACCAGAAGTAAAATGTTCTCTTCAACGGGCGGATTGTATCTTATGAACTGTATGCATGAGAAGATAAGTTTCGATCTTACCAAAGCAAGGTTGAAGTCCACAAGATATCCCGTGCCCCTTGTTCGAGAAAACAGAAAATTACCCGGTTTTACATCACGATGAACAATCCCCTGCAGAAGTTTACAAAATATCGTATCAGAAAAGGTCTTACGGTCAGACAAAGGGCCAAGGAAATGCGGACGCCACTCTCACCTGCTTGTGCAAGTACGCGAGGGCTTTGAACAAGCAATATCCATAAAGCTGAAGCTCTTCAATTGTGATCTCTTTCCTCAACACCTGAGCAGAAGACATCACCATACGGGTTCAGATTTCGTATGTTCCATGAGCTCAAAGCCACATACAGTGAGAAGAGATTCAGGACCTGCCTCATGATGAACATCGCGAGGAAATGAAGCGAAGTATGATGTTAAGATTGAATAATTTCAATCAGATGTTAATCCTAAGATTAATCACTTCCACTCTACGCTGACAATACTGCAGTACGTGCACCCAGAAAGGCCAAGATTGAGAAGTCGCTCTTCATCAGTGAAAGGAGAATCATCAAGCGTCCACAAGAAATAAGAAGCTGAGGCGGTTACCTCAGGTTTGTCATGCTCGACATATGGTAAGACTAAATTGGGGCGCTGATTTCTCTTGAGTTCCTCCTCTATATCCACGGGGAAGACTTCTTGTACCACTTCTTCGCATCGAGTGATGTATTCTTGCCCTCTGCTAACGACAGAGCACAGAATCAGATTACTCCTGGGAATATCAGTAGACTTGTTCAATTCTTCTGAAGCAGAGACGAAGTATTCGCAGTAAGAAACAAACTGGTAGAGTTTAGAACGCTGTAAATAAGCCATACGTCAGTCAAGTCAAAGCATAACCCACTCTAAATTCATGCCCTAATTCCCGAAAGGAGAGACACAAAACGTACCCTACTTTTTGTAGCATCTTGATTTCATGATTCACATATTCAGGAGTTGTCTTCTCCAGAGGACCTACAGAAAGCGCCCCATACTCATCAGGAATATATATTTAACTCAATTTTGCTATTTAGAAAAGAGATGATGGAAGACGTCATGATTTTAAACGATCTTCCACTTCAACAAACTTGCAACTACCAGAATAATTATTTCACATCATGTTGCGGAGAAAAGAAGTATACATTTAATCGCAAAAAGTAGGTCATCTCTTTTGCGCTTCACTCGGTACACCGTGCCATAACCCCCTGTACACCAGAACATAAGCAACGGAAATGAAGCGGTCACAGTCACGAAAAGCCGGCCGGAATCCGAACACAAATTGTATTTCTCGAGTATTCCTCAAACATCAGCACTTTATTTGCAATTGAACTGAACAGTCAAGACCCTGGTTACAGAGTAAAATTCTTCGCTTTCATAGAAACACATCAGTGTAAAAGTGGGAAAAGTAGCATACCTGAACCTTCCTCTCCCAGTACAACATAGTCTTGGAACTCAGGAATTCGTTTCGGTAATGTAGATTTCTGTATGCAGGCCACTAAAAAAATGTCAAAGTTTTCAAAACGTTTTCTTTCAATGTATGATGAAATCAAGACGCTACAAAAAGTAGGGTATGTTATAACTGTGTAATGTATGTATGCATACGAGCAACAATTAGGGTTTGCCCACGCACCTCTTTGATGTCCAAGTCCTGGGCACCATCCTTGACCGGCGGAACAACCAACGAGGCATTGGGCACCGCTGGAACCAAAAAAGTTGCTCCATTACAACGCGGGGCCGCAATACATGCTCCCTCGAAAGCGTCAAGACGTGACCGAAGCTCGACTACAAAGTCCTTTGTAAGTCCAACCCTCTCGTCGTCCAAAATTTGTAGAGGTGATTCTGGGAGGGCACAGAGTTCCCCAATCTGGCGGAAAGAGACTGGAAACAAACGGCACTTTTTCTGTAGCTTTTCGACAGCACAAGCTGTTCCATTATTCAGAACTAATGTTGCAATGTGAAGTGCCCGTTGACTTGATTCCATTAGGTCACTGGATCCCATGGCTTCAAGAAAAAAATCATCGAGGGGAGCTTTTTCATCTTTTTAAACAGAATCTAGGAGTTCATTCCAAAAGAAGATTCACAACATTCTCTTCGCCGATCCGGTTGCTTTCGTCAACGTAAAACCGAAAAATTAGCATCTACAGTATTATTGCATGCTTTCTGCGGCCATAACACTAGCCACTCCTAACAAACACGCCTTCGCAGATGGTTTCTGTTGTCCTGTCACACGCCAACGTGAACACTCCGCATATTAATGCAAAACTGAAAGTTCCAGACCTCGAAGGATGCTAATTCACGAGAAATTGAACAAATGGTTTTGGTTTGTACGTTCGTAGACTTTTGCAAAACCTAAATACCTGCGATTCCAAACCTTGACGATGCAAGTAAGTTCCATGCGAGATTAATAAAATATATTCTTCAAATCCTTCACAAAGAACTCAAAACAAAAACTGCTCCGAACACACCAAAGCAGAATTCATCATACTTTTCACAGCTCAAACTCCATAACTTATCCACAAGCCATTTTCACAACTTTAAAGTTCAGAAACTGAAAAAGCCTGAAAACGCAGGATGCTAATTCACAAGAAATAGAAAGAACGGCTCGAATTGAAATCTTCTACACCAAATATGAGGCCAAGTGATCAATCCATGCACATTTATATACCATATTCCAGGCCTACTGACGAGTCCATACAACTTGAACCCTTCTACCGAGTCCATGCGTCCAGGTTCGGTCGAAACGTACATGTCTGTGATCCCGAAATTTGACGATGCAAATAGATTTCATGCGAGATTATTAAAATGCGAATTTTCAAATCCTGCACAAATAAACCAAAACAAAAACTACTCCAAACACGACTCATCACACCGTCCAAAAACTTCACACCGTAAAAAGGCCAAAACCGAGCCAATTTCTCAACCTAAAAATTCAAAAACTGAAACCGCATGATGCTATCACACGAAATACTGAAAGAACGATTCGAATTTGAAATCCTCATCACCAATACGGATTTCGCAAAAACCTAAATGTTTCCGATCCCGGCAATAATAAGTTTAATGCGAGACTAATAAAACATTTTTTCAAATCCTTAACAAAAAACTTAAATGAAAAACTGCTCCAAACTCAGAACTCATCAAATTCAAGTCTCACACCAATTTCTCAACCGTTAAAATTCAAAAAAATGAACACACCTGGAATAAATTTGATTCCAACGACTCTGAGCCCGCACTCGAGGAAGCGCTGCATTTTCAATCACTATTCCATTGTCCTGGCGCAGCCGGCACCAAAAAAAAAAATAGTCAAAATCCAGTCGCGTTTAGTTCTCAAAACCCGATGAAAAAAGCTCCTGGTGATCAGGAGGTGAGACTACCACAGCACCGAAGTGAGAGCTGTGAAACCGCGCCGCAAATTTGAATAAGGGAGGTAAGCTAGAACGGATGGCTATGGCATAACTGCCATGACCGAGCAATGCACTAGGCTGAGATGGCGGGAGCATGGCGGGACGGTCTTGAGTTTGCGCGCGCTCACTCAAATCTTGCGGGAATATGCGGGAACCGCTTGGGAACGCTTTGGGAACTTCTTGATGAGACGTTGAGGGGAACGTACTGGGAACTTCATGGGAACCTCCACTACTATGCTTGATTTTGACCGGGCCAGAGGGGACTGGCTGGTCGTTAACCCTTTAACATCATTTCCTAATTTAGAAAAAAAGGATTGTTTTCAAAATATAGAAGTAATTTACATTCTAAAAGTGTAGGTATATATTATTCTTCTCATGGATGATGCAAATTCATAAAAGCATTTCTTTATTATTAGCAATTCATGAACAAAGTGGTTTGAAAACTGAGAAAACCAAGCCCTGAGAGTTTAGGTAGAGGACACTCTATCTTATAGAGTACATGGTTGTAAATTTTGATTGTGAGTTGTTTTTTAAAATTTTGAGCAAACTCAACAAGTCATTCACTGCAAAAATTCTTATAAATTCTAAAAGCATGATTAGCGTCTGAAATCTTGAAGACTTACAGAAAATGGTGTTCTAAAACTAAAAACAACAACAATGACTTTGAAAAATCTTTCGACTAGTAAAAGTTGGGAAATGAAGTTAAGTTTCATCTCCAATCTGTTTATGATTTTTGAGCCCCCATTCAAAAGTTATAAACAAAATTTAGAGTGGGGTAGCAAGGAATAATTTTCAAACACCCTATCTGAATTTTGTTTGTAACTTTTGATTGAAGGCTTAAAATCACAAACAAATTTTTGGAGATGAAACTTAACTTGATTTCCTAGCTTTTCTTAGTCCAAATAATTTTGAGAAAAGTTATTTTACTATGTTGAAATGGCCGCCAAAGTATGTTGAGTTCCAGAACATCGAATTGTAAGTGTATATGTAAGAAAAAAATTAATATTTGCTCATCGAATTCTAAAAATGGTGAGTTGGTTAGAGTATTAAGTGTTAAATGTTAAATGTCCCTTGTCCGGTGGGAATCGGGTCATTGACATTACGAACGGACACTTCATTCATGCCGGCCCCTTGCTAAAAAGGGACGGGACTTTCTATCTATATATCTGTTAAATGTGAGGTCTCGAGTTCAAACCCAAGTGCCAACCGTGGTAGTAAAGTTGGGTTGCCCGAAAAAATTGGGCAACCAAAAAACGTTTTCTTGCCCGAAAAATCCGAGCAATGAAATTTTTTTTTTAATTTTTTTTTTTCGTGGTGACCAAATCAACAAAAAATATCAACAGATTTCTGTTGATTATTGACCGGTACAACACGACCGAATCGACAGAAAATATCAACGCCTTTCTCTTGATTTGAACGCTGGATTTTCTAGGAGTGGTAGTTTGTCATCATGAGTAAATTATTGTTCGGCTGAAAAAACTCTTCGACTATCACGTTACATAATTAGTATACGACATTGAATCTGGGATTGTTGTTCTCCGAAGTTGAATAAGGACATCATCTATCTTCAATGAATTAGCAACTCGGATACAAAGACTAGATTAAGGATAATACGTGTGCTAGTGGCAACAATAGCAACTTTTTCCTCTTTGATTACCTCGAAGAATTCTTGTCTCTTCACGACCATGTGAAAAATCATGTAGGCCCAAATTTTGAATTGTTGGATCTAACAGTTGCACAACAACTAGCCACTACTCCGCCATCTTCCACTGATAGCTTTGAAAATAGCTTTTGCTTAGTGGCTGACTCCTACCGCTTCTAGAAAAGGAGCCTACTTCTCATTTGTCAAGACAATGGCACGCCGTCAATTGGTAAACATCTCATCTTCACCCATTCACCATATTGCTCTATTGTTTCTATTGGAGATCCATGGCTCTGACTCTATGGTAAGAAAGGATTAATTGTTTGTTTGCGCATCCATTCCCGGTACATTCACAATATAACGAGCCGAGGAAATTGTAAGGAGTGATTAATTTATCAGATTATTAAGCAATAATCTTATCATTTGAATTGATAATGCAATATAAATTAGTAATTACATGTATTATATGTCATTCTACAATATACTAAAATTTGATGATGTTTGAGAAGTTACTGAAACTTCAAAATGACTAAAATATGATAGTAACCAGTTGTCAATAACGACTAAAATATGCTAAATTGTTCATGATATGTCGCATAATGTCTTTACTTTTTCTAATATCTATATAAATTGAAAATATAATTTTCTAAGCATTTAGTAAGAGTCGTTTGATTTGGACGGGGTTGGCTCCTTATATTGTGAATGCACCCTTCCACTCACTCATTGTTGTGTGGATATATATATTTTTCATACATTGGCTGCTCATGTTTAAAAAACAATTAAAATTTGATATAAGGTACTCATAGTTGTCTCCATTTTTAACAACAACGATTTACCAAACACTTTGGAGTGTGGAGGTGAATTTAGTGAATTGACTAACAATACATTCAATTTTGAGGGTAGAAAGGAAATCGTAAACTTACTTCAGTAGCAGTTCAACAATCTCATCAACAATCAAGAAAAATACCACGATCATTAGATTGAGTAGTGAGTTTGAATTATGGTACAACGGTGCAATCATACGTTGATCCTTCTTCGTCCAGACCACCTCCACAACACATTCCAAAAGCAATAACAAACTATTTCTCACCCTAAACTCTAAAGACATTGTTGTATTTATAAGCTTTTGCAAATCACAAGATAAAAGCTCACATATTTGTACGTATCTGCACGACGAAAAAAAAAACAAAATGATATTATTGATGATGCACTATTGATTTGATCGAGGACGGATGAATTGTGCGCATTTTGATACGTGAAAAGAAGCACAGTTTGGGGCACTTGGAATAATCGATGAAGTTGCACTTGTTGTAGCAGAAGCCGAGCGCACTCCAAATTCAAGACACACATCAGAGACGTCGTTCTTGTCGTAGTAAACATTTACCAAGGTTTAGTGGAAAAAGATCAAAGCTACTGCTACGAATTCTTGAAGTATGGATCACATAACATTGTTGACAATACTTGAAAACCGGGAACGGCCAATATCCAAGTCATCAACCTCCCTAACTATCATGTCCTTAGTTCACTTGCGCAAACGTTTTAAGTTTTTTCCTAGCAGATCGATCAACGTAACTGTACATCTTGAAGGATTTTGGTGTTCTTGTAACAAACATCGACAATCTCTAGTTAACATTGAGTCAAATTTATGGGATTTAGATAAGTTACTAAAATAATAAAATTATTCTTGATCACAATGCGTCCTCGTGAGCGTTTAGGGATTAAAAGACCAAGCAAGCCCCATAGCCTTAGTTTTAAGTGCATAGTGGAGAAAACTTTAGATTTTGTGAATCCAAAAAAAAAGGGATCGGTACTTTGAAAAGTTGTTGGCTGAGATGCGAGGCTAGATTTCCAAGTTGCGCCAAAATCGAACAATTGTGGGAGAACCAAACTCAGTAGTTGAAATCTGGCATGCAATCACCCAACTTCTCCTTAAATAAACTATGATTTCTCCTTTTAAAACTCTGACACATTTGAATGCAGTCAAGTGATCGCAAAACACCAAAGCCCCACATGACAGCGTGTGGAGGCTTATTCATAAGCTTCGATGGTTTAGTTATGGAACTTAAATTTTTATTTCTAGATTGTATTATTAAAACAATATGAAAACCCTTAATTTATAAAATAATGATTTGTTCGCATTTGAAGGGACCTTCAAATTTAATCAATGTAAAATTTAATATTAGCAGGAATTTATATAATGATTTGTGGAATAACAAAGTATAACAAAATACTTATTCATATGGTGGAACTTGATTCTTATCTTTAAATTGTATTATCAAAAATAACATGTGACTCTATAGTTAAAAGCTGATGATCAAATCGCATTATAACATTGAGTAGCATCCAATGGTTTGTATTGATGCCACAATTGATGGTGCAACATATTCCACATTCAACAATATTTCATCAGTAGCTAGTTGAACACGTGAAATCCCAAGGTCATGAACAAATTGCATAAAGGAAGGGCATAGGACGTGAAGGCTAATGAATGTCATATTTGAAGTAAATTTCATCTTCAATCAATGTTGATTTCTTTTCTTTTCTAAGAATTAAAAAATTCAATAGATTAAAAACCCTTAAAGCCAAATATTATTATTTTTACTTAACCTAATTTTGAATGTGTTTCTAAAGATAATAATCTCAATTTCTAATTATGTGAGAATCAAAAGTTACAATTTATTTGGTGGATCAATAAGCCGGTGGAGACCCTTACATAAGCTTACTTTTTCCAAGAATGTTCATATCAACTTCCAAGATCCTCAAGGATTGCTTTTATTCTATTAATCCTAACATGGCGCGGAAATAGGCACTTTGGTCCGGATAGGACCTTTGGTTAAAAATAATTCTTCAGAAAGACCTGTAGTTCCAGTCTTCCATGACCCAAAAGTCTGGTTGATTGAATGATTGATGGCCACATGGACATGCAAACAGTCTCATTCATCCACGAAACAACGTTCATCCACACACAGAAGTATGGGCCAACTGAAGCTTCAATAAATGACACGAGTAAATTGGCCTCGTGTGAACGCGTCAATTCACCAGGCCCCAAATAAACCCCGTGTGAACGTGTCTCTGTCCCGATTCAAGCTCGAGCTGCCACCAAGTCCGACCTGCTGGCTTGCTCTCAACCTCCCCGCACATCCGTCCCCGTTTGCCGGAGCTTGCCTTTTTGAAGCTCCTCGCACATCGACTCCACTGCGATCGCACTGTGCACGTCGGGTTTCTCAAGTTTGCGCTCTCAAATTTGAGCCTAGTCCGAGCCAAAACGGTGCAGTATCGGTCCTCTTATTCAATTTTAAGGTATGTCAGAGCATTGTTTTTGTTGTTGTTCAGATCCTGCTATGGCGTTTCAGTGGTTAACTATTCCCGTTTGTATGCGACATGTTTTTTAATATTTATAGCAACCTGGATTATCAGGTTGAGTTTCTATTATTCTATGTTTCTACGTTTGTCTCAACTCTGTTTCCGTGTGCGTTGGCGTTCCTGCTTATGTAGAGGTTGTGAAGTGTACTATTTGTTAGAGAGAAGCTCAGAGTGATGTGTTTCGTTAGAAGATAGCCTTATACTTGATGTCTGTGAAACCCTAGATCCAATTGTTTCGAGTGCCGCATTATGGCGTGACTCTTCGTGTCTTCTCGTTATTCATGTATGTGACGTGTTTTTTATAGCAGGAAACTCTGCCGGTTAGGATAACCTGAATTATCACGTCTCGAGAGATTCGTGGTGCGTAGTGTGTTTTAGGTGCCCGATGCTGTTTACGTCTGCTTTCTAATTTGAGGGGATAGGATAAGTTCGAAGTCTTTTAAGGAACTCTGTCTTTTTGGTGTCTGGAGTAGACAGTCTAATCTGAGTAGCAATTTTTTTATCTAGAGTTCTGCGATTTGCGTTGTGTTGCGAGCAAATTTTGAACCGGTTCAGGCAAATTGTCATGTATCAATTTTTTTTGGTTTTGATGATTGATTGTGCTGTAGATGGTCTGGGCATTGGAGGCGTTGACCTTGGATGTATCTATCATGGTTTAAGATTTTTAAATTTTTTTTTAGATGTGTGAGCCAGGCACCAACTGTGGTTTGTCTGTGCAGGTGTTAAACACAGAAGTTACGCGGTTAAAAGAGCAGATACTGTCGTTTGGGATTCACCATGGCGAAATACTTGCTACATGGGACTCTGCTCGTCACAATCCATAATGCTGAAAATATCGTGAACCAAGATCGCAAGTCGGGGAAAGCTCCTTCGTTTTTCAGAAAGGTTTGATTCTACGCTACAAAGTGCAATCTCTTAGTGGAATTGAATTGGAGACTACTGTGAGCATGTGCATTACTACTCTGAGTGCTCGGATGGTTCCAATGGTCACTGGATTGTTTTTTCGCCTCTTCTACTACGTTATGTTATCCCGGTCTCGACCTTCAGTCCACTTCTTATTACAAGGTGATATTTTGTTAGAGTTTAAGTCATTTCTTCGCTGTCTGGCCCTTTCTGCATCAGTAAAGATGGAGAGCTTGCAAAAGTTTTTAGATGAAGCAACATGAATTGCAATCCTTATCCACTTGGATTTGTTAATGCACGATTTTCACTTCCCGATCGTGTTCGGCTTGAGCAGACACGGCATAAGGTGTATTAGTACTTGATTTTGCTAAGCAGATGGTCGAAAGAGCTATTCCTGTGGCACACCTGACTACTTGAACTAAAATGGTTGAGATGTGTATATGCTTGAAGCTCGTCGAGACCTCAGAAGAAGTATTGAAGTTGGGAAAAGGACCGAGTCAATACTACGCCACTGTGGATCTTGGGAGACTAGAGTTGGGCGTACTCGTATTTTGCAAGGTGAACCCAAAGATCCAGTCTGGGAAGAGACATTTCGCATCTACTGCGCACATACGGTGTCACAAGTGATAGTTTCCATCAAGGATGCTGCCATTGTGGGTACCACCGTGGTTGGTAGAGCACGAGTTCCTGTCATCGATCTTCTCTCAGGCAGGCATTCTTCCCATGTTCCTTTCGAAGCTTGTTAAGTGTGTACCTGGATGTTACTTAATCCCCTAGGATGCAGTAAGCTGAAGAATAGCACAAGTTGAGGAATTGTTAGCCATTGCTGCCGTCAAAACATATATTCAATATCCTGCTACTTTTATTGTTCTGTTTGTTGGCGGGAGCTCTAATAATCCATGTATTTTGATTGTCTCCCCATCTATTATTCTCAAACGTCCTAGGCCTGCTGGCTGACAAATTATTTGTTCTAGCAGGAAAAAGGATTGATGATTATTATAATATCATCAATGACCACACTAAGGAGATTACGCCTGCACGAATACGGTTTTCTTTACAGTTTTTTGAGGCGACGCGTGACCCGCTATGGGGGAGAGGTGTTTTAGACGCACGGAATGAAGGTATTCCATATTGCTACTTTCCCCAAAGAAAAGGTTGTAAGGTAACCTTGTACCAGGATGCTCACATGGCTGACAACTTCCTGCCTCCCATTTACCTGGCCGGTGATCAGGTCTATCAACCACATCGTTGTTGGGAAGATATATTTGAAGCAGTTTACAACGCACAGCGACTGATCTATATCACAGGCTGGTCGGTCTATACTGAGATCAAACTCTGTCGGGATGCTAATAGGCAAGTGCCAGGTTGGGAGGACTTGACTTTGGGGGAGCTTCTGAAGCAGAAGGCTAATCAGGGAGTGCGAGTGAACGTTATGGTTTGGGATGACAGGTCATCGTTTTGGCTCCGCCAGGTGGGTGTTATGACCACCCATGATGAAGAAACGGCGCTCTACTTCAAAGGGAGCAATGTGAATTGTTACCTTTGTCCGAGGAACGCAGACAGCAGCTTGACTCTGTTACAGTCGGCCCAAATTGGAGGCCTTTTCACGCATCATCAGAAATCTGTGATTGTCGATGCTGCCGACCCTGGGGTTGCATCTGGACGAAGGATTGTCAGCTTTGTGGGAGGGCTGGACCTTTGCGATGGCCGCTACGACACTCAATATCATTCTCTGTTTCGTACACTTGATACGACTCACGAGACGGACTTCCATCAGATCTTCCCCGATGGCTCCGTTGGACGTGGTGGACCTCGTGAGCCTTGGCACGATATCCACTCTCGATTGGAAGGTCCGGCTGCTTGGGACGTTCTCTACAACTTTGAACAACGATGGAAAAAGCAAGCGGGGAGGAGTTTTGAAGCTGCGCTTTTACCCGTCAAAGAGCTTGGTCTTATTCCCACGGAGGTCACAACCCAGGACGATCCGGAGACTTGGAACGTGCAGGTGTTTCGCTCCATTGATGCAGGTAAGTGATTGTTCTGGCCATGTGCACCCTTTGTCGGGTTTCAAATGGCATTTATCTAAAAATTTGATTTGGGATTATATATTCTACGGTTATTTGTACTGAAATTTTAATGGCATAAATGTGCAATGCAATTTGTAATACTTTTGTTTTTCTAATGTGTTTTCGTTTATTTAGTGCCTCGGGCCCAGATCTTGATTGAGGAGCTTGTGGTACCTGTGTGAACCGTAATTGTAACTATAGTTTGGAGTTTAAACATTTTGTTGTATTTTGCTTTTCACTTTGAATTGTCCAGAATTTGAAGCTCTATTTTTACGCTGCTCAATGTGTGCAGGAGCTGCTGCTGGCTTTCCAGAGTCTCCTGAACAGGCTGCAATTCAGGGTTTGATTAGTGGGAAAGATAACACGATTGACCGCAGTATTCAGCATGCTTACATCAATGCCATCAGGCGTGCGAGGAATTTTATATACATAGAGAATCAGTACTTTTTGGGCAGCAGTTTTGGTTGGGAATCCAAGCAGGAGGCTGGGGCTTACAACCTCATTCCCATCGAGCTCGTTCGCAAGATTGTGAGCAAAATTGAAGCCGGTGAACGCTTTACGGTTTACATTGTGATACCTATTTATCCGGAAGGCATTCCTGAAAGCCAATCTGTCCAGGCAATTCTGGACTGGCAGAGGAGGACATTTCAAATGATGTACAGAGAGATAGCAATTGCATTAAGTGCGAAGAGGATAATCGACCAACATCCCAGGGAGTATCTTACTATTTTTTGTTTAGGAAACCGCGAAACTCGGTTGGCGGGTGAGTATAATCCTACGATGACAAGTGAAGACCCATACTACAAATCTGCCCAGGAGAACCGCCGCTTCATGATTTATGTGCACTCAAAAATGATGATTGGTATGTTCGAACTGACTTCTTTGAAACTGTCACTTGGAGTCAAAAAATGTTCGGGTTGGTGTTTTGAATTTATGCCCTGGATAATTATGCACGCCACCTTTCTGATTTTTATGACTTGGAGGAGATTAGTTTGTGTCCTGGATCTTTTGCATCTACGATAGCTTAATATTCATTTTCTCATTGCTCATTTCGTTTCTTAAGGCTGCTGGTCTCATTTTGTAGTGTCTGTTGTTTTGGACGTTCTACGCTTCAGAGACCCAAATCCATCGTCGAGTATCGGATCAAGGGGACGGTTGTCTCATCCTTTACAGAAACTTGCGTTTAAAATTTATGCTGTATGAACATTTGGTTTGTGGAGTTTGATTATTGTGCCCACGGGCTTCTTGATGTTATGTTCTCGTTTTGTTCACGACTATGTGTGTTCTTGCTTGCAGTTGACGATGAGTACATAATAGTGGGTTCTGCCAACATCAATGAGAGATCCTTGAATGGTGCCCGTGACTCTGAAATTGCCATGGGATCTTACCAGCCCTACCACCTTGCAACCCATAGCCCTGCCAGGGGCCAGATACATGGCTTTCGAATGGCGTTGTGGTTCGAGCATCTTGGCTTCCTCAACAACAGCTTTCTGGAACCTTGGAGCACCGACTGCATCCGCTTAGTGAACCATCGAGCGGACGAGCTTTGGGATATGTTCACTCAAGAAGAGGTGGTGGATCTTCCTGGACATCTCTTGGCCTACCCTTACCTAGTTGGTCGCGATGGTTCCCTGTCCGAGAAGCCAGGTCATAAGTTAATCCCCGACACCAAGGCTAAGGTGTTTGGTTCCACCTCCTTCGCCCTCCCTGAAATTTTGACAACTTAATTAGGCGTATTTGCAGACTAAACTGGAGAAATCGTGCGCTTGTGAGACATGGATCTATGGCGTAAGTTGGGTCTCCCAGCTTGACTTGCGTCATCTTGTGTCATGTAGACATAGCCGATGTTTCCAAGTGGGTGCGCCCTTTCAAAGTTTCAGCAACGTGATGGAAAGGTAAAGATTCCTCGACATCCGGTTCTGCAGGTTTAAATTTTTGTTGAATTCCGTTGTTTTCGGACTGTCTAGCACCAGAAGTTGCTTCTTCTGCAAACTTATTTTGTACAGCATATAGGCTTGTTTGTCACCTTCTCTCAGACGGAGCAGGAATCATGGACTCTGTAATACTTTGTGGATGCGAGTACATATGATTTTGAATTTTGAATTTCAATTGATATGAGCAAAGGACCGAGGTGCTTGAAGTGTATGATGACACATGCTAGTTACTAAATCGAGGTCGAGCACGGAATTGATGTCCTTGTTCCTTTTCATTGTGTACGCTGTTTGTTTTGAGTCTGATTCTGAGCATGTAAGGGAGATATTTTTATTAGTTCCTCAAACTGTACTCAGATTGCAGCCACTTCATTCTATCGGTGTGGAAATAGCTGATGCTGGTGTTGTAGAACAAATTGTATTTTTGTAGTGACAGCACGAGCCTGGTATCGAATTGTATCCAATTGTCTGGATCTAAACTAAGGGACATATATGTCGAAGGAAGCGCAGTTGGTTCCACACCACAGGTAAGTTAGTTGAGACCAAGAGTCAATGAGCGAACCACTGCATTTCTTGTTTGACCATTTTGGCTTTTAAATTTATATTCAAAAATCTCAAGAAGGTTTTCCTATTAGTGCATGATGATCAGCATCGACACTAAAATATAGCAGTGTGTTCTTATCCCTTTAACCCTTAAAGGTTTGAATGTGCCTTTGCGGCCAGTAGAATACGTTGTATTTTGGATGTATTTGGAGTGAATCCACACCTTCAATGAGTTTGAGTTCAAAATAGAAGGTGAAATTTAGATCAATGTGGTTTTGGTGAGCTACTGAGATCTTCATTTAGAGTATTTTGTTGTTAGCAAATCCCAATTGTATGACAGCGTATGTATATCTCCATGGGATGTTTAACCCCTAAACGTCCCATGGGGATAGTAGATACGTGGCCGTATAAATGGCATTTGCTATCAACAAGAAGTTTTAAATTGGGATCTCAATAACTTACTAGAACCACATTGATGTAAATTTCAGCTTTTGTGTTGAACTCAAACCTATAAAAGGTGTGGATCTATTCCAAATACTAGAAAAATACACCATATTTTATTGGCCGCAAAGGCACTTTCAGACGTTTAGGGGTTAAGGGTTCATGCTTTTGTTATTGTACCTGGGTTCACTAGATTTCACTGGGTTTTTCCATTATGGTTGATACTGCCAAGAATAGAATGGATGAAATTAGAGAATAACCGCATGATTGTGTTCTTACCTAGAGTGTAAACATTTTGTCGAAATCAGAGAATCATCCGATGATGGGATTGAAAGATCGTAGTGTGTCTTTGAACCGTATAATACACATCCAAAAATGAGATTTTGAAGGGTATGTGCTCTCAAAGGTGAATAGAATTTGGTAAAATTTTCTAAAATGAAAGTAAAGATGTTCAGCAATGACCTATGTCAACACCTCTTTGTTGCAATCTTTCATGTTAAGGACGGATTCACACATAGTTATCGTGAACTTTTTAAGTGAGTGACTTATCTATGTACATCTTAAGACAAAATTTATACGTTAAAATATGAAAGGAGTTGGTACGTAGATCAAGATTGGAATACATACACTAATGGAACATGAACAACAGAACTCAATTTTAAAAAATAAAAAATAATATCAAACTTCCAAATACAAGAAATATAGCATAGTACATGTGTTGTATTTGTAAGTATTTACTATATTTTCAAGTATTTACAATATTTTTGTGTTTTGTTCATAGGTATATTGGTATTGTAAAAACGCAAATTGAAAATTTCGTTTTCTAGAATAAGTACATTATAACGCTCATTATGTGAACTTTACAATTCAAATTCTAGTTTTTGACGGATTTTTTGTTATTCGCGTTTTAACCCTTAAACGTCAAGGTAAGCTCCATGGGCTTATTTTAAAGAGAATAATGAAGAAAAAAAAGTTGATTTTCTCAACCAAATCAAGCGAAGATTGGTGCGTTGGAAAGCTACTGTAATAGCGATCTAGATTCCAATTTTTCGCCTCATTTCAAAGATTGTGGAATTGTTGGTAAGCAATCAAAGTTATCAAATTGAACAAGTTTTGAGGTTGGGGCAGCTGAAGTTTACCAGTGCCGCAGTGCTACAATGCTGGCCAGAAGTGCACTGCAGAGCCGTTTTTGTCCAAAAATAAAATAAAATAAAAAAATCTTGCTCCAAAAATTTAGATGCCTTCCGGGCTGCCCTATCCCGGCCCTCTTGACTTTTAATGGTTAAACACATTAGAGACCACAATGTAGTGACCTAAGCACTAAAAGGTTAACATCCAAATCCACAACTGATTTAAAAGACGTGTTATAAAATGTTTGATGAATCACACAAATAGAGTTGAGATATAAAAAAAAGTTGTGAATCTCAATGTATAGCTCACATTTGTACTGTTGGATTTATCATAATTTTTATTAATCGTTTTTAATTAATTTTGCATATTTTTCTTTTGAATTTCACTTTAACCCTTAACTTCCTGAACTATTTTCAGCTCGTTTTGGACCCTGATTTTTTTGGTTAGGGATACATGTTGCTCAAACTTATGTTGTTCACTTTTTTACAAAATCAACCGTAAGATCTTGTAGATATGCAAGTTACCTTCTTCTTTACAAAGTTTGGTGTCAATCTGAGTTATAGGTTGCTTGGATGGGACATAAAAGTGAAGGGTACTCCAAGAAATTCACTGTTTTCTCACTGTTTAAAATGAGCTTTGACCGACTCTCTTGGGCACATACTATTTTAGAAAGTTGGTGCCGTCTGGAATTCTGAAGATAATGAAGTTCCCTACGCATGACAACAAGTTTTGTATTTTTAGGATAAAAAATGAGTGAGAAAGAGGTCTTGACATGACATCCACTTTTTACTAGTTCACTTGTGGCTTTGAGAGAAATCTTACAAATTCCTACAAATCTGATCTTCCATTGCAAAATTAGACACGGTAGGTTGAAAGTACACAAAAAAACACATACAATAGGAAATTTTTTTTTGGAGAAAAAGTGAAATCCAAGTGCAAGATTTGCATTTCAGTAGCTACACCCACCTACAAGCCGCCCTGCCCAAATGGAACACGTGGCAGCTCGTCATTTGCTCATCACTCTTTTGAGTTGACTTTTCTTCCTCAATTTTGTGACCACCCAGCACTTGTGGATTTTTGTAAAATTGACAATGTGCATTTCTCCAAATCAAACTACACCATTGGATAGCTAACTCGTTTCTACACAAAATTTGTCCAAATTTTGAATCATTCAGGCACTCGTTCCTCAAGATATTTTTAGTTCTAAAAATAGAGCGACCCATTTTGGGTCGCCTAGGAAGTTAAGGGTTAAAATTCCAAATTGACAATTCTTTATGAAAAATTGTTGTAATGACGTTGGAATAATATGCACTATGAGCTTGTTTAAAAAATGATATTGATTATGGAATTTGTAAATGAGGCGGTGAGCCGCAAGCTGACAATCGACACTTTTAGAGCACGGTTTTCACATTCTTAGGTGGCCCTCTTGCAATAGTTCCATTCCACCCTCAAAGACCATTATAAAAAATGTAATTTAACTTTTGAAGTCTTATTCCATTTCATAGCCTCTCACTTGTTACTAATGGTGCGGAGAGAAGTGGATCTCTAGTTGAAACTACTTATTTAAGAAAATCATTGTTAAGGTCTCACTTTTTGAACTAAGAATGAAACTTGGCATAAACCAATTTTGTCATCTAAAAAATCACAATATCTTATTTTGAAAATTCATATCGTACAAATGGTAGTCAATTGTCTCTTGTTGTTGTGTCCTTTGTCCTTCTTTTTGTCTTGTCTTGTTAGTGTTTTGGTTGTGTCTTATGTTGGAGCCGTTGAAGTTTCGTTTTCCATTGAAAATCCCTAATTTATGTTGATTAGGTGAATTCCTAAATTATCGGTTACATTTAAATATTTTAAACATTAGTTGTAATTGAACCTTTAAAAACAAAGAAAGGTCACGGGGAGGTTACATACTACATAATTTTGTAAACCACGTGCTGTTGGGGGTTAATTATAGGTGGGCTATTTATCTAAATTTCTTAAATAATTTGCACCCTATTAGTAGATAATATGGTACTTTGAGGTATTTTTCAAGATCCTATAGGTAAATATAATTTCCACCATTAAGTTATTTTATAGACCCTATTTTATTTATAGATTGGACCATTTATCAAAATCCTGGAATTTCAGCATAAATTGAACTTAATCGGACAGAACAAAACGACAACAATACATGAATACAACTTTCAAAGAATAACAACTGTGCTTAGTGCCTAAAATGTTCGATGGTAGGTTTAAGCGAGAAATGCATGTTGTGAGAGGAAGCATGCGGCACTACCGTCCCGCTCTAGCCTTGTCAATCTCATTGGTCACCTAATGCTCAAATTCATCATGAGGAGACTTTCCTATGAAGCCAAATAATTCAACCTTCATTTGTAGTTCATTCCTGACAATTGGCTAACTTTGACAATTTTAAGTCAATTGAGGCGATTCTCATTCAATCCAAGGAGTTTCGCATAAATTAAATTTTCATTCCTCTGAATATTCGAGACCCTACTTTATTAATAAAAATAGAATACTACATATACTTTTTACTTACCCTACTTTAGATATAATACCGTATAGGCCATTTCATATAGGCTATGGTATTTTTAAAATTTGTATAAATTTTTGCTCCAATGAATTAAATGTACTCTATATTTTTTCTCAATTGGTTTAATAAAATTTTGACTGTGACCTCTCCAGGAAAAAGGTATAGAAGCATACACGAGGGCATACATAAGACTTGTAAATAGATACAAACCTCGTTAAGATATGGAGTCATACATAAATCTTGTAAACGGACATGAGCCTCACAGAAATATAGAGGCAACAAAAAAACACCCAAATCAACGTAATCCTCATCGCAGTACGAAGACAGACATAAATGATGTAACAAACATAAGTTGCACTAGGTCCTTGTTGGATGTATGGAGGCATACATTAGCTGAACGAGGGTTGGATCCTGATGAAAGGGCCGTATCACTATGGCCAAGACTTGTATCCGGCACGAGGATTGGATCAAAGCACTAGGACCAATAAATTATTATTGACTTAACTTTATGTTTCCTAATTATAACAATGTAAAATGTAGGAAGAGTGTGCAATGATCTCGCCATGGATAAAATCTGCGTAGGTGGGGCCACGTTTAGTCACTACCTCGCTATTCACAACAATGCTATCCTAGGTACCATCTACTCAAGTTCAACGCATGCAAGTTTCATTCCAACGCACATTGTTTAACACATGTCCCTCCGCAACTCCTCTTTTCCTACTACTGTTACAAGACTTTTATTTTTACCCGCAAGTGACATCATTTTATAAAAGCCTTACTCTCTCTTTCGTTTATGATAAACCTTCTTTCTAGAAGAGAGACCCCCATATTCTAAGGTAAACAATATTTTTCTATAGAAACTTGACTACAAAGAATTCCCTCTCTAGAAGACCTTTTTTCTCTCATAAAACAAATTGAGAGACGGTCAACCAAATTCACTCCATAGAATTCAAAATGAAAAATCTATTAATAGAAATAAAGAGGGGATATAAATAAATACAAAGATAGAAAGACAGACAAAGAAAGAAAAAAGGAAGAAAGAGAAAAAAATCCTTGTTGTCAAAGTCCATAACAGGAAGCCCATTTCAACTAACATAACATTTAGTAGCATTCAATGTCTTTGCCTTGGCTCTACAGTTGATGGTGTGGAATATTCCATCAGTAGCTAGGTGGACATGTAGAGGCTTAAGGTGATGAGCAGAGTGCATGAAAGAAATGGAGCATACATGAAGGCTATTGAATAATTTGTATGGTAGGATGTTCTAAAACCACCAACTTAAGAAATACGGCCTCATTTTTTCAAGGTTATTTATGAGAAACATTTTCGGTCATTTCAAAGAAGATTTCTCACAGAATGCACAAATTTTCGCAATTCAAATCTCAATATTCAAATTGATACAAATTTTTGAAGTGAAAAGAACTTCGTCACCCAAATCAAACCTCTAGATTTCCCCATGACCACACCATGTGGTACTAATTTTCACTCATAATGATACCCAAAACGACCATCTATTTCTCCGCAATGCTTGGCATGCCATTGGTGTACTTGAATAGTGAAATTGGCGGTTTTGAGTCTCAACTACGGTGGCCCCAAAAAATACATGTCATGGTTGGTGGTTTTAGGACATCCTACCTTAGTGGGATTCAGTCTGACAGATTTGTATCATCTCTCTTTGCACTCAAGTCCTTCAATAGATTTAACCGAAAAAAGGCCATGGAACCTCCCTTTTCAACCTCCTTCTAACCTCTCTTTTGAGCTCTCTTGAGCTATATTTGAGTTGAATAGTGTCGTGTCATAACTTGTCCCCTTGTGGACCATGGACTTGGAGCTTTGGTAGGAGGTGTGAAAGTCATTGCGAGGTGTGGAGAATAATGACAGTGGCTTGCTTTAGATTGTCTCCCAACTCATCTTGAACTAGTTTTCGGTCTATTTATATTTCAATATGAGTTCAAGAGGAGTTCAAGAGGAATTAGCTAAAACTTTCCTCTTTGAGCTGACTTTTCGGTTAACCCCGAAACGTCCTCACCTATGTCCAATTTGGGCAGTTTTGCAAAGATGCATTATAAAATGCAACTAACATGAATATTTGAAACTTGATGCATAAATAAAAGTTATACATTTTGAAATTTGGATTCAATCTATACAGTTAGTCTTTGATTGCTATCACTAACATTTTTCTATAAATTTTGAAACATAAAATAAAAAATTATTTTTTAATTCAATTACGAATAAGATATTGAGAGTATGGGAATGAAATCTGTTGTGATGGCTTATAATGTAGTACTCTAGGTGTAGTGATTTTTGGAGATTTTTTGGATGCTTGATTTTATGAGTTTATTTTTTCAAGAACACTTTTAGACTAAAATCTTCAAAATTTTGGGTGAAACACTGTAACACGAAATGAGGTATAAATTTTTCAAAAAATGTTTCCTTTTTGATCGGATCACACATACATGAAACTATCTTCCCATAAAAAATTCAGTAAAAAATTCACACTACAAAAAGTGCATGACGAATGAGAAACTGCGGATGAAATCTGTACATCATGCAAAATATGCATAGTTGGGCAGTTAGGGGTTAACTCTAATACATTTGAAAATTTGAAAATGGCATGTCCCGAACTTTCGAAGCAACAGTGAGGCTGTAAAAATCTCTGTGCAGATCGAGGGAGAGGCGTAACTTTCCAGGCTTACTTACTTGCATGTAGAATCCAGACGTACTTACTTCTAGTAACTTAGAATCCGATCTTACTTCGAGCATTGACAGTGAGAACCTCACTCTTTCTTTCATCATCAGAAATCGAAACACCAGAAACATTTTCAAGAAGAATCCCTGGTTCATTACTCTCCGAGTGTCACGCCTCCTGCCCATGTGCACCCACCTCGTCCTTCGCTCACTCAGATTGCTCACATTGCCATTGCGTAGATTGTGCGTTTGATCCTGTTTTTTACAGTTTCCCGATCTAGCTCTTCTCCCTTGTACGAGATTTCATTTTACTGTCTCACAGAAAATCTAGCTCTTCTCCCTTTGATGAGATCTGGAGTTTGCCGTCTTGGACCGATCTACCAGTCATTTGTTGAATTGGGTCAAGCTCGTTACAGATGCATCTGCTAGGGTTTTAGGGTTTAGGGTTTAGGGTTTAGGGTTTGTGCTTGCTGTCGAGGCTCGTATTGTTGGACTGATCGACAAGTCTAGGGGTTTGTTTCTTGAGGTTGAGGATTTTTGTATGGTACACGTTATCATGGGGATGGGAGGTTCTTGGAACGGAGCGAAGAAGCTCCGGAAGAAGAGTACAGGAATCCAGCAATCGAGGCTGTGGTACTGCGGCGTTTTCACAGTGCTGATACCCCTTGTGTATTTGAATTACCATACTATTTCCTACTTTTTGCGACCGCTTTGGGATACTCCTCCCAAGCCCTTCCAGGTATGCTATTCTGGTGAGCTTTTACAGTGAGAATGATCTTTTAGGGTTTAGGGTATGTTTGTAGTGCGAAAACTGAGGCTAGAAAACAGGGCATGCTGTGGATAACTCAAGTATGTATGTATGTTTGCAGATAATTCCCCACTACCATGCGGAAGGAATCCCCATCTCTGAGCTCTGTAGAATCCATGGCTGGACGCCGAGAGAGACCCCACGTCGTGTCTTTGATGCCGTGATTTTCAGCAACGAGCTTGACCTGCTCGAGATTCGAATGCGAGTAAGTCGATGCCTTGTTTTCTGCTCAATGTTGCATCGTTACTAAATTCAGATTCTCACCAAGAAAAGGGCTTCAAGTTCAAGTGAATTCGCTCCTACCTTTTCACTGATCACCTCCACTGGTGTTGTTTGATTTCTAGAATGTCTAAGGTTGGTTTTAGTAGAATTAGATTGTCACACAGAGTCTTCCCCATGATACATGAGGAGGTCACGGAAGCCTCCTTATGTATTCTGGGGAGGTCTCAGGGAAACCTCTTTATCCCCTAAAGGACCAAGGATTCATAGTTTTAAATTGATCATATTGTGAAAACTATAATTCAGATAAGTTCAAATTCTATATCACTGGAATCGGAAAAGAACATTGCATGTGTTGGTAAAAAATTAAGTAACTTTGAACGATAGAGAATGCACATAGGACCTCAAAACTGCTAAAAAACATGTGGGCTTCTTGGTCCTTAAGGGGTTTATGATGTATAAAAGTTCCTGAAACAGCGCAGTTTTACTGGAAAGTTCATTCAGGTTGGTCGTGGAAACTGAGTCATGGGATTGTGGTTGCAGGAGCTTTTTCCCTTGGTAACAAAGTTCCTGGTGCTGGAGTCGAACGCAACGTTCACAGGGCAACCAAAGCGTCTGTTCTTCAAGGAGCAGAAACAGAACAGGTTCAAATTCGTGCACAGCAAGCTTCTGCACTTCTTTTTGCCGAGCCGGCCTTACACACCAAACGAGGATCCCTTCATAAATGAGTTTTACCAACGAGATGGAATGGACCATGCACTGGCTCTGGCAGGCATGAAGAATGGGGACCTGCTCATCACCGCGGATGTGGACGAGATTCCCTCTGCCCACACGATTCGTCTGCTGCAAAACTGCGACGGGTATCCACCGATCATGCATCTCCAGCTCCGAAACTACATCTACTCGTTTGAGTTTCTGGTGGACAACAACAACTGGCGCTCCAGTGTGGAGATTTTCAACAACAAAACCAGCTACAACCATGTCCGGAAAACCGACTACCTTTTAGCTGATGCAGGCTGGCATTGCAGTTTTTGCTTTCGCCATATTGCAGATTTCATCTTCAAAATGCAAGCATATTCGCATGCTGACCGTGTTCGCTACCCTTCGTTCTTAAACCCGAAGCGGATCCAGAGCATCATATGCAAAGGCAGTGACTTGTTTGATATGCTTCCCGAGGAGTACACCTTTCAGGATCTCATTAGCAAGCTGGGGTCTGTTGCAAGGTCGTTCTCGGGTGTCTATTTGCCATCATATTTGCTACAGAACAGAGAGGCCTACAGGTTCTTGTTGCCCGGGAATTGCACACGGGAGCCGGATCCTATCCCTTCATCACTGGATGGGCACTTTGTGTTGGATTAAGCACTGCAGGTATCTCATTTATGGAGGTGTTAAAAGGAGCTTTGGAGTGCATCTACAAGAGCATGCACACCCTCCACCTGCACGAGCCCCAATTGGATGAAATATGCTTGCATTTAATGCGGAAAATTCAGGGCCTGTGAGGGTGATACACAATACGAGCAAGACATAGTGATACATCTATAGTCCCTCTATAGCTAATTCAAGGAAGGGCTTAGTATCCTAGGTTGATGGACAATAATGATTACCCATGTATAGTGATTTGTGATTGGTTCACGCACTATATAGAGGGTGATTTAAGCAGTTCAAGGGTGTGGAGAGGATAGCTTTTGGCACCAAATCTTTGATGTGATTATACTGCAGTGGGGTGAATTGAAGGGAGAAGGGTGTGCACTCTTTTCATTGTGGTTGGTAGTAACTACACTTCCAACCTAACAGAGTTGGCCGAGTACCAATGCTTTCATTCTTGAACTCATGATGTGAGAGGATCTGTGCCATTGAAAGAAGATATTGGAGCATCTCGGATTACTCTTGGAGAATTGTAACATAGACTGTGGCAGCTGTCAGCTTCGTATTTGAGGAGTCAAACAAGATACAGCACATCCAGGTAAAACACAAGATGTAATTGTAGGTGAAGTATGTATGCCTATAGTTTAAGAGTAGGATAATTCTTAGAGGTATTTATTTAGTCAAGCTTTTATCGCATAGGCATCACATCACTTGTAAAATTGAGTGATGATTTCTTTGAAACTTAGTCTCACTAGAATGAGAAAATTTTGGTGCCTGAAATCCTAAGCGTGTAAGGTAGGATGCCATTTGCAATGTAAGAGTGGTTATTGGGAGGTGTATTAATAGAGCTTTGGAGAGCCAAGATCAAATTTATGAGTTTTTGATGCAATTTCAAAGTGGGAGGTTACAGACTCTAAGTGACAGTACACAATCCCATGATCAGTGGCCATAGATATTTAGCCAAATTATGCTTACACCACTTGGTAATAAGTTCCAACTGAGTGTATGAATACATGATTTGTTGTTGGTAACAGGGTTTAGTACAGGAGGTCCCTAACGGTTTTAGTATCCTCACAGGTGTTCTACTGTGGTGATGTGTTTTGATTTTCTGTATCATTTTAGTTTAACCCCTAAAGGACCAAGAAACCCAAATTGGGCCTCATGATGTTTTTTTTAGCAGTTTTAAGTAGGTTCTATGTGGACTTCCTTTTGTTCAATTTTCTTGGTTTATTCACCAACATATGCATTGTTCTTCATTGATTCCAGTGATATAAAATTTAGTCTCATCTGAATTATGATCACTTAAATTTGTCATTTTTAAATCATGAATCCTTGGTCCTTTAAGAGTCAAAGTTAGGTTATCGTGCATCTTTGTTATATGATTTTTTCGTTTTCTCATCTTGAAATCGCTGCTCTTTCATGCTGACTCGCACGTCTTGTGCAAACTAACTAATGCATGATTCAATTACTGTCAGATATCAGATTCCTCTGTTGAGTTTTTTTTTTATCATATGAAGAACCTGTCAAATGACGTTGCAATGATCCTGCATGGTACTCTGTTCAGTTGCTGATATTGAAGTCCATTAGTCATGCTCATCTTAAAAACAAGATGGCTAGATAATGTTATGCTGCTTTTCAGAGAAATAGTCAGTAGCAATATGTTCACTTTATGATGCTGTGAATTCCCCGTTCCTATATCCCCCGGTGGTCTTGAATGCGAGACCCCTGCGAGACACTGTTCATGGCCCTCCCCTTTTCTGAAATTTCTATTTTTGGCACCGAGACCCCTTTTTTTGGCAATTTTTTTTGCAAAATTGGGGCCTACTGCCTCAAATTACCCTAGGGGCACCTATTTGGGAATAAAAAACCATTGGAGGAGGGTGTTGTTTTTTAAGGTGGGCCCTGACAAGGACAAAAATAGGGGGCACTTTTGTCCCCATTCATTCAAGACCACCGGGGGATTTAGTGACTTCGCTGTGAATTGATAGGACACTGGAATTCTCAGAGTTAGACAAATGGCTAGGTGAGTCACTTGTGGGGATGCTGACTCTTCACCTAGAGTGGCATGCAGAATCTTTTCAGTTTGTGAATGCCAGGTTTTTTGCTTCATCGAAAGTTGCTATTATGTGGAAATGTGAACGTGGCACCTTCTGGAATGGGAACATAGGCTTAAGGTACAGTCTACCCTCCATAATATGTCACTCTCTAGCATGACGATATTATTGTTCCAAGCAATTCTGTGACTAATCCATGCCTGCCACCTTGACGAGAGGGCTAGAATGGTTTTTAGTATTTTCAAGAATTCCAACAAATTTTGAGATTTTAAAATATTCTTGAACCTTGTTCATTAGTGCCGAGCAATGAAGGTGAGGAATTTTAGCCTCTTTAGCAAAATTGCCATAACTTAGATGTGAAGACTTGGTAGCCAATTTTGGCGAAGTATTCTAGATTTTTTAATACATGTAGCAAATTATTACATATAGTATAAAATTGACTAATTTCACCATATTGGGAGAAGCCATTTGGCTAAAAAGTAGTGCCTTTTTCCCTAAAAACGAGCAAAAATTAGCATCAAATTCTTTTTGGTATCCACTTTGCTAAAATTTGCACAAAACATTTTCATGGTGTCGAGGTTGCACTACTCTATTTACCGACTTTGGAGATGTGAAATTGAGTTAAAATCACTTCAAAAATTTGCTTTCTTTCGATTTTGTAGTGAACAAGATTTTGGCAAGACAAATGCTAAATTTAGCAGGTACAACAAAGACGGGTGGAGACTTGTCTACGTCAAGTGGTGAGGATAATTTTGGAGAAAATGCATAGAAGTTATATATTTTGTAATTGTTTTGTACTGTAACACCATCGCAGGTTCGCCAACTGGTGAACGAATATTTCTTTTTGGAAAAAATAAGGTTCGCCTATCAAAAACTGAATTTCTCAATTTTCGTTTTTTTAGCAAAAAATCATTAAAAATGATCTTAAATAGCTTAGAAATAACAAAATATTTCAAAAACTAATTTATTCTATTTTCGTTTTTGTCTTCAGAATTTTCTAATTTTTATGTTTTTTATTTTTAGAATTATTTTAGGACGAACCTGCTATGGTACTATGGTATTTATCCCAAGTTTCTCCACGTTGATTGTTATACCCTTTAACGTCCTGATTAAATATTGTTTTAAAAGATTTGTTATAAGACGTTTGATGAAAAACAAAAATGGAGTTGATGTAAAAAAGCAATGTTGTAAATGCTGATGTGAAGGTCACGTCGGTTGGATTCTATATATATATATAAATTAATTTTGGATTCTATATATATATATATATATATATATATATAAATAAATTTTGCAAGGTATTCTCTTGAAATTCAATTAAAAACCCCAAATTAACACAAAAAATGAAAAAAAATATTGTAATGAAATTGAAATAACATGCACTGCGAGATGGTATGGTTTTCATTATTTGTTTCTAATTATTTTTGAAAATCATATTTAAAGTGTCACTTTTTAAATTAAGAATGAAACTAAACATAAACCAATTGTGTTGTTTTTCAAAAAATCATAATATTTTATTTTAAAGATCCATACCATGCAAGCAATAATTAGCACAAGAACCAAGAAAATTTTGGATGGATGAAAAATTGTATAGGATGTAGTTAACCCCTAAAGGACTTGGGGGTGTGTTGAACTTAGGTTATGTTTCTTGACTAGTTCTTGTAACAAGCTCAATTCTTCATTGACGTGATGTACTTTTGATGATCGGAACCGTTGAAATTGAAAAAGACTTACAGTGACGACCAAAACTGAGTATTGATTTGAAACTTTTCCATTCAAACAACCATATCATGAGCATCAATGGGCAAAGTCCAAAAGTGAATTTGCAAAAGTTGTAGTGTGCGACATATAACACATTACTACCGAAGTTTGAAGAGAAACTCAATTGTGATTTGAAAGAAAATGAATTTCAAAGGTAGCCATGTCTAAAACTCGGTTTTGTGCGCTACAAGTTGGAAGTATTTTAAATTTTGTGAATTTTTTCTTATAGCTTCAATAAAACTTTTTGTGCCTTGGCATGTTGGTATACATCGTTTTAGACTGTTGTACGCAAAAATTGAAGGAAGTTGACATTTATAGAATTTAAAATATCCACAATTTGACAAACATGCAAATGATGTTGATTTTCACGATATTTGAATTTTTTTTTGGATTTGAGAGTTTGGGACTGCATTGGCCATTGTATAAAGAGCATATGTTGCAATATGACCATTGTTACATCTTAGTGCCTTTACATTTGAAATAGTTGTTGAATAGCCAAAGTGTTCAATTTATATATTAGAGTTGTATGATGCAGTTTTTTGGTTTGACTTTTTTGTACAAAGTCTAGGGTTCATGATGCACATACTCAATTAACGAATTGAAAAACTTGTTTTTTTTGTGTTCAGTATCATCAAAATATTGTCAATTTTATGAAAGTCAGTGTAATTTCTTGCAGTTTTGAATTTTTTGATGATATGGAAAATAATATGTTTTTTAATTTTGATTTGTAGGATTGATTATGTGCGTCATAAACTCTAGTTTTCGTACAAAAATCCTAAACCAAAAAACTACATCGTATAGCTCCAATATATAAATTGAACGCATTGGCCTATTCAACAACTATTTCAAATGTAAAGGTATTAAGATGTAACAATGGTCATATTGCAACATATGCTCTCTATACAATGGCCAATGCAGTCCCAAACTCTCAAATCCAAAAAAAAATTCAAATATCGTGAAAATCAACATCATTTGCATGTTTGTCAAATTGTGGATATTTTAAATTCTATAAATGTCAACTTCCTTCAATTTTTGCGTACAACAGTCTAAAACGATGTATACCAACATGCCAAGGCACAAAAAGTTTTATTGAAGCTATAAGAAAAAATTCACAAAATTTAAAGTACTTCCAACTTGTAGCGCACAAAACCGAGTTTTAGACATGGCTACCTTTGAAATTCATTTTCTTTCAAATCACAATTGAGTTTCTCTTCAAACTTCGGTAGTAATGTGTTATATGTCGCACACTACAACTTTTGCAAATTCACTTTTGGACTTTGCCCATTGATGCTCATGATATGGTTGTTTGAATGGAAAAGTTTCAAATCAATACTCAGTTTTGGTCGTCACTGTATGTAGCTTTTGTATATAAAAAGGATCAACAAAATTGCACAAATTTTGAGAAAGTGCAACTGTTGAGAAGATTGATAGAACTCGTTCGGGATATCTTGAACATGTGCTGAAATCAAATTGTCACAATGTGCTCCAAAAATTCTAAATTTTTTACAATGCCTAGAGATCATCATTTTGAGTATGTGAAAAAAATTCATATAATTTGGAGGTGTGAAGAGGAAGATATGAGGGTCTAAAGTGTAGAAAAACAAGAGGTGTTTATGAAGATAGGAGTTTTACTAATGCAAATGAAATTGGAGCTCTCCACCCAACCGTAGAGGTATGATCAAGATATGATCAAGAGCCTGACCCCCGAGCTCTTATACAATGGTCTAAGTGACTTAGACCATTCACACCAAGTGTGAACACACGTAGTCAATTACCTACAAGACTACGGCTATTACCGCCATAACGGCTATTACCGCCAAAACGGCTATGACGATTATGACGGCTACTACGGCAACTACGGCTACGCCACCTACAAGTTGTTAACTAACAACTTTGTCAAAGTATATAATTAACACATGTTCTAATAGGAATTATTAACACGGTAAATGTACTTCCAACACTCCCACTTAATGACATATTAGATACTAGTTCAATTTAAGGATCCCCATCATTTCCTTGAACCGACTATGTTTCTCACGTGTAAGTCATTTGGTCAAAACATCTGCAACCATATCCTGAGTTCCACAAAAAACTAAGTCAATCTTACCCTCTTCAATCTTCTCACGAACAAAATGATGATGAATTTCAACATGTTTCATTCGAGCGTGGAATGTAGGATTCTTTGAAAGAGAGATGCAACTTTGATTGTCGCTGTAAATGGTCATCGGAACATCTTGCAGAAATCCAGTGTCTCTGAAAAATCGTTGAAGCCAAATTGCCTCTTTAGCAGCATGTGTAGCTGCCATGTATTCGGCTTCGGTGGTTGATAAAGCAATTGTTGGTTGCTTCTTGCTGTTCCAACTGATAACACCACCGTACAATAAGAATGTGTATCCGGTAGTGGATTTGCGAGTGTCCATGTCTCCCGCATAGTCCGCATCACAATATCCAATCACTTGTGAAATTGGACTCCCACCGTAGCTAAGTCCATGATCCATCGTACCCTTGAGGTAGCGAAAGATCCGTTTGACTGCAGTCCAATGTAATGGTCCCGGATTCGTCATGTATTGACTAACCACACCCACTGCATATGCAATATCAGCTCGAGTGCCAATCATTGCATAAACCAAACTACCCACCGCACTCTGATAAGGAATACTCGCCATTGAGTTTATATCCTCACTAGTTAGTGGAGCCATGTCCTTTGACAATTTACTGTTGGCGTCTAAAGGAGTGGCTAAAGATTTGCAGTCTTCCATACCGTATCGCTTCAGGATGGATTGAATGTACTTCGTCTGACTGATGTGAATCATGCGATGTGTCCGATCCCGAGTGATCTGCAGGCCCAAAATGTAGAAGATCTCTCCAAGATCCTTCATGTCAAACACTTTGGAAAGATCAACTTTGGTTTTCAAAAGAAAACTCAAGTCATTACAAACCATGATCAAATCATCGACATATAGTGCAATGATAAGATAAAGTGTTGCATTCCTCAACACATAAATGTTAGGATCTGCATGACTCTTCTTCAAACCAATCAATTCAAAGTATTGGTCAATTTTCTTGTACTAAGCCCTTGGTGATTGCTTGAGTCCATAGATGGTTTTAGAAAGTTTACATACCATGTCTTCTTTGCCTTTGGATGAAAAACCTTTTGGCTGATCCATGTAAATTTCCTCTTCAAGGTCTCCATTTAGAAACGCCGTCTTGACATCCATTTGGTGAATTTCGGCATCGTCTATAGCAGCAAGTGCTAAAAGAGTGCGAATTGAAGTCATCTTTGCAACTGGAGCAAAGGTCTCGGTATAGTCTATACCTTCTTTTTGGAGGTATCCCAACGCTACGAATCTTGCCTTGTAGCGCTCCACCAATCCATCCGCGTTGTACTTGATCTTGTAAATCCATTTGCAACCTATGGATTTGCGATCCTTTGGTAATGGCACAAGCTCCCAAGTCTTGTTGTCGATGAGACTTTGAAATTCTAATTCCATTGCCTCCTTCCATTTCGATGAATCATCCCTTCTCATAGCTTCAGATATGGTTAATGGCTCATCAATGCTTGTATGAAAAGCATGAGCCATACATACTGAATCTATGACTGTCGTGATAGGAATTGAAGCACTTGAAGCTGACTCCGCTTGTGCACGTGCAATCTCTCGGGCTCGTGAACGAGTAATTCTAGGGGAAGGTGGAGTAGGAGAGATGGACTCTAACTCTTGAGTTTGTGAAACTTTACGTACCTCCGAACGAATTTGTTTGATAGAAAGTGGACGTTGACCAGTTGAACTAATTAAATCTCCCACTTTTTCCTCACCTTCATTCTCCGATTCGGATGAAGAGTCCTCTGATTCAACAAAATTTTCAACTTTGATGATACGTTCTAGAGGTTCATTACTAACCTCAACTATCCCTTCCTTTTCCTTAGTTTCTCTCACCTCTACAAACTTGACATCCCTACTCTTGACAATTGTCTTCTTCTCAGGATTAAAAAATCTGTAGCATTTGGATCCCTCATAATATCCCAAGAAAATACATTTAACACTCTTCAAGTCCAATTTGGTACGTTTCTCATCTGAAACGTGAGCATATGCTTCACATCCAAAGACTCGAAAGTGTTCAACGGTTGGTTTCTTACCAGACCAAGCTTTTTGTGGAGTCTTGCCTTTCACAGCTGATGTAGGTGCTCGATTAAGCACATATACTGCCGTATTGATCGTCTCAGCCGAAAATACATTAGAAAGCCCTGCATGTTGAAGCATACACCGTGCACTTTCAACAAGTGTCCGGTTCTTGCGTTCTGCAACTCCATTCTGCTGCGGCGTGTAGGGCGTGCTAAACTGACGTTGAATGCCATGTTCTCGGCAAAAATCATTGAAAGCCTTTGATGTATACTCACCCCCGTTGTCAGACCGAAGTGTTTGGATTTGACACCCCGTCTTGTTCTCCACAAATGCCTTGAATTCCTTGAATTTCTCAAGGACTTGCGACTTTTGTGTTAGAAAATACACAAAGGTTTTTCTGGTGAAATCATCAATGAAAAGGACAAAGTACTTAGCTCCTCCATGCGTCGGTGTTTTCATTGGTCCATTGACATCGCTATGTACCAATTCGAGGATGCGCGTAGCCCTCGTACCGCCATCTTTAGGAAATTTGTCTCGATGTTGTTTGCCATAAACACACCCTTCACAAAATTCAAGTTTTGAATTCTTACCCATGTCAAAATCACGCACAAGGTTGTCTTCTTTGAGTTTCTTCAAGTTGTTGATGCACAAGTGTCCATATCGTTGATGCCAAAGGTCGGCCTTCTCTAAGCCATGCTTCACCAACGATAGATGTGCCTCCAATGATTTTTGCACCGATCCTTGCAACAAGTACAAAGTTCCCGAACGAACTGCAGAGAATGAAATGTCGTCCTTCGTGAACGTGAAGATATCTGCTACATCATCAAATGTGATGCGGTATCTTTGATCCTTCAACTTGCTCAAAGAAAGAAGGTTTCTACGTAAACCTTCAACATGTAGGATGTCTTGTACATCCATACAATCACCATGTAGAAATTGAAAGGGGATCAAACCCTTCCCTTTGATAACCAAGTCTTTATCATCTCCTAAAGTGACAGTCCGACTTAGTGATAGGTTTTCGTACTTAGAAAATCATGCTCTACATCCGGTCATGTGCTAAGAAGCACCCGAGTCAAGGTACCACATGTCACTTGACACTGACGCAGATAAAGCAGCTACAAAAGCCGTGTCATCTTCTTCGGTTTTAACAATATTAGCTTGGTTCTTTTGAAAACTTTTCTTCAATTTTCCAGACTTAAAATCTCTCTCTTTGGTCCGACACTCCTTTTTGTAATGTCCTTTCTTACCACAATATCTACACTTGGCATTCTTTTTGTGATCATGAGAGGATTTACTTTCACCATGGCTATGGTTGTACGATTTATCTTTTTTCGTCACCATGAGTGCCGCCTCCGAGGATGAACCGCTCCCTTGATGTCGCGATTCTTCTTGTTGTAACTGTGCAGTTACCATCTCCATTGTCAAAGCACTGGGCTCCTTTGTCCCGAGTGTCACCACCAGTGTGTGGTATGATTCCGGAAGACTCCCCAACAACGTCATAATCATCCAAAGGTCCGAAACCTTCTCCAAGATTGATGCAAGTTGCTCGGCAAGTTCCCGAACTTTGTTGATGTGGGCCGCGATGCTATCTCCTTCGCTCATCTTAATGGTGAAAAACTGTTGCAAAAGAAATAAAAGACTGGCCGCATTTTTGTGCTCATACAGAGTCTCTAAAGACTCCCAAGCCTCAGCAGAGCTTTCGGCTTTGCTAACATTAAGAAGTTGTGAATCCTTCATGTGTAAGCAAATACATGACAATGCCCTCTCATCTAGATCCTTCCATTTCTCGACATCTTCTGGAGTCACTCCAGGTCCAAAAGGTTTTTGCACTCTTCCGGAAACAATTTTCCAGAGGCCTTTGTCTATAAGGATGAACTTAATTTTAAGTTTCCAAATGTGCCAATTTTCTCCGTCAAACTTCTCTATCATGCGGTACTCGGTAGCCATTTTTCAATGAAGGTACCAAAAATAGAAAAAAATTATGGAAGAAAATAACAGAGGAATAGAAATGAAGTCTAGGTAAAACAAACTCCAAACTATGGGTAACTTTGGATATTTATAGGAATTCTAAAATATTTCCAAAATACCAAGTTTGGGTGCGTGTAGGATTGTGCCACCGGCGTCCTCAAAAAATTTCAACTTCAAACTCCCAATTTTCTAGAAGTTACAGCAATCAGTGTGATGGGATGTCAAAGAAATTGAAAATAAACAAACTCACATCCAAAAAAAACTTCCCTGGAGTTACTGGAGTGTTCAACTTCGGCTTTCCCGCACTACTGCGTTCCCGAAAAATCTCCGACGTTCCCGACGGACTACCCGACTGCAATTTCCGGCAGTTTCTGCTGCCCAACTGCGACTGCGACTGCCTGACTGTGATTGAAGCTGCCCGACTACAATAGTAACTTCCGGAAATTTCTCGCAGGTTCGGCAGGTCTGTTCAGCAGCTCTAGCTGGTCTGTCTAGCTCTCAGTGCCTCTTTTCTTCACAAAAAATCGTTCTCCCTCTAGTTGATCGAAAGATCAAGTCTTCTAAACAATCTCACAAGAAATCTACTCAACCCGCGAAGGGCAAACATGAGCACCAAGCTCTGATACCATGTAGAAAAACAAGAGGTGTTTATGAAGATAGGAGTTTTACTAATGCAAATGAAATTGGAGCTCTCCACCCAACCGTAGAGGTATGATCAAGATATGATCAAGAGCCTCACCCCCGAGCTCTTATACAATGGTCTAAGTGACTTAGACCATTCACACCAAGTGTGAACACACGTAGTCAATTACCTACAAGACTACGGCTATTACCGCCATAACGGCTATTACCGCCAAAACGGCTATGACGATTATGACGGCTACTACGGCAACTACGGCTACGCCGCCTACAAGTTGTTAACTAACAACTTTGTCAAAGTACATAATTAACACATGTTCTAATAGGAATTATTAACACGGTAAATGTACTTCTAACATAAAGTGACCCGAAGATAGCCTCCTTGTAGCTCAAAAACATCACCAAAATTTGCACTTTGTGAATTTCCGATCAAAAAGTACCTATAGATTCAGCTCTCAAAAAGAGAGAAGGTCTCTTTGTTGCTCATCTTACAATTGACAACCTAAAAAGTCAAGTTTCCTCACTTTCTAATTTCAAAAGCGTGAGGGCCGTACGGTCCTTTCAGGATTAAGAAAAAGGTTGCAATCTGTTTGTTGTTCATTATATGGACACAAGTATGTCAAAGGATTTTTAAAAAAATGAGGGAACCATAATATCGTACCTGACTATTAGGGTTGGCTTTTCATGTGGAATAATTTTTGTTTCAAAAAACTAATTTTCAACAAATGTCAGATTCTATGAATGTTTTTCAAGATTCTCTTTTTCATCATACAAATTTATTTATTTATTTCTGAAAAAGAAGAATTCATGAAGATTTGGGCTTCTCTTCTTATAGTAGCTCCCCATGCATTAATGGGCTACTGCTACTACACTAAATAGGTAGATTAGTGTTAGATACACTAATTTACATAAAAATGTTGTAAGTTTTTACTATTGACCAAATTTTTTACCCTCTATATTGGTCAAGACGGGGATCTTTCAATAGTATTGGAATCAGTGTCTCTGGTAATTATTTTTGTTGAGAGTGAAAATCTATAATATTTTCAAATCTTATAATTATCTAACACTAATCTATCTATTTAGTGTAGTGAAAGTTTGTAATAGTACTAAAGAGACTGTCTAGAATGAACATAACTTTCTTTAGCAACTCCATTGTTCACGCTAGTCATAATCATTGTAGGAATCAAAATCTTCTAGAGAACAAAAGCCATTTCTAGTTAATAATGGCTTGGAAGGTTTGACGAGGTTATGTTTTTTTAATAGTTTCTACATATTCCACATCATCAATTCTTTGTTCATATGTTGATTCTCTACACTAGCAAAAGGGTCTGCTGCAATATTAGCTAAGGAATGTTATAAACAATCTTGAAACCTTAGTATTTGGTTAGTGAGATTGAACCAATTAATTGGCATGCTTTGGCATGCTTTGGCATGCTTTTTGACGGCCTTGTTAACCCCTAAAAATGTCCTTACCCCTCTCCAAATTTGGCAGTTTTGCAAAGACGCATCGTGAAATGGAACCAAAAGGAATATTAATATTTGATGTATGAATAAAAGTTGTACATTACAAATTTAAGATTCAATATGTATGATTAGATTTGTGATTGTTATCAAAAAAAATTCTTGTATAAAATTTGAGACTTGAAATTCAATTTTTTTTTGTAATTCAATTACGAATAAGAAATTGACAATCTGTGGATGTAATTTGTTGTAATTTTTGAAAGTTTTTTGGTTGCATCCGTACGGTTGGATTTATCAAAAAACTTGTTGCATCCGTACTTGTTGGATTTTTGGTTGCATCCCTTTAAGGTCCCAATTCAACACTGTTTTCAAAGAAACGTTAAAAATGTTAGATGAATACCAAAAATGGAGTTGATGTACAAAACAAAGTTGTAAATGTCAACATGAAGATCACATCCGTACGGTTGGATTTATCATATTTTTTATTGAGTATTTTTAATTATTTTTGCAAGGTTTTCTCTTGAAATTTGATTAAAAATCACGCATTAACACAAAAAAAATTTAAAATATTGTAATGAAATTGGAATAACATGCTCTATGAGATGGTATGGTTTCCATTATTTGATTCTACTTATTTTGGAAAATCATGTTTTAGGTCTCACTTTTTGAACTAAGAATGAAACTTGACATAAACCAATTGTGCGATTTTTCCATAAATTTGATAACCCATTTTAAAAATCCAAACTGTACAATAGATAGTAAACTTGCACAAGAACCAAGAGAAATTTATGTGGATGAAAAATGTCTAATTCGGATGAGAATTGAACAATTTGAATCTGTTCGTCGTCCATATATTGGACGCAAGCGCGTCAAAGGGTTAATTTTACGAGTTTAATTTTTCAAGAACACATGTAGACTTAAATCTTTGATTTTTTTTGGTAGATCATTGCAACATGAAATGAGGTATAATTTTTTTCATAGATGATCCCCTTTCTAATCGGATCACACATGCATGAAGCTATCTTGCTATAGAATTTTGTTATATTTGTTGTCTCTACCCCACCAAGGAAGAGACTACAGAAACACTTCGTTTTCAAGGAGTTACATGGTTGAAGAGTACAAACATGGTGTAAAAATAAATTTAGGGTAAATACTAAGGCAGAGACTACGCGATTACGCGACTAGCTGCTTGTTTTCCTTACAAAAAGTGCATCACGGATGAAAAATCGTGGATGAAATCTGTACATCGTCTAAAAATGGACAGTTGGTCCCTTCAGGGTTAAATCAATCAATGTACAGTATCCATGTCACATGGGCATCTGAGCAGCACACAATTATCTGCAACTTTGGAATAGACTTGTTATAATGTTGATGTCAAAATCTCCACCTTTTTTTTTCATATTCTTATTTCTTACATACGTACATTGCTCATTGAAATGGCCTCATTGGAGTCCGCCACGCGGCCTAGTTAGTTGAAGTATCCCAACTGACCATTCACCTTCACCTAAAGTTGGAGCTTTTCTATTACTAGGAGAATTGCTGGCCACATAGATCGTGGCCCATTCACACCAAGCCGCTGCTGCTCTTGCATCTTCGTTCCCGAAATGGAGGAAGGTAAAATCAAGAAACAAAAAAAGTAATTTAAAGCTTTGTCTTTTCTTGCTGCAAGTATTGTTCAAGCACTGTGCAACTGCATTACAGTGCCACAAGTAGAGCCATGCTCCATTTTAATTTGCGTTGCGTTCCTTTCTGTCATGTGTTAGAGTAATTTCTAGTTGCTCATTTTTATATTTCTTAGTTTATAATAGATTCCCTCAAAGTTACTTAACGCATGCATAAATGCGGTAGCATTGGTGTATGTGAATGGGCCATCAGAGAAGTGTACCCGCAATGAAAGATTCACCAATGGTCTAGTTTGTCATGTGGGATCTTCTCGTGAATCTTATTCTTGTCATAATTTCTATTAGTGTATTACCATGAGGGGTGTTATTGGACAAATGTATCATACTCTTTGAATAGATTTGAACCTTTACAATCACGCCCCTCAAAATATTCTCCATTAACCCATCAAGGACTAAGGACTTATTCAATCATATATTTAAAAAGTAAATAAAAATATATAATTCAAGAGAACCAAATTTTATATGAGTAAAGAACATTGCAAACTTTGGTAAAAAAAAACAAGTAGATTTGGATACAAGGAAGTCTATATAGGACCTACTCAAAATAGCCTAAATAAAACATGAGGTTGGATTTGGGCTTTTTGGTCCTTTAGGGGTTAAAATGAGGATAGTGAAAGGGTTATTGTTTTGGAAAAAAAAAAACGTTTAAGAGCATGGTTGGAGGATAAAATATATTTAATCCCTAATGGATCCAATGGCCATATTTTAAATGTTTTTGGGCTACTTTCAACTTTGATGACCTGTATATTTTGCATCCAATGTCTCCTTGTAGATTGTCGTTGTTATTGATTGTTAAATCAATTAGTATAGTTCAGGATCGAACTACAAGGGAAATGCTAACGAACAAGTGTACAATAGAGTCACAATCAGTTGCTTGCCACCTTAACTAATGAATGCTAAATACACACTTCAATTCTCTCTCAAACTGAGTTAAATTACTCCTTTCAACACAATTCAAGTATCTCTCATTGTATTATTCAATAATCTTTCCAGTTATACTTAATTACTGATGATATCTTCCAAATCAATTCCTTCCACAATTTACTTATTCAAATACATTCAATTCAAGTTCACTTCAATTCCAATTAATATTCACACACTTACACAAATTTACACACACAAATTGCTTTCAATTATACTTGTATTATTTTAATTATCACATTCATACACAAACTTGATCAATGTTTCTAAACAAAACTCAAAACTCAAAATAAAGAAAATAAAGAGATAGCTTCTTGCTTCCCTGGCTACCCAACTCTCTGGATGGTGTTCGCAACAAGTGTCGTTTCTCTTAAGCTTTTTATACTTTCAAAATGAACAGGCGCACCTTTACAATTCTGACCGGAACAACCGACACACAATTTTCCAATTCTGAACGGAACAGAGTGTTCCCTACTGACTTACTACCTATTACAGCTATGATACTGAACTATCTCCGTTCTATACAAACTCCGTACTTTACTTCCGTACTTCTACTGACTTCTACCGTAACTGTTCCGATCTGGCATCGATTCCAATAGAACGGAAATACTCCCGTTCACGGAAATATCCTCTATCCGTACTGCTCCTACCAAACTGATAAAACAACCAATTTAATCAATATTTTCCGTTCGCCAAAACTCCATTCTACACTCCGCTCAATAAAGTTAACTTTGTTGAGAACAATGCCCATATTCTTTCAGTTTTTGTGGTAAATTTTTCAAATCCAAGTTGTCATGAATTTTTGGGAATCATTTTAGTACACTAGGGTTCAATGTTGGTTCCCCAAAGTGCATTTTTGCAATTTTGGATGGCTGCAACTTTGGCAGACTAGTTTCTCCTTCATCCAATGTCCGTTTTCAATGATAGATTGTCCTTGAAGTTTAGTTACTATGGTAAAATTTCCACATTAATCAAAGTTGTTCTAAATTTTTGGAAATCATTTTAGGGCATGGGTCACTTTTGGACAATTTTTTTTCTTTTTGGGTGTAATTGTGGATCACTTTTTGAGCTATTTTTTGACTCGGGGGTGCATTGTACTAAACATGTACGAGTATATGTGAGTGCACAGAAGGGGTATTAATTTGAACACTGCCGTATTACATATACATACAATAATGACATTTAGAACTAAAAATATCCACGTATACTTACACTAAACATATATTTAAAACGGAATACATCTGTATACAAAGGTATTTAGACATACAACCTCTTATATACAAGGGGTTTTTAGAAGGGGTCATGAACGCACGTGATTTTCAAACATAATGTAGAGTGCACCCCCCGAGCTTTTTGATAACTCAAAGCCATTTTTGGATACACCAAAGATATTTATTAAATGTTTTTCATACCGTTGTGTTGATTTGATAAATTGGAACAACTATATAGTTTAAAGTTTTTTCATTTGAGTATTTTTAGGAATAAGATTTTCAATTCTAATGTGTTGATAGGAAAATTTAAGCATCTTTTTTCAACACTAATTTTTTTTGTTCTTACAATCAATATAGCCAAATGACTTACACAACGTTCTTATACACGCTACTAATCCACCTTGGGCATTTAACCCCTAAACGTCCTCACCTATGTCCAGTTTGGGTAGTTTTGCAAAGATGCATTATAAAATGCAACTAACATGAATATTTGGAACTTGATGTACGAATAAAAGTTATTCATTTTGAATTTTAGAATCTATGATTGCTATCACTGATATTTTTCTATGATCTATGATTGCTATCACTGATATTTTGCTATAAAATTGCATTTACTATGCTTTGGGATCACACGCATTTTGGAGGACCTAATCCAATTTTATTAGTACTTTACATTGTAGCAACGTTGTAAAAAAGGGTGTTGTCAAGCAAGCCCTGAAGAATATATTACCAAATTTAATTCATGTCATTTATAAGACATACGCTACAAGATTGTATAGTTGAGATTTCTATACCTCACTAACAATTTGAATATATATATATATATATATATATATATATATATATATATATATATATATATATATATATATATATATATATTTATATATTTATATATTTATATATTTATATATTTATATGTTTTTCCCAACATAGAAATTGTAAACGTGTCCATTCCGTCGACTTGTAAAATCAATGGACGTGTGTTGAACTTGCTTTGTGGTAATGATATTTGAGTCCCAATATCAACAATTTTGAGGAACTTATTCAAATTGAATTGTTTTGCAAGTATATAATTTTATCCAACTGTGTTCAAGAATGTCATTAGATACATTTTATTTATTGAGATAACATTATTATTTTAGTTTCTTCACATAGTTTAGATAGTAGATTTTTTTATTTAGTAGACTTATCTTCAACAAATGCTGCATTCACTGACAATAGCTTAATGTCAGAGCTATTATTTTTCTTTCTTCTATTCTTAAGCTCAAACAATCAATCATTCAAATTGCATTGTTCTACAATAGTATCATCAAAATTGTTTGTCTTTAATAAATACATTGTTTAGGGACATGACATAAATTGAGTCCCTCTATGTGGTTTAGTTTATGTGGTCTACTTTAGTATAACTCTATCTAATACGGTAGACTTTTCATCCTTGCCAACCTCAAAGTTATTCTTCTTCTAATACTCTTCATTCACACCCAACATAAGATCACAGTCATTCTTTTTCAGATTCTATTGTTTGAGTCCAAAATATAAATGCTTTCATGTTACTCTTCACTCATACCAACCTCAAGCTAGAGTTATTATTCTTAAATATCTCGAGTTCAAAATATATAAAAAATTCTTATTACTCTTCATTCACACCAACCCTCGCACCAACCTAAGGTTAGAGTTATTCTCGGGGGATTCAATTTACATTATGTTTGAGAATCACGTAAGTTCATGACCCCCTCTAAAAACCCCCATGTATATGAGGGATTATATGTCTAAAAACATTTGTCTACATGATCTATTCCATCCTAAATATATGTTTAATATAAATGTACATTAATATTTCAGCTTTAAATATGTTTATTGTATGTCTATGTAATACAACAATGTTCAAATTAATACCCCTTATGTGCACTCACGTATACTTTTATGTGTTTAGTATGTATAGTGCACCCCTTGGGGAGTTCTTGTTCTTCCATAATTACACCCCTCGGGGAGTTCTTCTTGTTCTTCTATTTCTTGAGTCCAAAATATACATGCTTTCATATTACTCTTCATTCACACCAACTCAAGCTAGAGTTATTTTTCTTTTTCTATTACTTGAATTCAAAATATAAATCCATTCTTATTACTTGAATTCACATCAACCTAAAGTTAAAGTTAATCTTCTTCTATTACTTGAGTTCAAAAGAGGAACACTTTCTGGAAACTTACCGGTAAATCCAAATGGCATGATGAAAATTGTTTGTCTTTGCGCGCGACAACATTCTACAAGATGAGGTGAGTGGGCCGGTTAAAGGGGAGCCACGTGGTTGATGGAGAGAGAGAAATGGAGACGGTCAGCTTTTGTTTGTGCAGGAGGGGGAAGGGATGTCATGTGCCTGTGGGTAGGGAGTAAGAAATAAAGAGAGTCCACATGTATGCAACTGAAGCAGAATTTGACTTTGTAACCCCAGCGTCGGGCCATTACTGGGCCTTTATGCAGTTCTCAAATCATGGCCGGGTGGGTATGATGGTCAGAGGCTTTCATCTTGTACCCAGGCAACCATACAGCCATCTTGTCTTATCAGGCGCTAGGGTTCCAAAAATATAAAATAAATCGACCTCTGTTAAAATTGACACACAACTCATTAAATTTCAAAACCTTCGATAAAAAATCGATAATCTGTTATGAAAAGTGACACATGTCATGTGTTGAGGAGAACTAACTTATTGATTGATCCATTATGTCTTGTATGCTAACCATACAACCATCTTGTCTTATGAGTCGTTAGGATTCAAAAAATATGAAAAAGAAAGAACCAAACTCAGTCTAAATTGACACATGATTGGTTGAATTCAAAACCTTAAAAAATGAACTAATAAAATTTCATGAAAAGTGCCACATGTCATGTGTTAATTGGTATCCCTTACTGCAACCTATACAATCATCTAGTCTTCTCCAAAATCATATTCCATACTAAGCTACCAATTGGGTATCACTAGACTAGATGGTTCTTGTGTTTGAAGCATGTCATTAGTTATCCCTAAGTGTCTAAAATGCCCAATATGGCCATCATTAAACTTTGCAACAGTGGCATTTTCTCATTTTGACCTCGGTTTTCCAATTGTCATATATCATTTAAAGTCGTCTTGTTTTACACTACAAGATCAAGAGTGTCTGTCGATTGTGTCAAACTGAAGACAATTTCACACAACCAGACGCTTTCCAGTAGGGGATCCAATTTTCCTACACTACAGAAAATACACAGTGAATGCATAGGGACGAATGACCTAAGTTGAAAATGCATGCTTGTCATCAATATGTTCAGGAATGCTAATGGCCCCCTCACATACACCAATGTTGCCACATGCGTGCATGCGTCAGGTAACTTTGAGGGAATCTTTTATTAACCAAGAAATATAAATTACACAATTAGAAATTACTCTAAACGCATGACAAAAAGGAATGCAGCGCAAAAAAGGAACGTGACTCTACTTGCATCACTATAATGCAGTCGCACAACACTTGAATAGTAGTTGACAAGGTTTTGAATTTTTATTTTGTTTCTCAATTTTACCAACCTCCATTTTAGGAACGCAGACGCAAGTGCGATAGGGGCTTGGTGTGAATGGGCCATGAGACCAGAAATGATGATCCTTGAATTGTGTCAGTTGTGAGGATTGCAATTGTAAAAGCGGGTAGAACCGCGCTCTAACAAATTGGTGACCCTGATCCTGACATGCACACTAAAATGGTCACCTTGCAATACAGATTCAATGACAGGACTCACAGGAGAACCCCCATTGACAGGGTTTTCAAATAAATGCGCACTACGTCCGTCCTTCTAAAGGCCAACCATTTTGAAGCCGGTCGGGTCCTCCGGTCAATGAGCTCCATAACTTCACTGGTATACTCAATCCCTGCAGTCATGGACTTTTTTCGAACAGGTGGTGGGCACCAATGATACACTCGTAACAATCTTTAGCAGCCCCACTGTTCACCCTTGGGAATCAGCATTGTTGCAGGAATAGTTAGCTTCTTCTAAAGAATCAAAGTCATCTTTAGTTAAAAATGGATTTGCACCTCAACAAACTTTTGTTGTTTTAACCCTTAAAGGGCTGATGGTGGTAGTAGATACGTTGGCATATATATGACATTTGTTGTAAATGAAAAGTTCCAAATTGAGACTCAAATTGTCGACATGAATTTTACCTTCACTTTTGATCTTAACCCCTAAAGGCCCTTAAAAACCAAAATGGCTTTTTGTTGTTTCGGGCAGCCTAGAAGACCGGCTTAACTTTAGTATTTTGGGCTAAAATTTGGTGTGGGTGTGGTAATACATACATACTATATGTGGTAAAATTTGGGCAGCCAAATTCAAGTTTTAGAATTTTATTATGCAAAATTTTGTTTTCAAGCCCAACTGGGGCAGCAAAAAAAAAAAAAAAAAAAGGGTTTTTTTGAATTATTATTTTTGGAAATATGCTTATAATAATACTACTACACACATTTAAAAAAAATCCAAGTTGAAAGTTTTAACAATTTTACATGGGCAGCCTTCAAAATTTACAAGAGCAAGCTTCACAGTTTTTTGTAATTTTACATTTTTTTCTTTCAAAAATTTTCAAAATTTGAGATTTAGGAATTTTTCGATTTTTTTTTTTCTAAAATTCACAAACTCATAGATGTAACTTTTCACCGTTCACTTTTTTACTAAACCAAAAACCTTTAACGTTATTCAAGTTTTACTATATTGTGGTTTTTGAACCTTCTTCTGGAAAATAATTTGCATGAAGGCCAAAAAAGCATAATGAGTCTCTAAAATTTTGCATGGAGGTGCCTAACTTAGTTACCTACATGGAAAAAAATATGAGCAAAATGTTTGGACTAACAATCTTCAAGTCCCCCTTTGCACTATGGAGACAATGCCTCCCAAACAATGCCCACAAAAACTTTTGCACAAACTTTGGATGTTATGATTTTGCAAATGATAAACATCCAACGGTCAATTTTTGAAACAGTAGCTATGAATAGGCTTAGGTACAAGATCTTACGGTTGGAATTCTAAAAGAAGTAAAAAAACTTGGTTCACATCCCCGGGAGTACATAGAGGTAGAAAATCGCAGTTTTGAGGTTTCAAGCTCCCAAAAACACAAGGAAATTTAGGGGTTAAACCCATAGGAGATGTGGAACCATACCAAAAAAAATGGAATATTGGTGTATTATACTGGTCGGAAAGGGCTCTTTGGACTTTTAAGGGTTAGCCCCTAAAGAACCAAGAAGCCCAAATTGAACCTCATGTTTTTTAAGCAGTTTTGAGTTCGTCTTATGTGGACTCCTTTTTGTTCAAATTTGTTTACTTTTAAATAACACACAATGTTCTTCATTGATTCTAGTGATATGAAATTTGGCCCCATAAGAATTATACTTTTGGCACTATGACCAATAAAATTTTCCATTTGAAGACCATAAATCCTTGGTCCTGTAGGGGTTAATTTGATTGCCCGGCCCCAGGCTGCCCAACTCCGCTGAGCCAGCTCATATCCTGAGCACCCTTGGATGGTGGGCAGGCCCTGGACCCCAGGATTGCCCTTGAACATTTGGGCTCTTTGCATTCTAGTGACGCGGGGTTAGGGTCATCAATTTGTTAGACCGCGGTTCTACCCTTTTAGAATGGCAATCCTCACAATTGACACAATTCAAGGATATCATCTCTGGTCTCAGCAACCCTCAACATATTCATGTACAGTGGGGTGACACCGAAATTGTCCCCTTGTGCAATTCTAGGGAAAGTGCTCACACTGCTGCCAACTTTGACACCCTCCCGAGCGCTGGAAATTTGTTATTTATACATGAAATTTTAGATACAAAAACATTTTTATGTTGACAACATATGAACCAAATTTCAAAGCTAGAAGATTGATATAAAAAAAGATATTCAAGATTCACTAACAAGGGATAGTTGTAAGAAATGTTTCACAACTGCCAAGTTTGACACCCTCCCAAGGATTGAAGAATTTTTTTTTCACATGGAATTTTTGGAGTAGGAACATCTCTATGTTTTTTACACATGTGAAAAAATTCAAGTCCAGAAGACCCACAAAAAAAATGATATTCCAAATCTACCAACAGGTGTACTTGAGAGGAACAAAGTCGCTTCACAACTTCCAACTTTGACAGCCTCCCTAGGGCTGAGAATCTGTTATTTCAATATGAAATTTTTGTCACATGATGTTTATGAAGTTGATCACATGTATGAAAGTTTTTAAGGCCAAAAGATACACACAAAAATAGTTATTCTATATCTACCAACGTAGTTGTGAATCGACTTTGTTTCTCACAACTACACCTGTTGGTAGATTTGGAATATCATTTTTTTTGTGGGTCTTCTGGACTTGAATTTTTCTACATGTGTAAACAACATAAAGACATGCCCACTCCAAAAATTCAATTTGAAAAAAAAAATTCTTTCAATCCTTAGGAGGGTGTCAAAGTTGGCACTTGCGAAACATTTCTTACAGCTACCCCTTGTTAGTAAATCTTGAATATCTTTTTTTGTATCAATATTTTAGCTTTGAAATTCGGTACACATGTTTTTAACATAACAATGATTTTTTTGTTTAAAACTTCATGTATAAATAACAATTATCGAGCGTTCGGGAGAGTGTCAAAGTTGGCAGCAGTGTGGGCACTTTCCCTGGAATTGCACAAGGGGACAATTTCGGTGTCACCCCACTGTACAACTTAGGTCACGAACTCTTAAACCGCCGTGAAGCCTTTCCAACCGTATAGTGTATTTTGTATTTGATGGTATTTGATCAAAATAATAATGATCATACACTTTTTACTGCAAAGCAAAATTGATAATAATGATAATATGTATTTAACAATATATATCACAATTCATATAGTAAACCACAATTGAGCAATTATAAGGCTAAATACAGGTTGTATAGAGGGACCCCAAGGGCCTTCTAACCCTTAAACGTTAAGGTAAGCCCCATGGGCTTATTTAAAAGAGAACAATGAAGAAGAAAAGGGGTTTTCTCAACCAAATCAAGAGAGTATTGGTACTGAAAAAGCGATCTAAATTCCAAATTTGCGCCACATTTGGGAGATTGTGGAAACATTGGCAAGCAATCAAAGTTATCAAAATGAGCAGGAGTTGAGGTTAGGGCAGTTGAGGTCGTTTTATGAAAAGTGCGCAGTGCTACAGTAGTAGCCAGCAGTGGCCAGTAGAGCCGTTTTTCTTTTCTTTTCTTTTTTCTTTTCTTTTTTGTCTCCGAAAATTTAGATACCTTTTGGGCTGCCCTACCCAAGGCCTTTTGACGTTTAAGGGTTAAAAGTTAACGAATGACATGCTTCAAACACAACAATCGTCTAGTCTAGTAATACACAACATAGTACGTTTGAGATGTATGTACTGAAATTGGTGTAAAGTCTCACACCAATTCTGTGATTCACAGTAATGGCAATAATGGGTGTAACTAGGCTGCGTGGCCAACTCCGATCAAGGTCATTTCAATGAGCAATGTACGTAACTTACATAAGAAGTAAGAACATGCAAAAAATAAGGTGGGGACCTTGACATCAACATTATAACAAGTCTATTCAACAGTTGCAGATAATTGTGTGCTGCTCAGATGCCCATGTGACTTGGATACTGTACGATAGTCTCGTACTGGGAGGCCAAAATCTGGCTAATGAATGTACCTCGGTTTAGTTTTCCAACTACTACATGGATGATTTCCATCCAATTCATTTTGTGAAGGTTTTTTCTTTCTCATGCCACTCCCTCAAGTTAGATTCAAATCATTTAAGCTATTTTCAGATTTTACATGGGGTTCCAACTATAAAATGAGTTGTAAAAATGGTTCACCATGTAGTGTATTTTGAATGTTTTTTCTTGTTCTACTTAAACTAAATTTAAGTTGTGAAAATGAGTTCTATTGCATTTGAGCTTAAACCCTAAAGGTACCAACCCTTTGAAGAGAAGTAGATTCTAGCCTCAAAAGTAAATAATAGCATGGCTCAAATGTACAGTCTGGTAGGAAATGCTTACGAATTCCCACTGCAAGGAATTTTTTTAGAAACTGTGAACAATGCGTGTGTACTCAAAAATGATCCGATTTGGAAACCGCAAAGTGCGTTGGAATCACATCGGCGTGTACTACAATATCATTACAAATTTACACATGTATTAGTGAAAGTTATACAACAAGTTAAAAATAATATATACACTATCTACCATTGAACGCTCTTGCCGTTTGCTTCAGTTACAGTGTCCATTTTAGCAAGAAAAAATGAAATGAGTGTTTGAAGTTGTTTGTGAGGTACTTGAGCTCATGCTTGTTGGATGATTTGTATCATTTCATCAATCTCTTTTGTAATTTCTTCTTTTGTAATGGTGTAGGGGCTTTTATGGATTTTGATAAAAGTCCACTTATCATCATTCCTCCAACTAAACAATCAGTAGTTGATTTTGTGGAACTTATTTATGAAAATTCATTGATTGGCTTCTATTTTATGCATGATAGACCTATTCAATTCACATTGATGGAGGATGGTGATCCAATACACCGAAGTAAATATCATGATGATTGGAGTCAAGCCCATGAAATCAAAAAGATTATATATGAAGGAAAAAGATGAAATGATACAAATCATTCAAGAAGTATGACCTCAAGTATCTCAAAAACAACTTCAAACACTCATTTCATTTTTTCTTGCTAAAATGGACACTGTAACTGAAGCAAACAGCAAGTGCGCTCAATGGTAGATAGTGTATATATTATTTTTAACTTGTTGTATAACTTTCACTAACACATGTGTAAATTTGTAATGATATTGTAGTACACGCCGATGTGATTCCAACGCACTTTGCGGTTTCCAAATCGGATCATTTTTGAGTACACACGCATTGTTCAAAATTTCTAAAAAAATTCCTTGCAGTGGGAATTCGTAAGCAATTCCTACCTGACTGTACATGAGGTGTACATGAGAGGATCATTGCGAGCATAAAATCTACCCAACAAATTAGACATACTTGTAGTTGGAGGCCTCTCCAATATTATGAATAGCTCCCCATCACAAGAGATTTATTGTAATTGGTAGAGAATTTAATAAGCTTTCAAAGTTGACTTGGATGAAAATCATCCAAGGTTGTATGAGAAAGTTAGAATGCTTCGACTCTATTTGTGATTCAGTTTTTGAACGCTGGGACGTTTAGGAGTTAATTAAAAAAATGAAGCTTGGCAAGTCTAGTTTCACTCCACTTTGAATTTTTGAAACTTTGACAATCAAGTGTCTTATTAGAGCTATCCTAAAAGTTCAATGGCTATTATCATGGTGAAGAAAAAAAAAAATCTAAATTTGGATACATGGTTGATTTTTATTTACTAAACTTCTCTTCATTGTAATTTACACCTTTGGTAAAGAAATGGAGATTTTTTTAGTACATTTTGTAATTGATATGAATTTTCTTTACAATCACTTCAAAAAACCATAGTAATTTCAAAATATCACCAAAATTTATGAAAAAATCATGATTTGTAGTAGACATGTGACTTCATCTACCAAAAATATAAATTTGAATTCTTGCATTATTTTTAGTAGAAAAATTGAATGTGATAGATAAAACATGATTCCATGGTCATAGGCCCAACCTTTAGGGGTTAATTGGCAACTCAGACCCAATATTGACACCTTGTACATGCAAAAGTTGTCAACAACTACACATTTCATCCACAGAATGAATGAAAATTGGATGAAAAACGGTTTCCAATACACTTTCTGCTCCTTTTTTTTCTTCATGCATCAGACACTTAGTGTTCCTGCCGGGGTTTCAGGGCTAGTGACACGTCTGTGACCCTGACATGCACACTAAAATGGTCGCCTTCATACAGATTCAATGATACGAGCACCACCATGACAGGGCCTCAAATAAATGCGCACTATGTCCGTCCTTCTAACTGAAGGCCAACCATTTTGAAACCGGTCTGGTCCTCCGGTCAATGGGATCCGTAACTTCAGTGATATACTCAATCCTTGCAGTCAGGAATTTTTCTGCTATTTAAATTCATTTTTCCAACAGGTGGCATGCACCAATGAAACAAACAGTTTAGCACTTTCATCTTTATCATGAGTGATTTTTCCAATGGTACATCCTCACTCACATTGTGATACTGGTATTATGTGGACATACTTAACTCCTAATGCATGTAACAACCTCAATGTGCTCTATTGTTTCTCACTACCACAAATGTATAGGAAATTCTTTCACAATCTTTTGCAAAAGATTTTTTTTTAATTTTTTTTAATAGTATACATGTCTTGTAGTTTTTATAAGACTGACAAAAATTTGGCCCCATAGAACATGTTATGCTACAGTAAACGCCACACATATGCAAATGTATAGCAATCTCCTTTAGGGGTTAAAACCACCCACGACCAAAGTTCGCACCCTATCATTCACCCTCAATTCCACCTCACTTCAATTGAATACTAAATGTTGGAAGTGATAAATTGGGTGTAAATAGAGCGGTTTTTGGTACTTCAATGACTAACAATGACATCAATCACAAAGTGATGATTAAGCAAACCGCCCTATTTGCGCCACAATTTGGAAGCAATCATTTTAGTACCACTGCATCAAATACTCTATATATCAAGATTTTAAATGCAAGACATTGATACATAATGATCACAAAAGTAGCACAAACAGGGTGGAGTATGTTGGTCTATGACTCCAATAGAGTCCATACTCATCAACCAAGCATTGGAGACATAGAGAACACAATTACCATAATGTGGTAGGTGCTCTGACACAAATTAATTCAATCCTTTTTTCAAAAAGTGTTATGTGTCACATTCTTATTGATTGTGGACCATATAAAAGAAAATGTGGATGGCAAGAGAGCCAACATGGAACTCTAAGGGTGCCAAAGTTGCTACCAGGTTACGATATATCTCATTACCTTCTCTTTCTTTAGCATCACAATGTCCTTTCCAGAACAAGACCATGCTAGGACAAAGCATGTACACCCTCCTCTCTTCAATTCCCAAAACTACATAATCCAAAATTTGGTGTCAAAAGCTACTGTCTCTACACCCTTGAACCGCTATAATCACCTTCTGTATAGTGTGTGAACATATCACAATCACTATACATGGGTAATGATTATTATCCATCAATATAGGATATTGAGCCCTTTCTTGAATTAGCTATAGCGGGAGTGTAAAGGAACTATAGTTCTAAACAACACCATATTTGGCCCAAAAGGAATGGCATTCTCACATGCCCTCCAAAACAACATTAAATACAAAGATATTACCCGCATCACTGTGTGGGAAGTTTTTGGGTAGGATCCTAGTGATTCTAAATCCAAATGGTTACAGATTGACATCTTCTGATTATGCTTGATTCATTTGAGGTATATTCTATAGATTCCTCTAAATGATCGGTAATTCTCTTGAAGTCTCAAACTTCAACCAATCATTTCTCAAACTCAACCGGTTCATCTGTAACTAACCGTTGTTCTCCCCGAGCCCTGACTTGCATCCACTTTTCAAAGTCAAAAGTGGATAAATATTCTAGGGGGCGGTTTACACTACATACCAAGAACTCGTCCAATGCAGCTCTAAAATCTATAACTGGCTCCATCAACTCGTCTCGGGATGACTTAGATTTACACTACAAGGATAAAAGAAAAGTGTTGACGTCCTCAAAAGGCCTAGAAATAGGCCTAGTGGATAATGTTGAAGGGTCCCCCGGATTTTGTGATAAGAGAGGCAAAAATGGTTTTCTCATTGCCGAACAAGGAGACCATGGGCTTGAAATGCCGTTTTATTATTTTTTAAAGTCCCGGTTCAAGTTTGGTTTACACTTAGTGAGAGGCCCAAGGGCTTTAAAAGGTTACATTTTTTTGAAATGTGACCATGGAATTAACCCATTTTCCTTGGTCACGGCTCTTTGTCCGCCCCTAACATGATCCAAATATCACCGTCTTGTCATGGAAATAACATCCCCCGTCACTCTCGAGGCTCGCTCCACCAAGTAAGTTAGACTTGAAGAGATACGACTGATCAATCCCAAGGCAGGGGAAGGACAATGAATCATAGTTGCAGGTATATGGCAGGCCGGAAGATTACAGTTCCCATGCTTCCACCTCACTCACCACATTCAATTCATCCCCACCCAACGCACATTCTAACATCTTCCGCAAAAAAAATTATATTTTTCAAAAATGGAAATGGAAAATGAGAAAAAAAAAACGTCTACAAAACGGCCTCTCCACCATCACCAATCTCATCAGCTCCACACATGCGCCAGTCACTGTACATCGTTCACCTGCCCCTTGCAGTGAAGTTCATGATATCACTTGCACCCTGAGAGCCTGTGCACCCATCATCACTTCTTCAGAGTGTACTAATCTCCTCTTACTTGCCAGGCTTTGCATTGCATTGCATTGCATTGGGTGCAGCAGGAGCTCCTCAGTGATCAGTTTGTTTTGGGTTGTTTTACATTGTTGTGTTTGAGCAATGACGATGAAGATGGCGATGGTGCTGGTGCTGGTGGCAGCTATGGCGATGGTGGCAGACGCAGGGAAGGTGTACGAGGTTAAGTGGGACTTTCCCACCACAGACATGTATTTCAGTGCCGTTCAGGGCAAGACCTACAACGTCGGCGACACTTTGAGTAAGTTCTTTATTTTTCTTCTGTTTCCCGGCTGAGATTTGAGGGTATTTCTAGGTTGTAGAATGTTACATGAGGGTTCTCCATCAACTCATGATTCTTACAGTTCGATCCTGATCAGACAGTTTCTTGGTTTCTGGCCTGCTTCATACAGTAAAGTTCGAGTTCTACTTCGTTCCAATATCGCTACATTGTTCGTTGTAAAGAGACTGAGGCTATGTGTGTATGCGATCGATCCCGAAGGATACTACAATGTTCGTAGTAAAGAGACTGAGGCGATGTGTGTATGTTCTTAAAACGTTCAAGCTACTTACTCAGTTCTTGTTATTTAGTTCACAAAGCGTCTCAGTATGTGAGTAGCCACGGACATGGTGAAGGAAATCTCAAACCCCTCGGTTGACAAAGACTAGCATCATTTTAATGTTCTGTTTTCTTTAATGTTGTCTTAAGAGTTGATAATAATTCGCATTGTGAATGAATCCACATAGAGTGAAACATGTTACCTGTTGATGACCAGAGTTCACGTACATGCAAGAAATATCAAACAGTGGGATGTTTGAATGTTTCAATCTCGCAGTCGGTTCAAACAACATCGCAATGTTTAATGTTATTTCAATAGTGATTGATACCATGTTTCCACGTCATGTATATGAGAATCAATGCACTAGTAGCAGATCTGTCGGAACAGTGACAGAATATTGTGCCCATATTTCTGTCTTCTTGTGACCAAAACCACTCACCAGCACTATCACAACCCATGTGCATGGCGTCATTTCATTCCTTTTTCACCTATAGTAAGTGAAAAACGACACATTTCCTACTAGTGGTGAAACATGTAACAAGGAAACATTGGGATGTTGAGGGTTTTTTTAACCTCCCAGTTGATGAAATGACATAACTAATGTTACTTGTGTGAATGCAGAGTTCATGTACATGCAAGAGATGCACAATGTGGTGAAAGTGGAGAGCGTGGATGACTTCACACAGTGCAAAATGTCTACTCCGGTGACCGAGTACGCGGACGGCCACACCTCCATGACTCTTGACAAGGCAGGACCTCATTACTTCATCTGCTCCATCCCCGGCCACTGCGAGGATGGCATGAAGATCAAGGTCCTGGTCAGTAAGTAAAAGCAGAGGATGAATTCATTAATTCCTGGCGGCTTATTTCCACTCAAGGACCTGCGAAATCAATGCCATAGTTGAAGCTGAAAGTCAGTATTCTATAGTGTAAGATGTTTCCTTTTGTTGTGATATTGTGTGGAGTTTTATGTTATGAGGTTAGAATATCACGTAGTTTGACGTAAGTTGACACATAAGAGAGGTGATTGGGAGTCAATGGGACACCATCATCCAGGATCCCACCTGGAATAAATTGTTCAGTGGTGAAATGGATCTTTGTGATGAACTTCAAAGTGATTTCAACCTCTTTTTTTCATCTTTTACCTCCTGTGTCCCTTGCACTTGACTGAGTGACAAATGTGTTGTGGTGTGACAATGTATGCATCATATTCCTGAATGTTGTTGTAGAAGTCATCTTCTAGATGTGTGAATCTGAGAAAAAAAAAGTGAAAATGAAAAGCATGTTGATGGGTTTGTGGTTATAGAATCAACCTCTGCATGTGTCGAGGGTCCATGTGGCGTAGTTAGTTCTTCGTCATTTATAGCAAATGCGTTTTTGATAGTAATTGATGATGTTGTTGGAGAGAAAATTGTGCCTTAGTAATGAGCTTGGTATTAAATTTGTTATGAAGTACTCAAATTGTAAAAGAAAGAGGATCTGGTTTATTTTGATACGAATGAAACTTTATTTCATTGCAACACATGCAAAGCACCGTTGAACTGAATCAAAACAAGCCATGAGTAACCACTGATGATTATTTAACCCTTAAAGGGCTGATGCGAATAGTAGATACATTGGCGTATATTTGACATTTGTTGTAAATAGAAAGTTCCAAATTGAAACCTCAATAACTCATTAAAATCATGTCGATGTGAATTTTAACTTCACTTTAAACCTTAACCCCTAAAAGCCCGAGGGGTATTGGACAAAACATAGATGTGTTATAATATGTGCCTTCCATATGTTTGATGAAGGTTGGTTCAATAGACAAAATGTAGAGTATCATCTTTACAAATTATCCATACGGTCAAACTTCCAAAATAATCTTTAGATCATTTTTTAATGAATTTAAAAGCATTAACCTTCGAAAATTTGTATAAATTATAATTTTCAATTTTAGAGTTCAAAATTTAGTACGATTGGTTAAATTTGGGCTATCTATCGTAAACTTCAAAAAAGCAAGAGAAATGATGGAGGAATCATCATTAATTTCCCCAAATAGCAAATTTTGTAACACTAAGACAATGTTGAGGTGATCTACTTTGAAAAATTCTCCCGGGTGGAGTTTAACTCGGATTGCCATAATTCAAATTGGGTTGGAAAGTAGACTTGATGTAGTATTTTAAAATATTTTTTATTTTTTCAAAAAAATATTTTTTTGTTCCGGGCAGCCCGTTTTTTCCGGGCAGCGACCAGAAAATGGTCGCTCGGGAGCTTAGAGGTTAAACCCATAGGAGGTGTAGAACCATGCCAAATACAATAGACTCTAGACCTTTAAGGGTTAAGTGATGATTATTAAAGTGTCGATTGTAAGAATGCCTGGAAAAAATCTTATTTGCTTGGACATGATCAATTGCTGTATTTTTTCACTCCTTCAAGATTATGAGAATTTCAACTGCAAGCCACAATACAAACCATTTCTGGTAGCGATCATCACTACCAACTCGTGGAAAATTATTTAAAACTAAAAAACTTCCCTCAACTATGAAATTTAAATTTTATCGTACTTCCAATTTAAGAATAATTCATTTCCAAGATTTCTGTGAAATTTGAAAAAAGAAGGTTGCACTGGCCGGGAATCGAACCCGGGTCTGTACCGTGGCAGGGTACTATTCTACCACTAGACCACTGGTGCAATTTGGTAGATTTTGGACTTAACAGAAGCCAATGAAGATTTCAGATCACATCATCCTAACCATGTTTGAAATGGATGGCTGCAGAGTAAATGCCACCCTTGAACTTGCTAAATAAACTCGAATCAGCTCTTCTGTTTTGTAGCAATGTATAGTCAGGTAGGAATTGCTTACGAATTCTTCAATCACTTTTCACTAGAAAGTTCAACAATCTTTAGGAAGCTCTAGCATGCTCAAAAATGAACCGATTTTGAAACCGCAAATTGCATTGGAATCTCAATGAAGCGTGCTTCAACTTCATGATAAGTGAAAAAAGAATAATTCAAAGTCATACAAAAATTTAGATTTCTTTTGTACACTATCTATCATTTTATAGTGAACCTTTGGAAGATAGTCAAAGATTTTTTGCATTCAAGTACAAAATAAGTAAGAAACCGTACAAGTAGTTCAAGCGGTGTGGGATCAAGTATCTATGAAGCAATTGTGAAGGTTCATTTCTAATATATACCATTAAATACAAGTTGTAATCTTCACAAATGGTGGCAGCACTAAATGGTAGGTAGCATATAGAAAACATCATAACAATTGTATGATTTTCAATTACATATGTGTATTTTTATTAGTGATAAAGTAGACTTTAGTGTGATTCCAATGCAATTTGAAATTCCAAAATCCATTCATTTTTTAGCAAGTTCTTGCATTCCAAAGTTTGGCAGTTTTTTCAACACACTGCAAAATTCGTAAGCAATTCCTACCTGACTGTATAGTATGAATTGTCGTGTTTATTGTTAAAAATCCATTTGTATAGGGTCTCTTTCCAAAGGGTTGAAAAGTCCATAACATTCACTACCATGCACTTTGTCTCGGCCCCATAACTTTGTCTCACTACCATAACATTCTCTTTGTCTTGGCTCTACAGTAGATGGTGTGGAATATTCTATACCCAACAATATTTCATCAGTAGTAGCTAAGCGTACAGGTGGAGGCTCAAGGTGATGAGCAAAGTGCATGGAGGAAAGGCAGTGGGCATGAAGGCTATTGAATATTGTGTCATCCATTAACAATCAAAGTGTCATCCAAATATGTGACTTGTAAAATTTAAGATACATCTGAGCTTCATTATAGATAAGATGCTTCCATGAGATTTATTGTAGATGCAATATGCATTGTTCAAGGTTCGCTATTGGACCCCTCTACTTCAACCTTTGACATTTTATAACTTATTTCTTATGCTTTCCAAATTATTCATATTTAAGTGTACTGGAATCCTTGCAAAAATAGTGGCAAAATTCATCAAATGCACTTCCAATTTGTTGTTGAAAAGCACTCAAAACGATTGAAAGCCAAGGGAATGGGTTCCCCACTTTACTACCTTATTAGAACCCATGCAATGCCTATATATTATCAATGACAACACAGTCATAACATTCAGTAGTATGCACTGTTCTTGTCTTAGCTCTACAGTAGATGGTGTGAAATATTCCACACCCAACAATAGTTCATCAATAGCTAAGGGAACAAGTGGAGGCTCAAGATATTGAATAGAGTGCATGAAGGAAAGGCAGTGGGCATGAAGGAAAGGCAGTGGGCATGAAGGCTAATGAATGTTATGGTGTATTCCTCCTTCAGGCTTCACTTTTAGAAAGTTGCTTCTTTACAAGAAAAGCTTCAAAATTAAGGTGTATTTGTACATGCATCCTTCTTTTATAATAGCACCAAACCAAGGCAGTTCAAAAGAGTTATGGAAAGAAATGGGAGTCATCACACAAATGTGAGTGGCACTCATTACAGTACACAAAACTGTCCTCCAGAGTACCACATTGTTGTCATGAAGAATTTCTTTTAACCCTTTAGTGCCCAGGTAACCGGTAAGTAGTCACATGGTCACCAACAAATGAAATGCCATAAAATCTATTAACCATCTCAGCAAATGAAATGCAATAAAATCTACGAACCATCTCAATCTTGTGTCTCAAGCTCAAATGTGCAACTTTTGATTCTGCGCATGATGCAATTTTTATTTTTTTGAAATCAGACTTTCTTAAATATCCAAATACTTGTGTACAAAACACCAAAATACTGCAAATAGTTATAGAAACAACACGTGTTTTATGCAATATTTCTTGTATTTGGGAGTTCGTTATCTTGTATTCATTTTTTGGATTGTGTTCTCTTGTTTACATTTCATTAGTGTATGTATTCCAATCTTGATCAATGTACCAACTCCAAGCATATTCTAACAAATTTATTTTGTCCTAAAATCGTACATGGATAAATCACTCACTTACAAAATTCACAATAAGTCCATTCTTGACATGAAAGATTGCAATGGAGAGGTGTTGACACATGTCATTGCTGAACAACTTGATCAAACATTTTATAGCACATCTTCAAAACCGGTGTCGAATCATGACGTTAAAAGGTTAAGAAAAGAAGACACCAGCATGGGTCCTTTGAACAAGGTTACACTACTAGTATTCAATGTCTCCCTCCAAATAAATTGTTGACCAACCCATGCACATCCATTTTCCCAGTGCCAGAGAGCTATCCAGAGTGCTAATGGAGATGCTCTAACACAAGAACCAAGTGGCTAACACAAGATCCAAAGCTCCATAAATGATATTCATCAATAAGTGTTTCAATTAGCATTAAAATAGTGTATCATACACTAAATGGTGTACCAACGTCTCAAGTCTCAACCATTGACAAGACATAAATCTCTCATTTGGTATCCACACAGAAAAAATGAAGTGGAGTAGAGAGAAACTACAATGTCTCCCTGATCTGCTCTAAAACAGCATGAGAAGAACACTGAATGACAACTTCAAATCATGGTTCGAATAGTGTTTAATAAACACTCAAGGAAAAGACTCAAGGAAATGGTGACTAACCAATCAAGGAGGTCCAATGGACGGGACAGACCAGGACTGAATGCCTGGAATGCTCTCGCGCCTCAATGCTGTTTGAATTCAACAGAAGAACCAGACACACGAGCCACTTGTTAGCTCTTGTTTACAGAAGGAGAGGTGATCCAGGCTCCCTCCCTGTGGGCTCTTCTTCCAAGTTCCAAAACGTCAGTGTCCTAAAAAATTTCCTAGTATGGTATGGGACGGCAATTACACAACAAGCTGATTGTGAACGAGAACTAGGCTGGCTGCTGCACTACAAAACACGACGAGAGAAAGAAATGCAATTGCTGGTTTAGAGGACTACTACATGGGCTGCTGCTACACTACAGAAGGCCCTTTGATTTGGGCTTCTTTAAAAAATCGTTGGACTCTGGAGACAGATACTCCCACCATAGGCTTGCGCATTCTTGGCCTTTCACAGGGTCTCCACAAATTGAAATGATCTCATCATTTGGTCCTCGGTTGCGCTTGCCCTTCCATGGCTTGTATTTTCCATTGAAATGAAGAATGTGTGCTTCGTCCGCAAATGGCGACATGAAAGGCGTTCTGTTGAAGGTCATGTTCCATCCCTTTTGGTAGTACACCCTCTCCAGATCACTCAGGTTTGGTCTTCCCAGACCGCGTACATTCCAGGTCTCATCTAGCACCTTGTGCTTGCCATAGAGTGCAAGTAGAAAGGGTGGCTGCGACATACCCGCCCTGCAAAGGAAGCAAATGAAAGCCATTGAGAAACGAAAGAGGTCTCAAATATGAGTTATTTGAAGCAGAGGTGCTGACTTTGTTTCAATGAAACTAATGAATATAAGTTTATTTTGGTGATTCAATCACATATCTGGATTTAACCCCAAAAGGACCAAGAAGCCCAAATTGTTCCTAAAGTTTTTTTTAGCAGTTTTGAGTAGGTCCTACGACAAATGCAATTCTCTTCACTGATTCCGGTGATATAAACCTGGTCTCATCTTGATTTATAGTTTCCACAATATGATAGATTGAATTTGTTATTCTAAAACCATGAATCCTTGGTCCTTAAAAGGACTCTAAAAAGCTACCAAGAATTTGATGGAGGGAGTGCGAGCATACTTGTATAAAGCCTTCTTATCGGATGACTTTCGAAACTCATCCATCCACCAAACAATAGCTTTAGTGATATTCTCTTCCTGCCATTTTTTGTTATCAATGACGAGAACACCCCGGTTGAACACGCAGGCTGATCGGTTGAAAGGCTTATCGGGTAGCCACTTTGGTCGATCTGGTCCCTGTCGTTTCTGAATCTCGTCTAATTGTGCAAAATCAAAGTACACCTGAAACCTCTGTGAACAATCTTCAATCGCCGCCACCGAATGGCCTTCAAGATCGACGTCATTCAGCTCTTCCAAGTTTCCCTGTCAAATAGTCAGACTGCTGATGAGCCAAATGGATTTAAACAACAGAAAGTACACACCAAGTAGATGCCTACACAACCTCCACAAGCAGAATATGTGCATCAAGGAGAAACGAAGATAAATTCAGACCAACAGATCTATAACAAGAAAACCAACCAGTAGAAACATGAATGAAATGGAAGGCTCACATGATACTTGTCAACAAAACTAAGAAAATCCAGGATGGATATAACCTTGACAGCCAGTCTTTCTAGAGATGCTTACCTTCACTACAATATCAGAGTCTAGGTAGATAATTCGATCTATGTCGCTGTAAGTTGCAGGCAGATAGAAAGGCAGAAAATTGTAAGGACTGACGAGCTCCTTGCGAGCTCCAGTGTCATTACGGAAAGTAATGTGCTCTTCCACCTCATGGATGTCAATGAACTTGCTGTTTCAGACCAAAGGAGAAAGTGAATAAAATTGTTGTAATACAGTTCATGGAATGCACCTCATCCACAATTAGAGGTACTCAATAAGAATACAAAACCCCAGATGAACTATCTCACAGAATAACATTTAAAACATCAAATCAGAAAGAAAAAAATTGAAGAAAAGCAACTTACTTAGCCATCTCAATTCTTGCATTTGGAAACAGATGTTTTAGCCGTTGTGCAGCTTTCCTCTGACTGTATGGCATGACTAAATGATAAAACAGCCTTTCTGGATGTCTGCAGCCATAAGATACAACAATATAAGTGAGAATCAGTGCGAGGCAAATGCATACATTTCATCACCACACTATTTATAGGCAATGTCCATATTAAAGCTCTCCTGGCATCAGCTTCAACCCTAATCGAGGAGTAATTAATAACCAGGGCATACCTGGACTAAAGGAAACACTAAAAACATCAATTACCCTCTGGAATTTACACAAAAATGAGACTACATGAGCAACAACACACCCATAATAAAATACGAGTAAATAGGAAAAAAAAGCACATAGGATACTACATCAAAAAATTCATATATCTTTAAGGAAAATAAAATGCACACTAAATGAAAGGTAGGCTGGTAAGACTTACGGGGTATTTGCCATGCTGGAGTTGATCAGTACTGCAAGAGGTCGAAGATCAGATTCATCGGTACAAACAAAAACATGGATATCCTTTTTCTTTTTTACAATGTTATTGGTCTCGTCATCTGTTGGAGAAACTAACATAGCTCCCGATTGAATTCCCTCCTGAAACGCCCTCCGATTGTCCTCAAGCTGACTGTTCTTCCATGAGTGGAAAGATCCCATCACACTGTTAAAAGTCCACTGATACACAGAACAAGAAATATATAAATAAATAAATAACGCTTTAAGATCCAACAAAAAACTATAGAGTCCAAACGCTTTCTGCATCCTGTCACAAGATGAACGTTCACAAAACCGGTAGACAACAAATAGTAGGATAACCACAAGTCTGTGAGTGCAGACACTAATCATGGATGGCCTACATTGAAATACAGGTTCCAAGGCACTCCAATCAAGAACATAAAGATGTATTCCTATCTAAACCCTTTCGAAGATTACATTCTTCCATATCTATAGGAGATGAAATAAATCATGTAACAAAACGAACCTACAGAAAGAGGAAATCATATCCTCCATTTTTAAGCTGTAGAAATCAATATTTTGTAAATTCAGTATAGCTTCGAAAATATAGTTTTTACTTTAATCTTGAGCATTCAGGTTCTTACAAACACCAAAGAATGCAATGAAAATCACTCCTCATATCATCACCTAATCAGCTAGGGTATTCGGAGACCTGTGTTACAATTGACAATGCTTACCTTGAGACTAATACACAGTATTATTTTAGCTCACTAAAAACGCCATTCGAATATTACAAACTCTCAAAAACCATGGACGGCTGTTCGCTTGGCCTCTCTTTCAAAAACCTTTCCAAAAGAACCTAGGGTAATGAAGGAAAGAAAAGCAAAAAAAAATGCAGACGTAGGTCATCGTCAAAATTAAGACCTCTCAACATCAAGCTACTGATTCCTACACTCAAAGAAGCGTCAGTATCACATACCCTGCAAAAAAATTCTCTTATATAAAGAAAGAAAACTTCGCTGATACCAAAATCATTGGCCTACGCGGTACTACTTCGTTTGAAAGGACTCCGAAGACCTAACTAAAACGTGAAATGCGAAATACAGAATTCAATAATTCGAGGAGCTAAAAAAGATGTTGAGGAATGAATGAAAAGATGATTTCAAACGCGTTTTGCGTGCTGCATTGGGAGGGACGCCAGGGGGCTAAAGTTTGGAAAAATTGGTTCGAACCTTGTCATGAGGATCCCAGCTCTTGAACGGGTCGGCCCAGTTGGTGTACTTGGAGGGCGGCAAGAGGCGCATGCCGAGAATGGCCATGCACAGAACGGCAGCGAAGAAAGGGAGGAGCGGCCAGGCGCGCGGCGTGGCGGGCGCGCGCGCGCTGACAGAGTTCGTGGAGTCCTTTTGAAAACGAGGCAGCGGGCGTCGGACGGAGGAGTCGTTCGTTTCACCCTTCATAATATCAGCCTTGTCCTCATGCAATTGCATCTTCTTAGGGTCAGATCGCAGACTCATACCGCATTACTACGACCTCTTTCCGCTCCAGATCTGGCAACCTCTTTCCTTCATACCGCCTAGAATGAATAATGGATTCCGAAATCCATCAAATCTCCGATCCCGCAACCAATGCAGGGCTGTAACTCGACACCCAGATCTAAAAAAATTGCGGGAGCTGACGCGCTGACATGCTCTCCCCCTACCCCCGCGGCGGGGAAGGGGAAATGGAACTGGAGGGGGAAGAGCAGAAACCCACCTGGAATCTCAGAGTGCCATGAGTGAGTGAGCTGCCAAGGGAACAACTGGCTCTCCGTTCAGATCCTAGAGATGAGGAAAGGGACGCGGCGAGGAATGTAAGGAAAAAAGAACGCGGTGAAGTGGAAACGGAACCAAACGGGTCGGCGTTTGGTTTGAGGTGAGCGCCTGGGACTGTAGGAGATGCTTCGAAACGTAAAGGGGGATTGCGAGATGGGTTATCAAGTATCGAAACACACGCTGCACCGGGGAGCAGAGAGCAAGCAGAACAGAGAGCGCGAGGAGCTGCTGCCTTGGAATGGTGGCGACGACGACGACGCTGGTGATGCTTGCTTTCCGACCTAAGGCGCGTTTGTCCGTCGGAGCGGCGACGAACGAAGAAGGACGAACGTGGGACTCTGTCCGTCGCTCCCACGAACGGAGGGGGGACGGTGCTTTTCATCGTCGTTCCAAGATTAGAAATTACATTTGAAACCTCGAATTTAATAATAGTCATTTTCTAAGTAGATAGATAGATAGAAACTCCGGTCCTTTTTAGCAAGGGGCCGGCGTGAATGAAGTGTCCGTTCGTAATGCCAATGATCCGATGCCCACCGGACAAGGGGGAATTGGGACAATACTACTCTCCCCTTTCGAGGATGAACACTATAGTGACACACTATGCTACTACCTAGCTAGCCACTATTGCCTTGAAGATACCAGACATGGTATCCCCCCAAAGGACTTTGAGGTACCCATACAACAAGGTCCAAGGACCCCACCATAGTTGAGTGGACTATGGTGGTGAGCACCACGCTGGCATAGAGAATAGAACCCACAATCTCCTCATTGGGGGCCATAAGCCCCAACCACCAAGTCAAGGCCCGTGGTGCCTTATTTTCTAAGTACATTTACATCACTCAATTTTGCAAAGTAAATTTCTTTCTTATTTACATATACATTTGGTGTCTTTCAATACACTAGACTAAAATGATTTTTTTCTAAATTTTTTTTAAATGATTCATATGAAGTTTTGTAACAAATATGTTTGTCTACTTAGGTAATTTAATCCTTAAACGTCCCATGGGAATGGTATATACGGTGTTGTATGATTGAAATTACTACCAACAAAAAAACTCTAAATTGGATCTTAATATCTCATTAGAATCGCATTGATGTAAATTTCAAATTCTCTTTGCACCCAAACCCATTAAAGGTGTGGATTCGTTCCAAATACAACCAAAATACACCGTATTCTATTGGTCGGCACGGCACGTACAGATGTTTAGGGGTTAAGATTAATTTTTAATTGTTTGAATTAAAAATAGAAATGTTACTCTAGAAGCTTATGGTGGATTATGATTGTTAAAAATTGTTTATTAATTCAAATTCACCTTTATGATGATAAATTTTCTCTAGGAGCGATTGCCTAGAAAGAAACCAAGTACAAATCTCTTCTTGAACAAGGTGGGTTACATGGGATGATAAACTAATTTTGTATATCAATGTTGGCATTAAAGCCACAATACGCATACTAACTACAATTGTTATATCACTAGAACGGTTATGTCAAAGTCGCAACATCATGAGCTCACCTAACGCGGTATAGTGCAGGCACAAACATGTATCATTGATATACTTCACAAGCCCATAGGTGGAGGCCAGGTTTGACAAAAATTAATTCTAAAAGTGAATACCAAAAATTATTTTTCAAAAAAAATTGTGAAAAAAGAATCTCAACAAAATTTTGTCGGATATTCAATCAAGTGAGGTTGGGGTGTGCGTTGTTTTTTATTTTTTTCAAACGGAAAAAAACAGAAAGAAGAATAAATCATTGCCAAATTTTTCAGGTCATATTTTGATTGGTTCAATAGTAGTCAAGCATATGTGGAATGGGTAGTTGGTTAGTACTTGAAAAATCAACACAGAATGGCCAGTTGGCTACTCAAATATTCAACGCGGTTTTAAAGGCATCTCACAATGTTTTTGTTTGGCAGTCCATGAAAATGAGTTCTCTTTTAGTTTGAACAAAAGGTGTATATGTCAATCATCTCTTATGCAATCTATGTTGTCATCATGAAAGACCCCCTTCGTTCGGTTTTCCATTTCCTTGAAGCATCTCATGCAAAAGAGATACCGTACGTTCTTTACACGCGTTACGTTGTCTCGCATTATACTCAAAAAATCTTGACCAAGATATATAATGATTAGTATGGGTGAACCCAATGGATGAAAAGACTATTGTCACCAACTTGTATAAAATTCCGGCCCTTTTGGCAGCGACACCAAGACCCCACATCATTTCTTGTTCACTTAACCCCTAAATGACAGAGGGGGAAAGGCAAAACCTAAATGTGTTATAAAATGTTACTTCTACAACTTTGATGAAGTTTGGTCCAAAATGAGAAGCATGATGTTTAGTAATTGTTCGTATGGTCAAACTTTCAAAAATAGTTTTGGGTACTCATTTAATGAATTTAGAAGCATTTACCATTTAAAATTCACCAAAATCTCTATAAATATTTTTAGAATTTGAAATTTGGTATGATTAGTTAAAACTAAACATTCTATTCTAATTTTTTTAAAGAGTGAACATCATTAGTTTCCCAAAAAAGTAAGTTTTATAACACTGCGACAATATTGAGGTCTTTGTTTTTGAAAAAAACCTTAGTGAACCTCAATATTGCAAATGAAATGTATCAAACAACACTAGAATATGATCTCAACCCCCAAATAATCTAAACAAAAAATCAAAACTTGAAGAATGTCATTTCCTGACCGTGGGCAGTCACTATTGTTTGGGCAACGACCAAAAAATGGTCAATCGGTCACTTAGAGGTTAAGAGTGTTTTTATTGAAGAGTTTGTTTAATTCAAGCCCTCGTTAAAGCCCCCCATCAAAGTAACTAGTTTACTTTTGAGTGTCTTACCTACATTTGTTCGGAATATTGAAACTCTCATAAAGTATGTACATCCATTATTTTTCCCGCTTCAAAAGTAATTCCTGCATTTGGATCCAAAAGAAATCTTGAAAAGATAGATAGATAGAAACTCCGGCCCTATAACAAGGCCAACGTGAATAAAGTGTCCGTTCGTAATGTCAATGACCCGACGCGCACTGGACAAGAGGACATTGAGACAATACTACTCTCCCATTTCGAGGATGGACACTATAGTAACAGAAAGAAATTTTGAAAACTAGATATTGGGTACGAAAGATGTATACTACAATCAGAACTCGAATGTTTATGAGAGTATAGGATTCATTTTGGATACATTCAATACGCAATATGATTTATTTTTTTATTTGTTGTTTTTGGGAACAATAACCACTTTGGCATTGTTTTCATTTCATTAGAGGATGTTTGGGGGTATGTGGCTCCACAAATCCAAATCATTTAGAGGGTGCAATATAGCATCCAAAATAAAAACCTTGCAGATAGGTAATATTTTGGGAATTCATGACTTATTCTAAAATGTCCATATAATGCATGCTACATTGTGTTTGAATCCTCTTTCATTGCCAATATGATTGAATCAAAATAATTTGTGTTTAATTGCAATAATAATAATATTTGATTTTTATTAGTAGTGATTGTTTGTTGTTTTTTTTTAATCAAAATTACACCCAAAAAAATAGTGTATTAAAGATTTGAGATTTATCGTTACGTATGCTAAGGTAGTTGTAGTTAGTGTAATGGCAAAATAAATAAACAAACCCACATCCAATTCTAAATGGCCAACGTGTAGGAATAGTCTATTTGTTCAAAACCCCAAACCAAAGTTGAAATTTGGCAATATGCAAAATTGCCAAATTTTGGAGAGGGGTGTAAACATTTAGGGGTTGAGTGCTCAAGGCATCATTAACACGCAATTCGCTATTTATGCACTTGGTCAAGTGCGCTCATTTCATAAACATATTTGACTTTAAAAAAAACCGGTGAAAAAGTTCTCTAAAAAACATCAATGTTGTCTTTTTACAATCACTTAAATTGTAAATAAATAATTATTTTAATTATTTTTTATTCTTATCTTTATCTTTTCTTTTATCTTTTCTTTCATCTTTTCTTTTTCAACTTGATTTCTTTCTTGTCTTCTTTCTTGTCTCCCTCTTGTCTTTCTTTTGTCTTTCTTCTTGTCTTCCTTTTTGTCTTCCTTGTCTTTTTTTTCTTCTACTTTTTCTTCAGTTGTGGCCGCTGAACCTGAAACAATGGGAGCAAACCAAAAAAAAAAAAAAAGGTTTTTCTTTTTTCTTTTTGTTTTTTTTTTTTTTTTTCGGGTTGGCTAAGAGGTGCTACTGAATCCTAAATGGCAGCCGCCGCCGCCGCCAAAAAAAAAATATATATTTTTCTTCTTTTGGTTGGCCGTGGGGTGCTGCTAAACCCTACATGGCGGCCGCCCAAAAAGTCATATATATATATATATATATATATATATATATATATATATATATATATATATATATATATATATATGACTTTTTCCAAAATTTACTATTTTTAGCCTGTAGGTGCGCGGCCGCGCACCCAAAGACCCTCCCATCTCCCTCTCATCTTCTTCTTCTCTCCTCACATATATAGAGGAGAGGAGAGCGATGGGAGAGTGAGTGGGAGAATGATGAAAGAGACCCCTCTCCCCTATATATATGAGGAGAGGGGAGAGAGATGGAGAGGAGATGAACGTAGAGAGGGAGATGAAGATGGAAAGAGAGATGAAGATGGATATGGATATGTAGAGGGAGATTGAAGGGTCATTGGGTGCGCGGCCGCGTACCCAGAGGCTAATAATAGTAAATTTTGAAAAAAGTAAAAAAAGTAAAAAAAAACTTTTTTTTTTTTTTTTTTTTTTTTTGGGCGGCCGCCATTTAGGGTTTAGCAGCACCCCACGGCCAACCAAAAGAAGAAAAACAAAGTTTTTTTTTTGTTTTTTTTTTTGGCGTCTGCCATTTAGGGTTCAGCAGCACCTCTTAGCCAACCCGGAAAAAAAAGACAAAAGAAAACCTTTTTTTTTTTTTTTTTTTTTTTGGTTTGCTCCCATTGTTTCGGGTTCAGCGGCCAAAAAATGACAAGGAAGACAAAAAGGAAGACAAGAAGAAAGACAAAAGAAAGACAAGAGGGAGACAAGAAAGAAGACAAGAAAGAAATCAAGTTGAAAAAGAAAAGATGAAAGAAAAGATAAAAGAAAAGATAAAGATAAGAATAAAAAATAATTAAAATAATTATTTATTTACAATTTAAGTGATTGTAAAAAGACAACATTGATGTTTTTTAGAGAACTTTTTCACCGGTTTTTTTTAAAGTCAAATATGTTTATGAAATGAGCGCACTTGACCAAGTGCATAAATAGCGAATTGCGTGTTAATGATGCCTTGAGCACTCAACCCCTAAATGTTTACACCCCTCTCCAAAATTTGGCAATTTTGCATATTGCCAAATTTCAACTTTGGTTTGGGGTTTTGAACAAATAGACTATTCCTACACGTTGGCCATTTAGAATTGGATGTGGGTTTGTTTATTTATTTTGCCATTACACTAACTACAACTACCTTAGCATACGTAACGATAAATCTCAAATCTTTAATACACTATTTTTTTGGGTGTAATTTTGATTAAAAAAAAACAACAAACAATCACTACTAATAAAAATCAAATATTATTATTATTGCAATTAAACACAAATTATTTTGATTCAATCATATTGGCAATGAAAGAGGATTCAAACACAATGTAGCATGCATTATATGGACATTTTAGAATAAGTCATGAATTCCCAAAATATTACCTATGTGCAAGGTTTTTATTTTGGATGCTATATTGCACCCTCTAAATGATTTGGATTTGTGGAGCCACATACCCCCAAACATCCTCTAATGAAATGAAAACAATGCCAAAGTGGTTATTGTTCCCAAAAACAACAAATAAAAAAATAAATCATATTGCGTATTGAATGTATCCAAAATGAATCCTATACTCTCATAAACATTCGAGTTCTGATTGTAGTATACATCTTTCGTACCCAATATCCAGTTTTCAAAATTTCTTTCTGTTACTATTGATTTTGAATTTTAGCAACTTTTGGGCAACTATGATCTATAAATTGAGGTTGTTTGTTATGTTTTGTATTCTCTAGTCCCATTCATGGTACCATTGGAAAGCTCTTGAAAAGTAGGGGTACACAAAGTTGGTTACATCACATTAGGACATACAGTGTGAAAGTTATGTTATTTTTAATTGAATTTTGTCACTATCAATTGAATTTAATTATAAAAAATGAAATATGGGAGTTTTTGATGTTATTCTTAGCATTGTTGAAACGCTCTCGACAAGTAGGGGTGCACTAATAAAAGAGGTTTTGTGACTTTGGACCTACAGTACATAAATTATGATTTTCAATCGAATTTCATCATCATGAATTGAATTAGATTATAAAATTTTACTTTAAAAGGAAAAGCAAAAACAAAAGCATAGGAAACAAAGAAACAAACAATACACGAGGACACATGGAACGTGAAGAATATAGGGAGAGCATAGGGAACACGGGGAACATTTGGGCCAACGACACATGACCAGACTTGTAATTATTATTCTTAAATGGAAAATTATGTATGTTGTAAAATAGATTTATATTTACAAAGAGAATTTTGAATCGTTCCTTTCTCATATGTGAGGTATAAAAATATGAGGATGAAATTTTATTTTCCACGCATCCATCCATCCGAAAAATGAAAAATGAAAAAGAGAAAAGGCAGTAACTGTCAGGTGTACAACTACGGTATGTATGTAGTCGGTAGAGCGCAAAGGTATTTGATGTTATGAAAGTGAAATAACGGTTGGTCATTCAGGTGTACCGACCATGTATGAAGTGAGTAGTTTGAAGATATCAAGGAGAGTTTCAAACTTCACAATCATGTAAGATACTAGACCATAGCATAAAATATCCCTCAAAATAAATGCCAAAATGTTTTTGACGATATTCTTCTAATCGTCCAACCTTATTTTTCAATTGTATATATATAAATATAAATAAGAGCATAATTGTGTCAACCTTCCCGAGGTCCACCTATGATAATTTCATAATTTTCTATGGATAATAAATAATTCAACCCCTGAACATCCGTAAGTGGAAGGCAGGGTCAACACTTTCATGTCGAATAATTAATAAAATTTGAAATAGTGAAGGTCGTCACTTTCAAAAGTAATTATTAAGAAATTGACTATTAATAACTAACATTAAATTTTTTTCCGCCAGCTAAACGTTTTATTCCATTGTCTGTCTACGATTTTTGTTGAGTGTTGTGTTTTTATTTTATTTTATTTCGTTTATTTTACTTTATTTTTGTTGATTTCGACAAAATACTTAATAAATTTAATTATTTATTCGGCATTTTTTTGGGGAATTATTTTCTACCGACCTTGCCTTCTACGTACGGTATATACAATATATATATATATATATATATATATATATATATATATATATATATATATATATATATATATATATATATATATATATATATATAGTATAATTGGCATTGTGTACGGTGGTGTATTCAAATACATCATATATTGTATACTAAGTACTAGGTAGGCCCGTAATGGAGTGACTTTAGCACAATTGACTGTTGTGGGCAGTGGTCTCAGAACCACTTTATGAAATTTAGCACAGGATACTACCTCCCACATAAATGGTAGATACTTTGGCTACCTTGTGAATGTATTAATCACGATACCTCTATAATATCCGGCAATACCCTTGATATACTGAGGTGATAGCATGATGATATCCGCGGATATCACCTCATGAAGTTGCTACATATTTATATCATGATGAGCATTCTCGCTACATTTAAAAAAAAAATCATTTTTTTTCTTTTTATGTTTAGCAGCTCCATTTCTTTGGTAGAAATCCAGCTAACATTAGCCAGTTTTGAGATCGCTGGTTGTGGGCGAGGAGTGAGAGGGAGGAGCACATAATAAATAATTCACTTGTATATGGTAATGTATTTGAAAATGGTAAATTTTAAATACAATACCCTCATATACATGGAAAACATGTGGCCGGAAAGGGTTTATGGGATGTTTACGGACCAAATTGATGTACAATGAATATTGCAAAAAAGGTTGTTATCATGAGACCTCTACTAAGAAACGGTGAAAACATTATACCAAAATGATTATTAGGTCTAGTCCAATGTAAATTTTGATGGATTTTTAAGAACTCTCATTTATGATAAATGACACAATTAATTTTTTTGCTAGGCTTTTGAAAAGAGCTATAACACGGGAACATCTATATTAATTAATTTTTAATATTAGAGCTAATAACTATTTTAGTGGAGCTGAAAACTAGCTTCATGAATGGATCAATTCAAGTGAATGGGTTAATTCCTAAAGGACAATTTGTCCTAACTAGGACATTTCGATATCGGGTAGGTTCCCATAATATCAATTTTTATCCTATATTTTGAAAAAAAATTATGTGAATTTGGTATGTCAATACAAAAATAATGATTCATTTTTTTTTTAAATTTCAACTTTGTAAGTGGAAGTTATTTAGAGGTTTGGAGGAGAATGGGCAATTTGGGCAAGGTTTAAATAAATCTTATAAATTAATTTTTTGCATTTGTCTCATAATACTTCTCACGAATTTTTGTCCATATTAATAATAATAATTAATAAAGTTAGTGAGCATGGGTAGCGAGGTCTATTTTTTGGGCTCAAATTAAGAAGAATAACTCTAATTTTAAGATGACTGTGAATGTAGAATCTTTTAGAGTTAGTAGATTGTGCTCCAAATGAAAATAATATCTTTTTGATATTGCTTTTCAACAAATACCAAATTATGTGAATATTCTCCGAGATTCCCTTTTTCACCATAAAAAAATTCAAAGCTTTTTTTCCAAAGATTTGGGCTTCTCTTCTCTTCTCTTTCTTTGTTTCTTCCTTCCTTATTTTATATTATTTGTATTTCTTTTTAAATCTTGACGACCGACTACTACAGGTCTATGGTAGTTGTTAAATGAACATGAGCATGAAGAAGTTGCTTTTGGTCACATCAGGAACACTGCACACGTCATACGGATGCCCCTTGACCGAACAAAAGCTATCCAACATTCATTCAGGATATATATCCAATGCTACAGAACAATGCGATGAGAGAAAAGAAATTAGTTAGTGCTTTCACATGCCATTCATTGCTGAAGCATTTGTGGCAGCTGGTTTTAAACCGAACATCCATTCAAGTTTCTGATGTCAACATCACACTAGTAGCATAGAAATACCAGAAACCGTGAAAATAAGGAGATATGGATATTAAAAATAAAATTTTATCTTAGGACTCAATTTTTCTACATGAATGAGAAGAAATTATTAAAAAGGCAAAGTGATTTCATATTCTTATCCCATACAAATATTTTTCTACAATTTTTCAAAGTGAGAAGTATTTCAAACCCCCTTGTGGTTACATAGGCTCATCTTAAACCGATACTATGACTAATTCAAAGTCAATATATGGGTGACTCACCATTCTACCCAAAATAAAGAAAATTCTAGAAGCCGATTGGTCAGCACTAATCTCCTAAAAAGCGGTTTATGGTCAGAATCTTAACTATTTCTATGTCAATCTACTGCACAACTTTTGGACCTTCACGGTTTATGTTATTCCTATGTTAAAAATCATGACGAGAGAAAAGATCCACGAGAAGACCCCACATGACTAACCATAGATCAATTGTGGGTCTTTTTGGGCACACTTCTTTAGTTTACGTAGACAACATTTTTACTAATATGGTCTATGTTCCTCTCTAATGAACATGTGCACTACAATTTTTATATCATGACATGCCAACACTCCTCAAAACTATACCAACAATAGTTTTACATGCATATATGCAAGAAATTAGCTTAACCCTTAAAGGACCAATGATTCATAGTTTAAAATGACAGATTGTATTGTGAAAAATATAATTCACATAGAATCATATTTTATATCACTAGAATCAATGAAGAATATTGCATGTGTTGATAAAAAAAACAAATGAATTTGAATAAAAGGAAGTCTACATTGGACCAATTCAAAATTGCTATTAAAACACGAGGCCCAATTTGAGCTTCTTGGTCCTTTAAGGGCTACTATTGAATGTGTAGATCTACATGTTTAGAGCATTGCCACTTGTTCTTCAAAATAGACGGGGACAACATTTTTTGGATGAAAAACAAGCAATTAATGTTTGGACTTGCTAAAATATTATTTTTGCCCAAAAATTAGCCAATTTGTGCAACTTTGGCAGACACTACCTTTTTTTCACAAATAGTAAGCTGGATAATTAATGACAAAGATTCTTTTTGCTGGATAATTATCTTTGTACACTAAAAGACTAGTGATTGGTTGGAAATTAATATAGCGAGTTGGGATAATAAAGTGATATGCCCTCTAATTAAGTGGCCCCCACTAGTGATGAAGTTTTTATGTGATGAAATTATCACGTACGAGTGGAGATCCTCTTAGATTATACTAGGTTGGCCTACATGTGTTGGAGTTTGCCATGACGATTCCAAAGTCAAAACCGTCTTCACGTGTGTGCATAGTCTATATTATATAAAGTAGAAGCACCAAAAATTGTCAGTGAGCAATTCTAGTCACCTATGGCAAAACATCTGTTTCAACTTTAGGAGTTTCCAATCCAATTTCTACAACAATTAATTATAGCAGTTTGGTGATCAATTATGAATGCCAAGTTAGCAAACTGATTGAACTAGAAAACGAAGATGATTATTTGGCTTCCCTACTAACATCAATAGTGGTCTATGCAAATTAAGTTTGAAAATTTAGAACAAAATCATACATTGTGATAAAATTAAATAAAAATTGGACCCGGTTCTTAACCCCTAAACGTCACAGCGTCCAGAAACTGGACGACGAATGATTTCAAAGCCTTCTCACGTTCTCATCAACGCTTGGATGAAACTCATCCAATTTTTTGGAGATTCTTCACCAAGTTGTTGTCCTATCTAATGGCTGGATTTAGTCATACTACAGTACATATTTTTCTAAAATTGCAAATGTAGAAGTATGTCAAGTCGTTGACCAAGCCAAAATTGCATTGACTCTAGTTCAAAGTGGAATCGTGAAAAATGAGGTCATAAATTTAAGAAACACAAAAATTTCAAAGTATCACCACGTTTAAGAGTATCTCATTTCAAACTCATTCCAAAAAATTTACTCAAAAAATATTGAAATTTAGTTTGTAATCGAATTTAGAAGGAATTTTTAATTTTAACTTTCAAATTTTATAATTAAATATTGGTGATTGTATTAGTGAATCGAACCGTACGGATGGAATCTAAAATTCAAGATCTAGAACTTTCTTATGTATATCAATTCCAGAATATTCTTCTAAATGGTAGTTTATAATGTTTTTTCTCAAATTGTCAATTCCAGGGACACCCTGGTACGTTAAGGGGTTAAACCCAAAATTTTATGTGCTGCAGGTTATTGTCTCTGTCCACTAGGGGGGAGACTACGGAGACGCTTTGTTTTTGAGGAGTTACCAGGAGTTACGTGCATGAATAATAAGATGAAGCTGTAAAAGTAAATCTTGAATAAATACTAAGGCAGAGACTCCGTGACTAGCTGCTTGTTATCTGCTTGTTATCGTTGAGAACCATCACTCTATGTAAGTTGAAATGCAATTGCTATCACCAATATTTTTGTTTAAAATTGCAGGGTAAAACAAAATATTATTATTCTGTTGAAAAGTATATAAGCTCAGTGAAGATGTTGCATCCATTGACCAGGTAATGTGGCATCAGGGGTGGAATCGTTTGCATCAATAAGAGCTTGTTCTGTACGGTACCGTAGAGACTCATTCTATTTGTCAACCATGAAACAAATTGATTATTTTACTTTGAGAATTTTTTTGGTCAATTGTCATTTCCAACCTTTTGGTTGGAAGAGGTGTTATTCGCTCTACTGTAGGGAAGAGGTATTGCGGGGGCACCCATTTTCTTGGGCTAAAACTAACTGTAGCAAATATATTCCGTTCATGATTTCACTGAAATGCATTCTCGTCCTTCATTCATGCTATTTCAGTCGGAGCTCCTCATAGCGTAGCTGCTTGTTTAACATTGGTGATTATAGGTTCCCTCTGTTGAATGAAATGAGGTGCAAACACAACACTTGAAACGAGCACGACATATTTTTGGAATTTCAACATTTTCCATCATTTTAAAAAGAGTTCAAGAACTTTGTGCGTTTATTGTGCGAGCAAGGATGGAATTGTGTATCTCGTTGGCACCCTCTCTATTAACACATTGTAGAACATGTCGTTTGGGGCACAGAGAGGCGTGTGACAATCATGTTTAAAAATCAATCACATTGACACACTTCCAAACCCTTGGACGCGTCTGCGTTCATATAATGGATGACGAACAAATTTTAACCTTTCTCTTGACTTCATCATGTACATTTTTTCATTCACCCTAATTTCTCTTGGTTCTTGTGCTAGTTGACTATCATTTGTACAGTATGGATTTTCAAAATAAGATATTGTGATTTTTTTATTTTAAAAATAACAGTATTGGTGTATGTCAAGTTTCATTCTTAGTTCAGAATTAGATAATGGAAATCAGATCACCTCGTAGTGCATGTTATTCCAAATCCATTACAATAATTTTATTGTTAATTAGGGGTTTTAAATTGGATTTCAAAAGAAAAGCTTGAAAATTTAATTACAACTTATTAATAAAAAATATGGTAAATCCAACCATACAAAATGTGATCTTCACATTGACATTTACAACTTAGCTTTGTACATCAACTCCATTTTTGTTCAATTATTCATCAAACATTTTATAACGCATTTTTGAAATCAATGTAGAATGAGGATGTTAAAGGGTTAAATCTTACCACTTGGAATCTCAATTTTTTCACTAGGACAGAATTGAAATGTATCATGTGTGAATGTTCAGGATTATTTTATTATTTTATTATTTTCCCCAAAAAATCTATTTTGTATGGTGAAAATAAAAATACTAGAAAATATTCATAGAATTCATAGAATTTAGCATTTGTTGCAGGATAATATTACAAAAATAATTACTACTGTAGTCTACCACCCAGGTGGGCAAAAATGCATGCTTCCATTTGTGCTACCCGGTCCTTATTATCAATTTTGCTTCGTCGTGGCTGGTTCAATAATTTCTCCATGTAAAATTTCATGCATTTGGAGTGGCGTATCCAGCCCCTTTTTTTTTAGCTGGTGAAATATTCATGGTTAGACAGTGAAATTATTTTTTGAAAGAGCTAAATTTGGACCCAGAACTCATTTCTTTATAGCCAAAATATTTATCCATGTTGACACATTTTCACCTATTTGAGCAAATTCTCATTAAATTGTGATGACTTCATTGAAATCTAAATAAAAATATCCATAGAATCTTAGAGAATATGAGCAACATTTGGGTAAAAAACTAATTGACATGACCTGCCGATCTAGTACGATAGTGTAGTAGTCTGGTGCAACTATAGAAATTCCCTTGGAAGCACTTTTAAACCTCTAAAGGACCAAAAAGCCTTACAAATTGGATCTTGTGTTTTTTAAAGCAATTTTGAGTTTTTCAAATTTATTTACTTTTTAACCATAAAATGCAATGGTCGTCACTAATTCCATTGGAATAAAATTTAGTCCATGAACTATATTTTTTAGAATATAATTAATTGAATTTGTCATTTTAAAACCATGAATCCTTGGTCCCATAAAATTCTTTAGCCCTTGTGAGCAGGGCTTTTTTTTTTTTTGCACTGTAGGAGTGCTCCATGCATGCAATGGAAGGGTGGTCCCTCCAAATTTAGACCACTGTGACTGTGCCACAACATTCGAGTCTGGGTCTAAGAAGCAAAAAAAAAAAAAAACCCCTACTTGTGAGCTCTGCCATTGCACAAGAATTGCTGTAGGGGATTCTAGAATATTGAATATGCCACGTCATTATTTACCTAAAGAATGATGATGGAGGGTTGGAAGTCCACAGTAGCCCTGCCTCGAGAATCACATGTTTTGAATTTTTGAGCAAAAGGGTGAACCCTAGCAAGGTCAGAATGATGGAACATGAACAATTTTGATCTACCACATCAATAGAGAGGTTACGTGGATATATGGAAACCCAAGATGATTCTTTAAACTCGTTAGTTTCAATCATATCTACTATTTGAATACTCCACTTTCCACATTCCTTTCTTCTATAATTGATGTTACCCATAACATTCTTAACCCTTAAATGACGGAGGGGGTAAGGGCAAAGCATAAACGTGTTATAAAAAATTACTTCTTCAACTTTGATGAAGTTTGGTCCAAAAGAGAAAATGAGGAGCTTGATGTTTAGTAATTTTCCATACAGTCAAATATCAAAAAATAGCTTTTTATCATCTCGTAATGAATTTAGAAGCATTTAACTTCAAATATTTATAAGAATCACAAATTTTATTTTCAGAATTTGAAATTTTGTATGATTTGTTAAAACTAGACATTCTATTCTAAAATAAAAAATTGCAAATTTTTCAACAGAGATAACATCATTACTTTCCCCAAATAGTAAATTTTCTAACACTAGACAATGTAGAAGTGTTTTTCTTTGAAAATTTCTCCTGGATGGAGTTTAACTCGGATTGACATGATTCAAATTGGGTTGGAAAGTAGACTTGATTACCTATTTAAAAATATTTTTTATTTTCTATAAAAATGTTTATTGTATTTCGGGCAGCCCATAAAAAAGGGCAGAGACCATAAAATGGTTGATCCGTCACTTAGGGGTTAAAAGGAATTGCTAAGAATTGAGATATCCAATATACGTCAATTCTTTGACATCTTTATTTCGTACCAATCTGAATGAAAGCTAAGGTACACAAATAGGCAAATGTAGTTACTGTCAAACCACAGGAAAGACATTTTGCTTCTCTATTTGATCATTTGCTATGCGGCTGAGTGACATCAAAATCCAATTGACTCCCACCCATAACGCTCCAGAGCTTGGCGCAGTGCCTGTCACATCAATTAAAAAACACTCACAATAAGTAAAACTATTACTCTATCCAAAAAAAAATTCATGGATTATTGATTCGTCACAACTACAAGAGTAAGATTGGTCTCTAATTTGATAAATATGAGCATAAGACACCACAGAAAGGAAAGCAGTTTTAGCATCAGAAGAAAGGATCTCCAAGTCATTTTTGACCATGTAAAATTCATTGTTATTTAAAGTCATACAATTCTTACTCCTAGATACAATTGCATGAGACCGACTATCTAGTAAAATTGTACTCCCTCTGTCCACAAATAATTGTCCTAGTTTTTGGCATTTTTTTTCTTGTCCTATGTATTACATAATCCTATGTATTATACAATCTACCCTTCCTAATATGACACTCCATAATATGACGATATTACTGTTTCAAACAATACACATGTGACAAGTCATTTCTGTGACTAATCCATGCCTAAAAGTTAGGGCTTCCCAAAGACGTCATAATAGAGAGGGACAATTGTACTTCAAACGTGAGCCTTGTCCACTTCAAACGGGACAGACAATGAGAGTGATAGAAAAACTACAAACTACTGTTAAAAGATAGACTGTTTTTTGAGTAATGAGACAAATTTCGCGGAAAAGGCGTTATAGTTAAAACATGCCAAAAACCAGGACGTTCTTTCCACATGCCAAGTTCAAAACTCATGTACGTTGGCTACCAAAGGTGTGATATAAAAGAGTTCTGAATCAACCTTGATCCGCTTTCGGTTGAAACCAAAGTCAACACCGTCTTTTCTTGATGCAGATCGATACTCCACCAACGACCGGTTGCCAGGAGGGAACCAGAATTCCACATCGTCAACAAACTGAATAATACCATCATAACACAACACTGAGTCATTTTAAGACAAGTCCCTTTTGTCTGTCTATCTTGTAGTACATCTCAAGAGGATTTCAAAGAGCTTAAGTTCGTCTTTTAACTTACAGCAGTTTGTGTGCTATGAGCATTTGAAGATTTACCATTCTTCACTTGGTGTCTATTCTTTTTTGGTAATTGCGGACACTAACCAAGTCCCCTTTGTCTGTCTTCAATTCTCTATCTTGTAGTACATCTCAAAAGAATTTCAAAGAGCTTGAGTTCATCTTTTGACTTACAGCAATTTGTGCGCTATGAGCATTTGAAGATCTACCATTCTTCACTTGGTATCTATTCTTGTTTGGTAATTGCAGACACTAACCAATTGATGTTGTTCACCATATACGTGTTTCTAAATTTTGCTCAGTCTGACAACAAGTTTTTCGGTCAAATTAGATCGATTATAGTTATAATCTAACTCAAGAAAATTTCACAATCTGTCAAAATGTCAACCTGATTCCATTAGAACTGATGAATTTCTTCTGAGTTCAAGAATACCTCTATTGTTTCAGAAACTTTTAAATTCCATAAAGAGAATCTTCACCATGATTCATAGAGATCGTATGGAGGCCTCTCCATGACACATTTTCTTTATGATATTGTCTAAAGTTCCTGAAGGAAATTTGAATTTTCACTGGGAGCCCTGTTTGATACTTAAACCAGAAACAGATGGGTGAAAAGGGTAGAAGCACAAATTAATGAATCAACCCCGCACACTTATGTAGTCCTTAATGGCATACTCTACTGCGTATTCATCCAAATTAGTCCTTAATGGGTCCTTAATTCATTCAAATAAGCAGTGGTTACAAACACAATTTTATCCTTTTGACATTTCCTATCTTCGTAAGATGCTTACATTTTTACCTATGTGGTATGTTTACGACTATAAAACATTATTGTATAGTTATATTTCATATTTCAAATAAGATCTATAAAGATTCTTCAAAAAAAGCACTCGTGACGTTCAAGGTGGCTCCTTAACTCATGCTTCTACCCAAAACAGGTGTATTGAAAACACAATATGATGGAACCCCTACATTCTAATGTTTGCTAAAAAGAATTAAAAATGGTGGTAGTTCTAAGAGGATGGCAACATACGCAGCCAGCCATTTAACGCAATTGAGAGAGAAACAACTTCAGTTCTCATTTTGAGACTGGCGTACATAAAGAGTGTTTGTTTAACCCTTAAAGATCCAGAGAGCCCATTCCAACCAGTGTTATACAACAGTAATCCATTGTATTTGGAATGGTTCTATACCTCCTATGGGTTTAAGATCAAAAGTGAATTTAAAACTCCTATTGATGTGGTTTTAATGAGCTATTGAGGTCTCAATTTGGAACTTTCCACTTACAACAAATGCCAAATATACGCCAACGTATCTACTATCGTACCAGGAAGGCAGGGTCGGCACTTTTGTGTCGAATAATTAATAAAAGTTCAAAAAGTGGAGGTCGGCACTTTCAAAAATAATTATTAAAAATTCGGCTATTAATAACTAACATTGAATTTTACTGGCGGCTAAACGTTTTCTTTTGTTTTTTGTCTACTCTTTTTGTTGACTTCATTTTTGTTGATTTCGACAAAATACTTGATAAATTTATTTTATTTTTCGGCATTTTTTTGGTGAATTATTTTCTGCCGACCTTGCCTTCCTGGTACGGTATCCCCAAGGGACCTTTAAGGGTTAAGGCCCTCCGTCATGGCCTACAGGACAACGAGAGTGACACAAAACGTTTTGTATATTCTCTTAGCAATTCATAAAACTGGAATGGAGCAGAAAAATTTCAATGGCTAAGGAAAACCTCAGATGGACTTACACCGATAAGAGGACTAGAGTATTCGACGTAGACGTAGTCATCGGTTTGATTGATGATTCGAGGCGTGAAATTATCAGGCTTTGTAGTCTTGATCTGTGAGCATTAAAATGAAGGTCCATCAGGTGAAGGTCTTTCCTAAAGCAATTCATTTCATTGCAGAAAACAATAGCGTCACGTTAAATGTATGTCATTACTAATAGAAAAAGGCAATAGACTTTTTGATGCAGAAAACTGAAGCTCACAGCATCAATGAGCTCCGCCATAGCCTTTTCCTTGGATGCAGGATTCTTCCGGCCTCGACCGTCTTGAGGATTGTAAGTCCTGCAATAAAAGCAAAGATTTTACAAAACCAAACATCACCAAAATTAACTTGGAAAGGACCAAGAAACCCAAATTGGGCCTCGTGTTTTTCTTGGTAGTTTTGAGTAAGTCTTATGTGAAGTCTTTTGTTTAAATTCATTTCCTTTTTTTAATCAACACATGCAATATTCTTCACTGATTCCAGTGATATCAAATTTGGTCCCATCTGAATTATATTTTTCGCAATATGATCAATTGAAAATTTCACTTTAATATATGATGTTGGAAGGTAAGCAGGCGGATTACTCTGACTGGCTTTATAATATATAAACGATGAGGCTAAATAGGGAGTTCTAGATGATATCATAAGTTAAGCACACCTACATAAATGTATTACTCCAAAAATCTTGCACGATGAGTACATGATGTAAATGTACACCACCTCAACATCAACATCAGAACCACTGTTGATTTTAGATCATCAACATTGAACCCTTATAACTTTTGCATATGATGTCTAAATAGTGCATTCTTTGGTGCAATGGAATCCTCCTTGATTTGCTAACAAGAGTATTTTAAAATGTGACCAGGATAACAGTAATAAGTACATCAGGAATTTAGGACCCCATGGATTTTAAACGATTTCCGTGCGACATCCGATATTTCATGGGTCCGTACATTTTGTGCACGGATTTTGCACAGACTTCGTGCTAATTCCACACAGATTGTGCACTCTGTTGATAACTAAAAGAGTGAATGTAGAAGCTGTGAGGATTCAATGCAGAATTAACGCAAAATCCATGCGAAAAATGTACGAACCCATGAAATATTGGATGTCGCATGAAAATCGTTAAAAATCAATGAGGTCCTAAATTCTTAATGCTATAATTAGGGAGTTGAAGGTAATACCATGGGGGAACATAGTGGGTAGGATCGTTGAGCTCCTCGGAGGTAGAGATGCAACTTGGAGTTGGTGGGCACAGCGCCAATGATGGTGGGTTCGACTGTACACCCAAATAATCTGGCCTCTCGCCGCTGCACCAAATGCATCACATAAACTCAGATGCTACACAAGAAATAAGAATCTATTACTCCCTCAGTACAGAAGTAATACTCCTTGTTTTTAGCATTTTTTTCCCCTAGTTTTTGTCCTACTACCTCCATGTCAAAATAGTTTTTGTCCAACACTAATCTAAAATAATATGATATTTTTGTCTTGTGAAGTCCATCACGAAGACAAGCGAACCCTTTTGTTGAACTTCCAAGCACATTAAAACTCATTCAAAGTGGGGTGTTGTTCTTATTTTAGTGACAAAAAGTAGGAAAGAATCTAATGTGATTGCCAATACAAGACATTAGATTCGTGATTCTCATAAATCTGAATTAGTGCTGAGTTTAAGGATAACTCTATTGAATGAGAGATAGAAGCAAGAATACAAACCACATGATTTAGAGAAAAAAGTTTAGAGGCAAGTACGCAAAGTTGAGGAAGGCCAACACCAGTGCAGAACCGCTTGATCTCAAGATTGTTTCTCTGTGAGCAAGCGTCACAGTGTTAACAAGACTTTTCATGTTCATCGATTTCTAACATTCTATAAAATGAACTTACAAAGTTATTAGACTTGGCATAACTTACTTTTTAAATGCTCTACCAACCACAAATTCAACTACTGTACTGACACAAGTAAAAAACACCCGTTAAATTGACATGTCAAGCTGATAACGAAACAAGGAAACGTGAAAATTGTGTTATTTTGTTTATCCATAACACATTCAACGTGACATTTCCATGCTATCTCTAACGGGTTTTGAGGAATGGAAAGATTGTAACCGCACCTTCTTGACACCGTTTTAGGCACGGTCTCGTTACGTGGTTTCTCTTTTGTAGACACTGGCTCAGTATTCTTTTGTTGACATACTAAAACTCCAGGCGAAACACCCTTAGGAATCTTCTCCTGGACTGCAAATGGAATTTGAAATCTGCGTACCAAAGGCCAGATTATACATAACATTCTTGAACCTTGTATTGTGGTACTGTAGATACAATATTTTGTACACAGACCATTGAATTCAAGTTTCTTGCGGATTGCATCTTGAAATAGAAAGGGACCTGGCATGATGGAATGTTGTATAAAATCATACTCCAGTGAGTTTGAGTTGCAGGTGGTCTCATAGTCCTAAAATTAAATCAATGAGTGTCCAATCACTTAAAAAAATCATATACTCCCTCCGTCCCAAAGTTATTGTCATGTTTGAAAGTGCTTTTTTAAGTAGGTCAAAAAAATACTTGTATTTTTTTGACTAATATTTTTTCAAAACTTCCTTGTGGCTAATCACTCACCAACTCATTTGCCAACAAGAGAGACTCATCTTCCTCTAATTAGAAAGTTGAGAGAAAATGGGTTTCAAAGTACCCACCATCCTATCAATCCTTCCATTCCAACGTTGGAACATTATGTGCTTCTGTTAAATTAAATCTAGGGTTATCACATCAACGCAACTTACTTGGAACCGGTGAAGGACGAAGCGAGAAGCAATGAGGGAGGCATAGCTCCACTTCTTTCCGTGATATTCTACAACCTCCACCTGCTCATTCACATTAATACATTACACTTCAAATCATCCAATTCAAGCTCATTCAAACCCTATTAAATGCACATTAATAAACTGAGGAGTATCCCCATCAAAACATTCAACCACAAGGGTTTTGATGAACAATCTAGCATATAGAATAGCAGACCTTCATAAACCACAAATCTTTGTAATAAGGCCAGAGCAGTCACTAGGCTTTGTGAGCCATTGAATTAAAAAATTAGGTTTTAGAGTCACATTGACATTTGAAAAAGAACCGCTATTCTACATGTCTCAAGTTACACGGATTGAAAAAGAATGTCATTCAATTCAATCCAATGCCAGTACTTACCTTGAGAAAATGGGTAACAGAATTAAACATTGAACACTTCCTCAACTAAGACTGTGATCTGTAAATTCTCATTCCGTGTTGAAAACATAGCATTCAACAAAGTGTCTACATATGATTTTCTGCATTGTTGCGCAGATTCTTTATTGACCTCAAATGATAGAGCCAATAAACTAAGACCTATCAAAGAGTGTGGAACGGGTAGTGACAAGATGAAAGCGCGAATTATCGAAGCAAGAAATGTAGCTCAGCTTGGTTGACAGTAAAAAAAAAGCAAGAGTGGAGGAATTGAATAAGAGTGAGGCTCACCTGGGTTGATGATTTTCCAACCCGATTCAGCTGAATGATCAGAACTCGGGAATGTCCAGTTTGATTGATTGCAGACCCAACTGAGGTTGCAGAATGCAGAGTGAGGATAGGAAAGCACGACGCTCCAAGTGTCACAGAAGAGGAGCTTCAGCCCCAGAGTCTGTTGTTGCTGGCATTCAAGGCGGGTATCAATATAACAGATGGGTATCAATGGTGTTGGTTGGGACAATTACCTTGGATACATCCTATTTCACGGTTTAACCCTTAAAGGATGATGCTGGTTTGAGTATAGACAGAAGCTGGAGCGTATTTCAGGGTGTGGGGTATACCGGACCCGTTTGCTACTGCTGTAGAAGTGTTGGAGCAGCGCTGATTTTTTAGTGTAACCTCGATGCAGTCTTGAAGAGGGTTTCCAAGTTGCGATGAAACTCTGAGATCTGATGCGTGTAAGAGAAAATGGGGAGTGTGAGAAGTAGAGTCAGTACACATAACCTGTATTGCAAACCGTAGGCCATTTTGGCTTACCCAATCTTGAAGGGGTTAAGGTAGAGGGCTCTAAACCCGCCACGGTTCTAAACTTGCACTTTACCAAGGACGAACATTTTGAAATTTTGGATGTACCCATGGTGAAGAGCACCACTTTAGAACCCATGTCATTTCAACTTCGAAAATTCATAATTAATTTTAGGAACATCCAAATTTTTTGATTCAAAGTACGTTGGTCTTTGCTTGGATTTGTCTTCTAGTGAAAAATCATGCTCAATTCACCGTGTGTCCTCATAAGTTTACAGCCTTTAAAGTGGCCGGTTTAGAGCCTTCTACCTTACTACGCATCAAAATAACATGGAAAGAACCTAAGGTGATACAAGGGTGATGATTAGATAAAAATAAAAATAATAATGATAATGATGATGATGAATTAAATGCACATTGTCATGCAATCTGTCACAATCCGTTGTCACAAAAATTGTTACGTTTTCATCCCAAATGTTTCATTCTGTCATCTTTAATATTTTTTCGTTTAATTCTGCGTAAAACTTCAATTGGTTATCCGGTTCATATTCTCCTACGTTCAATGATGCAGTGGAACATGCATGTGCTAGTAGTAGTAGTAATAATAATAATATTATTAATAATAATAACAATAATAATAATGAGGAGGAGGATATAAAGCACTTCAAGAAGATTTTCCATACGATTCATTTGACTTAATAATGCAGTTTTTGGAGTTGGGATTTTTCGGGAATTTTTTTTCTTAATCGATGTTTAGAAGAAAATCGAAATCGATAAAGAAATTTAAGATGATTGGGCCATAAACCGACACTTTAAGCATTGTATCTATTTATGGTAATTTGAGGTGCATTGTGATAGTTTGAATGAATTAGCAAATTGATTATGAATCTATTCTGAATTGAATCATAATTTTTGAAGTTGTATTGAATAAGTTATGAATTTTCAAAGTCCAAGGTCTAGGTTGCCAATTTGTGGTAGTGAACATGGGCTAAAATTGACAATGAATATGCCTTGGAGGATCTTAAAATTAAGATAGTTCTCACTAACAAGGCAAGTACAAGTAATGCTTTAAAAACCAATAATTACTAAATTATTTTTTTGATTGTTGGTTTATAGCATAGAGGGGTATCATTGATGAAATATATATAGTTGTCTCTTTATGGCCGGTGTCGGTTATAAGCCCACTCATCTTACTTAAAGTACTCTTAGCAAGGCAGTTCATTCTTCCTCAAGCTTGCCCTATACATTTCACTATTATTGATACAAGGTGGGTAGTAAAATTAAAAATAACAATCTATATAAATACTCTTGTTTCAAAAAACTTATTTAGAAATCAAATATTTATATACATCGGTAATAAAAAAATTAATACCAGAACAACTATGGTTTCAATTGCATGCCATGGTTTAAGTTGCGTTTTTTTGTGCCTTCACCATAGTAAGGCCATTGTGCACAAGAGGTGAGATATAGTACTAAATGGCCTTACAATAGTAGAGCCACCAAAAAAAATTGTTTATCTTGTGTATAGAACCACAAAGATCACAACATTTGGCACATACTTGTTCAGTTAAGCATTAATCTTTTAAAGTCTAGATGACGCATTGATTGCAAAGATTCGATATAAAAATGTTTGATGAATAACAAAAATGGAGTTGATGTACAGTACCCACCAATAAGTTTACGTTCATTTTAGCTGTTCAAAGAAGTGAATCAAATAATTAAATTTATAAAAACATCAATATTAATATTAAGATATATTAAACCATTTGAAGTGTGAAAAATTACTTTTTTGAAAAAAATTTGGAAAAAAAATATTAAACATGTATAATTTATACTCAAATTGAACATTTATAGACTAAAAACTTCAAACATCGATATTTTAGTAAATATGACCTCAAAACTCATGATTTTTTTTCCACATGATTCTACAGAGGATTTGCATTCTTTTCATTGAAAGTTTTATAAACCATAAGTAACAAAATTTGTATTCATAGTTGTCTGATTTAAGAGTAAAAAATGAAGGTTTTAATTTCAAATAAAAATAGATATAAAAAAACCTTTTATTATCAAAAATCAATTGTATGTATTGTTCATCTTGTGCACTACAACTTGTCCAAATTAGGCTCAAAATTAATAATTTTTGTAATTTGTATTGGTAGTTCTTTGAAAAGTTGAAGGAACGTAAACTTGTTGGTGGGTACTGTACAATGCAAAGTTGTAAACGTCAATGTGTAGATCACATGTGTATGGTTGGAACTATCATAATTTTAAATGATATTTTTTAATTAATTTTTCAAAATTCTCTTTGAAATTCAATTGAAAATAAAAAATTAACATTTTTTTATTAATTTAAAAGAAATGGAATAATATGTACTATAAGATGGTATAATTTTCATTATTTGATTTTACTTATTTTAGAAAATAATTTTTTAAATCTCACTTTTTGAAATAAGAATGAAACTTCACATTAGAGTTATCCAAAAAATCAAGCAAATAAATTCCACACTGAGAGGAAAGACAAGGCAAAACTAGTTTTTAGCTTGACAGTTGGAGAAAATGAGTTTTAACCCCTATTTTTTTACGAGTTTTTTTCCAATCACAAAGCACTATGTTATTAGGTAGATTTGAAGGTTGAACCTCCGAAATGCAAGAGACGCTCTTCCAAACCTAGTTTAAGTTTTTATGGAAGAATCTTCATGTACTCCCACACCAACCTCATGTTCCTCCAACGGAAGGAGCTTGGTGGATTGTGTGAGGGGCTATAAGATTTTTTTTATATCAAGGCCATTTTGCATACTAGCTACCATTTGCTACCTCTACGGATAACTCAATTAACCAATTATGTTGTTTTAAAATAAATAAATAAATCCTATTTTGAATATCTATACCCAAAAATGGTAGTTAACTAGCACAAATACCAAAAGAAGTTTGGATAAATGAAAAATGTGGTTGTTCAGCTTCCCAAAAATGGCTCCTAATATGTGGGAGTAAGGGTGCTAAAGGGTCATAGTGATGTTCGTATTCAAATTGAAGTGATTCTTTTGAGTGCTCCCGCATATCAATCCTTTAACGTGTTGCATATATATAATGGACGATAAACTGATAGTAAGCCTTTTCTTGACTACACTATGTAAAAAATTTCATCCATCCAAATTTTCCTTGGTTGTTGTGCTATTTGACTTTTTTTTTAAATTTTTTTTTTTTTAATTGTTTTTACAAATGAATTGCAATGGAAAAGGAAACGACAACCGCCCTAGCCATAAGACACAACCAAAACACTAACAATACAAGACAAGAAGAAAGATAAAGGATACAGCAACAAGACACAATTGACTACCATTTGTACGATATGGATTTTCAAAATAAGTTATTGTGATTTTTTTAGATGACAAAATTGGTTTATGCCACGAGTTTCATTCTTAGTTCAAAAAGTGAGACCTCAACAATGATTTTCTTAAATAAGTAGATTCAAACTAGAGCTCCACTTCTCTTTGCACCATTAGTAACAAGTGAGAGGTTATAAAATTGAATAAGACTTCAAAGGGGTTAAGTTACTTCACATAATGGTCTTTGAGGGCGGAATGGAACAGTCGCAAGAGGACCATTTAAAAACTACTCTAAAAGTACCGATTGTCGGCTTGCGGCTCACCAGCTCACTTAAAAACCCTATAATCAAAACCGACTTGTAGTCATCACTGGAATAATGGAAATTATACCATTTCATAGTGCATATTATTTCAACTTCATTACAATGTTCAATTTTAATAAAGAATTGTCAATTTGGGATTTTAAAGTGAAATTTCAAAAGAAAAACATGCAAAATTAATTAAAAACTATTAATAAAAATTATGATAAATCCAACCGTACAAATGTGATCTACACATTGAGATTTACAACTTTTTTTTTATATATCAACTCTATTTTTGTGATTCATCAAACATTTTATAACACATCTTTTAAATTGGTCGTGGATCTGTATGTTAACCCTTTAGTGCTCATGTTACCACATTGAGGTCTCTAATGTGTTCAAAATGCAAATAATGAAAAATCTATCAAAAACTAGATTTTGAATTGTAAAGTTCAGATTATGAACGTTATAATGTAAGGTAGGGACACCCATTCCCGTGACTGCACCCATTCCCGTCTACATATAGGACACCTAAATTCGAGTGTTTCGGATCATGGGTGGTTGTGGCTTGAGAACATATTTAGGGTGTTTCTCCAAGTCACAAGCGTTTCTTCAAGTCATGGAATCAAGGCCATTTAGAGACAGTCAAATGTGCAAACCAATTTTTGGCTTTGATTTTCAAGAATGTACACAAATTTTACAATAACATGACTTCGTCAATACATTCTACATTAATATCTAATTGCCTTTCCCTTGGTATAATCGCTTTTCATACTGCTCATCTAGAAGTATTATAATCAGCTTAAAGTCACGGGAATGAATGTCCCTACTTGTCACGGACATAGAACCATGAGATGGGTATTGCAAAGACTAGGCCTTAAAACTAGACATATAATTATTGTGTCCAAAACTAGTTAGTGATGGGTATTGCCTTAGTGATGGATATTACCACAGTGATACAATTATTGTGTGAAAACTAGTTCGTGATGGGTATTGCCACAGTGATACAATTATTGTGAGAAAACTAGTTCGTGATGGGTATTGCCACCGACATAGAACCTTCTAGAATACTTCTAGAAGTTCTATAGTTCCTTAGACTTTTAGGACCTTCTAGATACTTCCTAGGGACTCTCATAATCTCTAGGAAGCCCCTGCAGAAGCTTCCTTAGTACTAGTATATCTAGGGGACGAGGTGAGGGACTCCTCACTCTCGTCAACACAAGTTAGGAGCAACTTTGAGTATTGTCTTGTCTTGAATCTTGATCAACTATCGATTTAGCTCAATATACTTTCTTGAGAACCACTCTTGTGTACTATTGCACTTCTTGTTCTTGGGTCCTTGTTCCTGCTCTTGTTCTTGTTCTCTTGTTCTTGTTCTTGAGTTCTTGTATCCCTGACAGTTTGACGAGAGTGACATTGACAATACTAGAGCTTGGTCTTACTTGATAAGAGTGGATTACCTCTTTCTTGAAAGTGCTAGAGCCTTCTAGAGGTTGCGGATTACCCTCCTCTAGGCTAGTATTGTTATGTGTTGTAAAATTCTTTCTTGATCAAGAGCGGATTACCCCTTTTTCAAGATTGGGTTTTAACATTTTAAAGGTTGCGGATTACCCACCTTTAATTGTCTCTACTCTTCATAGAATTCTTTTGTTTCCTTCTCTAGAGTGATTTCAAGATGTCGGGAGTTGTAGATACGAACCCAACAGACTTAGCTGAATCAAAACTAGACGCCGTTCTCAAAGCCATCGAATCCTTGTCGATTAGGACCAACCAAATTGAGAATTTTGTTACTAGACTTCACAATGATCTCGGGGCTGGACCTTCACAAACGAGTGTTGCGCCTCAAGTTTTTCCATCCAGAGAACCATCAATTCTTCCAACTCCAGAGGAGAATCCATCTCCTCAACATGTTGAGACTCCGAGATTCAAGGAGCCCCGGATTAGCCTTCCAGAGAAGTTTGATGGCACGCGCTTAAAATTTCGAGGGTTTGTTAATCAAATCCAACTTATTACCTTTCTTCAACCGCATCGCTATCCGACAGACGAATCGCGAGTAGGTCTAGTTGGAACCTTACTTACGGGGCAAACTCTATCTTGGTTTGCTCCTCTGTTTGAAAAAAGATCACTGATCTTGAACAACTTCGAGATGTTCTTAGCTGCTTTTGGAGAGGCGTTTGGAGAGCACGACAAGATTCGTTGGGCGACAACCAAGATTCGTTCTTTGCAACAAGGATCGCAATCTGCATCTGTGTATGCATCAGATTTTCGACAATTAGCGTGCGACATTAATTGGGACGAAGAAGCACTTATGAGTCAATTTCATTGGGGACTACGAGATGACGTCAAGGACCTGTTATTGTCTTTACCTGATCCTCAAACACTCAGTGAGGCAATAAGTCAAGCCGTGAAGTGCGACAATCGATTATTTTAGCGACGTCAAGATCAACGTTCTTGGACTTCATCAAAACCATATAGAAGTTCTTCTCACTCGGCTGCTTCGACAAATATTCCAAGCAGTCATTTAGAAGTGGAAGACATGCAAATTGATGCAGTTCGATTCAAGCCACTTACGCCACAAGAGAAGAAACGACGATTTGAAGAAGGTTTATGTTTGTATTGTAGAGAACCAGACCATAAAGCCGATAGTTGTTCCAAAAAGCAACACCGTCATACTTTCAAGACACGGAGCACGTTTGTGGGGGACCATCAACAATCAAAAAACGAAGAGACCCAGCCACAATAGAGACCGTGCGGTTGGACGAGTTCAAATCACAAGGTCTCTTCCTTTCCGGTCAACCTTCTCGTTGTTTTAACGGTCTTTTTTCTTTTGCTTGTTTGAACTTTGGAACATCCGCCTTAATAGATTCAGGAGCCTCTGCTTGTTTCATAGATGAAGATTTCGTAAAACTTCACAATAATCCTTTAGTTAAAAAACCTTATCTTGTTTCAATAGAAGTAATAGATGGATGTCCCTTAGCCTCAGGTCATGTCACCCACGAAACTACTCCTTTAGAAATAGAGTTAGAAGGCCATAATAGTTTTATTGTTTTCAATGTCATTAAAATCCCTACAAGCTCTATCATACTAGGACTATCTTGGCTTAGAAAATACAATCTTAATATAGATTGGAGTAACCTCAAAATCAAGTCATTCCCTAGTATGATTCCCTCTACACAACCAACTAGGTCCAAACTTCGTCACCCTAAACCATTGTTCGTTGGAGCAAAGGCTTTTATGAGAGCTGCGAAACATAGCAATCCATTTGTTATTTATGCAACTCCAGCTCGTGAAGAAGCGACTATGGGCACGAGCATTCCGGATCAATACAAGGAGTTTCAAGATGTTTTTGAAAAGAAGAATGCTGATATTTTACCGGAACATCGACCTTACGACTGCGCGATTGATCTGCAAGATGGCGCGCAACCACCTTTTGATCCAATTTACAACCTCTCGCAAAACGAACTTGTAGCGTTGAAAGAATATATTGAAGAAATATATTGAAGAGAATCTTGCCAAAAAAACTTCATTCGACACTCAAAGTCCCCAGCTGGTGCCCCAATACTCTTTGTCAAGAAGAAGGACTGCTCTTTACGAATGTGTGTCGATTATCGCGGCTTGAACAAGATTACTGTGAAGAATCGATACCCGTTGCCGTTGATATCTGGGCTTCTTGATCAACTTGGACAGGCCAAGATCTATACGAAAGTTGATTTACGCGGAGCTTACAATCTAGTACGCGTTAAAGAAGGGGACGAATGGAAAACTGCATTTTGAACAAGGTATGGTCATTTTGAATACAATGTCATGCCTTTCGGACTTACGAATGCACCTGCCATATTTCAACATTTGATGAACGACCTCTTCAGCGAATTTTTGAATAAATTTGTCGTGTACTATCTAGATGACATTTAATCTATTCCAAAAATGTTGAAGAACATAAAGAACATGTGAAGCTTGTATTACAAAAACTACGAGATGCTGGATTATACGCAAAAGCAGAAAAGTGCGTATTTCATCAACCGCAAGTGGAGTTTCTTGGGTATATTATTTCAAATGAAGGCTTATCTATGGATCCAAAGAAGATTGAAGCTATCACGAATTGGTTAACTCCTCGAACGGTACGTGATGTACAATGTTTTCTCGGATTTGCTAATTTTTGTCGAATTTTCATCCAGAATTATTCTCAAATTGCTGCTGCATTGACTCGATTAACATGCAAAGACAAACTCGATTGGGGACTTGAAGCGGAGACTTCTTTTCAAAATCTGAAGACTGCTTTTACAACGGCTCCAATTTTGATTCATCTAGACTTTTCAAAACCATTTTACATGGAGAGTGATGCATCAGACTTTGCATTAGGTGCAGTCTTATCTCAAAAAGGAGATGACGCAAAACTTCATCCAGTTGCGTTCTACACTAGAAAATTCTCTGCTGCAGAAATCAACTACGAGATCCATGACAAAGAATTACTTGCTATAGTGGACTCGTTTCAAGTATGGCGTCATTTCCTTGAAGGCGCTTCGCACTAGGTGACTGTATATACAGATCACAAAAATCTTGAGTATTTTATGTCAGCTCGTGTATTAAATCGGCGACAAGCTCGTTGGAACATGTCATTATCTCGTTTTGACTTTGTCATCACATATTGGCCTGGAAAACAACAAGGATTATCAGATGCTTTATCTCGAAGATCCTATCTTGCGCCTAAAGAAGGAGATGCAGCATATGATCAACAACGAACAATTCTTCTACAGACCGAGCAATTTCGAGTTCATGGAGCGACTACGGCTATGCCAGTTGACTCATCATTTCTTGACCAAGTTTGTGCAATATCAGCAACGGACCCTCCTGTTCTTGACATTCAGCGTCGCTCTGAGATTGATCGCGACAATTTCAAGTTTGTGGATGACCTCTTGTATTTTGAGGAGCGCTTGTATATTCCAGAAGGTTCTGCACGCCTTCACATTCTTCAAGCCCGTCATGATTTTCCTGCAGCCGGACATTTTGGGTTCAACAAGACGTTAGAACTCATTTCTCGAAATTTTTGGTGACCTCAGATGTGGAAGGCTGTCAAAAATTACGTTCTTTCTTGTTACATTTGTTCTAGATCGAAGAATTCACGACATCGTCCGTATGGACTTTTGCAGCCGTTGCCTATTCCAAAGCAGCCATGGTCTTCTGTTTCTATGGATTTCATCACCGATTTACCTCCATCAAAGTTATTTGATACCATATTCGTGATTGTTGATCGATTGGCAAAAATGATACATTTTATTCCTTGCAAGAAGACAATCACCGGAGAAGAGACAGCAAAATTATTTTTGGACAACATTTATCGATATCATGGATTACCGGATGACATCGTTTCAGATCGTGAACCGCAATTTGTCTCTAAATTTTGGAGATCTCTCTTTGAAATCTTGAAGGTGCAAATCAAACTCTCTTCAGCTTTTCATCCTCAAACTGATGGCCAAACGGAGCGGGTAAACCAAGTATTGGAGCAGTATTTGCGTTGCAACATCAACTATCAACAAGACGATTGGACCGTGCACTTGCCATTGGCTGAGTTTGCGTATAATAATACCGTTCATGCATCGACTCAACAAACGCCATTCTATGCCAACTATGGATATCATCCAAAGTTTGACATGTTAAATCAGTCAAAGAATGAGAATCCGGCAGCTGTCAACTTTGCAACAAGATTATCAAAACTCCATGCGTTGATGAAGATTCATTTAAGAGAAGCCCAAGATCGCTACAAAGCCGCCGCAGATAAACTTAGAAAGGAATCACCGTCATTCCTAGTCGGCGACAAAGTATGGTTTATTCGGCGGAATATCAAAACTACAAGACCATGTGATAAGTTGGACTATCGTCGATTAGGACTATTCTCTATTTAGCAACAAGTCAATCCGGTGGCTTTTTGGTTGGACCTACCAGCATCTATGAAGGTACATCTTGTTTTTCATGTATCACTGTTAAAACCATACAAAGAGTCGAATATACCAGGAAGAAAGCAACCACCACCGCCCAGCATTGAAGTTGATACCCACGAGGAATATGAAGTTGAAAAAGTACTTGATTCGCGGCGAAGACGAGGCAAATTAGAATATCTTATACACTGGCGTGGTTACGACATCAATGAACGGACGTAGGAACCAGCAATAAATGTCATTGGCGCGCTTCAAAAGGTACAGGAATTTCATCGACGCTATCTTGATAAGCCACGACCTATTCGATGATAACTTCAACAAGAAGCTCTTCCGTTGAGAGCTGTATATAAAGAGGGGAGAGCAGTCAAAGAGCAACACAGCTCTCAACCTCAGAAACATCTTCTCTTGTACTTCTTTTCTTTTCAGTATGTCTAATTGGAAGGTATTTCCAGACTCTTTAGATTCTGAATCGCAACCGGAGTCTGAGCGTGAGTCGTCTTTATCACAATTGCCGAACTAGCCTGTAGATCCTTTGCCACCACACGAGCCTCGAAATGAAGCTGGACCTTCTCAACAACGAAGACGGTCTCGAGATGAAGAACCTCTTGAACCACGGCAACGTCGAAAAATACCTAGTAGCAGATCGTTGGTGATTGTCATCGAAGTAGAGCCTGCTTTTGAAGGTCGCCCGGAAGCTGTATTTGAAGGATTTTTTTGCAGCGAAGATACAGAGGTTCAAGCATGATCTCAAGTAGCGGGCGTCGGTCATTATCGCTGGTTGCAAGGGCCCTTAAATCACATGACTCACGCTAGACAACTTGAGTATGTCGGAGAAACCATGAGACATATTTTTGATTTTCTTCGTCTCTGATCGAGAGTCCACAACAACACTCCTCGTGAAGACTCGTCGCTAGAAAGGGAGGTGATGTCATGGACATAGAACCATGAGATGGGTATTGCAAAGACTAGGCCTTAAAACTAGACATATAATTATTGTGTCCAAAACTAGTTAGTGATGAGTATTGCCTTAGTGATGGATATTACCACAGTGATACAATTATTGTGTGAAAACTAGTTCGTGATGGGTATTGCCACAGTGATACAATTATTGTGAGAAAACTAGTTCGTGATGGGTATTGCCACCGACATAGAACCTTCTAGAATACTTCTAGAAGTTCTATAGTTCCTTAGACTTTTAGGACCTTCTAGATACTTCCTAGGGACTCTCATAATCTCTAGGAAGCCCCTGCAGAAGCTTCCTTAGTACTAGTATATCTAGGGGACGAGGTGAGGGACTCCTCACTCTCGTCAACACAAGTTAGGAGCAACTTTGAGTATTGTCTTGTCTTGAATCTTGATCAACTATCGATTTAGCTCAATATACTTTCTTGAGAACCACTCTTGTGTACTATTGCACTTCTTGTTCTTGGGTCCTTGTTCCTGCTCTTGTTCTTGTTCTCTTGTTCTTGTTCTTGAGTTCTTGTGTCCCTGACACTACCTTACTTATTCTAGAAAACAAAAATTTCAATTTGGAGTTGGTACAATATCAATATACCTATGAACAAAACACGAAAGTATTGTAAATATTTGAAAATACAGTAAATACTTACAAATACAACACATGTACTATGCGGTATTTCTTATGTTTGGAAATTTTTGTTATCTTTTTTTATGTTTTTGGATTGTGTTCTCTTATTCATGTTCCATTAGTGTATGTATTCCGATCTTGATCCATGTACCAACTCGTTTCATAATTTAACGTATAAATTTTGTCCTAAAACATACATGGATAAGCCACTCACTTAGAAAATTCACAATAATTATGTGTGAGTCTGTCCTTAGCATGAAAGATTGCAACAGAGAGGTGTTGACATAGGTCATTGCTAAACATCTTTACTTTCACTTTGGAAAAATTTGCCAAATTCTATTTAACTTTAAAGTCACACACCTTCCAAAATCTCATTTTTGAGTGTGCATTAACCCTTAAACGACAATGCAAGCCCTACGGGCTTGGTTATATTTTGGGAGAATCTTGCTTATAACATTTACTCCATTGCACCAAATGGGGTTTTAAAAATGCCAAATCGAGCACCTTAGAGAAATCTATACTTCTTTAGAATAGAGCCAAAGTAAATTATAAACAAAATCATGCTTAAAATGGAATTTAAAAGAGATATTGGGTTTGATATGAGGAAAGCATATGTCGTTTAAGGGTTAAAGGGGTCAAAAACATACTACAATCTTCCAATCCCGCCATCAGATGATTTTGTAATTTTGATAAAATGTTTGTATTCTAATTGAGAATACAATTGTACAATTACTTTCTAAATTAGTCCATTATATTTCTACCAGTATCAATCATAGTGAAAAAAACCTAGTGAAAAACCCAGTGAAAACCAGTGAACCCAACTACAGTACCCAAAGCGTTAAAGGGTTAGAGCAACTCCACCACAATCCTCCCAGGGCCCCTTACACTCCAGAAGTAAATGAAAAGTGCCAAGGGCCCTTCCAAAACGGCTCTTCACTCTGGATCATAGCGTGTCAAAAAATGGCCCTTCAAATCACTATTTAGTTGGCTAAATCCCCACATCCTACTTGTGATTGGTCCATTGACTATTTAATGTGTACTTTTGATGTGTGAGGGACCTCCAAGGGTAGGGGAGTGTAAGTGCAAGGGCCCTTCAAATGTAAATGAATAATTTGAGCGAGTCATCTCTAGCGTGTAGGGTGCTCTTAAAAACACATTGCTATATATTTTGCAATCTGAGTACGGTTTGAGGAACTAATAAAAATGTCTCCCTTACCTGCTCAAAACAGCGTACTCAAGGAAAGGAGCGTGGACATCAATTCCGTGCTAGGCCTCGATCCAGTAACTAGCATGTGTCATCATACACTTCAAGCACCTCGGTCCTGTGCTCATACCAATTGAAATTCAAAATTCAAAATCATATGTACTCGCATCCACAAAGTATTACAGAGTCCATGATTCCTGCTCCGTCTGAGAGAAGGTGACAAACAAGCCTACATGCTGTACAAAATAAGTTTGCAGAAGAAGCAGTAGTGTCTGCAACTTCTGGTGCTAGACAGTCCGAAAACAACGGAATTCAACAAAAATTTAAACCTGCAGAACCGGATGTCGAGGAATCTTTACCTTCCCATCGCGTTGCTGAAACTTTGAAAGGACGCACCCACTTGGAAACATCGGCTATGTCTACATGACACAAGATGACGCAAGTCAAGCTGGGAGACCCAACTTAAGCCTCTTAAATTAAGGAAGATAATGTGCACAGAAGGTAAACATAGTTTATTATGTGACTTGCCACCCAACCATAGAAGTGAGATATTGTCCTAAAGACAATGATATCTCCAAGCCACACTTATAGTTCGAGTACCGTCTGTCTACATACGTAGAATATGTACAGACTAACTAGACTATCACTTTGGTGTTCTAACTAACTTGGAGTTATGCAATCTTGGTCTATCAGTTCCCTCATAAGTAACTTAATTACCATATGAGTAACTTAGACATAGACCCTTGGTCTATCAGTTCCCACATGAGTAACTTAATTCCAACTTACGCCATAGATCCATGTCTCACAAGCGCACGATTACTCCAGTTTACGTCTGCTGGTACGCCTAATTAAGTTGTCAAAATTTTAGGGAGGGTGAAGGAGGTGGAACCAAACACCTTAGCCTTGGTGTCGGGGATTAACTCATGACCAGGCTTCTCGGACAGGGAACCATCGCGACCAACTAGGTAAGGGTAGGCCAAGAGATGTCCAGGAAGATCCACCACCTCTTCTTGAGTGAACATATCCCAAAGCTCGTCCGCTCGATGGTTCACTAAGCGGACGCAGTCGGTGCTCCATGGTTCCAGAAAGCTGCTCCTGAGGAAGCCAAGATGCTCGAACCACAACGCCATTCGAAAGCCATGTATCTGGCCCCTGGCAGGGCTATGGGTTGCAAGGTGGTAAGGCTGGTAAGATCCCATGGCGATTTCAGAGTCAAGGGCACCATTCAGAGATCTCTCATTGATGTTGGCAGAACCCACTATTATGTACTCATCGTCAACTGCAAGCAAGGACACACATAGTCATGAACAAAAAGAACATAACATCAAGAAACCAGTGGGCGCAATAATCAAACTCCACAGACCAAATGTTCAGACACCATAATTTTAAAAAGCTAGTTTCTGTAATGGATGAGGCAACCGTCCCCTTGATCCGATACTCGACGATGGATTTGGGTCTCTGAAGCGTAGAACGTCAAAACAACAGACACTACAAAATGTGACCACCAGCCTTAAGAAACGAAATGAGCAATGAGAAAATGAATATTAAACTATCATAGATGCAAAAGATCCATGACACAAACTAATCTCCAAGTCATAAAAATCGGAAAGGTGGCGTGCATTATTATCCAGGGCATAAATTCAAAACACCAACCCGAACATTTTTTGACTAGAAGTGACAGTTTCAAAGAAGTCAGTTTGGACATACCAATCATCATTTTTGAGTGCACATAAATCATGAAGCGGCGGTTCTCCTGGGCAGATATGTAGTATGGGTCTTCACTTGTCAACGGAGGCATATACTCACCCGGCAACCGAGTTTCGCGGTTTCCTAAACAAAAAATAGTAAGATACTCCCTGGGATGTTGGTCGATTATCCGCTTTGCACTTAATGCAATGCCTATCTCTCTGTACATCATTTGAAATGTCCTCCTCTGCCAGTCCAGAATTGCCCTGACTGGTTGGCTTTCAGGTTTGCCTTCCGGATAAATAGGTATCACAATGTAGACCGTAAAGCGTTCACCGGCTTCAATTTTGCTCACAATCTTGCGAACGAGCTCGATGGGAATGAGGTTGGAAGCCCCAGCCCCCTGCTCTGATTCCCAACCAAAACTGCTGCCCACAAAGTACTGATTCTCTATGTATATGAAATTCCTCGCACGCCTGATGGCATTGATGTAAGCATGCTGAATACTGCGGTCAATCGTGTTATCTTTCCCACTAATCAAACCCTGAATTGCAGCCTGTTCAGGAGACTCTGGAAAGCCAGCAGCAGCTCCTACACACATAAAGCAGCATAGGAATAGAGCTTCAAATTCTGGACAATTCAAAGTAAAAAAGCAAAATACAACAAAATGTTTAAACTCCAAATTATAGTTACAATTACGGTTCACACAGGTACCACAAGCTTCTCAATCAAGATCTGGGCCCGAGGCACTAAATAAACGAAAACACATTAGAAAAACAAAAGTATTACAAATTGCATTAAGATTTCAGTACAAATAACCGTAGAATATATATTCCCGAATCAGATTTTTAGATAAATGCCATTTGAAACCCGACAAAGGGTGCACATGGCCAGAACAATCACTTACCTGCATCAATGGAGCGAAACACCTGCACGTTCCAAGTCTCCGGATCGTCCTGGGTTGTGACCTCCGTGGGAATAAGACCAAGCTCTTTGACGGGTAAAAGCGCAGCTTCAAAACTCCTCCCCGCTTGCTTTTTCCATCGTTGTTCAAAGTTGTAGAGAACGTCCCAAGCAGCCGGACCTTCCAATCGAGAGTGGATATCGTGCCAAGGTTCACGAGGTCCACCGCGTTCAACGGAGCCATCGGGGAAGGTCGAATAGAAGTCCGTTTTATGAGTCGTATCAAGTGTACGAAACAGAGAATGATGTTGAGTGTCGTAGCGGCCGTCGCAAAGGTCCAGCCCTCCCACAAAGCTGACGATCCTTCGTCGAGATGCAACCCCAGGTTCGGCAGCATCGACAATCACAGTTTTCTGATGATGCGAGAAAAGGAATCGAATTTGGGCCGACTGTTTCAGAGTCAAGCTGCTGTCTGGGTTCCTCGGACAAAGGTAACAATTCACATTGCTCCCTTTAAAGTAGCGTGCCGTTTCTTCATCATGGGTTTTCATAACACCCACCTTGTAGAGCCGAAACGACGTCCTGTCATCCCAAACCATAACGTTCACTCGCACTCCCTGATTAGCCTTCTGCTTCAGAAGCTCCCCCAAAGTCAAGCCCTCCCAACCTGGCACTTGCCTGGTAGCATCCCGACAGAGTTTGATCTCAGTATACACCGACCAGCCTGTGATATAGATCAGTCGCTGTGCGTTGTAAATTGCTTCAAATATATCTTCCCAACAACGATGTGGTTGATAGACCTGATCACCGGCCAGGTAAATGGGAGGCAGGAAGTTGTCAGCCATGTGAGCATCCTGGTACAAGGTTACCTTACAACCTTTTCTTTGGGGAAAGTAGCAATATGGAATACCTTCATTCCGTGAGTCCAAAACACCTCTCCCCCATAGCGGGTCACGCCTCGCCTCAAAAAACTGTAAAGAAAACCGTATTCGTGCAGGCGTAATCTCCTTAGTGTAGTCATTGATGATATTATAATAATCATCAATCTTTTTTCCTGCTTGAACAAATAATTTGTCAACCAGCAGGCCTAGGACGTTTGAGAATAATAGATGGGGAGACAATCAAAATACATGGATTATTAGAGCTCCCGCGAACAAACAAAACAATAAAAGTAGTGCTCAGGATATTGAATATATGTTTTAACGGCAGCAATGGCTAGCAATTCCTCAACTTGTGCTATTCTTCTTACAAATCAGCCGGGACTGCATCCCAGGGGATTGAGTAACATCCAGGTACACACTCAGCAAGCTTCGAAAGGAACATGGGAAGAATGCCTGCCTGAGAGAAGATCAATGACTGGAACTCGTGCTCTGCCAACCACGGCGGTAGCCACAATGGCAGCATCCTTGATGGAAACTATCACTTGTGACACCGTATGTGCGCAGTAGATGCGAAATGTCTCTTCCCAAACTGGATCTTTGGGTTCACCTTGCAAAATACGAGTACGCCCAACTCTAGTCTCCCCAAAATCCACGGTGGCGTAGTATTGACTCTGTCCTTTTCCCAAATGCAGTTTTTCTTCTGTGGTCTCGACGAGCTTCAAGCATATACACATCTCAACCATTTTAGTTCAAGTAGTCAGGTGTGCCACAGGGTTAGCTCTTTCGACCATCTGCTTGGCAAAATCAAGATAACATAACGTAGTAGAAGAGGCGAAAAAACAATCCCGTGACCATTGGAAACTTCCGAGCACTCAGAGTAGTAATGCACATATTCACAGTAGTCTCCGATTCAATTCCACTAAGAGATTGCACTTTATCGCGTAGAATCATACCTTTCTGAAAAACGAAGGAGCTTTCCCCGACTTGCGATCTTGGTTCACGATATTTTCAGCATTGTGGATTGTGACGACCAGAGTCCCATGTAGCAAGTATTTCGCCATGGTGAATCCCAAACGACAGTATCTGCTCTTTTAACCGCGTAATTTCTGTGTTTAACACCTGCACAGACAAACCACAGTTGGTGCCTGGCTCACACATCTAAAAGAAATTAAGAATCTTAAACCATGATAGATACATCCTAGGTCAACGCCTCCAATGCCCGGACCATCTACAGCACAGTCAATCAACAAAACCAGAAAACTGATACATGACAATTTGCCTGAAGCGGTTCAAAATTTGCTCGCAACGGTGTCAACACAACGCAAATCGCAGAACTCTAGATAAGAAAATTGCTACTCAGATTAGAGTGTCTACTCCAGACACCAAAAAGACAGAGTTCCTTAAAAGACTTCGAGCTCATCCTATCGCCTCAAATTAGAAAAAAATCGTAAACAGCATCGGGCACCTAAACACACTACGCATGAATGCTGACGCACTTAAATAGAGAGTCGAGAAAGACTGAAGCTCTCGAGACGTGATAATTCAGGTTATCCTAACCGGCAGAGTTTCCTGCTGTAAAAACCACGTCACATACATGAATAACGAGACGACACGAATTGTCACGCCATAATGCGGCACTCGAAACAATTGGATCTAGGATTTCACAGACATCAAGTACTAGGCTATCTTCTAACGAAACACGTAACTGTAAGCCACCCTGAGCTTCCCTCTAACAAATAGTACAGTTCACAACCTCTACATAAGCAGGAACACCAACGCACACGGAAACAGAGTCGAGACAAACGTAGAAACATAGAATGATAGAAACTCGACCTGATAATCCAGGTTATAAGAAAAACATGTCGCATGGAAACGGGAATCTAGTCAACCACTGAAACGCCATAGCAACAAAAACAACAACAAAAAGATGCTCTGACGAGGCAAAACTACCGTACTAGGAAGGCAGTGTCGGTAGAATAATTCCCCAAAAAAAATTTAAATTTAAGGCAGTGTCGGTAGAATAATTCCCCAAAAAAAATTAAATTTAAGGCAGTGTCGGTAGAATGATTCCCCAAAATAATGTCGAAAAAAGATTTAAGTTTATTAAGTATGTTGTCGAAGTCAATAAAAATGAAGTCAACAAAAAGCCGAAGAGAAATAAAACAAAGTCTACATACAGAAATCTTCAATATCACAACAGTAGAAGATCCTCTTGTCAAACGCGAGAAGATCCTTTCTGTGCGCGCTATAGTTTATTTCTTTATTTCTTTGGCGTGGTACAAAAGAACAGTTCGTGATTTTAGAGTGTGATTATAAAGAATTCAAAGTTTAGTCTTTTGTAATTTAACCCTTTAGCGCGCCGGCGTCCAGATTCTGGACGCCGGATGAATTTCAGGAGCTCGATTTCTGTAGGTACCGGATGTTTTTCATCCATTTTTTATTTTTTTTCATTCTTGTACTAGTTGAATACCATTTGTACGGTATGGATCTTCCAAATAAGATAATGTGAATTTTTGAATATTTACAAAAGTGATTAATGTCAAGTTTCAATCTTAGTTCAAAAAGAAAGACCTTAAAGATGATTTTCCATAGTAAGTAGAATCAAATAATGGAAACCATACCATCTCGTAGTGCATGTCATTCTAATTTCATTACAATATTTTTAAATTTTTTTGTGTTAATTTTGGATTTTTAATTGAATTTCAAGAGAAAATCTTGCAAAATTACTTTAAAAATATTAATAATAAATATGATGAATCCAACCGTACGGATGTTATCTACACATTGACATTTACAACTTTGTTTTGTACATCAACTCCATTTCTGTTTTTCATCGACCATTTTATAACAAATCTTTGAAAACAGTGTTGAATCGGGACGTTAAAAGGTTAAAGCCGTACTAAGGTCGAGCCACCCATTACCAACCAGGGACACAAAACCGATCAGGCCTAATTTCTAGATTGTGAAAGAACAGATGTACCTCATTTGTACATTTGAGCATATGATCGGTTTTGGGTCCCGAAGTACTTTTCACTTCAAATAATTATAACTATTTGAATAGTGGGAATAAAATCACGGAACTTTTTGCATTCAACAAGAACCTTATGTTTGCACACATGAAAAATCCTAAACAAATTATATACCATAATATCATATGCTAAAATCCTTAAGTGGTCGGTTATGGGTGGCTCGACCTTACTTCAAACCGTGGTTCATTCAACTCAACCAGCCCACTCAAGCGCCTACTCAGAGTGGAGGCCGTCCGTGTGGGACCTGATACAGTGGTGCCAACTTGAAAACTCTGGCCAAATCAACTGCATGGCTCATGCTTGACACATGCCCAACTGAATCGTTTGTTTCTCATCCATTCACTTCATCTCTCCTTCAGAACCCTAGGGCTATGCCCATCATTGATCAAGGATCGGACAGCTGAGGATTGTTTTAGAGTTCACCGGCTCGACTTACTGCAGGATCAAGAAAACCGTCCTCTTACTAGCTAAGGTCGAGCCACCTAAAACCGACCAGGTACCTAATGTCGATAATTTCTACACATGGCTTTCATTTTAGAACGCACATCTAAATATGTCATAGAGCCTTTATTGTTTGTTGACCAAAACGATAAACCATCTATGGTCTACCTAGATGTGCGTTCTAAAATGAAAGCCATGTGTAGAAATTATCGGCATTAGGTACTTGGTCGGTATTAGGTGGCTCGACCTTAATCATGTATAGAGTGCTAAGTGGGGACTCAAGTCTGGGGACTCGAGTCCAGCTGTTTTCGCAATTGACATCTATCTTCAGGAGCGGGCTTAGATCAAGGTTTCTCAAGTGGGTACAGTTTCTCAAGTGGGTGCAAGATATATCGAGAGAATCTCTGACTACTAGCTTCTCACAGTAGTCTAGACGCTGGTTTTTCTAACTCGACTAGACTACTCAGAGCTTACTCTGAGTAGCACACTTATGCGTGGGACACATGACAGACTAGTGTTCGGCTTGATAATATATTCAGTACAGTAGTTACGAAGTCAGCAATTGGTGCCCATCTCGCTCTATTTCAAAGCTTTTCGGAAGACGTAATGTTGAGAGATGATTGAGTTCCAAGCTCTGTATCAAGCGATGTTATTGATATTTGGAAGGCTAGTGTTTGGTTTTGTTTCAGGTGGATGGATGTTTTAGTGCTGAGAAGCTTTGTTATGTAGCGGTGGTGATGCAGGTGAGAGAGGTGGGTGTTTGTATTCAAGCGCTCGGGATTGAGCTAGCTCTGTGGAGGGGGACAGCTGAAGAACGCTTTGGTTTGCTTTTCGGATTTTAGGTCGACAGAGTTTCGCAGTCGCCAATCGCGGTGGATTCAGATTTGTACTTTGATGACAGCGATGCTTGTGTAAGCCGTATCCTTTCTGAATAGGCATTCGAGCGATGGGGAGTCGTTTCTAGAATGCCTCTCTGTTTCACGCTCTGTCAATGCGGTAAGTGCGTCCTTGCTATGGTGCTTCGACTTCCTGCAATTTTGTTTTTGTATGCAAGATTCTCACCTCAATGCGATAGCAGGAACATCTTAATTAATATTAAGGCAAATTCATACAAAATGCGTCGTCCATAGCTTAGATCATTAGGCTAGGGTTGACTTGTTGGTGTTGGACTCTAGATCAGTGATAATGGCTTATATTGAAGGTCTACTTGTATCAAAATTAAGGACAGTAAACGTAAAATAGCTGTTGAAATTCTAGTTGAGTATGAAAATGAATTCCTTCAAGCTTTGCAAATGGCTCTCTCCTAGCGAGAAAGGTTCTCCAGACCTCTCCTTGCTTCAATGCTTGAAACCTCGGCATCACAGCCAACGAGACGGAACCCCATGCACTCAATACCTGCTCAGGTCACACGTCAAAATCCTCAAAAAAATAAATGAAACATAATCTGAAAACTAAAACTCTAGAAAAACTGGTATTTTTAAAAGAAAACATCAAATGACACAATCCTAGCAGGGATCTAATGGCCCAGAGTAGTTGCTGTTCATGAATGGTGCCAAACATGTGCTTAAATCTGGCGGAATCCAGCAATCTCTAATCCAACGGTGCAGTGAACCAATTCACCTTCTATTTCTGCATCGACTGAGTACGTACAAGCTCTATGTGTACACATGGACTGTTGTGATCATAAATCATTCCTTGAATCGGAAAATCATGGCCTTCCAGATGGCTCTCATTCAGTGGTGCTCACAGTCAACCCACTGTTGCAGGAGACACTGGACGAGTGAAATGAACACAAATGGATCCACCAAATTGTGACAGTTGTGAAAATGGACCCACTGTATTGTGAACAAGTTGAATCACCAAGCAAGTTACCGTATTTGACTTAAGTTCTACAGTGCGGGGAGACTCTGTTGTCCTATTATGGCCCATTTCCACTCATCCCACTCAAGTGGGGCTCGTACAAAACAACTCAGAAACGGTCAAATGCACTAGTTGAAATCACCAGGATTTGAAATAGTGCCGGCGATCTAGCTGTACTTATTTTCCTTCTTTGACATGTTGTCTTGAGGGTTTGTCTTTGGTGTTGGTGCTACATGAATTTCGTTTCTGTAGATGAAACAATTGTCCACATGATGCATGCAACGATGTCTTTGATTTTCCTCGCAATCAGGTGAGTGCGTTTAATTTCATGTAGGGGTGAAACCGATGTGGAAAGATGTTTTTTGTTTCAATTTAGTCTGTGTCGGTGAGGTGCTTGAGTTTTGAACTTTGGGAAGGCGATGGGTTACAGAATTCAAACCACTTTGGTTGGGTTTTATAGTGCTGCTCAGGTGGTATGTTTTGGATCTGATTCGAACACAGTCGGTCGGTAATGATATGTACAGTACAGGATGTGGCAATTACAAGTGGTCTGACTGTCGTATCAAAACGCCATGTATTATGATTAAGTTAAAAGAGGCCATTTATAATCTGAGTGCAGTACTCTTGAAGGAATTTTTTTGTTCAAGCAGTAGAATTGATGTTACCTGGCTCCATTGCTGTGCCTCTTCTGATGGCTGGTGAGGCGTTAGCCATGTGATCGATGCTGCAAATTTCGGTGCGCTGAAGATCTTTCTGATGCGTGCATAAGATCGTGGCATTTCGTCGTTGTCAGCATAGACTGCCCAAATCTAACACGCAACGAAACACAAAGGTTACAGGATGAATCATGCGGAAAAGCCTTCAAGATACACCAAACATCGTAATTACGGAGTCTAAGATGCTTTGCAGTACAAAAATATCCATGTGTGCGGAACAAATCTTGGTAATGTGAAGATTTTGCAAGGTCCCACAGTGATTGCTCAATACTGAAACGCTGTTGTGAAGAATCATGAGGAAACAGAATTTTTAAGAACAGTTTATATGTTGGGGGTGAATGCATTTGAAAACCTTCAGAGTGGTCTCAAATGTGCAAACGAACAAGATTTCGGTGGTGAGATCAAAGACATATATACCTGATCAGCCTTGACGAGAGCCTCGACTCGGTCCTTGTCGAAGTTATAAAAGTCAGAATCAGGCACGTTGGTCACAAGCACATTCTCCGGAGCTTCATCACGTTCACTGCGTCTGTGCTTCTTCTGTGGCGGACCAAAAGCAGCTTTGGCATGTGTTCGTTTGGCTTTGTCTTCGTTACTTTTTTTTAGAGAACATGGAAGCAAGGGTGCGAACTTGACGTTTAGACTTCTGAATACTTGAATCTCTCTTCTTGGAGTTTCCTGGAGTCTGCATGTCATCGGAAAGAATTTTTTGTTCGGTCTCCTAGCCCTCCTTTCTTTGACCTTGGTTCCCTCATCAAGGTCCAAATCATTAAGCTGCTCTAATTTCACCGGCCCGAAACCTTTGCTCTCAAGTGGAGTCGTCTTCTCGGTCCTCCACACTTCTCTTACGGCCTTGATGGTCGACCCACGGCACCGTCGGCGGCTTGAGCCCCAAGGTTCGATTCGTGTGGTTGCCCGTGTTGAGGTTGATCATATCGTGCCGGTCTGGGCTATGGTACTTCAAGGAGCCCCAGCCTCACGAGTAGAGACGCTTGTACAAATCTGCAGTTCTCACCGCTGGAGAGTTCTGCACAATACCACATCCAATTTATATCAGCAAAGCAATGGTCCATCAAAAGCTAATCGTGGGTGATAAAAATCAGCAAGAATGGTTAATTCACCTCCCAGCCAGCAATTAAGGAGATGGATCCAAAGTTGAAGATGATCATCAATTGATGTAAAAATAAAACTAATTAGACCACAGATTGGTACTTTTATGACTGGAAGAATGACTGCGTTTATGACTGCGCGCAGTCATAAAATCAGTTTTTGTGACTACGCGTCATATTTTCTGCTGACAGTTTAGAGTGACACGCGCGGTGACAGGGCGGGCTTGTTACCGACGAGTTGCTTTAGACACCTAGTCATATGAATAAATACGACACAGAACGTATACTTGGGCTACACGTACGTGCCACTTCAGCATCTCCAGCCACCAACTTGACCGGCCTCAAGTCCTTGACTTTGTCATATTCTCCCAGTCATAAAAGTACCAATCTGTGGTAGTATAAGCAAGCATGGTTAACTAAGCAGCCGGCGGTGGATAAAATGTAAGCTAAGATAAAACTTGGTATATATTAGTAATGAAATCCTGGGAACATCATTGATGCACTGCCAATAAAACAAACGTAAGGGTGTGTGAGTGTAAATTAATGTATTACCAGTGCGTAAATTACTTGCGCAGGAGTAAGATACCATGCAGAAGCTGGTCCTTCTCCTACTGCAGCTTAGATACTTCAGACCGCATGAAGGCTACCATCCCAACCTCTTAGCCCACTGCAATTGTGTGCTCCAGCCCATGGATAGTGCTCTCCAAGCTCCTCACCTTACGGTCAGGCCATCGTTCGAGCCCGAATTTTCGGCACACTTTCTTCGAACTAGTCGTGCAGATGCCGAGCTTCTTTGCCGCGTCGACGACACTCAAGTGGAAGTAGATCGACAGATCCGACGACTTCAAACCTTTGCTCTTGGAGTCGTCTTTTCGGTCCTCCACGCTTCTCTTACGGCCTTGATGGGCAACACACGGTGGACGTGAGCCAGTGCTCTTCTGACGAACACTGTTACAAAACAAATGAGAGACTCACATATCCCTGCCTGGTAGAATGTAGTTGTGTTAATACTTCACAATTAATCACATTGCAAAGACGGTACCGACCTTCTTCAGCTCTTAAACTTTTTTATTAATTCGTTGCACGGACGTATAATTGTGTACAAAGATTGCAGCTGTGCGCAATGGAGTCCAATGGATACTTACGATAAGCACAACAAGATAACTCGAAAGAAACACTGGCAGGTAATACATTGTTAAGACTGTGCAGAACTGACTGAAACGAGCAGGTATATAGTTGTTTACATACTGTACAATAATCAAAAGACATTAACTTCTAAAGTCAACTAAAAATATACTGTTGCAAAATGAATGCTAGCTACCTTGAGCTCGTCAATGGTGTCTGCCAATTAATCAAGCATTGAGCATATAACGGGCCTTACATCAGAGACACATTCCATACGCAGCTTGGAGTTCATCTCTCTCTGCTCCCATAAGTCATCGATAGCGAAGGAGAACTGTGCCACAAGCAATAGAATTTTTTTACAACTTTAGCAGAATTGATGGTATGATGAATGTACAAACCCATACATTCACAACGTCGGCGTTCTCGAAAGACATGGAACAACTGCAGGTGGGATGTTGTCGAGTGAGGCGAACCCTCATGCTCCTCATAAAATCTCCCACATTGATTTTCCACTCTCTCGCAATACCCCCGACTTCCTTCGTAGAAACTGCAACAACACACAATTAACCTTACCAAACTAAACCATATCCAGAATCTCTCTGCATAACGTGAGAAAACAAATGTCGTCCTAGAAGTTGTCATATAATTACATGAGATCATAGAACCACAAATTAAGGATGACTTGTAACAAGGAGAGGGAACACTAAACAAGAGAATGACGCTTACCACTGCAAGACCATGCCTGAAATCCATCGTAGACGACGACGGAAAAGTTTGTTGTCTGCCAAATAGACCTCAAGCAAATGTAGTCTCCATCACTAAGCTCCAAACGTGCAAAGTTGTATGGTCCCTCAGTCTCAACCATGTCTCCAATCTCTATCAACTGCAAGGGTTGTTACTATGAGGTGATAACTCACACTTTAAAAAATTCGTCTCAAAGCCACACCCATCAAAGCCAATGTCCGAAAAACAAACACCTTCACAAAAACGGACTTAGACAAGTCTTCGACTACGTCTAAATTTTGGGAATCCAAAATAAATGTGGTTCTTAAGGGCTTACCCTGAAACCTTTGTACTCACTCTATAATGTTCGTCACCAGTTACATAACTCCTGCTGATCGTGCTTGAACCTAGCTATCACAATTCTCAGAAAAATGTTAATAACATCAGGAGCAATACTGAATGTTTGCACGCCAAAGCTCAAAACTAGAGAAGAACCGTGAAGCTCGATCATGTTGGGGACTGATGGGGACTTCCAGAAACTGCCTTGGAAAATTAATGCATGAATGTACTTTAACACCAGCAACCACTCGACAAGCGACGTGCGTGACAGCGTGAGGCTGGAGGGTGAAATCGGGAAGAGAAAGAGAATGCGATAAGAGAAGTGCGTGCGGAGGGGTGAAAAGGGAAGAAGAAGATGGATCGGATGCGAAGAAGAAGGCGACGACGCGAAGAGAGAGAAGAGAGAGAGTGTATATGCGAGAATATATGTGCGAGCTAGGGAGCGTCTTCTTCACACTGCCGAAGACCATGACGGCTAGACCTCATCAACTGCTGTACTTTGTGAAATGCTCAGTAAGAAGGACGTGATATGGAGGCATGAAGGATCCACACTAGGATCTCATATGTGAAGATGCTCTTGAAAATCATGTTTTCATCTTCACCAAAGGCTCAGACTTTTATTTGTATAATAGCTTCTATCCTTGAATCTAAAAACATGAAAACGGGAGGGCTGAAACAAAATCACATTTTTTTATTGCTTACGAAGATACTAAAAAGGTTCTCTATACAAAATTAGGCTACCTTGGTTGAATACATAATGAGAATTGCAGTAAAATTGTGAATTTAGTGTCCGAGACACTTGATAGAAACTTCGGTCCTCTTCGGAGGGGGGCGTGAATAAAGTGTCTTTGTTTGTAATGACAATAAGTCAATGCCTGTTGTACAATGGGCTTGAGGCAATATCTCTCAACACGGAAGACTCTTTGGAGATCAATAGAATTTAAAATGATAAGAAAATCAAGTAAAACTTTTAAATGTAGTGTTTCAATGAAAAAAGGGCAACTTCAAAAAATCGAAAGTCCAAGATGTGGTTGGAAAACACATTTAATAAATGGAGAAAGCTTTGGAAATAGTAAGGGTTCTGATGATAGAAGAACAACTTCAAAAATTCCATAATCCGAGAAGTGAGCGGAAGACACGATTAAGAAATAGAGAAAGCTTTGGAAATGGGAAGGGTTCCGATGATAGAAGGACTGCTTCAAAAAATTGATAGTCTGAGAAGTGGGCTCAAAACACATTTCAGAAATGGAGAAAGCTTAGGAAATCAGAAGGGTTCCCATAATAGAAGGACAACTTCAAAAATTTGATAGTCCGAGAAGGGCAAAAACCACATTTCAAAAATGGAGAAAGCTTTGGAAATCGGAAGGGTTCCGATGATAGAAGGACAGCTTCAAAGATTCCATAGTCTGAGAAGTGGGCAAAAAACACATTTCAGAAATGAAAAAAGCTTTGGAAATCGGAAGGGTTCCAATGACAGAAGGATAGTTTCAAAAATTCCATAGTCCGAGAAGTGGGCTAAAAACACAATTCAAGAAATGGAGAAAATTTTGAACGTACTCAATGGACAATCAAGTAGATTACTAACCTTAGTGCAAAAGATGATGTACACGTTTCTTTCGTAAACATATTCTTTGAGTTCACTCTTTAAGCCACAAAATTTAATTTTAGTTTATACCCACCAAAATCGTAAGTTTTTCCTCATTTGCCTTTAGTACTAATTTTATATTTTCTATGCTTAATTATTGCTAATACTCACTCTCGGGGAGGTCACTCTTTGTATCATTTGAGTATCACGTGTGAACAAAGGGTATTTAAAAGCACCCTAAAATTTAAAAATAATTTTTACTATAGTTAGTAATATTTTAAGAATATTCTCATTTTTATTCTTGTAATGAATTGTGAACATCCTATATTAATGTAAATCATTTATAAAAATTATCTTCAAAGATTTATTTGGACCCTATCTTTGTTCGCACGTTGTTACGAAATATTTGGAAGTGACCTCCCCGGGTACTCACTATTGGAAGATTTGTTGGTGTTTGAAATATTTCTTGATATAGTGTATGGTGAGGGTTGTTGGCAAGATCACACAAGATCACAAAAATAGGAATGCCTTTTGGAAGAAACTTTCACAATTGAAGTACCTTTAGATATTTCTAAAGATTTGAGATCTCGATGTATAGGATGCTAGAAATGTTAAAAGAGGTTTCGGAGTAACCCAGAAAAGAGCGCCAGCTTAACACAAGAAGAGAAAGCCTTGGTGTTTGCTAGTGATGAAGCCCCTTTTAGTCATTGCAAAAGAATCAACAATTGATTCCTCTGTTATTGTTGTAAAAAACTTTTTCATAAGACGTCAACAAGAGATACTATTTTAGCACAATTAGAACTACACATAGAAAATATAAAATAAGGATACAGTTTGGTTCAAATTATAGTATGATACTAGAAACACATTAGGAAGGTCTGTAAAATTTATGATTGAATCAACAATGGGATAGATGTTGTCATGCCGCACTATCCTGAACAAAACATCAAGAAGGATCGGGATATCTCGGATGAAACATGCACTTGTTCTTTAAGAAAGGGGTATGTCACGTCAATTACCACGAGCCAATGAGACAATTTTTATAACAGTTACAAACAATACAATGCCGTGCCTAAAAAACACAACGACATCGTTTGCATATGTTTATTTTTAAGGACCAACATTTTTGTGAAAGGAAATGTTCTTTTGATCTCTAGATTTCTCTAGAATAATGGGCAAAAAGCATCGAGACTATGTCATACATGGGCTTCGATTAGAATTAATCATTACCTTTTCACCACCTCATGTGCCACTATGAATGGTCTTAATCAACACCTTTTCACCAAACTTTAATTTTAAATTTAATTTTTTCTCATTTAGTTATGTATGTAAATTTTTGTATGAAAGGTTACAAAAGATTTTGCATATATTTTTATACTAATTTCCAACTGATACTATCCTTTTGAACATATTTTCGATTATGAAAATCATTTTTATTTTTGTTCTTACAAATTGATAATTTTTAAGTTTTATTTATTTATTCATGATTTTTTAAATTAGTTTGGATTATGAAAACCATTTTTATAAGTAAAAATATCTGCTTGTAAACTTATTATTTGTAAAAAAATCTTTAGTTTAGCCTAGAGCTCCCTTTCCCGACGAGAAAAATCTAGGATTATGATGTTTTATTAAAAAGACTAAAAATCTCAAGGTTCAACAAGTAGTTTTATAATACGTTTTTATAGTTGTTTATAAGTAAATAAGTGCATGCACCAATGGCCCTTTGTCCGGTGGGCACATCAACAATTTGAATTTTTTCAATTGAAAGTGATGATTCAATATTCTTCTTAGTTGCATTTTATAATGCATCTATGCAAACCTACTCAATTTAGACAGGGGCCACAATATTTAGAGGCTCAATTGGATTAGTGTGCTCACACTCAGAAGAGTTTGGGTTTGATTCTTGTATGATCTCTGAATTTAAGCCGGATGACACTATTTCATACATAAAGCTAAGTGTGATACTTGAATTCTTTTTTCCTTTGTTTTAGGATAAAATTGGCAATATTTGTTTGTTTTCTATTGGTTTGCTGAAAATCAAACGATGCACAAATCATCCACATGGTAGGATTGTGTTGGGGAACATTTCAACTTGTCAATTCTTTAACTTTAACATGTAGTTGTTGCCACTATTATAAAGCAATTGAAGAACGATAAAGAGGTTTGTCTATCAATCTGCATTGAGTTTGTCTATCAATGCACATTGCAAATGTGCCGTTGTGGCACTGTATATATGCACATGTATCACTCTATATTATTATGGCATTGTATGTATATTGCATCAATCTGTGTGCACAATGCATTACTATGACAATCCCTACTTGTCAACGTAAGCGAGCTCCGATGAACTCAAAGGCTAGGCAATTTTCAAGAAACCAGATGAAAGAATGAGCCTATTTAGACTCAATTAGTTTATGATTCAAATCCACACTAACAAGCGGCTAGTCGTGTAGTGTATGCCTTAGTATTTATCCTAGATTTACTTTTACTGCTTGTTTATATTGTTCAGCCATATAACTCATTGAAAATGAAGCGTGTCTGTACTCTCTCCCATGGTGAGGCAAAGACCATAAATTCCATTTATCACATACTATGCACACACTATGCACCAATGCATACTATGGTGCTAAATCTTCAATGTGTTTGGTCATACAGATAAATTCGACGTTAGCATCGGCAATGTATCCAAGGCATGTTATTTTTGAATTTAGAATGTTGAATTTCAATTATGGTGATCACTTAAATAATACTATATTTACTTCTTGAAGTCGTTTTTAAAGGGTAATTTCGTTGGTGGAACCATTGTAAAGAACGTGTGTGCGTTTGTACAATAGGGTGACATTCAAATTGGCCGTTTAGTAGTTCCAGGGATAGTGTCCTACACTGCTGCCAACTTTGACACCCTCCCCAAAGCTGAGAAATTGTTATTTTACCATGAAAATTTGGGGACAGCATCATCATTATGTTGAAAACATGCATACCAAATTTCAAGTCCAGGAGACTTATACAAAAAAACTTATGCAAGATCTACCAACATGGGATAGCAGCTAGTGTCACAGCTGCCAACTTTGACACCCTCCCAAGAATTGAGGAAATTTTTTTTGCCCATGAAATTTTTGGAGCAAAAACGTTTTTATGTTTTTTTCATGTGTGGAAAATTTCAAGTCCAAAAGACCCATACAAAAAATAATATTCCAAATCTACCAACATGTGTAGTTTTGAGAAACAAAGGGGAAAACAATTTTACTACTTCCAAGTTTGACGCCCTCCTTAGGATTGAGTTTTTGTTGATACATAATGAAATTTTTGGCACAAGATCATCTCTACGCTGGTAACATGTGGGATAAATTTCAAAGCCAAAAGACATACATAAAAAAAGTTATTCCATATCTATCAACATGTTTCTCAAAACTACACGTGTTGGTAGATTTGGAATATTATTTTTTGTATGGGTCTTTTGGACTTGAAATTTTCCACACATGCAAACAACATAAAAATGTTTTTGCTCCAAAAATTTCATGGGCAAAAAAAATTTCCTCAATTCTTGGGAGGGTGTCAAAGTTGGCAGCTGTGACACTAGCTGCTATCCCATGTTGGTAGATCTTGCATAAGTTTTTTTGTATAAGTCTCCTGGACTTGAAATTTGGTATGCATGTTTTCAACATAATGATGATGCTGTCCCCAAATTTTCATGGTAAAATAACAATTTCTCAGCTTTGGGGAGGGTGTCAAAGTTGGCAGCAGTGTAGGACACTATCCTTGGAACTACTAAACGGCCAATTTGAATGTCACCCTATTGTGCATTTGTGGGTTAAATTTGTAATAGATTTGTAAAAAAAAAATTGGAAAACTATTTAGAAAAAATGTTAAGTATTTTGAAATGCTCTGCATAGCTATGTGTAAACAATTAATATTACATGATTGACAATTTTGTGACATATTATTTAGTATTTTATATGATTAAATAAATCAAGAAATAAATAAATTACCTCAATGAATGCATTCTGAATTAAACCTAAGCATCACGTACGTTTATATCTCCCATTAAAATACCCTTATATATAATTATTTACCAGTGCAAATGAAAGTAAACAAAAAATTCAATCATAAAAATGAAGAAATATATGTAAGCAAAAGAATTAAAATAAATCTAGACCTTAAACATATAACAAATTAGCAATTAAACAAATTGTTAAAAAATTATTTTTGTAATGAATAATGACAAATTTTCATTTTCATTTAAACATTCGAATAAAAGTTTCTCATCTCAGAATATAATTCACACATATCTAATTGAACATTAAAAGTTATGTTAACAAATGAAATGACCATTTATAGCCTTACCATGACATAATCACTAAGATCATTAGTCTATTTTGATCCACTAGATTAAGTCTAATACCACCACAAGCCAGCGTTCATATTTGATAAACAAACCATTAGAACAATCAAATCCTATATTCTACCTAATGGATATCAAATTTATTCTAACCATTTTATAGGCTTTGCCAACAAACCAAGACTCTATAGAAGTTAAGTAATGTAGTATTGCTTTTTATTGTTCATATTTCATCCCTCCTAATTAATATGCAACTAAACTTGTAAAATCCTAATTTAAGTTTAAAAATATATGTGTTCAACATCTTCAAAGGCTATACATGTATTTATTTTGTATCAAATTATAATATGATTAATGTATGTGGAGCTCTAAATTTTGTTGATGCAATCTGTAGTGGCGGACACCTTCCTAGATAACTTGCTCTCAGTTTCCTTCACGAATTTAAAGGCGTCTTCCATGGTTTTTGCGACACGGCCTACGTCCCGACAAAGGGAGACACAAGCATAAGAGAACGATACACAAGTCACCGCCAATACTACTTTCATAGGGTTCATGGCGTGGTGGGGCTTCTCTTCCTCAAACGTTCCTACACTAGCTAGGCTTGGGGGAATGGCTATACACAATATATCGATAGGTTTTCTAAACCGCTTCATAGTAATTCAACAACATCAAGAATCATTCTACATGAAACTCTTTTCTTTCAATTAATTAGTAAAAATGAAGTTGGAGGAGAGTAAGTTAACTATCAAAGAGCTATGCTAACTGTGGTGAAAACAAAATGAGCTCTAAAGACTCTAAATGATCATAATTCAAATAGTCAAACAATTTATATTACAAGTACAACGATAACGAATGCTTCAATTTTGAAAAATCTCTATAGAAGTAGTTATGATAAAAAGATAGTGGCTACACCGTCACAAAACATTGTATCGTTATATAAATAAAGTTAAAACTTTACATTTTAAATTCAACAAAAAAAACCAACCCAATTGACAACCGGTTCAGTTATTTGGTAGGTCCGCAACCACTTCCCACCCGAGAGCGCCAGAGCAACACTTTCTTTGGTGTATTCATGTGATCGCCTAGATGGTTCCACATAAAATTCATATTTTCCTTAAATCTTTTACTTTAATACAATATTAACCTAGTCCTCTGAAGTCACACCAAGTATCTTACATAATCCACTATAAGAAACCCGTGTTTTTTGTGATGTTCAAAAAGATGTCGCCGGTGTCATCAAGACATCCCCATTTACATTGGCCGGACGCAATAACGCGTGTAACACGAAAAAACGTCCCATCACGTCTTGGCGAACGCGTGGACATCCAAATGTTTTTGGTCATTTTGAGCGGCAGAAAATGGTGCCACGTCAGTGCCACATCGACGCCACATCAGCGGCACAATTTCGGGCAGTGCCACATGGCGATGAACTTCATCCAAATGTGTGGTGACGTGGAAGTAGATGCGGGCCCGCCAATTGCTGACGTGGAGGCGGGAAAATCGGACGTGGATCCGGGAAAATCCGACGTGGACTCGAGAAATTCTGACGTGGCGTGCCACGTCAGCAGAGGTCTGGGTGATATTCATTCTATAGTCACGTTTGCTAGGATGTCCCTGCGGACACGGCTGTGTTTCGCGAGACATCACGCGCTGACGTCGAGATGTCCGCCCCAATGTCACGGGTCGTTGCGTATTGTGTCTTCATGTTCGTATTGTTGGAATCGCCGTGTGGCGCACGACGTTACACTTGAGATGGGCATGTCCTAAAGTACGTCTTCGTCCCCTGCACGTGGGGAGTGCGTGTGTCATCGCATATGTCTTCAGAGATGTCAGTGCGTCTAACATCACATCTCCTGAGACATGGACTTGCTCACATGGTGTAATTCACGGTGTTTCCGAGGATGTAACCACGCTATAAGAAACATCAGTGCATTGTATCTGATGACGAAAGTCGTCATTTGGAGGTTTCTACGTAGACGTCCCATGGTTCTCTAGGACGTCTCAGGAAACATCAACTGAGAATTTCTGAATGTTTAGAAAGACATCGTCATGTCTTTCGAAGTCGTCCCAGATAACATCTCCGCGTCATGTACTACGTGCTACAGAGACGTCAGCGATAAGACGTAGTCGTCCCACAAAACATCCGCAAGTCACGTGATACGTGTTATGAAAGACATCATTATGACGACACAGACGCCCGAGAAAACATCCCCACGTCATGTATAGGTGAGAAGTTAGACATCAGCCTCGACACGTAGTCATCCCACAAAACATCCGCATATCACGTATCAAGAGTTATAAAAGACATCATCATTATCACCCAGTCGTTTGGCAAAACGTCCCCATGTCATGTACACGTCTTACATGGACATCATCGTCATCACACAGTCCTTCCATAAAACATCCCAATGTCACTTAACACTTGTTTTAGAAGACATCATTATAATCACATAGTCGTCCTAGATAACATCCCCATGTCATGTATGACGTGTCTGACAAGACATCCTTTGCTATACTTAGACGTCTCACGTCGCATGCTCACGTCACCATGAGAACATTCACAGAGACATTGCGGTTTACCATCTACACATCCTCACGTCATATTCTACACGTTATACAATACATCTCTTGTAACATTCACTGGTTTCACTGAGCACGCACACGTCACACTGTAGAGTGTTCCAAATGTCTACAGGATTGATGGCTGTGAGTCACGTATATGTTTTCGCATTGCATATCTATAACACATTGTAAAATCAATGTTCAAAAGTCATAACAATATTGTTTGTGACCTTATATAGCGCAAAATGCACATCTACTGATACGTCAAACGACAACATCCATATACTACGCACCCACGTCTTTCACTCGATCCAATGTCCTCGCTTGTTGTCTGTGCTCCCCTATGACCTTCATACCTTTCCACACTTGTCCATCCTTGCACCTGTTCGACATGCCAACAGTGCATGCGGTTAAACAAGTAATACACAACCAAATACAATTGCATTATTTCACGTTTGTGGGACGAGCATTTCTCAATCAATTTTGGTCCACCCGTTCTTATCAATGTAACCCTACTCCGAATCTATGTCAACGTTCTGGATGCCTGACACTGTAGTATACAAGCTACATCATGTGCCAAGAAGTGTCTGGGGATGTTCTAACAGACGTCTTCAACGCTTTTAGAGACGTCTGCGTGATTTAGCGGATGTCTTCGAAGACGTCTTCCAAAACATCCGTGTTGTACGCCACCGTTAATCTCTCCTGCAGTGGGTCACTAGCTTATGATTATTGGGGTTTTAGGTGCAATCACTCACCCAAATCCTTGCACGCCCCTTTCGTCATTTCTTCTTGGCGGCCTCCGCTCTTGTTGAGGTGCCTACCTGCACTTCTGAAATGATAGCATGTTTAGGGACTCTTTCTATGCAATATCTATGTATATTGTGGAATATATTGTTGCCCCACATATATGACATAATAATTATGACATATATCATATAGTATGACATACACGCAATTTAGAACTTCAAAGTATTACACTTCATAATCATTACACGGATGATGACAGCTTACACCGGTACAGGTGTTAAGCCTACAGCTGCATCTCCCTCCTCTAAGCCCCCTCCTTCATCTCCAAATCTGCGAGCACAACGTATCCCATTCAATCACTTCTGCTAAAGTCATATATATATATACCAATACATTACTGTAGCAAAGCGCACATAAAAGCAGCTATCAAGTGACGTGATGTCTAATTCCAAAATATGATAAATCCTCGTCAATTCAAAACATTGTGTTGTATTTAAATTTGCCACATGTCATAACGGATGTCCGAATGGACGTCTCTGGTATTCGTCGACGCTGTGTGGGACGTCACGTACAACACGTTAGTGTTGCTAATGTCTGCATAACAGTAATTGGCAAAGTATGTAAAGGTGCGAGAAAGCATAAAGCAGCAAGCTCCACAATATCCACAAATGCTTGCAATGGCTTGTTGTTCCAATCACATTCTTCATCACCATTGCACATAGAACACAAGGCTGTAGAATTAGGAGCTCAAGTGCAGAAATCCAGCCCAAACATCAGTGGTGACATCTATGTTGACATCTCTCGTGACATCTATGTTGACATCTCTGGTGACATCTATGTTGACATCTCTGGTGACATCTATAGTGACATCTCTAATGACATTTTTGGTGCGATGTCCGATGACAAGTCTGATAACATTGCTAATGACATCTCTAGTGACATCTATGATGTAAATATATGGTGCATGCTACGAACATGAAGGCCATACCTGGATACACCCGCTTGCAAAACCGCTAATTTGCAAGTCGCGACCGCATTTCCTAGTTGTGTCTGGGATTCAAGTCTTTAGCGCTTCATATACTAGGATACTACAAGTTTTAGGATTTCTTCCACAACAAATCAAGTACTGCAAGTTTTAGGGTTTCTTCCACAACAAATCAAAAACTAGAAGTTTTAAAGTTTCTTCCACAACAAATCAAATACTACAAGTTTTAGAGTTTCTTCCACAACAACATCTTTTTCTGTTTTTCATAGTGTCATACAAGATGCCTTTGAAATCCACTTACACCAGTTTCTTCATCAAATTCCCCCCCCCCCTCTGTCCTTGACCTCGCCAACGTCGCCGCCACGCTTCCAAAGCCACGTAGCATCCTCATTTGTGTCTACTTAGAAAGAAAAAGGGAAACAATCACTCTAAAAATAGATGTCAACACTTTTGAAAACGTCTACACTCTAAACTCTAACTTCTTAGAAAAATGAAAGCAAAAATGAGCTTTGTGCAACTTCTAATTCCTCTTAAAGGTCTCATGGCCTAACTTTGGCTGCGGCAGCTAATCCTAGCCGCCTCTGTTCATCCAGTGAACTCGATGAAAACCATCCCAGTCGATGTTTGCAGTGACCGAGGCAGTGACACATGGACGTCATCTTAGACGTCTTCATGAACGTCATCTTAGACATCTTCATAGACAGCTGGATGTCATCATTGATGTCCTTCTAAACATTCCAATGTTGGCTAGTGACTGTAATTTTTGAACTCATGTTGCACTTAGATAAACTTAAAGACTTCATATTACTTAGACATTTTGTTTTTCTAAAACTGTTTTACTTGTCTAAAATTTGTTAAAAGAAATTTTTACAAGTTTCTAGTCAAATAAAATCTGATACAAGCACAATTTAATTTTTAGACAAATAAAACATCTTACACTTGCGTCTAAATGCTTTTAAGTATATTAAGAAATATGAAGTTTTTGAAAGTACCTAAGTTTTTTTTTCAAAAAACATTGTAATGAACATGATGAAAGTTCGATGATGAGTACGGGTGTTTGCATGGTATGGTTCATCAACTTGTTTGTCAAAATGCAAAACTTTTCTTCTCTTTTTAATCTTTTAGAACTTCATAAATAGAAATTGATGGTAGAAGTAAAAAAAATTGAACTACTACAACTAAGTGATGTCTTATACCAATGCCAAAAAAAAAGGTGAAAAATAACAAACATGCAGTCCAAATTGTTGTTTATTTAAAACATTAGTGCCTTGTTGTAGTACAAAAGTCCATATGGAAATTATGAAAGAGAAAAGAAGGTTGTGGATGGAATTTTCAGCTATAAATTTTTCCAATTTACAAATATGTGAAGAGAAATATGTTCCACATTTTTCCAAGTTTTTTCAAATTATTGAAATGAACCAAAAAGAACCAAAAATGAACAATATTTACATTCAAAGTTTAACTATATTGTTCAAAGTGGTAGTAGAACGGGTCGGGAGTTTTTATACTCAAAATCTTCCAAATTAAATCATTTAGACAAACTCAGATTTAATTCTATCATTGATAAATACATAAATTTAAAAATTAGTGCACTTCATTTTCCATTGTAATATTTCTAAATATTTTTTAAAGGGGATTAAAAGTTATTTCTTTTAATGAAATGCACAATGTGCCCAAATGTACACCAAAAGGCATGATAATTCACAACTCTGAATTTCATCAATATGGTGAACCATACCATGCACAACAGTGTTGCTCATTTTCATGGGTTAAATCCTCAAGTAATGTGCAAGTCGCCAACATTGAATGTAACAAGTACGGATTCAACGTGGCAAACTTCAACCACATGGACAATACAGTGCATCTTCATATAGACATTTTTCTATTGTAATAAACTTCTGTTCAGAAAGACGTATTCGCATTCTTTTGGACGTTCTTTGTGACCTCTCCAAGTGTGACGTATATTGAAGGTAGAGAAGATTGCACAAGGCACACACACACAAACACAAGGAATGCGTAGAAAGAGATGATCTTTACTCAAAGGCCTTCCACCTTAAGTAGTGTACACTAGGAGGTCATCATGGACAAACCATATGGGATAACTCATCACAAGGACACTCTAGAGATCAGCCCATGCCTAACCCCTCCTCCCACACACCATTATTTAGCACCCGTACGTCTTTGGCTTCTAGCAATACTACGTTGCATCAATTACCTCAATACTCCCACTTTGCGTAGAGCCAAAGCCTCTAAGTCCAAATGCTATTACTAATCGTTGGTGTCGGTCTCTACAAAGACCCTTTGTGAGCACATCCGCCACCATGTGCTCCGTTGGGCAATACTCCAAATGTATAACTCCCAATTCCAACTTCTCCCGAATGAAGTGGTATTGCACATCAATGTGCTTCGTGCGTGAATGATGTGTAGGGTTCTTTGCAAGTGAAATGCACCCTTGGTTGTCACACATAATCGTTGTAGCCTCACCTTGTGTGCAACCCACATCCACCATTAGTTGCCTCAACCAAATGGCCTCCTTCGTGGCATGGCTCGTAGCCATGTACTCGGCCTCCACCGTTGATGTCGCCGTCGTTTGTTGCCGCTTGCTATTCCACGACACCGCTCCCGATCCGACCTTGAACATGTAGCCCGTTGTCGATCTTCGATCGTTCGTCTCTCCCGCGTAGTCCGCGTCACAATAGCCGCTCAACACAATGTCTTTGCCTCCAAGACACAACTTCACATCGCTTGTGCCCCTCAAATAACGCATGATCCTCTTGACCGTCATCCAATGCATCGAGCCCGGTCTCGCCATGTGTTGACTCACCACGCTAATTGGATACGCAAGGTCGGGCCGTGTCGCAATCATCGCATACATCAACGACCCCACCGCTTGCTTGTATGGCACCTCCGCCATCGATTTAGCCTCCATCGCATACTCCTCCTCCGAAAGCTTGACGAGCTTGGAGTTTGCATCCAATGGTGTTGCCACGGGCTTACAATCCTCCATCCCGAATCTCTTGAGCACGTCCATCACATACTTGCCTTGACTCATGGTGATAGTGCGTGTAGCCCTATCACGCACAAACTCAACACCAAGACAAAAGTGCAATTCTCCAAGATCACTCATCTCGTACTCTCTCTCAAGCATGCCTTTTAATGCATTCATTAAACTCATGAGGCTTGCAAGAATGATCAAATCATCAACATATATGATCACAATCACCACATTTTGCCCCTCTTGCATGAAGTAGAGACTATGATCCGCAATGCTCCTAGTAAACCCGTGTGCAACCAAGAACGTGTCAATCTTTTGGTACCACGCTCTTGGAGATTGTTTCAACCCATACAATGATTTTTGCAACTTACAAACAAGGTGCTCATTACCTTGTTGCACAAACCCCTCAGGTTGCACCATGTAGATGTCCTCCTCCAAATCGCCATTCAAAAATGCGGTCTTCACATCCATTTGATGCATCTCCAAGTCCAAGGCCGCTCCAATGGCAAGAATGCATCGAATGGTGGTGAACTTGGCCACGGGAGCAAATGTCTCGTGAAAGTCCACCCCATGCACTTGCGCGAACCCCTTGGCTACTAATCTTGCCTTGTGACGCACAACAATACCCGAAACATCCCTCTTTGTCCGAAACACCCATTTGCAACCAATGGGGTTGCGATCCTTTGGAATGGGAGTTAATTGCCACGTACCGTTAGCAATTAGAGAGTCGTACTCCTCTTGCATGGCGCGCTCCCACTTGACCGCATCCTCACCTTGCATGGCTTCTCGAATGGTCAATGGACCATCCGATAATGCCACATTGGCATGCTCGTCCTCCACTTGAGGGAAGATGTGGTTCTTCCACCATTCTCCAGGTGGCTTGCGCGATCTCTCGGGGTACCGCCGCTCGCTTGAAGAAACTTGCTCCTCTTGCGTGCCCTTTGCGCCATTCTTGGCCTTTGAGCTCGATGGCGCTTCAACAACCTCCGTGTCGCCAGCTTCGTCATCACCGTCATCATCACCTACATCAACAACACTAGGAGACTTGGAGGGTGTGTCCACCAAAACGTCTCCACTACTCCCACTTGGACCAACCTCCAAAGGAGCCTCCATCGTAGACTCCTCACAAAATGTCACATCACGTGACCGAATGATCTTCCTCGTGTCCACCGACATGAGTCTATACGCCTTGGTACCTTCACAATACCCAAGAAACACACATTTCAAGGCCTTAGCCTCGAGTTTCGTCCTCCGTTCGTCGGGAACCTTCGCATATGCAATGCATCCGAAGATGCGCATGTGTGCAACACATGGTTGCCTCCCACTCCACGCTTGCTCCGGCGTCATGCCTTCAACCGCGCTTGTTGGACACCGATTGCGTGTGTATACCGCATTCACCACCGCTTCCGCCCAAAGGTCCAACTTCAAGTTTTGAGCGTGCAACATGCTCCTCGCCATCTCTACAATGGTGCGATTTGCGCGCTCCGCAACTCCATTTTGTTGAGGCGTGTACGGGGCCGAAGTTTGGCGTGCGATGCCTTCATTCTTCAAAAGCTCGTCAAATTTCTTGGACATGTACTCGCCGCCATTGTCCGACCGAAACACCTTGATCTTCAACTCGGATTGGTTCTCCACCAATGTCTTGAACTCCTTGAACTTCTCAAAGCACTCACTCTTGGCTTTGATAGGATAGAGCCATATCTTCCTTGAAAAATCATCGATGAAGGTCACAAAGTACTTGCAACTTCCCATCGACGTGGTCTTCATGGGGCCACACACATCCGAATGCACGATCTCCAAAACTTTTGTGGCCCGTGTCGCCCCTTCACCCGCAAATGGCAACCGTTGTTGCTTGCCTTCAATGCAACCTTCACACGTGAATGTAGAAGCATCCACTTTCAATTGATGAAGATCCATACCGCTTACCATGCCGCGTAGTGTCTTCACACTCTTGATGTTCAAATGGCCAAGTCGACGATGCCACAACGCCAACTTGTCGTCCTTCAAGTTTGAATGCGCCAACGCCGCCGATTCCTTCGAATGCACCTTGGAGAACTTGATGTGGTACAAGCCCTCGTGTTCTTCAATGATGGCCACCTCATCTCGACTCGGTGACAACACATAACACCCCTTATCACTAAACTCTACTCTCAAGTGCTTTGCCACTAGTTGCCTCACCGATAGTAAATTTGCCGTTAGTTTGGGAACGTGGAGGACATCTTGGATAGTGATTGTCTTCACACGACCCCTCACCTCGGTGTCTACAACAATTTGGCCCTTGCCAACGGCCTCAAGCACCGTATCATCTCCCAAAATCACTCTCCTTGGATTAATGAGAGCATACGAATGAAAACAAGTTTTATGTGGTGACATGTGGCTTGTAGCCCCCGAATCAACAATCCAATCACTCGTACTACCATTGCACGATACATTGCTTGCCATGTTTGCATACTCATCACCAACCTCAATCCAATCACTCATGCTTGCATCACCCTCGATACCATCACTCATGCTTGCATCACCCTCGATGCTATCGCTCATGCTTGCCTCATATCTAGCCGTAAATGCGTACTCATCATCGTCACGAGTTTTAGTGTTGTTTGCACTCTCCCCTTTCTCATCCCTCTTGCGTTTGAAGCAAAATTTGGCAATGTGGCCCTTCTTACCACAATAGAAGCACACCTTGTCGCTTGAGCTCCCACCGCCTCCATTCTTGGATTGCTTCGCCACGAGTGCCGCTCCATCTTCTCGAGACTCGTTCTCCTTTCGCCGCGAAAGCTCGTGCAACAACCGTGAGGTCACATAGTCCAATGTGAGCTCCGTAATGGGTCTTGACTCCATCGCCACGATGAGGTACTCGTATGATGATGGAAGGCTCTCCAAAAGTGTCATCACGATGTCACCATCCGTAACCGACACGTCGCAACCGTTGAGTTGATCCGCGAGAGCTTTGACCTTGTTGATGTGCGCCAACATGTCATCTTCTTCGCCCATCTTGATGGTGAAGAACTTGCGCCTCAAAAACAAAATGTTGGCCAATGTTTTCGCTTCGTGAATGTTGCAAAGCTTGGACCATGCTTCCGCGGGTGTCTTGCACGAACGAATGTGCGCAAGTTGCGAATCCGCAAGGTTGAGTGCCAAAATGGCAAATGCCTTCTTCTCCCTCCTTGTGTACGCTTGCATGATCCTAGGATCCGTAGAAGAGAAAGGAGGTTCCTCACTACCCTCGACAATCTCCCACAACTCCTTCTCGGCCATCACCATCTCCATTTTGAACTTCCACAAGTGGAAATTCACCCCATCGAACTTGTCCACGACCTTGGGACCCTCACCCTCAAAAGATGCCATGATCCTCACTTACGTATGCCTCCCCACACAAATGAAACCTCAAACTCAAACACACAACTTTGTTTTTGTGATTTTTTTTTTTTTTTTTTTTTTTTTTTGCTTTGATATTGCACCTTTGTGCACCCAATGGGTTTAAAACAACCCCAAACACTAGATCAGCACTTTTGTGCTCCACACACGCCTCCCAACACTCAAATGTGAGAACCCTCACCCAAAAATGCAAAGAGGCTCACCAAAACCCCTCAAATCACTCAATGGAGCTCAAAACAACTCCAAATGCTTCAATACGACGCCTTAGTGTCCCCAAACACTCAATGCACGTCAATGACACCTTTGTGTCCTTCAAGAGCACTCACTCAATGCACATGAACTCACACAAGTCCCTCAAAACCCCAATCGCATTGAAATTGCTCAAAACCGCACCTTTGTGCACAAACTAGCTCCAAATGAAAATTTGAGCACCCCAAGAGCATGAAACACATGCAACACCTCAAAGCAAGTGCCTAATCACTAGGATCAGATGGTAGACCCTCCACGAGAGCCTTCACACCTCACAAATCACTTGCATTTACTCAAATGCTCACAATTGAACCAAACGAAGTTCCACTCGCAACGAAGAGATAGAAGAAAGAAAAGAAGGAGATCAAGGGAAGAAATTGACCAAAGAGAGTGCTCCAACATGTAACTTCAGCCCATGCACACCTCCAAGAAACACCAACGCTTCAACAAGCTCCAAAACCTCCAACAATGCTCCAAAACCGCCCGTTGCGCACCGACCTCAAAATACTTGCACAAATGCAATCTAATACTCATGAAACACACATGAGTGGGCCCATAACCCATTGAAGGTAGAGAAGATTGCACAAGGCACACACACACAAACACAAGGAATGCGTAGAAAGAGATGATCTTTACTCAAAGGCCTTCCACCTTAAGTAGTGTACACTAGGAGGTCACCATGGACAAACCATATGGGATAACTCATCACAAGGACACTCTAGAGATCAGCCCATGCCTAACCCCTCCTCCCACACACCATTATTTAGCACCCGTACGTCTTTGGCTTCTAGCAATACTACGTTGCATCAATTACCTCAATAACGTATGTGCTCGTGATAGGTCATCCCGGACATCATGTATGCCCTAAACTATGTCGCCAAGGACGTCTCAAAAAACATCGCATACATTGTCTGAGACATCTGTGAACGTTTGTGTTGTGACCGTTGAGACATTGCGTACACTTGGGTGGGTCACTTACTGCATTTTACAAACAACGTGTGGCAGAAAATAGCATGGGTTTTATTCATCATAGGTAAAATTTATAAGAATTTATAAAAAATTTACAAATAAGATAGAATGCAATGAAAGACTACATGCCATTATAAATAATTTAGGTACACCACAATTCTAGTACATTATAATTTAAGTACATGTAATTTAGGGAATTGCGAATGGGATCCAAGGTATTAAACTGAGTACAGTCTGTTTTGGGGTGGAAACAGCTGGAGCACAGTAGGTAGGAAAGGGCGGTCAACTGCGCGGTGGACGAAAAGTAGGTCTAGAAGTGGATGAAAGCTCAGTATGTATGAAAGAAGGTTAAGTTCTGGTCATTTTCTTGAAGCCATTTTTCTCAAATTTTTAAACTCATGTTACTTTCAGATTATATTTAAGCCATTACAAGGAAGATAGCATATAAAAAATTGCATTGGTCACCGTTTTATAAAAAATGATAGGGTCCATAATATAGGCCATTTTTTCCCATTAAGTAATCATAGGAGTCCTTTTAATTTCAGCTAGGAGGTAAATAGCCCCCCAAAAAACACCCCCTTGCCACACATGGTACCCAAAATATATAAAGAGTGACCCACCCGAGTGCGTACATCGACTACAACAAACGTGCTTGTCCGTTGTGTCCTATGGCACGTCCTATGTCTCATAGGATGTTCTTTCAACCGTCACGGATGACCGTTCAGACATCTAGTACGTCAACAATTATATCCGTGCTTGCACAATGTCTCCTATGTCAAGTCGGATGTCTTTATGGATGTCTGGAGAGACATTGTTTTTGACTTTTGCAGACGCGTCATGGACGTTTCACATGAAGACATCCAGCTATGTTGAGTGAGACGTCAAACCGTTACGGTGGATGTTGTGGCTGATGTCTTCAATTCTGACGTTTGAACATAGCCCTGTCATTGTGGACGGCGTCTGTGTCCTCTTCCGTGTCGCAATGGACGTCTCGGCAAACACGCACCGCTGCATGGCGGTTATTTGCAGCGATGCAAGCTTGGACCAACATGCCAACATCTTTGAAAATAATGTTTGAGAGGCGGGCTCCCTCGTTGCTGATGTCATCGCTAACATATCGTAGGCTGCAGATACGACGATGAGGCCGTTGCCCTAAACCTAAACCAAGGCCCTCATCAGTGTCCGCTTGTTGCGGATGTCATCCCTGACACGTCACCTACAACATGCGAGACATCAGTGGCTAGCACCGAGACATCAGTGGCTAGCACCAAGACATCAAAAACACACGTCGACATGATTGAAGACATCACCAAAAACACTGGTTTCTTAAAGTGCAAGGTTAATGTAAAGGTTATTCTGCGGCAATACTTCGTTGACAGTTGCTTTCTAAGATATTCCCTCCACATTCTCGGCAACTTCTACTTAGACTGGGTAACATCGCTAGAGGATTTCTGTACAGATTATGTACAGAATGCAAATTTTGTACACCATTCGAATCACATTTCTCATAACATGATGAATTGAATTGGTTATTTTGAAACAATAATTTGTTGGGGTTAAATATTCAAGAAAAAGGGATTTGCATGATTCCTGTGATATGTGGCTTGAGCCTACAAAGGCGCGTTTTGATATCGAAGTTTCATGAGGTGCAAGTACGACGATGAGACGCGTCACATGTCGTCGCATAATTGGGACGCAATGACGTACGTGAAGCACGAGTGACTACCCATCACTATTGACGACTATGGATATCTGGATGGCAAAATGGCGATGTACGATCGTGGAAAAGGCCGGACATCCATTCCGTATGCGAAGGACCTTGATCCCAAAGTGGGTTGGGCTGATTAAACGAAGAAGGCTCCGCAACGTATGGTGTAGAAGATGTATGAGAGGACGATGTGTCTCAGTGGAAGGAAAGAGTGGAGGAGAAGTGGTATTCGCCCAATATTACCGTGGCCCTCATCAGTGTCCGCTTGTTGCGGTTGTCATCGCTGACACGTCTTCTACAACATACGCATGAACAAGATGATGTCACAGGACACGTCCGGTGCGCGCGTCATGGATGACCTCTGAGACATTGCGTACATCAACTAAGAGAGTCGTGCTCGGACGTTCTCTCTTATGTCGGGCATGATGTCATACGGATGTCTACAGAGACACCCTCTGTGATGTCTGTAACAGCATCCCGGGCGTTTACGCTAGAGATATAGAGCTATGTTCAGGGATACGTTTAGCAGTCACGGGGAACGTTATTGGGGACGTCCCTGCAGTGTGACGTATGTGCTTGTGCAATGTCAGTGCAGACGTGAGTGACATCCTCTAACGTGTCACATTGGGCATCTCTCCGAAGACGCCCTCATAAATGGCGGATGTATGCGGCAATGTTTGATGAGACATCCATATGGACATCCTTGCACACAATGATTGAGACACGGGCCCCGTCGTTGCGGATGTCATCGCTAACACGTCATCAAAAACATGCTCATGTACGGCGGGATGTCCGACGAGGCGTTTGGAGCGCGCCGTCACGTATGACCTCTCGGACATCTTGTACGTCATCTGAGACATCCGTGCTTGGACATGGTTTTGTCTCTCGCCTTCGATGTCTTCACAAATGTCCGGAGAGTAACTGTATGTGACGTCTGCAGAAGCATCTTGGACGTTACAGATAAAGACATCCACCTATGTTGAGTGAGACGACCCACCGTTCCGGTGGATGATCTGTCTCATGTCTCCGATTGTGACGGATGTCATCAGGAATTTCGGACCCCACTGATTCCACACGATTTCAGTGCGATTTCCGATATTTCAAGGGTTCGTACAGTTTTCGCCTTGATTCCGCATCGTTGTGTCATTCATCCCAACTACACTGATATGACACGATGTTCGTACAAGCGGATATAGTACTGATTCGACACGATTGATACATCTATTGAAAACGTATGAATTCAGCACTCTTTATAGTCGTCAAATGTTGTCTTTTAATCGTCTTTAAAACTACACTGATTCAGTGCGTTTTCCGTGCGACATCATCTTTTCCATATCTAGATTTTATTTTCTTTCTATATCTAAATTCGATCAAAATAATATTATTAAAAAATATAAAATAAAATATCAATAAAATATAAAATAATTATTTTCCTCGCTACCCACTTTAACTACACAAAAATTGCCCGAACCCACGGTGGGGCCCACTATAGTTTCCCAAGCTCTATCGCCGACGGTGGGATTCGAAGTCACGACCTCCCGATTATCAACCAAACTCCAAACCACCAAATCACCACAAACCCTTGATGCATAGAAAGGAACTTTTTTGATAATTATAAAAGATTGCAACCATTGACAATTTTTTGCCATGTGTATATAATTCTTTTTTCAAAATTTTTTTTTGCACTAGATTATGCAGGACTTTTTCTATATATAGGACTTTTTTCATAATTTTTTGAATTTTTGAATTTTTTGCCGAAATCGTGATGGCAGATCATGGCTGTGAGCTGTTTTTTTTTTCCAGCGGACTTTGAATGTTTTTAACTATGTGAGAAAAACTTTTTTTCCAAAATTTGTTTTTACACTAGATTATGCAGGACTTTTTCTATATATAGGATTTTTTTCATAATATTTTGAATTTTTGAATTTTTTGCCAAAATCGTGATGGCAGATCATAGCTGTGAGCTGTTTTCTTTTTTTCAGCGGACTTTGAATGTTTTTAACTAAGTGAAAAAAACTTTTTCTCCAAAATTTGTTTTTGCACTAGATTATGCAGGACTTTTTCTATATATAGGATTTTTTTCATAATATTTTGAATTTTTGAACTTTTTGCCAAAATCGTGATGGCAGATCATAGCTGTGAGCTGTTTTCTTTTTTTCAGCGGACTTTGAATGTTTTTAACTATGTGAAAAAAACTTTTTTTCCAAATTTTTTTTTGCACTAGATTATGCAGGACTTTTTCTATATAGGATTTTTTCATAATATTTTGAATTTTTGAATTTTTTGCCAAAATCGTGATGGCAGATCATAGCTGTGAGCTGTTTTCTTTTTTTCAGCGGACTTTGAATGTTTTTAACTATGTGAAAAAAACTTTTTTTTCAAATTTTTTTTTGCACTAGATTATGCAGGACTTTTCTATATATAGGATTTTTTCATAATATTTTTAATTTTTTAATTTTTTGCCAAAATCGTAGTAGTTGTGAGCTATTTTTTTTTTGCTCCTATGATGAAAAGTACAATGATAACCAATAATACCAAATTTGAATTCTAAAAATACAAAATGTTATTTCTTTGAAATTTTAATGTGTATTGCTTCTAAACTCTATAAATGTAGATGTAAAAATGTTTTGGGAAATTAAACCGTAAGTATAATTTAAAGAATATTCTTGGAATATTCCATCATATTCCAAAATAATATAAAATATTTTGAAAGATTCAAAAGATTCCAAAAGATTCCAAAAATATATTAAAATATTGTACACGAATGTCGTATGAAAATAATTTGCATTATAATAGATACTGAAATCGCACGAATATAGTAAATGGTATTAATATGATACGTATACGATACTGAATCCGCATGAACTAAAACCGCATGTTATCCGTGTTTTATAAGCCATGTAATGTAGATACACGATTAACGCACGGATTCCGTCAAACACGACTTTCGTGCGGAAACAACACTTTTGTCATAATCATTGAAAAGACATTGCATCGACATCTTAGTAATGCATGTCACTTCCGTACGATAACGACACTTCTAAATGCACGTATGACGTGCGGAATCAGTGTTTAACGATAAACGCACTGAAATCGTGCAGAATCAGTGGGGTCGGAAATTCCTGATGGTGGTGTGCCATGTCATTATGGACTTCTGCTATGTCCTCTGCTGTGTCGCAATGGACGTGTCAGCAAAACACGCATACGTGCGTGCCGGATGACTGCGGCGATGTAAGCTTGGACATCACTGCAGACATCCCACGCAAACGTTTCTATGGAGATGCAGACCCGTCACTCGCAGATATCATCATTGACACGTCACCAACAATATGCGGATGCACGCCGGGATGTCCTAGCACACGTATGGAGCGCGCCATCACGAATGACCCCTGAGAGAACGCGTACATCGCCTGAGACATTTGTGCATCCACACGTCTCACATGTAGTCTCCGATGCATTCTCACGGATGTTTAGAGAGACAATCTTTGTGAGCTCTGTAGAAGCATACATGACGTCTCAGCCTCAGAGATACTGCTGCGTTCTATGAGACATTCAAGCGTTCCAGTGGACGATCTCTACAACGTCCTGTTTTGTGTCATATGTGATCGTGGACAGGCATCGCTGACGTCAGCGACGTCCTCTACCGTGTCATAGTAGACGTCTTTGCCAAGACATCCTGCAGCATCAGGAAAGTCGTCGCAGATGTTTGATGGGACATCCCTCTCGACATCCATGAATACAATGTTGGAGACGCAGGCCCGATCGTCGCGGATGTCGTCGCGGACATGTCACCAACAACATACAAATGTCTGTCGAGATGTCATAGCACACGTTCGAAGCGCGCCATCACGGATGACATCTGAGACACCTCACACATCGAGTGAGACATGAATGCATATCGATGTTTTCTTTGAGGTCGTTTCGGATGTCTTCAAGCATGTCTACAGAGACACCGTTCGAGACGTCTGTAGACACATCGTGCACGTTTCTGCTAGGGACATCGTTGCATTTCCTGGACGTCATCGCGGACATACTAGAGGATGTCCACCGAAACATGTGGACGTTACTCTTGCCCTCGTGAATAGTATGACGTGTGAGCTTGTCCGACGTGGAATTTTGCTTGTCATGTCGATAAAGAGCTGTAAATTCTGAAATGAATAATATGTCCACGTGTATATTGTACCATAAATTTTAAAAAATCACAGTATTTTATAAAAGTCTATTTTTGGCAACAACGAATTTTTAATAATATTTTGATATTAAAATAATAACATTTTAATATTTTAATGTACAAAAATGAATTTAATATATAATATAATATATTTTTATTTTATTTTATTTTATTTTATTATTAAAATATTCAATAATATCAAAATATTATATCCATATAATTAAAATATTATTATTTAATACTACTATATGAAATTGACGAATGACAAATTCTGAGAGTGCAAGATAATGAATATAAAATGAATATTCTAGATGTAGTGGTATTATAAAATGAAATTATAACGGGAAAAAATAAAGGGTATTTAATAAGAGGATGCATTTTTTCTTTTGCTCTTGCGAACCGCTACCCATTATGCTGGTTTTTTTACAGCCAGTTTGCATCCTACCTCGCACAGCAGTAACTTTCCCAAACTTACCTTCGGTGAAACGGGATTGCATTGCCGACGTGGCAGTTCTGCGTCTCTCAGGATGTCCTGCGAGACGTCCTAAGGAACGGGCACGTTTTTGCCGACATCTTCGCGTTTTGAGGTACACACAGGTGGACCGACAGACCATATTTGCCACTATAGCAAAGTACCGCGTCGTCATCCTAACGTTCGCCGAGACACAAGCGATTGACATGAAGACAGGAGAAAAACACAACGCAGTTTTTCAGAACATCACAAAAAACTCGGGTTTCTTATAGTGATCAATGGTTGTGGAGTGATTCAAATTTGGGAAAAAATCTTCTCAACTATGTCAAATATGACGGCCCACTCCAAAACATGTTGTTTTTCTACATCAGGAATTTTGGACCCCACTGATTCCGCACGATTTCAGTGCGATTTCCGATATTTCAAGGGTTCGTATAGTTTTCGCACTGATTCCGCATCGTTGCGTCATTCATCCCAACTACATTGATATGACACGATGTTCGTACAAGCGGATATAGTACTTATTCGACACGATTGATACATCTATTGAAAACGTATGAATTCAGCACTCTTTATAGTCATCAAATGTCGTGTTTTAATCGTCTTTAAAACTACACTGATTCAGTGCGTTTTTCGTGCGACATTATCTTTTCTATATCTAGATTTTGTTTTCTTCCTATATCTAAATTTGATCAAAATAATATTATTAAAAAATATTAATAAATTATTTTCTCGCCACCCACTTTAACTACACGGAAATTGCCCGAACCCACAGTGGGGCCCACCATGGCTTTCCAAGCTCTATCGCCGACGGTGGGATTCGAAGTCACGACCTCCCGATTATCAACCAAGCTCCAAACCACCAAATCACCACAAACCCTCGATACATAGAATGGAACTTTTTTGGTAATTATAAAAGATTGAAACCATTGGCAATTTTTTGCCATGTGTATATAATTCTTTTTTCAAATTTTTTTTTTGCACTAGATTATGCAGGACTTTTTCTATATAGGATTTTTTCATAATATTTTGAATTTTTGAATTTTTTGCCAAAATCGTGATGGCAGATCATAGCTGTGAGCTGTTTTCTTTTTTTTCAGCGGACTATGAATGTTTTTAACTATGTGAAAAAAACTTTTTTTTCAAATTTTTTTTTGCACTAGATTATGCAGGACTTTTCTATATATAGGATTTTTTTCATAATATTTTGAATTTTTTTATTTTTTGCCAAAATCGTAGTGGTTGTGAGCTATTTTTTTTTTGCTCCTATGATGAAAAGTACAATGATAACCAATAATACCAAATTTGAATTCTAAAAATACAAAATGTTATTTCTTTGAAATTTTAATGTGTATTGCTTCTAAACTCTATAAATGTAGATGTAAAAATGTTTTGGGAAATTAAACCGTAAGTATAATTTAAAGAATATTCTTGGAATATTCCATCATATTCCAAAATAATATAAAATATTTTGAAAGATTCCAAAAAATTCCAAAAAATTCCAAAAAATATATTAAAATATTGTACACGGATGTCGTATGAAAATAATTTGCATTATAATAGATACTGAAATCGCACGAATATACTAAATGGTATTAATATGATATGTATACGATACTGAATCCGCATGAACTAAAACCGCATGTTATCCGTGTTTTATTAGCCATGTAATGTAGATACACGATTAACGCACGGATTCCGTCAAGCACGACTTTCGTGCGGAAACAACACTTTTGTCATAATTATTGAAAAGACACTGCATCGACATCTTAGTAATGCATGTCACTTCCGAACGATAACGACACTTCTAAATGCACGTATGACGTGCAGAATCAGTGTTTAACAATAAACGCACTGAAATCGTGCAGAATCAGTGGGGTCTGAAATTCCTGATGTACACGATATAAGAGAATAAATCTACTTGAAAACGCAACACTCAAATCGAAAAGCTCGAGGTCGTCGCCAAGCCACAACTGCATGTCCAGCGGCATCGTCTTCAACAACCTCATCGGTGCAACTGCTCTGAGCTCCTAAACTTCAATCCTATTCGTTGGGTCGTCAACTTGCTTGCCGTCACTATCCGTCTCCACCATGAGGTTCGTGACAAAGTAAATGTAATCCCCGAACATACCCACTTGCTCCAAACCCAAACCCGGAGTTCTATCATGTACCCAGTGACCCATGCTAAGGGTTTGGGACATTCAATTATCTGGTAGTGACATTGTCCTCGGGTGGTAAACTATGCTTTTCACCGCAAACCCTTCATGATCATGAAATACTACAAAGAAAGGAATATGCCCTGTAGCCACATGTCATGGTAGCTCCTCTGCAAAAATAAGCAAGCAACAAAATCAACGATCGTCATCACAGAGCCAAAAGCACCAAAGTTCAAAGACACAATTCCGCTTGAATCCACGAAGAAGCCTTCTTCTTTGTAATAAGCACTTGTTTTTATACGTAATATATCTTTTAATAGTAACGTAATATATAAAAGTAAAATATTAAGACAATTTTACATATAATATTCATAGTTTTTTGTAGTTTTTTATTTTAATATAAAAGACATTTTATTAAATGTTTTTTAAATTAATGTAATTTAAAAGATTAAAGACATTTTACTTTATGCATATATCTGATCTTGTGTTATCAAAATTAATATTTTTTTTATTTTATCAATTACTATATAAAATTCTATACCTTATGTAGAATGAAAGAGAAAAATTCCACCAAAGGTATCATTGCTAAAAATACACGGGTTGCTTAAGTTTGTGGTTTAAGGGTAATCGACCCTAGTTATCTAGATAGCACTGGGCCTCCCTCGTTCACACGGGAGAAGTAAACTATCCAGATACAGCGGAGCCTTCCTCGCTCACACGGGAGGAGTAAAATATCCAGATATAACGGAGTCGTCCTCGTTCACACAGGAGGAGTAAAATATCCAGATATAACGGAACCACCTTCGTTCACACGGACAGGTACCAGTACGCATGGGCCCTGCCTTCGTCTTGCTCGCCCGCAGTGAGGGCTTGCTTGCTCTCATCTCATGCACTCACTGCCCCTTGCAATCCCTCCTGCATGTCACAGCCTCGCTTGCTTCCTCTTCTGGGAGCGCACCACCACCAACGACCTCCTCCTCTTCCGCCTCTTCCAAACCATCAAACCACTGGTAAGCAAAAACACTCAAAACACCAACACTCATTTTCCCTTTTCAATTCCGAGCTCTCAAGCATCGCCCCTCTCAAAACCCCCCGAAAACACCGCCCCCCTCTTTGTGCTCAATGGAACCCAGTTTTACAGCTTGGGGTATAGGAATTAGAACATTTTCCTTCATTTTTGAGGCGTCTACAATTGTTTCTACGATTTTCCACACTGTCGTTAGGAGAATTTATTTAAAATCGTTTGAGGTATGCAATTAGGGATACTTTCAGAAAGTGGGGTATAGAAACTATCGCTCGTGTGGTGTGGGAATATTTCGTTTCTTTCGGTGATTTTTGGGGCGTTCGTTCTGTAGGGTATGTCTCGGAGATTTTGTACTACTGGAATTTCGGAGAGTTTCTAACATCGTGAGAGCCTCCAAATGTCATGCAAACACTCAGTCAGGTATGCTATTGGAAATCGTTGCATTAGGGTTATAATTCCATCCCATTTTGGTTTCTGAAAGCTCTGAGTGATTTCACAAATCAGGGTCTAGGAAGAGCTCTTGAGAGTATCGGTTTCCTTGCTTTTGGGGCATCTCCAATTGCTTGGTTATGTAGGGTTTGTCTCGAGTGTGTTTAGGGGATTGTTATTATTCCTTGTAGTAGCATGAGGGATAGGATTTTGAGTGTCGGTGTAAGTGATTCACGAGGTGTTGGTATAATTGTGAAGGTATGAAGAGCATGAAGAGAGGAATGGAAAGTCGTCGACATCAGGAGTGAGAGGACAGGCGATGGTGAGGGTGAAAGGGGGCGAGTGGGGGCATGTGTCGGTGGTGAAGGAGCCGGCCAAGCACGGCATGGCGTGGCACGTCAAGTGCACGCACTGCGGCAAAGTGTTCCAGGGGAACGCCATGCGCATCCGCTCGCACTTGCTGGGCCATCCGGAGAAAGTTTCCGGCTGCCCGGCGTGTCCTCCGGAAGCGCGCGAGGAGCTGCGGCTCAGCTACTTGGCCAAGTCGCAGGTGGAGCGCAAGAAGCGCCACAGCCGATGCCTCAAGGGATCGCCAAGAGCAATCTCGCAAGAAAACAACAACAACAACAACAATAATAATAATAATATCAGCGCTGCCCCGCAACAATTGGTGCTGAAAGACGCGCAGGGCAACGACAAGCTGTCTGTGGAGCGAGCCTTGCGATGCATGGTGTTCCAAGCCGGTGGATTCCCGACTCATCTTGTCAACCTCTCGCCCTTGAAATCAATGGTGAGGCTTTTTGATTTGGTTTTTCTTCTGCGTTTGGAAAATGAACGTTTCTGAAGGAGTTTCACCGTGACCTGTTTGATCTCACCGCCTGGGGTTCCATAATACGAATCATGACATAGTTCGAAAGTTTAGTATAGTCCAGAGTTTCGTATTAGAGAAGGTCTATTCAAAGGTCTCAAATCCTAGTCCAATGGGCGTCCATTTTTACGTTTGTGTTGTAGAAAGACCTGTGGTGCATTTGTCTTTTCTAGTTTAGTTTTTCTGAGGGTGTATACACCTATAGCCAATGCTTTACAGGAAGTGCCGAGTATAGTTACTATCGTGTTCAGATTGTTGTAAAGGATGAGGTGTTTTATGTGTTGTACATCCTCATGATCAATATGTAGTGATTTTAGGGTGCCAGTTTGATGTTGGTTTTGAGTATATACGAGTTTTGGCAATGCGTGCAGATGCCGAATGGGGATGTTGCAGACCTGGAATATTTCTTGGACGGGTTCGGAATCCGGGCGGAGACGATCAGTAAGATAAAGGAGATGGGCTTCACCGGCAAGACGTTTATGTCGAATGTGGATGAGCTCCTGACACTTCTGGATTCTATCAAGCAACAGTGTCATTTAACTCTTGGCGAAGAATGGGGTATCAAGGGCGCTGCAAAGAAGTGGCAGAAAGGTAGCGCTCCTGTATTAGGCAGCAGTACAATGTTGTTATGTATTCGGCAGGAACACAGTGACGAACATTCAAGGTCTAATTATTTTGTGTGCTTGTTTAGCTCTGACACATTTGGAGTCGTGATGCTCTTATGTAGTTGTAGTTGATTCTGTTTCTTATGATTTCTTTCTTCTATTGAATCCTTGTGTGGCTGCACAGAACATGCAATCGTGAATTCCCAGCCAGAGCTTGACAAGTGGCCGGATTCCGAATACAAATCTGCACCCGGGTGCAAGGAGAAGGTTCCCAATCTTCGTAAGCATAGTTCTGTCCTCCTTTCCTTTTCTCAAATCACTTTTCCGCTTTCAGATGTATAGAATTTGACGCTTTAGCCATTTAAGACTGTTTTTCCAGGTTGGTTCTCATCCACTTCGTTTGCTATGGTTTGGTCTCTCTGACGCAAGGTTTGTGGCTTTGAATGCAGCTTAAAACTCTGTACTAGCAAAATGTGTGCAAAGTTGAGGAATATGTTGGGAGGATGCAAGATGCAGTATAGGGTGCGGTGACATGACGTGATAGAACATCAATTTTCAATGTAAGAGAAGCAGTCGACAACTCTACAATTCTTGATTTACAACATTCTCTTGCTTATCATATGTGACATAGTTGGTTAAAAACGTGTTATACTCATCAGAAGTCTTCGTGAATTGGCTAAATTTAGCTTTTTTAACTAGAGAAAAAATTGAAGCTATGTTTGCTCAATTTCACATCTCTAAACTTGGTGAACAGTGTAGGATATTGAGCATAAATCAAGAATTCTTTTAAGTCTTGAAAATGATTGTATTTTGTTGAAATGCTTTTAAATACTAGATTTGTTTTTTTCAGTCTACTAAAATTTCTCACCATTGTAGCAAAGTCCAGGAACTTTCCCTACTCAGGCCTATGTTGTCATTATAAAAACCATTTCATGGTCTCAGTTGTACTGGGAATGAATGGTTTGACAAATCAAGAGGGACGGAGTTTGAATTATAGAGAACCTGACGTGTGATTTGTGACTGGAACAGATGTGGAGTAGCAGGGATTTTGTACGTGTAGGTGAGCTGAATTACCAGATGTGGAATGGAAATCAATGTAATTTGTGAGGTGATAATTTGTAGCAATTTTAGGGCATCGTAATTTAAAGGTACGGTGTAGTTGTGGAAAAGCAGCTGTAGGTATTATACTGTATATACTGAAACTAAGGAACCACTGTAACATACTCATTGGCTGTCTGTATAGAATACACATATCATGGCATGTAGAAAGGTGTTTGAGATACTTATACGGTAGGTATACGACACTTATACGGTAGGTATATGGTAGCTGACAAAAGCAGTTGCCCAGTACATGGATGATTCTCTTTAACCCTGAAAATTTCCGGAAACCATATTTGGGTTGCAACCTACTTTTGGGCAGGTGCATATGACTTCCAATTTTTGGTATTTTGTTACAAATAATTTTTTTTGGAAGGTTTATGGAATACCAAATTTCATGGCATTTCAAGTTTTGAGTCAAATGTTGTAGGGTTGTTTTACTTAAGAACTCAATTTGGGCAGCAAATGGTTTTTGTTTTAATAAAATGATTTTGGTTGGATAGATCTGTGTTTATCAAAAGCTTTAACCCTTTAGCGCCCAGGAGACCACATTGCGGTCACTGATGTGTCGAAAACGCAAATAACGGAAAATCCATGAACAATTGGATTTTGAATTGTGATGTTTAGAGTTGGAGACTTATAATATACATCTTCTAGAAAAATAAATTTTCAATTTGGAGTTGTGCAACTTTTGTGCGATATTTCTTGTGTTTGGAAGTTTGTTATCTTGATTTATTTTTTTGGATTGTGTTCTCTTGTTCATGTTCCATTAGTGTATGTATCATGAATGAATCATGTTAAACCTTTTATAAGTTAAAACTTTTACAAGTTGAAAGATAACAATGCAAGAATCATGTAACAAGAATCAAGAATTATGTGCTCCAACCAAGGTAGACAATTCATTCTTGTGCACTAAAAAGTCACATGTTTACAATGTAATTGCCATTGAAACATTCCCGTGTATTGAAAAGTCACCTTTTGACAGTAGGAGTCACAACTCACTAACAATTCATATTCAAAGCCACAAAACTCAATCATGCCAAAAAAGTCTTTTGATGAATGGATTTCGGAGTAGTGTGGACCTCATTAAAACTATTCAAAATGAGCATAGACCGGATATTATTGCCATGTGTTACAACGTGAAGAAATTATCACATGCCACAACACTTGGTTAGGTATCCAAATTGAGTATTGTAGTGCAACGATCCGAGAGTATTTTTTTCTACTCAAAGAAACTGAAGTTTATTCAAAATTTGGAGGTTCAGCAAAATAAACTCCATATGAATGGCTTCGTAATACACACTAGTTCAGGTACTTGGAAAAGGACCGGACATAGTTCATTATACCATGACATGATGGTTTCTATACAGACAGCCAATGAGTATATTACACTGGTTCGTGAATTTCAGTATATACAGTATTATGACTACAGCTGCTTTCCGTAACCTCTAAATTATGATGCCCTACCATTTACCTCACCAATTACATTGATCTCCATTCCACATCCAGCTCACCTACACGTACAAAATCCTCGCTACTCCACATCTGTTCCATTTACAAACCACATGTCAGGTTCTCTACATTTCAAACTTCCAATATGCCGTCCTCTTCATTTGTAAAACATTCATTATCAATACGACTGAGGCCCGTGTCAAAAATATCATGCACAAAACAATAAATGTGAAAAAGAACATATGTCAAGGTATCAGAAACATATATCTCTTCCCTTTCAAGCGTCCACAAAGGTAAAAATAGCAGTAAAGTTGCAAATCTAGGCTCCCGTGAAAGAGTATTCGTCATTCCATCCTTTTAACGAAGTTACATTTCAAGACTACACTAAATAGGTAGATTAGTGTTAGATAATTATAAGATTTGAAAATATTATAGATTAATACTCTCGACAAAAAAAATTACCAAAGACATTGATTCTAATACTATTGAAAGATCCCCATCTTGACCAATATAGAGGGTAAAAAATTTTGGTCAACAGTAAAAACTTACAACATGTTTATGTAAATTAGTGTATCTAACACTAATCTACCTATTTAGTGTAGTAAAGAATGTACTGTGTAAAACACGTTTATAACCAACAATGTCACATATGATCAGCAAGAGTTTGTTGTGAATCAAAAATCGTAGAGTTGTTGGTTGATTGTCTTACATTGAATATCGATGTTCTATCACGTCATGTCACCGCACCCTATACTGCATCTTGCATCCTCCCAACATATCCCTCAACTTTGCACACATTTGCTTGAACAGAGAGTTTTAAGCTGCATTCAAAGCCACAAACCTTGCGTCACATAGACGAAAACCATACATACTGAAGTGGGTGAGAACCAACTGAAAAACTGCTATAGCGTCAAATTCCATACTTCTGAAAGCAGAAACGTGATTTGAGAAAAGGGAAGGAGGGGAAAACTAAGCTTACAAACATTGAGAACCTCTTCCTTGCACCCGGGTCCAGACCTATTTTCAGAATCCGGCAACTTGTCAAGCTCTGGCTGGGAATTCACGATTGCATGTTCTGTGCAGCCACACAAGGATTCAATAGAAGAAAAGGAATATCAGAATCACCAACATCTACATAAGAAAGTGACGATTCTCAGGACTCCTAATGTGTCAGAGCTAAACAAGCACACAAAATAATTAGACCTTGAATGTTCGTCACTGTGTTCCTGCCGAATACATAACAACATCGTACTGCTGCCTAATACAGGAGCGCTACCTTTCTGCCACTTCTTTGCAGCGCCCTTGATACCCCATTCTTCGCCAAGAGTTAAATGACAGTGTTGCTTGATAGAATCCAGAAGTGTCAGGAGCTCATCCACGTTCGACATAAACGTCTTGCCGGTGAAGCCCATCTCCTTTATCTTACTGATCGTCTCCGCCCGGATTCCGAACCCGTCCAAGAAATATTCCAGGTCTGCAACATCCCCATTCGGCATCTGCACGCATTGCCAAAACTCGTATATACTCAAAACCAACATCAAACTGGCACCCCCAAAGTCACTACATATTGATCACGAGGATGTACAACACATAAAACACCTGGTCCACTGTCAGTTTTACAACAATCTGAACATGATAGTAACTATACTCGGCACTTCCTGTAAAGCATTGGCTATAGGTGTATACACCCTCAGACAAACTAAACTAGAAAAGAAAAATGCACCACAGATCTTTCTACAACACAAACGTAAAAATGGAAGAAACACACTACCAGGATTTCAGACCTTTAAATAGGCCTTCTCTGATACGAAACTCTGGACTATCCTGAACTTTCAAATTATGTCATGATTCGTATTATGGAACCCCAGGCGGTGAGATCAAACAGGTCACGGTGAAACTCCTTCAGAAACATTCATTTTCCAAACGCAGAAGAAAAACCAAATCAAAAAGCCTCACCATTGATTTCAAGGGCGAGAGGTTGACGAGATGAGTCGGCAATCCACCGGCTTGGAACACCATGCATCGCAAGGCTCGCTCCACAGACAGCTTGTCGTTGCCCTGCGCGTCTTTCAGCACCAATTGTTGCGGAGGAGCGTTCATATTATTATTCTTGTTGTTGTTGTTGTGTTCTTGCGAGACTGCTCTTGGTGATCCCTTGAGGCACCGGCTGTGGCGCTTCTTGCGCTCCACCTGCGACTTGGCCAAGTAACTGAGCCGCAGCTCCTCGCGCGCTTCCGGAGGACACGCCGGGCAGCCGGAAACTTTCTCCGGATGGCCCAGCAAGTGCGAGCGGATGCGCATGGCGTTCCCCTGGAACACTTTGCCGCAGTGCGTGCACTTGACGTGCCACGCCATGCCGTGCTTGGCCGGCTCCTTCACCACCGACACATGCCCCCACTCGCCCCCTTTCACCCTCACCATCGCCTGTCCTCTCACTCCTGATGTCGTAGACTTTCCATTCCTCTCTTCATGCTCTTCACACCTTCACAATTATACCAACACCTCGTGAATCACTTCCACCGACACTCAAAATCCTATCCCTCATGTAGGAATAATAATCAATCCCTGTTACAAGATCAAAACACACTCGAGGCAAACCCTACATAACCAAGCAATCGGAGACGCGCCAGAAAGCAAGAAAAGCAGCGATACTCTCAAGAGCTCTTCCTAGACCTTAATTTATGAAAGCACAAAAATTACACAGAGCTTTCAGAAACCAAAATGGGATGGAATTATAACCCTAATGCAACGATTTGAGTACCATACCTGACTGAGGATTGTCATGAAAATTAAGCAAGCTCGATGTTAAAAGAGATTCGCCAAGACGCCATCGAAAAGACAGTATGGAAGAGTGAGACGCAACCTACAAGCGATTGGAGACGAGGAAATCAGAGACGACAATTTTTTGTGAAAGTAGGGAACTGAGGGTGTGATTGACGAGAGGGAGGAAGACAATTGCGATCGTTCAGTTGCGACACTTGAGAGCTCGGAATTGAAAAGGGAATCAGTTCGATGGAGCAATTGAAACTAAGGGGCAGAGTATGTTTTTCTGTTTTGGTTTTTTTCTTACCAGTGGGTTGGTGGTTTGGAAGAAGACGAAGAAGCTCTCCCAGAGGAAGAGAGCGTGGCCGTGACATGCAGGAGGGATTGCGAGTTGCACTGCGGGAGCGCAACGCAACAACAAGAAGAAGGCAGGCCTGCGCTTGCCTTGCCTTGGTCTTGGATGGTCCCATACTTACTGCCCGTGTGAACGGGACTCGTTTGTGTGTCTGTGTGAACGGGGTTTGTGATTCTGCCCGTGTGAATGGAGCTCAATGCCATCGGCGTCCGGAGTAACAAGTACTCTAAAGTTATTGTCCAACTTGTTTGCTTGGTAATTCTTTGAGCCAATTTCATTGATCATTTTGTAAGAAACATGATTAAAAAAAGGTTCCAAATTATGTCACTATATGATTGAAGAACATCGCATGTGTTCATTGCAACTTAAATAAAATTAACCATAAGGAAGTATTTTTTTGACCTACTTAGAGAAGCACTTTGAAACATGACTTTCAAACATGACAATAATTTTGGGACGGAGGGAGTAATAAGTGCCTTAGAGTAAGATTTCTTAGGATTTAGGTTGTAGTAAGTTTTCTATGGATGGTTTTTATGTTATGAGCAGCGATCTCAAAACTGGCTAAAATTAGCTGGATTTCTACTCAAAAAATGGGGCTGCTAAACATACAAAGAAAGAAAATGAAAAAAAATTGAAATGTAGCAAGAATGCTCATCATGATATAAATATGTAGCAACTTCATGAGGTGATATCCGCGGATATCATCATGGTATCACTTTAATATTTCAAGGGTATTGCCGGATATTAGAGAGGTATCCTGAGTATTGTATGCACTGGGTAGCAAAAGTAGATACCATTTATGTGGAAGGTTGCATAATGTTCAAAATGTCATGAAGTGGTTTTGAGATCACTAGTTATAAGGGAGTTGTGTTTTAAGTGGTCACTCCTATCCAACAAATGATTGGTGTTCTCAAATGTTTTGCTAAAAATTAATCCCTAAATGCTCAAGGCCCTCTCCAAATTCAACAGTTTTGCAAAGATGTATTATAAAATGCAACCTAGAGGGATATTTTGAACTTGATATATGAATAAGATTTGTGCATTATAAATTTTAGATTCTATTCATACAGTTAGATCTATGATGGTTGTCACCAATATTTTGGTATAGAATTTGAAACGTGAAATTGAAAAAATTCTTTTGTAATTTGATTATGAATATGATATTGGCAATTTGTACATGAGATTTGTTGTGATTGGTTGAAATGTAATATTCTAAGTGTAATGATTTTTGGAGATTTTATAGTTGCTTAATTTTATAAGATGATTTTTTTAAGAGCACTTTTACATTGAAATCTTCAAAATTTTAAGTGAATCATGACAACAAGAAATGAGGCATAAAATTTTCACAAATCATCCCCTTTCTAATTGGATCACACATGCATGAAGCTAACTTCCCATAAAATATATAGTGAAAATTCCAAAATGCAAAAAGTCAATGACGGATGAGAAAACTGTGTTTGATTTTGTACATCGTACACTTTCTAGACGGTTGGACGTTTACGGGGTTAATTCATGCGGGCCTATGGCCCATGTTACTCTCTCGCTATTCAAGGTAGGTGACTTCAGTGAAATTCGTCTGTTCTCAAATGGTGATCACAATGTGCTTCAAGTTTTTGTGGGATACATCATAGACTAAAATTTTCATATTTTCGCTTTTACATCATATTCTACTGAAGGTATGTCTTTCTGAAAGCAAATGTTGGTATGATACTAAACTAAGAATAGCTTCCTTACAAATGATCCTTCAAACCTCTGGGTAGAAGGTCGAATCAAATAAACCTTAAAACCAAATTTGGTTGGATATCAAGCTCATGATAATTAGCGTCTATATACATTACGTGAAGCTCGCATGCAATTCACGAGTTCAAAAAGACTGACAATAAATATTCTAAACCCCTAGTACCGAATTGGACCAAGTAAGCTTCCATCAGCAAACTGCACAAAAAACAAAACAACCAGGTGTCAATACCGCGTCGTGATTAACTTCACTTTGTGTAATTGAAACATGTCATGTGGAAACGACCCGGGGCCTGACAGTAGAAGATAAACTTAACAGTCTACGATGTTAACTCTTTCTTGCAAATCGGACTAAATGAGTGACTTGTCTATGTTTGGAACAGAGAAATTTCAACAAAAACAAACTACTGTAGGGAACTTCTAATGATAAAGCTTCAATTCATACCTGGCGTACAATAGGATTTGTAGATGTATCAAACTCAGCAGTTGGACCTTCCCATACCACTTTCCCTTCATGTAAAAACAGAATTCTGCAACATTGGGGACTACAAATTAGCAAAAACAGTCTGGCAGAAATATTCTATGTTGACGAAAATATTAGTTGACAGGAAAAGAACTTAGCAACTGAAATGAAAACAATTAGGAAGGAAGTGCATGTCAAAGACACTGTACCTATCAACAGCTCGGCGAATCGTGCTGTGCTGATGAGTAACAACAACATAAGAAGAAATAGTTCCAGGCTTTCCTTGAGCATCGCGACCGTTAATATGAACTGATCGTATCAAATCCTCAACCACTGTAGAAGCAATTGGGTCCAGCCCTGCCGTAGGCTCATCATACATTACCAGCTGCAGCCACACCAACCCTTTAACAATTCAGCAATATCGACTGTTTCAATGATATCTCCCGGAAATAGAACACCAGACGTACGCATATCATTTGCATCCAAGTGCTGATCCTGTATACTCTTGTATCAAATTGTAGGTAACAAAGGCACAGAACTAAAACTATCTGCATACCTCTTGTTCCGAATTCCCTGGCGTGCCATCAGAGATGATGGCACGAGCTAGAGCTACCCTCTTCTTCATACCTCCTGATAATTCTGAAGGTAACCGCTCTTCAACGTTCTAGAACAATACAAGAGAGCAAAAATTAGCCTGACACAGAAGTAACGGCTGATATTTGTCCAAAAAATGACAATTGAGCCTTGGAAGAATCTCCTCAATTACTTAACTTCATAGAAAACTCCTCTTACACATACCTTCAAGCCTACGGCTGCTAGGCTTTCGCGAACAAGCTCGGCAATTTCATCGTCGGGCAAATTGGAATGTTCATATCTGAACGCAAGTTGATCAGTTCTCACCTTGGTCAGCAGAGATACCCATGAGAAAACTACCCTCACAAATTATACAAGAGTGAAGAAATAATTCCATAATGAAGCTTACAATTAATATTTTCAGCCACTTCAAGCTCAGAAGTATAAAATTAGCACCACATACGTATAACAAACATCATTATATGCCAATAAAAGCTAGGAATTGAAACAAGTATTCTGGGATACGGTACATACAGCATAAACCCAACATTTTCTCGAACAGTCAATGAATCAAACAATGCTGCACTCTGAAATACCTGCACCGCACATTGAACATGAAGAAATCAGAAAAAGAAAAAGAAAAAATGTAATACTCAAAACGCACAAATTAGTAAGCATGGTCAGATGTAACGGCTAGCCACTGCATTGATCTGGGCAAGGTTGTAAACCTATCAATTGAACAGACTATGAATTTACAATACTCACCAAACCAATTCGCAGACCATCAAGATCCTCATCACTAGCCAGACCCTCCCGCATCTTTCCACGTATGAACACCTCTCCCTGAAGATGTGGTAAAAGGATAATAAATGTTATTATTTCCGAACAACGATCTGGTATTTCGTGAGTCCGGAATAATTCTCCGTCATCTCAGGGAAGATAATGAAGAACGAGTAATAACATATAAGTAAATAACAAAATCCTAAGGACGAAAATAACCAATGCACCATAGGTTCTGAAAAGGAAACAAGATTTGGAAACCCACTCTGAATGGCTTGATCATCCCATGCTCTATTTACCTTATCTGGAGCGAGCAGCCCAGCAATGATGCGGAGGATAGTAGACTTGCCTGTCCCGGAGGGACCAATAATGCCCACTGCTTCCCCATGCCGTATCTGACATTGACAGCAATTCAATCAATTAACTAGTACGATTGAATTGTTCGTACTGAAACTGTCCAGCCTTTAAAGACTTCGGGTCATGTGTCAATACCTAGACGACAAACTCATCGAATTAGTCAATTCTTCAGAGGGTTCAGAATGGGAAGTCAGCTCACCTTAAAGCTAGCACCTTGCAAAATGTGCTTCTCCCCAAACGATTTGTAAACGTTACGACATTCAATTAAAACCTCCGCATCGTCCTCCACGACAGGCTTGGCTCTTGTTCTTGTTGCATCATCGACATTCAAAGACGAATGGTGATTGCCCTGCTTTTATTAAACCAATCAATAGTCCTGTTAAAAACTGGTTTTTCCGGCAAGCAATCAAAACAATTATCATCCACCCTTGCCAATACCACTGCTGCGTCACTCCAATTCAATATTCTCACAACAATCAGCAACCTGGACTTCAAATAGTTTCACTCTGAATCCCTAAAGGGCCAAGGATTCATGGTTGAATCAATTAATCATATTGTAAAAAATACAATTAAGATGGGATCAAATTTTATACCACTGAAATCAGTGAAGAACATCGCTTGTGTTGATAAAAACAAATAAATTTGAACAAAAGAAACCTACTCAAAACTTCTTAAAAAGAACATGAGGCTCAATTTGGTCTTCTTGGTCCTTTAGGGGTTAAATCTTGTGCACTTGTACATGTCATAACTAAAGAAATTCAAAAATGCACCTGAATCTCTTTCCACCTTCCAGAATCCACATTGCCGCCGCTGGTGCGAGTAGCCATATCTGCGACAACCCTAATATCCCAGAAGTAGAAACACCATCAAACTAGGAGGCAATGACAGTGTTTCATAAACAAATTATTCATACAAAGGTAGTCATCTCTGTTAGGAAAAACCAATATCAGTGTTTACACTTAGTGCACAAAATTTATGTAACACTACTAAACCGCATTGATTAATTGTTTATGAGTCTAGTAATTAAACCGACCTTTCCATCTCGCATCGAATACGACAATGTCCAAACCCCGAACCTCGCCGCACAGACGTGGAGCTCGAGATTGTCGCGACAGCCGTAGCAACACCAACCGGTGCGCGTGCCGCTGCCATCATCGTACCGTAAAAAAATGACCTGCAACGTAAAATAACACCTTAGATTACTGAGTCAGCTGAAAATAAAAACATCACACTAGTGGAAACTTGACGAAACGATTTTTCTGTTTTCAGCCTCCTTCACTATAGTATGTGCAAAATTTCAAGACAGATACCAAAAGAAGAACACCTGGTCAATTTTGAGAGGAATCCTAGGGTTTCAATGCCAGTATATAAATTCGCGCACTCTGCACACAACAAACCCTATGCGACTACGCACACTCAACCCCTGCATTTTCTCGTCCTCCTTCCGAAATACACGAACGCAGAAAACGAGGGATTGGAAATCTTTCTATTTCAAGCTATGGCCGATTAAGAGTCCAATTTCAAAATTCCTCGAGAGCGTACCAAACTACAAAAAGAAATCAAACAAAGAGAAGAACAGGAAGAAAAATAAAATTACCAAGTCGTGCAAGAATCGCTGCTGCTTGAAGAGATTGTCAGTCACTGTCTTCCCCTAAAATTCTCGAATGTTATTTTTACGAAAGCGATTGAGCTTTAGGTCAGCTAATACAAAGGCATCAACCTGTTCTGTGAGAAGTTACATCGTTGTCCGCCATAGCAATGGCGAGGAATCGGAGTCCCATAGCGCTGGCTGTTAGGTGATCTGCGAAAGGAAAGAGTGAGTAGAAGGAGGAAGACGACCGTTCTGGACGGAATAGGGCGCTTGTCTCGTGTTCGTGACGACGGTTCTACCTGTCGAGACGTCCGTTCCAGGTGGAATCGCTTTTCGACACGTGTGCAACGGTGATTGTGCTGGCATGCCATGTGCCGTTCTCGTATTCGCTCAGACCTCCTTTTTCTGTGTTCCAATAGATAACATGTCTACCGTATAAGCTTTTCTGTACTGAAAGTTCGGAACGTGTGAAAAGTGTACGTGCCATAAATCAAAATTTGATTTAATTAGGTCAATGTTGAACTTGGTACTTACAAAATAATATTCAAAACATTAGTGAGTACACTCAAACCTCTTTATAATATAGTGGACCCCTCTAAAATGAAATTAGGTTTTATTCAATGAAATTAGGTTTTATTCACTAAGTGACTTGCAATGAACGTTTATTTGGATAATCTACTTTGTTCAATAATAGAACTCTACTGGCATGTGCATTGTGAACTCTCTTTCGGCGTGTTCTATTGAAAGCATCGTTAGTTCACTTCGGTTGCAAGTGCTCTTTGCCGAAATTTTGAAAAGGTCTTGCTACAAGACAAGATTTCGGAGCCATTTTAACAATAAATCATTGAAATCTCATCGAGAAGGTATGCCATCTTCTCGACGATATTTCAACATTGAAAACCCATGATTTTTGGTGGTTGAACTAGCGAAAGGTTAAGTGGTTTTTTCAGTGGTGTCATACTCCGCTGTGAATATCCTATTTTAGAATATCATGTACATGTGTGACACAATATATATCATTAAGAGTTGCACATTTGTCACACATTCAATCTGTGTTATAGTGAAAAAGTTGAAACCCAAGGTGGTCAAATTAAAAAGGTTTGAGTGCAAAGAGTTTAGTGGGGTAGTTCATCTATCTATGCCTACAAGACAAACGTAGTGAAGTACATCTTTGTGTCTCTCTTTAAAAGTAGACTTTATAATATTGATCGATAGTCAGTAAATAAATAATATTTAAATTTTATTCTTTACTAAATTTTGTTTATATAGATTTTGTATATTTTTGGATGAAGATAGATAGATAGGAAATCCAGTTCCTACTTCGGGTTGGCGTGAATAAAGTGTTTGTTCGTGATGACAATGACCTCATAACATTCTGTAGTCTCCAAGAAGGGTGCCTTTTTGTTTCATCCACCTTTATTTATAGAGTGACTAGTGATTTGTATTTGAATAGACTATTGAATCAAGTAAATAAATATAGAACACTGTTGAATTGTGATTGAGGAGTGCTTTGAGTTCCTGTGCACCATGGTTGATTGCTCTGCTTGATGCCACATGTCCCCATAGCTACTGATGTGATGAGGAATATCCCACATCATTTCATTCGGGGGATGAAATGATGTAGGATATTCTACATCAATTTGTCAAGGAAAGGCAGCAGTAACAAAGGCTACTGAATGTTATGCTCGTGCCTACGAGACAATGGGCCATTGGATTTTTGGATGAACATAATTTTAGGTTGGAATATATGGAAGAATCTTGCTCATAACTTTAATCCGTTGCACAAAATAAAGTTTTTTTTATTTGCCAAATTCAACACCTTTGAAAGATCTGTACTTCTTTAGTAAAGAAACCAAAGTAAATTAAAAAAAGAATCATGCTTAAAATGAAGTTTAAAAGAGACGTTGGGTGTGGAATCATGAAAGCGTGTGTCCTTCAAAAATTAATCATGTCGCTAGACATTGTCTCTATTTTGAAAGAAGTGTGGGTTGTTTACCATTGATTTTTAATTGAGGTTTATTAGCGCTTGATCGTTTTTTAATTGCTCTTTTGTAATTATTATAAATATAACTTATTTTATTGCATTTAAGTGTATTTTTTAGTTTCAAAAAAATCAAGTAGAAAAAATTAGACACTAAATGTGGTGACACTGAAGTGATAACATTTCCAAAGGGTAAAATTTGGCATCTCTATTTTTAAAAATAGGCCAATCATTTGTCATGCATAATAATAATAATTTATTGGTGATTGCTTTCAATAAGCACCACTCTTTGAAACAAGCTTATTTCATACTAGTTAGGATGTTAATTTTTTATTTTCATGTTATTACTCCAAAAACGTTCAAAATTTGATGTATGATAATTATCTCGAAGTTAAAGTGAATGTCAAAATCTTTTGAGTTAAATGATAAATTAAGACATTGAATAAAACTTTAAAAAATAAATAAAAAATAAATAAAAAATAAAAATCTTTGAAATACTTTATGAAGCGATATTTTCAAATAAATTAAAATTTATTTTTAATATAATATTTTACATAACTTCCAAATCTTCCACCCGAGCATCTTTTTCTCTACTAGGTATGCAACATTTGTCCGTTATATCCCAATTTAGTTGGGTCCATAACAACTACCAAACTAAACCCTAAGCATTGGCAAATATGCAATAACGAATACAAACTAAAGGGAAGGAATAGGCTCAAAATCCTTGAATGATGACGCCACGTTCAGTGGATTTGTTGTTGCAATTTTGTCAATTATAATGGCATTGATGGAGGAGAAAGGGTGTCAAAAACTTGAGGCAACAATACCTAATAGTTGCAAGAACTATAGCAATATGTAGTGCGCATCAATATGATATAAAGTAATAAAATGAAAAATAATCACATTATTTTAATGTAAAATGTTATCTCGATCTATTTATTTTGCCATTAGGCATTTTTTCACTAGTAGCATTTACATAGCATGTAAATAATAATTTGATTTTATTAGAGTAATTTGATTTTATTATTGAATTTTCTAAAGTACTACACTAATATCAATAATAGTATCTTACACTAATAACATATAAACATGTACTATTTATGGAATTTAATTAATTTTGAGGGGTGAAGTTAATACTATGAGAGATAGATATTGATTGTACCACAAAGGGTGGATTTTATGGTACTTTGAAATAATGAACCTTGAATGAATGAAGGCATTGATTATATGCAAGATTATATGTAATGATAGCTAGTGTGGAAGTAGACATGGAGTCAAGGTAGAAAAGTCAAAGTAGATGAGTTGTTCTTATGAATTAATGAACTCCAATTAGTTAAAGATTGTGCATTGCACTTAAACAACTCCATTTACTATTACTATTTTATTTCTAAGTGTGACTAGGACAACTACTTTAATGAATGATTGTAATAGACCACCAAAAATAAGAATAAATTTCTAAAATAAATTGATAGTCACCTCTGCTACAAGATTGATCTTGGTTGGGTGGTTGGGTGATTGAGCTCATTTAATATTTTTAGAGCTTATATATAAACTAGTGGACCCCATTCGTTGGACAGTGGCACGCGTTTGCATTAATATTTTTTTTTTTGCGAAAAGGTGTTTCATGGTGTAATCACCAAGATGGTCCCAAACAAAATTCATGTTCATTTTAGAAATTTTAATTTAATATTAAAGAATTTTTTTCTTTATAAATAAAATGTCCTTTTAAAGTAATGTAATATATAAAAGTAAAACATCAAGACGATTCACGTAAATTTCATCTTTACTTTAGTTTTCAATTTATCAACTAGAACAATAGTAAGTTAACCAAAAAGAATAAAGTGATAACTAGAAGAAATGAGCGTAAACTACAAAGACAATGCATTAACTAAATGAAAGTGTATTAACTACAAGCAAATAATTCATTATTAAAAAAGTAGTAAACTACACGAAAACCAAGTTAATAATGATAAAAAAAACCAATTTAAACTACATTGAATTAGAAGATCTCAACTGTGATGCGTGATGTATTAATTATTTGACCCCTAATGGACCAAGTGCCATATCTAGGACATTTACAACATTGAGCATGTTTCTACAATGTCAATTTTTAGTCTACTACTATGAGATTTTTAGTGCCAGAGGAATTTCAAGAAATTTGTGGGATTTTTGTTTTTATTTTCTCTCAACAGATATATGAAGAAAAAATTATATTGCCCAAAGCCTTTTTTTTGCGAGGCTGCATCTTGGGCATAATGCTAAACTACTCCCTAAGCTCTAAAATTCTATACAAAAGCAAGTGACATGATATTTTTTAGGATAGTATCAGAAAAACTCTTTGTAGCTTAAAAATTTCTAGTGTCATTGGACAATGTGGAAAAAAGTCAACTTCATTTAGAGATAAAAATTAGAGGTTTTGTTATTTTATAATAAAAAAAAAAAAAATTACTTAAAAAAAGAGATGACAATCTTTGTTTTTAATATATGGATTGAGATATTTAAGAAAACCAATTTCACGATAACATTGAATGTGTTTAGCAAGGGTTAGGACCTCCTCCACTTGCAATATTGTTTTCAATGTGTTTAATCATTCTCCTAAGTCGTTCTCAAATTTGGTATATCAGTAACTAATATTGTGTAGATTGTGAAACTGAAAAGCGACATGTTTTGTATTGGAAGTCAACATTTTCAAAATCGGAAGAAAATATGCAGCTGAAAATCTAGGGTGGGTTTTGTTTTTCTCACACGTTTTCATTTCAAATGTATATATCTACTATTTTATGCGGTCACAAATTGTGAAATTTTATGAGCCTATTCCTTTGGTTTTAAACAACAAGTTTATATGGTTGGATTGTAAATTCTTTTATTTTTATTTTTAAAATTGTGCCTTAGGAATTAGAAATGGCAACATTGTATTGATATTTGAACAAAATAGTTATGATCAGTTCGGGGTTAATGTAGTATCCAATCCATTTTAATTATTATAAAACAAAACGTACATATCGACATATTCATCATGCATACCTTCTATCTACCACCTTGCCTTGAAGCCTTAAGCAAGTGAAATAAAAAAAGTAACTTCTTCTATATTATTTATAACCTCATTAGAAGAAAAATGAACCTTTAAAGGGATTGTTTTAATATTCTTGCAAGAATGTAAATTTTTATTGGAATTATTTAAAATAAAAGTAAATAAATAATTTAAAATGTTTTTAAAATGTTTTAAACAAATTTTAATATAGAAAATATATTACAAGATATATTTAAAAAAATTAAAGTACAGTGAAAGGCATGATCAAACTATTACCACGTCGTGTTTTTTTTAAATCGCTAATTTTTAAATTATTAATATTTTAAATTTATCTAAAAAATTATTCTTTTTTTAGAATAGTAGCTCGCGGCCTTCTAGAGGGCTCAAATTTCTTGTAATGTTGTGTGGGAAGAAAAATCCAGCGTTTTAAGTAAAGGTACAAAGAGAGAAAATACTATAAGTTAATTTCACTTCATTTCTTGTATACACATCAAATGTGTTTAAAAAAAATGCATGTAGCAAAAAACTCGAAGAAAAATCTCTTTAATTAAATAGAGTTAAATGCATACAAAGATTATGTATGCAGTACCTGATGCATCACAAATTAATAAGAGGCAATGAAAGCCAATCCCATTTTAAATTGTTTTTGTGAAACTCTTTTCTTTCAATTAATTAATAAAAACGAAGTTGGGGGAGAGTAAGTTAACTATCAAAGAGCTATGCTAACTGTGGTGAAAACAAAATGAGCTCTAAAGACTTTAAATGATCATAATTTAAATAGTCGAACAATTTATATTACACGTACAACGATAGGGAATGCTTCAATTTTGAAAAATCTCTATTGAAGTAGTTATGATAAAGAGATAGTGGCTATACCATCACAAAACATTGTATCGTTATATAAATAAAGCTAATATTTTACATTTTAAATTCAACAAAGAACCAACCTAATTGACAACCAGTTCAGTCACTTGGTAGGTCCGCAACCATTTCCCACCCGCGCAGCGCCAGAGCAACGCCTTCTTTGTTGTATTCGTGTGATCGCCTAGATGGTTCTGCATGGAATTAATGTTCGTCTTAAATCTTTTACTTTAATACAATATTAACTATGGTCCTATGAAGTCACACCAAATATCCTACATAACCAATGGTTGTGGAGTGATCCAAATTTGAGAAAAAATCTTCTCAACTATGTCAAATATGACGGCCCGCTCCAAAACAAGTTGTTTCTCTACACGATAAAACAAAATAAATCTACCTGCAAATGCAACGCTCAAATGGAAAAGCTCGAGGTTGTTGCCAAACCACAATTGCATGTCCAGTGGCATCGTCTTCAATAACCTCGACGGTGCAACTGATCCAAGCTCCCAAACCTCAATCCTGTTTGTTGGATCGTCAAGTTGCTCGCCATCGCTATCTTGCTCCATCTTGAGGTTTGTGACAAGGTAGATGCAATTGCCGAATGTACCCACCTGCTCCAAGCCCGAAGCTCTATCATGTGCCTAGTGACCCATGCTAAGGATTTGGGACATCCCATTATCAAGTAATGACATTGTCCTTGGGTGGTAAACTATGCTTTTCACCGCAAACCCTTCATGATCTTGAAATACTACAAAAAAAGGATTCTGCCATGAAGCCACTAGTTAGGGTACGTTGCTCCTTGGCAGAAATAAGTAAGCAACAAAATCAACGATCGTCATGACAGAGCCAAAAGCACCAAAGTTCAAAGACACAATTCCTCTTGAATCCACGAACAAGTCTCCTTCTTGTAATAAACACCTGTTTTTATAAGTAAGATATCTTTTAATACTAATGTAATATTTAGAAGTAAAATACCAAGACAATTTTACATATAATAATCATAATTATATTTAGTCTTTTATTTGAATATAAAAGAACTTTTATTGAATGTCTTTTTAAATTAATTTAATTTTTATAAGATTAAAGACATTTTACTTTTATGCATATATGTAATTTGGTGATATTTAAATTAATATTTTGTTTATTTTTTCAATCACTATATAAAATCTTTTGAACCTTATTCTAAATTCATAGTCTTGACACATGTTTAGAAATTTAACGGAAGGTATTTTTTTTTGAAATTATATTTTTATAAAGAGACCTTAGAATTTGAATCAACTTTAAAGACAAAGTACTTTTTGTTTGTGATTTTTTCTAAACTTAGAGTCGTAAGCAATCAGTGAACACAGCTTCAGGGATTTGACATAAAGTTATATTTCATATGTATTTTCTTTTTGAATTACACATTGGACAACTAGCATGGGATTAGCTCAATTCCAATCAAAAAAGATATAATTACTCTATGTAAAATCTTAACAATTATAAATCAATGTAAAATCTTAACAATTATAAATTAATGCAATTGTACAGGCGTAAATAGTTTTTTTTGAATAAATAAATAAAACCAAAGATTTAAATGTTGTAATCCAAAAAAATTAAATCTAGAAACCAAAAAAAATAATTAAAAATAAATAAAAAACAAGTGTTTATTACAAGAAGGAGACTTGTTCGTGGATTCAAGAGGAATTGTGTCTTTGAACTTTGGTGCTTTTGGCTCTGTCATGACGATCGTTGATTTTGTTGCTTACTTATTTCTGCCAAGGAGCAACGTACCCTAACTAGTGGCTTCATGGCAGAATCCTTTTTTTGTAGTATTTCAAGATCATGAAGGGTTTGCGGTGAAAAGCATAGTTTACCACCCAAGGACAATGTCATTACTTGATAATGGGATGTCCCAAATCCTTAGCATGGGTCACTAGGCACATGATAGAGCTTCGGGCTTGGAGCAGGTGGGTACATTCGGCAATTGCATCTACCTTGTCACAAACCTCAAGATGGAGCAAGATAGCGATGGCGAGCAACTTGACGATCCAACAAACAGGATTGAGGTTTGGGAGCTTGGATCAGTTGCACCGTCGAGGTTATTGAAGACGATGCCGCTGGACATGCAATTGTGGTTTGGCAACAACCTCGAGCTTTTCCATTTGAGCGTTGCATTTGCAGGTAGATTTATTTTGTTTTATCGTGTAGAGAAACAACTTGTTTTGGAGCGGGCCGTCATATTTGACATAGTTGAGAAGATTTTTTCTCAAATTTGGATCACTCCACAACCATTGGTTATGTAGGATATTTGGTGTGACTTCATAGGACCATAGTTAATATTGTATTAAAGTAAAAGATTTAAGACGAACATTAATTCCATGCAGAACCATCTAGGCGATCACACGAATACAACAAAGAAGGCGTTGCTCTGGCGCTGCGCGGGTGGGAAATGGTTGCGGACCTACCAAGTGACTGAACTGGTTGTCAATTAGGTTGGTTCTTTGTTGAATTTAAAATGTAAAATATTAGCTTTATTTATATAACGATACAATGTTTTGTGATGGTATAGCCACTATCTCTTTATCATAACTACTTCAATAGAGATTTTTCAAAATTGAAGCATTCCCTATCGTTGTACGTGTAATATAAATTGTTCGACTATTTAAATTATGATCATTTAAAGTCTTTAGAGCTCATTTTGTTTTCACCACAGTTAGCATAGCTCTTTGATAGTTAACTTACTCTCCCCCAACTTCGTTTTTATTAATTAATTGAAAGAAAAGAGTTTCACAAAAACAATTTAAAATGGGATTGGCTTTCATTGCCTCTTATTAATTTGTGATGCATCAGGTACTGCATACATAATCTTTGTATGCATTTAACTCTATTTAATTAAAGAGATTTTTCTTCGAGTTTTTTGCTACATGCATTTTTTTTAAACACATTTGATGTGTATACAAGAAATGAAGTGAAATTAACTTATAGTATTTTCTCTCTTTGTACCTTTACTTAAAACGCTGGATTTTTCTTCCCACACAACATTACAAGAAATTTGAGCCCTCTAGAAGGCCGCGAGCTACTATTCTAAAAAAAGAATAATTTTTTAGATAAATTTAAAATATTAATAATTTAAAAATTAGCGATTTAAAAAAAACACGACGTGGTAATAGTTTGATCATGCCTTTCACTGTACTTTAATTTTTTTAAATATATCTTGTAATATATTTTCTATATTAAAATTTGTTTAAAACATTTTAAAAACATTTTAAATTATTTATTTACTTTTATTTTAAATAATTCCAATAAAAATTTACATTCTTGCAAGAATATTAAAACAATCCCTTTAAAGGTTCATTTTTCTTCTAATGAGGTTATAAATAATATAGAAGAAGTTACTTTTTTTATTTCACTTGCTTAAGGCTTCAAGGCAAGGTGGTAGATAGAAGGTATGCATGATGAATATGTCGATATGTACGTTTTGTTTTATAATAATTAAAATGGATTGGATACTACATTAACCCCGAACTGATCATAACTATTTTGTTCAAATAACAGTGCAATGTTGCCATTTCTAAATCAATATAATTTCAAATTTTCATTAAACCAAATACTTTTGGAGATACAAATGACCTTGTAAGAAGAAGCATAACTATTATGTGAATGTATATGTGCAAATTTTTTTGAGGTCTGTATCGTGCTTTGCATGGAGGTATGGAACTTTTTTTTTTGGTGGCGTTGCAATGCTGCAACTACAGAAAATGGTGAAAATTCATGGATTCAACAATGAGCTTTAAATCACAATTTTAGCTTGCATTAATATATTTCAAGATGGTATTCTTATAATGGATTGTATTAAAGTCATCTAATGTCCAAATTTGGATTTTTTCTATGGATTTCCTAAAATAGAATCATTGAATTTTAAATTTTAAATGAATAATTAAAAACATTAGAATTTTTTTTAAAGAATAAAGTCAAGATGCCTTATCTTCCAAAACATAGAAAGAAACTCAAATGCTCATGACAAAATTCATAATACCGGTAGTACCATTGTACATTAGAAATGTTGAACACCTATAAAAATAAAAATAAAAGTATGCCAAATATAAATATCTAATTTAGAATAATATTTGATACAGTAGAATAAGAGTCTCATAATGGTCAGATCAGTGGCTTGGTATATGGAATATTACAAATTGCAACGACTCCTTCAAATAATGAGAGGAGAGCCTTAAAAGCATCAAAGACAACAACATTCTCTTATAGCCTTACCACATGAGTGGAAGAAAGAGAGATGGAAGGTGTTGAGTAGTCCTCAAAAACAACACACTACCACATCATCAGAAGTTTCGGACCCCACTGATTCTGCACGATTTCAGTGCGATTTCCGATATTTCAAGGGCTCGTACAGTTTTCGCACTGATTCCGCATCGTTGCGTCATTCATCGCAACTACACTGATATGACACGATGTTCGTACAAGCGGATATTGTACTGATTCGACATGATTGATACATCTATTGAAAACGTATGAATGCAGCACTCTTTATAGTCGTCAAATGTCGTGTTTTAATCGTCTTTAAAACTACACTGATTCAGTGCGTTTTTCGTGCGACATCATCTTTTCCATATCTAGATTTTATTTTCTTTCTATATCTAAATTTGATCAAAATAATATTATTAATAATATAAAATAAAATATTAAAATAATTATTTTCCTCGCTACCCACTTTAACTACGCGGAAATTGCCCAAACCCGAGGTGGGGCCCACCATGGCTTCCTAAGCTCTATCACCAACGGCGGGATTTGAACTCACGACCTCCCGATTGTCAACCAAGCTCCAAACCACCAAGTCACCACAAACTCTCAATGCATAAAATGGAACTCTTTTAGTAATTATAAAAGAATGAAACCATTGGCAATTTTTTGCCATGTGTATATAATTCTTTTTTCAAATTTTTTTTTTTGCACTACATTATGCAAGGCTTTTCCTACATCTACAAAAAATTTCAGAATATTTTGAGTTTTTTTTTTTTGGCCAAAATTGTGATGGCAGATCATGGCTGTGAGTTGTTTTTTTTTTAGCGGACTTTGAATGTTTTTAACTATGTGATAAAAACTTTTTTTCCAAATTTTTTTTGCACTGGATTATGCAGGACTTTTTCTATATCTAGGATTTTTTTTCATAATATTTTGAATTTTTTTATTTTTTGCCAAAATCGTGGTGGTTGTGAGCTATTTTTTTTTTGCTCCTATGATAAAAAGTACAATGATAACCAATAATACCAAATTTGAATTCTAAATATATAAAATGTTATTTCTTTGAAATTTTAATGTGTATTTCTTCTAAACTCTATAAATGTAGATCTAAAAATGATTTGGGAAATTAAACCGTAAGTATAATTTAAAGAAGATTATTGGAATATTCCATCATATTCCAAAATAATGTAAAATAGTTTGAAAGATTCCAAAAGATTCCAAAAAATATATTAAAATATTGTGCACGGATGTCGTACGAAAATAATTTGCATTATAATAGATACTGAAATCGCACGAATATAGTAAAAGGCATTAATATGATACGTATACGATACTGAATCCGCATTAACTAAAACCGCATGTTATCCGTGTCTTATTAGCCATGTAATGTAGATACACGATTAACGCACAGATTCCGTCAAGCACGACTTTCGTGCGGAAACAACACTTTTGTCATAATCATTGAAAAGACACTGCATCGACATCTTAGTAGTGCGTGTCACTTCCGTACGATAAAGACACTGCATCGACATTTTAGTAGTGCGTGTCACTTCCGTACGATAACGACATTTCTAAATGCACGTATGACGTGCGGAATCAGTGTTTAACGATAAACGCACTGAAATCGTGCAGAATCAGTGGGATCTGAAATTCCTGATGATGAGACGAAATGAAGCATTTCTTCAACTATGATTCACACCAAATTGCTACACTAAATAGGTAGATTAGTGTTAGATACACTAATTTACATAAACATGTTGTAAGTTTTTACTATTGACCAATTTTTTTACCTTCTATATTGGTCAAGATGGGGATCTTTCAATAGTATTGGAATCAATGTCTTTGGTAATTTTTTTTTGTCGAGAGTAAAAATCTATAATATTTTCAAATCTTATAATTATCTAATACTAATCTACCAATTTAGTGTAGCTTTGTTTCAACTTTGCAAGCGACATGTGAAACACTTCTAATCACTACTCTCTTAGGCCCTCTTTACACTCAAAGCAAGAAGCCGTGGAGAAAACCTCACAAGGGACATGGCTCATCTTTGAGAAGCCAACCTTTGAACTTGACGGCCTTTGGATATAGTGTAAAGTGAGAAGGGGCCACAAAATGAAGTGCTGATTTAAAAAAAATAAAGTTCTTACATATTTCTTAAAAAATAAAAAATGATTGGTTAAATTTTGGCCAAACGGTCCCCTGGATTTTGCATTAACTCACTGCTTGAGGTGGGTTTGACGCAAAATCTAGGGGGCTTGAAAAATGTCCGCTTATTTTGCCACAGAGGACAAAAGTGTTGTTCATGTCATTTCTCCTCCGTCCGTCTCTTGGACTGAAATTTTGGGTGTAAAGTGACATTTTTTGGTCTTCTCAAATTTTAAGCCTCCTATTGGCTAAAATTCCTCTCTTTACGACTTCTCGCCTCTAGTGTAAAGAGGAACTTAAACTCTTTTAAACAAGGAAAAAAATTCAAGCAACTTTTTTAGAATAGAGCTACAGATAAAGCCATGGGTTTCTAGCACATTGTAGTTCTACAACACACCCTACTAGTAATTTGAAGTCCATAAATAATTAAGAAAATATGTTATAACAACAATTGCAACAATAATTGACTGAATGAATTTGTCAAATAGACTTGTAAGGACTTGAACCCTCAATTGTCCAAACATTCATTTTTTGGACTATGTACATATTTCATCCACGTTTTCTCATCCGTCATGCACTTTTTGTAGTGTGGATTTTTTACTACAGGTTTTATAGGAAATTAGATTTATACATATGTGAACCGATTCACCAAAAAATTCTAAGATCTTAATTCAAAATAGTTCAACTCATAAAATTAAGCATTCAAAAAATCTTCAAAAATCACTACATTTGGAATATTACATTTTAACTTATCACAACAAATTTCATATACAAATTGTCGATATCTTATTTGTAATTATATTACAAAAGAATTTTGAATTTTAAGTTTCAAATTTCATACAAATATATTGGTGATAGCAATCATAAATCTAAATGTATGGATATAATTTAAAATTCATAATATACAACATTTATTCATACATCAAGTTCAAAATATCCCTCTTAGTTGCATTTTATAATGCATCTTTACAATTCTCTAAATTTAAAGAGGGAGGTGGTCATTTGGGGATTAAAGGAAAAAAAAACATCTTCAAAGAGTAGATACCGTAGTGTACTAGCAGGTTCGGCACCTTGCTGCCTAATAATTAATTAAAGTTCAAGAAGTAGGTTCGGCACCTAAAAATAGTATATTAATAATTTCGGCAATTTTTTCCTTTAATGTTTTCAAATTTCGGCTTGTAGTCAATCCCAACTCTTTTACATTAGTTGACATGTATGAGTTGAGTCTTGAGTGGCAAGAATGCTCTGTGCTTTATACAAATGGAGTGGAGTTGTATCCAACAATGCATATGGGATATGTGAACTTTGAGGTGAACCACCTAGTTAGTCTTTATTTTTATAACACGCATAACTTTTTCATAAAGTCTTCAAATGACATAAAATTTGTTGGAGGTGAAATATTACTTGATTTCTAAACTTTTCTTAGACCAACAAAATTCCAAAAAAGTTGATCTTCTATGCACAAATGAGCTTCGAAAAACTGTTAGGAACACATTTTGATACATTGACGTTTACAATGTTGTGCTGTTTTGTCCATATCTTTTGCATAAAAACTTATTTCGACACAAAACTTGTTGGAGGTGGAAGAAGACTTGATTTCTCAACTTTTGTTAGTTAGACACAATTCTATAAAACTTCATCTTCTATGCTCAATTGGACTCCAAAAATCTGTGTACAACACATTTTCAAAAGCCTCACCTAGAGTCTTGCTACTTAACCCATATTCTTTGTGGACTAATGTAAGTGGGCTTGATTACAAAAGGAGCACCTTCCCTCCCATAAAATTCACTCAAGCCTCTCAGCTGAGTAAAAACTTAGTGAAAAGTTAAAAAAATCTCACTTTTCGGCAATTTCGAAATATAAATAATATAATATTCGGCAAAAGATGCCAATAATTCCCCAAAATTTTAGGCATCTATTTTTAGAATTATTTTCCGCCGAATCTGCTAGTAAACTACGGTAGATGATAGATAGATACTCCGGTCCACAATTCAACTCCAAAGAGTATCCATATGCAACACAATAATTTCTGAATATAACACAGACCGTGCATACACGCATGCGAGGACAGTTCCAGCCCAGGAACTGTCAAGCCGGGTGGGCGAACCGCTACCGTTCCTCTCATAACTGCCATCAAAAAGAAGATACAAATAATAACATCAGCCCTTCACTGAGTGAACTTGTAACTTACAATATGTTCATACTCGGTGTTCCAAATTTCCTAAGTAAAGTGAATCTTGTGCACTAAATTTTTTCTTAAAATGTATTGGGAATGTCCTGGAACAATAATGGATTCGGCTGTAGGGTGCCAAATATTTAACTAATTTCTAAAAGTAGATTTGGTACTTGTATTTTTTGCAATTTTTCTTCTTTAAAATTTGCACAAAAATGTGAAAAAAGGATTCTTAAAATTTTGGCTCTTATTAAAACGATATAACTAATGTTGAAGCCCATCATGTATTATGGTAATACACCCAAAATTAATGTGTAGACTGACCCATAATGGTTAACAACCAAACTCAATGCTACTTGTGTAAATATTTTGGGTGATGACTAATTTTTTGCTTTGAAAATTTGTAGAAATTTCTTTTTTTGGAATAAAATTATGGAAAAAATTGCACTCTTCACGATTTCTATTTTCCTATGAAGAAGAAATACTATTCACCTTGTACTCCTACCGCATGTAGGTTAAAAAGCTCAAGTTATTTGTTATGAATATTTATACATGCACACTTTTCTTAACCTTTGAATGTAGAGGGCTCATAAATCTTTAAAAATAAAAACATACTACTATGTATTTTTTTTGAAATCTCTACATTATAAAAATATTCCTTTTTCAAGAGTCCAAACATACTTTGATTCGATTCCACTTATACAATTATTAAATGATCAACTGTGAATTCAAATTCTAACACAAGATATAGGACTTCAAGCTTGTTCCAACAAATCTTGAATGAAAGTCATCCACGCTTAAATGAGATTGCACGATGCATTTGTTTTCATTTGGCGTCCAAATTATGAACACAACAACATTCAAGGATTGATACCAAGTGAGAACGTACCTTTAGGAACCCCTTCTAGGAAAAAGAAAAAGAAAAACATTCCTACAACTACAGAACCATCCTTTCTTCTAGTGCTAACTGAATTATCCGTAAAGTCAAGAGGGCTTGGCATGTATTTTGGCATGTCTTTTTGTGCTTATATTACATTTTCTAACATGTGTCACAACTAGCTAAGCCGCTTGTCTAGGAGATTGTGAGGCTGGCATGGGGGCACTTTAGGATTCGACCATGAGAAGGCTAACACAGTTTGGGGGAGCTTCTTTAACATTAGGAAGGTTCAAGGTTCAAATCTTTTTGACAAAGCTGAGCGCAATGATCAGTTTAAAATACCAAAACCAAAACTCATTTTTCCGACTTTGAACAATTCTACCATTTTTCCCTCTTCTGATTATGTTTTGCTATACTTCACAAATAACTCTAATAACCTTTTATATGTGGTTACTAAAGTGTCTATTCTCGAAAGAGGAGAGTAGTCTTGTAACAATGTCCCTTTGCCCGGTGGGCATTGGCACATTGTCAAGACGAACACAGACACTTTATTCACGCCGACCTCGAAAGAGGACCGGAGTTTCTATCTATCTACAGTCACTCCAAAAACTGAGTCTATATAAGAAACATACAACTTCAAATGACAATGCCACAAACACGGATGATCAAAATCAAAAGCTGTAGAAAACAAAATTGTAGAGAATAAAGCACTACACAACACCATAATGGAAAAAAAATGATTTCAATTACAACAAAGTAAAGAAAGGTCTTGAAGCAAAGTATGTATATAGACTCGGTTTTTGCACTACACCTGAAAAGTCGCTTAAAATTTTGTCCACCGCCCTTTTGCAGCCAAAACAGCTGCAATTCGATCAGGCATGCTAGCATACAATCTCTTACACTCTTCTATACTAATAGAAAAGAAAACTTCTTGCACTCGCTCCCATAATTGAAGAATACCAGTAGGAGGAGTAGAATAGGAATTCAATCGCCGTTTGAGTGAAGCCCATACATTTTCAATAGGATTAAGGTCAGGGGACTGTGCAGGCCACTCTAAGACACAAAACGGTTGCCTTCCAAACCACTCTGAAACAATCTTTGCTGAATGAATACTAGCATTGTCCTGTTGGAAAATAACTTCCTCAACATTGAACTCCAAATCCCGCAATGTAGAATACAAATCTTGCTCTAAAATCCCAATGTAGCCTCTAGCATTTAAACGCCCCTGTATATTGTGCAATGCCCCTAATCCTTTAGAAGTCAAACAACTCCAAAGCATAATGCCGCCTCCACCATGTTTGACAGTTTGACTGACAGCACGTACAGGAATGTTTTCTTTGTCTTCAATCCAACACCAAGCTCTTCCATCTAAGCCAAAACGACATATTCTGGTTTCATCACTAAATACCACCCTCTCCCAATCACTCACTGTCCAATCTTTGTAATTTTGAGCAAATTGAAACCTTGCTTTGATGTTCTTCTTGCTTAAAAAAGGCTTCTCAATTTTTCTAGAAGAAGACAATCCTTGTTCTCTCAACGCATTCCTCAAGGTATTATCACACATTTCTACACCTGTCTCTCTTCTAAGCACTATTGCAACCTCTGTTGCAGTTTCTAAACCTCCAACAGTTACTAAACGTGAAGCATACCGCTTTTCCCACTCTGTAAGGACTTTAGGACGACCTCCTTTAGACAAGTTTAAGTTGTGAGAGTGACGCTTTCTCACTCTGTTAACTGTAGATTGCGATAAACCCAAGCTTCTTGCAATCTCTCTACTACTATTTCCTTTTTCTATCAAAGCTACAATATTTGCTTCTTTGTCTCTAGAAATCGGCCTCATCCTTTGTTACAACTTCTACAAATCACAAGAAGTGTGCAAGACAATCTAGTACAAACCCACAAAAAAAATTATCAAATTTCACGAAGAAACAAGAACAAACAAGCTACCGAAGAAGGTGGCAAGGAAGGCCTCAAAAACTGAGTCTATGCACTCTCGAAGCTTTCCTCTCTGTCACTCAAACCTTCTGGAAAATGATGATGTCATCATGACATCATGTCAAAGTAAACTTGAGAATCTTTTTCATCCGTATTCTACATCCACTAAAAATCTCATTATTTTTTTCCCAAGAGGCTTTGGAAGTGCTTGTCCATAACATAGACTCAGTTTTTGGAGTGACTGTATCTATCTCTAATAACTTTTCATTGCCGTCTCCAGAAGCTTCGCAGCAGTTAGGCAAAGCGTTACGGTTGGCCCATTGATTGAGGACGCTCTGACTCGTGCTCCTCCGTGCTACCCCCTCATCGTATCAACAGCCACTTTTCACCATTCTTTGCTCGTGCTTCCTCAGAATCAGAGCTACAGACAAAAACTCCCCCTCTTAATCCTCTCCAGATAAGCATCATTTAACATCTAAATTCCTCCACGTTCGGTACCCACTTGCTCAATCACAACAGCCCAGCTCCTCAAATTTCCAAAAAACTGTGCACTAAGGAAGGAGAGAACCTTCCCCCAATCCTTCCACTAAGCTCCCATTGTTCAATTTTTAAATGTTTCTTGTTAGCAAATGAAAAGAGGAACCCAAAAAACTTAAACAGGCATCATTTAGACACCGAATGCAAAAGTTACGAGAGTTCAATGCTAGGTAACTTGAAAACTATACAAATATTATGTACGTCATCGCTATGTAACTGATTCTAGGGTGTTTAAATTAGAATATTTTTGGGGTTGGATTCTCTTAACCCCTAAGCTCCCGAGCGACCATTTTCTGGTCGCTGCCCGGAAAAAACGGGGTGCCTGGAACAAAAAAATCTTTTTTTGAAAAAATATAAAATATTTTAAAATACTACATCAAGTCTACTTTTCAACCCAATTTGAATTATGGCAATCCGAGTTAAACTCCACCCGGGAGAATTTTTCAAAGTAGATCACCTCAACTTTGTCTTAGTGTTACAAAATTTGCTATTTGGAGAAAGTAATGATGATTCCTCCATCGTTTCTCTTGCTTTTTTAAAGTTTACGATAGATAGCCCAACTTTAACCAATCGTACTAAATTTTGAACTCTAAAATTGAAAATTATAATTTATACAAATTTTCGAAGGTTAATGCTTTTAAATTCATTAAAAAATGATCTAAAGATTATTTAGGAAGTTTGACCGTACGGATAATTTGTAAAGATGATACTCTACATTTTGTCTATTGAACCAACCTTCATCAAACATATGGAAGGCACATATTATAACACATCTATGTTTTGTCCAATACCCCTCGGGCTTTTAGGGGTTAACCCCTAAGTGATCGATCAACCATTTTATGGTCGCTGCCCTTTTTTACGGGCTGCCCGAGATGAAAAAAAACTTTTTTTCAAAAATAAAAAATATTTTCAAATAGGAAATCAAGTCTACTTTCCAACCCAATTTGAATCATGTCAATCGGAGTTAAACTCTATCAAGGAGAAATTTTCAAAGACAAAGACCTCAACATTGTCCTAGTGTTACAAAACTTACTATTTCTGGAAAGTAATGATGTTCCCTCTTTCTAAAATTTTGCTTTTTTGAACTTTAGAATAGAATGTCTACTTTCAACCAATCATACCAAATTTCAAATTCTAAAAATAAAATTTGTAATTTTGGTGAGTATTCAACGATAAATGCTTCTAAATTCGTTTAATGAGTATCTAAAACATTTTTTGAAGGTTTGACCGTACGGATAATTACTAAACATCGTGCTTCGCATTTTCTCTTTTGGACCAAACTTCATTGAAGTTGTAGAAGCAACATTTTATAACACATTTAGGTTTTGCCCTTACCCCCTCTGTCATTTAGGGGTTAAGGCCTACTTTATACAGAGGCTGGGGCTGGGTGGAAGGCCGGCCCGATTCAATCCAGCCCAAGTTTGGAGTTCGGGCCATGACAAACCTTGTCCCGATTTCATCAAACCGGCCCAAAGATTTCGCGCCAAAATCATGCCACATAGGAAAAATTGCTTCTTCCGGCCCGACCCTAGTATAATGCCCTTGGGTTGGATTTGAAAGAATCAAGCAATCCTATTGGTTGAAATTTGACGAGTCCGGCTCCAAGTATAAAGTGGGTCTAACATTCTTGAGTCCCTTTTCTACAGCCGGCCCAAATGAAGCCTTTACAATAGCATCGTAAACCTTTAGTTCAAGATTCTTCCCATAGAAAAGGGAATGTAGAAAAGGGACCACATTGCAGATTCTGCCTGTAGAAAAGGGAATGTAGAAAAGAGACGCAGTTCAAGAATAAGATGTACGTTGTCATATAGACAATGCAAGAAACAAAAACTTGTACGGAATTGTGGAAATAATACAACAGTAAAGATTGCAGTAAAGCGTAAAAAAGTTCACTACAATCGCAGTCGTTAAAAGTTGCAGTGTTCTCAATCTGCAACAATAATGTCTACCAAGAAAAAGAAGAGTAATTTACGAAAGAGATCTACTAAGTAGTCAATGTTACAAAAGAGAGGAATGCTCTTAGTTCTGATCACTAGACAACAGGAAAGGAATCAAACTGTGTTGTCTAATTTGTTTGAGATAATTGAGGTTGAAGGGAACGCTTGCCATTGCTCATCAATTCAAGCTCCTTCGCTTTGGCAGCAGCAGCTTCTTCTACTTTTTTAGCCTCTTCTTCCTTTTCCTTCTCCACCATGTACCTCGGCAACCGGTTGAACGTTTTCAAACAGTCTTTGAGCCTCGTTTTCTCCGCCTCGAGGTTCGCGAACGTCCCGGGCTCACCGACACGCCAGCCCCAGTTCCCGGCCTGCGTCGCGGGCGTGTTCATCCTGGCTTCGTCGCCCAGCCCGAGAACGTCTTGCATGGGAAGAATCGCCGTGCACGCCACCGACGACACCGCGCATTTGATGAACTCCCAGTGCACGTTGTGATCACTCTGGAACCGCAAGTACTCGCGCACATGCTCGCGCTCCGCCGTCCCGGCTTTTCGCCACCACCCCACCGTCGTATCGTTATCGTGCGTGCCCGAGTACACCACCTGATCAGTGATCTCAAAACTGGCTAAAATTAGCTGGATTTCTACCCAAAAAAATGGGGCTGCTAAACATACAAAGAAAGAAAATGGAAAATGTAGCGAGAATGCTCATCATGATATAAATATGTAGCAACTTCATGAGGTGATATCCGCGGATATCATCATGGTATCACCTTAATATATCAAGGGTATTGCCGGATATTATAGAGGTATCATGAGTATTGTATGCACTGGGTGGCAAAAGTAGATACTCCCTCCGTCCCAAAGTTATTGTCATGTTTGAAAGTGCTTTTTGAAGTACGTCAAAAAAATACTTCCTTGTGGCTAATTTTTTTTTAGGTTGCAATGAACACATGCAATGTTCTTCGATCATTCTGATGACATAATTTGGAACCTTTTTTAATCATGTTTCTTACAATATGATCAATGAAATTGGCTCAAAGAAATACCAAGCAAACAAGTTGGGCAATAACTTTGGGACGGAGGGAGTACCATTTATGTGGGAGGTCGCATAATGTTCTAAATTTCATAAAGTGGTTCGGAGATCACTGCACCTGATCGACCTCGTGATTGTGCGGCAAGTGCGGGTTCATCGCGTCGCCCCCGAACGCGAATTGCAGCACCGCCATCCCCGGCGCATTGATATTCTTCCGTAACGAAACGACATCCGACGCGATCACGCCGAGATCCTCCGCGATGATATCCACTCTCCCCACCGCGGAGCTAATCGCATTGAAAAAATCCTCCCCCGGTCCGACCAGCCACTTCCCCTCCATCGCCGTTTCCGCTTTCGCATCCACAGCCCAGTACCCCGCGAGCCCCCGGAAATGATCGATCCGAAACTCGTCGTAGAGCTCGAACGCGCGCCGCATTCGATTCGCCCACCACGAGAATCCGTCCTTCTTCATCTCCTCCCAGTTGTACAGCGGACTCCCCCACAGCTGCCCCGTTTCCGAAAACGCATCGGGTGGGACGCCACTCACCATAGCCGGTTCCCCCGTTTCGGGGCTCAATTCGAACATGGTTCGATTCGCCCAGACGTCACCGGAATGTCCGCCGACGTAGATCGGCATGTCACCTACGATTCGAATGCCGAGATCGTTCGCGTGACGATGAAGCGCTTGCCATTGTCGTTGAAACAAGAACTGCTCGGCGATGAACGTCTCGATGAACTTCGCATGTTCGGTTCGTGCAGTTGCGAGCGCGGAAGGTTCCCGGTCACGTAGATCCGCTGGCCATTCCCACCAGAATTGCGCGTCGATCGCGTCGTCAATCGCAGCGAACAACGCCGCTTCTTCCAGCCACGAGGAGATTCGCGGGTCGTTACGAAACAAATCAAGCTCCTCGCGTAATCCGCCATTGCTCTCGACGAGGGTTTGTGCGGCTTTCTTAATCAATGGATCCTTAATCTTCGCCACGGAATCGAAATCCACTCTATCAAGTGGGACTTGCGGGGGCAAGTCGGATTGGGATAACAGCCCGTCTGCAACCAGTGATTCAAGCGAAATCAAGAGCGTGTTGCCGCAATTGGCGTCGACCCCGGCGTAAGGCGACCCGTCCTCGCCGCCTTTGCGTCCCGGGGGTACGAGAGGCAGCACTTGCCAGACAGTGCAGCCTGTGGAACGTAACCATTCCAGAAACGCCATAGCTTCTTGTCCGAGCTCACCGATTCCATACAGGCCGGGAAGAGACGACGGGTGAAGCAAAACGCCGCACCGTCTCTCCAGCTTCGTCTTGTTCGGGTCGTCGTCCGCGTAGTCGCTCGGAAAAGGCTCCCCGACTCCAAGCTGCTTCTTCTTCTTCTTCACAGCCCCATTACTACCAAGCCCATTACTCCTCATCTTCGCACTCTCAACATTCTCCGAAACAGAGGCACGAATCACCACCAATGTCCGATTCTGTTTCTTCAAAGCTACCAGATCTCGAGACCTTCCGAGTGCGAACACTCGACACGGAGACACAATGGAGGTCGTCATTGTCACTACTACCGAGAGCCGTCCCCGTGTTCTCCTAAACTCCTGGAATGTACAATAATAGCACACAAATTATTATTAGCTTGCGAAACAACAACACATCTAACTTCGGAGTACAAAAACGACCATTAGCTACATTGCTGAACCAACCATACATCGAATGTACTTGCTTCGTCCCTCTCAATTCTCACCCACCTCGCAAAGTCTGTTCCACTATATCCATCCACCTCGCAGAGTCTCAACAACACAAATACAGTTCGAAGGCTACCCACGCTTCATGCGTGAAGAGTCTGTACAACTATCCACGCCTTCTGAATGATGATGAAGACATCATAAGCTTAGACAAGGTGCACCTCTCGCTAATTTGAGATTCTCTGTAACACACTGACAGACTAGACAAATTGTTGCTAATTTGGGACCTCATTCCTTGAATCTAGCACCAGACTGATTGGTATCAGTCTGACGCATCAGATTGATAAGTTATCGGTTTTGGTGTAAGAGCGCTACCTGCTGGGAGTGCCGTGGGCTAGAGCTTGTGCAAGGCGAGGCGGATAATTACTAGTACCGGAATGCCGTTTGGGGAGGCAGGAAAGGCAAAGCGAGAATCATGCTGTGAAGAATAGGGCCGGGACGGGGTGGCCGGGAAGGTGACGGAGATTGATTGGAATAGTTACTGTATGATACTCTCACTGTGGAAGAGGAGTGTTCGAGTTAACTTCTGTGGGTTTTGAGAAGTTGCCCATGGAACTTGGCAAGAGGAGGGGAAAGTGGTGTTACAATTTACGTCGTGGTGTTGGTCATGAAATGGTGCACACTTTCATGGACTTGAATATGAACAAATTTGATTGGTTCATATCATTTAGTAGCCTTCACTAGATATGGCTTACCCTTGAGGAGAATGTGCAGAATATCTTACATCATCATGGATGCAGAATTGGTAGTTAGCTTGTTTTACAAGAAGGTGGAGGTAATGGCAATCGGGAGGGGAAGGTCAACAAGATCTCAAAGCTCTAAACACATAATAAAAAAGAAGAAGATATTGTAGTGACTTAATGTGGGCACTAAAGCAACGCGCCGGCGAACGCTGGTTGGCAGTTTTTTTTTTTTAATTGCAAAAAAAACAAAAAATAATAATTTTAAAAGATGGTTGGTACTATAGGCGCTAGGCAACGTGCTAGTAGGTACTGGTTTTGTGGTTTTTTTCCTCCTTTTTTTCATTTTTTTCACTCCACTCCAGCGACTGGCTTTGTCATCCTTTTTCTAAATGAACTCTATACTATTAGATGGATGTAAAGGCAGTGCGCATGAAGGCTACTAAATGTTATATTAAGGAGTTCTAAGCTGCCATAAAGTTGAGTGTTTGAGAATCTTCTAAACTTCATGACAACTTCTCCACTTTTTTACCAAAAGCTCACTTAAAATGTGGAACTTGGTTCCTTATAGTTCATTAAAACTTGTCTTTTAGTGAGATACTTTGTCTATGGAACTTGGCTCTAAGCTTGGTATACTTGATGTGGAAGAGGAATATTACTTTGAGGTAGGAATGAGAGTTTTTTACTTTGAAGAGTCTCTAAAAGAAAATTGTTCACAGTAGAATTATTTTTGAATTCAGCCGCTTTTATTTTAAGATTTCAATTGTTAAGGTTTCAATGGATTTAACTCCTAAAAAACTATTGATTTATGGTTTCAAAATAACAAATTCAATGGATTATATGGAGAAAAATATAATTTTTGGACCAGTATTTATATTAGTGGAAATAATCAATAAAGCGTTGGTGAAGGACAATAGAAATTTGAACAAAAAGTTCATTTAAGACCTACTCAAAACTGCTTTTAAAAACATAAGGCCTAATTCGGCTTTTTGGTCCTTACAGGTTAAACATTTATAATAAAACAATGCTTGTGCATGCTTGTACATGAGAACAATTTTATCATACTAGACTCCGGCACAAGCCAACCCAATTTATTATGTAAAATACAAATTATGCACACGTGTACGCAAAAAGAGCTCTACCACTCGAACTATTCCAGCAAATTCTAGTGCAAGCCTACCTAATTCCGTCGACGAGGAACTCGGAGAGGGTTTTACCCCAGAAAAATATGAAGGAAAATTGTCAGCGTCGTCGTCGTGACCGTCGTCGTCATCATGCCCTTTGGTATTATTGGTCCTATTTGGTCGTGAAAAGAAGGAAGAGATCGAAGTTGAAGTTGGAAACTTGAAAGGTTATTTGTAAGGTTATATAAATGGCTATTCAAAAGGTTATTGCAAAAGTTATTTCAAACAATATTTAAAAATCAATTGACATATTTTTAAAACAAAAGCAAAGATCGACTTCATTCATTTTTTGTGTAATTTATATTTTAATTCATTTTTATATGGACACCTTTCATTTCTTACTTGTTAGTTTTGATTTTTTTGGAATTTTTTTCACAAAGTGGTCTTCAAGAAATTTTCAAATTTACTCATTGCAAACCATCATCCAAAAACGAGTAACTTTGTTTTTAACTTTACTATAATTCCGTCGACGAGGTACTTGGAGAGGGTTTTTATTCAAAAAAATTACAAAGGGAATTGGTCGGTGTCGGCGTCGTTGTCAGCCTGGCTCGTGGCTTTCTAAATATACATATAAATATACTTATTTATTTATTTACTTCCTGAAGGTGAGCAATTCAGAGTGTAACTCACCCTCCAAACTTCTTTGGCAAGTGCCGCAATAGTCACTTCATTGTGAGATATTTTAATTTATATTCAAATTATAAAATATGGAGTTTGTACCAAAGGGCATGATAGATTATGATTTATGTCGATGGTTGTGCGCAGCATCGCGTAGCCCTAGTTTATCATATGAAAAAGATTCGCTTCCTACAACATTTTCACTTGGAAAATACTACATGCAGGTTAGGGCATGGGCCACATTAGTACATCAACTCTATACTAACATGAATTGTCTTGAACCAACGATCCTTGTCTTATGGCATCACATCAAGGGTAGGTCGAACAAACACTTTATTTACGTCATCTTCGAAAGAGGTTTTCATTTCTTCATCTTCTTACTAATATGAACATGCGTCAAAACGTTCATAAATAATTGCTATTTTTTAATATTTATAGACTAATTACTAGTGAATAATGTGAATTGTAAAGTCTACTTTTGAAAGGTGCCTTCCTATCCATATGTTTAAAGTGTAGATAGACAAATTATCCTCAAGGCTCACTCCGACGGGCTCTTTATTCACAGTGGTCTTCAGACGAGCATGATGATTATTATATCATGCATAAGACACTATCTTGGTCGAAGTGGCCAATTTGGTAGCACTTCTCCCAACGGACTCTTCATTCATGTTGGCCCTCGGGCCAAAGTTACTCTTTCTTGTGCATAATGTTTTTGAATTAACAAATAACTCTAATATGCAAAATCTTTTTATTGTCTTTGTTTCCCTATAATTTGATTTTCATATCTATTTTTGAGCCTGTGTAAATCACATTTTAACTTAACAATTTTGAATAAAAAGTAGTAGCATTAGAAGAAATCTAAAGCCTCCAAAAGGTCCTTTTGATGTTTGTGCAAGAATCTAATGTTTTACTCAAGTAATTTTTAATAAAAAACATCATAAATAGTTTAAAATAATTTTAAAATAGTTTTAAAGATAAAGTAATCAATTTTTAATAAAATTTTATTATCCAGTCTGACGTGGTCGAGCGCCTGACACACTAGATTTGCATCAGATTTAAGTTTCATAATATTTAAAAGATGAAATAAAATATTAATATTTCGCTTGGACTTGTACAGTGTTGCTGCAATGTAGAAAAAGTGACATGACCAACCTTATTCAAGAATGTTATAAAATAAAATAAATTCTGAAATTTTGGATGAATTCCAATGTTTTTACAGAGGCTTGCATTGTTGCATCACGTTAATACACATGTTTGTTGAAGAAAATCTTACTATTATATAGTATAGACCGTGCACATACGCATGTCATGGTTGGTTCCATTGTTAGAACCATTGTTCCAATTATTTCCTCGAGCCAATCTAGTCAATTATCTATTGTATAATGTAGGATGGTACACGTGCTCCCAACAGTAGTTCTATTGTCGGAACACTGGTGTTTTATTGGAGCCACCCTGACACGTGCTAACTTAGTATAATATAGATTGTGTATGCACGCATTCAAGAACCATTCAACTATATGAACTATTGTGCCGTACTTTGGCGCCACCAACCTAATTATTCAATATTCTTCTAAATGATTGAGGCACAATTTGATTTGTCTGCAACTTAAAGTTGTTGTGTCCGTAGGTCATGGCGAACAATAAAAAAATTGTCCAAATATTGTGGTTATTCTCTAAGATTCTCCTGTTCATCATAAAAAACATATTTTTTTTGAAAAAAACAATTTCGAAAAGATTTGAGCTTCTCTTTTAATGATTATTTTTTGCCGTCCCCTCATGACCAGGTAAGATATATATTTTTACTAGGAACGCTGATGAGTGCAAGTTATATTTCTTTACGAAACGGCACTTGCAAAACCGTTACTTGCTTTTGCACTTGCTTTGACAGTGATTTCAGTGAGGCTCACAGCTTTTTGAGAAAACTGTCATGGGCACTGAGCAATTTGGCACGTGTTTTATACCTGTTTGTTGCATTTCTTATTAAGTTACTGTGCAACTGAAAAACGCCGGCAGGCTCCATGTGGCTAATTCTGAATATGCACAACCTTCCATGTGACAAATTTCAATCATGCAAAATCTTCCATGTGGCAAATTTTGAATATGCACAACCTTTGATGGCTAATTTCAAACATGCATAACCATCTATGTGGTTGGGTCACCTACGTGTGCAAGTAAGACATATACTTTAAACACTTGACAATTCACGGCCGCTTCACACTATGGCCATTCAAATCGAGAGGCCGTGGGATTGAGAGTCCAAACTTTGTTGAGAGTCCAAAGAAATCTACTACAAAAATAGGCAATAAAATATAGTTTTCATTTTTTATAAAAAGAAATCGACGGCCTCTCGATCATAGTGACGGGTCTTGCAAAATGTAGGACCCAAACTTCCTCTCGAGAGGCCGTCACCTTGGTCAAAAAGTGTTGCCATGTAAGCATTTTGAAGGTTCACAGCCTTTGAACTTTGGTCTCTAGTGTGAAGGGTCAAGAGGCCGAAACCATGGTTTCTTACAATTTGATTGGTGGAAATTGACGGCCTCTCGACCTTTGGCCACAATGTGAAGCGGCTCTCAATATGTTACAACCTCTAAAGCATTCAATTAATTTAAGCTACACTCCTCAAAGCATGTTTTGTTAAGCACGTAATTGTGAATGACATTATCATGAAGGTTCAGACTCTCCGTGGAAAGCCGCCCTAGTATATTTTTGTAATCATTGGTCAAAGATGGTAACTACAAATTGCATTGTGAATGACGATGGAGTATATTTTTGACATTCCAAAGCATACCCATTGTTGCCTATTGAGTGTACTCAGAGTACAATTTTGACTCATTTTGATTTAATAATTCCGATACCATGAGCATGGATGGGCAGAATCTGAATGCATCAAAATGGAAGCTGTGGTATACAAGGTGCTACACAATGCTAGAAAGTTTCAAGCGGAGTTGAATTGTGGTTTGAAAAAAAATTAAAAAAAATCAAATTGAGATATATTTAATACTCACTTCTGTTTCAACTTTTTACAAAACATTCAAAAGTGCAAAAGGTTTGGAATGAATGTGATGCCTTTGTGCTAACATAAAACGTCATTTTCATCTCTCAAGACCAAGCACCCATATTTTAGACGATGCACAAAAACAAACAAAAAAATTTCATTCGTCATGCACTTTTTGCTGAGTGGATTTTTACTATATATTTATGGGAAGTTAGCTTCATGCATGTATGATCCGATTAGAAAGATGATGATTTGTGAAATTTGTATGCCTCATTTCACATATGTGTAGTGATTCACCCAAAATTTTGAAGATTTCAGTGTAAAAGTGCTCTTAAAAAGTCAACTCTTAAAATTAAGCAATAAAAATTCTCCAAAAATCACTACACTTAGAGTAACACATTTCGACCAATCTAATCAAATTTCATTCACGAATTGTCGATATCTTATTTATAATCCAATTACAAAAGAATTTTGAATTTTAAGTTTCAAAATTTATACAAAATATTGGTGACAACAATCATAGATCTAACCCAACATTTTTTTTGGCTTCAAAAATTTGCTGGCAGTTGCTTTGAAATAGCAGACAACATTTTTTTGAAGCCAGAAAAAATTATTGATTTAACTATATGAATAGAATAAAAAAATAATATTGTAAAGCGTTTATTTATACATCAAGTTCAAAATATTCCTCATAGTTGCATTTTGTAAAACATTTTTGAAAATCTCCAAAGCTTGAAGAGGAATGAGGATGTTTAGGGGTTAAATTTGTATGTGACTATACAAACTTTGTTGCATGCACTTTTAACCTCCTTTTGCTTCCATTTTTGTAGATGAAATTCTAAAGACCATCTTTACCAAAGCTCTTAAGACCACCTTCTAAAATGAGGGTCCTAGCACATATAATATATTGGTTTATTTATTTATTTATTTATTTTTATTTAATTTATTTTTATAGTTGTTTTGGATTTTATCTAGAATTTGAAAGCTAATTGAAGCAATTTTTATACACATTGTCAAGACTTTTGAACGACATGGAAAAACATGTCTGTAATAGATTATCATAGATTGAGACATAGCATATGAAATTATACTACCATACATACAACCACATTAAATATAAAATAAAATGTTTGCCTTTACTATAGACAAGCAAGTATGTAAAGTAGATTATTCACTATAATGCGGTACGTTGAATATGTATTCCTTTTTTAATCCAATTTAATAATGAGAGATCGATAAGTCCCTCATCTTTCTAGGATGAAGACAACACTTGAAAATCACCCTTGTCAAAACAACCACAAGAAGCAAATTTGCTTTATTCTTTCTCATTGTATTTTCAATATTCTTAACTGTATCTCATTATATTAAACTCACCTTCCAAGGTCCAAATGCTTTTGGTTTTTTTCTTTTCTTTTCAACAAATGCATTTTAAGAGCACATTTTTTTTTTGTTCCTTTGACATCAAAACCAAACTTTGTACAGATTTAAAGTTATTCAACAAAACATTCCAAAAGTTATCATTTTGAATTAACTGGGCTCTAAAGGGTTAATGAAGAAGAAAAAATACTTTTCTTCAAGTGAAAATAGGACGCGTTACACCTCTTTCCTTTCATTCTCAATTTTCAGAATGCATAAGTGGCACTTTCTCCTTGAATTGTAGAAGACCCATTTTATGGATATTGAGAAGTTCCATTCTTCTCCGTCGGATGTGTAGTATGGGCGTGAAGATTGAGAAATAGTGGAGTCATAAAGAGGATTTAAGAAGCACGGTGTCCATTCTCATTCTTCACATGGTCTCAAGGAAAGTCACACCTTGAGTTCTTCATGAATAACGGCCATGATTGACTCAACGTCTCTCTTTCAAAATTCTCAATCAAACTTTCCGGAGGAGGTATGGCAACCTTTAATGTGAATAAAGAATATGCACTAGTAGAAAAGATGGCATTCCCAAAGGAGATGCCCAAAAAAATCTCTATACATGTGTGGAATTGGACATTGCTTGCTTGGGCATGTCCTTGAACATCTTCCTTGGCAGTGCCACCTTTTCTACTAGCGATGCTTCTCCAAGACTCGTATGTTGCCCTAGGGATAGCAGAGGCCTAGGAGTTGGACATATAGGTTACATACAAGCTCGTCAAATTACAGTCAGAACGGTCGTTGGATATTGGTCACATACAAGCTCGCCAAAATTACAGGCAGAACGGTCGTTGGACACAGGTCACATCCAAGCTCGCCAAATTACAGCCAGAACGGTCGTCTTCTCCGTGAAACCTTTTCTGCTCGCGCGGACATGCGGAACTCGTTTTCTTCGGCATTTTTCAACAAACGCACAGGTATTATCATTCACCTCGGAATTATACACCGTGTGATAGCCTTTCAAACTGAACTACAATGTACCGATTTTCTCCTCCCTGTTGCGCTTTTAACGAACCTCCTCGCATTAAATCTTCTTCTAATCCGACTTAGTTTTAGTCTTTCGACGATTAGGAGGGTTTCGTGCCCCCTCAAAAACGACGGAGTGATCAATATAACGTTTTAGTCATCAATCTGTGACCACTGGTAGGGTTTGATAATGGTAGAGCCTACTCTCTCTTCTCTTGAATTCCTGGATGAAGATTACTTTGAAACCCTAGCATTCCTCTCAATAATTGGCCAGCTATTATAGGACTCTGATCCTATGGAATCGATAATGTCGCATTTTCAGCTGCGTAATACATACTTTGTTTCATCAGATTGTGTCTTTCGTACTTTCAGTTGACCTAATAATCTAGGACGTGCGCGGTGCAGGTCATTGTTCTACGCGCTTGATATCATGATGGCGGTGGCGCACACACCTGTTGATGTCGCCACGGCTGTCACAACAATCTCTGAGCGGCGACCTGTTGTGTTTGGACATAGGTCAGTGTTGAATTTATCTTTCGATTTTAGTGTTTGTCTTTTCAACTATGTCACATTCATTGGAATTTCAGCTTCAGAGGTGTGCCGGATTCTTTTATCATGTCAAGAGGGATTAACATTTTACTCTCTGTTATCTGTGTAGGAACAGGATGGCGGCATTGTCCGACAACTGGCCGTTGTCTTTCACGATAGGCAATAGTGAAATAATCGGCAGCAATTTCTCCGCTACTTATATTTTTGATCCCAATAAGGTGTACAACGTGAAAAGAACGAGGTGTTCAGGTATTTGAGCTGGACTGCATGAAACTATTTGTGTTCATTTCAAGCCTTTAACCCCTGAAGAACCAAGAAGCTCAAATTGGACCTCATGTTTTTTTTGCAGTTTCGACGAGGTTCTACGCGGACTTCCTTTTGTTCAAATTTGTTTTGTTTTTTGACCAACATATGGACTGTTCTTCACTGATTCCAGTAATACAAAATTCAGTCTCATGTGAATTATATTTTTCACGATTTGATCAGTTGAATTTTTCATTCTAAAACCATGATTCTAGAATTGTTACGGCAGTTCTAGAATCATGGTTAATTTTTCTGGAATCATGGTTAATTTTTCATTCTAAAACCATGATTCCTTGAGACGGTAAGTCACGGCGTTAATTTTTCCCATTTAGTCTGATGTGATTTTGCTCTCTGGAGGTTTTGCAGGCTACTCAAGGGCAGTCAACAGGTCTGGGCCGTTGTCACACTGTTTGCGAGCGGATGAATCATTTGGAGCTGCCATAAGGTGACTTCTATGTAAGACCGAATGTTAATTTCTATCGGCTTGGTAATGATGCTACAGAAAAGGGATTGTCTTTTTGTTTGAGAATAAAATTCAGACTCTTGGGACTCTTGTAGATTCTTAGGTTATCAACATATTTACTTCTAAAAACTCCCTACAAATTTGTGAATGCATTGTTGAATGTAATATGTGGGCTCTTTCAGTAAGTCACGGCAAAGACAACGGTCACCGAAGGGGCTGATTTGTTCGGCCTTGGATGCTTCGATGGGAGGGTCAGATTCTGGTGAGTTAACGATGTGTGTCACTCCCCAGTTCTCACTAATTTTTTTTTCATTTTTTGCAGGAGATTAGGATATGTCGGAATTGTCACTGTAGCTCAGTCCTGTGCGAGGAACTTTTAGTGACAAGCTCTTGCTGTGTGATTGTATTGATTCAGACTTGAATTTGAGAATGTAGCGAGCTCTGGGTATTTGACAATCTGGCACAGCAGGAGGCATGTGAAAGTGTATTGGACTTTAGGTGTGTGAGCATTGTTTTCGGCTGCTTCATGTTTCGGTATATTGACGTGGTGCTTTGCTGAGCAGCATCATTTGCAACGCTTAAAACTCAAGGTCGGTATAGAAGGAGATCAAAACAAGGATGCGAATGCTTTGGTTCACCAGTAGCAGATGTGGGGAGTGTTGCACTGGCAATGGAATGGCGACCAGCTGTGGATCAGGTGATGCTTGTGACCAGCGTCGCACTTGCGTACTTAGCTGGCATCGTGACCCTTAAAAAGCCAACCTCTCTTAAAAGACCCGTGGACGTTCCTCCCCCGCAAACCAGTCGTATATCAGATGAAAGGGGAATTTCAGTGCAGCAGTCTGAAAGGTAAGAGACTCATCCTATTCATCTTTATTCTTTTTTCCGGATTGAACTGGCGTAGAGATGCGAACTGCTTTGTGCTGTATCACTGACTTGAAAGTAGTTTTTTCCCTTTTTACGATTCAAGTTTGGGTTTTGTCACGCTATAGGTCTCAGGGTCTATACATCCTAAGCTCAAGCATGTGACCATAACCTGTTGCTGGTTCAGAGAAACTGAATCCAGGGACCTTGGAACGGAGGCTCATGAAGGTGACCCTTGGGGTATAGCTCAGGCGAAGCTTGGAGTGGCTCTTTCCAGATTATCTAGTAAGGAAAAGGACGTGACTTTTCAAGAGGCTAAAGATAAGGCAGTCAGAAATCCTGTGTTAAGCTTGCAAGCATTAATGGCTGGCCCAAGGCTTCGGTTGCTTGTGCTTGCTTTGGAGCATCTTCATACACAGGCAGGTACTGGCCTCACCATTTCTCTCTTTGACATCTTCTTAGTCAAGAAAGTACCAGGGATCAGTTTCAGGTGATTGCTGTCTAAATGTTCAGTGCACTGTACAACAAGTGCTATTCATTGAGAATGATGAGTAGCAATTTCTGTAGTCAGAGTTGCTCTATTTTGAGTGATTTGGATGACTACATTGGACGTATATACAGTTGAGGACAGGGTGAAAGACAGAAGATGAATGAACCACTTGTTTTGTTTATGGAAGAAATTGATTATCAGGCTGCTGAAGCAATCATTTCAAAAGCTGAATCGAGGTACTTACCAACTTAATACCGTTTTTTTCCTTAGGTCAATCTTATAACTGAAAGTAACAAATCTTTGCCATCGGCGGAGTGGTCCAAGCTTACGCTGGACGTACTTTGTGGGTCGGTAGAGCCCATCTGCAGAACATGGCTCGCCCAAGAACCTAGCTTGGCGGATGCAGTACAGCAAGGATCAGCCCAAGTGGAAGAGCAACGTATTTTCACGACGGAGGACCCTTCACCAGAACAGAGTGTGAACATAATAAGTCAAGGGAGAGCCCTGGTTCTAGATTACCTGCAACGATCTGGAAAGACAGAGCTATATATGGATTTACTTTTTTTTCTTCGGTTTCAGACATTGAGGTAATCTTCAAGGTCACATTAGGGGCTATACAAACTGATTAGTTTTACTTAGACTTGTTTACAACTTTAGAAGAAATCGGGATGCTGCATGGAGTGGAATATAGGTAGTTGCAGACTGTTAACAACCAGTCTTGTTTACTCTCTCATAGCCTCCCAAGTTCTTATACTTGATACGAGCTTTGTTTTTTTGTTGCTGCAGACGGGGTGGCTGTTGTGACTTCACAGTAATGTCACGACATGTTACCAATGCCCTTGAGGATCTTGTTGTGGCACTAGCTGATGGAGCAGCTGCCATTTATTTGGGGAGAGATCCACAAATTGGAGGCCTTGATAGTGACTGGCCAATTTTAGTGCGACCCTCTATAAAGTCAACTCGTGCTCTTGAGAGGTTTCGAAACGAGGTATCAAATTACTGAATCATTTTAGATTAATTGTTTTTCCTTGTACTTGACCATTTTTCAGAAGCAGATTTCTTAGCAGATTCCATACCATTTGCTTACGTTATTTGAGGTAGATGTTCTCAGCTCTTTGTTGTGTACAGATTGCATTGCAGAGTTGGTTTCAGCGCAATTACACTTCTGTAGTAGCAATGTTTGAGGATCGTTTTGAACTGTGGACAATTGAAAGACTTTCCAGTATGGAAGAAGCTACTCAACAGATGAAAGATGACGATCCTGTTGAAGAGTTAAGACTTAAACGAGTTGAGTTTCCAGCACGACGTGGCAAAGAGCTGAGGGCTCTCACTGGCTGGTATTTGGTTCTTCTCTTAATGTAACTCATATCGTTTAAACTCATCCATTGTTAGAAGTGAGTAGAAATACTCGTTTTGTTTGGCGTTAGTACTTTTTACAGCTCAATAGCCATCCTGATTAATCTACATGGAAGTTGAATCTATGCTTCCTGTGTTTTGGTAACATGTTATTAAGAGGCTAATATTCACATGAATTTCTGGCAGGAGATACATTTACAGCTTGTACTTGGAATTTTCCGACATAGTGGGCCCGCTACTTGAAGTTCTTGTAAAGAAATTGGGAGAAGCGGTATCTTTTCTTCTTGTGCGCCTCATTGGTCGTTCCCTTGGGCTCATTTTCGAAGGGATTCGACAGAGTGTGCGGTGGAGTTCTAAATAGGAATTATAATAAATTTTAGTTACACTAGTTTTTGATTGAGGACTCTCGTCTCCTATCTTTCTGTACAACACCAATTTTTGTGTAGGCATCCATCTTGCGTAGTTAAGTATTATTTCGGGATATTTAAGGGCATCCACACCAGTGGAAGAAAAACCCAGGCCCTTTCAAATTTTGGATGAAAAGTGCGAAATTAATGCTTGGATTCACCTTCAAATTCTCTTTGTTTTTTAAAATTTGCAATTTTGTAAGAGCCAACATCTCCTCTAAAACCTTGTACTATTTTTTTAAGGAGTTGTCACATTAAATAATAGCATACAATAGGAGACTTCATAGCGTAATAGAGTTATCCTAAAACAAAAGTTGTGTTTGAATATAATACCATGTGTTTTGTTTTAATATACTCTTGTTTTTTCACTTTAAATAGTTATAAGATGTGAAAGAGCTTAGTGGTCTCTCATTATTAGGTGTATAGGAGCTTAGTGATTTTCAAATTCATGAAAAACTAGTTTAGCCATCAAGGTAAAACCACCTAAAATAGTACTTTTAGGCAATTCAATACAATCAAGGATATTTTTTCAAGCTAGGATGTATTTTTAGTATTAACAGTTGAAAATGATGATTTTACACAAAAAATTAGTACAACCATATATGTGCTATGAATTTTCAAAGTAGAAGTTGCCTAGATTACTTTAACCGTCCTCTAGAGTTTCGGGAGAATCAATCCTTATAAAACTCGACCATATTCAACAAACAAGAGTTAAGAAAGGGAAAGGTTGTAAAAGCACTTAGTGGGACAATTTGAGAGCAAGTCTACAATGGAGTAATGGCTACAAGGATGGAATTGGGTGTTTCGCTTCATAGCATCCACACCATTGTCCCTTCAGTTCACCCCTTGACCACTATCATCACATCTAAAATGCGGTGTCACAAATTGTTGTCTCCACAATGTTGAATCACTACGTGCTCACCTCTATATAGTGCGTGAACTAATCATAATCACTATACATGAATAATCGTTATTGTACATCAATGAAGGTTGGGTATCTCTAGGTGCCAAGTGTCTCAGCCAGGTATTGTTAAAACAATTTACTCTAGTTTTTATTATAGTTATTTAAATTAAAATGAATTTTATAAGATTCTTCGAAGTTTTTCTCTTGTAATAGTCATAGTAATTACAAAAATGACTAAAACAATATGAATCTTTTAGGAGATTTTTAAATAATAGTGATGAACAACAAGGTGTAGGTGGCATGCTTCTCAAGCTTACTTAAACAAAAATATGATTGAAAGACATTTTTTGCAGTGTATATTGGAATTTTAGAGTGTTAAGATTTTATCTGCGATAAAAAACACAATTTTAACAATTTTGAAGAACAGTAAATTGGATTGGAAAGTGGAAAATAGCTCCCACACTTTCTTAGTTGAAACCATTTTCATTTGAAATTAAGAACTAAGTGAAAATCAACATTTGACAAAAAAACGACCAAATATGATTGTATGGGGCTCCTTGCACGCTTAAGGGTTAACAAAAGGAGCTTATCCACCTCATACTCCCTAGCAGCCCTAGTTGAATGAACCACTAAATGAATGAAAATTCCCTAAACTCTAATCAACTAATGTAATCTACAAAAATTGAAACTCCCAGTGTGGCTTGGTCCAAGGTGCTATGTCGTCACCTGACTTCCAAATTTTTTTTGTTTTTTTTTCTTGATATTGTACGACTTTTTTTTGTACTACATCGTTCCTTTCTTTCTCATCAAGTGTACTGTAGTGCATTGAGAGAAGAGTCTTGGCTGCATTCTCCTTATCAATGAGCTCATTTTCATTCTCATCAAAAAGCTCATCTTCATCCTCAAGAAAAAGCTCATTTTCATTCTCACCATCTTCCTCGTTTGAATCGGATTTTGTAGCATTTGTCTCACCAACTTCCTCATTTGAATCGGATTTTGTAGCATTTGTCTCACCAACTTCCTCATTTGAATCAGATTTTGTAGCATTTGTCTCTATCGAGCAAGAATTCATATCATCATCGTCCATTGTCTTTGAAGTACTTGCATCAAGTTGTGATAATTTCCATTTCAATTTGCATTCCAAAGAACAATATTTAGCATTCTTATCACCATTTTCCGTTTTAATTGATGCATTGCATATTGTGCAACGATGTTTTCGAGAATGATTTGCATTGCTCTTTTCAACTTTTCCATAAAGATCTGGAAGATTTTTAGAGCGCAAAAAATAAAATATATCTTTGGTGAAACCAAATGTTTGAATGCCATGTGTGTCAAAATGATATGTTTCTATATCGCTACAAAGAATTGCATTTCGAATTGTCACTTTTCGCACTTGTAAACGTAGATGACCTTCATGTTTACCTTCTTTAAAATCCATCTTGTTACATAAACCTCCAACTTTGCATTGAATACAAAAATACTTAATACATGGCATTAGAGAACCGCATGGACACTCATTAATACTAGGAAAATATTCACCAGTTATAAATTCGTATATCCATGTTGGAACTAATGAGTGTGGGTTTGCGTTATCCATAGTAGAACTTAACTTACTAGAACCTTTAATTTTTGAATGATTTAATGAAATTGATGATATTCTGTTACGTTAAATACTAATGTCATATAATGTACATAAATATGAATGTTCAATATATTACACAATACATATAATTTGTCAAAGAGACAATTTATCACAAATTTATACATTTATGTGAAAACATAAAAGTAAATTGAGATTCAAAAGTAAAAGTCTATAATAATATCAATGTAAAAGAAAAGAAAAAATATAATATAGAAATTTAGATTAACGTAAAAGTTATAACGGGAAAGATTAGCTTTAGAAGGACGTACTCAGATATCACTATATCATGCTTATAATTTGTGATTTCCTCACCCGCCTTGAATTTTCAACATTAATTAATACTAGCACTTTTCATTCATTTTTTCAAAGAATCTCTTGTTTTCAGTGGTAAAGTGCAGATGCTTATAGAGCATCTGCAATGTATCACTAAATGAACCGTTGACAATGAAAACTAAATGAGATATGCTTGTATTCAATGTTGAAAATCAAAGCGGGTGAGAGAGTTACAAAAAATCAGCTCAATGTAGTGATATCTAAATACGTCCCTACACAACTAATGTAAGAAAGGGCTCGATATTCTAAATTGATGGATACCGTACGTGGAAGGCAGGGTCGGCACTTTCATGTCGAATAATTAATTAAAGTTGAAACAGTGGAGGTCGGCACTTTCAAAAGTAATTATCAAGAAATTTTCTATTCATAGTTAACATAAAAAAAATTCCAACGGCTAAACATTTTATTTTATTTTTTGTCTACAATTTTTGTTGAGTGTTATGTTTTTATTTTTATTTATTTTTGGCTTTCTGTTGACTTTATTTTCGTTGGTTTCAACAAAATTCTTAATAAATTTATTTATTTATTTAGCATTTTTTTGGAGAATTATTTTATGTCGACCCTGTCTTCCACGTACGGTAATAATGATCACTCATGTATAGTGATTGTGATTGGTTCACGGACTGTATAGGACATATACCAGTCTAAAGATGTGGAGACGATAACTTGTAAGACCAAATCTAGGACGTGATTATAGCGGGAACACACAACATTCAATACCGTACCTAGAAGGCAGGGTCGGCAGAAAATAAATCCTCAAAAAAATGCCGAAAAAATAAATAAATTAATCAAGTATTTTGTCGAAACCAACAAAAATGAAGTCAACAAAAATCTTAGACAAAAAACAAAAGAAAACGTTTAGCTACTAGAAAAATTCAATGTTAGATATTAATAGCCAAATTTTTAATAATTATTTTTGAAAGTGCCGACCTCCACTTTTTGAACTTTTATTAATTATTCGAAACGAAAGTGCCGACCCTACCTTCCTGGTATGGTAACCTTCATATACGCATGTCTTTCTACTATGCACTTTTCTCATCATTTTGGAACTCTAGTTGTTCAATTAGCTACTAATGAAGATCCTTTTAGCTCGAGGAGTTTACTTTCCAAAAATTACAAATGGTGTGCAAAAAAACTATAGGGTTCAAATAAATCTTGGAAGGTAATTTTTACAAATGAATTACATGAATATATCGTGCTCAAAATTGATTACAAGAATAAATATGAGAATATTTTTGAAATATTATCAATTATAGTGAGAATTACTTTTATTTTTAAGGAACCTTAAATACCCTTTTTCACACTTAATATGCAAAAAATACAAAAGTGACCTCCTTAAGCCTTTAACCCTTAAAGGATTTAGGGCACAGAAGATACGTTGCCGTATAATTAACGTTTGTTGTGAGAAGAAAGTTTCAAATTGAGATCTCGATAGCTATTAAGACCATGTAAACATGAATTTTAACTTCACTTTTGATATGAAACTCATAGAAGGTGTAGAACCATTCCAAATACAATGAAATACGGCCATATAATACTGGCCGGAATGGCCAATCTGGACCTTTAAGGGTTAACCCTTTAACATCCCAATCCATTCTGGCGTGATGAAAGTGGACGGAATTGCAGAATTCGAGTCGGAGCAAATCACGCAAACTGGTTTCGAGTTTGCAAATTGTAACCGTATGATCTGTGAATTCTTGACTCAGAGTATGTGTTCGTGTCTTGCAAGCGAGGATCGAACTCCTGGATGTATCGAGCTGTGCGATTGATGAAGAGAATCTGTGGATGAATAACGTCGGGCAATCTCTCTCCACGGGAGTCCAGAGCTCATTGTAATTTCCACTGTCGGTGAGAAATCAAGATTCTGCTCACTTCAAGTTCGTTTTCAAGTTTTGAGTGTATCGGATGCAATTCATTGAGGTACGTCAAATCGTATGAAAGGAAATCGAGCTTGCAATTAGTGCTATATAATTGCAACGGTCATAGTGTGCAAATCTTGAAATTTTTGATAATGGTCTCCAGAGCACGAGATGGGCACAACATTGGCATCAAACACTTGTGATACTAAAATACCACAAGAATAAAGGGATTCATTTCATGGCGGACCACAAATCATTAAAAAGTGGCATAGTGATTGCCTAGATTCTCAATATTCCTCTGCATACTACGGGGAGATTCAAGTAGCTGGGAAGGCAAAAACTTGCAGCTTGGGCATTTTCGACTCCACTTGCCCAGTTGGTGCCCACATGACGTCCCCATTGTACAACTTCAATTAATGCTGCCCTAAAGCACATATAAAATATACTCCTGAACCGTTCAGCTTCCATGGAAGTTGATAGAACCTGGACGTTGCAGCTACACTCCATCTACCTACCGATTGAAAACATGTATACATTTACAACCACAGTGACTATGAATCTTGAGAATATCCAAAACATGTATACTTCCGTAATGACGACGTAGTACGCACTATATTATGGAAACCTAAGTGTCGCACACTCCCAACGACATCACTTACTGCAATTTTCACTTCTTTTCTAAGTCGGCAGTTCTTACGTCCATGCCGACACTCTTGTCACCTCGACCCACAGCTCCGATTAGCTCATGTCTTGCATCACTCACTGTCCATAGAAACTGCCAGTCCCTTTGACGGCCCTCAGAAATGAAAATGTCGCACTGCTGTCTGCAGATCTGGCGCCTCGAACTGCATCGTCTAGTTCATTGTTCAGACGTTGTTGATCATTGAAGCTTTGAAGTTTTCGACGCCGACCTCTCTTGCACCGCGCCCTGTCTTCAGTGTCGTCCATCACTCACTGTGCCACGTGTCTTGAAAAAAAGTATCCCTCAATACCAGTAGACTATATCCTATACGTGGACCTCAGCACACATAACGGCCTCCAAACACTCATCTATATAGATAGTGATTCGTTGAAATACGTTCTACAGCCGGCAGTCCATACAGTAGCAGAAGTATTTCTAGCCAGAAATGTACCCTTTGTAAACATCTCTGCATTACTTTTGCCAATGCCAATCTTCTACAGTGACAAAACCAGAATTTGCCATCATTCAACGACAAAGTGCATAATGATTGCAAATAAAACATCGACCCTCATGCACATTAGAAGGGAATTGAGGCTAGCAAAGGGCCATTTCAGGGCTGTTCCCCAGATATAGGGAACTCAGAAAAAAAATATTAAAAAAAAAAGAAGTTAAAAAAACCTTTTTATAGTATTCTGTGATGTTTTGCTGACGTCACAGTGTTCCGACCACGTCAGCAGCCCACATGGCACCAGCCTTTTTCTATTGCATGGAGCTTCCAAGCTTGGAAGCTTGAAGAGAATTCACAGCCCTTTAGAGGCCTGAATTCCCTTCTAATGTATAGACACCTCTACAAGCGAGAGACATTCTCCTCGTTCGAGGATTTGCTCCACAGACATGGCATTTCCTCGAGCATTTCCGCTTGTTTCTCGTCATAGTCAGTGTATGCACGGCTAGGACAGAAAGTCGCCACTGTGATTTGCAACCCCGTTGAGACTCCCAATCCGCACACAACTGTTCCTTAAGCTTCAATTAAAAACTCAGGTGAGTCTTCGGTCGTTGCCAAAGTGTTGTAGCCATGGACTTGTAAATGACATACAAATTTGTTGCGGCCGCGTCCACCAGAAAATAAAACAGGCGATGCCACCATTTCTGTGATTGTATTTGACAATTGTAGGACCCGCGCATTTGGTCCGCTACGTCGACGCCACACATCCAGAAGGAGTATGCCTTGTGTATGGGCAAAGTATCAAATCTCTTCTGAATTCCCGCCACGCGCCTCGTAACTGTACATTACACGCCAGGAAGCGGCAACGGCTTATAGTAAGATGACAACAACATGACCGGTCTTTGGTCCACCCACGTGACAGTCGACAATTTGCTGCTCTTGTGCATTCTCCAAGCCAAAGTACCTTGAGGGTGCTTGGCAAATACCTTACTGTTTGTTATGCTTTTTGGTAGCCCAATGCAATTAGCCTTGACAGTGCCACATGCATATGTGCCTTTCATTGCCAAATCCACGTACAACTTTGGCGAGGTGAAAAAGTTGTCAGTGAACACGATGTGATGCAATGCATTCAATCCCTCCATGAGCTTGTTCACAACAGCATAGCCGGTCTTTGCTTCACCTTGTCCAGCACTTCGGAGTAATTCCGTAAACGCGCTCCAGTATACATGTCAAATGTGTACACATACTTCGACACCGCATCCGCTAAGCACCACACCTTCACTCCCCACTTCGTTGGTTTGCTAGGAAGGTACTGCCGAATCGGACAAAACCATCCTTTCTACCGAACCATGAGTTCGTCCACAGTAACTTGTTGATGTAAGTTCCATTCTCGTTTGAAAGAATCACGTACCTCATCTAAGAGCCATCCGATCTTGCAAAGTTTGTCGTCCGTTCTCTCTCTTGTCATGATCGTATCATCGACCACATGCAAACAACGTGAAATGTCTTCAAAGCGACGACGGGTTATAATACTTGCGGTGTATGCATACTACAATGACGGCACTTTCTTCGACCAGTAGCATCGCCGATTCGGCTGTCGTTTAACATCTATCAATAAACTCAAACCCAAAAATGCTTTGAGTTCATCACTTTGGAGAGGCCACCAGCGTGGGCCCGTCATAGGGTAGCCTTTCCCAGTGACTGCCTCGCTAGCGTACCAATTTGTCTCTAGACATATCTTATCCAACGTGCAATGTGACGAGAACCTCCGAAATATAGCTTCGTAGTTCTCTGGAACACGTACGAATCCCATAGTTGGTCCCAGTGGTGCTCCTCGGAAAACAATGTCTTCATGACTATACTCTGTTGTCTCGGATGTCCACGTTTCTTCGGAATAAGGATCTTCAAAGGATGGTGGTCGTACCTGTGGAACACCACATTTCCATTATCCCTTCAGAGCGTCCCATCCAAATCATATTTTCCAATTCCTACTATCCTATGTCTCATACTCAGAAGACATAGATGTGCTAGTACATGCTATTGAAAAAGTCATGCCCAGTGCTACTATTGAGCAGTGCACTTGCGAAATTTGCCAACTGTCATGTCTATTTTACATTATAGCAGTATGAATGCGAACAGGTCCACATCTGCTATACGCTACGGTAAATGACGTTCTCACAAAATTCATTCCTAGTATGACTGCTAGGGACACAAGAACTCAAGAACAAGAACAAGAGAACAAGAACAAGAGCATGAGCAAGGACCCAAGAACAAGAAGTGCAATAGTATACAAGAGTGGTTCTCAAGAAAGTATATTGAACTAAATCGATAGTTGAACAAGATTCAAGACAAGGCAATACTCAAGGTTGCTTCTAACTTGTGTTGACGAGAGTGAGGAGTCTCTCATCTCGTCCCCTAGATATACTAGTACTAAGGAAGCTTCTGAAAGGGCTTCCTAGAGACTATGAGAGTCCCTAGGAAGTATCTAGAAAGATCCTAAAAGTCAAAGGACCTACAGAACTTCTAGAAGTATTCTTAGAAGGTTCTATGTCGGTGGCAATACCCATCACGAACTAGTTTGGACAATAACTTATCTCTGGACAATTTGGCAATACCTATCACGAACTAGTTTGGACAATAACTTGTCTCTGGACAATTACGGCAATACCCATCACAAACTAGTCTTGAACAATAACATATCTCTAGTTTCAAGGCCTAGTCTTTGCAATATCCATCTCAAGGTTCTATGTCCGTGACAATGACATATTGAAACTCTAGTCATATATATGACAAAAATGCAATAGTGATGACTTCCGTTTCTCTAGAATTCATGCATTTGACTGTAAAAGTCAATAGACAATGACAGTGACATATATGAAATCTAAAAAACAAAAAAATTAAAAATTTACATCAAAAAAAGCTCAAATTTACCCAAGCACTCACGTTTCTTAGTGTCACTTTAGTATACAAAAGCTGGAAATGGTTTCCATTGATATTTATATAAACATGAATACGAATAAGTGTCTAATACGTTCTCTGTAGTACTATATAGAGAAAACATTGCCACTTTTACTGTTACTGTCATGGTCCATATCTTGGACTAGAACTTCTCCAAAATTTGCACAATGCATATAATATATGAACATACTATTCTACAATATGTGACATATGCACAAACTGTACAGTATCCTATTTCCCCGGCCTCGTCTTCATGTGTGCCCTGCTGGCTATGTATTTTTTCTGCATCCGGAATTCACTGTGATTCATATATGACAATAAAAAAGTAATTAATACACAAATGCTACATGACCTCACTGAATGGAAGTATACAACTTATTATCTTATGACAGAATTTGACGACGACAATGCTAAAATTTATTTATCAAAGGATTGCGCAGAAATAGAATGTGAGACGTGGCAGGTAGTAAAGTTGAAGACCTTACCTGCGCGCGACGAACTGTTGCTTGATTTGCCACTACATTGCCGATCTGGGTATTTGGTCGTTGATGCCGCTAGAGAGGACGAGCTCGGCGCTGGCGCATAGCAGCCGGCTGCATCATAAGATCGTTTCCTAAGGTAGACGTTGCGCTGGGGCCCATGGCCAGAGTTATTGTAGCCGGCTCCGCTGATTCAACAACATCGAATGGCTCTCCTGTGAATGAAATTCCTGCAACCAGTGTAGATGCATGCATGTTGTGAATAGTATCCGCAGAACTAGTAGTTGCAAAGGCCTAAATTAGAAAGCAATCGTGCGGACTGTAACTGAGACGTCGTGGACAGGCTGCAGTTCCGTTTCAATCGGCGCTCCTATGAAGCCAACAATCGCATGCGGGCCGGAAATCATGGGTAGAAGAGCTGTCCCTGCACCCAAATGCGCATCGACATGGGGATCACGTTGAGAACTAGGATGCATCTGATTGAATAATGCGTCACTTCAAGAACACTAGTTGCACAATCTCCTTCTATGTCCATCAAGTAGTCTATAAACTTGTCTGCCACAGCGCCACTCAGTTCGTATGAAGATTCATGCCCTTCACTAGTACTCTCGTCCACGTTGTCAAATGCGTCAACGTCTTCGTCAAGTGGAAGCGCGCTTCCCAAAGGAGAGATAACTTCTAGCACTCTAAATGGGAGGTGGCAAATTTCACCATCCTCGCACTGCACGACATATAGAATTTCGCGCGATCCAAATGGTTGGTACGAGTGCAGTGCTTGTCCTCTCATGAACTCTTGTACATGGGGGTCCTGTTGATTGCATTGAAGAACTGAAGCGCTTGGCATTCGAACTGGTACCGGACGTGTGATGGGTCTCGGCAGTGTCATGAAGTCATGCGTCGGAGCCAAGTTGTCCGTTTCAGGGAGCTGCTGAAGTTGCTGTGAGTGAACATTGTCTGCGGCGGGTGCTTGGACCTGAATCGCTTGGAGCATGAGAAACGCCGCTACTGTCAATCAGGAAATCCGGAGCCGGGCTCCGCAGACGGAGGACATTGGACACATCTATCGTTGCTTCGTGGGGACTTTCGCCAATAGATTCTCGTGTCCGCTTCCCGTCGTGGCCGTTGCGACGGCTGCTCGTGCACTGTGGCGTCGATGCACTCGGAGTAGCGTTTCCAGCTGCGCGTCCTCGACGGGGAGTGGCACTGGAAGATCTTGTAGTTATTCTTCCAGTCGGTGATGTGGTAGAAGAGATTCCAAAGACCTTCAAGTGTGTTAGATCTACGTATTCCTTGTTTCACTCTCCTCTTCAGTATGTACGTTGGATTGAGTAGTTTCAAAATATTGGTGACTTGCAATGTTGATGCTCCTTGGAACTGCCTAGCCGAGTGGGCAATGACTAACTCTGCACGCTCTCAAACTGCAGGACTGCTGCTTAGATCAGTGTCGTCTATTCTCACTTGGTAGAAAAGAAGAATTAGGAAACATATATATATTTGTGTACTGAATGCTAGAATTTCCAGCCGGGCATGCGTATATATCATGAGAAATTTTATTTTGTATACATGCAACAAATTTTTTATGACATTGCAATCGGAATCATGCAAGGCAGCCTTCATTGCTTCAATCCACGTGTTATGTAAGTAGTGGTACAATTTGTTCTAGACAGCTATCTAGATCTTGTCAAAATAGACACATCTGCATTACAAGTAGTACAGGAAGTGCAATTTGGATAATTAGGTGGCCGGCGTTGTTGAATGCGTTCACAGTGTACACTGAAGTCTTAGTTCATTTGAATTTGAAAGAAAAACATATCCTCAACCTCTATTGGCATGCCATGTGGATATACATCGAGTATCCAAGAAATAAGTTATGTGTATTATATTGTTTGCTTGTAGAAGCTGCTGACGACATGCATAGCCCAGTTGCATGTAATTTTATGAACCTTTCTTTGTGGGCAACTTCAGTAGCTGCGATTTCTGACATGACCAACCCCTGCCTGAAACACAATGAAAAAAATACTTCCTCTACCCAGATGACGCCAGGCATCACCGAAATTTCGCTCCAAAGTGACATGAATCACTTCACCATCCATTTACTAATTATTATGAAGCTATACACAGAAATGAACATGACCAACACACTAAGAACTCGTAGCACTAACTGCCAAATTTTTTACGAACAGAAATCATCCATAGTTTGCGAGATATAGTATTCTAAAATCATTCATCGTCCAATACTGGACGCAAGCGCGTTAAAGGGTTAAGGTATGGAATATGTTATACACTCTCTTGTGGGACGAGACAAACCCACTGCAAGCTACTGAATGTGTAGGGTAAGTTCTGAGTGAGTTGATTTCTAGAAACAAGCACGAGAATCAATGAGTAAGAGTACTTTACTCGATGCAAACAACAATGGATGAGTGACAAGTGGCATGCTATGGTTGGCTATCATTGTACGTGGACGCTTGCACTATATGAACACTCTTTTATGAACTGAGAGACAATGTACTTATGTCTTGTAAGCAATCCTCCACTTATACCAGCGAAAAACTCGGAGATGTAGGGATAAGGGTGCAGATGCTCTTACCAAGGCCCACTTTATACACAAGCTTGGGGTGGATGGAAGGCCGACCTGATTCAATCTGGCTCAAGTTTGGAATTTGGATCAAGGAAAATCTTGTCGCGATTTCATCGGACAAGCCAAAAAAATTTGGTGCCAAAATCATGCCACATAAGACGCCATGTAGGTAAAATTGCTTGTTCTGGTCCGGCCCTAATATAAAGCCCTTGGACTGGATTTGAAAGAATAGAACAATCTTATTAGTTGAAATTAGCCAAAAAATTTGGCGCCAAAATCATGCCACGTAGGAAAAATTGCTTGTTCCTGCCTCGCCTTAATATAAATCCCTTGGGCCGAATTTGAAAAAATAGAGCGATCTTATAGGTTGAAATTTGAAGGGTTTGGCTTGACCTCAATCCAACCCCAAATATAAAGTGGGCCTAAAAATTTGAGAATTTTGGGTTGAACCAACAACGGACCCCAAATGTAAGGTAGGTGTGCCAATTTCCGTGCGGTTCCTTAAATCGCTTACTAGACCTATCCAAGCAGGAGGTACATTATAGCTTCCAACCTTAAATTTCTATGTAATCATGGTGTACATTTTAGGGTGAGTGGTTTTGGGTACACCTATGAGTTTCCCTTCCAAAATTCATAACTAATTCAATATTAATCCAAAATTAATTATTCCAATTGGTCCAATTTCCTAAATACTTTGCACATCTTCCAAGATTGATTCCGTTAATAACTCCCCCTAATGAACGTGCCAATCTCAAATTTGAGCGGTTTCAGAGCCACCTACCTTAACCCCTAAATTTCCTTGTGTTTTTGGGAGCTTGAAACCTCAAAACTGCGATTTTCTACCTCTATGTACTCCCGGGGATGTGAACCAAGTTTTTTTACTTCTTTTAGAATTCCAACCGTAAGATCTTGTACCTAAGCCTATTCATAGCTACTGTTTCAAAAATTGACTGTTGGATGTTTATCATTTGCAAGATCATAACATCCAAAGTTTGTGCAAAAGTTATTCTGGGCATTGTTTGGGAGGCATTGTCTCCATAGTGCAAAGGGGGACTTGAAGATTGTTAGTCCAAACATTTTGCTCATATTTTTTTCCATGTAGGTAACTAAGTTAGGCACCTCCATGCAAAATTTTAGAGACTCATTATGCTTTTTTGGCCTTCATGCAAATTATTTTCCAGACGAAGGTTCAAAAACCACAATATGGTAAAACTTGAATAACGTTAAAGGTTTTTGGTTTAGTAAAAAAGTGAACGGTGAAAAGTTACGTCTATGAGTTTGTGAATTTTAGAAAAAAATAAAAATCGAAAAATTCCTAAATCTCAAATTTTGACAATTTTTGAAAGAAACAAATGTAAAATTACAAAAAACTTTGAAGCTTGCTCTTGTAAATTTTGAAGGCTGCCCATGTAAAATTGTTAAAACTTTCAACTTGGATTTTTTTTAAATGTGTGTAGCAGTATTATTATAAACATATTTCCAAAAAAAAATTCAAAAAAACATTTTTTTTTTTTTTTTTTTTTGCTGCCCCAGTTGGGCTTGAAAACAAAATTTTGCATAATAAAATTCTAAAACTTGAATTTGGTTGCCCAAATTTTACCACATATAGTATGTATGTATTACCACACCCACACCAAATTTTAACCCAAAATACTAAAGTTAAACCCGTCATTTAGGCTGCCCAAAACAGCAAAAAGCCATTTTGGCTTTTAAGGGCCTTTAGGGATTAAAGGGCCCCTATAGAGGCCCGCCCTCGCCTCTAAGGGCGGGACGATTTGGGACCTACGCCTCCCTCCCCTGAGGCTGCCCGCTCCTTGCCCTGCCTGCCGTCGTGCCTACAGGCTGCAGTTGACCTTCCCGTCCCGATCGCGGCCTGCTGCCGGCTCCGTTCGCTGCCTGCTGCCGACCTTCCCGTCCCGATCGCGACCTCCGTTCCCGTACCCAGCGCCTGCGTTCCCCCGGCTCATGCCCGGTTTTGGCTTTGGCTTTGGAGGACGTGGACCTTGCTCTGTGGGGAGCTCTTGTACCTTGTGTTCTTTCTACTACCTGTTGCTGAAACGAGTAAGATTCGCCTTCTTTCTAAGGCCTTGGAAACGCACAATTGCGAGCCTTTTAATGAAGGGTAATTTTCCTATTGCCAGTGAAGCCCATGACATGCAAATGAAAGTACTCGTGGAACCATTTGGTTTTACATCACGGAAATGGGACCCCTTTTTTCAATACATTTGCAGTACTGCATCAATACTCATGGAGCCACTTAACAGTAGATGACAAAATTCATACTTGTGCAGTACTGCAATTAAATTGTATTAAGTATATACTTTTGTTGTACTACTGTGGAGTATAAATGCAATATACTAACGCTACAAAATCAATTATGATACTATACATAAACTTTACTAAATTGTGGTACTCATTACATTAAACAACATTACTGCCTACATATGAAAAAATTGTATTTATAGTGTACTGTAATAACCCTATGAACTTAAAAGACATACATACAAAAATATTGTGCTTAGTGTGTTGCTAATATACTACAATGTTGTATGTTGTGCTTGCACATAAAAGATTTTTCTTATATGCATTAATAGTACTAGAATCGTACTGTAAAGTTGTTGTAGTTGTACACATTTCACATCAAATTGTTGTATCGCATACAAATTATTATTGTACTACAAAAATATTGTATGCAGTGCAATTTTAATGTGTAAATTTCCAAATTCATTTGAATGATGCCATTTATTTCAATATTAATATTGAAAAAATCGTATTAATATATATAACAAACATAAAATACATTTGTAGTACAAAAATGCGGGAAGAGACACAAAAAATATATATTCCTATTAAAAAAAACATTCACTTGTACATAGTTGCTACCTCTAAAATGCAACCTCTAGTCCAATCGGCAAGCAATAGTATTTGTATTTACTTAGATTAAATCAATTCAATGCCTTACAAACTTCGACTTTTCACAATGCATTGTTTCAAACACGTCTCTTTAAAAAATCTATTATGTAACATCTTCAATTGAGAGTGTCGTTTCGCCACCTACACGATAGAAGAAAGACAAAACCAAACAACAAGTGATTAGTTCAACATTAATTTGTCACACATGCTCAACAAAATTAATCAATTTGATCAACTAAATCACTTATATATCAATTCAAAAAGCTAATATCTAAATATCTAAGACATTTATGTTTGAAAAGCCATTTGAAAAAAACCAAAAACGTGAAAAGAGAAGTTCTATTGAGACCATACTTCTTGCATCCAAGTGACATCAAAAGAATTTAATCAACATAGTGGACTCAATTTCTTAGTTGAATCTCAAAATTCAACAACCTATCACTGTCAACAGCTTCACCTCAATAGATGTTATTCCTCACTTCCCGCCATCGTCACTAACAACTAGTTCAAAATATATTCCATGGCTATCAAGTACCAGTGCATGCAATGCATCATTGCTTGGAGTCTATATCGGCATTGGGGCCTCTCAAATGACTTCAAAAAATACAACAATGAACATTATCCGCATGCTAAATTACCTGATAGAAAGCCAAAATTTGCAAAGTCATGTTCTCTGAAGTTTCAAGGTCCATTTCAAGAATAGAAACGTAATCTCAGACCTACAACATTATCCAACATATTTCAGAAAACCCGCAAACTTTTACTACAGTTGGTTAGTTGAAGCATATATGTCAAAGACTAGGGCTATACATCTAAGTATAGAGATAATGCTAAGTGGTATAAAACTGTTTCAAGATGTCAAACAAATAGAGCCTGTAACCTGAATTTGCTTGGTGAAAAGATGATATCACTAACTTACAAGAGTGGAGATAATAAGAGCATACAAATTGACATTTGCATGATATGTTATCTAGTGAGGAGTACCACGGAGTGGAATCTGAAAGAAAAAAAAAGTTACAGTAAGTAGGTTAGAGATATGTAAATAAAATTAACTAGAAAGCAATATCATGGCAATTAGATGGACAACTAGAACTCAGGCCCACTATAATAATTAATGTTCAAATCCAAAAAAGCTGAAGCTCAAATAGCATAAAACACTCAAGTAAGGAATGATAAAACACTCAAGTGTGTTGCTGTTGTTCATAGTTCAGAAAATTTCATGCTATGATCGTATTCATGAACACATATTAACTGGCTTCACAAAAGACCATTGAAGACACGCATATGATCAAATGCTTGGTAGAACATGCCTTTTGAACTGGCCAATCATTATCGTAGAGTAGGATAAGAAATTGATGATAGTATATAGTACAGTGATGTCAAACAACACGTAAAGATATAAGCACAATAATCGCTCAATTAACTACTAACAAAAACTGAGTCATAAAAATATCAGAGATCCTATGTTAACAAGTTTCACTGCAATCACTACATACGTGTTTTAGAACATGTCAACCTGCAGTATACATCCAAGCATACGTTCATTTCCCGAGCAATAAAGAATATTAACCAATTGAACTGAACTATGATATAACATCAGTTTATTATATTTGATAAGACATAGAGAATACCTCAGTTGTAATGTAGATAAAACCATGCGCACAGTTGACATTGCGAAATGGAGTGAATCCCAGTATTGTTCCATCACAAAACTGCCAATCCAAAATCAGCGATGGTATTAAGAATACTGTAGGAGTGAATAAGACATATCGATCATGATTTTGTAGCATTAAAAGACTTTAATTTCATTCAAACCCTGATTAATATTATATACACAGGTTGATACACAAACGGACGGAATTTTGGTTAATTGTACCTGAGGGTGAGGACGTAATCTTCCTCTGCAAACCATGAGCCCTGTTGGCCGTAGTCCTGTCACAAAAACACCGGGAAAGGATCCTACATTCTTGAAAGAGGAAAACCTAGTTTCATGCACGACTTTGACACCGTTCTCTTGCCTGCTTACCTAATCAATGGGAATACGCACAAACGTCACGTGTGCAAGTCGAGGTGAATCTTTAAGGCTTCTTATAGTGGCCTCTCCAGATTCAAGCGCATCGCTAGGTTCAATAGCTTTGTATGAAAATGCATGATAGCAAAGCATAGTCCCATCTTAAAGGGTTGCAAGTAGGAAAGGGCGTCTGAACGTTTCCCCCCAACCTTCGAAGCAGATATATATGAGTGACGTGTAGACTCAAACCAGATTCTCGTAATATATCATCTCCATGTGCTTTGTCTTCTTCTGCGCCTTCTTTTTAAAGCTGCATTGGTATTAGCTCGTCTTTCAAGAACTTTCTGATCCCAGAGAACTGACATTCCGTGATTGAAATAATCCACAGCAAATGCACAAGTCACGCGGGGCAGATCATAAATCTCCAACCTGCCGCTCTTCCAGCAGAGGAAGCAGTACACATTATCCTGTCCATAAAACCCAAGTAAGATATTAAGGCGTAGGTGCATAATCTATCAGTCCATCAGAGAGACGAGCAAGATTATTAATTATTGCAAATGTTTATACCAAATTTACTGAAAATATCAGGAATTTCAGCTGTTATGACTAGTAAGCTTTTAGAATTGCACAAGGTCTACTAATGACGGAGAGACAGATGGTCGTTAAATTATTAGAATTCTCAGTCTGACCTGGTATAAACAGAAGTATTATATTGTAATTGAGTAGTTCGAAGACATCTCCTAAGTATATATAAACGGTACAAACCTGATCAGAAGTAGAAGGCCACTGACTTCTATTTGAAAATGTCTCACTACATGTCCGCTGCAATTAACAGTGTGGGCCTTTATCTTGATAAAGTGTACACGTAATTGTGTCCGTTGTTGAATTGAAGTTAGGTGGCTGAGAAATGGTAAGTTTAGCGCTCTCAGTATCTATTCATAATCAGTATCTATGTCCTACATGTTGCTTTCATCTATGGCTATTATACAGTAGCAGATACACATGCACAATAAGAAGGTAAAGAATCTTAAAGGATGGAAATTCTACTGCAGAGCAATAGTATACTTACCTCTGACAACAAGTTGTAGGCTGCCATTTGTCGTCTTAAGTAACACAAATGGATCGGCAATGGTCGCCTCAATAACCAGATTACTTGCCACCTCAGCAGCACCGTTCTCCAGATGAGGACTCTCAATCAATAACTCCTGCGTCATTTTTGCTCCATCAAGAAGCCGCATACCACTTCGAAATACCTGTATCACAAATCGCCTGTTTACACATCACTAGGGCATTATCAACTGTGAAGGCACATTTTTCAAACTGAAGCACACTCAGAAGGAGAAATAAGCAATCGAAAAGCCGGAAAGAGGAATCCATCGTGAGATCCAACAACACTTTCATGATGGCAACGTACATGATGAAATGTGATATTATCAAGTAGTATGATTTGTAATATGAAATGTGATATTATCAAGTAGTAAGATTTGTAGTATGAAATGTGATATTATCAAGTAGTAAGATTTGAAAGGTAGAGTGCAAACTAGACTTGATAAAATTCATTTTCTTAGTTGGGTGTATTTGCAAAAAAATTCATCTTCAAGATCAAAAAAATTGACCCTTAGTCCTTTCAGGGTTAAGTAGCAAAATTGAGCAAGTGCCATGCTGGAACAACAGATCCACAAAACCTGCACCTCCGAGGAACAGATTTGTCCATCATTGAGGAACTTGTGAGTGGAATGGTAAAACCCAGAAGCAAGCTCTAAATAGGCAGACAAAATCACTTTAAAAATGGTTGGTGACATACCTTTCCAGAAGGAGCTTTTGTCGCTGGCTCTGGCTCTACAGCTTCCTCCACAACGAGGATGGAGTGCAAGAAGTAAGAGTATATCTTCAATGCATTCCGGTGCGATTGCATCTGCTGCAGCATATATGCGGCATCCTCGCTTGACTCACCCGACGCATATGATATTGCCGCAATAGAAGGGTTAAGCACTGCGAAGTTGGAGCATAGGCTCTTAACCAAGCTCCCTCTCGCGAGTGACTCTAAGACCCTAAACCCTAAACCCTCTAAGACGTGAAATAAAAGAAGCTCTCTAGGGCATGAGAACTCAACAAAAGCCTTTATAAAATGTAGCGGAGTGTTAGAGAGTGAGTACTGAATGTCGGGGCAAGTGAAAGTATGAGATTGAGGCATGCTCACAGCATAAATAATCCCCTTTGACAAAAACTTAAGTATCGACTTAGTGTGGAAAAAGTAGAGTCTGCCAAACAGGATTTTTTAAGAAATCTACAGAAGGAAGAAAAGAGGCAAAAAGATCATTTGCTTAATAGACACATGTGTCAAAGCCAGAGCTAAGCCCTACCTGACAAGAGAGTAAACTTGATCAAAAATGCTCTGATCCTCGATGCACCACACCTCCTTCTCAGCCAATTCATAAGCCACACCTGCCAGATACCTCTGGATGTCAGTTTACCAGTGCCACTTTATGACGAGAAAGAACTCCCCTCAACAGGGCGAGGCTTTCGGGAGAGCTTTCGACTGGGCAGGAGCGAACTTCTACAATAGAGCTTTCACACTCCAGCTCCGAATTTCTTTACGAAGTAAATAACTAACAAATTTGTAGGAAAGACGCAACTATGCAATGCCTCGGTCTGTTCGTAACGTCTTGAGAAAAAGAGACTGACACCATTTGATCTTCCATCAACACGTTCATTCTCAAAAAATATTGTGACATCTACTAACTTCAGCGCCTTTCTTCTTACCCTGCGGCTCCCCGAACCCCTTCGCCGCCCGCACTTCCACTCCTCGTTCTCGCGAGTCAAATTGAGAGTGAAAACGCCACTGAAGAAATCAGACGCTCCGCAAAACGTGACAAAGCAAGGACGTGATACTGAACTGAAGGTGCGGCAGTGCATGGGAATGACGACGGCCAAGTTGCCAGCTTTCAAGTTGCCAGTTGTAGCATGTCGGTCCGCACTCCGCAGTTCTCTTAAGTTGCGGCATGGATACACTAATTTACATAAACATGTTGTAAGTTAGATACCCTAATTTACATAAACATGTTGTAAATTTTTACTGTTGCCCAATTTTTTTACCCTCTATATTGGTCAAGCTAGATGGGATCTTTCAATAGTATTGGAATCAATGTCTTTGGTAATTTTTTTTGACGAGAGTAAAAATCTATAATATTTTCAAATTTTATAATTATCTAACACCAATCTACCTATTTAGTGTACTAGAATTATTATTTTTATCTCCACTTTTATTTCATTGATGTTTAACTGACACACTACATTTACTTGGTCTAACCTCAACACTTTCTCACATTTTAAATATATGTTATTATTATTATTATTTTGATATTACGCAACTTATGTTTTATTGTTCAAGCGAACAACACTTAATTTTTCACAATTATTTAAATCATGATAAATTTTATAATATTTTTCAAAGCTTCTCTCTTGTAACACTATTTGTAATTTCAAAAATGTTTTAAATAGTCTTAGATTTTTAGGAAAACTGTAGATAACAATGATGAACAACAACGTGTAGGTGGCATGCTTCTCGAGCTCAAATAATAATAATAATTTATTGAAAAGATTTTTCTGCATTGTTTATTAGAATATTAGTGAAACGCAAGTTTCATAATTTCCAAGAATGTTGAGCAAATTAGACTAGAAAGAAACAGATAATTTCCACACTTTCGTAGTTCGGACCGTTTTCATTTGAAATTAGGAATTAGGTGTAAATGAGCGTTTCAATAAAAAAAAACTACTGAACATGGCCCCACAAGGCTTCTTGCACGTTGAAGGGTTAAGCTTAACTCCAAAAAGAATGTCAGTTTCTATTGGTTTTTAGCATCATTTTCTCCTCTTTCTATTCATTTTCTTCTTGAATATTTTTTTTTTCTTGACAGCAAATACCAATTTGAACATTACAAAAAATAATTAAATAATTTTTTTGACCAAAATAATTGTAATAAACTTGATATGGCATCTTTATTTCTATGTGCTTAAAGAAAAAAATACAAAAGCTCCAATTCTCTCCGCTCTACGGGTTACGTTTGAGGTGAAACGTTGTTAAATCAAATAAGACACAAAGGGCTACGTTACATCACATTATTTGAAGATGGAATGGAAGAATCATGAGAAGAGCATTCAAGGATGTGAAATGCTAGGTTACAACATAAGAAGGTTACAACATAAGAAGGTTACATCTTAGAAACCCTGCCCTAAAATTGTTGGTTTGCTTACAAACCTTTCAACCATTGAAAAGTCACAAGTGGAATTTATAGTTGTCAATACTATTTCTTTAACTCCTCAAGGCTCAAGGGAATTCTGTACTATTTAAAGAAACTGAACTTTGACTGCAATTATCACTTGTACAGTGGGGTCCAAGGTAGAATGGCGTTTTTGGTTTCGCAGTGAAAAAAAAATTCAAGTCTGCCCACTTTGAAAGCCTCCCGACGGCTCAAAAATTTGTATTTTACCACGAAAGTTATACCAAAGACTTATCTTTAAGTTAGTTATATGTATGCCAAATTTCAAGACTAAAAGATTCACCGAAAAAAAGTTATTCAAAATCTACCAACATTGGTAGCTGTGGAAATTTCTAAAATTCACCGCATCAAGAGTATCTCATTTCAACAAAAAATTTAAAATTTTTATTCAACCGATCTTAATATTCCGTTTAAAATCAATGCCAAAGGAATTTTTAATATTAACTTTCAAGTTTATAACAAAAATGTTAGGGATAGCATTAGTAGATCTTATCATATGGATGGAATCTAAACTTTGAAATCTACAACTTCAATTTGTACATCTAAACCAAAATATTCATGAAATCGTCAATTCTAAAAACACCTTGTCACCTTTAGGGGTTAAAGAGAAACATTTTTTTAGTTCATAGGACACTCAATTAAATATAAAAAATTGAAGTCCTTTAGCTTTTGGATTCACTCACCATGTGTCATTTGTTTCTTTTATCAAACATCACTTAGAGCTAGAAATAACAATAGAAAGATAACATCATTAAAATTATTCTTTTTTATAATTTGCAATTTCTTCCTTCCAAAATCTACTTCTTCCCTCATAACCTATGCTCTACCTACCTTTCTTTTCAATATTTGATTACCTCGTTTCTATCTCCAGAACTCGCTATTCATACTTGGATAATCCTCATGATTTTTAACAAAATCTTGCCATTAGTATTGAAAAAAGGTGTAGGTTTCATAAGATTATAGTTCATCACATTGTGGACTTGTTGTTTTTAAATTCAACATTAGACAATAACTACATAGTTCCACAAAACAAATTCCAGTTGAGGACGACAACATGTACGAGTCTTTGGCTCGAGAATTACACATGCTAGAAATTATATTCAAGTGAAATAATGGTTGCAATAAAAATAAGAATAAAAATAAGAATAAAAATAAGAATAAAAATAATATACGAATAGATTGAAAGTTTGTTGATATTATTCCAATGACAACGTTAGACGGAACTTGTTTTTCTCAATCCTTGTCAACCAAAGGGTCTTGTTATTGTTCCCTCTTGTTATTGTTCAATTTAGTTCATGTACAATCGAAGTTTGATAATGTCACTATTGTTAATGGAACACCTTGATATTGTCACCTAAAACTTTGAAACCAAATTTCCTAGTGTAAAACTCCCTCGTTATTATCCCTATCATCCTTGATAATGTCATTATATTTTTTCAAAACTTGTAGTGTGAGTGTGATATTATCAAGTAGTACGGATGGAAAAAAAGGCCGGATGGATGATGTTGGCATCTCCATCCGCCTTTCTATCTGGGTCTTCATTTGCTTAGAGCGTATACGGGGTTTGAGAGGTACTGAGGTATACGAAGAATTCTCATCTTTATTATTTTCTTCTGTACATTGTAATTTTTCTTTGATTTTCTACTTATTTTTTTGATAATATCACATTATGCACAAATCTTCCAAATGTGACATTATCAAAAATGTCACACCCTGTTTATATCTCACTTTTTGGCGAAACGAATGGTGTGACATTATCAAGGTTAGACTGTAAACCATTCTATTTTGTCTTTGTTAAGGTCAACGTTGTGTTCAGTAACTTAGCCTTTCACATCCGTAGATGGCCGTACAAAGATTTTCCTATTTTCTCCTCTAGAGCCATTGCATTTTGTTTTTATATATATAGTTATTATTATGAAGTAACAGGTAACCTAGACTTGCACGTTCTTTTAGTTTCATGGCCTTTCATATCCTTTCATGTTGTCATGGTCCGAGTCATGGTCGGGTAGAGAAAAGTACAACTCTAATAAATAAAAACTCTTTAACATTAGTTAGGATTACAACTCGAAAACCAAACTTGGCCTCTCAAAAAAGATATTACCTTTTTGAAAACACAAATAAGTTTTAAATATATGTGGGTATAGTGTACCGTGTGTGAAGTTTCAACCAATTGTTCATCAATGCAAAAACGCGACATTCACTCGCATGTGGGCTCATTAGTAGGTTATGTTATGATCAACCGAAGTCTTGACTGACTAATATGAACCATATATTGACATCTATCTATACATTAACTCCTAAACACTCAAACAACCATTTTATGGTCGTAGCCTTAATCTCACAGGCTGGCCGAACCCAAAAAAAATTGTACAATAATTTTTACTTTTTAAAATATTGCATCACGTGTACTTTCCAACGCACTTTGAATCATGGCAATTCTAGTTAAACTACGCCCGGGAGAATTTTTCACAGCGGATCATTGCAACAAATTTTATAACAGTTATAAAATTTGCTATTTGGGAAAGTAATGATGTTCTCTCCATCATATATATATATATATATATATATATATATATATATATATATATATATTTTTATTTTTTATTTTTATTTTTATTTATTTTTATTTTTTATTTTATTTTTTATTTTTTATTTTTTAAATTTTTTTTGAAGCTAGCATTACATAACCCAACTATGACCAACCATACTAAATAAATTCAAGAATTTAAATTTATAAAAAAATTCAAAGGTTAATGCTTTTAAATTCATTAAATTTTTATCTAAAGTTGTTTTTGGAAGTTTGACCATACAAATATTTTTTAGAGACAATGCTCTATATTTTGTCTCCCGAACAGAACTTCATCAAACATATGGAAAGCACATACTATAACACATCTATGTTATGTCCAATACCCCTTGGGCTTTTAGGGGTTAAAGGTGCAATATGTGTGTTTTTATATTACGTTGAAGTTTCATGGAATGTGAGCCTGATGGCAAGGTTCAAGAACCCCTCGACGAGAAAGGGTGCAACAAAGTTGTTTTCTTGTTTTTATACATATGCTGTGGAAGTTATGGATTTATTTCCAATTTTTTCATTTTGAATAACATGAAAAAAAAAACTTTAAAAATTTAAAAATTAAATAAAAGCAGCAAATGGGATTGCTAAATTTACTTAAATTTAATTAATTCATAGTAAATGTATTCGAAAAATAGATTTAAAAAGTAAAAGCATGGATACAAATAAGAGGAACACTGTGCCACTAGAGTTAGACTTTTAAATTTGGAAATAATTAAAGTAAAGTTAAGTACTTACTATATAAATAATCTTCCAATATGCTTAATATCAATCATAATATAAACCATAGTATATTACAATCATTCACCGTCTAATTTTACTTTACAATTTAATCTCGTTGTTGTGAAATTCCACGATGGAATTTTTTATGTGTGAATAGTGCGATGCAGGTCCGTTTTATCATAAAAGATCTCTATCTACACATGTAGTCACGTGCATAGGGAAATTGAGGCCAAGTACACAACAACTCCAAGTTCCCGTATCTCCATCGACGACAACAGAATTCATTGAACCAACAAATGAACCTCTACATCCTAGTCAAACCCCTCAACCCAATCTAGCTTCAGGACCGAGTGTAGCGCGTGGGAGAAACGAACCTCTAGATATAAATTTCAGCGAGCCAATTGATGATGACTTAGAAATAGAGGAATTCGATTTTCTTGATCAAAGTGAACCTTCGTCACATGTATATGATTCAACTTTTAGTCTCATCAATTGGATTAGAACATGCAAAAAGGGAGGGGGATTATCTAACAGTGATATAGATAAGTTGTTGAAACAAGTGTTGTTCCACCCATCATTTAAGTTAGAAGAGGTTTCAGTGAGATCACCTTATGATGTTGAGAATTATGAAAAGACTTTATACAACGAAGCAGATGGATGGAAAAAAGAAGAAATTGAGGGAAGTATTTTAAATTACCGGGATCCAATTATAGCATTAGAATCATTGTTCTCATCCCCCGTAGTTGCAGAAAACTTTACTCTACAACCCTCAATTACACCAGTGCAAGATGCAGAAAGAATATATTCAACTCCTGCAACAGGAAATTGGTGGCGCTTGATGCAAGTAAGTTCCAAAAATTACAAAGTTATAGAAAATGTCTTTTTTAAAATTCACACTTTCTATGTGTAGGTTTTTATTGTTTCAAATTTAGAACATACAATCATGTGGGGCTTAAAAACGTTTCAAAAAGCATAAATTTTAATTCTACATGATTGTGACTTCATATTTGAATAGGAACATGTAAATTCCGAACATGGCGAAGGGAGGGTTGTTGCACCCTTAATTTTGTATAGTGATAAAACGTCACTATCAAACACTGGTAAAGTAAGCGGCCATCCGATTTATTTCAGCATCGGGAATATTTCTTGCGAAGATAGATACCTCCCAGAAGGACATTGCTTGCTAGCAATTCTACCAGATTTTAATGTGATGGAATCTGATCCTGTGAAACGATTAAAGTTATTTCAAAGGTGCTTGTCGCGAATTTTTAAACCGCTTAAAGACGCCAGTTTCACGTAAGTCAATCTTCCCTAGTATCATATTTTATTAAAAAATATTTACAACAGAATCACCTAGTTATCAAGGTAATTTAATAATTCGTTTGGAAAGGAAAAACATGAAAAATATGTATTTGAACTGATAAAACAATAATCATGTGCATATCACCGTTTGTGCATCACTTCACCACATTTAAAATGGTAGGAATGATTTTTTTTGAAGACCTATAAAAACATTTCTTTTCATACTTTACTTGACATGAATATTTTATTTATCAATCTTGAACAAATATTGTGTTTGAGTGTCTGACATTGGTTTTTGATAGTGGCATATCATTATTTGATCCATTCGGCAACGAACAAATAGTTCATCCTCAATTGTATGCTTATGTTTGCGATCATCCAGAAGGATGCAAGGTAATAAAATTTCTACAAATAGTATTGCAAAATAAACCAATTATTTATTTTATTTTATTTTATATCATATATAGTTTTATTATTATATTGCTAATATTTGTGAATATGTATGTCTGCTAGGTAACTTGTACATATGATACAAACAAATCTCGCCACCCTTGCAGTATGTGCATGTGTCCAAAATTTTCATTATCGGAGGTAGAAAGAGGAAAAAATAATTATCGCACAGAGGCTTCTATGAAAAGAACTTATCAACAAATGTCTACACAACCACGGACAATGCAAGCCGCTATAGCAAAATCATGTTCACTTCATCCAGTGGAGGTCAGTTTATTCATGCTATGGTAAACTTTTTTGTTAGAATCATATAGAGTTTCAATTTTTTCACATATATATATATATATATATATATATATATATATATATATATATATATATATATATATATAATTTACGGTGAAACTAACGGATTTTTATTTTTGTTCAAAATGTTCCAGTCCAATTTTTAAAATTGAAATTAGAATAGTAGTATTTCATTTGATTTTTTTCAATTTGATTGTTCATCCAGAACTTGTTACGGTAATATTCTTCGCATTTGGATTTTTGTACATAGGGGGTTTTATCTTTATGTATTGTTTTGGGATTTCATCTAATTTTTTTGTAAATGAATGATCTAATATAATGTATTGAAAAGCTCTTTAGTTATTTTCAAAACGATAATATTTAGAGTGAAGAAAAATAATTCATTCATTCTATACTTGATTTACTTTTAAATATTCAAATTTAGATTACAGTGTTCTGGATAATGTGAATTGGTCATAAAGTTAAAATTCTACTTCTATAGAAACTACATAGGCTTAGAGCAAACAAGTTTTGTGCTTCATTGAAAAAATAAAATAAAAATTAGCAATAGAGAAATTGATAATTTCCAAATCTTTAGAATACACTACATAAACAACAAAAATTACATGAAATTCACATTCCAAATTTACAATCATTATATTGTGTAATGTGCAGTTTTTTATATTACAGAACTACATTTTATAAGTATTAGCAAAAAGAATGTTTTAGTTGGAAAAATGTCTAAGTCGTGTTCACTGTTGAATAGTGTGCGCTATGGGATTTTGCTGGAGGAGATACGGAGTTTGAAAACCCTTATCTTGCAATTAATGTTGACATGTTACACCAAGCCGACTTGGGCATCTTCAAAACTCTCATGGACATACTGCAAAGCGTTTCTAAAGAACTGGAAAACCCACCTCTTCTTGAAATGGATAGAAGGCTTTTAGTAATCAAAGAGTCTGCACGTTTTTTTCAATTTCGGGTGCCTGGAACTGACAAAGGACGATACTTTACTTCCAACGCTAATTTTGCAGCATTTGAACATCGTTGCGTAATGCAGGTTAGTTTAATTTGATCCTCAATACCACTTTCTAAATTCAATACTTGATCAATTTGGTGTTTTTTATAATGTATCTATAGTCTTATTCTAAAATAAGTTTGGATGCATAATATTCAAAGACGGATGATAATTGTAATGACTATTTTTATTGGCTAACGATTGAGCCTTTGTATGGATAGGTGGTTGTTTTTTGCATGTTGGGACTATTTCCCAACTTCTTCATTGACGCTGTTGTAAATTTTTTACAATGGTATCAATTAGCTTGTCGTTCAAAAGAATTCTCCGAGGAATCTCTTACAACAATGGATGCCTGCATAAAAAGGTGATTATTGTACCAGTTAAATTTTGTTACTCTTAAAATTGAAATTAAAACAAATAGAAACATATGCTTGTACTAAAGTATTTGAAAAATCTCAAAGGTGGTTTGATGGATTCCAAAACATTAATGTAATACTTGAATCCTTACAATAATGGCAATACAATTGTACAATGTGAACTCATATCGCAACGTGCATTACTTAGAAATGTGTTTGTATTTATATGATTCTTAAGTATTCATTGTTTGCTTCAGGGCGGTACAAATATTCCGAATTCACTTAGGAACGTGGCAAAAATCAAATTTCAATTTAGTCAAGATTCATGCCATGAAACATTATTCCTCTTCAATTCGTCGTTTTGGAGCTCCAGTTGAATATAGTTCAAATATGTATGAGAATTTGCACATAGCATTGGTGAAAACAGCATACAGGGCTAGCAACAAGAAAAAAAATTTGGATTATATTGTGAAATACAATAGAAGACTGGAAGCGCTACGAATGAGTGCAGTGGAAAATGATGGATACTCTCCTCCGGTTGGGAAAAACACGGTATTAGAGATGGTGAGTCATTGAATGTCTTTTAAAAATCACCATTGAGTTCTTCACTTTTTGTCTCTATATTTAACCCTTTGACGCGCCAGCGTCCAGATTATGGGCGCTAGATGATTTCTGATGCGCCCTTTCACCACGCACAATGATGTTTTTCATCCATTCAATTTTATTTTAATTCTTGTGCTAGTCGACTACCATTTATGCCGTACTGATCTTCAAAATAAGATATTGAAATTTTTTGAAAAATAGCAAAAGTGGTTTATGTCAAGTTTCATTTTTAGTTCAAAAAGTGAGACCTAAAACATGATTTTCCATAATAAGTAGAATCAAATAGTGAAAACCATACCATCTTGTAGTGCATGTTATTCCAATTTCATTACAATATTTTTTAAATTTTTGATGTTAATTTAGGATTTTTAATTGAATTTCAAGAGAAAGCCTTGCAAAATTAATTTAAAAAATTAATAATAAATATGATGAATCCAACCGTACAGATGTTATCTTCACATTGATGTTTATAACTTTGTTTTGTACATCAACTCCATTTTGATTTTCCATCAAACATTTTGTCGGAATCTTTGAAAACAGTGTTGAATCGGGACCTTGAAGGGTTAAAAACATACAATCATGTTATATTGGAGATTTTTTTTGTTCAACCGATTCACTAATATTGTTGTGATGTTTTTTTTTATGTTTTATGATAATCGCAGACTTTACAAACCGGGCAACATATTTTGGCTGGCTTCCAACTTAATTTGAAAACGGAGATCTTAGATCTTGTTGGTGCTAACGCAATACATTTAAATTTGGAAACCTCCCAATCAAAGAAGGAGCGCATAATGGCCAGACTGTTGCAACCAGATATTTTGACTTATTTGAAATCCTCTTTGGATAAATACATGAACCAAAATAATTTGACGGGAGGGCAGGTTAGTACAACACACGTTAATTAATTTCTTATTATCAAATTTATTTGCAAAACCCATAAAGTCAATTTAAAAAACCGAAAACTAAACTTGTTTTATTATGCTTGCAGGTATTGCAAACGTACAGGTCTGTGGCACTATGCCCTGGTGGGAGTTCAAGGTATGGAGACACTCCAATGTTTACGCGTGCCACATCATCTTTTCATGGAAAAAATGGTTTGGAAGTGTTTCTATTAAAATGGAAGGTGAAGGTGAGGAAGAGAAGACATCATATGGACAGTTGCGTCTGCTATTCAAATCCAATATGAAATTAGGACAACAAAATAGATATACAACAAAAGAATTGTGTCTAGTACGAATGTACAAAGAACAAGAGGTACATGCAACTTTAGGATGTCTTGAATTGAAATGGGTAGACGAAGGCCCTGAATCATACAAGGTAATAGAAATAGAATCGATTTTGAAGGCTGTTCATATTATTCCACATTTTCAGAAAGCTGGGCATTTTTTTTTGAATAACTTTAAATTTTAAGCTACAATTATGCTTAACAAATAAAGGCCAAGTCATTGTTAAATTCATACAGTATAATTGCACACATGATATTTTTTACTAACCATAGAAAATATTGCGTCCACAGTGGATGCAAGAATGATTTTATTAATTTGGTAACTTATTTGAATTCCACAATTTTCACTCAATGTTGACTAGGGAGTTGTAGAATAATGTCCTTTACGAGAAGAGAAAAATATTACAGAATGCGCAATCAGGTAGATCAATCCGGCCGGAAAAAACAAAGCGTCAAAGCAGGTGAATTTGGGACATGGTAGTCAGAGAAGTTGATGACTTCGAGGGCATTTTCACAGTAGGGCATCATAATTGATTTAAGAAAAACAGGTATACGATATGTATAACATTTATCATCATTATGTCATTATCAATATATATAAAATATAGATTTTTTTAGACGTAGTAAAACATAATCTTGTGGGAGAGTATTTGGAATGTTTCTACACATTTTATATATTTTTGGATTATTTTGGAATATTCCAAAAATATTATTGACACCTTCACACATTTTTTGCAACGTAACAATTGATAACATTCACAGTATTGGCTGAACTTGTCACCCACAAGTCACTTTATTCAAACAAAATTCTTTCGGAATCAATAATGGTCGTTGTATTTAGTTTTAGAACAACGTTTTTTCTGTGAACACCTACATACAATACATCTTTGTTTGCCCTTGAAATTTCAAATGCTAATAATGCTTCGAGAATTTATGAGAATGTTTGTACTAAATGACGTGCTGATTTTGCTCATAAATTTCAAAAAGCACCCTATGATCCGACCTTATAATCACGTAATGTATACAACAGATTGTCCTAAGAATTGATGTACAATATGACTAATAAGTCATCTTTCAACTTCAACAGTGAAGTTTTCTACATTAACACCAATTGAGAGATGGAATCATTATGTTCTTAAAAGTATCACAAGAAGTGATAAAAGTTTAAAGATGAGCTTGGTCTTATAGGGGTCAACTCCTAAATGACGGATCAACAATGTTCTAGTCGCATCCCAAATACCGATGACTGCCTATGGTCAGAAAATGACATTTTTTTAGTTTTGATTTCTTATTGAAATTAGGGGTATGGTACATATTCTATTTTTTTTTTTTATGCATTTTGTTTGCAATATTGAACTTCACTACTAGATTTCTCAAAGACAAACACCTCAACAATGCCCTAGTGTTATGAAACTGTCTGTTATAGAAATGTAATGATGTTTTTTTCTTCGAAAATTTATCTTTTTTATATTTTGGGATAGAATCTATATTTATCCAATCATACCAAATTTGAAATTCTGAAAATGAAAATTGTAATTTTGGTGAATATTAAATGGTAACTGCTTCTAAATTAATGAAACGAGTGTCTCAAACATTTTCTGAAAGTTTGACAATACATATAATTGCTAAACATTGTGCTTCTCATTTTCTCTTTTGGACCAAACTTCATGAAAGTTGTAGAAATAAAATTTTATAACACATATAGGTTTTGCCCTTACCCTCTCTGTCACTTAGGGATAAAGGGCTGACATTGAAGAGGGTATAAAAAAAATACCGTATCAATTGATTTTAAAATATTAGACCAATACCAAATACGAGTGCTTTAATATTGTTGCAATATATATGCATTACGTTTTTTTATAATACTGATTTGAGACAAATCATGTAAACCGTTACAATACTGTTTGTATAGAGTTACAATATAATATTCATGCCTATGAAAATGGATGGTATCTATAGTCAAAAAGTATTGATATTATACAAATGCAGTACACCAAAAAAACCTTGAAGTAAGTATAACAAAGGTAAAAGCAAAGTACTGCACGCAGTACTGCAAATGTATTGAACTGTATAGTCACTGCAGCAGTACTGCAGCAGTACTACTGGAGTGGGGGGGGCACTTTCCTGATGTAGGTCTTGAGAGCTATAGCTGCGGAAGTTGGATCAATGCTAAATTTTGTCATGAGTCTTCATGAATTCATTCCTTTTGTTGCTGATGACAGTGTGGATTTGCTCCAGGAGTCTAGTTGCCGATTGAGTGTACAGGTAACTGGAACTAGAAGATGCACATGTATGCACATGTATGCACTGGGTTATGAAACTGGCTGGTCTCCTTAGGTAAGGTCGAGACACCTAAAACCGATCAAATAAGACATGTAGTATACTTGGGATAGATGAATTGATATTTTGATTATTTTCCTCTTTTAGCACTACAAAAATTAAGTTTTCATATTTGATTAATTTTTTTTGATAATTATTTGAATAAGTACAAATTTTTAAAGTGCAAAGCTGTAGGTGTACCCAAAACCGATCATATGCTCTAATGTACAAATGAGGTACATCTTTTTGTTCAAAATTTAGAAATTAGGCATGATTGGCTTTGTGTCTCTGGTCGGGAATGGGTGTCTCAACCTTAGCAATTTTTGTAGATAGGTGCATAGGCATCAAGAATTTATGACCTCACTGATTTTTAACAATTTCTGTGCAACATCTAGTATTTCATGGGTTCGTACATTTTTTGCATAGATTTTGCATGGATTTTGCGCTAATTCTGCACTGAAACCGCACGGCTTCTGCATTCACTTTTTTTTTTATCAACAAAGTGCGAAATCTGCGCAAAATTAGCGTGAAATTTGTGCAAAATCCGTGCGAAAAATGTACGAACCCATGAACTATCGGACGTCGCACGGAAATCGTTTAGAATCTGTGGGGTGCTAAATTCTTGATGAGGACCCTCTCATATAATTATTCTCTCACCCTCGGGTCTTTTTGCTCAAGACTCTAATTTTTTTTCTAAAGAAGCTCTGGTTTATTGAAGGCTTCATTGCAAACTAATTGAACTGGGTTCGTTGTTGTTGTTGGTTTAAGCATCTTCAGTGTGTGCAATACAAATCTTCTTTAGACAGAAAGAGGTGTACCTATATGACGTGAATGGGATGTGTCATACTTCAACTTTGAAAATTTATAACTAATTCATTCTTCATCCAAAAAAATGTTTCAACTTATGTTGTAATGTACTTCTATTTGAAATAAGTGTGCAATACAAAATCTTCTTTAGATAGAAAGAGGTGTACCTATGTGACATGAATGGGATGCGTCATACTTCAACTTTGAACACTTATAACTAATTAATTCTACATCCAAAAATTATGTTTCAACTTGTGTTGGAATCTATTTCTACTTGCCTACCTCTAATATATAATAATACTAAATAATATCAATTCCTCATATCTGTATTTCTTATTGGGAGGGAGAGGGGAGGTAACCCTCTAATGCTTGGAGTTGCTCATACAGGAGGGAGGCCCGATTTTGCTCGCAGTTTTTGCTCCTAGTTTTGAGAGTACGGAATTTTGAACAGAGTACATGGCCGGTTTTCGATGGCCGGTTTTCTACTGGCGGGTATGAGGGCTGCGGGAAGCGGGGAAAAGCAGCGCTCAATCGGGAACGGGCGGGGGGAACGTGCGGGGGGAACGCAGGAGCTCGAACGGGCACGGGCCGGGGGAACGCATGCGAACCGCTCGGGAACGCAGGCGCTGGGTACGGGAACGGAGGCCGCGATCGGGACGGGAAGGTCGACTGCAGCCTGCAGGCACGAGGGTGGGCAGGGCAAGGGGCGGGCAGCCTCAGGGGAGGGAGGCCTAAACTTAACCCCTAAATGACGGAGGGGTAAGGGCAAAACATAAATGTGTTATAAAAAATTATTTCTTCAACTTTGATGAAGTTTGGTCCAAAAGAGAAAATGAGGAGCTTGATGTTTAGTAATTTTTCGTACGGTCAAATATCAAAAAATAGCTTTTTATCATCTCATAATGAATTTAGAAGCATTTAACTTCAAATATTTATAAGAATCACAAATTTTATTTTTAGAATTTGAAATTTTGTATGATTTGTTAAAACTAGACATTCTATTCTAAAATCAAAAATTGCAAATTTTTCAACGGAGAGAACATCATTACGTAGTGTTAGAAAACTTACTAAATAGTAAGTTTTCTAACACTAGACAATGTAGAAGTGTTTTTCTTTGAAAATTTCTCCCGGTTGGAGTTTAACTTGGATTGACATGATTCAAATTGGGTTGGAAAGTAGACTTGATTACAAAGTAGGCTGGTTGGTTGGTACAACTTTCCTGCCATGTTAACTCACTAGCAGCACCAAGCCATGTGTATCACACCACTGCTCAACGAGCCCAACTGGTTTCGAACCCGGACCACATAATCGTGATACAACGCCCTTCACCAACCAACCAAAGAACTCATGACTTGGCGATTAAACTTAACACTAAACATACCTTTATATCAATTTAGCACTCATCCAACAGTACTTCGTTTTTCTCCTTTGTTACTGTTACTGTTACTTTGCTTTGGTTACTATAGTGTCCATCCTCGAAAGAGAAGAGTAGTATTGTTCCAAGGTCCCTTTGTCCGGTGGGCATCGGGTCATTGACATTATGAACGGACACTTTATTCACGCCGGCACTTTCATAGGGCTGGTGTTTCTACTACTACTAGACTTGATTACCTATTTAAAAATATTTTTTATTTTCTATAATTTTATTTTCTATTTCGGGCAGCCCATAAAAAAAAGGGCAGAGACCATAAAATGGTTGATCCGTCACTTAGGGGTTAAGTCCCAAATCGTCCCGCCCTTAGAGGCGAGAGAGGCCCGCCCTTCAAGCTAGAGGGCCCCAGTCAGCAGCAAAGGCACCCAATCCACAAGCCCTCCATCACGGGAGCTTGCTCACGGTGAAGATTGCGCTCTCTCCTTCAAGCTTTCCATCGCCACTCTCACCAACCCAAGTCCTCCTTTCTCTTCCATTACGTTAATGCCTGTGTTGTGAGAACCTTTTGCAATTTGCACTTGCACCCACCTTCAAAGTGGCCATGGGCATGGCCACCCACGCAGCAGCAGCAGCGTCCCTCTCCACTGGTGTAACGAACCCCCGTGGAGTAATCCTAAGAACCCCCTGCGCTTCTGCTTCCTCGGGCGTGCGATGCCGAGCTCTCAAGCTGCGCTCTCGCATTGAATTGCGGTCCTCGCTCTGGGGCTCCTCTGTGGGCTTCTTTGCGGTCCGCATTCCAACTTTGTTTCTTGCTTTTAGGTTTTCTGATCGTACATTGCCATCGTATAGGGGAGGTGATGCTATTAAAAAAACAATTAAGTAATATAGATCTTCAAGTAGTTATGGACTATGCATATGTAGAATGGAAAGAATTAGTAGAACAAAAGTCTACAGGAAATGAAATGAATGGGAAAAGAAGAAAAGATCTTTTAGTTAGACGTATAAAATTAGCGAAACAATTCCTCCAAACGGATATAAAGCCAGAGTGGATGGTGCTATCCGTCTGATTTTACTACCAATTTGAGTTTATTCTTCTCGTGTTATGAGGTGCAACAAGAATCTTGAGTTTGTACGTAGCCGACTCTTTTCAATTTTTTCTTATAGAGGATAATTGAATTTTTTGACTGAGAAACGCACAATAAGGGTTCGTTTCTTCGCTTCTTCCTCCAGAGCTCATGCTTTGAAAACCCCACAGATGGAGACTCGTAAATCATAAACCCTAGAGTGGAGTGAACAGGGCTTGTGATCAATGGCATTGAAGGTTTAGTATTTTTTTGTACAAAACAAAGGTCGTTTACCTCCTAGTCGTAGACCTCAATTGGTCACCAAGTCATTGACAGAATTTTGTTCTGTTCAAATGTTGTAAAACTACTCTTTCTAAAGGGTTTTTTTGGACAGGACTATGAACATTACTAAAACCTCTGGAGGAATCTTTGATGTGATGAGAAAACACTAATCCCTAAAGGACCATAAGGCCACCAGGTGGCTCCTGTTTTTTTCAGTGATTTTGAGTAGGTTTTATGTAGATTCTTTTTTGTTATTTTTAATTTTATTTTTAACTCAACATATGTAATATTCTTCACTGATTCCAGTGATATAAAATTTGGTCCCATTCAAATTATAATTTTTAGAATATGATTTTTTAAACTTGTCATTTTGAAACCATGAATCCTTGGTCCTTTAGGGCTAATCTTGTGATTTATTGCCTGTTGGACAAATGTGCTCACAGTTTTCTGTTGTTGATCTAGAGACATGAAGAGTTGTTTCTCGCCACCAATACAGGGACATGGTATAGAGGGAATGGCAGGGGTCTGGTTGTGCGAGCCGCAGTGTTCGATCAGCTCACCGACAGCTTGGAGGCAGCATGGTCGAAACTCCGAAAAGAAGGTTAGAAATTACAGAAATTTTATTAATAACGAATGTTTGTTTTTGTTTAAAATAAATGATTTATATTCAACAATGCTACCGTTTATGATTTTATTTATTTAGAACAATGTTTCAATGCTATTTATTTGGCGTTTTCTTTTAGTACAATTATTATAAGAATTATTTGACTTACTTTGCTATTTTTCTTGTGAGCGATGATTAAAGGGTGTCAGAGTTCAAGCCTTGTGACGCAAATTTGAAATTTATACAAGGGGAATAGTAATTTTTGATAGGACTCTGGGACTCATAATTGTACAGGGCCTGACAATTCTCTGACAATTTTAATTGATACTGCAGATGTTTTGACAAAAGAAAACGTCAAGGAGCCCATCAAAGATATACGAAGAGCTCTGCTTGAGGCTGATGTACGTGTCAGAAAGATTAACTGCTGTACGTTGAGACTAGACAAAATGTAATACTGTTCATGTCTGAACTTTGCAAAGCGTTTGTAATGCATTTTCATGTTGAGAGTGTTCTTTCCTTGTGCAGGTGAGTTTGCCAGTTGTTCGAAGATTTGTGAAGTCTGTAGGCGAGAAGGCAATAGGCATGGGAGTCGTTCGAGGTGTAAGACCAGATCAACAGCTTGTGAAGGTATGTTCCCATGAGAAGAAATTCTTTACTCATTTGGCTCTCAAGACTTTTAGTTCCCTGTACAATACCTGGAAAATTTTGGTTTTGCATGATTGTAGATGTATTACATAACAAAAAGTACCATACTCTGAATCTTGGTAAGTGTATGAGTTTTTGATACTGTACTTGGATGGATCAATCTGCAAAGTTTTCTTCTAATGTTCTCACTAGACGGGCCAGTTTTATTCGTAGTACATGATCAGCCTTTCGCATTTTCTTTCTACAGTGGAGTACAAGTGTTCGTGCATATTGCTAATATTTCACCCACAGAGTAAAAAAAATGTTTTTCATATTGAGGGGGATGGCACTGCAGGTGGTTAGTGATGAGTTGGTAGCTCTCATGGGTGGAGAAATGGTTTGCATTGAGTTTGCCAAAACAGGTCCTACCGTCGTTCTGATGGCAGGGCTACAGGGTGTGGGAAAGACAACTGCGTGTGGAAAGCTTGCTCTTTACTGCAAGAAAAAGGTACAATTGCCTACAGTTGTCCCTCTCTATTATCACATGTTTGGGAAGCCCTAACTTCAAGGTGGCAGGCATGGATTAGTCACAGCAATGACTTGTCACATGTATATTGCTTGAAACAACAATATCGTCACATTATGGAGGGTAGACTGTAGTTCAATAGGGAGATTGAATCAGATGTGGATTTAGACTTTTATAAGTTATTGTTAGCCTTAACCCTTTAAGGACCAAGAATTCATGGTTTTAAAATGACAAATTCAATTATTCATATAATGAAAAGTATGATTCAGATAGGACCAAATTTTATATCACCAGAATTAATAAAGAACATTGCATGTGTTGACCAAAAATATAAATAAAAATGAACAATAGAAACTTCACACAGAACGCACTCAAAACTGCTAAAAAAACAGGAAGCCAAATTTGGCCTTCTTGGTCCTTAAAGGGTTAAGTGGAAGTGCAAGAATCTTTCAAGTTTGACAATATGCTACAAATGTTTCCGTGGTAAACAAAAGGACCCTGAGTGGTGTATTTTGGGCACCATTACTGCTGAGTTTCTAGATTGAGTCACAGCTCTTTGAACTTCTGATCATACAAACGATTCTTGTTATCATATCCTCTGGGTGTGCAGGGGAAAAGCTGCATGATGGTGGCGACAGATGTGTATAGGCCAGCAGCCATTGACCAGCTCGTTACTCTAGGAAAGCAGGTGAGTCACTTGATTTGCAGTTCTATCTGTTGAACATCATCCAAGTAAATTATTCATGCCACTAGTATATCTCAATTACTATGCTTGAATGTCTTTGCAGGTGGAGGTTCCTGTGTTTGAAGCTGGAAATCAATTACGGCCAGCAGAGATTGCAAAGCTGGGTCTTGCTGAGGCCAAGAAAAAAGGAATAGAGGTTATAATCGTTGATACAGCTGGACGCCTTCAGGTACTTATATTAAGCTTTTACCACTTGTAGCCTACTATTCAGAATTTGAACGAAATGGTTTCTGTTTAGAACTGGCCGCTTCCATATCTTCAGGAGCTGAAATAAACCATATAGTAACGTTTTCAAAAAGGTAAAAAAATGTACCGATAGAAAGAAGGAATTATGGCTAACAATTATGATTGAAATATACTTTGGAAGTTACTGTAATTGACTGTTAGTTTCCAAAGTGAATTTTCTATATCCAGGTTGGGGTTAAGTATGTGTTGCCTTTCACGTTCAAAACAATTGAACGTCAAAACGTGGGCGCGTGGTTCTGTTGCGTCTTACCAGGAAAACTTGGTAAACACAATTTTTAAGTCTCTTGCTTAATTCGAGGCTCATTGAATAGCCGCTGTTTGAGAGCAGGTAGATCGTGGAATGATGGATGAGTTGAAGCAGATCAAACAAGTGGTGAATCCCACGGAAGTTCTACTAGTAGTTGATGCTATGACTGGCCAAGAAGCTGCAGGTACAAAGCGCACTTCTATCAAGGATACCGTGGGATAATATTGTTTTTGATAATACATGCTTCTATTTGTTTTTGGTCTTGTGGTATGAGCTTACATTCAAAACATCATGATCTTGTTTGGAGTATTAGAATAGCTAGGTCTACAGTATCTAGTCATTCTCTTTGTTTGCAGTCTTTCTAGAATAATTATGGCCTCCTTGTGATCCTTATAGTAAGGACTTCAATTCTGTTAGTTTGCAAAACGTTTTCTTTCCTAATACCGATTTGTTTGCCAATGCCAGGTCTGGTCGCATCATTTAATCTGGAAGTAGGCATAACTGGTGCCATTCTGACAAAGCTTGATGGTGACTCTCGAGGTGGAGCTGCATTGAGTGTCAAAGAGGTCGTTAACAATTGCTATGCTTAATGACAACAACGAATCCATTGCCTTGCAGTCTTACAGGATATTCAGTTTTCAACAAGGTTTTTTAGACAGAGTATATTTGTATTTGTTATCGACTCTCCACCTGGTCATGCAGGTTTCTGGAAAACCAATTAAATTTGTAGGAGAGGGAGAGGGCATGACAGCGTTGGAGCCTTTCTACCCTGATCGAATGGCCAGCCGCATATTAGGCATGGGAGATGTGTTGACATTTGTTGAGAAGGCACAAGAAGTGGTACGTGAAGGCTAATATTCTCTTATGTTTATTAGTTATGTTTGATAAACTTACGCTGTGTTACTCCTTAAGTTTCTGTCAGTTGCCTGTACATTTTGACCAGTTGACATCTGTATAACACTAAATTTATGGACAATGAGTATTTCTCTATTAAACTAAGCTCTTTTGTTAACGTTGTCTGCTCTGGCAGATGGTCAAAGAGGACGCAGAGAAAATGCAGAAGAGAATAATGGAGTCTAAATTTGACTTCAATGACTTCCTTTCTCAAACTCGGAATTTGGCTCGGATGGGTTCCATGAGCAGTGTCATGAAGTTCATACCTGGCATGAATAAGGTTCTGCTCTTGCTATTATATATTACCTATCTTAGTCCTCGTTTTCTTCAGTTTGGATCCACTTTTCTCTTTTTTAATAGTATTGCTTATGCATTGGACGATACGTGCATTTCATAGTCTTGATAGTGCGAACTTGATGCTTGAGCAGGTGACCCCTCTACAAATTCGTGAAGCTGAGAAGAGCCTGAAAATCATGGAATCTATGATCCAATCAATGACTCCGAGTGAGTGAATCAATCCGGCAACATTCAAGAAGTTGAATCCTGAATTAGAAGAACTAGAGAATATTTGAATACGATTCTATATTTCGATTTTTTTTAGTTATTGACCAAACGAAAAGTGCTAAAGCTAACAGAGGGTGCCGATGTTTAAAGAGAAATCCATTTGTGGTTTATATATTTCAGTGCTTTAAGTCATTGTTTATTGATCCTACAGAGGAGAGAGGCGACCCTGAGCTACTTGCTAAGTCTCCTTCGAGAAGGCGAAGAGTTGCTGTTGGTTCTGGAAGGTCACAAGAACAGGTCATACATAAGCTGATGTTAACACCTGTCTCACTGCTGTATTTTTCAACCTCTAGGATTCATTCTTTTTTTAAATGGAAAATTCAATTGATCATATTGTGAAACATATAATTCACATGGGACCAAATTTTATATCACGAGAACTAGTAAAGATCATTTCATGTGTTGGTCTAAAAAAAATTGGAACAAGAGGGAGTCCAAATAGGGCCTACTCAAAATTGTTGAAAAAAACATGGAGCCCAATTTGGGCTTCTTGGTCCTTTAGGGGTTAAAAATCGACCTTTGAGCAGATCTTGAAACTTTGTCGCAAAGCTTTAGGCAGTTGAGACGGTCCTCTGGTCACTCTGTATTTTTGTTGTCGAAATTGTTTTCATGTGCTGGACTTGTACGCTCCCTCTGGTATTCACTTTATTTTCAACTGAATTTCAGGTTAGTGCTTTGGTAGCTCAACTATTCCAAATGCGAGCGCGCATGAAGAATTTGGCCACTATGATGCAAGGTGGCTCAATACCTGGCATGGAGGGCATGGAAGATGCATTCAAGGGAGGAAGAAAGGTAAGCGAACGCATCTCACTTATGATTGCTGTCACTAAGCAATCATTAACCCCCTACAGGACCAAAAGGCCCATTATATTATTGTAGCTCTTTTATATGAGAACTTTCTTTAGTCCAATTTAGTTTCTCTTTTGATCAACACATGCAGTTTTCTTCACTGATTCTGGTGATATAAAAGTTGGCCCCATCTGAATTTCACGCTTTATCATTTTCCAAGCATGAATCCTTGGTCTTTTAAGGATTCATGGTTTTAAAATGACAAATTCAATTGATCTTATTGTGAAAAATATAATTTGGATGGGACCAAATTTTATATCACTGGAATCAGTGAAGAGCATTGCATGTATTGATCAAGAAACAAAGAAAGTTCCTATAAGATGTACTCAAACTGCCAAAAACAAACATTTGAACTCCGCCCTTGGTCCTTAACCCCAAAAGGACCAAGAATTCATGGTTTTAAAATGACAAATTCAATTGATCTTATTATGAAAAATAGAATTCAGATGAAACCAAATTTTATATCATCGAAATCAATGAAGAACATTTTATGTGTTGGTAAAGAAACAAAGAAATTTGAACAAGAGGAAAGTCCACATAAGACTTACTCAAAACTGCTAAAAAAAATGAGGGATTCTTGGTCCTTTAGGGTTTAAGAGGTTGAGTTGTTTACGATGAAATGTTTTGACTGATGTTTCCATGGCGTGAATATATTGCTTGCAGGCAGCGCCAGGCACAGCAAAAAGGAAAAAGAGTCGAGGTTTTGCGTCTCAGCTTGCGGACTCTGGAGTCAAAGCTGCACCCAAAGGATCCGGTGGGTTTGGTGGATTTGGTGGCAAGAAGTGACCCCCTTAGCTCTCTCTCTATACCTTCTGTTTTTTTTGACAAATGAGTTTTTTCGGGTATTGCATTACACATCAAATACCAGGCTGCATTGTACATCAGTCTTCATTTAGAAAATTGGTAATTTACAGTTACATTCAGTCCTCTGAGCTAGGAACCGAACTTGGTTCACAAAATCCGAAAATCTTACATCCTCCGCACCGCATGCATGAAATGAGATTTACATACCATTTTTGAGAAAGCTAACTCATCATCTTTGGAATAGGAATTCAGATTCTCTTTGTGCATAATCTTGGGTGGGAGCTCATCCTTGGAATAGGAACTGCTTTTGGTTCAAATACAAAAATTAAAGTTTTATTGGTTTTGGATCAAAAGGGGCTGTATCTTCTCAATGAAGTGAGAAAGTTTGTAGGAGACACTAGAACTTTGGGATTCTCTGTTTACAATCTAAACGGTTCTTACAGTGGCTAATAAGTATAGGAATATCAAATATTAATGCAAAAATGTTAAAAGAAACAAAGCCAAATTAAAAAAAATTATATTTACTTCTGAAATTCAAATTCCATGTAGAATCATCCTGCTCAATGAAGTGAAAATTGTGTCCATGTAATTTGACGTAGATTTCACGTTTGGCCAACCACCAACAAAGCAAAAGCATGACCTTTATTATTTGGCCTAGCTGTTAACCGTCTCTGATTTATAAATAGCAGTATTTTATTTTTTCCGTCTCTGATTTATAAATAGCAGTATTTTATTTTTTCTGGCCATCCTCAACCAAAATCTATCTTAAAAATACCACATGAAGAGCTGGGATGTTACTTATCCAAAAATTAAAAAATCACTAATAAATAAATCCTTAATAGAATTTATATTTGAAGGGGAAGAAAACAAAAGAGCTAAGATATTAGTATTTGGTTGCAAATCTTACTAGTAGAAAGGTGGTTGTTGAACACCAAGGAATATTGACAAAGCATGGTATCAATATTGACATTTAGTTGATACCAATATGGGCCTTAGGCATCATGCTCTAACTTTGTTCCTAGGTGTTCAAAGACTACTCATTTCAGGGTTTTTTTTTTTTTTGGCTTTCGGGTCATTGAACTTTAGGTTTAAAAGTTGGCATGGAGGTAAATGATGTGGCTCTTTGACCCTTCATTTTTTTATTTGAAAAACCTAACGAAGAATCTTTGTTTTTTCATACATCCCATCTTTTTCATTCAACGTATTGGCCTTTCACAAAACTATTAGTCATACATTGTGTCTTTTTCATTCAACATCTTGGCCTTTTCCTTCACCACGTGTGCCTCACAAAGTCCTAACTTGCTCTGCAACCATCGCGTGCCATTGCTTTTGTGGCTACATGAGGTGAATTTTTTTCTAATTATGTTCCTATATGATGATTCTCCCCGTGAATTTTTGAAACAAACTAGCTCTAAAAAGTCAAGAAATAAAAGCACTAAAGAATGAAGAATTCCAAAAAAATGAAGAAATTGTTAGTGCTCTTGCTTTGTAGTGTCTTAGTGAAGCGAATTCCTTCACAATTAATTAGTCTAGTAATTATTCCTTCATAATTGTCGAGTAATTAGTCTAGTACCCCCACAAGCCTTTGCAAAAAAATGAACATAAAAATTTATTGAGGTATGTGATTTCAAGTGGAGAGATGGAATATTGCTATATAATACTGTTGGAGCCTTCAAACTCTTAGATTATTATAAACAAACCCAATTTTGGTCATGTATAAGAAAGTTTTAAAATAACATTTTTAAAAATTTGCAAAGTATTTTACAATTCCTCCTTGAAAACTATGTTTATTTTGGCTCATAAAATAAGGTACAAGCAAAATTATTTGCATGGGCTCCAACTACTTGTAACACTTGTTTTTGTAAGTCGCTTTTCTCTTTCTCATGAATTATATTGCAATTTTTAATGAGAAGAGTTTGGCAGCTTTATTCACATCAACATCTATCTTAGCATTAAATTTCCTAGCATCCTTTTAATTTCGATCCAACAAGAATTCAAATAGCTTGTTCTTGAAGTACTTGCATCAAGTGGTGACAATTTGCATTCCAAAGAACAATATTCGGCACCTTCATCACCATTTGCCGTTTTGATTGATGCATTGCATACTTTGCAACGTTGCTTTTCTAGAAGATTTTGGAAATTTCTTCTTGGAACTATGTTTGGATTGAGAGTCGGACGATTTTTGGAGCGCAAAAAGTAAACCTTATCATTATTAAAATCAAGCATTTGAATGCCGTGTGTGTCCACATGATATTTTTTGATGTCCTTACATAGAATTGCATTTCGAAATGTCACTTTTTGTACTTGTAAATATGGATGACCTTCATGATCACAACCGGGTTGAAAATTTGACTTGAGACATAAATGACCAACTTTGCATTGAATGCAAAAATATTTAGTACATGGCGTACGAGAACCGCACGGGCACTGAGTCTGCCACTCAAAATATTCACCATGTATAAATTCATTTATCCATGTTCTCCATGCAACTAAATTATAGTGTGCATTTGAATTATCCATAGTAGAACCTTTTCTTACGATTGAATGAAATTGATGATATTCTTTTATGCTGCAATTTTTTAATACTAATCTGAAACTTGAATATTACATAAATTCAATATATTAAACAAAGCATTAAATAGGTAATTGGTCACAAATTTATACAGTAACGTGAAAATATAAAAGTAAAAGATTCAAAAGTAAAAGTCTAAAACAACATCAACGTAAAGCAAAGTATATGTAAGAATCTAGTATAGAAATCTTGATCAACATAAAAGTTATTTAACCCTTTAACGTCACAGTTCATCGTTGTATTCAAAGATTCGTTATAAATTGTTTGATGAAAACCAAAAATGGAGTTGACGTACAAAGTTGATGTACAGTGCCCTCTAGTAAGTAAGGTAACCCCACTTTCAAACCTCACACTAAAACATTTATCACACTCATTGTCACGTTTCGCCAACCACAAAATTTTGCATATATCACCACTTGAACATGAAGCATTTTTAGGCCAAATTTGATACCTTGAAAATGCACAATTTCTGAAATAATGCATGTTTGCCAACTTTGAAGCCTCTGTTTAAAAAAAATCATATGTGCTATACAATAGCTGCCAAGGATCTAAATTTTTGGTAGAAGGTAGAAGTCGCAGAAAGGAATAATATGGTGTTATAAAAGATAGTGGTATTCCTAGGTATTTTTGTGTTCACTTGCAATTCAAGATTTTAAAAATAACACCAATTTTTTTGTTTAATTACAAAATAAAGTAATTGACCATTTTTCTCATTTTCTTTTGACACCATATTGTTCCTTATTGTGACAACATGGTGTTACAAAAAAAGTGACAAAAGTAGGAAAATTACTTCATTGTATAATTAACCCCTAAGCTCCCGAGCGACCATTTTCTGGTCGCTGCCCGGAAAAAACGGGCTGCCCGGAACAAAATGATAATTTTTTGAAAAAATAAAAAATATTTTAAAATACTACATCAAGTCTACTTTCCAACCCAATTTGAATTATGGCAATCCGAGTTAAACTCCACCCGGGAGAAATTTTCAAAGTAGATCACCTCAACATTGTCTTTGTGTTACAAAATTTGCTATTTGGGGAAAGTAATGATGATTCCTCCATCGTTTCTCTTGCTTTTTTGAAGTTTACAATAGATAGCCCAACTTTAACCAATCGTACTAAATTTTGAACTCTAAAATTGAAAATTATAATTTATACAAATTTTCGAAGGTTAATGCTTTTAAATTCATTAAAAAATGATCTAAAGATTATTTTGGAAGTTTGACCGTACGGATAATTTGTAAAGATGATACTCTATATTTTGTCTATTGAACCAACCTTCATCAAACATATGGAAGGCACATATTATAACACATCTATGTTTTGTCCAATACCCCTCGGGCTTTTAGGGGTTAAACTAAAATTTGGTATTATTTTAAAAAAATTGAATTGTATATGAACACAAAAATACCTAGGAATACCATTATCTTTTATAACACCATATTTTTCCTTACTGCAACTTCTACCTTCTACCAAAAATTTGGATCCTTGGCAGCTATTATGTAGAAGATATGATTTTTTTAAACAAAGGCCTAAAAGTTGGCACACCGTGCATTTTCAAAGTAACAATTTTGGCCCAAAAATGTTTCATGTCCAAACGGTGGTGTATGCAAAATTTGGTGGTCGGGGAACTTTTGTAGTAAGTGTGATAAATATTTTAATGTGAGGTTTGAAAGTGGGGTTACCTTACTTACTAGAGGGCATTGTACAAAGAAAAGTTGTAAATGTCAATGTGAAGATCACATTTGCATGGTTGGATTTATCATATTTTTAAAATAATTTTTTTAATTAATTTTGCAAGCTTATATCTTGAAATTCAATTAAAAATCATGAATTAACGAATTTTTTTCAAAAAGAATATTGTAATGAAATTGAAATATCATGCAGTACAAGATGGTATGGATTCCATTATGTGATTCTACTTATTTTGGAAAATCATCTTCAAGGTCTCACTTTTTGAACTAAGAATGAAACTTGACATAAGGTAGGATGTCCTAAAACTACCACCTCCCCCAATTATGACATATAGACCATTCTTGGGGCCACCACAGTTGAGACCCAAAACTACCAATTTCACTATTCCAGTAGACCAATGGCACGCCAAGCATTGCGAAGAAATAGGTGGTGATTATGAGTAAAAGTTAGTACCACATAGTGTGGACATGGGAAAACCTAGAGGTTTGATTGGGGTCACAAGTTACTTCCCACTTTGGACTTCTGTATAAAATTGACAAATGCGAATTAGATGTTGCAAAATTTTGCAATCCTCATAAAAACCTATTTCAAATCAAATTTTTTTGTCAAACCCGGGGATGTTGAACTTAGCTCTTGTTTTCTTGACTAGCTCTTGTAGCAAGCTCAATTTGTCATTGGTGTGGGGTAAATTTGACGATTGGCACCGTTGAAACTAAAGAAGACTTACGTAGCTTCTTTATGAAAAAAAGATCAACAAAATCACATAATTTTTGAGAAAATGCCACCGTTGAGAAGATTGATGGAACTTGTTTGGGGTATTTCGTACACATGGTGAAATCGTATTGTTTAAAAGTGCTCCTGAAATTGTGAAATTTTTACTATGAGTAGAAATCATCATTCTAAACATGTGGAAAAAATTTCAAGTAATTTGGAGGTGTAAAGAGGAAGATATGAAGTTCTGAAGTGACGCCAAAATATTGAGTGTGCAACTCAAAAAAATCACCAAAAATCGTTCACTTGATGAATTTCCAATCAAGAATTACCTACAGTTTCGGCTCTCAAAAAGAGCCAGGGTATCTTTGTTGCTCATCCTACAATTCAAAGCCCCAAAACCCAAATTTCCCCACTCTCTAGTTCTAGAAGCCCCCTAGGGGCCTTACGGTCCTTTAGGGGTTAAGTTGGTGGTTTTGGGACAATCAACCTTAAACCACTTTTGTTGTTTTTATGAAAATCATATTTACCTATTTTGAAGATCCAAACCGTACAAAAGATAGTCAACTTGCACAAGAATCATGAGAAATTTTGGTGGATGAGAACACTCCAATTCGAATGGAATTCGAACAGTTTGAATGCAGGCACCTCAAAGGGTTAATACAAAAAAATTGTATGAATTTATAATTATTTGTTTGTAGAGATGATACTTTACTGTTTGTCTATTCAACCAAAATTCATCAAACATATGTAAGGCACATATATAACACATCTATGTTTCGTCCAATACTCCTCGAGTTTTTAGGGGTTAACTAGGATTCCCATCATTCAAGTTGAATTGGAAAGTAGACTTGATGTAGTATTTTAACATATTTTTCAATTTTCCAAAAATATAATAAATAATAAATAAATAAATAAATTGTCCTAGGAAACCCGATAGATTCAGAGAGCGACCAAAAAATGGTCGACTGAGCACTTAGGGGTTTAACCCCTAAACATACCAACCCTTTGAAGAGAAGTAGATGCTAGCCTTAATAGTAGATATTAGCATGGCTCATATGTACATTAGGTGTACTCGAGAGGTCCATTGCAAACATGAAATCTACCCAACAAATTCGACATACTTGCATTTGGAGGCCTCTCCAATATTATCAACATCTCAAGAGAATTACTTTAATTGGTAGAGAACTTAATAGGCTTACAAATATGACTTGAATGAAAGTCTTCCGAGATTGTATGAGAAAGATACAAGGCTTTTAATCTGTTTATAATCCAGATTTTGGACGCTGGGATGTTTAGGGGTTAAAATCAAGAAGGCCTGGGTGGGATAGCTTGGAAGGCATCTAAATTTTCGGAGGAAAAAAAATGAAAAAGTGGTCTTTCCAACACCAAAATGGTTCTAGTTATTTGGTATGGTCTAAAGTATTTATCACAAAACACATTGTGCAAGGACACACTATTCCACGTCACTTGTGATGGTGGCAATATAGCATTCGTGATGGTGTTGCTAGATTGGACATATTACATTTCATGCTTGCCAATTAATTGCACATCATAAACAACAATTTCAGTGTACTAAGTTCCTATAAGATGTACTCAAACTGCCAAAATAAAACATGAGGGTTGATTTGAACTCGTTGTCCTTAATCCCTAAAGGACCAAGGATTCATGGTTTCAAATGAAAAATTCTATTGATCACATTGCAAAAAATAGAACTCAGATGAAACCAAATTTTATATCATCGGAATCAATGAAGAACATTTTGCGTGTTGGTAAAGAAACAAAGAAATTTGAACAAGAGGAAAGTCCACATAAAACTTACTCAAAACTGCTAAAAAATTGAGAGATTCTTGGTCCTTTAGGGGTTAAGAGGTTGAGTTGTTTCTGATGAAATGTTTCCATGGCGTGAATATATTGCTTGCAGGCAGCGCCAGGCACAGCAAAAAGGAAAAAGAGTCGAGGTTTTGCGTCTCAGCTTGCGGACTCTGGAGTCAAAGCTGCACCCAAAGGATCCGGTGGGTTTGGTGGATTTGGTGGCAAGAAGTGACCCCCTTAGCTCTCTCTCTATACCTTCTGTTTTTTTTGACAAATGAGTTTTTTCGGGTATTGCATTACACATCAAATACCAGGCTGCATTGTACATCAGTCTTCATTTAGAAAATTGGTAATTTACAGTTACATTCAGTCCTCTGAGCTAGGAACCGAACTTGGTTCACAAAATCCAAAAATCTTACATCCTCCACACCACATGCATGAAATGAGATTTACATACCATTTTTGAGAATCTAACTAACCATGCTTGGAAGAGGAATTCATATTCTCTTTGTGCATAATCTTGAGCTCATCTTGTGTGGGAGGTCATCCTTGAAATAGGAACTCTACTTTTGATTTTAAACCCATAGGAATTGTGGAATCATGGTAAATACAATGGAATGTTGCTATATAATACTGTTGGAGCCTTCAAACTCTTAGATTGTTGTAAATAAATCCATTTTTGGTCATGTATTAAAATAAAATTAAATAAAATTAAATTTGCAAAGTATTTTAGAATTGCTCCCTGAAAACTATGTTTATTTTGGCTCATAAAATAAGGTACAAGCAAAATTATTTGCATGGGCTCCAACTACTTGTAACACTTGTTTTTGTACGTTGCTTTTCTCTTTCTCATTAATTATACTGTAATTTATAATGAGAAGAGTTTCGGCAGCTATATTCACATCAACATCTATGTATTCATTAGATTTCCTACCATCCCTTTCTATCGAATAAGAACTATTCATATCATCATGGTCCATTGTCCTTAAAGTACTTGCATCAAATTGTGACAATTTGCATTCCAAAGAACAATACTTTGCACCTTTATCGCCATTTGTTGTTCTGATTGATGCATTGCATATTGTGCAACATTGCTTTTCTAAACGATTTTGGAGCTTTCTCTTTGAAACTTGGTTTGGATTGAGATCCGGACGATTTTTGGAGAGCAAATAGTAAACCTTATCATTATTAAAATCAAACCTTTGAATGCCATGTGTGTTAATATGAAAATTTTCGATATCTGTACATGGAATTGCATTTCGATGTGTCACTTTTCGTACTTGTAAGTATGGATGACCTTCATGATCACAACCGGGTCCAAAATCTGTCTTCTCACATAAGTGACCAACTTTGCATTGAATGCAAAAATATTTAGTACATAGCACACGAGAACCGCATGGGCAGTGAGTTTGCCACTCAAAATATTCACCATGTATAAATTCATTTATCCATGTTCTCCATGGAACTAAATTAGAATGTGCATTTGAATTATCCATAGTAGAATTTACTAAAACCTTTTTTTTATGATTGAATGAAATTAATGATATTCTTTTATGTTGCAATTCTTAAATACTAATTTGAAACTTGAATATTACATAAATTCAATATATTACACAAAGTATTAAATAGGTAATTGGTCACAAATTTATACATTAATGTGAAAATATAAAAGTAAAAGATTCAAAAATAAAAGATTCAAAAGTAAAAGATTCAAAAGTAAAAAGTCTAAAACAACATCAACGTAAACCAAAATATATCTAAAAATCTAATATAGAAATCTTGATCAACGTAAAAGGTATTTAACCCTTGAATGTCCCAGTTTATCGTTGTATTCAAAGATTCGTTATAAAATGTTTGATGAGAACCAAAAATGGAGTTTATGTACAAAGTTGGTGTACGAAGAGAAGTTGTAAATGTCAATGTGAAGATCACATGTGTACGGTTGGATTTATCATATTTTTAAAAATAATTTTTATGAATTTTGCAAGCTTATTTCTTGAAATTCAATTAAAAATCATGAATTAACAAAATTTTAAAAAAGAATATTGTAATGAAACTGAAATAACATGCACTACAAGATGGTAAGGTTTCCATTATTTGATTCTACTTATCTTGGAGAACCATCTTCAAAGTCTCACCTTTTGGACTAGGAATGAAACTTGACATAAACCACTTTTGTTGTTTTTACATAAATCATAATAACCTATTTTGAAGATCCAAATTGCAGAAAGGATGGTCAACTTGCACAAGAATCATGAGAAATTTTGGTGGATGAAAACTATCCAATTCAAATGGAATTCGAACAGTTTGAATGCAGGCGCCTCAAAGGGTTAATACAAGACATTGAATGAATTTATAATTATTTGTTTGCAGAGATGATACTTTACTTTCTGTCTATATATTGAACCAAAATTCATCAAACATATGTAAGGCACATATATAACACATCTATGTTTTGTCCAATACCCCTCATTTAAGGGTTAACTTGGATTGCCATAATTCAAATTGAGTTGGAAAGTAGACTTGATGTAGTATTTTGAAAAAAATTAATTAATTTTTCAAAAAATAATAAATAAATGTATTGTTCCAGGCAACCCATTACAATAGGACAGTGAATAAAAAATGGTCGTTTGAGCATTTAGGGGCTTAACCCCTAAACGTGCCGACTCTTTGAATAGAAGTAGATGTAAGCCTTAAAAGTAGATATTATCATGGCACAGATCTACAAGAGGTGTACATGAGAGGTCCATTGCAAACATGAAATCTACCCAACAAATTTGACATACTTGCATTTGGAGGCTTCTCCAATATTTCCAACATCTCAACATCACTTTAACTGGTAGAGAACCTAACAAATAATTTGGATGAAAGTCATCCAAGATTGTATGTGAAAGTTACCAAGCTTTTGATGTGTTTGTAATCCTGTTCTTGGACGCTGGGATGTTTAGGGATTAAAATCAAGAGGGCCTAGGTGGGGCAGCACGGAAGGCATCTAATTTTTTGGAGAAAAATGAAAATGAAAAAAATGATCTTTTCTACACCAAAATATATTAACCCCTAAATGTCCATGCATTCAATTACTCGATGATTGTTGGTCAAACCCAATTTTGATCTTAAAGATAACTTTTGTTGCTAATACACCTAACCAAGAAAACGAATTTCATTAAGTCTAGTTTGCACTCCACTTTTCAAATGTTAAAAATTCCAATTATTGAGTATTTTATTGCTTGTGCAAGCATTGTAGCTCAAGGTTTGAATTACACTACATAGCATGTTCACCTTTCGAATTTCAAAATTTAAATAAAAAAATTTCTATGAAAAACATATCATGTGATTCTCCATTGTAATTTGTACCTGCTCCCAAAAAAAATATTAATTTTTTAAAGCTTTTTTGTTATAAAATTTATTTATTTAAAGTATTTGACTTAAAATTTTGATAAAAAAGGCCGTATTAAATCAATAAAATCTGAAAATTTCAAGACTGATAAGAAACATTCAATTCCATGCATGAATAATATTACAAAATATACCCATGCATGAAAAATACTACAAAATATATCCATGCATGAAAATTATTACAAAATATATCCATGCATGAAAAATATTACAAAATATATTTTGACAAATCTTGAAGACTAAATTGTGTAGTTTAACTTTCCTACAAAGGAGTAGTACGTACAAGGGTTAAGTATGTATTACAAAACATACTGTTCAAGGACACACTATTCCACGTCACTTGTGATGGTGGCAATATAGCATTCATTATGGATTGGACATAGTACTTTTTATGCTTGCCAGTCAACCCCTACGCGTCCTCACCTATGTCCAATTTGGGCAGTTTTGCAAAGATGCATTATAAAATACAACATGGATATTAGAAACTCGATGTATGAATAAAAGTCATACATTTTGAAATTTAGATTCAATCTATACGGTTAGATCTTTGATTGCTATCACTAATATTTTTCTATAAATTTTGAAACACAAAATAAAAAATTATTTTGTAATTCGATTACGAATAAGATATTGACAATATGGGGATGAAATTTGTTGTGATGGCTTGTAATGTAGTACTCTAGGTGTAGTGATTTTTGGAGATTTTTTGGATGCTTGACTTTATGAGTTTATTTTTTCAAGAACACTTTTAGACTAAAATCTTCAAAATTTTGGGTGAAACACTGCAACACAAAATGAGGCATAATTTTTTCAAAAATTGTTTTCTTTTTGATCGGATCACACATACATGAAGCTAACTTCCCATTAAAAATTCAGTAAAAAAATCACACTACAAAAAAACGCATGATGGATGAGAAACTACGGACGAAATCTGTACATCAAGCAAAATATGCATGGTTGGGCGGTTAGGGGTTAATCGCACATAACAAACAACTTCAGTGTACTAACTGAATAGTGAGAAGAAAGTGCAAGTCTTTTGCGTGCGTTAGATTTACAGGAAACCTCCCATCCTGTATCATATCTAGGGTCAAAATCCTAACAAAGAATTCATTCAGCAAACATAGAAACATTACCGTATTGCCAATGCCAGAATTCAAAAGTCACCCAAAAGCCACCCAAACCAGCAAGTAGCGATGCAGAATTAATTCAAAGGCAGATTCGCCACGTAAAGGACATGTTCACAATGATACTTCCTAAGACTTAACAGCCTGCTGCCTGTCAATGACGTATGCTAACATGATCCTCGTCGAGTCCCTGCGTGTCCAAAATAAATTCATCAGAACAACACCCTAACCAATATTCTAGATTTCAACACAAACGTACACAGCACAGATGTATTACTTCTCACAAAAAAATGATAGATCTTCCATTTCGCTGCACTTTGGTCTGCTGGATTGTTTCACCATCATCTACTAGAAAGCGTTCTTCAAGACAAGCTTACAGAAATACGAACTCAAAGTGTACAATACAGTATTTGGACACTTACAGAGAGGTGACGTGTCATATGATCCAGCACTCTCTACTTCTCAGATGAGTTGGGACCCCTCTTCTTGCCGAATCCGACCACTGCAACGCCATTCCGACAGACTCAAAATCAGCATATGCCTCAATGAAATTACATGATTCCATTCATTTTTTTTCCTTACCTATTCAGGGTGTGTCTCACTCGACCAAAAAAATAAAGCAGGATGACACAGAAACACCACCCTCAAATCTTAAGACAATAAGTGCATAATAATCCAATGTCCGTCTCCTCGATAGCAGTGGTTTTAGATCGTCTACCAAAAAGATTCATAAATTCTGTTTATGGTATCCAAATAACACATTCGCCACATATTTGTCCAGTCGAACAATGCTAAAGAGAAATTTTAGGTATCTCTACCTTACAACAGCGTTTTCAAAGCAAAAACTAAGTGGTACTATCATTAAAAGAGAAAAACGCACCTGCGGTCACAAATCGGCGGTTGTATTGCATCCTCTTGTGAGCACGGCCCTTCGGCTTCTTCTTCTTGTCCTGCTTCGCAACCTTGGGCGTCTGACCACGCACCTTTCCGGCACGGGCCAAGGATCCGTGAACCTTACCTGTCAAACACAATCAAACCCTAGAGTTAGGGTTTCGAAACCCTACCAAAAATTATTTGGATGCCCGCAACAATTCTATATATTCTGCTCGATTTTCGCAGTCCACGAACACAATCAAGGGTTTCGAAACCCTATCACCTTTTCCGGACATATATTTCAATATGAAGAGGTGTGGAAAGCGGAAAAAAATTTAACAGGGAAGTGAGGAAACATACTCATGGTGAAGAGAAAGGTTGCGGAAAGCAAACAAGCGGGTGTAGCGTCGACGCGGGCGCTGAAGTCTGCGAGCGAGAAAGAGAGTTTCGGGCGATGGCTGCGCTGCTTTCAAGTGGATTGAAACCCTAATTCCAGAATGGAAGAGACGATGAAGTTCATCCACGTTCTTGGATGGATGAGTTCTACACTTAGATGTAATTCATTACCTGTCCCTCGGTGTTAATCCGGGAGGCATAAATTCACTAAGGTAGAGGGCTCCAAAACCAATAAGGTTCTAATTCCAACAGGATTTAGACCATGCATTTATTTTAGAACACAAATCTAGGCACATCATAGAGCTCTTATTGGATGTTGATCAAAATGATAAGCTATCTATGGCTTACCTAGATTTAGTTTCTAGGATGATTATTGTACCCAGATTTTGTTGGAATTAGAATCTTGTTGGTTTTGGAGCCCTCTGCCTTATTTGTGACATGTGCCTACCGCTGTCGGTCGTCTCAAAGGACAAAAATGATAATAAAGAGACGAGCCCAAATCTTAAGGAATTCTTCATTTTTTTTTAAAATCTATTTTGTATGGTGGAAAAAAGAATCTTATAAAATATTCAAAGAATTTGACAATATTTTGTTGAAAAGCAAGTTTACGAAAAATTAATTGTTTGGTATGACTTGCCGACCTAATGGCTAGGTATGGTACAAATAGGGTAATTTCCACATCGTGACACGATTAGGATAATTTTACTTTGAAATGGAAAGAAACTCTTCACACAAATAAAAACCCTTGAAGAATCTTTTTCTTGGTGTAGAGTAAAAATTGAAGAATCCCTTCAAACAATTGAATTAAATTAAATCATTACTTTTTTAAAAATCCAATATGATATGGCCAAACCTCCACGACATGAGATTTCAAATTTTAATTTTGTTTAATATTTTTTAATTTTTTCTGCATGGCAGGTTTCAGCATCACGCCTTTTGGAGGCCTCAAAATGCGTGTAATGCTTTTAAGATTAATATATGTTGAAGTATTTTTTCTTGTCACTTGTGGACATCAATGTACACCTCTACCCCATAACAAACTTCCTCAACCCTCAAAACAAAAGAACTAATCAGTCCAATGGTGTGAACCCTAAATGACTAGGAGCAGTAGTTAAGGCAATCATAAAGTTTATTATGGGACAAATCCCCGCCACTATCAGGAAGCATAATATGGGATGGAAGTAGTATATTTAGATAGATATAGTATTTCGCTATTTGTAATATATTGTGGCATTTTAGATATCTTATTGATTTTTTTTGGTTAAAATATATTGTTTGTGGAAAATGGTGCGAATAAGAGTTCAAAATTTCAACTATGAAAAGGTTTTGAAAATCTCTTCATAATACAATTTTGAGAATAAATCCATAAAGTTTTCAAATTTCTGCACCACACGAGCTTATGACACTACTCGTCAAATAAAAAGAGTGAACAAAAGTCATTCAACGTAATACTCCTACATAAAGAACGGTTAAGTATTTTCACATTTTTCCTTGCAGAGCTCAGTGACAGAAAATTAAAAGAGGTGCTAAATTTGATCCATGATTATGTTTTGAAATAAAGAAAAAATAAAGAACACTTGAAAAATAGGATTTTCGTTGACAACAATGGCTTAGAAATAGAGATCGAGGGATAAGGACGTTGAAACAACAAACGGAATTGGTTAATCAGGCATTTTAAGTAGTCTATTCCCTCTACATGCCTGAAGAACTATTGTAAGACAGCTTGGAATTTGGTAGAAGAATTCGTCACCTGTAGAAGTTTGAGTGATATACTGTAATGAATCTTCAGATTTGTTGAGGGAATAAACTATTCAAATTTCTGATTAACCGATTTTGTCTGTTGTTTCAACGTCCTTATCCCTCGATCTCCATTTCCAAGCCATTGTTGTCAACGAAAATCCTATTTTTCAAGTGTTCTTTTTCTTTCTTTCTTTCAAAACATAATCATGGATCAAATTTAGCACCTCTCTTAATTTTCTGTCACTAAGCTCTGCAAGGAAAAATGTGAAAATACTTAACCGTTCTTTATGTTGGCGTATCTAACAATGGTGTAGACAATGAGAATCACGATCTCATCATGTCTTTGGTTGTGCTTTGGCTAATGAAGATAAGATGTGCAAGTAAACCTGGTTCGTGTATTTACTACTGGTCAATGCGTACCTATTGGTCTCACAATAAATCTTGTGAAGAGTGTTTCATGATAAAAAGGTTGAGGAGAGAGATCTAAGTGTTGGGATGTCATGGCATTTTCTAAATGGGGATAGGACATTCAAAGTTTGTGGAGGAGGATAAAAAATTTGATGCTCTTGAGACCAAGTCTCATATGCATAGACTATGTCAAAAGGTATTGGCTCCTTTGCAAGGGGTTGATCCAAATCTCTCCTAGTTTCTTTTTTAGAAATACTACCTCCTCTATATAAAATAGATCCTTTCCCTTTTTCAATACTAATTTTAAAGCTTTCGGGTTTTGACTCTGATCTACAAGCCTTTGTTTGTTTTTAAATCCCTTTGAACATTCTTTGGTTTTGGATACATGCAAAAAGGGTTTATGCACCTTAGGCACATGGTCAAAGAATTATTTTATCTTGAAACACCACTCCATTTTGGTGTTCTTCATTAGCACCAAAATACTATAGGAATCCGAAGCCTTACCTCTCATATCAACACATATTAGATTTTTAAAATGGGGGCCTGAAAGGGTCAAATCTAAGTTCTCATATTGTTCATCATGTTTCCTTTTGTCTTGGTCAGTTCAAAGTGTTTTACAACACTCTTCTACCTTCATCTTTAATTGTAATGAATGCCGTAGCTCCACATGGAACAATGTGATATGTCTCATTACCACTCTTCACTATTAATTCAAATTTTAAAATGCATGACTTAGATATGAAGAGACAACGTAGCAACCACCCATTCATCTTGATGAGTAGCCTCATCCCTCGATATATATGTTTGATCCACCTTTCATCTACATGAGACTCACTTGAATTGTTTCATTCCTAATGGACCCCAAACACAAGAAAGATCACAATTTAGGTCATGGTTTAGGATTTCTCACAATCAAGGATTTGACACACCTTTGTTTATCCTTATGTTTCAAGTGCGTTGCATGGAGATACGTGCAATGGCAACTTAACATCCACAATTGTTATTGCATGTTCCGCTCCACCGCCCCGTTGCACTACCGAAGTATCATTCTTTCCTTCGTTGCTAACCCCTTGTTCGTGCTTAAAAGTAAGGGGAACTGTGAGTGACTCCCAAACATTCTGCACACACAACACTTGTTACAAAGCTCAAAATTCATTGTCCTTGCAATCCATCATTGAAGTCTTCTTCACGCGGTTCAGTCTAGCCTAACCTCAAACTCAGTAACTCACCAAGTACTACTAAACAAATCTATAATATTTCTCTTGGGATTTTGAACATCCCTAAAAGAAACTCCATCTCTACCGCTTTGTAGCAAACCATGATGCCTCTCAAATTGCTAAATCTAGATGAAAACAACCAAGTCAGAACCACAAAACCCTAGCATTAGTGTTCTTAACGTACAAAGCTAGATAAACTAAAAGAAGAGATAAAGTATTGCACTTGGTTAAGAAGCTCATTCTTCCTCTTGGTACGGAGCTTATGAACTTTGATCTTGGCTGCAACAACACAGTGAGCACGTAATCAAACCCTAACCCTAATAGAACCACAACACGCCGCAAAAAGCTTCGGACCATTTGGGATGAAGAGAAGAGCAACAATGTAGAAAACAAAGGTGAAGGAGTGGTGAAGGATTGCGTACCCATTGCGGATGAGCTTGAGGCGCAACCGTGGTGTTGCTACCAGTGAAACGAAACCGAGAAGAAAACAGAGCTGTTTTGGCTCTTCGTTCCTGTAAGTACTTGCGGGTGAGAAACGAAAACCCTTGAATCCAGTCCCCGTTCACACTTGCACAACCACTCTTTGGAATATTTTAATGGTAATCAGGTTCACACTTGTGGAACTACTACTAGGAATACTTTAATGGTTACAGTAGCATCTTCAAACAAAATTAAATTGAGTTTCTAAATACAACGTTTTTGGGAAATTAGGATATGTGAAAAATTAGATGAATTTTTCCCAATTTTTTTTTTAACATTCAAAATTTTCTGAAATTGATTTTTTGAACTAAAACAAATATTTGATGATTTTTGTTTGTAATTGATTTTGTTTTGTAGTAATTTTTAATTATTTAAGTAAAAATATTTGAAAACCTATTTTTGAAGCTTATAATTCATTATATAGTAATACTTTATTGAACAAGAATTTTTCAAAAAATCAAAATTTAGACAATTGGGCTCAATAATTTTTAAATTGAAATAAACAATTAACAAGTCTCAAATTAGTAAGGTAATATAGTAGTAACTTTCAAGGCATATTGATGTTGCTTTGTGCCATTGCTTCAAGTCATTTAGCCATGCTTTTAATATTATTATCGTTATTATTGTTATTGTTATTATTATATTATAAATCATTATTATTATTATAAATAATAATTTATTCAATTTATAATGATGAATTCAATTAACCCTTTAACGTCTCGATTCAACATTATTTTAAGAAGAGCGTTATAAAACGTTTGATAGTAAACCCTTTCACGCGCTAGCATCCATATTCTGGATGCTAAATGAGGCGTTCCTACACAATCTACGGTGATATTTTCATCCATCCAAAATTCTCTTGATTTTTGTGCTAGTTGACTACTATATGTACGGTATGAATCTTCAATATAAGATAATGTGAATTTTTGAAAAATAACAAAAGTGGTTTATGTCAAGTTTCATTGTTAGTTTAAAAAGTGAGACCTTAACGATGGTTTTCCATAATAAGTAGAATCAAACAATGGAAACCATACCATCTTGTAGTGCATGTTATTCCAATTTTATTACAATATTTTTTGATTTTGTGTGTTGATTTCAAATTTAAAATTGAATTTCAAGAGAAAATTGCAAAATTAATTAATTTTTTTAATAATAGATATGATAAATCCAACTGTTTAGATGCTATCTTCACATTGACATTTACAACTTTTTTTTGTACATCAACTCCATTTTTATTTTTCATCAATTATTTTATAACGGATCTTTGAAACAGTGTTGAATCGGAACGTTAAAATCACATCTGTAGAGTTGGATTCATTATATTTTTATTTCATATTTTTTAACTAAATTTTGCAAGGTTTTCTCTTAAAATTCAATTTAAAATCTGAAATTAGCACAATTTTTAAAATATGGCAAAGAAATTGGAATAACATGCACTACAAGATAGTATATTTTCTATTATTCGATTCTACTTATTTTGGTAAATCAGATTTAAGATCCCACTTTTTGAACTAAGAATGAAACTTGACATAAACCAATTCTGTTGTTTTTCTAAAAATTATAATAACATATTTTCTCAGGGAAGTCATTAGTGGAAATTTTGGATATATATGAGCGTACAAATGGTATTCAATAGGAGCTATGAAATAATTGGAATATTCTATTATTTGTAGTATATTTGGGATATGTTCCATATATGATCTAAAAATATTCCTAGAATATTCCCAAATTGGTTTTATAACACCCTATATTACTTCTATAAATTTATAATTTTTATCTCAAATGAATATAAGACACCCTATTTTTGTTCTCTCATATTTATCCAAATTCTTGATAGTGACTTCCTCATGCATATTTTGAAGATCCAAACTGTACAAAGGACCCTAAACTTGTTCAACAACCAAGAGAAATTTTGGTAGATGAAACTTGTCCAATTTGGATGAGAATCTAGCGGTTTCAATGTGTGTGTCGTCTACGTATATAGTGGATATTGGCGCATTAAAGGGTTCAATATTTGCGTACAATTTTTTCATAGGATTACAAAATAGTATATCATACACTAAATAGAATAAAATGTATATAGTAGATAGATAGATAGAAACACTAGCCCTATTGCAAGGCCGGCGTGAATAAAGTGTCCGTTCGTAATGTCAATGCCCCGATGCCCACCGGACAAAGGGATATTGGATTTAATTTCGGCCCCCTTGCAAAAGAGGAGGAAATGTATATAGTACATAATCAACAAGCCATGGAAGCATCGAGTAGGTCATAGGACATACTGTTACATGCAAATCTCAATCTACATAGCATAATAGAGCAATGAGAGCCATCACCCTTTGGCAATGAGACCACAGTAAGTTACAATTAGAAACTAAGTACACATGGCAATGACACAATAGTCCCAAAATTCATGGAATACAAATGACATTCCCTCATTACTTAAAATAGTGAATCTAAGTGAAGGTTCTCTTTTGATCCAATTTTCAAAAGGGTGCTCCATTGTTCAAATTTATACTTTTTGTTCATCAAAGGATTAAGAATTAAGAATTATGTCAAGGAGAATTATGTATTTTTATCCTTCTAACTAGCTAATGAAAAAAAAGATATAATTGCCTTTAACCCTTAACCGTCAAGGTAAGCCCCATGGGCTTAGTAAAAAGAGAATAATGAAGGAAAAAAGTTGATTTTCTCAACCAAATCAGGCGAGACTTGTTGCGTTGGAAAGCTGCTGAAAAAGCGATCTAGATTCCAAATTTTCGCCTCATTTGAGAGATTGTGGAATTGTTGATAAGCAAACAAAGTTATCAAATTGAACAAGTTTTAAGGTTGGGGCAACTGAAGTTCAGCAGTGCCACAGTGCTAGCCAACAGTGCACTGCAGAGCCGTTTTTGCAAAAATAAAAATAAAAATAAAAAAATAAATTCCCCAAAAAAATTTAGATGCCTCCCGGGCTGCCCCATTCAGGCCCTCTTGACGTTTAAGGGTTAAACTTGAACTTAACTAACTTAGCTAATGAAAAAAAAGATACAATTGCCTTGAAACTTGAACTTAACATTCATTGGTTCAATGATAAAACTTACATAATCCAATTGTGAGGAAGTTAACCTTTTAACATTCATCATATCAAAAGAATTAATAAAGAATGTTAGTATAAGCTTATAAGAGGATAAATGAACATGATATTAATGAAGAGTTCTATTCTATGACGCAAAATCTGCTTTCCATCCGTTATACCTCAAGTGATTTTCTCACATTCCAATTTCATCAGCACGAGCTCCTTATTCTGTACAACTTTTTCAAAGAATTACTACAAGCTCAGATACAGAAGCAGGAAACTCCTGCTTCAGAACTCTTCAAAATTAACCCAGTGCATCAAAGTAAGTGGAACTTTCAAGTAGTCTCAAGTTGTTATGAACAGTTTGTATTCACGAACCTTCATCGGAAGGCTGCAATTTGCTAACTAGAGTATCATAAATGCACTATTTCGAATTGCCAATGACAGGCAACTGAGCAGTAAGCAGTAAAGAGGCAACTGAAAACGCAGAATTAAGCACCGAACTACCGGTGCACTAAGTCCATCAATGAACGAGAACTCTATCAAATTAAGTGTTACCAGCTCTACCATAAATTTCTTCTATAAAGGATGACAAACTTCATTTTGTAATGGAATCTAGACTAACTCATGGTGGGTTAAAACCCAGGTGAAATGATTGAAATGGAAAATGGTCCAGCTGTCACCTGAGCATCACCTGAGAGAAAAAATAGACTATGTCAACAACATGATACCTGAACAAACAAAAGCAAAAACAAGACGTGGCACAATACACAACATTGAAAAAAAATAAAGGAGGTTCCCAGCTGGAGTATTAGTACCTTACATGCCCACAGGGAAGAACCACAGTTTGCACATCAGATCCTCATTTGGCGATCAAAAGTCGACCTCACATATCTGTGATCCACCGCAGAAATCCATTAATTGCCACCATTGAAATCCTACTGGGAACATGAACCTCAAACCTGTTTACAGAAAATATACCTTCATGCCAAAACATTACACATCATAGTAATATACAGGCAAGTACCATGAGGTGATGTTTCAAAAACAAAAGATCAAATAGGACACTTGACAGTAACCCCTCAGTGCTTAAATGGTCAAAAGTGGAATATCTATAATGAATAATTTAGGAAGCTTCAACGAAATTAGTGAAATAGAAAGAAGAAATTATGCCCTACAGTAAAAATATGTTTTGGTAGTTACTACAATTGAACTAAAGTGGACTTTCTAGTTTTAGTTCAGGCACTTGGGGGTTAGATAATCTACCACATCAGAACTCACAAAATGGTAAAGGAAAGCGTGAAAACAAGACAACGATGCTCATCAAACAATGCACAGCCAGAGGAGGAGATTGGCTCAAGATACTAACATCATCATTTGTGTTGTCAGTGCCGTAAATCGCCAACAGTCTGATTTGCAAAAAGAGGCTCTCGTCGCGTAGAGTAGTTTGGGTCGGACGAGGAGGCCCGGTAATTCATGGAGCTTTGGCCATACGCCACAGGCTTACTAGTGCCGTAGCCACGAGAAGGGGACTCGTAGCGGCTTCGGGCTTTGCCTAACCCACCCTCGCGATTGTCCCGGTAGCCAAATCCAGATCCCACAGGGTTGGGGGCAATTTGCATCACAGGGTTACTGGTATCCGCGGGCTGCGGTTCGCGCTTGCGACTGAGCAGTTGCCAGGCAACTAGAAGAAGGATCACAGAAATGAAGATGGGGCTGCTCCATAGCTTGGCATTGAAATCTGGTAGTTTATGAACGGGTAAAGTGGATCGGTAGATGCCCACATAGCCACCACCAAAGCCAACGACAATTAGCTTGTCACGATTGCAAGCCATCATGGGCCACTTCCCTGAAACAATGGGCGTGGGCAGGAAAGAAAGGGAAATATCATCCAAGGAAGCACTAAAGAGAGGACGAGGTCCAGCGCCTCCCCGAATGTTGGCATAGCTAAAACCAACCTGGAGAGTGGTGTTGTATACAAACACATTCCGCGGGGTAGCCACCACCAAGTAGCCCTTTATACCATGTAATGACACAGGGCCTTCTACATCGAGTTTCCTCTTGGTAGTCCTGGCATGGCATTCAAAGTGAAGCGTATCTCCAGACAGTATGACATACACCAGGTCACCCTCTTCTGTAAAACCGTATGCGCGAGACCGCCCTGCAGCATCAAATGCATATGCCACCACTGTAGACCCATTTAGCCCATCACAAGGGCAGCTCCGCACCGTCATGGTCCGCAAGTCCAGAGATCCACCACCTAACACCAAATTTGTTAAATGAGTGTAAATTCTAATCAATGCACAAAAATCATCATCAATGATATGTCAACAGCCATCTACCCACTTTAGCTTTATTATCATGTTAGAAGCACAATGGATGTCGTATTGAAGGTTGTAGAGGTGGAATGGGATAATAAGGCAGAAAAAGGTGTTGCTGTAGTGCACGAATTTGGTGTTACCTGTCTTTGTTAGGAACAGCAAGCGTTGAGTGTTGGGAGTCCGCAGAAACGCAAGCGGGCGGCTCAATGAATCCGCAACGCCAAAGAGAGTTCCGTTCTCTCGAAACACTTGCATCTTGCCATTGCAGTCTGCCGCCAGTACGTACCGCATTTTGCCCACTCTGTACGTCTCCAAATGCGTTATCAGCTTGCTTGGAGCCTCCTCTGTTTCAGCTCCCGTTGTTTCAAACATGGCGTTCAGATCATAGTTTCCAGTCTCGGAAGGGGCAACAAGCGAGTGCACGTAGTCGAGAACCAGCTGGTGCACTTCCTCACTCAAAGACGAGCCTCGGTGAATGATTTCCCAAAGGCGGTGCACAAGCACAGCGCCATCAGCATGGCCAGTCACCAGCAATGTTTCATTCTTGCGCATTGTGAAGGAAAGCATGGCAGTCACGGGGGCTTGCGAGAGCGTAGCATAATCCACAAGCAAGTCCCCATGTGTGAAGAAAATGTAGATCCGTCCTGCTGCATCCCCCACTGCCACATACCGGCTCATGCCATCGTCGCCTTCGTGAGGCAGTACGTGCAAACATGAAACATCCACATCCACCTTCACAGCGGAAACAAACTGGAAATGCTCTGCCCATGCTGGCTTATACCGGGCCACTGTCATTCCTCCCCCGGGGCCAGACCCTGCAACCTGTGAGCGCCTGGCCACATCTTTCGCTACTTCCAAGTCTGGAGCTGGACCTTCACTAATCTCAACAGGTTTCACGACTACCTCGCTAAATGTAAGGGCACTTTTGGAGGAAGCCGGCCGAGAAGGCACCATCAGAGGTAGTCCATTGAGAGATCTATCTAATTTGGTGATGAGCTCACTCAGCTTCTCGATCTGAGCTGACTGTTGCGTTAGTAGCTCTTTCATCTCCACTATTTCATCACTAGCAGCCTTACTTGATGGAAAGACTGAGTCTACTGGTATGTCTGCTTTCTCAGGACACATGTCTGTCCCTAACCCTGCCTCCCATTCTTCATCATTCATCTGTGTTGCAAATACTCCACTCAATATTAAGCATACTGAGAATACGAAGCTTCCCAGAGACAAACCGGCACCTGCTCTGCGCTTGCCCATCCTTGAAAAAGCTTATCTGCTCCCAGTCTCTTATACTCAATGTGCTGTATCCTGCAAACTATAACGCGACATGCTGGTCAATCATTTCATCCCAAAAAGTAACGAAACTCACACCAATACAAAACCCTTACAATTCAAAATCATGTTTCAATAACCCCTAAGCGTCCTAAACGCCCAATATGTCACTGAACTTTGCAACGGTGGCATTTTCTCATTTCACCTCTGTTTTCTGATTGCATCACATCATTTTCAAGCTCTTGTTCTATACTACAAGACCAAGAGCGTTTGATCGTGTCAAACTGAAGTCATTTTCACACAAAGAGAGAATTTGCAGCAGGGGGTCCAATTTTCAGAAAATACAGTGTGAACGCTTAGGGTTAAATCTAAGTTAAACATAATCCCAGTCACTTGGATCAACCACTATACAACCTCACGAAATGAACACTAGGTTTTGTATTCGAGAATCCAAAGCACTGAATCAGCTAACATTCCTCACCTTCAAGGACTACAAGCCTTCAAAACCCTAACGCTTATATGATCATAGTCACACTTAGCTAAATGCGACACTCCAAAATCTTGCACAATGAGTACATTGAATGATTTTGAGGATATCAGAACGCTACAGAACACGAGCGGGATTCCTTCAAGATTCCTTAAACCCTAATTTTTTCTCTAGTCCTCCTCGTGCATCACGTGACACTAAAACCGGATCGCTAGAATAAAACGCGGTCCTCGTGACAATTCCAAAACAGCCAATTCAATTCCAAAAGAGAGAGCGCAACACTTACCGAAGGATTTAGGGTTTCATTTCCACGCAGAAAGTCCTCGATCTGCATTGCGTTCCGATCCACGCCAGTTGAATTGCCCGACAGCCATGAAAGCTTGTTCTGTGGCGATTCTTCGTCGATAAGAGTCGCGTAAATTCGAGCTGGTCGGGGAGGAATGTGTTGTGGCTCGATCGGGAGGGGGAATCTGACTGATCAGAGCCGGAAGTTTAGTGAGGATTGATCGATGCAATGGGCGAGGACCTAAACCCTTGCGCGCTGTGAGTATTGGTGGACGGGCTTGGGTGACCGATGAACCGGAGAGGGGTGGGTGACCGTGGCCACTTGCAGTGAGGTCCTTACCCGGAGGGCAGGGTCGGAGAAAAATGTTTCTAGAACGTCTAGTGGGAGGCATTATCCTCAAGGCCCATTCACACCATTCACTTGTCGGTGCATTGGGAATCTGTGTCAGTCAAGGTAAAAGTAAATCGTAGTTTAATGAAGATGCAAGTAAATAGTTTCACCACGCAAAATAGGAATGGTAGTGAACTTGTGGCAGCAGAATGCAGCTGAATATTGCCGCACAATGTTTGAAGCAAGATAAAACAAGTTTAGGGGCGGTTTACACTAAGGACCAAGAGCCATGACCAAGAAAATTAAATCATTTTCATGGTCATGGCTCTTGGCCAAGAGCCGTGACCATGAAAAATCAAAAATGGATTTTTGAGTGGCTTGGTCACTCTTGTAGTGTAAAGTGGATTTGGACCGGGACAACTTTGGGCTGATTTTTTTTAATATAAATTCCAACGATCTACAATAACGTCAAAAAAATCGGGAAAAAAAATATTAAAAAAAAAATTCAGCCAATGGTTGATTTTGAGCCTTACGGCTCCCTTGATTTCCGTTGAGTCGAGCATTTTGCCTCAACTCAACGGAAACCCATTGGACCATGGCACATTATCCAAATGGCAGATTTTAGTAGTTTTAGGGGACCTCAAAGTTAGTGGTCATTCTCCTTTTTTCAAGGTAGTATAAAGCCAAATGGGACCAAGAGCTCCTTTTGGGCCAATCACAGATTTTAGAATTCCATGGTCATGGCTCTTGGTCCTTAGTGTAAACCGCCCCTTAGAATAGTAAATCATTTCTTCAATTTACCTATCTAAAATTCAGGAACGCATACGGACTTGCGTTGGATTTTTGGTGTGAATGGGGCCACGAGTGCATTCCGCAATGGGACTTGTTGTAGGATGGTGGTAGTTCAACAAGCATCCCATGCGAATGCATGAAGGATAATAGTTAACCTAACCGCCCAACCATGCATATTTGCAGGATGTACGGATTTGAACTCCGGTTTCTCATCCATCATGCACTTTTTGCAGTGTGGATTTTTTATTGAAACTTTTATGGGAAGTTAGCTTTGTGCATGTGTGATCCGATTAGAAAGGGAATGATTTGTGAAATTTATATGCCCCATTTCATGTTGTAGTGTTCGACTCAAAATTTCAAAAAAATTAGTCTAAAAGTGCTCTTGAAAAAGTCAACTACTAAAATTAAGCAACCAAAAAATCTCCAAAAATCACTACACTTAAAGTATTAAATTTCAACCCATCCCAAAAAAATTCATTATTATATTGTCAATATCTTATTCGTAATCATATTACAAAAGAGCTCTACATTTTAAGTTTGAAAATTTTATACACAAATATTGGTGATAGCAATCGCAAATCTAACCGTATGGATAGAATCTAAAATTCATAATGTAAAACTTTTATTCATTCATCAAGTTGAAAATATCCCTCGTAGTTGTATTTTATAATGTATCTTTGAAAAACTGCCAAATGTGAAAAGGGTGAGAACGTTTAGGGGTTAAAGGTTTAACCCCTAAGTGACCGATCAACCATTTTATGGTCGCTGCGCTTTTTTTACGGGCTGCCCGGGATGGAAAAAAAACTTTTTTGGAAAATAAAAAATATTTTCAAATAGGAAATCAAGTCTACTTTCCAACCCAATTTGAATCATGTCAATTGGAGTTAAACTCCATCAAGGAGAAATTTTCAAAGACAAACACCTCAACATTGTCCTAGTGTTACAAAACTTACTATTTCGGGAAAGTAATGATGTTCCCTCTTTCTAAAAATTTGCTTTTTTGAACTCAAGAATAGAATGTTTAGTTTCAACCAATCATACCAAATTCCAAATTCCAAAAATAAAATTTGTAATTTTGGTGAATATTCAACGATAAATGCTTCTAAATTCGTTTAATGAGTATCTAAAACATTTTTTGAAAGTTTGACCGTATGGATAATTATTAAACGTCGTGCTTCTCATTTTCTCTTTTGGACCAAACTTCATCAAAGTTGTAGAAGCAACATTTTATAACACATTTAGGTCTTGCCCTTACCCCCTTTGTCATTTAGGGGTTAAAGAGCTCTTTTCGACTAGTATTATACAACAATATTCCATTGTATTTGGTATAGTTCCGCACCTCCTACGAGTTTAAGATCAAAAGTGAAGTTAATTAGTATGATTTTAATAGGCTATAATTGGGGTTTCAATCTAGAACTTTCTATTTACGACAAATGTCAAATATATGCCAACGTATCTACTATCTTCATCGGCCCTTCAAAGGTTAAGCACTAGAGAATGTTTTTTATGTAGAAATATTCCTATATGAGTGATAACTAATTACAGACTCCAGCTCAATATAGATAAAAGTTAAAGATAATAAAAAAAAGTTATAACATAGTGCATAGCACTGTGACATTTTTTACAATGCTCAGCACAGTGACAAGTGAAGGAACCGGCATATTACCTTCATACACGCACTAATAGAAAAAGTGGCGCTCTCCAGAGAGATGCCCAAACAAAATCACTATGCATGCGTGAAATTGAGCACTAAGGTAAGGGGTATAGTTGTAGTCAATTTAAACAAAAAAATTAACCCACATGAAGTGCTAATTTTCAATGATAAAAAACTGCAACACATAAAACTTTGTATTTAATAACCAAGGTCAATTTTTAATTATTTTTTCACAATGTATGATTTTATAAATTCTCAAACTTAATATGCATAGACCACTATTGATGTTAGTAGGTATATCAATAACTCTAGTTCAATCAGATTTCTAACTTGGTATTCATAATTTATGCTTGTGATAACTAGATTGGAAACTCTTGACGTTGAAACAATTGCTTTTATAGGTGACCATAATTGATACTTAATAGTTTTTGGTGCTTCTACCTTGCTTGTCTAGGCATCTTCTTCGGTAATGCCACCTTTTCTACTAGTGACGCCGATTTTCTCATAGAAAATCTTTTGGTAGTGCGTAACGTTTGGGGGGATATTGTTTAAAAAAAAGAATTATAGTGGAAAAAGAGATTTTTAATTTTTTTAATATTTTATTTGTTAAACCTCTTCTTTTGAAAATAAAATAAATGCTTCATATGAATGTGTCAACCGTGTCTTTCATTTACAATATGTTTTTTTACTATGCATGAATTACACATCATACTTTTGGAATGAACATTTTCCAAAAGTCATACACGTTATGCTTGAGGAGTAAATATTTCCTAACAATTATAAAAACAAGTTAAACCCAAGGTTTTGGTGATGCTGGAATTTTCTTAGCAACACAATTAGAGGTGAAATTTGTTTTCAAAATTACTCAAATGAAAAAAAAACTGAACTATAAAGTAGTTCAAAATCATCATGTTAAGACATTGGTACCAAAAAAGCCTCATGAAAAAATTTAATGTGCCCTAAAATGGCCTTGCAATGTCAAAATGTATCCCGAAAAGTGACCCATTTGACCCAAACAGCATAAAGTGTCCAAACTAGACCCGTGTACTAAAATGACTCCAAAACATTCATAACAACACAGATTGACTTGAAAATTTTACCATGATAACTAGACTTCAAGGGAAATTTAACCCAACAAGTTTTGTTGAAAACAGACTTGGAATGAAGGAGATACAAGCCTCCAAAGTTGTTGCCATCAAAATTCACAGATCTGTTCAAAAAAATAATATTTACTTTCAAATGATCACCAAAAATTCAATACACCTTGAATTGCTTTGAGATTTTTACCACACAATCCATACATCATGCAAGGAGCTTTTACAAAAATTCATCAAAATCGAACACATTTTGCAAAAGTTACATCTCTTCAAAGGTGAGTGTCCCCCAAAAACGTCCAAAATATGGACTTTGGGACCGTTAGGGGTTAAGCTCAAACAATCTTGGGGCTATTTTATGATGTCAATTAGATACAACCTAATTCTTCTAAATCATTATTGATTATCAAATACAATAACATTATCCATAATTGTTCCTTCTTTTTTTCTACAATTGTCAAACTTCTTCACTTGTATATGATGATAGATAGAAACTCCGGTCCGCATTTAAGGGCCGGCGTGAATGAAGTGTCTGTTCGTTTAGCCATTAATCTAGTGCCCACTGGACAAAGGTTTAATGGAACACTTGTATATGCTTTAATCTTTAAAATCTTAAAGCATGCCCTTCAATCTTACTTTTCAGTAAAAACTACTCCTTGTGTCCCATAATGGCTGGCATGTAGGTTCTCTGAAATCTATCTCTCGAGGTAGATTTCAGAAAACCTACGTGCCACCCATTATGGGACATAGGGAGTATGACATTCAAGGACTAAAATGAAAAGATATGAATTGAACATACCAATCTCTTAGATATGCATTTGGATTGCTTTGAATAAGTCTTGCCTAATCACACTCTGTTTCTGTTGTTTTTAAAATAACTTCCGACTTAAAACACTTGCCATATCTAAGCCATTATCGGAGAATGTTTAAATATGTTTTAAATGGAATGTTTTCATAATATTAGAAATATTTTATGAATATTTTATTTTTAATATTTTTAATATTATTTTTGTAACATTTTTACATACTATGCACTTTTTCCGTGTATTAATCAATAAATATTACACATTTGAATTAAAATAATATTAATAGATTAAAAATAATATATATACAAAATTTTGAATTTTTTTTATAAAATTTAAACCCGCTTATCTAAAAAAATATTAAAAATATATGCTAGTATATTATGAATGCAAAAAAAATAACCGGAACTTCAAAGTTGTAACTACATATTTTGGTATGCCCTAGCGTGAAAAACACCCAAATAAACAGATTACCTCCAACATACTCTCTATTCACAATGGTCTCCTAAATCAACACAGACTACGATAATAATAATGATAATGATAAAATAAAAATTATTATTATTATAATAAATATTATCAATATTACAATTATAATTATTTTTATTTTTATCACTATTATTGTACCCTTATAGAAAGTGTTGTAATTTTTACTTACGTAGGTTCTTAGTTTGCAACAATCTTAAATATGTATGAATTTAGATTATTTTCATTAACATTTTCTACACTATTCAATAATTCCAACTTATAATTTTCAAAATTTTCAATAAATTCCATTTTTATTTTTTTCATGAATCTGACCATAGTGTAGAGTATTTCAAGATCCTAATTTACCACCATCTAATTTTGCCAAATTTTTATAACCTCTGCAAAATTGTTTTGAAGTACAATTTTAGAAAGGATGGCAAACCTTATGATTGCTTAGATGATGCCATCATTCCAATGCGGTTAGTTCAATAATTACTAGCTTGAGCTTGATTGAGGAGTTTGTCTCTAATTTGCTTCAATGGGAAAAGAAACTATAATTTAAGAAACTTTAAAGAAGAAAAAGGACGGAAGACTAGGAAAAGAAAAAGAAAAAGTTCAAAAAGAAAAGAATTAAAAGAATTAAAAATTACCATGCCAATGTAAATTACGATTTATATGATCACAACTTATGAAAGTTGCTACACCCATTATCGTCTTTATTGTTTTAAATTGATGATATCCTTTTATATAAATATTTCCAAAAAGTGCATGACGGATGAGAAAGCATAGTTTGGTTCTATACATCATGGTTGTAATGGGCGTTTAGGAATTAAGATATAGGTAATATGGGGCTAATACACAAGGTAATACACATGTGCTATCTAGGTGCTACTTGGGCAATACCAAGGATACACATATTCACTCTGTGTAGGAAAATTGGCTATTATTGTTTTTTTCTCAAAAATCCGTTGAATCAATTCGTCAACCCAAAATTTATTTAGCAATGTAGCTAAAACTAATAACAAATCACCGTTTAGTCTTAATGTTGCTTATGAATTGAATCTCTTGAAATTCTCATTATACGCCTTCTGCAAGTCGTTTTCAGAAGATTCCAAGAAGATGCGTTGTTGATTTTTTATGTTATTTACCAACCATGAATATACTGTAAAACATGCCTATTTTGTAGAAAATTGAAGCTCAAGGGCCCACACGTCTTGTTTATTTTACAAAGTATGTTTGTATTACATGAGTACTAACAAAATTTCAATTCAGTCTTAGTAAACTTTTTTGCTTCATGTAAAAACAATTAACTATAGGTAAAAATTTAGATTGTTTAAGACTAAAGACAATAATGGGTGTAGTCGATCATGGGACATAATGTCATTATGTTGTTTCTACAAAGGTTTAATTAGACCATTTTATTGATTGAAAACTGAAGGTTATGAATTTTAACAATTATTGATTTTTGATTTTTTCAAGAAGTATAACTTGCAATTATCATTGGAGTGAGGAATCTATATGCATTCATATCATAAATATATAGATTACGAATGAGATATCAATTATTCATTTAAACATCTGTACATTCGTTTTGAATGTTCTGACCTAGGTTCATTTTTTGGATGATTTTTAACTTGCTAATTAATCCACTGAAAATTGAAAAATATTAAAAAAAAAGGTCCTTTTAAAAAATTCAAAAATATTTTAAAAAGTTTTTTAACCATCTTCTTATTTGCCAATCTTTAAGTACAAGTAGTGATTTATCTTTTCTATATTTTTAGGCAATACAACCTGCAATTTGAAGGGAGATAACGAAGTTAATTACAACTATGATCTAGATGAAATATAAATGAAATATAATTTATTCATCCATACCATGTACATATATCCATTTTCCAGCACCTTGGCATTATTATATTTGGTTACATTTTAGTACTCTAAACATGGACAATATACTTTGTAAAACTCATAGAAATAAATCACACCCCTTCCCGCCCAATTCATAACTAATTCATTTATTTTATTTTATTTTTTGTTGAAACACACGAATTGCATTTTTGCAACCCGCGGCAAATTTTCCAATCAAGTAGTAAGCCGATTTCACAGCCGGGAATCGAACCGCCAACCTCTCCATTTGGTTTGGGTACCTTACCATCGTCACCTTGGTAGTTTAAAGGTCATCTCGAACCAAATTCATTTGGTTTTCAAATAACACATACTAAAATTGTGTTCAAATCCTGTGGCACTTGGCATATAAGACCCAAATAAAAACAATTTATATTATTTAACCCAATATTGCTATTGTGGGTGCACATACCTAACAAATACATCAAAACCACCATATATTGTGGCCCACTAATAGTATTTACGAAAGGCTTTACTCATAATTCTAATTTCAAACTATTGTGGTAAAATTCATCCAAATTGGACAAAAATTGTTTAACCCCTAAAGGACCAGGTGTCCACGAATAATTTCATTGCTTTAATAACTTGTTTGGATTTCATAATTTTGACTCAATGTTAACTAAAGAATTGGAAATGTTCGTTTCAAGAACACAAAAATCCTTCAAGATTTGCAATTACGTTGATTGATTCATCGGGAAAAAATTAAAACGTCAACGTAGGTGAACTTGGGACATAGTAGTTAGGGCGGTTGATGACTTGGAGGGCATTTTCACACTTTGACGTCACATTTGTAAAAAAAAAGGAGTGTCCAATATATAAAATAATTGCCATTACTGCATCATTAACACTATAAAATAATTACGGAAAATGTTTAAATATATTTTAAATGGAATATTTCAAAATATTTGGAATCTTTTTACATATTTTATATTATTTTGAAATATTTTGGAATATTCCAAATATATATATGAATTCTTTAAAACATTTTTGCAATGTAAAAAATAATAACAATCACAAACACCGGCTCAACGAGTCACCAACAAGTCACTTCACCCAAACATAAATCTTTGAGAATCAATCATTGTTGTTGTATTTAGTTTTAGAACACCATTTTTTGTGGGCACCTAGATATAGTACACCTTTGTATGCTCCTAAACTTTCAAACGCTAATCATGGTTTTTAAATTTATGAGAAAGTTTGCAATGAGTGACCTGTTGATTTTATTCAAAATTTTCACAAATCGACTTATGATCAAACCTTATAATCATGTAATATATACGGTAGATTGTTCTGAAAATTGATGTACAGTCTCATGACTAAGTCCTTTTTGAACTTCAACGGTGAAGTTTTCTACATGAATTCCAATCAAGAGATACAATTGCCTTTCTGAAAGCATCACGAGAAAGTGATAAAATTTTAGGAATGAGCATGGTCCTTTAGGGGTTAAATGGATGAAAATGGTTATAATGGATGAATGTACCACACCATTCACGCACTCACATCATATATGGTGATTTCCGTGCAATTAACCCCCAAAGGATCAAGAAGCTTGAATTAGACCTCGTGTTTTATTTTAGTGGGTTTGAGTGGGTTCTAGGCAGACTTTATTCTATTCAAATTTATTTACTTTTTGACCAATGCATGCAACGTTTTTCACTGATTTTGGTGGTATAAAATTAGGTCCAATCTGAATATATTTGTGTTGATATAATCAATTGAATTGGTCATTTTAAAATTATGAATGTTTGGTCCTTCATGATTTTATTTATTTTTCATTAACCCCTAAGTGACCAAACGACCATTTTATGGTCGCTACCCTTTTTTAGCGGGCTGCCCGAAATGAAATTTTTTTTTTTTTGAAAAATAAAAAATATTTTCAAATAGGAAATCAAGTCTACTTTCCAACCCAATTCAAATCATGCCAATCCGAGTTAAACTCCACCTGGGAGAAATTTTCAAAGACAAACACCTCAACATTGTCTTAGTGTTACAAAACTTACTATTTCGGGAAAGTAATGATGTTCGCTCATTCTAAATTTTTGCTTTTTTGAACTTTAGAATAGAATGTCTAGTTTCAACCAATCATACCAAATTTCAAATTCTAAAAATAGAATTTGTAATTTGGGTGAATATTCAACGATAAATGCTTCTAAATTTGTTTAATGAGTATCTAAAACATTTTTTGAAAGTTTGACCGTACGGATAATTACTAAACATTGTGCTTCTCATTTTCTCCTTTGGACTAAACTTCATCAAAGTTGTAGAAACATCATTTTATAACACATTTAGGTTTTGCCCTTACCCCCTCTGTCATTTAGGGGTTAAGAATGCGATTGGTGTAGAGTGACGTGGACCTCTCAAAAACTACAGGACATGGGCTCAAATGATGGGCAACCCAAAGGAATCGAATCAATATTTTCACCTTACAAGCATCTATTTCTTAGATTGACCCGATGTTGCGATAAGACATTTTTTTTTTGAAAAAAAAGGTCTCACGACAAGATCAAACGGGGAAGGGGCAAGTCCAATTAGCGCACTCAGTGGGGACAGGTCGGGTCATCGAAGATCGGCGAGGACTAACACATTGCTTGCGAATTGGCTTACATTAGTATATACAATAAAATATATTAGTCACGTTTACATGAAATGTAAGCATAATATAAAATAATCACTTTGAACAAGGAGATGATTTTACACAAAGTCTTTGGTCATTACACATCAATAAGCCTCAATCAAAGAGTTTTATTTTGTAAAATTAAATATCATGTGTGACTAACGTCATACACCTTTATTTTTGGTGTTAGTGACGTTAGTAACACATGATATTTACTTTAAAGTGAAGTGTCTGGATATTTTTAAAGTAATTTTTACTTTAAAAAGTATATAGGCACTTTATTTTTAAAAATATGTAGGCTTTTTACTTTAAAGTAAATATCATGTGTCGCTAACGTCACTAACCCTAGAAATAGAGGTTAGTGACGTTATTGACACTTGATATTTAATTGTTTAGAAGAAAACTCCTCAATTGAGGTTTATTGATGTATGATAACCAAAAGCTTTGTGTAAAATTGTTTAGGATTTTAATAGACTTTTGGGATTAAAATAGATATTTTTGTGACTTTGCATTTTTTCATTTAAATAAATATACAAATGTGTAGAAATAAAATTAATGAAGTATGATGTGCATTTTATGAGAAATTCAAGAACATTATCCGCCAACCCGGCCTAACTCCACCGGGCCTACTAACCCGGCCCGACCCCACTAAGCCCCGCACCCGACCTCATGCTAAACCAACCGACACAAATGCCTTGCTTACGCCGGTTGGCCTGAAATTAGTTATCCTAAAATATCCTTCACTTTCCGGATGCACTCTTTCAATCACCGTGAGCTCTATGGTTCATAAAATTAGGCGCAAGTTGGGGATCTACTCTTGCATTTTCAATGCCTTTTCAAAGCACCAATCCTTTTATTTTTTGGCTGAGAAAAAGTACAATTTTCTCCTATATTCCCTCGAAACTAAGGCCCACTTTCTCGGAGAAGTCACTGTTAAGAATTTAGATAACTGTGATTGAACAAATATAGGGTGTCTTTTATTCATTTGAGATAAAAATTATAAATTTATAGAAGTAATATAGGATGTTTTGAAATCAATTTGGAAATATTTTGAGAATGTTCCTAGAATTTATGCAAAGTATACCATGAATATACTATAAATAGTTGAATATTCCAATTATTTCATAGCCCCCCATTAAATACCCTTTGTACGCTCATATGTACCCAAAATTTACACTAAATGACTTACTTGAGCCCACTTTATACTTAGGGCCGGATTGAGGGCGGGCCCAAACTCTTCAAATTTCAACCAATAGGATTGCTAGATTCTTTCAAATCCGGCCCAAGGGCTTTATAATAGGGCTTGGCCCGAACAAGCAATTTTTGGCGCCAAATTTTTAGGTCGGTTTGATGAAATCGGGACAAAATTTTCCTTGGTCCAAACTCCAAACTTGGGCCGGATTGAATCACGCCGACCTTCCATCCAGCCCCAATATGTATATAAAGGGGTTCAGTATGTCCTTTAAGGGTTAACCCCTAAACGTCCGAGCGTTCATAAACCGAATTACAAACAAATTCAAAGCCTTGCAACTTTCTCATACAATCTTGGATGACTTTCATTTAAATCACCTTTGTATGACTATTAAAGTCTCTACCAATTACAATAAATCTCATTTAACGGGGAGTTGTTGATAATATTAGAGAGGCCTCGAACTGCGAGTATGACAAATTTGTTGAGTAGACCTTATGTTCGTAATGGTCCTCTCATGTACACTTCATGTACATTTGAGACATGCTAATATCTATTTTAAAGGCTGGCATCTACTTGTGTTCAAAGGATTGGTACGTTTAGGGGTTGATCATGCAAAGTAAATTAGATCACTGGTGATGTATTTATTAGGTTCCCTGTTGCTGTTGGGTGTCCCAAATGGGAGCAACTTGGCCAACTGGCCAAACAAAACCCATGTACAGTACATGCATGACAAATCATGAAAACAACAGTGGACTTGCCCATCAAATGTACATTGCAAGCATATGTCAAGAACCCCAAACAAGTACATCCATGCCACCAGTTCATCTAGGGATGCAGTAGATTTCAGAAACTGATTATGAGGCAAGTGCAGATCATTCAAACATGATGGCATTGACAAACAAGATTCATTTTCATCAAGAGATATTTTATTTTGGGGGAAATTAAGCTGGCAAATTCATTCGGTGAATGCATCTAGAGACCGTGTAGATTTTCTCCTTCATCATGGTTTTGCAAGGGCTGTACTTACCCAACTAACTTAGGCTGGTACCAAATTTCTTGTAAGCAAGACAACTGGGAGAATCATTTCATGGACTTGTAACTGTTTCCAGAGATTTAAAAATTTGGTGTCTGCCTTGGTTTTTGTGATGGAATACACCCTCAGTTCTTCAATGCCATCTTCTCTAATATCACACCCTTTGTTCTCAACCTCACTGGAAACTCTCACCTTAGGAACAAATGTACGCTACACTAAATGGCGTATTAGTGTCATGGAACACTATTTCTAAACCGGACATTATTTAGTTTTAGGCAAAATAGTGTCCTCGTAAGAAAAAAAATGAATGTTACGTAGTGTTTCAATAACATATGGCAACTTTACAATAAATATGACATGTCACCTCATGTCACTCTCATTACTTGAAAAGAACATGGCACTCTCAACGGAAGTGAGAATGACACGTGGCAAACTCGTATGTAGTGTCAAGGGACACTATTTCTCTTCACCTTTGAACAAATTGTGGTAAAAAACATCAATTCTCTTTGAACATTAAATACACCATTGCAGTGTATCCAATTCAAAACTCATCTTTGTTCTCTCACACCAAAACCTAGCTTGGAGAAAATATCACTAGTGCAAAGGGTTGACTCCCTATTTCATCAAAACTATGACCATTAAAAAGTGTCTAATTTTACCAATTTTTTTGATCATTGATGGAATTGAACACTATTTGGTGGTCATTTTTGGTGAAATAGGGAACCCTTTTCAGTAGAATGGTGTATTTAGTGTTCAAAGAAAATTAATGTCTTTTACTACAATTTGTTCAAAGGTGAAGAAAAATAGTGTCCCTTGATACTACATAGGAGTTTGCCATTTGTTGTTCTTGCTTTCACTGAGAGTGCCATGTTCTTTTTAAGTAATGAGAGTGACATGAAGTGACATGCCATATTTATTATAAAATTGCCATATGTCATTGAAACACTACAATTGTTTTTTTTACGAGGACACTATTAATATCTCCATAATATTAAATGGTGTTTGGGTTTAGAAATAGTGTTTTGGGACACTAAATACACCATTTAGTGTAGTGAATGTACGATACTCAACATTGGGAGAACTAGGAGGCCATTATCCAATAAAACCATGACTACTTACACTCTATAAATTTTCTAAACAAGCGTATCAAAGGAGATTAAGTTTACACGGTTATAAAGGATTAATATGGAAGTAATGGCATCTTGGGCTCCTAGTGCAATTCAAACCTTACCTTTGTAATTTTTACCAAAATTTAGGGAACAAATGTACGATACCCAATTTAAAGCTTACCATCTATTATGTCAAAAGAAGTTGCATACAAATATGATAATAAAGAACTCAAGTATCTTGAAAGATTCTAGACTACTTTATGGGTGTTTTCACATTAGGCTGTTATAGTTCTCAATACAAAAGTTTCTTATATTGTAAAGCAGCTGAATTAATGATGTAATATAATAAATAGGAAAAACACCTACTTTTTAATATGGTAATTTTTTTTTGGAATATTTTCAAAATATTTTATATTATCTTGAAATATTTTTAAATTATTCTCAAAATATTTTGAAATATTCATGCTCATGTCATTTAATTCACTTGCAAACCACATCGAATGCATGTTCTAGGCACACCATAGGTTCTTGTTTTAATTAGCCAAATAAGTTCGTAAGAATTTCTTTTGGGAATTTGACATTTGAAAGAGCGTTTAATGTAAAGGCACAAAACTATTGTTAAAAACCTTTAATATCCACCTTGCTCACTGAATCTTTTGGAATCTTTTTTGAATAGGATACCCTTATGTTATAAGAAATGAGGAAAATTATTGTCACATCACTATATCTTTAATGAAACATATAAACTAATTCAACAAATAAATGTGTTTATTCTACAATGTTATAGAATCCAATGTATTACAATTTGGTCAAAATAATTCTTTATATTATTTTTAAAATTATACATACAATCTTAAAATACCTTTACATTGTAGTTAACTTTTTGGCAAAAAATTAATTATAGTCACCAATAGAAAATGTTTACCTCCACATTTTGCTTAACGCTCATTGTACGATGTCACACTACATATTTTGGACGCCCTATCATGAAAACACCTTTAACTATACACTAAAAAAGTTTGTTTCTTTGTTTTGTTTTGTTTTGTATTGAGATTTCTTTGTTCACGAGTTCACTAGCCAAGATCTTTGTAGCATTGAAAATTTCTCAATGAAGAGGTCTGCACAATGTTTATTTCGTTGCGTTTGGACATATGGTGTGAAAGTTATAGTTTTTTAATAAAATATTTGTGACCATAATTTGATTTAAATTATGAAAAAAGAAATATGGGAGTTTTTGATGTCATTCTTGGCATCATTGAAAAGCTCTCAATGAGTAGGGGTACACTGAAGTTGTTTTGTGGGTTTTAGAATTACGATGTAAAAGTTGTGAATTTTCAATCAAATTTTGTACCATAAATAGAATAAAACTATCAATTATGAATAGAATATTCTAAAAAAAAAACAAAAAAACAATAAACACAAGGAACATGGGGAACATGGGAAACACGAGAACACTGGGACATGGAAAACATGGAGAACACGAGAAGGCACGGGTACATAGGTACATGGGGAACACGTGGAACATCTCCACCAACGACACATGGTCACACTAGTAACCATGGTACAACCATATTACATTCTCATGTTGTGTGAAAATGTACATCATGACTACATGGTTCCACACCAATCATAACATTATATACATTTTCACACAATGAAAGAATACAACACGACTTGGTCAGATAGAAAAGAATATCCCCACGAACTCAAGATACGTAGAAAACGTTGAATTTAGGACGTTAGTTTGGTACACTAACCCCTAACTGTCTGAACATGCCTTTGTAATCAGTAGAATAGTTACGTTGCATTTTGGTTATATTTGGAATGAATTTACACCTTCAATAAATTTGAGTTTAAAAGAGAAGTTGAAATTTAGATCAATGCGCTTCTAGTGAGCTATTGAGATCTTAATTTAGAGTTTCTTGTTGATAGCAAATCCCAATTATACGACAAGGTATATAAGTTCAGGGGCTAAACAGTGACTCACAAATCAACATTTGAAATACACCAAGCACCTCTCTAATATCAAACACTCTCTCAAAACAGAGAGCCCCCTTCAAAATATTGTCACATATTGGACACCTTGATATATATGCTGTGACATTAAGGAAATCACGGTGAGCAAGCCATGAAACTTTTTTGACAATCAGGCCTGCATTGAATGATGAGCTTGAGCTGGATCCGGTGGTGAAATGCTCCCATCACATCCATCTCAGGAGCTGCCTCCAAGACATCTCGGTAGCTAACTAACAAACCGTGCATGAATCATCATCATCATCATCATCACAATGCTACTAAGGTTTCACATCACATATATAAGAACATACAGCTTTTCAGACTTTGACATGAGATTTGATCGATCGATATTGGCGTAGTATTGCGTCGTTCTGGATTTTAATATTGAAAGTTTGATCGACGCATTACACCCACACAGAAACCTGTGAGGGTGTGGAGAAAGTTCTTTTAGACGCGCGCTCCGAGGTATTTTGTCACTCAATCAATCATCATCTCTTGCAATTCTTCTTCGTCCATGATCCGCTCCTGACTTCACCATCAGAAAAGGATGGGAATTGCAGTTACTGTGCGTCTCGGTTTGGCTCACCTTCAAGTAGAATGTACGTACTCCCTTGTCCAAAGCCGTAAGAATTCACGAATTCGAAAGCAACTTGAAATTCACCAACATAGCGCTGTATTTAGTTTAGGTGTGCCTAAAAGGAATTAACCCCATATTCATTAAATTGGCCAATTTTGATTATATTGGCCGCTCAAATAGTGTGATTTCAGTTCATTTACTCTCTTTATTTGAATAGTGTGGCAGTCAAAATAAAATTGGCCAATTTAATGAATATGGGGCTTAATTGCTGCATATTCGATTTAGTCAAATCCAGATGGTACACTGACTCGTTGCTGCCTCCGCACTAGTCCCAGCGCTGCGCCTCTCTGTAGACCCATGTTCAATCCTTTCCAACTATTGCTCTCATCTCCCATATTTCCCTAATATTTCCCATATGAATGCTTGTTTTTGCACTAAGGGGGTTGAGCACTAGTTACTACTGCAGTGAATTAGCGGAGCTGCGCAACTTAACAGAGAAAGAAGGTGCCAACAACAGAGGCAATTTTACACCATATCATGGAGCTGACAGAATCCATTACGATTCTTGGAAACCTACATTTCCTGAGTTTTCAAGTTGGACATTCATTTCAAGTTTGCTGGAGGGTCAAAAAGATCTAAGTTCATATTCTTTTTTTGTAATCTATGTTAACAGAGGAATACTGGTCCTTGTAAAGTTTCGAGCTGGAAAACCCTCTTTCTCCTTCTCAGGTGCTTCTTCGGTTTCTTTCCAACATTCCCTTGCACCATACAGCGTGCATGTGCTGAAAGGATGGTTCTTATTTTTTACGGCTCAGACGAAGAGCTAGGAACTTTTTCTTTATCCAAGAGCACTCAAGTGCACTCCAATCACATTCACGAAGAACCCGGTTATGGGGAGTGACATTTACAAATAGTTGGGTTCAGTATTAAAGTGGCTCACTCCGGCCTTACAGATCGTCGACTGGACAAGAAATGTACCAATAAATTAAATGAAAGTCTAAGCATCATCTACACAAATTGTACATGTTCCTTTGTCTATTGCTAGTAAAAATCCCCTAGCTCCAGAACTTGGAAGTTGTCTAGAATGCATGAGCTGTTCCTGGCTGCTTTTGTTGTACACCACATTGTTACTGTTATGGGTCTTCATTTTAAACTCCAAGGCAAAATCCTTCATAGGGCTCATAGGGCAGGCATTGCTACGACAAGGAATAGCTGAAGCCTTGCTGGTTCTAGAGTTGAGGGTACAACATAGGCTGGAGTGCTAAAGGTGCAAATTTGTCTGCAACATTGCATTTCCACAAACAAAGAACAATGATGATGAGGATATTGAAAAATCCGAACCTTCCTCGAAGGCAGAATGAGCAAAAATCCGAACCTTGCTTGAAGGCAGAATGGGCTCATTGCATTCAAGTTTGCGATTCTTTTCTGTGGACTTGCATCGATTGTTATGTAACTTAGTTTTTTCGTTGGAAGGCGCCCTTTGATGCTACAGTGAGTTTGAATTTTGAATTCTGCATTGTTGCATCCTTGGTCGAAAGCAGCATTCAACGCTTTAGGAGCTCCCTGTTAATTTTGGATTTTATGAATTTTTTTTCCTTATGGAATTAGAAGCTGCACGAACGGCTGGAATTTCTTCCCGCCCTCTGATTTGAGACTGCGATTTGAGGGATTTTCTTTCGATGATTAGTGTGCAAATATGCATGCTTGTTGGGCGCTGCCACTGATGTGATACGTTTTTCCCTCTTACGCAGATTGTTTATGAAATTGAATAGGGGAGAGAGTGATGGCGCATATGGCTTCTAAATTACGGATTAGCCGCGGGAAAACCCAATTAAATTGCTCCATTTCTTCTTTAACTCATATGGAACCTATTTTGGAAACACGAAATTTGTCTGAAGAAACAAGTTTGCTCAAGTATTCAAATTGCGTGGTATGTTAGGCTCCGGAATCCACAGAAGACGACGGTCATCTTTTCCTGATGATAACTCGAAAAGAGCGCCAACCTCCCCTCGATCGGACCCCTGCTCGGACCGTGAGGGAGGTGACCAACACGGAGCAATTGGCAACCACTGAGTTTGAGACGCCTCCTGCACGAACAAGTAATGGTTTCCTCCAATTCTTTAGTCTTATCAAACTTATCCAGACTCGGTTGTTCTTTTTTTGGGTTAGTTTGTACCGCTTGTTTAACTGCTTTTATCTTTTCGCAGTCTGGAACATACGGCTTTGTAATGAGATTTTTTGAAGACCGTGAGCCTGGTTTGAATTATTTTGTGCTTTGTGCAGCGCCAGGAAATCATAGAATCCCTGTGAACATTCAACCAGCTTGGCATAGGCAGGGGAGGAAGTGAAGTATCACCAGGAGTATAGACACGACTTACTGGGATTATTATAAACGAAGTGCTACGCTTGTTCCTGTTTTTTTCTTGTGAAAACGTTGCATCGAAGAGTTTCGTTTAAGACCTTGGTTTGGATTCTTTTTAGAATATTGTTTAGCAGTCGCGAAATATTTCCGCTTCGGAAAACGTATGTTCCATTTTTCGCGTTTTGTAACTTCTTTTTTCTCTTTTTCTTTTTCGCGGTGGTAAGGAAGACTGTTTCTACACTTGTTCAGTCTTCACACCAAAATTTTGAATAGGATTTTTCTTTCGGAAACATTCTGTATAGGTTTTCAATTGCAGATTGGAGTTTTTGGTTGGTAAATCGAGGTTTGAAAGTAGCATTGTTACAGGTTACTGCTTTTACCGATGAGGAGCTTCATTGCACTGACCTCAGTAGGTTTACGACCGTATCCCTGATTGGTTTTGCTTGGTCGGCGGATTGCTCGATTTGCCTTTCAGATTTAAATCATTTAGTCAGTAGCGTGCAGAGCTCTCTGAGTAAGATTTTAAGTGAGGCTGTTTTGTTCTTCAGCTGCTGTAGTTGATCTACTGGATGTCCACTGATATTCGATTCTCATCGGTCATGGACTGTAGTTTGTTCCTGTGAGGTAGAGGAGAACGTTATCTGAGGCCAAATTGAGGTTGAAGGTACCTCGCAGGTGAGGCTACACTAGTAGTAGGCTGTAGAATCTTCCGAGAATGTTGTTTACAGGTGTTTCACAGGTGAACCTAACTTATGTACGAGTCGGTAGATATTCTGAAACTGGGAGGCCGTTGGGAATGAGTCCACTTTTCTGCATCTTGGAAATGGCAGCTCTGAACTTGATGAGCGCATTGTGATTTGTGATTACAAATCTTAGTCGAGGGTTGCGTTTTTCGGGCGGTGCTATTGGGTGCGAGATGAGTTATGCGACGATTTCTTGCCCGAAAGATCCGTGATTGCAGCCATTAGTATCTTGACCAGCGATCACTGATTTTTGATCGACTTTTACTCTTAATCGACTTTTACTTAAATGAATTTGGTGGGATAGTATGGGTTTTGGATTTCCGAACCCTAGGTCGTCAGTTCCAGTTGAGTTTACTTTTTAGAGGAAAAAACTGAATATCTCCACTTATCAGCTACTGCATGTTGAGTTGTGATGTTCTTTTTCACGTTGCGCAAATGATTGTGGGACACGGCGGACGTCGTCAGCTGCCGTTGTGGAAGACAAATTTTGAGAGCGGGGAAGAAACTCAACGTTCTGATTTAAGTGGTTGATGCGTAATTATAGATTTGGAGATGGAAGACGTTGGCGACGACGACATGTGCGCGCTCGTCATGGCGCGCTTTCGCACATCGCCCGCGCCGGAGCATAAGCACCTCTGCTCGGTGGCGCAGGCCGTGGCGGAGGTACTCCACGACCAGGCGCACGATCTCACGCCCAAGGCTTTCTTTGTCGCCACCCTGACCTTCCTGGGTCGCCAGGAGGGTCGCTCTGCGGCGGTGACGACGGCATTTTGCACGTTCCTGGCGCTGGTGCTGCGCAGAACGCCCGCCGCGGCCGTGCAGGCGATGAGCGATGCGGCGCTGAAGATTTTGATGGGATTGTTAGCGACAGAAGCCAACAATCCCGACGCTTTGAAGGCGGTGTTGTCTTGCGTGGGAGGTCTGATTCGAGGTGTGGGTGGGGGCGCTGCATTCAGTTCCCTCGTTGGGTTTTGTCTGGATCCGCGGCCCAAGATTCGCAAGCGGGCGCAATTGTGTACGATGGACGTGTTGTCCAGTCTTCGAGGTACGGCGCATGCTTTAGGAACAGCCAGTGAAGTTGTGTGCCATCTCTTCGAATCATCTCTTGATTCCATGTCGGAATCACTTTCTAGGAAGAACCCCAGCAACTCTACGACTGGCACCGCCGTAAAGGTTCTGCACATGCTTGGCGCATTGAAGCAGTTTCTACCTCTCTTGTCGGCTACAGCGATTGGTCGTATACTACCTCGTTTAGCGCAACTCCACGAGCTTCACCAGCCCATGCTAACGCGATGCATTCTGGACGCAATTCAAGCTCTTTGTATGTGTTCTGATGCTAAGGTTCCACCAGCAGCCTTAAGCGATGTTTTAGGACGATTAGGAGAGCTTCTCGAGGGGAAGCAAACTTGCGCAGATGAGGTCACGGTCGTCACTCGGATATTACAGCATGGTTTCCAGAAGAACTGGACGGCCGATAGAACTCTATGTGTTGAGAACCTGCCTTCGGTGTTTCAGTCACTGACTAGGCTTTTAGCATCGAACCAAGGAGCGGTAGTATTTGCTGCAGCGAAGAGTATGCGTCACCTTATTGAGGGTTGCATTGACGAAGCCATGATCCAAGAAGGGGTTACACAACTCCAAAGCCGTGGTCAGGAGCGAACGCGGAAGGGAGCTTTGACTCCCATTGAGCGGATATGTGTTTCTGTAGAGAGTTCTTTAGGTTATCAATATAGGGCTTCCTAGGATATGTCCCTCCATGTCGTGGCTGCAATGTTTGATAAATTAGGAGAGTCGTCGGCTATATTGATGGCAAGCACAGTGATTAATCTGGGAGATCTTCACAACCTACCTGATGACAACATGGCTTGCCGCAAGCAGCTCCAAGCTACACTAGGGTCAGCAGTTGCAGCTATGGGTCTGGAGAAGATTTTGGCGATACTTCCTTTGCAGATGGATGGTGCGAATCTTCTAGAATCTAGGGTTTGGCTTCTTCCGATTTTGAAGCAGCATACGGTGGGAGCACGGCTTCAGTTTTATCAAGAGACTCTTCTTCCTGTGGCCGCTCGTCTACGCGAACGAGCTCGGAAATGTGCTGCGGCTGGCAAGGCAGTGGCATCTAAGAATACCGAGTCATGTGTGCAGTCCATCTGGGCTCTTCTGCCTTCGGTTTGCAATTATCCGTCTGACACTGCCAGGAGCTTCAGCCATATTGCGAAAACATTGGGAGATGTGCTTCTGAAAGAGCCGGAGTTGAGAGGCCTCGTATGCTCCAGCCTGAGGATTTTGGTGACTCAGAATAGGAAGGCTAAGGGAGACACGATTGCGGAGAAATTAGTTGAGGGGGAGAATTCTGAGGACTTGAACGTTGCTGAACAACGAGCTAGGTCTATGTACACACCAGAAGTTGCAGCTGCAAACTTGAATACCATCTCTGGGTATTCGCCCAACTTTTTGCCTTTATTGTTTAATCTTTTTGTTGTTTCCCCTGCTGAGAAGCGTGGAGACCTGCAGCTCACAATAGCAGCAATTGCATCCATTTCCGACAAGCAGACTGTTCAGAGCTTTTTTGTGGGAATTATGAATAAGCTCCTCCAAGCTACGGTGGAGGCTAGTACTCCAGCAGAGTCGGATGCTATGGAAGTAGATCCTCCGAAGGGTGAAGAGAGTCCTACGGCTCTTAGGTGTGTCTTCATGGATTTGGCCTTGTCCTTGGTAACTGGACTAGATGACGAGGCTTTAGGGGTGCTGTTTTCCACAGCAAGACCTGCGTTGAAGGACAAGGATGCTGCAGTACAGAAGAAGGCTTACAAGGTGCTTGCGAGTATCTGCGAGGCCAACACGAATTTCGTAGCTGGAAAGGTAGAGGACTTCCTAGAGATGTTGGTGACATCCTTGTTCAGTGTGCATTCTTCTGCAAGAAGACATCGCCTCAGATGTCTGCATTTCCTCATTCTACACCTTATGAAGGGCGGGTATGAAAGGAAAGATGAAGCAATCGCTACTTTCATCAGTGAAGTCGTATTAACCACGAAGGAGTCGAACAAGAAAACTCGCAATGCGGCCTATGATTTACTCATAGAGATCGGCCATGGTATGCTGGACGAGGAGACCGGTGGCTCTCAAGCGCATTTCATACGGTTTTTCACAATGATAGTGGGTTGTCTTGCTGGTTCAACGCCGCACATGGTTAGCGCTGCTGTTGTGGGTCTGGCCAGGCTGCTGTACGAGTTCCCATCTTCGCTGTGTCATGCCGTGCCGGATCTCTTACCATCTGCACTGCTGTTACTGAAGAGTAAAAGTCGAGAAATCATCAAGTCAGTTTTAGGATTGGTGAAGGTGGTCATTGCTAGGTTACCAGTAGCAGAGTTGGATCAACATTTACATGGTCTCGTGGAAGGCTTGATACTTTGGTCGGACGATTCCAAGAATCACTTCAAAGCCAAGGTCCGAGTCATTATTGAGAGGCTTGTTCGCAGGTGTGGTATGGATGCGGTTGCCAGGGTTATGCCACTGGAACATATGAAGCTCCTTACTAGTATTCGCAAAACGAAGGAGCGGAATCAGAGGAAGAAAGTACCCCCCGAGGAAGGAGAAGAAGCAGAGACTAAGTCTCTGCAATCTTGTGCTACCACTGCAAGGAAGAGCAAGTGGAATCATACAGATCTGTTCTCCGATAATGAATATGGCAACATGGATGGTAGTACAAAGGCCTTAACCGTAGCCAAAACGAGGACTAATAAATCTGAATCCAGGAAACTGCGAAAGCCTGGCAAGCTGGTGCTCCCAGAAGACTTCATGGACATTGGACACGCTAGAGAGCCTCTCGATTTGCTGGACACCAGTAAGACACGTGAAGTGTTACAAAGACCCAAGTCCCAGCAGCAGAAGAACATTGACAGTGATGACGAACTGGAGTATACAGCTGATGGCAAAATGATAGTAGATGAAAGTGGAGACAAGATCCGTGATAAGCTAAAGAGGAAAAAGCAATGGAAAGACGATCATCCTCATGCTGATGCTAGTCAAGGTGGTCGCAGTTTCAGACGTAGCGACGAAGTATCTGCAAGCAGATCAGAGAGCAGGGGTACTAGAAAGGCAAGGAAAACAAACAATGGGAGCAAGAGCTGGGTCTACACAGGAGATGAGTACGCTAGCAAGAAGGGCAGAGCAGTGGGCGATGTCAAGAAGGATGGGAAGCTAGATCCTTTTGCATACTGGCCTCTAGACCCGAAGATTTTAAACAGGCGAGAGGCAAAGAGGAACACAGCAAGGAAGGGTATAAGCAGCGTCATGATGCAGGGCATACACAGCGTTGGCTCACGACCGTCCAAACCTAAGAGGCGGCAAAAGGCTCACAAGTAGAACAGAGTTCAGAGCGATACCATGGTGTAGCAATAAGCAATTTGAGATGCGCATGTCCAAGATGAGTCCGTGTCTAGAGCCTGATCCCCCTTCGATTGCTTCCTCTCCATGGAGAAGGGGATCCCAAAAAGTTATGCATCACCCCTCGCTGGTGGTGTTCTCCTTGCCAGGTTTTTTCAACGTATTGTTACAACGTAATTCAGATGCACTTCTCTTAATTACATGTCATTTATTCATACACACATACACTAAAAGTACACGTTCAAGACAGATTTTATTGCAACTTTATCAATATAGATACACATTTTGTACACAAATACCAGCTCCAGAAATGTTCTACAGTATCTCCCTCCATCCACAGCCTGCCAGGGCTCAAAAACATTATTCTATATATTAACAATCTCACACTTTTCATGACTCAAGAGAATCCCATAACATGGCTCTAATTCATCCTGGTCTCCGTACCATCCAAACTTTGGTCCAACAGATACATTGTCCAAGTTCTCTACCTCTGAGAAGCTGAATAGGCTACTCATCACGCATGCATTGTTAATCAATCCGGCCACAAGTGATAGCGTCTTGTGGGGTCAAGACAATCTGGTTCTCGGCCTCAAGAGTGATTGAGCAGCTGCTGTATTGAGGCAGGTGGAAGGGAAGTGGCTCCTTATTATTACAGTAGGTGTGATCCAGCTAACATGAGTTAAACAATAATATTAAGTAGAAATATGGTAGACAACTTAGGTGGATAATATATAAAATCCATCAAACAGTACCTGTCCAAAAAAATGAAAATATAATAAATTAGTTTTGGCATTATTTTGTGATTTTTAAGGAATTTAAGGTCATTTTTTACTAATTTGTTTTGCTAAAAAAAGAAAATGGAGAAATACAATTTTAAGAGGCAAACCTTATTTTTTTTGCAAAACAATTAAATATTTGTTCGATATGTGGCGAACCTACTATGGTGTTATGGTAGGGGGACGGCATTTTAATATGTGTTTTCTATAAAATATATGGAAAAGGCTGGCGTAACATGCACCCACGAACTGCTACCCCCGGGTAACCGGGACCACATGTTGGGGAAGGGATTAGTAGATAAAAATCTACTCACCTCAACAACTACCATGGATGTAGTTTTGTGGTTTAGAACGAGAACGAAGATGTTGAAGATCAGCAGGTGTTTCCGACTACGTTGGGCGAAGCAGGGGCTCTTATTCTCCCTGAAGATTTGTATCCGTAGATTCTTTTGTCTCTATTGGTTGGCTGGTTCTTGGGGTGCATCCCTTGAGTTCAGTTCTCTTAGTTTTCCAGGCTAGTTTTTAGCGCTGTGATTTGGGCCTTCCCTTGGCCTGGGAATTCTTTCCCTTTAGCTCGCTGCGTAGGCTAGTTGCTTTCTGGTTGACCTTGGTGGTTGACCCTCCCCCGTGATGGGGGCCGTCCCCTTCGGGGGGTCCCGGGCCCTCGTGGCCCGTTGTTCTTTTCTTTTCTCTTAAGCCGAACTGGCGTTTAACAGTTTTGTGGTTTAGCACCTTGGCTTTGGATCCACAAGATCTAGAGATCAAATCCTTCCACCTACACGATGGCTTGAGAAAAGCTAGAATGTTAGGCTGATTGTGATTCGTGTGCAAAAAAGCGGTAGCACCCGGATTCCCTCTGGTGGTGGGTCCCACGTGTGGTCAGCAAGCTCTTTCTAAACTCTTAAAAACCTAAACCCTAATCTTGGCGTATCATGTATTGAGTAAATTATTTCTTTTGCAAGCTTTGCAGCTCAAGCTCTGAATTACACTACATGGGATGTTTACTTTTCGAAGTTCAAAATTTATACAATCTTTTTATGGACAACATATCAATGACATCATGTGATTTTCCATTGTGATTTGCATCTCATCCAAAAATTAATCAATTTTTTGAAGTCTTTTTGTAACTAAAATGAATTTGTGAAGTATTTGACTTAAAAATTTGTAAAAAGTCATGTTAAATCAAAAAAATCTGAAAATTTCAGGACTTATAGGAAACACTTAATTTCATGCATGAAAATATTCAAAAATACACTTTGATTATTCTTCAAGGCATAATTCTGTATAATTCTGTAGTTTGACTTTTCCAGAAAAGACTGGTACGTTTAAGGGTTAATGGAGGGCTATGAAGTAATTGGAATATTCTACTAGTTATAGTTTATTTCACGGTATATTCTAGGAATATTCATAGAATATTTTCCAAATAGTTTTAAAACACCCTATATTACTTCTATAAATTTATAATTTTTATTTCAAATAAATAAAAGACATCCTATATTTGTTCTCACATAGTTATCTAAATTCTCGACAATGACTCCCCCGAGGTAACCACTTAACATACCAAGGTGTCACTAGCATTTACAAATCGATAAACATCATCAAAAACTACTATTTGTAAGAATAATTTTGATTTTGTATAGAAATGAAAGTTCTACATTTTGACTTCTAGATTCCATCCGTACGATAGGATTTACTAATACAATCTCCAATATTTAATTAAAATTTCTGAAAGTTAAAATTAAAAATTCAGTCTACATTTGATTATTACAAATATTTAATATTTGTTGAGTAGGACTTCTTAAAAATAATTTTAAAGTAGATATTTCAAAACGTGGTGACTTCTTACAATTGTCGTGTTTCTTAAATCTATGACCTCATTTTTGCAAGTTCAGCATTGCACTACTATCAATTCAATTTTGGCGTAGTGAAGTACTTCAATTACTCAACATTATACTCATTTGAGATAAAAATTATAAATTTGTAGAAGTAATATAGGGTGTTATAAAACCAATTTAGAAATATTCTTAGAATATTTGTGGAATATACGTAGAACATACCCTAAACATACTATAGATAGTAGCATATTCCAATTATTTCATAGCCCCCCCATTAAATACCCTTTGTACGCTCACATGTACCCAAAATTTACACTAAGTGACTTCCCCGAGCGTATCTATATATCTTTCACTGTAATATTGAGCCTGCATTTCGGTATGTCAAAATGTAATCCACTTATAAGTCAGGACGCATTCTATTATTATAGTCAGTGATGTTAATGACAAATCTAATTGTCGTAATGAGGAGTGTTTTAAATATAAAAAAGCAATTAACAGTATAGTTGGAGGAATTTTCGTTAAAATTAAATTTAATGTGTTACTTCATTGTGCTATTGAGTTTAAAAGCATTAATCACGTTAATTACAAAATAATGAAATATATTAAATAGATATATGGAAAATTTAAATATATACAAGCATTTTAGAGAATAATTGCAAATAATTCACATTTAATTATATATTAATATGACCATGTAGCTAGTGCAATATATATTTGGCGTTGAATACGTGATTTAACAAATAATGAGAACATATTAAGGAATAGATTTACGAGTGACAAAAATCTTGAAAAATCTTGAAATATTATTAAAATATGGGCGTTATAGACACCATGCCTACAAATATACATTTGGTATCAAAGACAGAATGTTTAGCACACATATTAAAATGAGTTAGACATAAGTCACACATTGCGCGACTCACGGTTCAAAGTGGTACCGATATCAACCCATAATTTTCCGAATCCCAATTATTGCCATATTCATATTTTTATTGTAGTGCGAATTTTTTAAGTGAAATGAATATAAATATTATACAGTGATAGCAGAAATTTAGGGACTCTAAGTCATAAATGTCATATAATTAGCTTCGAAATGCATGATCAGAATTAAACAAGAATTTGTAAACATATTTAATTTGTCGAATGCATGATTATTACATTGGAGTCATGCAAGTGTTTAGGGTATTTTTTACGTGTAAATAATATGCAAAATCGCAAATTGCTGTACTTTATGGGGCCTCAATCCTAAATGTCAAGAGATTATGATCCATAAGCATGATAAAAAGAAATGCAGAAGTTGTAAATATTTTTTAATACGCCAAAAGCATTAAATTACTCTACCCTAAACTCTAACCGATGATTGGATGAATTATCAGATATGTTAAACTTCATCCACTCATAACTTCTACAATTCACGTCCAAATATTAGCCCTTAACTTCCTGGGCAACCCAAAATGGGTCGCTCTATTTTTAGAACTGAAAATATCTTGACGAAGGAGTGCCTGAATGAAGAAAAATTTGGGCCAATTTTGTGTAGAAACGAGTTAGCTATCCAATGGTGTAGTCTAATTTGGAGAAATGCACATTGTCAATTTTACAAAAATCCACAAGTACTGGGTGGTCACAAAACTAAGGAAAAAAATCAACAAAAGAGAGTGACGGGTGAATGACAAGCTGCCACGTGTTCCAATTGGGCAGGGCGGCTTGTGGATGGGTGTAGCTATTGAAATTCAAATCTTGCACTTGGATTTCATCTTTTTTCCAAAATTCTTTTTCCTACCATATGTGTTCTTTTGTGTACTTTCAACCTACCGTATCTGATTTTGCAATGGAAGATCAGATTTGTAGGAATTTGTAAGATTTCTCTCAAAGTCACAAGTGAACTAGTAAAAAGTGGATGTCATGTCAAGGCTTCTTTCTCACTCATTTTTTATCTTAAAAATACAAAACTTGTTGTCATGCGTAGGGAACTTGATTATCTTCAGAATTCTAGACGGCACCAACTTTCTAAAATAGTATGTGCCCAAGAGAGTCGGTCAAAGCTCATTTTTAGTAGTGAGAAAACAGTGAATTTCTTGGAGTACCCTTCACTTTTGTGTCCCATCCAAGCAACCTATAACTTGAATTGACACCAAACTTTGTAAAGATGAAGGTGACTTGCATATCTACAAGATCTTACGGTTGATTTTGTAAAAAAGTGAACTACATAAGTTTGAGCAACATGTATCTCTAACCGAAAAAATCAGGGTCCAAAACGCGCTGAAAATGGTTCAGGAAGTTAAGGGTTGAATACAAAATCATTTTAATATCATCTCCATGCAGTCCACTTCATCAAACGAAAATCGTTAAAAGCATGACTAAATTGTGAAGACATTATTATTAGAATCACAAAGGTCCAAATTGAGGGTAAGCTTAAATGATCCGCATATTATAAAACCCACAAGGTAATATTTTAAGCATGTGTCATTGAAATCATCCTCATTTAATACGACCACTATAGGCTTTGAAATAATTTCATTTAAATACATTCACGCTATAAACGCTTTCAATAGCTTTTCAAATATATATGACACTCTTTCAAATGATGAAGTAGGTCTATGTTACGGATGGATGAATTATCAGAAATCTTAAACTTGATCTGCTCATACCTTCTACGATTCATGTTCGAATTTAAAATACCAAGCCAATCATTTTCATGTAATCTTATTGTAGTGTGAATTTTTTAGTGAGATTTTTATGCGAGGTTAGCTTCATGTGTGTGTGATCCGATAAAAAAGGAAACAATTTGTGAAAATATTATGCCTCATTTTGTGTTGCAATGTTTCACCCAAAATTTTGAAGATTTTATTCTAAATTTGTTCTTGAAAGAATAAACTCATAAAATCAAGCATCTAAAAAATCTTCAAAAATCACAACATCTACAGTACTACATTATAACCCATCACAACAAATTCCATCCACATGTTATCAATATCTTATTCGTAATCAAATTACAAAATAATTTTTTATTATATGTTTCAAATTTTATAGAAAAATTATTAGTAATAGCAATCATAGATTTAATTATATGAATAGAATCTAAAATTCAAAATGTATAACTTTTATTCATACATCAAGTTCCAAATAGTCATGTTAGTTGCATTTTATAATACATCTTTAGAGAACTGCCCAAACCGGACATAAGTGAGGGCATATAATTTTTTTTAAATTTTTTTAAATTTTTTGAAATGTTTTTTGAATGTTTTTTGAATTTTTTTTTGAAATAAAGGTTAGTGACGTTAGTGACACATGATATTTAATTGTTCAAAATAACACTCCTTGATTGAGGTTTATTGATGTATAATGACCAAAAACTTTGTGTAAATTCATTTAGGATTTTAATAGAATTTTTTGGAATTAAAATAAACATTTTTGTGACTTTGCATTTTTAATTCAAATAAATATACAAATGTGTAGAAATAAAATTAATGAAGTATGATGTACATTTTATGAGAAATTCAAGAACATTATCCGCCAACTTGGCCAACCCGATTCTCGCCAACCCCGCCCAACCCCACCAACCCGGCCTGACCCCGCCAACCTGGCCCAACACCGATGATCCAACCCAACCCCACCAAGCCCCGCTCTCGGCATCATGCTAAAACATGCCCACGCAAATGCCCGACTCTCGCCGGCCGGCCCGAAATTAGCTACCCAAAATACCCCTTACTTTCCCAATGCACTCTTTCAATCATTGTGAGATCCATACACTGTTTGAGATACTTTTTCAACCAACCAATCAATTTCCTTTATTTTACCAAACCAACTGGTTTTAAAGGAATACATCTCGAATATTTCTTTTATAAATACTAAATATAACTAATTTTTTTGTCATTTAGTCCAATTTTTTTGCCTCTATTCTTGAGATTCTACCAGTTATTTTGGAAAATCAACCGGTTAACTTGTAACTAACCACTGGTTCTTTCCGAATAGTGGCTCCATAGTTCAACAAATTAGGCGCAAGCTGGGAATCTACTCTCGCATTTTCAATACCTTTCCAAAGCACCAATTTTTTTTCTTTTTTGGTTGAGAAAAAGTAATTTTTTTTTCTATATTCCCTTGAAACTAAGCCCAAGAAGCTTAGTGTGTCCTTTAGGGGTTAATCATGCAAAGTAAATTGGATCACTGGTGATGTATTTATTAGGTTCCCTGTTGCTGTTGGGTGTCCCAAATGGGAGCAACTTGGCCAACTGGCCAAACAAAACCCATGTACAGTACATGCATGACAAATCATGAAAACAACAGTGGACTTGCCAATCAAATGTACATTGCACGCACATGCCAAGAACCCCAAACAAGTACATCCATGCCACCAGCTCATCTAGGGACGCAGTAGATTTCAGAAACTGATTATGAGGCAAGTGCAGATCATTCAAACATGATGGCATTGACAAACAAGATTCATTTTCATCAATAGATATTTTATTTTGGGGAAAATAAGCTGGCAAATTCATTCGGTGAATGCATCTAGAGACGGTGTAGATTTTGCTCCTTCATCATGGTTTTGCAAGGGCTGTACTTACCCAACTAAGTTAGGCTGGTACCAAATTTCTTGTAAGCAAGACAACTGGGAGAATCATTTCATGAACTTGTAACTGTTTCCAGGGATTTGAAAATTTGGTGTCTGCTTTGGTTTTTGTGATGGAATTCACCCTCAGTTCGTTAATGCCATCTTCTCTAATATCACATCCTTTGTTCTAGCACCAGTAGAAAAGTTGACGTTCCCCATGGATATGTGCAGGCAAAATCACTATGCATGCGTGGAATTGGGCATTACTTGCCTGAACATCTCCTTTGATAATGCCACCTTTTTTTTTATTAGTGCAGGAACTCTCATCCTAGGAACAAACGTACACTACCCAATTCAAAACTCATCCTTGTTCTCTCACACCAAAACCTAGCTTGGAAACAAATCACTAGCGCAAAGGGTTGACTCCCTATTCAATCAATACTATCACCATCAAAAAGTGTCTAATTTCATCAAAATTTTAGATCTTTGATGGAATTAGACACTTATTGGTTGTCATTCTTGGTGAAATAGGGAGCCCTTTGCAGTACAGTGAATGGCGTATTCATTGTCCGAAGAGAATTGATGTCTTTTACTACTATTTGTTCAAAGGTGAAGAGAAGTAATGTCCCTTGACACTACATAGGAGTTTGTCACTTATCATTCTCACTTTCAGTAAGAGTGCCATGTTCTTTTCAAGTAATGAGAGTGACATGAGGTAACATGCCATATTTATTATAAAATTGCCGAATGTCATTAGAACACTACAATCCTTTTCTTCTTACAAGGACATTATATCTTCCCAAAATTAAATAGTGTTTGGATTTAGAAATAGTGTCCCAGGACACTAAATATGCCATTTAGTGTAGTGAATATATGATACCCAATATTGGGAGAACCATGAGGCCATTACCTAATAAAACCATATCTACTTACATTTCCTAAAATTTCTAAACAAAAATATTAAAGGAGTGTAAATTCACACAGCTCTGAAGGATTAATCCTTAAAGGACATATGCTTTCCTGATACCACATCCAAAATCTTTTTTAAACTCCATTTAAACATGATTCTGTTTTTAATTTACTTTGGCTCTCTTCTAAAGAAGCATAGATCTTTTTAAGGTGCTTGGTTTGGCAATTCTAAAAACCCCATTTAGTGCAATAGAGTAGAATTTATGAGCAAGATTCTCCCAAAATAAAACCAAGCCCGTGGGGCTTGCATTTTTCTTTAAGGGTTAACACGGGAGTAATGGCCTCTTGGCCTCCTAGTGCAATTCAAACTCTACCTTTGTGTTTTTTTTACCAAAATATAGGGAACAAATATACGATCCCCAATTTAAAAATCATGCTCTATTATATCAGAAGAAGTTGCATACAAATATGATAATAAGGAACTCAACAAGTGTCGTAAAAAGATTTTAAACTACTTTATACGTGTTTTCGCACTAGGCTGTTATAGTTCTCAACAAAAAAAGTTTTTAAAATTGTAAAACAATTTCATTAATGATGTAATATAATAAAAAATAAAATAACAGAAACATTTCCAATCTTTTGGAATTTTTTGGATTTTCGTCAAAATAAAATATATTATTTTAGAATACTCTCAAAATCTTTTGAAATATTCCTATGATGCCATTTAATCCGCTTGCAAACCACGACGAATGCATACTCCAGCTACATCACAAGTTTTGTTTAATTAGCCAACCAAACTCGTAAGATTTTTTTTGGAACTCGTCGTTTTAAGTAGTGAAATTTCTTGATAAAGAGGTCTGCACGATGTTTATTTCGTTGTATTTGGACATATGGTTTGAAAGTTATGGTTTTTTAATTGAATATTTGCAAGAATATACGTCACTATAATTTTAATTTTAATTATGAAAAAATGAAGTATAGGAGTTTCTTGATGTCATTCTTGGCATTGTTGGAAAGCTCTCAATCACTAAGGGTGCATTGAAGTTGTTTTGTGACTTTTGAAATTACGATGTAAAAGTCATGGATTATTAATTAAATTTTGTCGCCATAAATTGAATTAAATGATCAATTTATGAATTAAATTTTTTCTAAAGAGAAAAAACAAAAACAAAAATCCGGGGAACACAGGAACATCAGGACATGAAAAACATGGAGAACACGAGAAGGCACGGGTACATGGGTACATGGAAAATACGTGGAACATGTAGATTATGTGAAACAAAGGGAACATCTCCGCCAACAACGCATCGTCACAATAGTAACCATGGTACAACCATATTACATTCTCACGTTGTGTGAAAATGTACATCATGGCTACATGGTTCTACACCAATCATAAGATTATATGCATTTTCAAACAAAGAATACAACATGACTTGGCTGTATAGAAAGAATATCCCCACCCAAGATACGTAGAGAACGTTAAATTAGAACGTCATTGTGGTACACTAAACATCGACTCACAAATCAACAAAATACACCTAAATCCCAAGCACTTCTCAAATATCAACACTCTCCCAAAACAGAGAGCCCCCTTCAGTATATATATTGTCACATATTGGACGCCTTGACCTGCTGTGACATTAAAGAGGTCACAGTGAGCAAGCTATGAAACTTGAATGATGAGTTTGAAAATTTACAGAGCTGGATCCGGTGGTGAAATGCTCCCATCACATCGATCTCAGGAGCTGCCTCCAAGACATCCATCTCGGTAGCTAACTAACAAACCGTGCATGAATCATCATCATCATCACAATGCTAGCTAAGGTTTCTCATCCTCTTCATTCTTTTAATTTTTTTTTCTTCCTCTGTTTCAAGATCAGAATGCATGATTCATTCAACAAGTTGTTGGCATAGCTTTATCTAGAACGGTGCGTGATACATGCTCCAGCCTCATTCAAGGGGTTTATGGTTTTAGGGGTTTATTGGTTTACAGCTTTGATCAATGCGTTATGACGATCGAGATCATGTTTCTTGTTCGTGTGCCGACTGAGGATTGTTCAATGCATGATGAGTTGCTTCAATGGGCGGTTTCAGTTTGGTGGAAATATTGATTGATTTTTTTTCTGTTGCAAACTTGCTTGCTAGTAGGCTCCATGCACACAACTACGTCCTAGTCTGTCCATTGAAGCAGCTGGAGTTTGAGGAGTGATGGTGATTGATTGAAGTTGATCGATGTAGGAATTATAGGTTTGTTAGTATAGCAATCTTCGTCACGGGAAGATTACACTGCGTACCCAACTTTCTTGCTTATCTAGCTCTGATAGATTCATTCATGCAGGTGCCGGTATAAATGTAAACTCAAGTTTTGTTCTATAAATATCAGCTTCTTTCTTCCCGACAAAAATATACACTCAGTGATTTGGTGTTAGTTTATCTTGAGTGTAAGCTTCACTGTCTGACTTGGTTTCGATTACGTTTGAGTCAATCTTGGATAATTATAAATATATAACAAGAATTCTCATGGGTAGCAAGACATTAATGCATGAAACGATGGACTCGATCTTTTTCCATATATATGAACATACAGCTTTTCAGACTTTGAGATGAGATTAGACAGACGATCGATCGATGTTGGCATATTCTTGCATCGTTCTTGATTTTAATATTGAAAGTTTGATCGACAGGGTTGATCGATCGTCTGGAGAATTCAACAACACTTAGTGAACAATCGGCAGATGTCTGTTTTTCTTTCTTGCAAGCAGCGGAGATTACGAGGTTGACTATCATTCTGTGACTATCGGCAATTATGGCGGCGTTGGGGATTCGGATTTTTCATGTGCTTGTGGTAGTAGTAATACTACTGGCCGTGATTCATCATGCGATGGCTGTGAGTGTCTCGTTTGATCAGAGAGCTTTGAAACTGGATGGGCAGCGCCGCATGCTCGTCTCAGGCTCCATTCATTACCCACGCAGTACTCCTATGGTAAGTGTATTAATATATCTTCCCTCTTTATAATATAGTTCTTAGAATCAGTGTTCTTTTTTTTTTGGTAGTTTAGCTTTTTTGCTACTTTTCTATATATGGCTTGAAGAGCAATCGGATTCTCTTTTTATAATCGTTTAACTGGGAGTTTCTGCCATATTGTGACTCTTTGAAATCTACAGTTAGTATAGAATTTTCTACTAAATCTATGCCAATTTTAGATATCAATGAGTCACAATATGACAGAAATTTCGAATATGGCGATTATAGGTTATATGAGGGTAATACCCATGTGCTACTTAGGTAATAACTGGGTGATACATAGGTTCAAAGAGGCTACACATCTTGACTCCATTTAGGAAATCTGGTTATTATTTATTTTTTTATTTTTTTTCTTAAATCTTTTGTATGCATTAGTTAGCTCAAATTTTATGTTGCAATTTGGCTAAAATTAGCATTCAAAATCACTGCTTAGAATACAAACTGAAGTTCCTGGCATGACTGACACACTCTGGAATCAGCTGCTCCTAGCTTGATCATATGGCTTCAAGTGGGTCTCATTAGATCGAAGGTTTTGGTTTCATTAGGATTATTACTCAGTTTTTTTAGCTGCACATCTAATAATAATAATTTTTGTTTGGAATTAAGATATTTTCCTTCTAATCCAATGAGGTTGTGTAAATTTTACACTGGCCATGGTTAGAAAACAGACTGCAAGCATGCTCTGGAATTGGCCTTACTGCATACTAGCAAACACCCTGTTGCAATGCACCAACACTGCATTAGGAACGTGGGAATCAATTGGGAACACAAAAGAAACATGGGCACTTCGGGAACATAAAGAGAACATGGGAACATTAGAAAATATTCGGAAACATTTGAGAACATTTATTTAGGGAACGCTAGGGAATGTGATGCAAGAATATCATGGGAACTGTGAAAAATATTTGAGAACATGATGAAAAATTGGATGAATTTGAAATGTGAATGATTTTGTGACATGGTATGGTGACGGATACCAAGCAGGGTAGTGACATGGTATCGTGACAGCGTACGTTTAATATAATAGAAATATACAAAGGTTGATTTGTTTGACCATTTGTCGTGCACAGATGTGGCCAGGTCTCATTGCAAAGGCGAAGGAGGGGGGCTTGGATGTCATCGAAACGTATGTGTTCTGGAATGGGCACGAGCCCAGCAGAGGCGTGGTGAGTACTGATATGCAGAAATAAATTGAGTGTGTGAATTTCTGTGTTATGCATTCGACTGTTTGTTGAGTCCCTGAGGTTTCACTAGTAGGAAATGTGTCGTTTTCCACTTACTATAAATAATGAAAAAGGGATGAAATCACGCCAAGCACATGCGTTGTGTTAGTGATGGTGGGTGATTTTGGTCACAAAAAAACATAAATATAAGTATAATATTTAGTCACTATTCGCTGTTCCCAAAGTGCTGAATGAAAAATGACAAGTCTGCTGCTAGTGTGCAATATTTAGTGGTTTACATACTATTCATCAATCAGAAAGTTTAAATAATTTACATACTAATTAATTTATCACTGTACAAATGAGGTTTTCGTACTTTTCATGAATGTAAACCTCACTTGTACGGTGATAAATTGAAGAGACTTGTGAATATTCTCTGTTTAAAACTCTGTTCATCAATCAGAAAGTATAATTTACATACACTTTAGTTTATCACTGTGCAAGTGAGGTTTACATATTTTGCATCAAAGTAAACCTCGATCACTTGAATTGAGAAGTGTCAATATTCTCTGTTTGAAACTCTGATTGGCACTTGGAATAATTAATTGTGTGTTTTGCAGTACAATTATGCCGGGAGGTACAACTTGCCCAAGTTCTTGAAGCTGGTGCATGAGGCGGGCATGTATGTCAACCTGCGAATTGGGCCCTATGTGTGTGCGGAGTGGAATTCCGGGTATGTCAAATGTGGATTTCCAAATTGAAGTTATATCCATGTTTGGTGAAGTCACTTAGTGTAAATTTTGGTATACATGAGCGAACAAAGGGTATTTAAAAAGGGGCTACAAAACAATTAATTAGAATATTCTACTATTTATAATATACCTAGGAAATATTCATGATATATTATAAAAATATTCTGAAATTGGTTAAAAAACACCCTTTATTACTTCTAAAAATTTATAAATTTTATCTCAAATGAATAAAAGACACCCTATATTTGTTCTCTAAATGTTTGACAATGACTTCTCCAGGAATCCTTGACAGTGATTTATTAAGTGACTAGCTGGAGGTTTAGTACAATTTTTACTTTATTGGTTATTTTTAGCCAACGAACCTTGGTAGCCTGTTTCTTGAATAATCTGTATTGGGGTCTTGAAAAAATGTTTGAGATGAAAATCTTTTGTTGTGTGCAGGGGCTTCCCTGCATGGTTGCGTTTTATACCAGGCATTGAGTTTCGCACAGATAACGAGCCCTTCAAGGTACTTATCTCAGTCTGGCACTCTCCGTTTTTGCACCCCCTGTTGAAACAACATTTAGAAAACAACATCCCAAATGAATGGTGTTTCAAACAACAATATCCTATGCTGTGTGTTTCTTAGCTTGTAGTTAGTTTTTTTCAACATCATATTTCAACAGGGGGTTTTAACAAATGACATTCACATCAATGGAAATATTCGTTTAGTTGGGACTTTTCCATCATACTGGGACTTTTTGAAATCTACAACAGGCATAGATCCAGTGGGAAAATTCCCACTGGATCTATGCCTGTTGTAGATTTTAAAAAGTCTCAATATGATGGAAAAGTCCCAACTAAACGAATATTGCCATATCAGCTCAGATGCCAGTAATATGGGTTGTTTAATTCTTGCCCGTATTGTTATTGTTTCCGTTACAATTGTTAGTGGAAAAAGCAGGACCATAAAATGGAAAACGTTGGGATGTTGTTTCAACCTCTAGATTGGTTGAAACAGTATTATCCCAATGTTGATTTTGTTTCATAACAAGGCTTTCACTAGTGTTACAATGAAGTTTCTGAATTCAATCTTTTGAATCCAGAGCTATTTGGGTTACCAGTCAAATGTTTCACATCTTTTAGTTCTGGGATTCAGGATTTTTCTATTGATTTGCAATGCAGGCTGAAACTGAGAGATTTGTGAATCATCTGGTCACGAAGTTGAAGAAAGAGAAGCTTTTTGCATGGCAAGGAGGCCCAATTGTCTTAGCCCAGGCATGCTCTACTCCAATTTAATCATATTTGGAGAAAAAACTTGAGTAAATTAATTAGTCATTGCATGACAGTATAATTGTTACCTAAAATTCAAGCTTTGAATGTCGTATTTAATATCAAGTTGTCCATTTCATAACTATGCACATGCAGATCGAGAACGAGTATGGCAACATTGATGCTGAGTATGGAGAAGCAGGCCAAAGGTACCTCAACTGGATAGCCAATATGGCCATCGCCACGAATGCAAGCGTGCCATGGATTATGTGCCAGCAATCTGACGCACCTCAATCTGTTGTATGTTGGCCTTACAACCCTTGCCCTACTCACAACTTGTAATTGCCCAATTATTAGCAACCTTTTGTGAAGGAACAGAAGGAAAGTACAGACGTTTAAAATGATCAATTTACTATGTGCTAATGTAGTAAAACGATAAATTTACATGCCTCATATAGTAAACTCTGGAGTACTTTTGCAACATAACAAATGCCCCTACTTTCACTACTAGAAAATCCAACTATTACGCTGATTCGGTCTTGTCGATCAGAGACACTTTCCTGTTGATTTTGACAACAATTTGTTGATTTGGACAAAAATGCAACCAAATCAACAAAAAAAGTGTCCCTAATCAATGCGACCGAATCAATAGAAAAGTGTCCATGATCAACGCGAATCAACATAATAGTTGGATTTCATAGTAGTGCTTCCTTGTGGAATTAAGCTTGTCTCTATTCATATAGCAAAAGGAAATCATATGAAAGCTTCTTTTCTACGTGTTTTACTTCAATTTGTATCTTCACAAAATCTATGGACTTTAAGACTCTGAAGCAAAGTGACAAAAATTGAATATTGTGGCGTGCGCAGATCAATACGTGCAACGGCTTCTACTGTGATGGATTTAGACCAAACTCGGATGGGAAGCCTGCCATTTGGACCGAGAATTGGACTGGATGGTAATGAAATAAGCATGATCTTCACAAGAAACTTCTTCATTGATATTTCAAGCAACTTGTGACAAATTTCCATTTTTGAAGAAGTTAGAGTTGGCTTCAGTTTCTCGTCTCTTAGTGGAGAAATCTACACGGGTGTGTACAGGTTTCAAAGCTGGGGAGCAGGAGCGCCAACTAGGCCAGCAGAGGACCTAGCATTTGCCGTGGCTAGGTTCTTCCAAAAAGGGGGCAGTTTGATGAATTACTATATGGTATGATAGGCTCATAACTCCTTTTTATAAGTCATTCTTGAGCATCAAGTTGAGGCACATCATTTACACATGTTTTTATTATAGTACTCCCTCCGTCCCAAAGTTATTGTCATGTTTGAAAGTGCTTTTTTAAGCAGGTCATATTGTAAGAAACATGAATCAAAAAGGTTCCAAATTATGTCACTAGAATGATTGAAGAACATTGCATGTGTTCATTGCAACCTAAATAAAATTAGCCGCAAGGAAGTATTTTTTTGACCTACTTAAAAAAGCACTTTCAAACATGACTTTCAAACAACCCAATAACTTTGGGACGGAGAGAGTACTTTTGAATAGGTCTTATGTAGACTTCCTTTAATTCAAATTTATTTGTCTTTGTGACCAACACATGCAATGTTCTTCACTGATTCCAATGATATAAAATCTGGTATTAGTTCTAAAGTATGATTGATTGAATTTGTCATTTTAAAACTACGAATTCGTAGTCCTTCAATGGATAAGGGTGCTCTGATGGGGTTAGCAGTATCATGGAGGCACCAACTTTGAGCGCACTGGAGTCGAAAGTGTGACCACCAGCTATGACTACGATGCCCCTATTGATGAATATGGTTTACATCTTCACTCCCTGGCTCATACTCTGAATCTTCTCAAGTTCTAATTTTATCTATAGATATTGTGTTTGAAATTGAGTATATATATGTGAGTCCAAGAAATACTGCTGATCCGAGCGTGGGATACGTTTGCAGGAGATGTACGGCAACCTAAGTGGGGGCATTTGAAAGACTTACATGCTGCTCTGAAACTATGCGAGCCAGCTTTGGTTGCGGTGGACAACGTTCCCCCAGCAATATCTCTCGGCCCTTACCAGGAGGTAATTCAATTCACAGCTTTAATGACTAAGTAACGTGTAACATGGTTTTTAGACAAATCAATCCATTTTAGACAACATTGTAGGGGAATGGCCTGATATGGCCTGATATATGTGTCTCACCTAGTTTGACTTATGTCTAACTCATTTTATGTGTGAAATTCCATCTTTAACACCGTGTATATAGTTGTAGCCATGGTGTCTATAACATCCTCTAATTTTTGTAATTTTCTAATGTTATTCTCTTACCAAAAAGTATTAATTTTCTCAAAAATCACACTATTTTGGGAGGGTTACCCAAATCAGGCCATCACCCTGTAAAGAGTACCTTTTTCATAATTCATGGGGTTAGAAGTCTCCCAGGTGATCTTATGGAGACCTATGTATGATTCAGACCTACTCCCCATGAATCATGACAAAGATTTTCGTTACTATGTAATATAAAAGTTTAAGAAACAGTATGATCAAGCCTGTAATTCTCGCTGTAATTGTGGTTGGCAATTGCTGTGAGGTTTAAGGTGAGGCTTGACGTTTTCATGCATGTCTTGAACTTTGAAGGATAGCGTTTATGATTATCTTTTTGTCTTAGTAAATCGTTGGAAGATGCATATCAATGCATATATTTTTTCCAAAACACAAGGATAATTGTGAAATATATAACATTGAGGCATGCATTTGGATAATCTACCATAATTTGTTTTTGCTAATATCTGTGACTGATATAGTTTTACTAACGATCTGTGGCATCCGATCTGTGCAGGCTCATGTGTACCAGGGCCCTAACGGTAAATGTGCAGCATTCTTGGCAAGCTGGGGCACGAATGACAGTACAGTGACATTCCAAGGCGCGTCGTATGATCTACCGGCATGGTCTGTTAGTATTCTCCCTGATTGCAAGTCCGTTGTGTTCAACACTGCTAAGGTATGTGATATGTCTATGGACCCTTCTTTAACCCTTAAAATAAAATTAGACAGTTTCAGGAACTTTTAGACAACAGAATTGAGAGCATGCTTCATAAAGAGGTCTCCCTATGGTGATTGTATTATCACCCCTCCATGATGCCTAAAAGCTTCTGAAACAGATTAATTTTAGTTATATCGTCTTAACTACCATGATATGCACAAATACTGAGCACGTACTTTTATGCTACACGTAAATGTAAATTACCAGGTTGGAGCGCAAACTGTGAAAAAGAGTATGCAAGGTGCCATTCCTATAACAAACTGGGTATCCTCAAATGAGCCTTTGGGGCCCTGGGGGAATACGTTCTCTACAAATGCGCTCGTAGAACAGATCGCTTCAACCAAGGACACAACAGATTATATGTGGTATATGACAACGTAAGTACTCCGGACTAAATTCATCCCTTCAGTTTTCTGCATTGGTCACTTTGTTTTCTTTAGCTATAATTATTTTTAGACTTGTCAGGAAAGGAAGCGTTAATGACAGTCAATTAAACCAGGCATAGATAATGAAGCCTTAAATGAAAACTTGTTTCATGCATGCACTAAATTTTCAATTTCTTAATTGCCAAAATGAAGAGTGCAAGTGGTTCTTCCTTCAAAAGCTCGGACAGGTATAGATTTGGATTTTGTACACATATTTTGCCATTCTAACATAAAATTGCCAAACAAAAATGCAATATCCATTGGCATCTAACTTATAAAAATATCATCCAATTTCCTGGCATTGGGAGGGCAGTGTGCAGGTTGCCGAGAGCGATGCCGTCAATGGTTCAGCTCAGGCAACACTTGTGATGTCTTCTCTTCGTGACGTTGCCCATACATTTGTGAACAATTTCTTTTCCGGTTAGTGGTTTTTACCTCATCCCTTTTTCGGATTTTAATTCTGCTTTTGAAGATTTCTGTTGAACTCGTTTTCTTGTTAATCTCTAGATCATTGAAATGAACACACTTCTAGCACTAAAGCTTGTTATAGTGTAGCTGAGGAATTTCAGAAAAATTCTAATTTGTACTAAATATGCTATAACTGAACTATATGTATATGAGTATTGGGTTGGTAATCAATAAAAAAATGTTCTGACTTCTACTAAATGTGATACAGGTACTGTAAATGCAAATGGATACCAGGCTTCACAGACAATTACATTGCGACCTGGTACCAACATCATAGCTATTCTCTCCATGACAATGGGTTTGCAGGTACGGCAATATGAATTGTTACTCCCACTATTGACTCTTTAAAATTCAGGTAACCAAAAATGGGTTGCTTTAACAAAAGGAATGTCACATGATCATGAACCTTAAGGGTTATCATCTATTGTCACATTTGTTAAAATGGAGAAATTTCAAGAACTTGGAACTTTCCCTGTATCTCAGTTCTATACATGTACTAGTTTTTAGAGCTTTTTGCACTTGACTGTCAACAATTTTTGAATTCAATATTTCACTGGTTTACTATCTGAATAACTAAAATCAACACCTGGTTGCACACTGCAAGTGTAATCTTTACAATTATAAGTGACCTTGCTTTGGATGGAATCTAGGGATATGGACCATTCCTTGAAAAAGAGAAAGCAGGGATTCAAAATGGAGTCCGCATAGAGGGCTTGCCTTCTGGTACAAAGGAGCTTGGAAACAACACTTGGACATACCAGGTCTTGCCTTTCTACAAAATATTCAAATTGTGCAAAGAAAGTCATTTGATTCTAATACTAGATAAAATGAATTAATGATTGGGTTTGAGCATAATTGAATATGTTGTGATTGTGCAGGTGGGACTTCAGGGTGAGTCCAAACAGATTTACAATTTGAATGGATCTTACTCCGTGGGTTGGGATAGAGTTTCAACACTCAGCAAACAAACTTATCTGACTTGGATGAAGGTTTGATATCTTAAAAACCCATATTCCTGATTGTCCCTTCTATTATGACATACATGGGAAGTCCTGCCTGGAAAAGTCACAGAAATGACTCGTCACATGTGTATTGCTTGAAACAAGAACAGGGACATGCCCATGCAAAATCACTGCGCATGTGTAGAATTGGGCACTACTTGTCTAGGCATCTCCCTGGGCAGTGCCACCTTTTCTACTAGTGGAATATTGTCATATTATGAAGTGTCATTGTATGGAGGGTGGACTGTATAGAGATTTGAAAAAATTGGCATCTAGAAACCGATAACATGGGTAAAAAGGAGGATGCTTTTCTTTTACATGGTAAATTACACTTGGAACTTATTATATTATCACACTAGTAGAAATGGTGGCACTCTCCAGGGACATGTCCACGCTAATTAAATCCTTGCGTATGTGTAGAATTGGGCACTACTTGCCTAGGCATCTCTCTCAGCAGTGTCACTTTTTTTACTTGTATCACATTGTCTCTTCAATATCACATTTCAGTATTTGTAGAGAATATTTGCTATTGTAGACACATGTGATTGGACACTTTTCACATGGTGAGTTCTGAACTCAGTGATATAAAAGAGTTTATACTGCTTAAGTATAAAACGGGGTTTTCAGTTTCAGGAACTTTAGACAGCATCCTGAAGAGAATTTTCTGGCTTCCCTATCCATGGTCATAGTGATAATATGGACATGTGCCTAATTTTAATTGATTTTTTTTTTTACTAGCATTGTAAATTATTGGTGATGATGTGGCTGCAGACGAGATTTGATGCGCCAGCAGGAACTGGAAACCTAGCCCTGGACCTGAGCAGCATGGGCAAAGGGCAAGTGTGGGTGAATGGAATAAGCCTGGGCCGATACTGGTCCTCCTTCACTGCACAGCAAGATGGATGTGATGCCTCTTGTGACTATCGGGGCTCATACAGTGATACCAAATGTCGTACCAAGTGTGGCCAACCTTCACAGCGTTGGTACGTTACTCCTCTCTTCAATACAACTTCTATTCTGTCTCCTTTTCTCTGACCAGCTCCATTGCGGAAACTTTCATTAAATTGACAAAACCTGAATCTATACCAGCCTGTTCTGGTTTCACGGAAGAACCACTTGTGCATCTCATTTTTCTGTTATCCCCTGAAAGACCAAGGATTCATGGATTTTAAATGACAAACTGAATAGACCAAAATGTGAAAAATATAATTTAAATGTGACCAAATTTTATAGCATCAGAATCAATGACGAACATTGCATGTGTTGGTAAAACACAAATAAATGTGAACAAAAAGAAGTCATAGAACGAATGATGATTTTTTTCAGCTAAAATAGCCCAATTGCTACATTTGAAATACAATGGCTAATTTTAATGAAGGAATTTTGAAAATATTAAAGGAAAAAAATAGCCATATACTTAGGAAAAAGTTAGGTGAGTAGCCAAAACTTGCCTAGGTATCACCGAAGTATCATGAAAAAAGCTGGCTACATGGGAAAATTGAAAAAAAATCAGTACATAGAACCTATTCAAAACTGCTAAAAAAAACCTGAGGACCAATTTGGCATCCTTGGTCCTTTAGGGTTTAAGATGGCAAAGATTAGTGCAAAAACTTGAATCTGTACTTGTACTAGTTTTTCAAGGATCCGAAGAATGATTTGTGAATCACATTTTTCCGTTAAGATGGCAAAGATTTCTGCAGACAAAACCTGAATATCTCTACTTGTACTAGTTTTTCAAGGAAGAATCACTTGGGCATCTCCTTTTTCCATTAAGATGGCAAAGATTTGTGCAGTTGAACGAAACTTGAATCTATATTTGTTAAAAAAAGAACCCTTTGTACATCTCGCATTTGGCAATTGGAAAATCACTGATAACCTGAATATTGTGTTTATTGTATGCAGGTACCATGTTCCGTGGCAGTGGTTGCGTGCCAAGCATAACTTGATTGTGCTGTTTGAGGAAAAGGGGGGGAACCCGGATGCCATCACCATTGCCCATAGCATGCCTGAGCAAGTGTGCTCGCATGTTTCCGAGGCCCATCCTTTCCCACTCTCTTTGACTTCCTGGAATAATTGGACCTCAGCGCCACCCCGTGCTCCCCTGTCACTGGCATGTGGTGATGGACAACAAATTTCCCTCATCAACTTCGCCAGTTATGGAACCCCGTCCGGTGATTGTGCAGGCTTCGTGCTCAGCTCCTGCCATGCCAACACTTCCTTTGACGTTTTAAGCAAGGTAAGCCTCAACCCTAAAAAGGACCATGGTTTTAAAATTGCAAATTGCAAATCATGAATAATGTAATTTAGATGGGACCAAATTTCATGTCACTGGAATCAGCGAAAAACAATGCATGTGTTGATAAAAGAATAAAAAAATAAATTGAACAAAAAAATTTCACATATGATCCATTCAAAACTGGTAAGAAAACATGAAGCCCAAAGTAGGCCTCATATTCTTTTTTTTAGTAGTTTTACATAGGTCTTGTGTAGACTTCCTTTTATTCAAACTTATTTGTCTTTTGATCAACATATGCAATGTTCTTCACTGATACGGATTGATTGGCCTTTTCCTTCTCTTTGCACTTAATGTTGATTAGTTCCTCTCTTTCAAGTTTAAAAAAAAAAAAACCCCATTTACACTAACTTTTGTAGAAAGTACACACCTAAAAAATGTCACCTCAAATTGAAGGATGACTCTAATATGTGTTTACATGTGTGGTTGTACAGGCATGTGTTGGACAGCAAAAGTGTTTAGTGCCTATTGTCAGCAGTATTTTTGGAGACGACCCATGTCCAGGCCTTTCCAAGAGCTTGGCTGTTGTTGCCGAATGCGCTTGAAACCTGAATCATCATCTTCATAGTTTTTTCACTCTCTATTTGTTTTAGAAAGCCTTCAGAAATTCAAGTTGTAAACCAATTTAAAGCCGTGATCCTTCACCTTTGATTCATTTCATTCATTATCAGTAGAATTCAGTGATAGGAAACCTCGGTCCCCAATTAGCTGAATGATACTTTCTTGTTATGAGGAAATGTTTTTCATAGGAATTTGGTTTAGTTTTTTAACAAGAGTACTGAATTGTTATGATTTTTGATTGCAATTCAGTGATCTTCTCCCTGGAAATCACTCCAAATCTGCGTCTCGATTGTGGGCTCAAATTGGGATTCCATTTTCACCTCCTGGAAAACAGCCTTCACAATCTTTTGATGATTTGCAAAGGCAACTTCGTCACACTTAACCCCGCCTGTCTCGAATACTTAGCCGTCTTTAATGAAACGCTGGAATTGCACATTCTCTTTTTATCTGATGACACAATATAATTGCACATTCCCTGTATATCCTCACTCACTCAACCCTCTAATGACACTGTAATTGTACATTCCCTCACTCACTCAACCATAATGACACATTGTAATTGCACACTCCTTGTACACTGATTCATTGTAATTACACATTCCTTGATCAGGAGGTTTAGTATGGCACTGAAATTTTTTGTGCTAAGAGGAATTAATGTGGAAAAGGGAGGGTAACACATGAAGTTTTAACCCTAATTTATCCTGTCAAACCTCATCAATTGCTCACATAATAATAATAATAATAATAATAATAATAATAATGATAATAATAATAGTAATAGTATTGTATTTATTTTTTGGTATTTTTCTCATACAATTTATTGATAAACTGATTTACACTGATTTTTTTCATAATTATTTAAATAGAAATGAAATTTATAAGATTTTTCAATTTTTTTCTCTTACAGAAGTCATATTAATTACAAAAATGTCTAAATGTTTTTGAATTTTTGTAAATAATAGTGATGAAAAACAAGGTGTAGGTGGCATGCTTCTCGAGCTTATATAAAAAGAAATTCGATTGATAAAAAACAATTGCAATGTAAATTGGAAAATTACAAGCAATACACATGAGATACATACAAAAAATACATAGTGTATGTTTTGGGGTTAAGTGCAAAGTTCTTCAACGTTACTAAGAAAAGATCATAAGAGGTGAAGATTGAGAAAGATATTGGATGTAATTTATTCAATCAAACCAAGAATCAAACATTAAAATGTGTGCTTCACTATTATACATAGTAGTTTTAGTTGTATAAAAACATTCCCATACCTTACTGAAATTTTGTGTGAAACAAGTCTTAAAGTAATATACCATCTTAGAAGCAAATCACATAAACACGTAGTTTTTGAGAAAACTACTAATTGCAAGTCCAAGTGCAAGCTTTAATTGAGCTAAATCTCTCAAGAGCACTTTTGTCTCTTCTTACTTCTATATTCTTCGCTACATGATGAAGTTGTGTCTTCGGGTGCCTCTTCAATCGGGACAATCGCCTCTTCATGTACTAAATATATGGATCTTCCCCTGAATCTCCCCCTCATGTACTTTTTGCTAAGGTAATATATTAACTTCTCATGTAGCATATTAAACTTCCACTCACTTGATCGATCCATCGAATGACAAAGTTGATGCAGTTAAGGTGGCAGGTTAATTTTCATGGTTTCAAAATATTTGACTTGCAAGTCCAAAGCTTGACCAAAAGCCTCTTCTCTATTCAAATATGTACCCACTATCTCACATTGACCGCCATTACATTCCGTGCTCAATACATGAAATCGGCTTTGCATGTCAAATGCCATTTAAATTACGTGATACTAATAGGAGAATGAATCACTAATCAAGTAGGACCATCAATCACAAGTGCAACTAGAAATGTAATCTTTTGTTCAACTTTAATTAGAAGTAGAGTAATTATGAAATGAATTAGATTGTAAAGCATTTGTGAATCCTTTATACTTGTGGAGAAAGTAAAAGCAAAGTAAAAGCAAAGGTAGACACACGCAATAAAGGGAAGTACACCTAATGGCTTGGACTCCAAGTTACATGGGGCCCACTATGTGAATTACATTTTTCACAATATGATCAATCGGAATTTGATCAATCGGATTGATGTTTTCTAACCATGGATTCTTGGTCCTTTAGAGGTTAAAAAAATAAATATGCAGAAATGGTTCTTCCTTGAAAATCTAGAAAAAAAGTATAGATTCAGGTTTTCCCGTACAACTGCAGAAATCTTTGCCATCTTAATGGAAAATTATGAATTTAATGAAAGTTTCCATAATGGAGCTCGTCATATTTCAGACACAAAAATGGCATAAATTATGGACAGTGGGTAAATGGCATCAGCACATTCATCCACATTGGCAAATTTTCATCCAATTGGTTGAATTTTACCACCATATGTTGAAACATCTTATCACTATGACCATAGGGAAGCCAGAAAATTCTCTTCAGGACTTTGTCTAAAAGTTCCTGAAATAGACTAATTTTAAAGCAATATAGTTTGATTGCAATAAAAATCATTTTAAAGCTCTTGTTCTATACTACAAAATCAATAATGTTAATCATGTCAAACTCAAGTCATTTTCACACAAATAAATGATTTGCAGCATGGGGTCCAATTTTCTGACACTACAAAAAATACACAATGGATGTTTTGGCGTTAAGTGCAAAGTTCTTCAAAATTACTAAAAAAAGATCATAAGAGGTCAAGATTGAGAAAGATATTGGATGTTATTTATTCAATCAAATCAAAAATCAAACATTAAAATGTTTGCTTCACTATTATACATAGTAGTTTTAGTTGTATAAAAAAATTCCCATACCTCACTGAAGTTTTGTTTGAAACAAGTCTTAAAGTAGTATATTATGATCTTAGAAGCAAATCACATAAACAAGTAGTTTTTGAGAAAACTACTCATTGCAAGTCCTAGTGCAAACTTTAATTGAGCTAAATCTCTCAAGAGCGCTTTTGTCTCTTCTTACTTCTATATTCTTCGCTACATGATGAAGTTGTGTCTTCGGGTGCCTCTTCAATCGGAAAGATAGCCTCTTCATGTACTAAATATATGGATCTTTCCTTGGATCTCCCCCTCATGTACTTTTTGCTAAGGTAATATATTAACTTCTCATGTAGCATATTAAGCTTCCACTCACTAGATCGATCAATTGAATGATTCCCTTGCTGCATTTGACGTGGCATGCTAATTTTCATGGTTTCAAAAAATTTGACTTGCAAGTCCAAAGCTCGACCAAAAGCTTCTTCTCTATTCTCAAGTCCAAGTCTCAAATATGTACCCACTATCTCCCATTGACTGCCATTACATTCCATGCTCAATACATGAAATCGGCTTTGCATATTAAATGCCATTTTAATTACGTGATACTAATAGGAGAATGAATCACTAATCAAGTAGGACCATCAATCACTAGCACAATTAGAAATGTAATCTTTTATTCAACTTTAATTAGAAGTAGAGTAATTATGAAATGAATTAGATTGTAAAGCATTTGTGAATCCTTTATACTTGTGGAGAAAGTGAAAGCAAAGTAAAAGCAAAGGTAGACACACGCAATAAAGGAAAGTATACGTAGTGGCTTGGACTCCAAGTTACATGGGGCCCACTATGTGAATTACATTTTTCACAATATGATCAATCGGAATATGATCAATCGGATTGATGTTTTCTAACCATGAATTTTTGGTCCTTTAGTGGTTAACCCCTAAGCTCCCAAGAGACCATTTTTTGGTCGCTGCCTATTTTAACGGGCTGCCCAAAACGAATAAAAAAAAGTTTTTGAAAAAATAAAAAATATTTTTTAATACTTCATCAAGTCTACTTTCCAACCCAATTTGAATTATGTCAATCCAAGTTAAACTTCAATCAGGAGAATTTTTCAAAGTGAATCACTTCAACATTGTCTGTTAATTCACAGTGTTACAAACTTTGAAGTGACAGTGTTACAAAATTTTCTGTTTGGGGAAAGTAATGATGTTCCCTCCATTATTTCTTTTGCTTTTTCGAAGTTTATAATATATAAACCAAATTTAACCAATCACGCTAAATTTAAACTCTAAAAGTGAAAATTAGAATTTATACAAACTTTCAAAGGTTAATGCTTTTAAATTCATTAAAAATTGATCTAAAGTTATTTTTGGAAGTTTGACCATACAAATAATTTGTAGAGATGATGCCCTACATTTTGTCTATTGAACCAAACTTCATCAAACATATGGAAAGCACATATTATAGCGCATCTATGTTTTGTCCAATACCCCTTGGGCTTTTAGGGGTTGACAAAAATATGCAAAAGTGGTTCTTCCTTGGAAATCTAGAAAAAGTATAGATTCGGGTTTTTAATACAACTGCAAAAATCTTTGCCATCTTAACCCCTAAACGTCCCAGCGTCTAGAAACTGGATCACGAACGGATTCAAAGCCTTCTCACGTTCTCATCAATGCTTGGATGAAACTCATCCAATTTTTTGGAGATTCTTCACCAAGTTGTTGTCCTATCTAATGGCTGGATTTAGTCATACTAGAGTACATATTTTTCTAAAATTACAAATGTAGAAGTATGTCAAGTCGTTGACCGAGCCAAAATTGCATTGACTCTAGTTCAAAGTGGAATCGTGAAAAATGAGGTCATAAATTTAAGAAACACAAAAATTTCAAAGCATCACCACGTTTAAGAGTATCTCATTTCAAACTCATTCCAACAAATTTTACTCAAAAAATATTGAAATTTAGTTTGTAATCGAATTTAGAAGGAATTTTTAATTCTAACTTTCAAAATTTATAATTAAATATTGGTGATTGTATTAGTGAATGGAACCGTACGGATGGAATCTAAAATTCAAAATCTAGAACTTTCATTTGTATATCAATTCCAGAATATTCTTCTAAATAGTAATTTATAATGCTTTTTCTCAAATTGTCAAATCCAGGGACACCCTGGTACGTTTAGGGGTTAATGGAAAATTATGAATTTAATGAAAGTTTCCATAATAGAGCTGGTCATATTTCAGACACAAAAATGGCATAAATTATGGACAGTGGGTAAACGGCATCGGCACATTCATCCACGTGGACAAATTTTCATCCAAATTGGATGAATTTTACCACCATATGTTGAAACTTCTGATCATTATGACTATAGGGAAGCCATAAAATTCTCTTCAGGATGCTGTCTAAAAGGTAGTCTAGTTTTACTTCTTTTTCTTATTTTTTTAAGAAAAGAACCATGTTTCCTACTTACTCAACATTCATTTTCTGCAGAACTCTTTTATATCACCCTTTGGTAACATGAGCTTAGAACTTGCCAAGTGGAAAGTGTCCAATCACATGTGTATACAATAGCAAAGATTCTCCACAAATATTGAAATAAGATATTGGGTGATAATAGTAAGTTTCAAGTGTAATTTCATGCCCTGGGAGTGCTTGGTACTAAACATGTACAAATATAATTTTGAATGCACATAAGGGTTATTAATTTGAACATTTCCGTATTGTGTACACAGATAATAAACATATTTAGAGTTGGGAAATATTGACATATACTTACATTAAACATATATTTAGAACAAAATAAATATGTATACAAAGGTTTTTAGAAATATAACCCCTCGTATACATGGGGTTTTTAAAAGGGGTTATGAATGCACGTGATTTTGAAACATAATGTAGAGTGCATCTCTCAAATTTCATGCATGACATGGAAGCTTTGCCCCTTGTAAATTACCATGTAAAAGAAAATCATCCTTCTTTTTGACCATATTACCGGTTTTTAGATGCCAATTTACTCAAATCTCTATACAGTCCGCTCTCCATACAATGATACTCTATAATATGACAATATTATCGGTTCAAGCAATACGCATGTGACAAAACATTTATATGACTATTCCATGTTTGCCATCTTGAAGGTAGGGCTTTCCAAACATGTCATAATAGACTTGGAGGTTGCACTGTACTAAACATGTACGAGTATACATGAATGCACAAAAGGGGTATTAATTTGAACACTGCCATATTATATATACATACAATAAACACATTCAGACCTGAAAATATTCATGTATAAGTCTTACATTAAACATACATTTAAAACGGAATATATCTATATAGAAGGGTATTTAGACATATAACCTCTCGTATACAAGGGGATTTTTAAAAGGGGTCATGAACGCACGTGATTTTCAAACACAATGTAGAGTGCACCCCCCGAGATAATAGAGAGGGAAAACTATAAGCCTTAGCCCATAAAGGATCAAGAATTCATGGTTTTAAAATGCCAAATTCAATTGATCATATTTGTGAAAAATATAATTCAGATGAGACCAAATTTCATATCACTAGAAGTAGTGAATAACATTACATATGTTGATCAAGAAAACAAAATGAACAAAAGGAAGTTTACATAGGACCTACTCAAAATTACTAAAAATAAATAAAATGAGGCCCTATTGGAGCTTCTAGTCCTTCAGGAGTTCAAAGACCTGACCAAAATTTGCTAATTCATACTTTAGAAAGAGAATTTACCTAAAGAATACCTTAGTTCTTTGGAATCCTAGCAGATGGGTTTTGCTAAGAACATAGCTAGAAGTTGTTATTAACCCTTATAGCTAAGGATTTATGGTTTAAAAATGACTAATTGGAAAGGCCTCCTACTTCCGATGGCAAAAAAATTTACACTAACTTATTGTAAACACGCCAAGTACCATGCACCGTGTTGATTGTTTAATTTACATTGAAGTGCACGGTGATTAACAGTGTACAATTATTAGCATGTCTACAATAAGTAAAAAGTACACACCTAGAAAAAAATCATTTCACATACGACTCTAAAGGCCGCTTTATACATAGGAGTCAAGCTCAAACTATGTGCAAATGGGTTGAAATCCTCGATTCTCATTGGTCAAAAGCCATTCTTTGGGCCCTGTCCTTCTACACTTAGGAGTCGAGCCTAATGCAAGCAAACATTTTCTCATCAAAACCGACAAGGTTTGACATAGACCCAACTCCATTCTTTGGATGCACCAAATCTATAGATCCAAACTTTGGGCTTGGGCCCAAGTGCACATCTCATTAAATACAATAATCTTATTATATTGAATGCTTGAGGTCGGCCTAAAGCTAATATAAGTTGATTTTTTGTTGCATTGGGCCAAAGAATGACAAGACTTACTCCTATGTGTAAAGCAGCCTTAACCCCTTACTAAATGACGGAGGGGGTAAGGGCAAAACATAAATGTGTTATAAAAAATTACTTCTTCAACTTTGATGAAGTTTGGTCCAAAAGAGAAAATGAGGAGCTTGATGTTTAGTAATTTTCCATATGGTCAAAGATCAAAAAATAGCTTTTTATCATCTCATAATGAATTTAGAAGCATTTAACTTCAAATATTTATCAGAATCACAAATTTTGTTTTTAGAATTTGAAATTTTGTAAGATTTGTTAAAACTAGACATTCTATTCTAAAATCAAAAATTGCAAATTTTTCAACGGAGAGAACATCATTAATTTCCCCAAATAGTAAGTTTTCTAACACTAAACAATGTAGAAGTGTTTTTCTTTGAAAATTTCTCCCGGGTGGAGTTTAACTCGGATTGACATGATTCAAATTGGATTGGAAAGTAGACTTGATTACCTATTTAAAAATATTTTTTATTTTCTATAAAATTGTTTTTTTCTATTTCGGGCAGCCCATAAAAATATGGGCAGAGACCATAAAATGGTTGATCTGTCACTTAGGGGTTAATATGTGTTTGCATGTGTGGTTGTACAAGCTTGTGTTGGGTAGCACAAGTGTTTGGTTCCTATTGTAAGCAGTATTTTTAGAGACTAGCCTTGTTCTGGCCTTTCCAAAAGTTTGGCAAAATAGTAGCAAACTTGTCAGTTTTCATTCCTCCTTTTGTTAAATGAACAGTGGCTAAATATTATGTTTATATTTCTACCAAGTTGTCACCAAAACCACTCACCAGGCACCAGCAGTGACACACCCACCTGCCAAGTTGTCACCAAAACCACTCACCAGTAGTGACACACCCCACCTGTGTGGCGTAGTTTCATTCCTATTTCAATTATACAGTAGTAAAGTTGATTGTCCTAAAACCACCAACTTAAGCAATTTGACCTATTTTTGGCAGTGATAAATTCAAAATATATATACCGCATTTGAAACAGGTTTTGATGAGGATTGCAAAAATTTGCAACATCTAATTTTCATTTGTCAATTTTATACAAAATTTCAAAGTGGAAAGTAACCTTTGACCCAAATCAAACCTATAAGTTTCCCCATGCCCACACCATGTGGTACTAATTTTCACTCATAATGATACCCAAAACCACCAACTATTTCTTCGCAATGTTTGGCGTGCCATTGGTTTACTTGAATAGTGAAATTGGTGATTTTGAGTCTCAACTATGATGGCCCCAAGAAAAGTCTACATGTCATAATTGGGGAGCTGGTGGTTTTAGGACATCCTACCTTAACCCCTTTAGGATTGCTCAAGTCAAAATGGCCTATTGTTTGCAATACAGGATGGTTTTAGGGTAGTTGGACTATGTATTTGCAAAAACTGAATTCTTCAACAATGTTTGCAAAGATGGGAACTAAATTATTGTGGAAAGAAAAAAATTAATTAAGCAAAGATACAAAAATTGTGCCTACAAGAAGTGCGTATTTTGCATATTTTGGGAAGGGACCCAACTTGTATTTTGTAACCGTATTTGTTTGAGGGGGTCACGTATGTGATAGTTCAAGAATTTTGGCGTGGCCAAGGCTCAATTATTTTATGTCAAGGTGAGCCCTTCCAGAGACGGGAAGGAGAAAAAAAAACTAATTAAAATGAATGCCACTTCTAGGCCCTGCCGAAGGCTAAAATACGGACAAATACAACACTTTTTTAGACTGCACAGTATACCAAGAATTTTTTATTTTTTATTTTGGTACAAATGGAACACACTTAATACCAAGAATTTTTGAAGAACTGAGAATCACTCAAAAAATTGATCAAAAAATTGTGCTGTTACAAAACTGCTGACACGTCCTACTAAAAAAATCTCATTGTATGAATACCTCGTGAAGGTACTCAAATAGTGTTGTGTACACAAATACTTGGGCACAAGCACCTGCAACTGGGCCTCATGAGTTGTATTTGAGGGGTTAAGTGAATTCAGTGATAGGAAAACTCAGTCCCCATTTAGCTGACACTTTCTTGCTCTGATGAAATGCTTTTCATAGGGATTTGGTTTAGTTTTTTAACAAGAGTGCTGAATTGTTATTCCATTTGCTGATTCTTGATTGCAAACCAGTGACCTTCTCCCTGGCAATCACTCCAAATCTGCGTTTCGATTGTGTGCTCAAATTGGGATTCCATTCAGGCCTCCTGAAAAACAGCCTTCACAATCTTTTGACGATCATAAGAGCATCTCCACTCCTATACGCTAGAGATGACTCGCTCAAATTATTCATTTAAATTTGAAGAGCCCTTGCACTTACACTCCCCCATCCTTGGAGGTCCCTCACACATCAAAAGTGCACATTAAATATTCAATGGACCAATCACAAGTAGAATGTGGGGATTTAGTCAACTAAAAAGTGATTTGGAGGATCGTTTCTTGACACGCTAGGATCCAGAGTCAAGAGGCATTTTGGAAGGGCCCTTGGGACTTTTCATTTAGTTATGGAGTGCGAGGGACTCTGGGAGGGCTGCGGTGAAGCTGCTCTAACATTCTTTAGCAGCTCCACTTATCACCCTTGAGAATCAATATCGCAAGCCAGAATCATTGCAAGAATCGTAATCTTCTAAAGAATAGGAGTCATCATTTCTAGTTAATGATGGTTTGGCAGCTCAACAAACGTCTATTTTCTAATAGTTTCTACATGTTCCACATCATGAATTTTTTGTACATATGTTGATTCTCTACACAAGCAAAAGGGTGTGCTATAGTACTAGCTAAAGAATGTTATGTGATTTGCAAATGTACGTTTGTCACACTTAACCCTCTCTAATACTTTGTTCTCTTACTATAATTGCACATTCCTTGCATATCCTCACTCACTCAACCCTCTCTAACGACGTACACTAGAATTGTATATTTCACTCAATCAAACTTCTGTAATGACACACTGGAATTGCACATTCCTGGTTTATCTTGACCCACTTAACCCTCTCTAATGACACTGTAATTACACATTCTCCGTTTATCTTGACCCACTTAACCCTCTCTAATGACACTGTAATTACACATTCTCTATATATCCTCATTCATGCAACCCTAATGACACATTATAATTGCATAATCCTTGTATATCCTCACTCACTCAATCCTCTTTAATGACTTACTCACTCACTCATTCTATCATTGATCACCAATTCCACTTTAGGACTGACGTAATTCCACCTCACTTTAAGTGAATACTAAATGCAGTAAGTGATAGGTGAATTGTATATAAATTGAGTGGCATTTTTAGATACTTCAATGAATGAAAATGAGATCACAAAGTGATGATTAAGCAATTAAGACAATAAAGGAAGCAATTAGTATGGCAATCAAGTAGCCATTCCTTGGGATTAAATGGGTGGAATTGGATGTAAATGGAATGGTTTAAAGTAACTTCTATCTCTATCAACTACAGGCTAATTTTGAATGATTGTAGAGCATTTTTGGGATGCTCATGGCCCTCATTTAGGGGTGGATTTGTGTTTTCATGGCAGACCACTTTGAAATTTCATAAAAGTTACAAATTTTATCAAAAAAATACAATTTCACTTGGATTCAACTCCATTGAGATTTATTTTTCCCTCAAAACTTTGTGACACACTTGGTAAGTCCTCCAAGATGTTGAGATTGCTTAAACGAATGGTAGTACGTACAATCTACCCTCCATACAATGACACTCTATATTCACTTATTGTTTCAAGCAATACATATGATGTGACAAGTCATTTCTGTGACCAATCCACGCCAACCACCTTGAAGGAAGGCTTCCCAAACATGTCATAATAGAAGCCCAGGACAAGTGAACTTCCACATTTCTTTTGTACACATCTAAATGTACAACTTCCACATGTCAAGTTGTGAACAAGTACGATGGAGTCCCCGATGAAGCAGTCTCATTAGAGAGGGTTGAGTGTATTGTAGGTTAAGATACGTTGATGTGCCCATGAGCCTGACATTCCGATGAGACTGACCTTGAACATTACCCTCTCTGAAGTGCAAAGTTATTAAAACTGTTAGACCAGCCTAAGGGTAACTTACATGGGGGGCAATAAACGACACTCATAGAAGCAACCAATGTACGGGGAGTTCTGGCAGTTAGTGTAAAACCAGCTGAATGAAATTGCCAAATTATCGGTTGAAACTTATAGTTTTAGGTTAAAATATGGATAAATTTTGTGATACTCGGGTGTTACTTAGGTGACACATATATAATAACCGGATAAGTTCTTGTTTAAAACCGGTTCCTTTGGTAAAATATTGGATTTTAGATGGTTCCCTTGGAAAACTCCCCGTTCAGTGACTGAAACTGCAGGAAGACCAAGGACGCAGAAATTTAAAATGAATAATATGATTTAGATGGGTCAAATTTATATCACCAGAATGAAAAGAGAGAAAATGCATAAGTTGGTCAGCAAAGGAACAAAATTCTACAACACACTAAAAGGCTCACAGTAAGACCAAAGATTCACAGTTTTAAAATGGCCAATTGGATTGATCATATTGTGAATCTGAATATGATCCAGATGGGGTCAAATTTTATGTTGTCAGTATGAATGAAGAACACTGCGGTAAACAAGTGGCTGGTCGCATAGTCTTTGCCTTAGTATTTATCCCAGATTTATTTTTACAGCTTGTTTTTACTTTCGCCTTGTAGGGAGAGACAATGAACCAAATGAGTCTCCAGTTGACTTACTCAAAACTCTCAAAACAAAAAAAATACATGAAGCCCAACTTAAGCCTCATTCTATTTCATGATACCACTTTTGTTCATATAATCAATCTCATGTATTGAAATACAACAATGTACAATGCATTCTATACTCAAATAAAATGGTATACTTAAGGTTTCATATAATACAACAGCGATCACGTGCTTGTACGTAAAAATACATGGCGGTTGAGAGCCTTTTGGTGGAGTTAAAAAGATAGAGTCTAAATACTAAGTTTCTAAGTTTAAAAAAAAAGAAAATTGAAGCCACTAGAAAAAGAGATATTTTAGTTTGCCCTAAAAATCAAACTAGCCCCAAAGTCAACCCCGACGGGAACCATCCCCATGCCCATGGAGTACGCGGGGGTCCGGTATGATAAGTTGTTATCCTCCTCGGTCACCGTCATAATTTCCACAAATGCCTTCTTCAGTTTCACAAACGGTCTCGTCAACTTCCAGTGATTATTTTGTTTTGGTGAAGTACTCGTGGCGAGCTTGTGTGCAGCAGCCGTTTCGTCGAATGCAGAGCTGTCACATACTTTGGACTCCGCTATGGGCATCAGTCGCTGCTTGATAGACCCAGCCATGTCTGGAAAAAAAAAACGAAAAAATTAGTTGGTGTTTAATTCTACCAACTAAGGTCCTAACTTTTTTCACAATGACATAGTTTGAATGTTAAAGAAGTCTGTTACAATTGCGACGTTGTCTTAACCCCTAAAAGACCAAGGATACATGGTTTTAAAATGACAAATCCAATTGATCATATTGTGAAATTATAATTCAAATGAGACCGGATTTTATATCATCGGAGGTTGCGAAGAACATTGCATGCATTAATCAAAACATGAAAAAACTTGAACATGAGGAACTCCACTTAGAATCTACTAAAAATTGCTAAAAACAACGTGACTCCCGATTACTCCCAAATCAGGCTTCTTGGTCCTTTACAGGTTAAAGAAAGAGAAATTAATTGCATCACACGCAAACCTCTTTAATTATGACATATGATAGTCAGATATCTTTTCTAAAACAAAGAAACTGGTAATTTTTTCATTGAATGAAATTGAGGTAACCTGTGTCCTATGTGACCAGTTGCACTCACCAACTTTGTCTTATGTGACCAAAAGCACTCACTAACTCTAAATTGGCTCAAAATAGCAGTGAGAAGTGATCAGTTTCCTTGTAATGAGATATATAATAAACAGTTTTGAGTGAATTGTTGATAATATGCACACAATCAAGTGTGTTTTGTACTCATTTATTTCTGTTTAAATTTCTCTACGATAGAAAAATTGATTGATGTTACAAAAACTCAATACACTCAGCGGAGAGCAAGTCAGAATGACACTAATTTAGACCAAATGAGTGCGCTGGAACAACATTTCTATGGAAAAGTGAGTTACCTCGAAATTAGAATTGGAGAGAGTTAGTAAGTTAGAATGACACTCGGTACGTCATTAAGCAAGTTTCAAAGCTTGCAATACTTTCTCCTCCTAAATTTCACTCTTTCTTTCCAACTTCAGCCCCTATTAACTCCAAAAAATTTACGTAACCCTGCACAGAGTTTTCAAGTTTCAGAACAAAATTGCCAGTTCCGAAACCCAAAATCATGAAAGCTCACACTCTAACACCCATTTCTAAACCAAACGCCTCTGCATAGAGTTTTCAAGTTTCACAACAGAATTCCCAACTATATATGAAAGCTCACACACTAACAGTCATTGTCAAACCTCGAAACAATCAAACTAATATGGGTTAGTACCTCAAAAGTCAAAACTACTACAAAAATATATACTAGAAAAATAACAAAAAAATCTGATCACAAATGGAGAGAGAGCAAAGTTAGCATGACATGAGGACAAAATTATGTCATTCCCAACGTAAGCACCTATGTCACTCTAGTCAAATTTTTGTCAACAACTGCCTGTAGTACGTCAAACTAGAAACTGTGTCAACATATAGTTATACACAAACCTTGCACATGAATCATATATACAAAGAGCTCGCAAATGAATAGATACAAACCTTGCAAACCTTGCAGATGAAAATATGGCAAACCTTGCAGATGAAGAATGACAATTACGCAAAGCTTGCAGAGTGAGTGAATGATAATTATGCAAAGCTTGCAGAGTATTAAGTGAGTTGAGGAAAAAGGCAATGAAGTAAAGGGAGATATTTGAGTAAGGTTAGTGGAGAAATGCGACGACACTTGTTCGATTGTGAATGAGGAATGAGCTCACCGCTGCAACATTTGAATCAATAGTTTGCTTTAAGTGTTGCTTTTAGATGCACAAGAAAGTCATGAGTTAGGAAGAGTGTTGAGATCGCCGGTGTTAAACCAGTAGCAGAAATCGATGGGTTCCAGGGACTTTGGTCATGATCTTCGGCGGTATTAAAGAAATCATGCGGATCGTGTGCATTCGTCAGCTTCTGCGTTACCGGTTGACTTGGCTTTCTTTCTTTAGCTTGTGTTTAGTTTATACAATTCCCACGCGGACCGGCTGCTGCACGTGGTTGACTGTTCCCGTGTTTCTCATTTTTTAAATTGTTTTTAGATTTTTTGTTTTGTTTATCAAGTTTTTTCAAATTTTTTAATTTTTGGGTTACAACCGCTACTAAGTTAACAGTTGGACTAACAGTTTTTAACAATTGGGCTGGGGATTAAATCACTCCAGCTCCAGTATCACTAAAACTTCATTGACATTTGGGAGTTGCGTTGGGAGTTGTGTTGGGGAGCTGCATTGGGAGTTGGGTTGGAAATTTGAGGTGCTTTTGGGTTTTAACTGGGGGCTCCACAAGGAGAGTAGTTTCAATTTTTGGTGAAAAAGTCTCAGTTGTGGTCCCTTCTTCCTTGGTTGACAAATGGTACTCACTACAGTAGTAGAAACGTTGTCTGCGTAGACTAGCAAAAAGATTCACTAGAAGACCCCACATGATGAATTAAAGTATTAGACTTAGTTGGGTATGGTTCTTTAGTGTGAGCATAATAGCCTCTGTGACTGTTGCCTCCTTCCAACATAATGATGTGGAATATCCCACATCATTTCATTCGGGCCTAATGAAATGATGTGGGATATTCCACATCAAATCACTAGCTATGGAGGCACGTGGCATTAAGCAAGAGCAATCAACCATGGTGAACATACTTAATCGAAAGCACTCATTCAATCACAATTCAACAGTGTTTTGTAATTGTTTATTTGATTCAATAGTTCATTCAATTAAAAATCATTGATCTCTCCATATATAAAGGTGGATGAAACTAAAAGGCAGTCTCTTTGAAGGCTACTGAATGTTATGAGTAGGGGGTGTTTTTACTAGTGTTTATTGTGTTTGATGCAATCTCCCCTCATTGTTCAATTCATCCCCAATTCAATGATCCCTTGTGTTGTCGTTGGTTGGGTTAAGTTTGATTGAAATTAAAACACTCAAACTGGTTGAAAATTGGTAATATTGTGTTTGACAGAAACTCCCCTCATTGTTCAATTCAATCAATCCAATCCCTATGCAGTCATTGGTTGGGTCAGTTTGGTTGCAAACAGTCAACTTGGTTGAAAAACTTAACCCAAATATAGCTCAACTTAACTCTTGTGTAACTCCCTACTTAGTAGACGTGCCATTTGTTGGTACATGTGTAACTGACTTAGAAATCTACTTTCAACAAATTGCAAAATTTGTAGTGTGCAAAAGCAAGAAATAAAATGTTGTTTACGAGGTTGTTTATCATGACAAATTGCTAATTGAAAAAAAAAGTAGCATTTCGAGTAGCATTTGGAGGAAATGTTGATTACACCAAAAAAAAAACAATCATTTATTTGAAGGAATAAAGAGAATTTGGAGTAGGTACTAGCATTTATTCCAAGCTTTTCATTCAAAATTTACACATATTGGGGCATTTGCTATATTTTTGAAGATTCTCTAAACCTTTACATATAATGTTCTATAAGGCACCATCACCTAAAACAAATAATTGGTTGAAATTTAGCAGTTTGTGAAAATGATTTGAAGAAAAATTTACTTTAACCCCTAATTGCCTAGAGTCCTCTCCAAATTCGGCAGTATAACAAAGATGCATTATAAAATGCAACTTAGAGGGACATTTTGAACTTGATCTATGAATAAAAGTTGTACAGTCATTATGAATTTTAGATTTTATCCATACAATTAGATCTATGATTGCTATTATCAATAATTTTGTATAATATTTGAAACATGAAATTCAAAATTATTTTGTAATTCAATTACAAATAAGATATTAACAATCTATAGATGACTTTTTTGTGATTGGTTGAAATGTAATACTCTAAGTGTAGTGATTTTTGGAGATTTTTTTGTTGCTTAATTTTATCAGTTGACTTTTTCAAAAGCACTTTTGTACTGAAATCTTTGAAATTTTCGGTGAATCAATACAAGATGAAATGAGGCATAAAAATTTCACAAATCATCCCCTTTCTAATCGGATCACACATGCATGAAGCTAACTTTCCATAGAATCTATAGTAAAAAAATAGGCAAAAAATAAATAAATTCATAATATTCTGAAAGAAATCCCAGTAATAGAAAAAATCCTACATGATCTAGAGGCAAAAAAAAATTGGATTTTTTTTCATTGAAAAAAAACATCCAAAGTCTACTTAGAAAAAACACAGCTCACAGCCACCATGATTTTTGAAAAGAATCCTAGATATAGAAATGGGTTTGCGTGATGTAGTGCAAAAAAAATTGAAAAAATAATTATATATACATAGCAAAAAATTCCCATTCAATGGTTACATTCCTTTATAATTATCAAAAAATTCAATTGCTTGCATCAAGACTTCCAGGTGGTTTGGTGGTTTAGAGTACGGTTTGTAGATGGGAGGTCTCGAGTTTGATTTTGACCACCAGCGATAGGGCCCGGGAAACCGTGGTTGGCTCCACCGTGGTCGGGGTAGCCCGAGTAGTTGGACCAGGCAACCCATATTTTAAATAGAGTTCAGTGAAGAATATTATATGTGTTGGTTACAAAATTAAATAACAATGAACTAAAATTTATTAAGAACATTAGCTAAAGCCCATTTGTGGTCTTTTTGTTTCTCATCCCTAAAATTTTATTTTGGCATTTTTTTTCAACTATTGTAAGAAGAACATGAATTTTAAAGCATTGCCATGACCAAAAACCCTCAAATTTTAAACTTGAAACCTCCGCACTTCATTAAAGCACCATATTTGAACCCACAACCCATCGATGGTCATAAGTGTAAAATAAACCACCCTAATTTTGCCACTTATGTATTGGTGTCTTACATTTAATTCAAAAAAATTACCAATAAAATGACTTTCAAATTGTGACACAAATAGGGCAATTTACCATAAATTTGGTCGTCTAAAAAAATAAAGGGGAAACCAAATTTATTAAAAGTATTGTCAATCAAATCAAATGAGATAATGTATTTTTGAAGACAAATAGTTACTTCAATTCAAAAAGAAGTGAATAGAATCTTTTTAGAAGTACATGTATTATAGATTTTTGAGATTCCCACCACTACTAATGTAGTTCAATATTTGTCACAGTCTCCAATAAAACCGCGTTAGCATTGGAATATTTGGCGAAAGGACGTGGTGATGATTTTAAAAAGTGAACTAAGTGGTTGATATTGAAAGGCATTGGGTAAGTGGGTCCTTTGGAAGAAGAACACATCTTTCATTTCAACACAATTTATTTTTTAACAACATACCATAAAAGTTGTGTCATTGTTGGGCACGACTTGGTCGAGAATGCTGAGAGCTCTGAAGCGCCGTTAGGCTGATACTTGGCGGAGGCTTGCACTGGTGTCCATGTGATTGTTTGCGCTGTGTATCCAAGCTATAAAGGTGATTCCGAGCTTGGTCAATCTTTGCAATTAACTTACGTTGTTTGTAACAAGGGGTTGCTTGTAGATCCAGATCTGTGTGTATTGATGCAAAAATTGTAATCTGACGTTAAAAAAGCAAGCATAGGGAGCAAAGTGGGATGCTTTGTAAGTGTTGGAACGAGATCCTTAGCATCCGGGTGCTTAGGAACTGCTGCATTAGCATTACAGATCTGGAACTCGCAAGCCAGCATTACACACCTCAGTCTAGCGAGTTGCAGTAACCAGATCTCACTTCATTTGCGTCACAGGTAATAGATCCGCCCAGTATAGCTTCCCAATCTTCCTGTTCTTCCAACTCCTGCGACTTATTTGATAGATCGCTCTGTTATCCGCATTAGCTCATCCCCTGCCCTACCGATCCATCTCCGTGTCCCACCTGACAGCTAACCAGATTCATAGAAGTCTGGAATAGTGCTATATGCAGCACTAGCACCAGCTCGCGCTCTTTGCTTGTCCTCAAAGCTAGCAGATCTATCTCAGCTGGATCTGCCACACGTTCATGCGGTTCGCATCATCAAGCAACGGAACCATCTCAGAAGCTAGTCAACTCCTACAGCAGATCGACCAATCAAATCCTTGCCCAAGACTCCTGGTCCAAGATCGCGCCGCACCTTACTCAACCCAGCTTCATCTCAAGATACGCATCATTCTAGCAAGGCTAGTGTATCTCCTATCTTTTTTACAGTTTATTGATTGATTTCTTTTGCTTCTCTACTTGCATCTGTTTTCTGTTTCTGTCTCTTCAACCCTCTCCTGCTTTCTCCAAGATCTCACATTTTTCTCCTTGTTAGTAGAGAGTATCGTTGTCCCAGTTGTAGATCTTGGAATATCCTATCTAGCTTCAACTCTGCATCAGCCGGGAAAACTTCACCAACCATAGCAATCTTCCCGGCTCAAGCTCAGATCTGCCACCACTCAAACAACCTCAGCACCATCTAGCCGCGTGACCACCGCAGTTTCAGATCGACTTCAGCCTCAGAGTCTCTTACGTCAATTTAAGTAGGTGGCATCCCCCTTCTGGCTCGTGGTGACCCAACAAGCATAGCAGTAACCCAGCTTCAGCCCGCAGCCCAAAAGTTAGCAGAGTAGAGGCATCGTGCCATATTCACTACTCTGCTAATCATCACCGGATGCACATTGGCTCGGCATTCATCTGCCCGTCAACTTGTCAAGCTGAATCTGCACCAACAGTTCCAAAAAGGTAAGCATTCTCAGATGTTCCCTTTCTTTGTATGTTTTTTTTGCAAAAAGAATAATTATGTCTGCAATAGGAGAGGTAGCCATGGTAAGTTCCTTCACCTATCCCCTCACTGCTGTCATTCCCTTCCCACTGCCATTTACTTGTTGCCCAATTTCCATAAAACTCTTGTCCTGTGCTTTACAAACTAACCATAGAGACCATCGAGGCCAACATGAACACTAGCGAGAATGACTGGCCGAGTCTAGAGAATCGACAGTCTGCATCGATCTTCTGCCCTGCAGAAGGTCGACAAGAGACTGACATGGACGTGGATGCTCTATCGACCAACTTGAAGAGAATCCTCGAAGCAAAAGCAATCAAGGAAGCCAAAAACGACAACATCAAGAAAAACAAGAACGACAAGTCGCAGCCCACCACTGACCTTGATGAAGACACGGTGATGTTCGGCGATGACACCGGCGCCGGAAGTGCTCGCACCCAAGCCGCAGACCAAAGCACAAAAGAACGGAGCCGCAAAGAAGTTGCCAACGAAGCAATCGACAGCCAAACTAGCGGCAAAAACCGAGTCCACCGAAACCCTAAAGAGACGCTGGGAAGCGTCGACCAATCGCGAAGTCAAGCCAGCGGCAAACAAGGCAGAAGCAGTAGCAAACAAAACGCCGCAAGCGCCAATGATCGCGGAAGGAGCATCAGCAAACCAAAAACGAACAACGGCAGAGATTGCAGCAGGAGCATCAGCAAAAAAGGGCTGAGCAACAACGACAATCTCACCAACAACACCGGAGACAACAACAACGTCGACCCCAGCGGCAACAAAAGCAACCCCGACACGGCTAACTACAGCAACCAGAAGAAGGCGACTGCGACAAAAAGCGACACCACAGCAGGGTCGCGAGACAAGGGGAAGGCCGCAGCAGAGTCGAGAGACAAGGGCACATCGGGAGCGGGAGGCAAGAACGACTCCGCGACAGGAGCGAACAAGAAAATCGAAATAGAAACTGGAGCGCACGAAGAGAACAACGAAGCAGATGACGACGGGAGCAACAGCGACACAGATAAAGAATTAGAAGAAGACGCCTCAGACTCCGTAACCCCTGATAAGGTAAACCCCTCTAACATCCAACATAAGAACGTGGAGCTTGGGCCACGAAAGCCAATTTTTTCGCTTGGGTTTAGCCATATGGAAAGGCTTGGCAAGGAAAATGAGGAAGATATAATTTTTATGGACGAAACCCTAGAAGACATGGTAACTAGGGGTATCATTAGAGAAGAAGCCATAGAAGCTCGTGAAGCAATCGTGGCATACCCACACACCCCACAAATCCTCTACCCTAAAGAAAGGGAAGATGGAATTGTGGGGCAACATTTTAACCTCACCCAAATACCATTTAACATACCGGTTAACCCCGATACCGGTCTAGCTCTCGATTTTCACATTGAGATTCACTTTGAAATGCATTTAGAATGCCCAGTTCTCCATGATGAAGCCAAAACTATGATTTCTAATAGGCTTCATGACATGAACATTCCTCTTGGCCATGGGATCATAGATCCCATGGTGGTGCTTTGTTATAGTATCAAGAGAGGGGGGCAAAGGGGAGTTTGGAGTGGAGTTGTCAAACTCCACCTCCAAAACCCTGAAATTGACGGCATTAAGTTGCTTCAAGGGCTCCGCCGTTTTGTCCTCTACTATGACACTACACTATAAGAAACCCGTGTTTTTTGTGATGTTCTGAAAAAATGCGTCGTGTTTTTCTCCTGTCATCATATTAGTCGCTTGTGTCTCGGCGAACGTAAGGATGTCCACGCGGTACTTTGCTACAGTTGCCAATATGGTCTGTCGGTCCACCCGTGTGTACCTCAAAACGCAAAGATGTTAGCAGAAACGTGCCCGTTCCGTAGGACGTCTCGCAGGACATCCTGGGCGACGCAAAACTTCCACGTCGGCAAGGCAATCCCGTTTCACCAAGGGTAAGTTTGGAAAAGTTACTGGTGTGCAAGGTAGAATGCAGCCCGGCTGTAAAAAAAACAGCATAATGGGCAGCGGTTTGCAAGAGCAAAAGGAAAAATGCATCGTCTTATTAAATACTCTTTATTTTTTTCCCGTTTTAATGTAATTTTATAATACCACTACATTTAGAATATTCATTTTATTTTCATTATTTTGCACTCTCAGAATTTGTCATTTGTCAATTTCTTATAATAGTCTTAAATAATAATATTTTAATGATATTATTATAATATATTAATAATACTGAATATTTTAATAATAAAATAAAATAAAATAATATTAAAATATATTATATTATATATTAAATTCATTTTTTACATTAAAATATTAAAATATTATTATTTTAATATTAAAATATTATTAAAAATGTGTTGTTGCGAAAAATAGACTTTTATAAAATACTATGATTTTAAAAAATTTATGGTACAATATACACGTGGACATATTATTCATTTCAGAATTTACAATTCTTCATCTACATGGCAAGCAAAATTCCACGTCGGACGAGCTCACACATCATACTATTCACGATGGCGAGAGTAACGTCCACATGTTTCGGTGGACATCTTCTAGTATGTCCGCGATGACGTCCAGGAAACGCAACGATGTCCCTAGCAGAAACGTCCACTATGTGTCTCCAGACGTCTCAAACGGTGTCTCTGTAGACATCCTTGAAGACATCCGAAACAACATCAAAGAGAACGTCCATATGCATTCATGTCTCACTCGATGTGCGAGGTGTCTCAAATGTCATCCGTAATGGCGCACTCCGAACGTGTGCTATGACATCCCGGCAGACATTTGTATGTTGTTGGTGACATGTTCGCGACGACATCCGCGACGATCGGGCCAGCGTCTCTAACATTGTATTCATGGATGTCCAGAGGGATGTCCCATTAAACATCTGCGACGACTTTCCTGATGCTGCAGGATGTCTTGGCAGAGACGTCCACTATGACACGGTAGAGGACGTCGTTGACGTCGGCGATGACAGCGCACGATCACATACGACACAAAATAGGACGTTGTCGAGATCGTCCAGTGGAACACTTAGATGTCTTATGGAACGCAGCAGTATCTCTGAGGCTGAGACGTCATGTATGCTTCTGCAAAGCTCACAAAGGGTGTCTCTCTAAACATCCGTGAGAATGCATCGGAGAGTACATGTGATCGAGACCTGTGGATGCACAAATGTCTCAGGCGATGTACGCGTTCTCTCAGGGGTCATCCGTGATGGCGCGCTCCATACGTGTGCTAGGACATCCCGGCATGCATCCGCATGTTGTTGGTGACGTGTCAGCAATGATATCTGCAAGAGACGGGCCTCCATCTCCATAGAATCGTTTGCGTGGGATGTTTGCTGTGATGTCCAACCTTACATCGCCGCAGTCATCCAGCAAGCACGTATGTGTGTTTGTTGAGACGTCCATTACGACACGGCAGAGGACATAGCGGACGTCCATAATGACATGGCACACCACATCCGTCACAATCGCAGACATCAGACATATCATCCATCGGAACGGTGGGTCGTCTCACTCAACATAGGTGGATGTCTTTATCTGTAACGTCCAAGATGCTTCTGCAGACGTCACATACAGTGACTCTCCGGACATTTGTGAAGACATCGAACGCCAGAGACAAAACCATGTCCAAGCACGGATGTCTTAGATGACATACAAGATGTCCGAGAGGTCATCCGTGATGGCGCGCTCCAAACGCCTCGTGGGACATCCCGCCGTACATGAGCAAGTTTTTGATGACGTGTTAGCGATGACATCCGCAACGACGGGGCCCGCGTCTCGATCATTGTGATCAAGGATGTCCATACGGATGTCTCATCAAACATTGCCGTATACATCCGCCATGTATCAGGGCGTCTTCGGAGAGACGCCCAATGTGACACGTTAGAAGACGTCACTCACGTCTGCGCTGACATTGCACAAGCACATACGTCACACTGCAGGACGTCCCCGATAACGTCCCCCGTGACTGCTAAACGTATCCCTGAACATAGCTCTATGTCTCCAGCTTAAACGTCCGGGATGCTGTTACAGACATTACAAAGGGTGTCTCTGTAGACATCCGTATGACATCATGCGCAACATAAGAGAGAACGTCCGAGCACGACTCTCTCAGTTGATGTACGCAATGTCTCAGAGGTCATCCATGACGCTCCGGACGTGTCTTGTGACATCATCTTGTTCATGCGTATGTTGTAGAAGACGTGTCAGCGATGACAACCGCAACAAGCCGACACTGATGAGGGCCGCGGTAATATTGGGCGAATACCACTTCTCCTCCACTCTTTCCTTCCACTGAGACACATCGTCCTGTTATACATCTTCTGCACCATACGTTGCGGAGCCTTCTTCGTTTAATCAGCCCAACCCACTCTGGGATCAAGGTCCTTCGCATACGGACTGGACGTCCGGCCTTTTCCACGATCGTACGTTGCCATTTCGCCATCCAGATATCCATAGTCCTCAATAGTGATGGGTAGTCGCTCGTGCTTCACGTACGTCATTGCGTCCCAATTATGCGACGACATGTGACCCGTCTCATTGTCGTACTTGCACCTCATGAAACTTCGATATCAAAAGGCGCCTTTGTAGGCTCAAGCCACATATCACACGAATCATGCAAATCCCTTTTTCTTGAATATTTAACCCCAACAAATTATGGTTTCAAAATGACCAATTCGATTCATCATGTTCTGAGAAATGTGATTCGGATGGTATAAAAAATTTGCATTCTGTACATAATCTGTACAGACATCCTCTAGCAATGTTACCCAGTCTAAGTAGAAGTTGCCGAGAATGTGGAGGTAATATCTTAGAAAGCAACTGTCAACGAAGTATTGCCGCAGTATAACCTTTACATTAACCTTGTACTATAAGAAACCAACATTTTTGGTGATGTCTTCAGTTATGTCGACGTGTTTTTTTGATGTCTTGGTGCTAGCCATTGATGTCTCGCATGTTGTAGGTGACCTGTCAGCGATGACATCCGCAACAAGCGGACACTGATGAGGGCCTTGGTTTAGGTTTAGGGCAACGGCCTCATCGTCGTATCTGCAGCCTACGACATGTTAGCGATGACATCCGCAACGAGGGAGCCCGCCTCTCAGACATTATTTTTAAGGATGTTGGCATGTTGGTCCCAGCCTCGGGAGGAGCACTCCCTTGTATATTTTGCATACACGTGCGATAATGATCTATTTATTTGGGGGGTTATTTACCTTGCAAAAAAATATTATAAGGTGATGGTATTTTACATGCAAAAAGCCTGAGAATATTATATGTGATGGTATTTTACATGTAAACATGTTTCACTTTTTAAAGATCCCCTATTTTACATGTACATTTTTTACAAAATTTATCTACAATAAATATATTGGACCCTATTTTTTATCGCACGTTGTTTCTAAAATTTTTGCCAATGAACCCCTCGAGGTCCCAGCTTGCATCGCTGCAAATAACTGCCATGCAACGGTGCGTGTTTGCCGAGACGTCCATTGTGACACGGAAGAAGACATAGACGTCGTCCACAATGACAGGGCCATGTTCAAACGTCAGAATTGAAGACATCAGCCACAACATCCACCATAACGGTTTGACGTCTCAGTGAACATAGCTGGATGTCTTCATCTGAAACGTCCAAGACGCGTCTGCAAAAATCAGAATCAGTGTCTCTCCGAACATCCATAAAGACATCCAACTTCACATAGGAGACATCGTGCAAGCACGGATATAATTGTAGACGTATTAGATGTCTGAACAGTCATCCGTGACGGTTGAAAGAACATCCTCTGAGACATAGGACGCGCCATAGGACACAACGGATAAGCACGTCTGTCGCAGTCGATGTACACAATGTCTCAGCGGTCACAACACAAACGTTCACCGATGTCTCAGACGATGTACGCGATGTTTTTTGAGACGTCCTTGGCGACATGGTTTAGGACATACATGACGTCCGGGATGACCTATCACGAGCACATACGTCACACTTGGAGACGTCACAAAGAACGTCCAAAAGAATGCGAATACATCTTTCTGAACAGAAGTTTATTAGAAAAATGTCTATATGAGGATGCACTGTATTGTCCATGTGGTTGAAGTTTGCTACGTTGAATCTGTACCTGTTACATTCAATGTTGGCGACTCACACATTACTTGAGGATTTAACCCATAGAAATGAGCAACACCGTCATGCATGGTATAGTTCACCATATTGAGGAAATTCAGAGTTCTGAATTATCATGCCTTTTGGTGCACATTTGGGCACATTGTGCATTTCATTGAAAGAAATACTCCCTCCGTCTCACTAAAAGACCGTGGTTTGGTAAAATAATCTGTCTCAAAATAAGATTGTCCTTTGGTGTATTAATAGCTAATCAATGATGCCAACACATGCCAATTCCCTGAAGGCGAATGTCCTCTGGACACATCAGGCAATGCAAGGCGAATGAAAAGACGAAACCGCATAATCCAAGTCAACAGTGTTCTGGGAAACCCAAAATAGAATTGCCCTCAAAATTTCCCATATTAAGGAATCCACGGTCTTTTAGTGAGACAGAGGGAGTAACTTTTAATCCCCTTTAAAAAATATTTAGAAATATCACAATGGAAAATGAAGTGCACTAATTTTTAAATTTATGTATTTATCAATGATAGAATTAAATCTGAGTTTGTCTAAATGATTTAATTTGGAGGATTTTGAGTATAAAAACTCCCGTTCTACTACCACTTTGAACAATATAGTTAAACTTTGAATGTAAATATTGTTCATTTTTGGTTCTTTTTGGTTCATTTCAATAATTTGGAAAAACTTGGAAAAATGTGGAACATATTTCTCTTCACATATTTGTAAATTGGAAAAATTTATATTTGAAAATTCCATCGACAACCTTCTTTTCTCTTTCATAATTTCCATATGGACTTTTGTACTACAACAAGGCACTAATGTTTTAAATAAACAACAATTTGGACTGCATGTTTGTTATTTTTCACCTTTTTCTTGGCATTGGTATAAGACATCTCTTAGTTGTAGTAGTTCAATTTTTTTTACTTTTACCATCAATTTCTATTTATGAAGTTCTAAAAGATTAAAAAGAGGAGCAAAGTTTTGCATTTTGACAAACAAGTGATGAACCATACCATGCAAACACCCGTACTCATCATCGAACTTTCATCATATTCATTACAATTTCTTTTTAAAAAAAAAACTTAGGTACTTTCAAAAACTTCATATTTCTTAATATACTTAAAAGCATTTAGACACAAGTGTAAGATGTTTTATTTGTCTAAAAATAAAATTGTGCTTGTATCAGATTTCATTTGATTAGAAACTTGTAAAAATTTCTTTTAACAAATTTTAGACAAGTAAAACAGTTTTAGAAAAACAAAATGTCTTAGTAATATGAAGTCTTTAAGTTTATCTGAGTGCAATATGAATTCAAAAATTACAGTCACTAGCAAACATTGGAATGTTTCGAAGGACATCAATGATGACATCCAGCTGTCCATGAAGATGTCTAAGAGGACGTCCATGAAGACGTCTAAGATGACGTCCATGTGTCACTGCAAACATCGACTGGGATGATTTTCATCGAGTTCACTGGATGAACAGAGGCGGCTAGGGTTAGCTGCCGCAGCCAAAGTTAGGTCATGAGACCTTTAAGAGGAATTAGAGGCGAGCCATGTGGGTCATTTTTGCCTTCATTTTTCCAAGAAGTTAGAGTTTAGAGTGTAGAGGTTTTCAAAAGTGTTGATATCTATTTTTAGACTGATTGTTTTCCTTTTTCTCTCTAAGTGGACACAAGTGAGGATGCTACGTGGCTTCGGAAGTGTGGCGGCGACGCCGACGAGGTCAAGGACGGAGGGGGGGGGGGGAAATTTGATGAAGAAACTGGTGTTAGTGGATTTCAAAGGCATCTTCTATGACACTATGAAGAAGGTGTTGTTGGGGAGGTGGAAGGGGATGATCCATACGCGACGGGGGAGGAGACACAGGCGTCTGAAGCGCAGACCGAGCAGGTAAAGTGATAGACAGTGTGCTTTGAGCATTAGGGAGACGTCACCACGTTGTTTCTGACGTCTACAGGAGCATTGCCGAAACGCATAGACGTGTTTTGTAACATCTCCGCGTCCTCTGTAACATCATGTGGACATGATGACGAACACTGCCATGTTTTAAGAAACGCTGGTAGGCAATGGAGGTTTACATTTTGAGCACTGTGAATGCGGTAATCGTCAGTGTAATGAGTATGAAGTGTAAAGCATCCAGAAGTCGAAATGCTTGTCTGTCATATTGCCACGGTTGCAAGTAAGCCAGGTAGGATGAAGTGCAGGAGGCCTTGGAAACTCCGGGGGGGGTCCACGGGATATGAACGCCGCATGACAAAGGTCTTGGCAAAGACACCTAAGCCTACGGGACTGTCAAAACCGGGTAAGACCGACACACCGAAGCCGTCGGGAACATCCAAAGCGAGCAAGCCAGATGCAACGAAGCCCGCGGGACTGTCCAAATCTGTGAAGGCAGTCGAGAAGGTTGGCAATGTGTAGTTGCACATAATGTTTGCACTTGCATTTTGGAAATAATGTTTGGAACTAAACCGTCACGGTGGGCAATGTAATGTACAGTATGCAATGTTATAGGACCCTAAACATTGTCCTTCACAATATACAAAGACATAGAATATGAAGAGTCCCTAAACATGCTATCATTTCACAAGTGCAGGTAGGCACCTCAAGAAGAGCGGAGGCGGCCAAGAATAAATGACGAAAGACGTTTCTGGAGGTGGGTGGGTGAGTGCAGCTAAACCATCGTAACCCTAAACGTGGTGCTGACTTAGTGCAAGAGGGATTAACGGTGGCGCACGACAGTGATGTTTTGGAGGACGTCGTCGAAGACGTCAGCTAAATCACGTTGACGTCTGCAGAAGCGTCGGGGACGTCTCTTCCAACATCTCCAGAAACTTGTTGCCACATGACATAGCGTGTATAGTACAATGTCAAGCATCCATGTTGTTTGTTATAGATTCAGAGTAGGGGTACGCTGATATGAACGGGGGGACCGAAATTGATGGCGAATACATCTTCAGCCTCTCGAATTAATGCAATTGAATTTGGTCATGTATCACTTGTTTAACCGCATGCTATGTTGGCTTGTCGAACAGGTGCAGCGATGGACAAGTGAGGAGAGGTGTGAAGGTCATAGGGGAGCACTGACATGAAGCGATGACAGGGACATGACTGAAAGACGTGTGTGGGTACTACAGGGATGTTGTCGGTTGTCGTATCAATAGAGGTGCATTTTGTGCTATATGAGGTCACAAACAATATTGTTATCACTTTTTCACATTGATCTTACAATGTGTTATAGATATGCAATGCGAAAACGTATACGTGACTCGCAACCGTGAATCCTGCATTCAATTGCAGCACTCTGCAGTGACACGACTGTGTGCTCAGGGAGACCAGTGAACGTTTTGAGTGATGTATTGTAGAACGTGTGGAATATGACATGGGGATGTGTAGATGGTACACCGCAATGTCTCCTCGAATGTTCTTATGCTGACATGAGCATGCGACGTGAGACGTCTACGTGTAACAGAGAGTGTCTTTTGAGGTACGTCCTCCATGGCACGGGGATGCTATGTAGAACTACTGTGTGATTATAATGATGTAATCGAAAACAATTGTTGAGTGACATGGGGATGTTTTATGGAAGCACTATGTGATGACAATTATGTCATTGTAAGACGTGGTGCATGACGTCGAGACGTTTTCTCGGACGACTCGGTGATCATGATGATGTCTCTTATAATAATTGTGCAGTGAATAGGTGATATTTTATGGGACGTCTGTGTGATGAGGCTCGTGTTCTTGTAAGATTTGTTACATGACGTGGGAATGTATTCTCGGACGTCTGGGTTATCATGATGACGTCATTCATAAAGCAAGATACGTGACATGCGGATGTTTTGTGGGATGACTACGTGTCGAGGTTTATGTCTAAGTTCTGACATATACAAGACGTGGGGATGTTCTCTCGGACGTCTGTGCCACCTTTATGATGTCTTTCATAACACGTATCACTTGACTTGCGGATGTTATGTGGGACAACTACGTCTCATCGCTGACGTCTCGGTTGCACGTCGCCCAAGACGCGGAGATGTTTGATGAGCCGACTTCAGAAGACGTGACGATGTCTCGCTAAACATTCAGAATTTCTCAGCAGATGTTCATGACGACGTCCTGGAGAACCGTCGGACGTCTACGTTGAAACGTCCGCGCGGCGACTTTCGTCAGCACATACTACGCACTGATGTTTCTTATAGCGTGGTCACATCTTCGGAAACACCGTAAATTACACCATGTGAGCAAGTCCATGTCTCAGACGATGTGACGTTAGACGCGCTGACATCCGTGGAGACATCTGCGATCACACACCCACTCCCCACGTGCAGGGGACAAAGACGTACTTTAGGACATGCCCATGTCAACTGTAACGTCGTTTGCCACATGGCGATGTCCAACAATACGAACATGAAGACACAGTACGCGACGAGCCGTGACATCGAGGCGGACATCTCGCCATCAGCGCGTGATGTCTCGCAAAACACAGCCGTGTCCCCAGGGACGTCCTAGCGAACGTGACGCTAGAATGAAAACCACACAGACCTCTGCTGACGTGGCACGCCACGTCAGCATTTCCCTCCTCCACGTCAGATTTTCCCGGGTCCACGTCAGATGTTCCCGCCTCCCCGTCATCAATTGGCGGGCCCGCGTCCCATTCCACGTCACCACACATTTGGATGAAGCTCATCGCCATGTGGCACTGCCCGAAATTGTGCCGCTTATGTGGCGTCGACGTGGCACTGACGTGGCACCACTTTCTGCCGCTCAAAATGGCCAAAAACATTTTGATGTCCACGCGTTCTCCGAGACGTCACTGGACGTTTTTTCGTGTTACACATGTTTCTACGTCCGGCCAATGTAAACAGGGATGTCTTCATGACACCGAAGACATCTTTTTGAACATCACAGAAAACACGGGTTTCTTATAGTGCTATTATCGAAAACTCTAACCATCCTTGCACAAAAAAGTTTTTGGGCAAGGTTTGTAAGAAGTTTCATAACGTCGCTAGGAATGATAGTCTAACGGTTAAGATTAAGAGTGATAACCTCTTAGATACCACCGCTAGCTTCCTCTTTTATGACATCTTGAGGAATAGCTTCCTCAAGAAACATCACTTCGAAGTCATGGATGTCCAAAAGAAAACGCATGAATGTCATGTGTTCATTCTTGCACCCACACCTAACCAAGCCGATAAGATTAGATTGCATCATGTGGCCGCTAATCACGAGGTGATTATGCCACAAAAATAAAGGTGTTTAACACATCACGTATCTCTCCCGAGGCCAAGGCTAAGAAAGATGCCTTGTCCCTCACCCTTTCTTACCTCCCAATTTTGATGTCGGTGGTTGACACCACCGAGGCGATCATCAAAACCATGGAGAGCAAGAATGTTGCCTCCGTGTGGTTTCATAGGAAAGTGGGTAATTTGCACAACGGTAGTGCAAACGTACAATGCACGAACCCTATCATTTATAGGTCCTTTGTGAACAAAACTTTTGTGATTGGTGGTCACTATGTTTTCTTTGCACCGCATCGTAGGAGTCTTGATGGCATTGAACCCCCCACTAAAGAATTTGTGGAGAAGTGGGATTTCAATGATATCAATGTGGCATTGGTAAATACCGTTACCACATTGGTAACGGCAACCCCTTCTATCACCAAAGATGATGTGAAGAAAATTTTGAAGGAAGACATGAAAACAATATTGGAAGACAACAACAAGACCATGAGGGAGGAGAACAAGAAGATGAGGATTGATTTGGAGGTGTCTATGGAGAAGAAGATGAATGAAGAAAGGATCATCAAGGACGCCAAGCACTATGAATTACAAGCAAAGATTGATGCCGTACACAAGAACATTATGCTAGCAATCCAACTATCCAAGGACTTGGAGACATCAAGGGCAGTGCTTCTCGCCCAACCATAGAGTATTCAAAAAATGTAGATTGAAAAAAGTCCAAAGAGTAGAATACAGTGTATTTTTATACTTCATAGTATTATTTCCTACTTCATACTTTATACTATATATTTTTCAGTATTTATCTGGAATACTATCTAGTATTATACAGTATAGAAATATCAAATACATATACATACCTTTTTGGTATACATATACTGTAATACTATACACCATATATAAAAAGGTATATACTAATACCAAAAAATACATATACGTTTATACAATACTATTGTGTACAAATACCAATACAAATACCCATACAAAAATCAACACCAAAACAAATACCAAATCCAAAATTAATACCAAAAACAAAAACAAACCAAACAACCATGACAAAATAAATAAAAACAATCAACATACAAAATACATAACACATAAAACAAAAAGAAAAAATACACAACCCAACAAAAATAAAATCAAACAAAATAAATAGACTCGGCCTAACGGCCTCGTTAAAAAAAACACTATCAAACACAATGGACTCGGCCTACCGGCCTCGTCCAAAATAGACAAACAAAAAGGAGAAAAGAAAAAATAGCCCAAATAATCCATACTTGGAATACTTGGGGTCCCCAGACCCCAAGTAACTGAATTAGGACAATACATTAATAGACTCCACAACATATCAAATAGTCTACAAAACACAAAAAAAACAAAGACAATATATAAAAATATTAAAGTAAAAATCTATAATAATAGAAAAGAAAAAACAATAGTTAAAAGTACTAAAGTAAAATCTATATTAATAGAAAAGCAAAACATACTAAAAGTAACTATAAAACCAAAAAAGAAAACATAGTCCAAAAATCTCCTTTAAAAAGAAACTTTTTGCACCAAATATTACTATTATGTGGGGACATTGAAACCAACCCCGGACCTATGCCTGACATACTAAAAACACATCCACCTACACATAAAAGAAGATCCAAAACATACTTTATACCAAGCACAATTAAATTACAAACAAAATACCAGCATTTAGCAAAACAATTCGCACCTATCATAAATATAACCCATCCAAATCATGCGGAAGCCAGCAACGACTATCCACACATATCAAATTATATTCACCAAAATCAACATCATCCATCACCAATAATCCTATACGCACTGATAGTCACAATAAGTCCATCAAAAGAAACATGTGATCAACTTTTAATACAAATTCCCAACCCTGATTGGACAACATTACTGCTAGAAAGAATATCCTTACTCCAAAATCCACCAGAAAGACACATATTAACTACACATCCATATACAGAATTTACAAACAATAATCAAAACATAATAAACCCACCAAATACAATTCATAAAGAAATATATGCTTTTATTCATCAACATAATGGTCCAATAACCCTTCAAACCATGATCGATGAATTCCCATTCCTCCCCTTCAAATTGTTAGAAGAAACATTAAAAATATATGAACCATTACAAGAATACTCACCCCCCACCACTCCCAGACATACCTATAGTACAACCACAAGAAATTTGTACAACAAACCATAATACGAGATTTATTACGTGGAATGCATCTTCACTAAATACATCCCTTCCAAACCTACAGGAACTAATCAACACACCAGATGAACCCGCTATCATCACAAAACATGAAACCAAAATAACTGCTTCAAAGTCCACCAAATACATACAAAATCTATTTCCACAATACAAATTGATTTTTAACAACACACACGCCCTAACTAGATGCATGCAACAACGAATGCCATACGTACCCGCAAGAGGAGGTCTCCTCACACTAATACACCAAAAATACGCGTATCCCGGCAACATCACCAAAATCCCAACTTCCAAGGAAATATCACCCTATTTACAAATAATAAAAATAGACAATAATCCACTACAAACTTGGCTAATTATTCACATGTATATGCCATCTCATGTAGAAGATACACAATATATACCATTGATCCAACAAAACATAACACAACAAATCAATGCACATCCAAATACCACATACATATTGTGTGGAGATTTTAATAGAGACATAGCACTTATTTGACACAAAAATAATACTGACACAACCCCACCACAAATGGAAGATACTGAATGGAGAACATTTACAAATAATCTCCAATTAGAATATATCCCAATAAACTGCCCATATTCTAGACAAGGGGGTCAAAACTATAATCAAACCAGCCTAATAGATGGATACTATATTAAAACACCAGATAATATTTTATACACATTAACTGCAGACAACGACCACAACCTTAACTCTGACCACTCACCAGTAACACTACACATTAACACATACCACCAAACGCCTTATTAGCAAGACCCATTCCAATAACAAATAAAACAACAAGAATTCTAAACCCCATACCACAAGAAAATATGGAAAAATTCAAAATAGAATATTTTGAAGAAAATGCTCTACAAATAAATGAACTCGTCACAATACTATCAAATGATCAACTAACAGACGTTCAATGGCAAACATCATGTTCAAAACTAGATCACTTGATACAAAAAATATCAGACAAAATCCAAGAAACTTGCAGTGCACCACCACTCCCAACACTAACAAATCACACCTCTCAACAATGAGGATTCTTACCAAGAAAACTACAAAAATCATGGAAAAAACACCTATCCACCTACTATCTAATTAGAAAAACAATTTACACAACAAAAAATACACAAAACTGGCAAACACATCCAATAATTGAAGAATTAAAAACCCATACAAATGTAAACATCCCACCACCCCCAATCTAAGAACATGACCAAATAGAATGGATCCAATCATTAGTAGAAATAGCCAAAACAGCAAAAACACAAGCACGTAAAATTACCACAAAATACACCCAAAGTAGTATAAAAAAGGCAATTCAAAAATACAGACAACTATACGATAAAAGCCCAAAGAAAATAAACAAGAAAGTCTTCAAAAATCAAGAAACACCACCACTAGACCGCATTATGGACAAAAACAACAACATACTGACCAACCCAGAAGACATAGCAAATGAAATCCACATACAACAATCAATTAGCAATAGACCTACAGTACCAACATGTTACTACCAACCCGACCACGCAGTACAATGTACTTGCGGAGTTAGACAATATCCATGGCACGACCTTGATGGTTTTGTAATAGAAAAAAGAGGACATCCACAAACACCACTCTATAAACACTTTGATAAGGAAACATATGAAATGTGTCTTAAAAACCTATCCAATAACAAAATATCAAGTCCTGACAAAATTCCTAACTCAATACTAAAAAACATGCCCGAAAACTTCCAAAAACTACTCTTTTTATTTGTCACTCATTGCTACAAACAAAAACAAATCCCAGCCTCATGGAAAATAAGTTTAACCATACTACTTTATAAAAAAGGAAATCCAGCACAACTGTCAAACCACAGACCAATAGCACTTGCAAACACAATATACAAACTCTTCACCAGTACGTTAACATACATATTATCAGCCTACGGTGAAAAATACCAAATACTACACGATAGTGAAGAAGGATTCAGAGCAGAAAGAAGTACAGCAAGACAATTACAACTCCTCATAGCAGCACTAGAAGATGCAAAATTTACAAACCAGGACATATATCTACTTTATATAGACTTCAAAAATGCATTTGGCTCACTAAATCATCCAAGACTCCTAACTATAATGAAAAACCTTGGATACCCAGAAGATGCAATTATGCTAGTTGGCAACATCTACTCCTATTCAAACACCATTTTTACCGGTGAACACTTTGGTAAAACAAAACCAATAACGATTCAAAGAGGAACCATACAAGGAGATACACTTAGTCCATATCTTTTCATAATTTTTCTTGAACCACTCTTGAGATAGCTACAAAGAGGGGAAAATGGCTACAAATTTGGTACATCAGAAATCCAAATTAGCTTTGCAGCATACAACACGCAATTCGCTATTTATGCACTTGGTCAAGTGCGCTCATTTCATAAACATATTTGACTTTAAAAAAACCGGTGAAAAAGTTCTCTAAAAATCATCAATGTTGTCTTTTTACAATCACTTAAATTGTAAATAAATAATTATTTTAATTACTTTTTAGTCTTATCTTTATCTTTTCTTTCATCTTTTCTTTCATCTTTTCTTTCATCTTTTCTTTTTCAACTTGATTTCTTTCTTGTCTTCTTTTTTGTCTCCCTCTTGTCTTTCTTTTGTCTTTCTTCTTGTCTTCCTTTTTGTCTTCCTTGTCTTTTTTTTCTTGTACTTTTTCTTCAGTTGTGGCCGCTGAACCTGAAACACTGGGAGCAAACCAATTTTTTTAATTTTAAATTTTAAATTTTTTTAAATTTTTTAAATTTTTTTTTTTCGGGTTGGCGATGAGGTGCTGCTGAACCCTAAATGGCAGCCGCCAAAAAATCCAAAAAAAAAAAAAAAAAAAAAAAAGTTTTTTTTTGACTTTTTTGACTTTTTTCAAAATTTACTATTTTTAGCCTCTGGGTGCGCGGCCACGCACCCAAAGACCCTCCCATCTCCCTCTCATCTTCTTCTCCTCTCCTCACATATATAGAGGAGAGGAGAGGGATGGGAGAGGGAGTGGGAGAATGATGAGAGAGACCCTCTCCTATCCCCTATATATATGAGGAGAGGGGAGAGAGATGGAGAGGAGATGAACGTAGAGAGGGAGATGAAGATGGAAAGAGAGATGAAGATGGATAGGGAGATGTAGAGGGAGATGAAGATGTAGGGGGAGATTGAAGGGTCTTTGGGTGCGCGGCCGCGCACCCAGAGGCTAAAAATAGTAAATTTTGAAAAAAGTCAAAAAAGACAAAAAAAAAACTTTTTTTGTTTTTTTTTTTTTTGGGGAGGGGGCGGCGGCCGCCATTTAGGGTTTAGCAGCACCCCACGGCCAACCAAAAGAAGAAAAAGAAAGTTTTTTTTTTTTTTTTTTTTTTTTGGCGGCTGCCATTTAGGGTTCAGCAGCACCTCATCGTCAACCCGAAAAAAAAATACTTTTTTTTTTTCTTTTTTTTTTTCTTTTTTTTTTTCGGTTTGCTCCCATTGTTTCGGGTTCAGCGGCCACAACTGAAGAAAAAGTATAAGAAAAAAAAGACAAAAAGGAAGACAAGAAGAAAGACAAAAGAAAGACAAGAGGGAGACAAGAAAGAACACAAGAAAGAAATCAAGTTGAAAAAGAAAAGATGAAAGAAAAAATAAAGATAAGAATAAAAAATAATTAAAATAATTATTTGTTTACAATGTAAGGGATTGAAGAAAGACAACAATCGTCGTTTTTAAAATAAAAAAGTTAGACCAAAAAAATTATGCGCCCGAGAACCAAGTGCATGATTATATGGCCAAGTGCGTAAATAGCGAATTGTGTGTTATACGCGGACGATTTAGCAGCTATATCAAACAATACAAAATCACTACAAATACAACTAAACAAAATCGACAAATTCTGTGAATGGGCGGGCATGGACTTGGAAGTCACAAAATGCGCCGTTACCGGTTGCCCAAATAAATCCAAAATGCCACCAAACAAATTTAAAACCCACATCACAAACCAAAAAATCAATTACAGAGACCAAACATTACCAGTACTCCATCAAAATGAACCGTATGTATACTTAGGCATACAATTAGTTCCATCACTAAAATGGAAACTCCAAACACATATCACCACAACTAAAATAATAGACCAATGTAAACAATTATCAAAATGCCCTGCCACCATCAAACAAAAAATCAGTATGTTGGACACAGTAATCAGAGCAGGCATAGCCTACAGCTTCTTCGCAGTTACATACTCACTACCAACCATTAGAAAACTTGACAAGAAAATTATTGCAATCCAAAAAACAATATGCGGACTACCTAAAAGCACCGCAAACATAATAACTCAACTTCCTCATGATTTATTTGGACTAGAAGCCTTCTCTCTAAAAAATGCCTACATTAGATGCATTGGGGAACAACTTCGTAATGCACTTAACGACAAAGGAAGACTAGGAATAATATATAAAGGACTTATACAACACATACTTGTCAAAGCTGGAGGTGCCGATTCCATCCCAAGAATTAAACGTCAAGACTGCATTACATCACCAACAACACGTACATTATTCCTTCTAAAAACAGAAGTTGGTATACACCTTAAAAGCACAGAAGAGAATTTTCAACTCAACATGACTGAACTAGAACGAGAATGGCGATCTGCAGTCATAAATGACCTACCACAATTAGACCCAAAACTCTCCATTAAATTATTATATAAATTAATTTACAATATTAATCAAATCATCCTCCCCAATGGCACACAACTAATGTCAGCAGAAGAATTTAAAATATACTATCAAAATCCAACTAAACTAAACAAAAGTGCACTAAACATAGCAGAACAACTCTTCTGTGAACCAAAATGTACCTTAGATTGCCCAAATCCATGTCAAATACACTTACCACCCCGTACACTAAAAGAAAAATACAAAATATATAACCACATATTAATACCTAGAACACCAATAAATCCCGTACAAGTCCCTCAACCTCCACATCAACCAGCCCCACCACAAAACATAAAAAACGATCCCATAAGATTCCCCATTCATACAATATTAAACCACAAAACAATTACAACAAAAGATAAATATAAAATATGTGTTTGTAACTGTGGTTCTAAAAAATTTGTGATTTTGTAGTTGATAATGGTTGATTACGCATAGCTTTTTGAAGTGTCATGAATCAAAGCTCTAGATTGGTTTATTTTATCTTTTCATTCAAAATTTTCCTTAGTGTGTTTTTTATTTTTATTTTTATTTTGCAATTAAAGGTATTATTGAGGTAGCATTTTGGTTGACTAGGTATAAATTTTTGAAGTGTCATGTATTTGAGGAATTTATTTATTTTCATTATCCTTTTTACATGAAAATGTTCTTTGGTGTGTTTTGACAATTTTTTTGTTTATTCAATTGAAGACTTTATTATTATGATATGTTGATTGCTTGAATATTTTTTTTTAAAGTATTGTGCATCAAGAATATTTTTTGTTTTATTTTTTGTTTCTTACACAAAATATACCCTTTAGTCAGTGTGTTTTGGCAATTTAGTGTTTATATTGTTAACAATTTTTTTATCATAATGTTTTGATAGGTTGTATAAAAATCAATCAAGTTTATGAAGTGTTGTGTACCGGTATTCAAGAAATTCTTGAGATTTTTCAATCCTTGAATTTTTAGTATTTGAATTTTACGTTTGTATGCTTGGTGTTTTAGAGGTTTATTGAAGTTTTAGATTTAGGGTAAAGTTTGTGTTATTTTTAATAATTTTTAATCTCTAAAGGACAATTGATCTCCTTGAAAGTAAAAAAATGGGGGTTTAAATAGTTAAATACAATGTCATTTTTGGGTTGTTATGTCTTAATTGTCATCTTGAACCCAACTACCTATAGCCATATTCATTTGAATACATCCCAAAATGTTTTTCACCTAAGGTTGTAATACTTGTATACATATTCTACAATGGATGTTACCTACATTTGCTATATCACATTACATGATTGTTTTTGCTCCAACTATTAAATACTAAAAATAATAATATTTTTGACCTAGGATACCATTATGAATGGAGGTCTTTTGGGGTAGTCACTCTATTAATGTATGTCTTTACAAACAATCATAATATATTAATTTATTATATACTTGATCTAAACATCTTTTTAAATATTTTTTGTTTATAATCATTGAGGTAGTTATGCAAGGACCATTCCTATCATTTATTGAATGTTTGAATTATATTGAAAAGACGTTTAAAGGATCTTTCAAATAAGAAGGCATTTGAAAAAAATTCAAAGTGTGTGATATGGTGTTGTGTCGTTGATTGTGTTAGTGCTACAAGTGGAAAAATTGCAGCTTAATGTCCCTTTGCAATTATTGAAAGAACTTTTTCAATTATCAAATGGACATTTGATGAACTAAGCAATGCACCTTTTGTATCCTATATAACTGTAAAAGAACATTATTGCCCTCCTATAAATGTAAAAGGCACATAATATCCATTTAAAAATAATGTGAACCTCTATTTCATAATTAGTTTAAAACATTAAATAAGTGACATAGAAACATTCAAGCTTGAGAGACTGTTGTTAAATGATTGTTTCAATTCTCATTCATAAATTAAAACAATGTATTGTGACAAGTTTTTTAAGAATAATTTATAACTTGCATAAAGGTGAAATTTTAAAGCTTTTTTAGTAAATGACATGTCTCATACAATAACATTTTGTTTTGAGGTTTAGGGTTTTTGAATACAACCAAAAAATAAAAAAGATTACCTCAATCTTGATTTGAAAATAATTAATGTTTAGGAATTGCCTCATATATTATGTGTTTCAGATAAATGTGTTTTTTATATAGAAAAAGCACAAATCCTTCTAATTGAAAAAAAACATGTAGAAAATAGAAAACAATTAATTTTTTGTTGTTCAAAATGATGGAAGTATAGTTCTTAGTTTATTTGCACCTATGTGTTGCTGCTCATGATAACCAAAACTTGCTTCCAGCTTTGCCAACAAGTTATTCAGCATAATCATTTTATGTATTTATAGTCATGTTTTGCATCATTGCCAATGAGGTTAAATGATTAAGGTTAATGATCACTGGTGCTTTGGGATATACAAACATGACTTAGGTTAGAAATATTCAATGATGGATACTCTGCTTCAACATGACAACAGTTGAAGAGTAGGTGATATTGTCCACAATTATTCAATGCCAGCATTGAAACTTCTTCATTGGCAATGATGCAAAACTTTGCATGAGGTTGCTTCTCTGTAACGGAGCAGGGGAGTTTCTAAACCGCGAGAAAAGTGGAGATGAGTTTTTTGACTTTTAACACTGTATCAAGGCTCAAGGCCCACTCTTCACCGGTGATAAAAGATCCAAGTTTACCGAAACATTCAAACTATGTGTAATATTTATTGTATAGTATATTGATAGAAGGAGCAGTATGTGGACGAGGTTGCTTGCATGTAAATTATGTGATTGTTTCATCGAAAGAAGTACAATAAACAATCTTATCTACAATGGAATAGTGGTGGTCCCTTATAACCATTAGTTTTTAAGAAAGATGTAGATCATTATCAATCAATATATTAAGATGAACAAATGATAAATATTTTTGCTTTTTATTTGTTTTGGGTATTTGAATGCTTCAATTATGTCCAAAGCCTTGAAGACAGTGAAATTAAAAGTTGTAATTGTTTATGATAGTATCCAAAAACATTCAATATCATCTTGTCATGATTTTTTATTTAATACACTTTAAAATTGTGAAGTAGTAGACATTCCAATCAATTCTAAGAATATCTTTAGAAAATAAGTTATAAAGTTTTACCTTAATATTAACGCATCCAACTTTAATATCATTCAATGAATTTGTAAACATTCACCATTTATAAACCATGAGAATAGCACTTTATTATCAAGTAATCAATTTTTTCTAAAAATAGCTCTTAATACATTTTTTTTTTGAAACTTGACATAAACTAATTCAGTGGTTTCAAAAAAAATCACAATATCTCATTTTTAAGATCCATACCATACCAATGATAGTCAACTAGCACAAGAACCAAGAGAATTTTGGATGAACGTAGTGTTGAGAAAGGTTGCAATCTTGTTTGTCATCCATTATATGAATGCATGTGCGTTAAAGATTTTTTAAATGTTTTAAATCACCTTCCAAATTGCTTTTTCAAAAATCCTTCAAGATCTGTGACCTTCATTACATACTCTTTCCCACGCAAACAACATGATCACTTTTTGTAACAATTTTGCAAGCCTATAAAATAATGCAAGTGAAAAATTATCTTGGGCCCATATGCAAAAGGCAACGAAGGGAAGGAACACTCAACCCTACAATCCACCGATTTGAAAGTTGGATGTTCTCCCATTCTTGCCTTTCGCACATGCGTTTCCAGGGGCTGTGAGGAATTGAACCCACGTTCCGTGATTGATATTTTTTCCCTCAACCGGCATATCAGAGCGAAGTGCTCTTGTTGAAAGGGTGCATGTATAAAAGTATTTGAAGGATTACCCCCTTTGCTCAAGCATCTTTGAGAATTGGAAGCACTGTGCCCATTGGCTTTTTATTTTAAAACAAAGTGAGTATGAGAACATTTTAAGACTCATTTTATTCCAATCGATAATAAAATTCCAATGGCTAACTAGTATGCATAAGAGACTCTAAAGTTTTTATATTTTTTATTGAACGCAACAATTTTTACTGTGTTAAATTGATCTGAGATACTTAGGGTTTTAAACTACCTTGTAGACTATACACTAAGAAATAGTCTTACTTTTATCAAAGGTTGTGAACTATATCTAAGTCAACAATTCATTGACATATTGAAATGGGAATACAAAGATTTAATGTAAATCAAAGTTGAATAAATGGCATATCTAGGTAAAATCAACTTTTGTACGCTAAATGCTCCAAATAATAAACCAATTACAACTACGAGCATGTGATTTTTTGATTTTTTGATTTTTTGATTTAAAAAAAAAAACCACTATTGATAATGGATTCTAAATAACTTAATGCTTCTACACAAGTTCAAGAAATAAAAAAATCCTACAATGGTTCCAAGACAATGTTTAAAAAAGTTGCATTACAAACTCAAGTCCTAGCATTGTTAGCTAAATTGAAGGGAAAACGAAACATCATTTCAAAGAAATTTTGTAATGAGGTTATGTTCTGAGCTTTGCATGTACATTTTTTTACCATTACATTGATCCCAAATATACACCAATCAATTATTTAATCCAGACTATGCATGCATGTTCTCTACGACGGTTCTTTCATGGGTCAAACTAAACAAAACTTCGACACTCTCTGAGATAACTGCATCCTCTCTCCTACACCTTGTCGGGCAGACAAATCAAGGATAATAATATCTGTGTAACTAAAATTGTGACCACTCCTACCACTCTTACCTGATTTGAAGGCAAATGGGATATGTAGGTGAGCAACCAACATCTCAAGAATTAGAAAAAGAAGGGACAATTAATATTGCATATTTGAAGAGACAATTATAATCAACAGAATTAGATTATATTGTCGGGCATGCATATTTGAAGAGACAGAATTATATTGTCTCTTCTTTTTCTAATTTTTTTGATTATAACTGTTGATTATATTGTCTCTTCAAATCTTTCCCACTTACAGCTTTAAAAAGTGCTCTACGATTCAGAAGAAAATGTACAGTACAACCCATTAAAGGGGGAAATGAGAGCTAAACACAACTATAGACGAGAATTAATCACTCACCTAAATGCAACATCCTCATTTGGGCAACATATATAACACCATGGTTAAAGTTCTATATATAGTTTGATTTTTAAAAAAACTTTATCATTCATATTTAAATAAAAAACTTAGTATACTTTAGTGACCATTTTGTCATAGACTCATATTAGAATAAATTTTTTAAACAAAATTCAAAGTGTGGTAGAAAGGGGTTATTTTCTTTAATAATTTCAAACACCCTCTCTAAATTTTGTTTATAACTTTTATTGAAACGGGTTTTTGAAGATGAGACTTAATTTGATTTTTCAACTGTTTTCGGTTTAAATATTTTTTGAAAAAATTGTTTTACTATGTTTAAATGGTCTCTAAAGTCTGTTGAGTTCCAAAACATTAAATTGTAAGTGTGTATGTAAGGAAAAAAATGTTTTAGTCATCTAATTCTAATGGTGGTGAGTTAGTTGAAGTGTTGAATTATAAGTATGAGGTTTCAAGTTCAAACCCGAGTAGCAACCATGGGTGTAAAGCTTGGCTACTTGGAAGCACTGGGCAACGACAAAAAGTTATGTGCCCCAAAAATCCACAATAAAAAATATTAACCCTTCTCTATTGATTTAAACACTGAATTTACTAGTAGTGCTCTCACTCACGCACCCTCTTACCCACCAAAAAACTCCCTCTATATACCACATGATTTGAATCCTCAATCACAAATTTCATCCATCCTTGAACTCATCCCTCTAAAATTATACTTTAAATTAATTTCCTTCTCCAAGTTAACTAAGGGTCAACTCTATCTTTAATTTTAGTGCTTGACATAGTCCTAAATTCTACTACACAAAAACCCACATTGAAAATACAACTTAACACCGCCTTTCTAAATATCCAACCGTGTACTCAACAAATCGCACAAAATTACCAAAATCCACAATTAAATAAAAAAAACCCACTAGCTAATGAATTTCTAGTAGAAAATTCCAATCCAAGACAAAATAGTTTGCCAAAATACCCAATCATTCCAATTAGATAAAATACCACAAATAAATATTAAAATATAGAAAAGATTACCAAATATCACGGTAATAGTTTACTGTGGTCTGTGAGCCGGTTAGGCAATACAAATAGTGTTGCAAAATTATTGTACAATAGAACAATTTTAGCAGTACTGCAACAACACAATGAAGATCCAAGTCGCATTACTAATGCTCCTACAATTATTTTTCTGTATTATGACATGTGTGGAAAACCCTACCTTCAAGGTTGCAAATATGGATTAATCACAAATATGTAATATCACAAACACATTGCTTGAAACAATAATACCGTCACGTTATGGAGTGTCATTGTATAGAGGGTAAACTATATGCATTAATCCCTAAATGCCTAAAGCTCTCTTCAAATTGGATAGTTTTGCAAAGATGAAATTTAAAATGCAACTAAGAGAGGAATATTTTGAACTTGATGTATGAATAAAAGTTGTATATTATGAATTTTTGATTCTCTCCATATGGTTAGATCTATGATTGCTATCTCCAATACTTTTATTAAATTTGAAACTCAAAATTCAATTCTTTTTGTAATTAAATTACGAATAAGATATTGACAATATGTGAATGAAATTTGTTGTGATTGGTTGAAATGTATCACTCTAAGTGTAGTGATTTTTGGAAATTTTTTGGTTGCAAATTTTTTAGAGTTGACTTTTTCAAGAGCACTTTTACACTGAAATCTTTGAAATTTCGGGTGAATGACTACAACATAAAATGAAGCATAAAAGTCTTACATATCATCCCCTTTCTAATCGGATCACACATGCATAAAGCTACCTTCCCATAAATTTATAATAAAAAAACCCACACTACAAATAGTGCATGACGAATGAGAAAACATAAGTGAAATCTATACATCATCCAAAAAATGGACACACATACAGTTAAGGGTTAAGGTCAACCCGTTATAGTAACTATGCCAATGACCACTCAAATATGCTAATCACTGTTCAATGACCTCTCACCCTGTCAAAAAAAATCATAAAAGGCCACATTATTTTGTTATGATTTTTTTTTGAGCACTTTAATGCTCAAAGCCCTAAAATTTCAATATTCATCGCAGAATACACATCTTCGATTAATATTCGTCTTTCGGGAATACCCACATTGAGAAAATTAGGCTCAACTTTAGCTGAGCAGCACAACATTTTTTTTCATTTCCCATGAAGTGCCAATAGTGACAATATAAAATGTTATAGTGGTGCTCCATTTTTCAACATTCATCCACATATCGAATAGAAAATATCACATATCCATAATTTTATATTATTTTCATCCACAATCTGACGATTTCATCCAAGACATTTTTTTAAATTGACGTTTTTTTGAAAAAAAGCCTTCATGACTTCTGCCCATTCTTTAGCCAAATTATTTTTTCATGATGGTGGTGATGCGGTCATATATACTAAGGCTACTACACCATATCTCATCAAAACTCTGAAGTTAAGCGCCTTTGGACCGGAATAGTACTGGGATGGATGACCTCCCAGGAAGTCCCGGTGCTGCACCCATTTAAAAAGTGGACCGGAGTTTCTATCTATCTATCTTCATGATAGTGCCCAACTAAGGTTGAGACACCCATTCCCAACTAGGAACCGAAAACCAATCATGCCTAATTTCTAGATTTTGAAAGGGAAGATGTACCTCATTTGTATATTAGAGCATATGATCGGTTTTGGGTATACCTACAATTCCACACTTTAAAAATTTGTACTTATTCAAATAATTATATATATTTTTTAATTAAATATGAAAACTTCTTAATCCCTAAACGTACCAATCCTTTGAACACAAGTAGATGTTAGCCTCAAAAATAGATATTAGCATGGTTCAAATGTACATGAGGTGTATATGAGAGGACCATTACAAACATAAAATCTATCCAACAAATTTGACATACTTGTAGTTGGAGGCCTCTCTAATATTATCAACAACTCCTCATCACAAGAGAACTATTGTAATTGGTAGAGAATTAAATAGTCTTGCAAAGATGACTTGGATGAAAGTCATCCAAAATTGTATGAGAAAGTTGCCAGGCTCTGAATCTGTTCGTGATCTAGTATATGGATGCTGAGACATTTAGGAGTTAATTTTTATAGTGCTAAAAGAGGAAAATAATCAAAATATCAATTCATCTATCCCAAGTATATCCCAAGTATAGTACATGTCTTAACTCCTAAAAGCCCGAGGGGTATTGGACAAAACATAGATGTGTTATAATATGTGCCTTCCATATGTTTGATGAAGGTTGGTTCAATAGACAAAATGTAGAGTATCATCTTTACAAATTATCCATACGGTCAAACTTCCAAAATAATCTTTAGATCATTTTTTAATGAATTTAAAAGCATTAACCTTCGAAAATTTGTATAAATTATAATTTTCAATTTTAGAGTTCAAAATTTAGTATGATTGGTTAAAGTTGGGCTATCTATCGTAAACTTCAAAAAAGCAAGAGAAATGACGGAGGAATCATCATTACTTTCCCCAAATAGCAAATTTTGTAACACTAAGACAATGTTGAGGTGATCTACTTTGAAAAATTCTCCTGGGTGGAGTTTAACTCGGATTGCCATAATTCAAATTGGGTTGGAAAGTAGACTTGATGTAGTATTTTAAAATATTTTTTATTTTTTCAAAAAATTATTTTTTTGTTCCGGGCAGCCCGTTTTTTCCGGGCAGCGACCAGAAAATGGTCGCTCGGGAGCTTAGGGGTCAAGGCCCGTTCGCACTTGGCCTTTGCAAAGACCGTGGATAAAAATTTAACACCCCCACAATTTTGGGAAAAATACCTTCTTTGTAGGAAAGGTGTCATCAATGAGGTTTGGAAAGGTGTTAGCAATAGTACGGGGATTAAGGTATGTTCGCACCTGGCCTTAGAGGTGGTCTTACAAGGGGGTCTTACATCCTTAAAAAAAGTGTGTGTTCCCACCTACATTCTTTAGTAATTACCAATCCTACATGGATGTACACATGGCACACTTTTAAGAATGGGTATTAGCTAACATTTAGGAGGACAATAAATATTTGAGCAATAGTAGGCAATTGTTAAGGGAGCACCAAAATAGGAAATATTCCCTAGTTTTGAACACTAAAGAATGGTCTTAGCTAATGTGGTACTTGAGGGGCCATTATGTAATACCCCTACTATTGCTAACACCTTTCCAAACCTCATTGATGATTCCTTTCCTACAAAGAAGGTATTTTTCCCAAAATTGTGGGGGTGTTAAATTTTTATCCACGGTCTTTGCAAAGGCCAAGTGCGAACGGGCCTTAAGACCATTCTTTAGTGTTCAAAAGTAGGCTATTTTGGTGCTCCCTTAACAATTGCCTACTATTGCTCAAATATTTTTTGTCCTACTAAATGTTAGCTAATACCCATTCTTAAAAGTGTGCCATGTGTACATCCATGTAGGATTGGTAATTACTAAAGAATGTAGGTGGGAACACACACTTTTCTAAGGATGTAAGACCCCCTTGTAAGACCACCTCGAAGGCCAGGTGCGAACTTGATCGGTTTTAGGTGTCTCGACCTTATATGGATGAACAGACCCAGATAAATCCATCCACTCAACAGACCAGTCACGTATTCATACCCACTCGTACAAATACACATACATACGAAAATACCGTACAAATACCTCCAACAGGGTAACGATTCCTGGCGTCGTCATCACTCAGTACTACTCTTCGCCATTCTCTCTTTCAATCCGATAATGATCCAATTATGCAGAAATGGCGTATGTCAGTAACCGAAGCAATTCAATGGACTTGACGAGAATGCTTCCGATCGGTGCAAGGTGGGCTCCCTCTATGTCAAGTTCGCTTCACTCTCAAGAGTGCGTGAGATTCTTCTGGACACTCAGACGGCACTTAACTTTCATTCATGCAGTTTGTAAGTGAAGATTGCTTGCTACCTGATCATGTCGGAAGCATGGTCGGTGACACTCACTGTTGGCATGTGCTGCCAGGAATTAGAACATCATCCTGTGTATAAATTCGCTTGAAAACAATTCGATTCCAAGCTTGAACGTCGTCTCTTCCAGTTTTCAGTTTTTGATGCGAAATTGAGGTAGACATGATGGTTTTATACCCCAATTTCTGGAGAATTTGTTGAGGATATGAGTCTTGAGGTTTCGGGATTTTTTTTGAGGATTTCGAGGATTTGAGGGGGAGGTTTTGCTTTTTTGAGGATTTACTAAAATGCTCTTTTGGAGCAATTGAAGCAATTGGATTACGAGCTCTTTAGGTTTTGCTTGGTATGTGTGAGAGGTTTAGTTTTTTTAATTGTAATTGTGTTGATGGGCAATTGGTGTAGGCATGATGGTTTTATGAGTTTTGAGGTTTTGAGAGTTTTTTTGAGGATTTGAAGCTCTTTTTTGTATGAGGTTTTGGTTTATGAGGAGTTATTGAATTGCTCGAATTGGTACAATTGACGATGATTCTTATGTGTTTCTTGGTCTGCCCATTTATACGCAGGTCTTTTAAGAATTGGAGCTTGATTTGATGTTAATTTTTCTAGTTGGGTTTATGCGAAATTGAGGTAGACATGATGGTTTTATACCCCATTTTTTGGAGAATTTTGTTGAGGATATGAGTCTCAAGGTTTTGGGATTTTTTGAGGATTTGAGGCTCTTGTTGTTTCTAGGTTATTGGGGGAGGATTTTTTTAAAAACATTTACTGAAATACTCTTTTGAGTGGTGTGTGTGAAGGCACATTTTTGAGGTTTGGCTTTTGTTACCGTGTCGATCGATGCGGAATTGGGGTAGACATGGTTCTACACCCCAACTTCTGGAGATTGTTATAGAATGTTTGGAGGATTTGATCTTGAGTTTTGAGTTTTTGAGTTTTTGAAAATAAATTCGAGAGTTTCTTGAGGATTTGAGCTTGAGTTTTGAGAAATTTTAGAATTTTTTTGAGGTTTAGCTTATGTATCTGTGTTGATTTCAATTTATGGAGATTTTTTTTGAGCATTTGAGCTTGATTTTCGAGGATTTGAGGCTCTTGTTGTATGAGGTTTTGGTATTTGAGGAGTTATTGAATTGCTCATTTTCTAGTGGAATTCGTACGATGATTCTTATGCGTTTCTTGGTCTGCCAATTTATACGCAGGTCGAGCTTTTAAGAATTGGAGCTTGATTTTTGAGATTTTTGGAATTCTAGGTTATTGGGGTAGGCTTTTTGGTTTTTTGAGAATTTACTGAAATGCTCTTTTGAGTGGAGAATTTGAGAATTTACTGAATTTTTTCAGAAGAGAATCGATTAAACTTGTCATTTTAAAACCAAGAATCCTTGGTCCTTTAGGGGTTAACTCTTAAAGGACAATGCAAGCCCCACGGGCTTGGTTATATTTTGGGAGAATCTTGCTCATAACTTCTACTCCATTGCACTAAACGGGGTTTTTAAAATGCCAAACCAAGCACCTTAGAGAGATCCATACTTCTTTAGAATAGAGCCAAAGTAAATTAAAAACAGAATCATGCTTAAAATGGAATTTAAAAGAGATTTTGGGTGTGTTATCAGGAAAGCATATGTCGTTTAAGGGTTAAGAACTGGGGCTTGATTTTTGAGATTTTTTTGGAGAATTTGAGGCTATTGTTGTGTGGAATGATTGACGATGATTCTGGTGCGTTTTTTGGTATGCAGGATTTTGTTGTAGATGCGAGCTATGGCGAGCTTAGGCTGGTTCCTGTTATTTTTGATGCTGGGGAGTGTGAGGGCAGGCAAACCGATCAATGTCACTTACGATCAGCGAGCGCTCGTCATCGATGGCCAGCGGCGCATGCTCATCTCCGCGGGCATTCATTACCCTCGTGCTACGCCGGAGGTGAGATTTTAAAACCATTCTTGTTAGCAAATGTAAAGAGGATTCCAACACACCAAAGAATGCATTATTTCGATACCGTATGCAAAAGTTATAAGGTTTCAAAGTTTAAAATGCATTATTTCGATATTGTATGCAAAAGTTATAAGGTTTCAAAGTTTAGAATGCATTATTTCGATATTGTATGCAAAATTTACAAGGTTTCAAAGTTTAAAATGCATTATTTTGATATTGTATGTAAAAGTTGTAATGCTTCAAAGTTTAGAATGCATTATTTTGATGCCATATGCAAAAGTTATAAAGTTTCAAAGTTTAGAATGCATTATTTCGATATTGTATGCAAAAGTTATAAAGTTTCAAAGTTTAAAATGCATTATTTGGATATCATGTGCAAAAGCTATAAGGTTTCAAAGTTTTATTGGTAGATGATCTCAAACCGACACAAATTCTGATGTTGAGGCCGTGCACATTTTTGAAATCAATTAATATATACTCATTGTGCAAGATTTTGGAGTGTTGCATTTAGGTAGTTGTTGCAATTACCTTAATTCTCCTCTATAGTTGGGAGGAATGAGCTCATTAGGTTCACTTTTGAGTTTTATCCTTATTCTTGTGGTTTCATTTGTTTGAGGTTTCATTTGTGTTGATGCATTTGATCGAGTTTGTGTTCATTTTGTTTATATGATTTATTAAGTCTAAGTATTGAATATTAAAAGCTCTTAATTTGATATTAAAGCTTGATTAGTCTTTGGAATTGAAGTTTTAGTTGCGGATTGTGGAAAGTTTGTACCAATAACCATATAGTAAGATAGAGAATATTCTCTCCATCACTTTAAAAAATTTCACCAATATGTAGAAGTGTGGTTTCATTGGTACATTACCCACTAGAGAGGTTACTTTGCATACTACAAGAGCCAAACAAATTCAAATTGTTTTATTTCTCAATGTACAATGATTTCTTATGCAATCATTCAAAGTGAGAGGTTGTAGAGCAAAGGATTATAGAAAACCCCAATTTCCATTCAAAGATGAGTGACAATAGACATTATTAATCAGTCATGCTTACACCCAACTTGCTAATTGAAATGAATTGGAAAAGAGATGAGTTGTTGTTGAGCTTATATTTCATTGTTGTGATACAAAATGTCCTCAGTCTCATCTTTGAAGCTTTCTTTCTGTTTTTTGTCAACAGAAAGAAAGCTTCTATGCCTCATGCATCCAAGTTTAATTTGACAGAAGCTCACTTTGTGTCTTTTCTGAAATAGATGTGGCCAAGTATCATACAAAACGCAAAGGACGGCGGTGCTGATGTAGTGCAAACATATGTGTTCTGGAATGGCCATGAACCAAAGCAAGGCCAGGTTTGAGTGTAACTGACCCTTCCATCTCTTCATCATTCTAATTAACCCCTAAAGGACCTAGGATTCAGGGTTTTAAAATGACAAATTTAAACAATCATATTGTGAAAAATAATATTTTTATGGGACCAAATTTTATATCAATGGACTTAGTGAAGAATATTACATATATTGAATAATAAATAAATAAATTTGAACAAAAGAAAATCTTCATAAAACCTACTCAAAATTACTAAAAAAAACATGACGCCCCCTGGTGGCCTTTTGGTCCTTTAGGGGTTAAACTGTGACATGTAATGCTCACCAGTTTTAGTAATGCTTGACATTCTATTTTGTTGAAAGAGCGGTGTCCATAAATTACTGTACAATTTTTTTATCATTTGTATTAAAATATATGCAAAAGTCATTGTACTTGTTCTCCACATTGATTTTGAAACGGATCTTGGGATGCAGTATAATTTCGAGGGCAGATATGATCTGGTGCAGTTCATTAAGGTGGTGCAGGCAGCAGGGCTTTTCTTCCATCTTCGCATCGGTCCCTACGTCTGCGCAGAGTGGAACTTTGGGTATGAGAGCTCTAATAATTCACTACTTTTTTCTTCATCTTAACAAATTCTTTACTTTCTGAAAATTCTTTCCTTTTTTCGTCCTAACAGTGGTATTTTACAGAGGATTTCCTTATTGGCTGAAAGAGGTTCCGGGAATTGTGTTTCGTACTGATAATGAGCCTTTCAAGGTAAAAGAGTTACTCTATAAAGAAGTTGATAGTCTTTTTTGTTTCCGTGATAATTTGCAGTATAAACAAACTGCATGCATGATAGAATTGCTAGTCTGCACTTTTGAAAGGAGGGTACTTTGAAAGTAGAGCCTCGTTATGGGAGTGGCAAGGGATGTTTTTTTCACAATGAGGCTCTCCTTTCACGTTACTGAGTGAACATAACCTCTATGGTTGGATCCTATTCAATCAAGGGTCTTAAAAATAAGACACTACTCATCAGGAATTTAGGACTTCACTAATTTTTAACAATTTTTGTGCGACATCCGATATTTCATGGGTTCGTACATTTTTTGCACCGATTCTGCACGGATTTTGCGCTAATTTGGTACTAAATTTGCACGACTTCTACATTCACTCTTTTCATTATCTAACAAAGTGCAAAATCCGTGCGGTTTTAGCGTGAAATCCGTGCAGAATTTGTGTGAAAAATGTACGAACCCATGAAATATCGGATGTCGCACAGAAATCCGTGGGGTCGTAATGTATGACTTTGAAGAAGGACAAGATTATGAGATGTAACCATTGATGCGCTGCATATATAATACTTGCTTGTCACATGAGGTTACGAAGCACGATTCAATCCAGGACCCTACTTCTAGAAGTTCTTTTGAGCTCGTTTCACATACCCATGATCGACCTTGTAATGTGAACAAACATAAACATAAACATTTTCACAAACGTAGACATAAGAAAAATTAGAATTATTCTAAAAGTCATTCAAAGTGGGGTGCCAATCTTGTTTCAGTGAAAAAGGTAGGGATGAATCTAATGAAAAATGCTGTTACATGTTTGATATCTGTTGGTGCTTCGATTTTCAGTTGGCGATGCAGGGATTTGTCACCAAGATTGTGAACTTGATGAAGGAAAATCAGCTGTTCGCATATCAAGGAGGTCCTGTTATCATGGCCCAGGTATAATGGATCCTTGTTCATGAGCTTTTAGTTACACCTTTGCATTTCCATAATGTTGTTGCTTTGTGACTGTGCACTAGTAGCAGATCTGTCGTTTTTCATTCCCCACTTTCTGGAAACAATGAACAATATCGAAATATTATACCTATATTTTTTGTCTTCTTGTGACCAAAACTACTCACCAACATTGACACAACCCATGTGCCTGGGAAGGTTTCATTTCTTTTTCATTTATATTAAGTGAAAAGCGACACATTTCCTACTAGTGGTGATTGACATAATTGTCTTTAATTGCTTTGGGACTGTGATTGAGTGCAGATAGAGAACGAGTATGGGAACATTGAATGGGAGTTCGGCGAAGGGGGAAAGCGGTATGTTCAGTGGTCAGCTGACTTGGCCCTGAGCCTTGAATCTCGTATACCGTGGGTTATGTGCCAGCAGGGGGACGCACCTGGAAACATAGTAAGACCCTTGGTTTTTCTCATTGTTGTGTAATAGAAAGAAAGATGTCAGTCGTTTCTGCAATCTTTTTGTCAAGATAAGGTAGAAATACAATAAACCGAGAAAGTAAGAATTTTTTGCATATTTGAAATGGCAAGGAGTATTTTTCATAGAGAGAGAAGGAAAAATCATGAAGAAGCTATCCGATTCCATATTTTTATCCCAGTAGATTATTTTATACATATTGTCAAAGTGACAAATTTGTCAAACCCTAAAACCGTTTCCTAAAACCGTTTCCTAGACTCTTCAATAACCAAGTATTCTAATGGAAAATTTTGTGCAAGGAATCATTCAAAATCAATAGGCCATTCTACTCATGAATCGTGCCTATCCAATTCCCTACCAATTCCCAAATTAGCTCAATTTAAAAAAAAACCACACCTTGCTCTTAGAATCGTCAAATATTCTCATAAATGAGTGAAGAATGTCTCCGTTCAGTAGAAGTCTAGTTTGTAGGGTCCTCATGGTTTTTAGTATTTTTACCTTAGGATGGCTTGACTATCACTAAAGTAAACTACCCTACTTGTACCATGATTCAGAAGTCACCCTATTTGTGTGACTATGTACTAGAAGTGTACATATCAAAATTAAAAAATGTAAGACACTGATCACAGAATGGCACAATAGGGTGGTTTACCTTACTAGTCAAAAATTTGATCACTAAAGTGTCTATGCTCGGAAGGGAAGAGTAGTCTTGTACCAATGTCCCTTTGCCCGGTGGGCATTGGCTCATTGTCAAGACAAACAGACACTTTATTCATGCCGGCTTTGAAAGAGGACCGGAGCTTCTATCTATCTATCTCAGATATTTGCTTTCAATGACATTGGTGGTTCTGCTCTGCACAGATAAACACCTGTAATGGATATTACTGCGATGGGTGGACGCCTAACAGTGCTACCAAACCGATTTTTTGGACGGAGGATTGGAATGGCTGGTAATTTGTCATTTTTCTTTCCTCAGATACTACGCTGAAGATAATGTGGACCATGTTCAATTGCAGTAGGTTAAAAATTAATGCGGTTGTCCAAGGTGGTTGCAGATTCCAAGGTGGTCAAAAGTGTCCCTAAATTTAAAAAATATACATAGCCTGTCGTAACTACTGTACTGTGGCCTATATTTATATGGTATATTTACTGTTAGTACAAGGGTCTGATTTTTGGCAAGTTTTAGGCTCACGGTTTTATTATATGCGATTAATATTCTGCCAATATTTCTGACAAAGAATTTTGTGTAGGTTCCAAAACTGGGGACAGGCCACTCCACACAGGCCAGTTGAAGACAACGCGTTTGCCGTTGCACGGTTTTACCAGCGTGGGGGAAGTTTTCAGAACTATTACATGGTAAGTCTTCATTAGAAATTCATTTCCCGTTAAGATATTTAGATGTTTGAAGGCACAGACTTTTTTCTTTGTCAAAAAACCCTTCTTATGTTAACTTATTCTTGAATGTCTTTGTTGTGCTTGATAGTACTTCGGTGGCACCAACTTTGCACGAACTGCTGGTGGCCCATTCATGACAACAACTTACGATTATGATGCCCCAATTGATGAATATGGTGCGTCTCTTTTAAACTGCTATCTTTGATTTCATACAAAATGTTCTACAAGACAAAAAGGGAATACATGGTAATGGTTGAAACTCGAGGGGGTAGTGATATGTTGGAGTAGAAATATACGTGCGAACAAATGATAGGGTATTTTAAAAACATGGGGACAAAAAATTATAAATGGACTTAGAGTAATATAGGATATCAAAAATGGCACTGAACATCTTTAAAGTACTATAGGGTATGGAATAATAGGCAATTTGGAATTATAAGTAATGCAAGCCCCTTTTCTTGTGAAAAAAAAGAAAAAAGAAAAGTAATATCCCCCTATAAAATAGTGGTTGTTCGCACCTATATCCTTAACTTTTTAACACACTGACCCCCCCGAGGGTTGAAATTGTGAAATTTCTACAGGACTTATCAGACAACCAAAATGGGGACACATGAAAGACCTTCATGCTGCCATCAAACTCTGCGAGCCTGCACTAACTGCTGTTGACGTTGTGCCCCAGTCTACTTGGCTTGGTTCAAATCAAGAGGTTTCGAATTCTACCTATTTTTTTACTTTCTCATTTCAGGTTTAATATCCTGAGCTGTGGTAAATTGTTACAACATTAATCTTCCACTGCTTCAAATTCAGATGTGAGAGCTGCAGAAAATTGGTGGAGTGATGCAGTTTCTTGAAAAAACTCGTGTGTTTAAATGTGAAACAGGCACATGTGTATTCTGCAGGTGGACATTGTGCCGCTTTTCTTGCCAATATCGATAGTAAAGCTAGTGCCACTGTGCAATTCCAAGGCAAGTCTTATGTGCTTCCAGCGTGGTCAGTCAGCATCTTACCTGACTGCAACAATGTTGTGTTTAACACGGCCCAGGTAATCTTCTCATTTCAGTACTCCTTACTATTTTCTGGTAGTAAGTTACTTGTTCATACAGAAAGTCAGTTGTCACATTAGTACTCTGAAAATTCTTTCCCTCACATTCTAGACACAGTTAATTAAATTATGACCATATACTCTCACTACATCGTCGAATCGCACTTCTGTCAAGGACTCGGGGGGTGCACTCTACATTATATTTGAGAAATCACGTGCGTTTGTAACCTCTTCTAAAAACCCCCATGTATACAAGGGGTTATATGTCTAAAATCCTTTGTATACAGATCTATTCCGTTCTAAATATATGTTTAATATTAATATGTTGAGCTCTAAATATGTTTATTGTATGTATACGTAATACGACAATGTTCGAATTAATACCCCTTTTGTGCACTCACGTATACTTGTACGTGTTTAGTACAGTGCACCCCCCGAGGTCAAGGATAGAACAGGATGATTAACCGCTGAAGAATTGAGATTTCATGGTTTTAAAATGACCAGTTTGATTGATCATATTGTGAAAATAATAGTATTTAGATGAGGTCGAAGTTTATATCAGTGAAGAACATTGCATGTGTTGGTAAAAAAAAAGAACAAAAAACAAACTCCCATTTGACCCTCAGAAGTGCTAAAATGGTGCCTCTGTAGTCGTGCTGTACTTTTTCCGTTTTGCAATGAAAATTGCTTTCATTTGTGCCAAAACAAAAAGGAAAGTGCTAAAAAGAGCATTAATTCCAATTTGGTGATTCCTTAAGGACCAAGGATTCATGGTTTTAAAATGAAAAATTATTGAATTGATCATATTGTAAAAGGTATAATTCAGTTGGGACCAAATTCTGCATCAGTGAAGAACATTGCATGTGTTGGTCAAGAAACAAATCAAAAGGAAGTCTACTCAAAGCCGGTATAGAAAACATGAGGTCCCATCCTGGCTTCTTGGTCCTGGGTTAACCCTTGAACGGCCTGAAAGCTCTTTGCGACCGTATAGTATATTCTGTATTTGCTGGTATTTCATCAAAATAACAATGACCAAATACTTTTCAGTACAAAGTAAGATCAACGATCATAATAATATGTATATAAAAATATATCACTATTCATGTATTAAACCACAATTGAACAATTATAAGGCTAAATACGGGTTGTAAAGAGGGATCCCAAGGGCCTTTTAAGGGTTAAGTGACTTTACATCTTTTTATTTACACATCAACGACAATTTTTTTGCTTTCCCACAGATAGGAGCTCAGACCGCTTTGACAAGGATGAGAACAACTGCTCCACAAACAAGAGGCGATATTGTTCTGCCATCCGAAACGCTGCTACTTAATGAAGGCATAGTGGGTTCAGGTCTGAAATGGCAGGCATCAGTGGAGCCAGTTGGAATTAGAGGAGCTGGAACAATCACTTCCAACTCCTTGCTTGAACAACTTAATATCACAAAAGACGCCTCTGATTATCTTTGGTACTCAACCAGGTAGTTTTTTCTCAGCCTTGCACATGGTTTTTTCCTACATGACTCTTGCTCTTGTGAGTGACATTTTAGGGGGTCCATAATGACGTGTGAACAAATAATAGGGTCCAAATAAATCTTTGAAGGTAATAATTATAATTGAATTACATTAATATAGGGTGCTCAAAAATGATTGCAAGAATAAAAACATGAATATTACTAATTATAGTAATAATTGTTTTTAAATTTTAGGGTACTTTTAAATACCGGTACCATTTCATAATAAGAGTCCAAAACCATATATTTTCTGGCTTCAATTTAACAGTTCACATTCATTCCTACATTGACTTCTTACGTTTTTCATCCCTTTCTATTGAGACACACCGTTCCAAAAGTTACCATTCCATTTCATACCTTTCAACATGGGCTCTATTTTTGTATTAAATTTCAATTGTTTTTTGCAAAGTGGACTCTTATTATGGAACACAGGGAGTATGTTTTATACTCCAAACGTGAGTATAAGCTTCTGTTCATACTTTCCATTTGCCTTGATGCATCAAATAGTTCTTTGACATGATTTTTCTCTGGTACACAAAAGCATCACGGTCGCAAGCAAGGATGTGACAGCTCTCTGTGAAATGAATGCCCAAGCCAATCTCGTCCTCGGCTCTATGCGTGATGCAGTGCATATCTTCGTTAACGGACAACTTGCAGGTATGAGTTTTATTGTTATTGTAATTTTTGAACCCGTGAAGGACCAAGAACCTGTCATGTTGTTTAAGTAGGTTCTATGTAGACTTTCTTTTGTTCAAATTTATTTATTTTCCGAACAACACTTGCAATGTTCTTCATTGATTCTGGTGATATAAAATTGGTCCTATTTATCACAATATGATTGATTGAATGTCGTTTTAAAAACATGAATACTTGGCCCTTTAGGAGATAAGTTTATTTATCTTGGGGAAGTCACTTAGTGTAAATTTTGGGTATATACAAGCGTACAAAGGATATTTAATGAGGGGCTATGAAATAATTGAAATATTCTATTTTTTATAGGACATTTAAGGTATATTCCGCATATATTCTAGGAATACTTTTAGAATATTCTCAATTTGGTTTTAAAACACCCTATATTACTTCTATAAATTTATAATTTTTTATCTCAAATGAATAAAAGACACCCTATATTTGTTCTCTCATAGTTATCTAAATTCTTGACAGTGACTCCGGGTTATTTAGGTTGCAAGTATGAGTTTTTTTTGGATACATTTCAAGTGCCTCTCTTCTTTTTTTAATACTTCCGAAATGCCTTAGTTTCAAACTGTTGCATGCAGGCAGTGCAAAGGGATGGAACGTTCAAGTTGTCCAACCCATTAATTTGAACCAGGGAAAGAATAGCATCGACTTGCTATCTATGACTATGGGATTACAGGTTCTTACCCTTGCAACTCCTTCCTTTTATGGTTTTATGGTTGAAGTATAAAGCATAGGACAATTATTTCGGGACAAAAAATACAAAAAAAAATAGGAAAGTTATTTCCGGATAGAGGGAGTATTGGTTATGGAATTTCCCTTGAAAAGATGAGAGACATGAAGGGGTGTCAGAGTGCGAGCTTGTGAGTGCACGACGCGGTTCATCATGTAATCCATGCCTGCAAGACTCTCATCAAAACAATTGCTTTCTACACGTGAATTGAAACCACGGGGTTATGCTACTGCCCTTCAAACCCAGGGGTGCACTGTACTAAACACGTACAAGTGTACGTGAGTGCACAGAAGGGGTATTAATTCAAACATCGCCGTATTACATATACATACAATAAACATATTTAGAGCTGAAATTATTGACATATATACTTACATTAGACATATATTTAGGACGGAATAGATATGTATACAAAGGTTTTTAGACATATAATCCCTCATATACATGGGGGTTTTTAGAGGGGGTCATGAATGCAAGTGATTCTCAAACATAATGTAGAGTGCACCCCCCGAGCCTTCAAGGAGACAGGGGCCACGTCCTTGCTCCAAAGCTTGTTGCGTGAAAATCCCTTATTTCTTTTTGTCAATAGAGGAATGAAGGGAAAAAAACATTGCAATTCCTTGCTATTCTTTGCTATTAACGAATTGATACTTGGCAGAATTACGGTGCGTTTCTAGAAACTTGGGGAGCAGGCATTCAAGGGTCTGCAAAAGTAACAGGGCTGCCATCTGGGGACCGCGATTTATCCACAGCTACTTGGTCTTATCAGGTAAGGTTACTTACCTTTTGTCCCTTCAAAATGGAAGAGTATTAGCTAATATGGACTTGGTGCACAAACTTCGATGTGCGCAACAATTAAACTAAAAATCATATTATTAGTGCCTAGTGTGAGCTCTTTGGAGGTTGCAACTTAGCTGTTGAAAAATGTTGCTCAGGTTGGACTTCGAGGAGAGCAAGTTGGGCTTTATGAGAATGGCACTGCAGACAATGTTCCTTGGGAGTCATCATCTTCATTTGCAACTTCTTCGTCCCTTACGTGGTACAAGGTATGTTGAACAACGCCCTAAAAGACCGAGAAGCCTAAATCGGACCTCATGTTTTTCTTAACAATTTTGAGTAGTTCCTGTGTAGACTTCCTTTTCTTCAAATTTATTTGTTTTTGACTAACACAGGCAATGATCTTAACCCTTAAAGGTCTAGATTGCCCATTCCGGTCAGTATTATACGGTCGTATTTCATTGTATTTGGAATGCTTTTACCTCCTATGAGTTTCATATCAAAAGTGAAGTTAAAACTCATGTCTACGTGGTCTTAAAAGCTATTGGGATCTCAATTTGGAACTTTCTACTTACAACAAATGTTAAATATATGGCAACATATCTACTATGCCCTAAATCCTTTAAGGGTTAAGAGTGAATATGATCTCAATGATCACTCTAGGTAAATAGCTGGTTTGACATTAATGTGCCACATAATTATTATTTTAGGATTTCTTCATTTTGGCACTACAAATGTTTTCATAAGATTCGCTTTTTCACCATACTAAGATATCACCTTTTGAATTAATTTGTGCCTTTAATTTGCAGACTACATTTGATGCACCTGGAGGTACAGACCCGGTTGCTTTGGACTTGGGGGGCATGGGGAAGGGGCAAGTCTGGGTAAATGGACATCATCTAGGCCGTTATTGGCTGTTGCTGGCCCCTTCATCTGGCTGCTCATCATGTGACTACAGAGGGGCTTACAACTCAGACAAATGCCGAACAGATTGTGGACTGCCCTCACAGCGCTGGCAAGTGATTCATGGCTTTAAAATCACATATTTCATTGCTTTAAAATGACATATTTCATTGATTCTAGTGTGAAAATAATAGAGTTTACAGGGGCTCAAATTTTATATCACCAGAATTAAGGATGTGGGTCAAAAAAGAAGTAAAATTAAACAAAAGAAAGTCCCCATTTGACCTACTCCAAACTGCTTAAAAATAACAGAGATCCAATGTAGGCCTCTTTTTCTTTTAGCTTGCAGATATACATTATCTAAGCACATTGATTACATTCATAAGCTTTCCAGCGTCTGTTTATATTTCAGCTGCAGTGCTACTACATAAAAATGACTTTCACATCTTCACTTCCCTGCATAATAGATATAACTTTGAATTGTATCAAAGTGGAAGTGCTGACCCTGTGTCGTTAAAAAAGTAGGAATCAATTTAACAAATTGGTGACCCTAATTGAACCTGCAAGGTCTAGTTTTTAGTTTTTTATGTCCCTTTTTTTTTGGTTCTTTTAAAAATTAAAAGAGAGTTGAAAACACTTTGGATTTAAAGGATACTAGTAAATCTTGTGTTGCAATGCAACACAAAACTAAATAAACATGATCAAGAAACATGGACTCCATTGGAAAGAATGTTGATTGAAAGAAATTGAAAAACTTGATTATAGATGAAAATAGTTTACAAAACAGGCAAATGAATGAAAATGGATGAAAATGATATATGATGAGATATTGGATGATAATTGATGGATGTAAAACTTGGATGAAAATGTGACGGATTTTGTGACATTGGGGTCGTGACACTCTGCATTTAATATAATAGATTAACTCTTGTGATGGCAATGTTTACAGGTATCATATTCCGCGAGCGTGGTTGAAAGCCAGTGGGAATTTGTTGGTGCTGTTTGAAGAGATAGGAGGAGATGTGACGACCATTTCGTTAGTCACACGATCTGCGCATGCGGTGTGTGCAAACATTCACGAGTCCCAGCCTCCACCTGTTCAATCCTGGAACGCCAAATCCTTCATGGTTGCCGAGGCGCTTCTGGAGTGTGCCGCTGGGCAGCATATCAGCCACGTCAAATTTGCAAGCTTCGGGAACCCACGAGGCTCTTGTGGTCACTTCCGTCATGGGAAATGCCACGCCAAGGAAAGCTTGGAGGTTGTGCAGAAGGTAATTTAAATCCCCCTGCAATGCTCATTTCTTGACTGCACCTTTTTGTTCATCAATCTTTTTCCGATATAATTGTCCTATGTTTTATACTTCAAACTTGAGCCATGTCCACTTCAAACAGGGCGGACAATGAGAGTGACGTAAAAACTACATACTGCTATTAAAGATAGACCATTTTTCGAGTATTGAGATGGTCTTTTTGGGAGAAAAAAAGCGTTAAGTTAAAACACGCCAAAAACTAAGACAGTTATATCCGGACAAGGGAGCACTTTCTGGGTGGATGTATAGCACGGGCTAAGTTAATTTCCCACATTTGATACTTCGACATTTTCAGTCCCGAGCAATTAATAACACCTGCTTCTACTACCTGACTCTTCACATCGCTGTGGTTGCTCTGATTTCTAAGTAAGATTTCACTATAGTTTGCTCGGGGAAGTCACTTATTGGTATACACAAGCGAACAAAGGGTATTTAATGGGGTCTATGAAACAATTGGAATATTTTATTATTTATAGTAGTATTTAGGGTACATTCTAAGAACATTCATAAGATAATTATTCCCAATTTAGTTTTAAAACATCCTATATTACTTCAAAATTTTATCTCAAATGAATAAAAGACACCCTACATTTGTTCTCTCATAGTTATCTAAATCTTTGACAGTGACTTCCCAGGGATAGTTTGTTGCTGTGTTTTTGGCTGACACTAGAAGGAAATGTGTCGTTTTTCACTTATTATAAATGAAAAAGAAATGAAACGGCGCCAGGCACATGGGCTGTGTTAGTGCTGATGAGTAGTTTTGGTCACAAGAAGACAGAAACGTAAGTATAATATTCCGGTACGGTTCACTGTTCCCATGAAATGAGGAATGAAAAACGACAGGTTTGCTACTAAGTTAGTGTGAGAATTCTCATACCTGGAATGTTGTGTGCTTGCAGCTTTGCATAGGAAGGCGACAGTGTCGTATTCCTGTGGAATGGAAAACGTTTGGAAGCTCGGATCCGTGCCCTGCCATCGCCAAAAGCCTCGCAGTGCAGGCTCATTGCAGCTCCTCACACACAAGCCCGGAGTTGGAGCCTGCGACACCGACGTACTTGAACTACCCGTGGCAGCAGCCCGAGGACGCGCACGACAATCCCGGCCAGCGGAATCCATCACCCGCCTTCCCACAGTCTCATTGGCCAATGTAAATATGAATCTCTACACAAGAGAGCAGGTTTAATACAGTAGACTGATATAGTAATACATTTGCACGTCTGGCACGAATCTATCAGATCTTAGAGATTGTAAAAGAAGAAGAAAATAGTTGTGAATTTTTCTACTTCAAAAAAACCAGTGGTTTGAATAGAATTCAGCTTCCGAGCAATTGTAAATTATGGGGGTGTTTGAGCTCTCGACTTTAAGTGCAGGCTTTCACTTCAGTTCTTTCCTGTGCAATTCTGAGTCCCAAAAATACTTCTCCTTGCGATAGAATTTTCAAATTGCATCTAGCAATGCCTCTTCTTAACCCTTAAAAGACATACTCCCTCCGTCTTAAAGTCATTGACATGTTTGAAAGTCATGTTTGAAAGTGCTATTTTAAGTAGGTCAAAAAAACACTTCCTTGTGGCTAATTTTATTTAGGTTGCAATGAACACATGCAATGTTCTTCAATCATTCTAGTGACATAATTTGAAACCTTTTTTAATCATGTTTCTTACAATATGATCAATGAAATTGGCTGAAAGAAATACCAAGCAAACAAGTTGGACAATAACTTTGAGACGGAGGGAGTACTAAGTACTATAGACTTACCTTTTTTTTTTTGTGAGAATCTTGCTCATAACTTTTACTCTGTTTAACTAAATGGGGTTTTTTAAATGCCAAAATGAATATATTTAAGACATCTATACTTCTTCAGAATAGAACTAAAAAGATAATCATGCTTAAAATAGAGTTTAAAAGAGATTTTGGGTGTGGAAATCATGAAAGCCAAGGGTTCAGCTCCCCTTTTATCCATGTTGCTTTTTCTTCGACAAAGTCAACGTGTGCTCATTCTGAGACTGAAAGGACCCGAATGTCATGAACTGAAGAAAAGTAGGAAATTTTCTGAATTTTCATTCATCACCTGTTCAGTGCATGAGTCTTGGCTTTAATAAATGCATCTCCTTTTCAGCTGCATGCATGCATGCTCTTCAATCTGGGTCTCTGCATGCCACCTGTTCTCTTGCAATCTGCACAATCCAATTTTCGGCTTACTTGGACCTTTCTTCTTTTTCCATCTCTGAGTGCAGGCAACAATACTGGGAGAATTGAGTGCATGCTGGAACTGAAAGCTGCTTAATTTGTGAGTTTCTTCTCATACCTTCTCTATTAACCCTAAACGACCAAGAAGCCATGTTTTTTCTTGATAGTTTTGAGTAGGTCCTATCACTAGTAGCAAACCTGTCGTTTTTCATTCCACACTTTGTGGAAATAGTGAACAATAGCTGAATATTATGCTTATATTTTTGTCAGTCTTCTTGTGACCAAAACCACTCACCAACACTGACACAACCCATGTGCCTAGCGTAATTTCATTCTTTTTTCATTTTTAGTAAGTGAAAAACAACACATTTCCTACTAGTGTATGTGAAGTTCTTTTTGTTCAAATTTTATCCACTCATACAATATTCTGCACTCATTGATTTCTGGTGATATAAAATTTAGTCCCATCTGAATCAGATTTTTCACATCTGATTGAATTTGTCATTTTAAAATCATGAATCCTTAGACAGTGTTACTTTTAGGGGTTAATATATTTTGGGTTGTTTTTTCGAAGGTTGGTGGAGATGGCGAAAACCAGAGAAGGCGGTGGCGACAAAGCTGCGAAGGGTTGGAAAAGGGTCATGGCTGCAATTCCTTTCGTTGTGGGAGGTGGCGCATTAGCGTACCAAAGTAGACCCCAGGACCCCATCTTGGACATCCAGGACATTGCGCTGAAAGGCTTCAACCTGCACACAAGCTCCGAGTCCATGCTCCTGGCCGTCCTGGACATCGACCTCACTCTCTTTGTCCGAATTGTGAACCCTAACGTTGCTCCCATCACCTTTGACACCACCATTCTGGATGTTTACTACAAAGGGAGCATTCTCGGCCAGGCCAAGGTAATCACTCAAACCTCTTTAATTACTACCTTCCCTAAAATGACATTTTAGAATACAACTGGATTTTGGATTTATTTGGCAATTTAGTGGTTGGGGATAACGTCAAATTCTTAGAGAGAATGGAATAGGAATGATCATGGTCAGTGATCCCAAAACTGGCTAAAATTAGCTGGATTTCTACCCAAAAAATGGGGATGCTAAACATATATACAAAGAAAGAAAAGGAAAAAAAATTTGAAATGTCTTGAGAATTATCATCATGAAATAAACATGTAGCAACTTCACGAGGTGATATCCGCGGATATCATCATGGTATCACCTTAATATATCAAGGGTATTTCCGGATATTATAGAGGTATCGTGAGTATTGTATGCATTGGGTAGCAAAAGTAGATACCATTTATGTGGGAGGTCGCATAATGTTCTAAATGTCATAAAGTGGTTCTAGGATCTTGATCATGGTATTGATGGGGCACTTGTACTTTGGGGAGTGCACCCTATAAGAGGAGGTTGGAGGGAGATACAGGTAATAGAAGTTTCAATGAACGAGAAATCACAAGGAACCCTGACCATATCACTAGGCAGTAATGGGTACAAGAAGGATGGTAAATTCATAGTAATCACTTGCTAAATTGAACAACCACTTGCAAAACTTGCTATAAACAATAATGTTTACTTCCCAGTGAATTGGACAAGGTTCCCTGTGCAATGTACCCCATGTGTTGACAATCTAAGAGGGTGATGTATTCAAAGTGAATAGAGAGAACCGCTCATCTGAAGAGATGTTTGATGTGAGTGATGGAGAGTGCACTTCATTCCCGAAACATCTTTCTTACTACAGGAGCCATAAAGACTTTTGGATTGACCAAGTTAGGATCAAGACTGCAATGACACCAGATTGCCTTCTATCACAGTTCCTATCGCTCAGATTCCAAAACCGAATTGTACCCAATACAATACCTGTAACACACTTGCCACACTATCATTGCTTGTAACACACATTCAAACACTGTCATAGTGAAATATTGGGAACTTAGGTGGTAAGATAAAGAGGTTTCAGGGTACCGTGTCCATTTCATGCTGTTGGGATGAACTTGTGGGATGGATCTCTTGTTGTTTGGTAATATCTAGTTATATCCAGGAGATCAAGGAGCGCAAAGTGAACAGATGCTGGAGCTGCCTTGCACTCTGAGTGGACTTGAAGCCACGCATCACCTGCAGGAGTTGTTCTCTGATGTCACAAAACGAGAAATGGTTTTGCATGCGAGAGCTACCATCGATGGCGACATCGCCGTTCTCAGCTACCGACATCACTTCGAGGTATTAATACTTAACCCCTAAACGTCCCATGGGGATAGTAGATACGTTTCTGTATAATTGGCATTTGCTACCAATAGGAAGTTCTAAATTAGGATCTCAATAGCTCACTAAAACTGCATTGATGTAAATTTTAACTTCTTTGTTGAACTTAAACCCATTAAAGGTGTGGATCCATTCTAAATACAAGAAATATACGTTGTATTCTACTTGCCGCAAAGGCATTTTCGAACGTTTAGGGGTTAAAGATTTACATGATTGTACTATCAAAAAGCTTGCACATAGCACTTGTAGAAAATTGATTATCACCTTTCCAATCAATACTCACAACATTCTTGAACTCTGATGGTTTAATTTTTTTTCTATTGTACCATTCAACACTTGCTATTGAAGGGTTTTTATCTTCTATATTAATATAATAACAAAGAGACTCAAAAAATAGGTAGGAATTAGGGTTTAGGGTTTTCGAACCATATCGTTTGCTGAACTTATATACACTACGTATAAATGAGTCTTTTCTCCATGAGGTTACCGGGCTGTGATATGAATTGGGCACCTCAGGGAGGCAACCTGCTTCTCACCATTCTGAATCTTCAGATGACACTGTGCCCCATGAGCCCTTTTGTGATTCTTCTGATTTTACTTTTGCTTTCTTATAAACTATCCGTCAATTCATCGCCTGGGTTTGTAGATTCGGGGTTGACGGCATCCATGGCGTTTTTGAATGGCGTTTTTGATGAATTGTTGCATTGGGCGCAGGTGTATTTGCAAAGCGAAATCAAAGTGGATCCCGTCTTTCTGGACGTCATTGATCAGCACCATCGAGCAGACTTGGACATCGAAGGCGTTGTAGTGCCCAAACTATTGGACAAATGACACTGTAGAAATCATTTCACAATGTAACACTCAAATGACACACCAACTATCATCGACTGTAGCACACTTGACACACATTAAACTATTTCGTAGTGGAAAAGTGGGGTCCTAGGTGGTAAGATTACTTAGAGGCTTGAGAGTACCGAACTCATGTTTCCTGAATTCGGTACTCCCTCCGTCCCAAAGTTATTGTCCAACTTGTTTGCTTGGTATTTCTTTGAGCCAGTTTCATTGATCATACTGATCATATTGTGTGAAACATGATTAAAAAAGGTTCCAAATTATGTAACTAGAATAGAGTTATTTGTAAAGTCCCTCAAAACCTGAGTTTTTGACCTGTAATTTGGAATGGACAAGATCGGCATGATCTCACTGTAGACCCAAAATAGAACACTGGATAGATTGAAATTTGTATACATAAAAATTTGGAGGGAGGGAGAAGAATTGGGTCGTGGGGTGGGACCGTGAGGAGGAGTGGTGTCAGATTGATGACGACCAGCTCTGGTACCAGCTTTGGTTCATGAAAAAAGGAGGACAAAAGACCGGATGCCTTTACAAATAACTCTAATGATTGAAGAACATTGCATGTGTTCATTGCAACCTAAATAAAATTAGCTACAAGGAAGTGTATTTCTGACCCACATAAAAAAGCACTTTCAAACATGACTTTCAAACATCATGATAACTTTGGGACGGAGGGTGTATCAGAAAACCTTTGTAACATCTCCTTTGTTGTCTTCACACGCAAACGCTTGTCGGAGTACCAAATCTTGATGATGTAGCTTCTAGAACGATGCGTCCAGGTTGCAAAACTCTCCTCTCACAATAATCTTCTTAGCATGGGATTCTCTTCTCCCGGGTTTCTTGCGACCTCGGAAAGTGCACACGAAGGGAGCGACCGGAAGGAAGCACAATGATCTTGAAGCATATAAGGATCCCCATTGCATACAAGAGCCAGGAAGAGCACGATGATGGCGAGGAGGATGCTGCTTCGAGGAGCAGCGCCACTGTCGTCCCTACAATCTTTGCGTCCCTTTGTCACTGCAGCACAATACGATGATGTATCCTCTCCCCCTGTTTCCAAATTCTCGCGCTGGCAGTCGACCATTCAACCTGCGCTGCGGCGCAGGAGCCCTTGCCATATGTCAGTAGCACTCACTACCGATGCTGCATCTGCCCCTGTGACGCCCGAGGACGTGCTCCAATACTGGTTCAAGGACGCCGATCTCGCCAACAATAAATTCCCCATGAAGTTCTGGTTTTACGGAGGAGAAGCCACTGATAACGAGGTGAGAACAACTTTAGGGTTTACGGAACTCCGGCTACAATCTGAACGTGTTTTTTAACGTTTTACACTCTTTTCTATGTGTAAGAATCAGAGTATTTGAAAACAGGATCGAAAAAAACGCTTGTGAGAATGAGTTTAATTCAATGAGGTTTAGGGTTTTTATGGAGTTCTGGTTTTACGGAGGAGAAGCCACTGATAACGAGGTGAGCACAACTTTACGGAACATTCTCGTTCTCCGGCTACAATCTGAACGTTTTTTTTTAACCCCTAAAGGACCAAGAAACCCAAATTTGTAGCAGTTTGAGTAGGTCTTTTGTGAACTTTTCTCTTGTTCAAATTCCTTTGTTTCTTGACCAACGCATACGATGTTCTTCACTGATTCCGGTGATACAAAGTTTGGTTCCATCTGAATACTACTTTTCACAATGTGATCAGTCATTTCAAAACCATGAATCCTTGGTCATTTAGGGGTTAACGTTTTCCACTCTTTTTTTATGTGTAAGAATCAGCGTATTTGAAACCAGGATCGGAAAAAACGCTTGTGAGAACGATGAGGTTTAGGGTTTTTGTGGATTTTAGATAAAGGAGAGATTCGGCGAGTGTTTGGAGCGGGCGAGCCGGGGCGAATTCGACGACTGGAAATCGAGTCCTCGCGGAAGAGTGGCGCTGGTTCTGGTGCTGGACCAATTCTCTCGCAACTGCCATCGCGATTCGAGTCGCGGCTTCGCGCAAGACGAGGCCGCAGTGCAGATCACCTTGGACTCCATTCACCAGGTCCGTTACTTAAGAAGAATTAGGGTTTTTCTCCTTGAAACAACAAGTTCTTCTCTCACTCCCGTTTCTACAATTTGAACGTTTTTCATATTCTGTATGTGTGCAGAGTCCTGAAAACCAGAAATGAAAGAAAGTGCAGTTTGTCTACAGGGCTTCTTTTTTGGTTTTTGAGATAATGCCCACCTGGCTACAATATCTTTAATCACCAGGTCAGTTACTGAAGAATTAGGGTTTTTCTCCTTGAACAACAATTCAACCTAGGTTCTTCTCTCACTCCCGTTTCTAATCCAGCAACAATTTGAACGTTTTTCAAATTCTGTAAGGTAACTATACCTTAAAAGCGTTCACCTGACCAACTGAGCCTATTTACACACATAAAACAGAAAATATTTTTAGTGGGTCTCATTAGCAAGTTGAAGAGGAGTCCAACGCACTTTAGCATGCATTATTTGGATACCGTATGAATAAGTTATGAATTTCCAAAGTGTTGACTATAGGTTGACCTTAAAGCGACCCTAAACTCTGATGTTCAGATTGTGCACATTCTCATCAACAGTAGGGTGTGAGATTCTACTTATTATGGAAGATTGAGCTAAGTAGGGTGTGAGATTCTACTTATTATGGAAGATTGAGCTATGGACGCTTTAAGGAAATGGTTGCTTTTAAATATAGTTACCTTATGTGTGCAGAGTCTTGAAAACGAGAAATGAAAGAAAGTGCAGTTTGTCTACAGGGCTTCTTTTTTGGTTTTTGAGATAAATAATGCCCACATGGCTGCAATATCTTTAATCATCAGTGCTGCTGTGACAACTTTGTGATTCTTTTGAGTTGAATTAGCTGGCTACATTGGTCTGAGTTTACTTAGATTCGTGTGCGATCTAAAATTTCCAAAGAGTATTTGAATGGTGACGATTGTATTAGTAAGAAGAAATTTAGCAATACATGTACAAAATTAGTTAATAGTTGGAGCTCTAATACAAAATTTACAAGACATTGGGCTAGATAAGCAACATTGAATGATTTTGGTCTTCCTCTTCAATGTTCATAGTATTCTAAGTTCAACAACAACATCCTCAATATATTCCATTAATTTGGCAACAAAGGAACAATGTCAAGACAATATATGTAGACATTTATAGAGATGCAACTCCATTGAATATTTCTAATTGAATGAACTATTGAATCAAATAAACAATCTCAAAACACTGTTGAATTGTGATTGAATGAGTGCTTTGAATTACTATTCACCATGGTTGATTGCTCTTGCTTAATGTCACGTGCCCCCATAGCTACTGATGTGATGTGGAATATCCCACATCATTTTATTGGGAGGATGAAATGGTGTGGGATATTCCACATCATTTTGTTGGGGGAAGGCATCACTCACAAAGGCTACTGAATGTTATGGATAGCCTTAAAAATAGGACTGATTGTGGCTATGGCAGGGTGTGGATCAACAAGTAAGCAATCCCTTGGAGCGGTACTTCCTGTATATGCCGCTAATGCACAGCGAGTCCCTGGAAGTTCATGAGGAAGCGCACCGCATGTTTCACAAGCTGGTTGAGGATCACAAGGACAATCCTGCGCATCACGAATTCTTTCAACAAGTGGTGAAGTTTGCGGTAAGCTCGCTCTCCAGCACGAAATTCAATTACCTTCACAAACTAGAAAATTTTCTGCTGACGTTGAATGTTCACTATAAGAAGGCGTCGCTTTTCACTCGGTAGGTGAGTCAAATGGCACCACTTTGCACTCACTGCCCAGGCGCTCAAGACTTGGTGCGTGCGATTCATCACGTAGGACACATAGGGCACCTTGACACATTCACCAGGTAGTAAATGGTACAAGAATGACGGTGAATTCTTGGTGAACACTGGTTACATTGAACAACCACTTGCAAAATTTGCTATAATCTGCAATTTGGCAGTAATATTTACTTGGCAGTGAATCGGTCAAGGTTCCCTGTGACAAGTGTGTACAGTGAACTCTGACACTGTTTTGAGTGAGAAGCAATGCCTCTGCTAGTAGTGGTTGTGATTAATCACCTAATTCTGTTTACAACGTCCATTCCTCAAGATCTATCTATAATTTGTGTGTGCAGAAAGCGCATACTGTGGTGTTGGCCAAGTTTGGGAGGTATCCGTCTCGAAATGCAGTGCTGGGGCGCACAAATACTCCTGAGGAGGAAGCCTATCTCGCCCGCGGTGAACTTTGGAAAATGGAAGATTAGGGGTCACTCTATTTCCGAGACCCCACTAATAAATAATACTTAGTGTAGCTGTGTTATTTCTAATCTAGCAGTTCTGTTTTTGTAGGACTGTAACTTTATCACTGTAAAGTTAGTGCTGTACTATATGGTTTGAAGGTTGATGCATAAGATATTTCTCACAAAAAAAATGTGCTGACAGTGTGACATTCATTTTCTTTGGCAAATTATTGTTACTAAGAGAATTGGTCAATGACGTTGTCAAAGCCCTCTCAAAAATACTAAAATCGCCGCTGTTTAGATGAGGTGCCTTAGGGCCGCTTCACACTATGGCCAAAGGTCGAGAGGCCGTCGATTTCCACCAATCAAATTGCAAGAAACCATGGTTTTGGCCTCTCAACCCTTCACACTAGAGGCCAAAGTCCAAAGGCCATGGACCTTCAAAATGCTTACATGGCAACACTTTTTGACCAAGGTGATGGCCTCTCGAGAGGAAGTTTGGGTCCTACATTTTGCAAGACCTGTCACTATGGTCGAGAGGCAGTCGATTTCTTTTCATAAAAAATGAAACTATATTTTATTGGCTATTTTCAGTAGATTTCTTTGGACTCTCAACAAAGTTTGGACTCTCAATCCCACGGCCTCTCGACTTCGACGGCCATAGTGTGAAGCGGCCCTTATAATATTGTACTTGGTAAGTCATACTGAATAATTAAAAAAAAATTTGACTAAATAGAGATATCCGCAAAGTTATGCAGTGAGGTTGACTTTCATCCTCCACATTAGAGTTATCCGCAAAGTTTGTAAAAGAGGGGTGAATGGACCAAAGTTTGTGAAAACTATGATTGAGAGCCCAATAAAAGTAAACATGTTAGTTGCCTTTAAAATGCTAAAGGTGTGAAGTTTCAAGGCTCCAAAACGGTGCCCAAAAACTTTTAACCCTCAGTTTTCTTGATCCAACAAATTTTAGTTAATTCACGGAGCCCCAAGCTTTGACTCCGCCTATAATGTCCCCAAATTAGCTTGGTGCCGAATCCAAATCAACGCTTTGCTTGTTGCCAAATCTCCGAATTAGTTTTTTGCTTCTACCAAATCCAAATCAATGCTTCTGTCTCTACCACCAACTCATTCAGCGCATGTTTTGTTTTATGAACCTCACTCAATTTACGTTTCCCAAAATTTCAATAAAACCAAGGCTGTAAGTGGCATTGAGTTTGCAGAAAACTCTATTGCCTTTGTGAGAAAAATGAAATGGAACTGTTATTTTAAGATGTCGGGTGAAAAGGATTGTCTGTCCCGCAATTGTCTGTCCCGGAATAGGGTGGAAAAAGGAAGAAGGAAGAAAGAAGGAAGAACGAAGAAGGAAGGAGGGAGGAGGAAGAAGGAAGAAGGAATGAAGGAACCGGAAGAAAGAAAGAGTTGCCAAAATAAGCATAGGAATAGGCCCCTTGAAAGTCGATTGAAACTCAATCACCTCCATTTACTTTCCACAAATACATATCACTTTCTAATTTTTTTCAATCCACATACAGGTTGTTGTATCAGTTGGGTGAGACCCAACTGATACGACAACTATATATGAGTAGTAGACTAACTTTTCTTTGTAAGATCAAGGCTTGTTAAAAAGCCCCATAGCTTTAGGGCCGCTTCACACTATGGTCGAAGGTCGAGAGGCCGTCGGTTTCCACCAATCAAATTGCAAGAAACCATGGTTTCGGCCTCTCGACCCTTCACACTAGAGGCCAAAGTTCAAAGGCCGTGGACCTTCAAAATGCTTACATGGCAACACTTTGTGACCAAGGTGACGGCCTCTCGAGAGCAAGTTTGGGTCCTACATTTTGCAAGACCCGTCACTATGGTCGAGAGGCCGTCGATTTCTTTTCATAAAAAATGAAACTATATTTTATTGGCTATTTTCAGTAGATTTCTTTGGACTCTCAACAAAGTTTGGACTCTCAATCCCACGGCCTCTCAACTTCGACGGCCATAGTGTGAAGCGGCCCTTATTTCATCATGTTGAAGAATATAGTAAAGCAACATCTATGTATGTGTGTTTTTCTCTTTTCATTAATGGTGAATTCTGGCTTCAAAAGGTTGCTCCTTGCAATGTTTTTTATGTTCACTTCTAGGTAGCATTATATTTAAATTAAATGAACTCTTTTTATCAGATGTAAGGCAATCGCCACAATGGACTCTTCTTGATCAACAAGGCATCGCCACATTGAACTTTTTTGAAATGTGAAGTTGTTGCCAAATGTTCATTCTCAAAACCATCAAAATCACCACTTGCACAATACTTTTCTCAACTGATGTAGTCGCATTTTTTGGGCCTTATCATTTAGACCACGACTCTCACTGTCGTGTTCAAAAGACGTCACCTTTTGCTAATATAATCCTTTTTAAACTAAATTAGGTTCTCATTTGAGATGTTTTGGAATAGTTTTAAGATAATTTTGACATCTTATTTTTGGAATAGTTTAAAACTAGCTTAAAAATAATTTTACATCTTATTTTTAATCTTTTTTTAATCTTTTTCTTTACAGTTTAGAGAAAAGAAAATTCTGAGGAAAAATAAATAAAAAAATACCAGCAGGGCGCTTTTATCTCATTCACCTTCCAATAAGCTAATAGCCAAAACAAGCAAAAATAAATAAACAACAATATGTAATCATGTTATTCAATCACAAGCAGTAACTGTATCCAGTACTACAACAAAAGAAAATGATATTCATTCATTTGTAGCCACCCTCCTTCACTTACGCTTCCTGAAAAATGGCTGCATGACCGTACCTTTATGATAATTGAGATCATGAATTCACCGCCAGCTGAGATAATAATTCTTTGTAAATCATGGCATACCAGCATGTCCTTTAACTTAAGGCACCTGTCCTCCTTCTCCTTCTCCAAATCCAATTCTTCCTTCAATTCATTGTCACATATATACCGATCACAGCTTCTTCGATCTGCATCATTCTCGATCAAAACCTTCTGCACAAGTTCAGTGTGAGATCTTACTAGCTAGCACACCATGGATCCTGATGTTCCCGTTGCAACTCCACGCTTTTCAATCAACTGGCCGCGCCCTACTCCTGAAAATCAGGTCGTCGACGATGTTGTGACGTCGACCTGGTTGACGATGCGCTCCATTCTTGCGGACTTGTAAGCCTGAAATTCATTGATTTCCCTTATCGTATTTATTTCGATCCGTTTCTGATCATTTTTGTTGGTGCATGCAACGTTCTGATCGAACTTGGGCCGCAATTCAATGTCTGTTTTTAACGTACTGAAGTGGTCATTTTAGTTAAAACCATGATTGAATTAATCCTTCAGTTGTGTATAATTGCGTGCAGGCGAAATGTCGATGATGCTCGGTTGACACCGGAAGACGAGGCGAAAGTACGTAGCGTGCTGGAGCATCACCCCAAGGCCCAAGAGAAGAAAGGGAGCGGCATCGATTACATCAAGGTTCGTTTTAATACAATCACTGAAATCATTTTCGTTGACTTCACTCTATCAAGTTGCGAAAATTTAAATGATTGTTGATATATACATTACCTACAGGGCCGGTGATGGCCTACTATCGGTACCTCCTCCAAATATAGAAATATCTTTTTAGTCAGAATTTAAAGAAATTGGAAAAATACAAAATAGAAGCTGCAACTATATAGTTACATGGTGAACATTAAAAAATGGAATTTCTAGCACACATAAAATGACTGAAACATAAGTCACACTATGTGAGACATGTAAAAGTGGTACCCATATTAAGCCATTCATGTACGTGGTCATGCATTTAAAAATTACGTGTTGAAATTGTGAGATCCAAGACAGTGCAGAAAACTCGAACTGACCATTCGATTGTTGGAACCAACAATATGATCATAGTTTCAGTCGAGATATTGTAACTGTTTCTATTCAAATTTTTCCATGATTGATGTGTATTTGGCAGATCAAGAGGCACTCGATTTTTAAGAATGGCCGTTGTTTCTGGGTGGTGCGCACGGACGGCAGCGAGGTGGATTTCAGCTACCACAAGTGCCTTAAGGAGAAAGCTGCCAAAGAGTGTCCAGATCTGGTTCCGCAATACGATTCTCTCTATAAAACTTACTAGTCACGCAATCCAGCCTAGTACAATCGTTTTTTGATGTAGAATTTGTCGTCTTTCACAAGAAGTTTCCAAGACATTAGCTGGGGCTAACGCAGTGTGCGTTAGCCGCCTGATTAGCCCCCCTTTACACACGCGGCAAAAAATCCGAAATTTCTTTCTACTTTGGACTTTAGCCCCCAAAATGGTCCCATTATCGGGGCTAATCTTTCGCGAACTGGAAGGAAGGGCAGGTTTAGCCGGGGCTAAAGTGCCAAAGATTAGCCCCCGCCGGTTTAGCTCCAGGGGCTAACAGCTCCAAAACTTCCTGTGTTTTGAACAGTTAGCTAGCAGTTCCTGCAAGGATATGTGCTACTGTGCATGGAGCCCCTAAACACACTGACAAGAATTGTTAATTCACACCATCTGACTGTATGTACTGGTTAATACGTACATTCTACGATATAACTATATATATATATATATATATATATATATATAAAATACCAAGCTTTTGATCGATCACAGTATTCGGTTTATGTGCTTCCATATGGATTCACTGATTTGGACCATGATTGACACTAGTTGTGTAGAATGCCATCATCATTCTGGCTGTTCCTGTTAGAGAAGAATAGATGGCACGTGGTTGAGTTATGATGAATTATGCAAATGAATCATTCTGTGTATAAATAATCACCAAGCGTTTGATGAATCGATCAGAATTGAGTAATTATCAATACTATGGCCATCTTCGTCAACCCCTAAATGTTCTAGCGTCCAGAAACTGAATCACGAACAGATTAAAAGCCTTGTAACTTTCTCATACAACCTCGGATGATATTCATCCAAGTCACTTTTTAAAGCCTATTAAATTCTTTACCAATTACAATTATAAATCTTTTGTGATGGAGAGCTATTGATAATATTGGAGAGGTCTTCAACTACAAGTATGTTAAATTTGTTGGGTAGATTTTATACTTGCAATGGTCTTCTCATGTACATCTCACATACATATGAGTCATGTTACTTTTGAAGCTAGAATCAACTTCTGTGCAAAGGGTTCACTTGGTACGTTTAGGGGTTAAACTAAGAGAATTTTTGACCAATTTGTCTCATATTATCTTTGACTTTACATTTAGATGATAATTAATGTTTAATATTGAATTTTTTTTTGGTGAATTGAGACTTCAATATGTTAATATACTTACAAATCTTTGATTTTATAAAGATTGATATGTTTGTAATTTTTTGATTTGTTAAAATAAAGGTCTCAAATAATCCTAGGGCTAAAGTCTCAAAATGTCCATTTTGGCTCAATCTAACGAATATCGTCAATTAAGTTGTGTTTAACTCTCGATTTAACTTGGAATGATCGATCAACCCGATTTCGTTGCCTGATCAAAAGTTTAGCAGTCACCGTAGAGGTTGTTTGTTGATGTCATTGCTAAAACATGTATGCTTAATTCCGGGTGTTATCTAGACTTTAATTTTGGAATAAAATGTATCCCACAATGATGCATAGCGTGGTGTGGTGTATTTTGAGTTTTGAAGATCTATTTTACCAAAATTGAATTTAAACCATTAAAATGATGTGTTTTGAATTTCAGCATAACTAGCAATAAAAAAAATTCAAGCTTTGAAAAAATCTAATTTTATGTTTTCTTATTATGGTCACAAGTTGATTAGAACTTTATCCATTCCCATGGGATGGTTATTGAATATATATTGTTATTGATATGAATTTCCTTAGCATTCACTTCAAAAAATTATAATAATTTCAAATTTTCACACAAATTTATGGACATTTTTTGACACGTAGTATGCCCATGCCTTCATCTACTGAAATTATATAATTGAATTTTAATGCTAATTTCATTGCGAAGGGATAGTGAGGTGTAAAGAAATCACATCACATCTATAGGGTTGAATTCGTTATATTTTGATTTAATATTTTTTTTATTTGATATAACCCTCAGGACATAATCATATTAACCTTCTATCATTTAACATATTTGAAATTGTCTTAACATATTCATAACCCGGGTATGCAACTCCCATATTATTAACAGGGGGCATGGGCATTAAAACGCCTTAGAGAACGGCTTTTGTAAAAGTTATATCAAATTATATAAAAATAAAATAACCAAATAGTTAGGTGAAGATCAAATTAAATAAAATGAGATGTAGAAAATGTTGGGTTGCATATTTATTAAAAAAAATTCCACAACATGTATAAAGAATTGACACACATATGCATTTTTTTTTAAATCTATACAAGAAGTTGCCTCTAATGAAAACTAAAATTCATTGACGGTGTTTAGTTTATGATAAAACAATCTTAAAGTTTTATTAAAAAGCCCAAAAAGTTGAATAGCTTGGCCTATGCTACATGTATTAAAAAAAAATCCTATAATTAGGTTTTTAATGCTATTATTGCCTTCAAGGAAAAATCAATTGTTGTATATTATTACATTTTTGGATTCCTTATTAAGAGGGCTACAAGGGTTTCTTACATTCAAACAAATTACATCACTTTAGATTGAACTAAAATTAAATAAATGTGATTATAATCAGGGCCATATAATATGGGAGTTGCATACCCGGGAATCATAATAACCTATTTTAATTTGTTCGTCGTCCACTTACTCCACTATGTTAGTCGCGCCTCAAATTTCCCCCTGGTAGTCGAGTCTTCTCTTTCCCCGAGCTCAACGCAACAGTGATGGAGGAATAGCAGAATACTTTATGTAGATTGTGAACAATGGCTATCGCTTAGGATTATACTAACAACAAGTGAACACTTCTATTAGCTCACAATGAGTACTTACGGTGATTGCTTAAGGTGAGTGATTGCTTATAGTGAATACTTACAGTGAGTGTTTACGGTGGGTGCTTACGGTGAGTGATTGCTTACAGTGAGTGCTTATGGTAAGTGTTTACGATGAATGATTGCTTACAATGAGTGTTTATTGTGAATGCTTATGGTGAGTGATTGCTTACGGTGATTGGGTACATTTACAATATAATAACCTATGGAAACTGTAACCAATGATTAATTTAACGGATCATTAAAAAATAATCTTATCATTTGAATTGATAATGCAATATAAATTAGTAACTACATATATTATATGTCATTCTACAATATACTAAAGTTTGACAATGTTTGAGAAGTTATTCATTTGGTATTTCAAAACGACTTAAATATGGTTGTAACCAGTCATTAATAACAACTAAAATGTGCTAAAATGTTCACAATATGTCGCAAGATGTCGTTGAATTTTTCTAATATCTACATAAACTAAAGATATAATTTTCTAAGCACTCATCAAGGGTCATTAGATTTGGGCGGGGTTGGCTCGTTATATTGTGAATGCCTCGGGGGGTTCACTGGCGAAAATTTTAGAAACAACGTGCGATAAAAAATAGGGTCCAATATATTCATTGTAAATAAATTTTGTAAAAAATGTACATGTAAAATAGGGGATTTTAAAAAAGTGAAACATGTTTACATGTAAAATACCATCACATATAATATGCTCAGGCTTTTTACATGTAAAATACCATCACCTTATAATATTTTTTGCTAAATTTTTTTGCTAAATTAACCCCCCAAATAAATAGGTCATTATCGCACGTGTATACAAAATATACAAGGGAGTGCCCCCCCCCCCCGAGGTGAATGCGTCCGATTGCTTACAGTAAATGATTGCTTACAATCTCGGAGGAAGGGGGGGGGGGGGCACTGGCGAAAATTTTAGAAACCATGTGCGACAAAAAATAACGTCCAGTATATTCATTGTAGGAAAATTTTGTAAAAAATGTACATGTAATATAGGGGGTTTTCTCAGGGAGGTCAGTGTCAAAATTTTATTAAACCACGTGAGAAAAAATATAGGGTACATATAATTCATTGGAGCAAAAATTTATACAAATTTTAGAAATACCATAGCATGGATGAAATGGCCTATACAATATTATATCTAAAGTAGGGTGGGTGAAAAGTATAGATAGTTTTCTATTTTTGTTAATAAGGTAGGGTCTCAAATATTTAGAGGAACAAAGAATTTATGTGAGTTCTAATGAAAATCCTTGGATTGAATGAGAATCACCTCAATTGACTAAAAATCGTCAAAGTTAGCCAATGGCTAGGAATGAACCACAAATGAAGGTTGAATTATTTAGCTTCATAGGAAAGTCTCCTCATCATGAATTTGAGCATTAGGTGATCAATGAGATTCACGAGGCTAGGGTGGGGTGGTAGTGTTGCATGCTTCCTCTTACAACATGCATTTCTCACTTAAACCTACCATCGAACATTTTAGGTATTAGGCACAGTCGTTATTCTTTGAAAGTTACATTCATGTATTGCTGTCATTTTGTTATGTCCGATTAAGCTCAATTTATGCTGAAATTCCAAGATTCTGATAAACGGTCTAGTTTATAAATAAAATAGGGTCTATAAAATAACTTAATGTTGGAAATTATCTTTACCTATAGGGTCTTGAAAAATACCTCAAAGTACCATTTTATCTACTAATAGGGTGAAAATTATTTCAGAAATTTAGATAAATAGCCCACCTATAATTAACCCCCGTCCGCACATGGTTTACAAAAGTATGTAGTATGTAACCTCCTTGTGGGGGTTTTAAAATAGTGAAACATGTTTACATGTAAAATACAATCACATATAATATTTTCAGGCTCTTTACATGTAAAATACCATCACCTTATAATCCTTTTTGCAAGGTAAATAACCCCCTCAATAAATAGGTCTCGAACGCACGTGTACGCAAAATATAAGAGGGAGTGCATCCCTCGAGTTTACAATGAGTGCTTATGGTGACTGTTTACGGTGTGTGATTGCTGATGGTGATTGCTTACGATGAGTGCTTACGGTGAATGCTTTTTAATTTAAATTGTATTTGATTGTTAAATTATGTCATTCCTTGAAGTTTATCGTTCTCTACGCATGGAGCGGACTTGGACAAGTTGTTTTGATCATTTGTAGTTACATTTTCAATTGTTTTTTTTATTGTCCAAGGGATTTAGGTTCGATAGTTGCGTTCCTGGAGTAATGCTTTCAACTTCGAAGGATAGAGACTAGCGTCTTCTCTGGAATTTGAAATCTAGGTTTGATCAATCTAACAACTACGGCTACTCCAACAAAAAATAAAAATATTCTTTTAATATATGAAAAGGATATATATCGAGGTACAATGGCACACGCCCTATTCTTGCAGGATTGATTAGTTCTAGGTAGTTTAGAAGCATTTGTAGATCATTCTTCTAAAATGTTTTTGGATTGTTTTGAAGTATTGTATAATCACTTCAAAACATTTTTTTAGTTGTTTGAGTCAATTCTAATCAAATTTTACAATTTCAACTTGTTTTTGTTGAATTTAAAAAAAATGCAAAATAACTATTTTAATTCAATTTGATCATTATTTATTTCTAATATTAATCGTATACTTTTATTATTAATTTGGTTTCAACAATGTCAATAGTTGAGAGAATATATGAAAAATGCATTCTAATATTATACATCCTAATTGATTGACTGTAGATTTTCTAATATTATACATCCTAATTAATTTTAAGATGTTTTGATTGATGAGAATGCATGAGGGATACGATTTGGTATTAAACATGTAGTGAATTTTTGCACAATTTAGAGATTACTACTGGTAAAAAACATAAGGAAAATGTAATCATGTATAGACTCAAGCTTTGTGAGTTTCTTGCAAAATGTCTACTCTTTTTCTTGTCAGTTTCTACACACGCTAGATGTCAAATCTTGCATGAAGAGTTATCTTATGTTTTTTAATTATTTTTTGAAATATGCTCATAAGATTCAATCTAAGTTAGGATTGGAAAAAAAATGTAATTAAACACTAAAGCAATAAGAGCATGTGATTTATATAAATGAATCAACTCTTGAAATTGGAAATTATTCTTGAGTAATCAAATGTGACGTGGAAAGGCATATATAAATATTTGGCCAATTACATTGCCTTTATTTTCAAGAGCATTCACACATCTTTTATGATATAGAGTGTTGATTAGTAAAAAATTGTCTAAGATTGTTTTCAAGAAATCATAGACAAATAGTTGCAAATTTTGTAATTCAAATGCAATAGTGAATTTTTGATTAATTAATGAATAGAACAATGATTTTTTTCTATAAAAAGCCAAAAATATTTTTTTTGTTTTCTGAGGATAAAATCTAGAGAGGTTCACATGTTTATACAAGAATGCAATACAAAGTATGCATCATAAGAATTTCCAAATTCTTTTTTCATTAAAATCAAATTCTTAACAAATGTTTTTTATTTTTTATTTTTTATTATAAGTAGAATTTTAAAAATGGTTTATTATATTTTTATTCTTTAATAAACTAATATGAAAGAAAAATAGAAATTTCATGTCAAACACCTGACAAACAACAAAATTTAGTGCTACTATTTGTACTAGTATGTAATAATCTTGTGATATTAAAAACTTGTGTCTTAATATTAGAATCTCAAAAATTAAACAATATATAATAATAATAACAATAATAATAATAATCATAATGATGATGATAATAATAATAATACTAATAATATTAATATTAATAATAGTAATAAAAATAATAATGATAATGGTAATGTGTTACTATAGATTTATGTTATATAAATTGAAGATATTGCCTAAAAACTCACCAAAAATGCCACAAAAGATGTCATAGTGAAAGAAAAAAGCACAAGAAGGATTATGTAACATAGGTGTGATTTTAGAATTAAAGAATAAATGTAATTATTTGAATTTCTATTTTATTTTTAATACGCAATAACATGCATAATATGTACTAAATTTTCTTAAGAGATCTTTAATTGAAAGTTAACTTGGTTAAGGGATCAAAGCCTTTCGTGAAAAGGTGATTGAAATTTTACTTTGGTTTATTTCCAATATAAAACCTTTCATTCAATAAATCATGAAGAAATTTTTCTCTTAGAAGGATTGGCTTTCTTGTTAAAAATTTGTACAATTTTCTTTTTATATCGAAAATCGTGAAATTTCACTGACCTACTTTCTACAAGCCTCTTGCTAAGCCACAAGAAGTAAAAGAACTTAAAGATTCTCCAAATGGTCCCCTTCAAGTTGCTTCAAATTCAATTAAACTATATGCTATTAATTCAAAATTTCAAATGAAATTTAGAATTTCTTTATGGAATTGAAGGCATGATACCTAGCTTATTTATAGTAGTAAAAAATCTATACATTAAAGTAAATATACCTTAAAGCGTACCCTAAAATCCCAGATAGTATTTTTGATAGAATCTATCAAAACTCAACAAATTTATGTGTTGGCAAGTTCTAGAGAAGGTCAAAAGGCCATAGCAAATGGAATTTTTCAAATCCAATTCAGAATGAGTAAGATCTTGGATGCTAAAGCTAAAATTAGTGCCCGACTAAACATGTTTAGAAGTTCTATTAATAATCCCTAGTGTGGAAGATGCCTACTTGGGGAGAGAAGAAGCCACTAATTCACAATTGCAAAACCAAAAGATACGCTACATTTAACTTTAAACCGTGTAATTCATGTTAAAAAAGAAATAATATTTGATTGTTAACCATGTTAATCATGTGCAAATGAGAACTGATTTTTGAAGGGTAACTTCATGAATGAAATTTTTGAGCCAATAAATCCATGGGCTTAGTGTCAATTATGTACACAATGAGTGTCAAATTTCTAAGCCAATGGGGCCCATTAACATTGAGCCATTTAATCATGTACACAATGTCTGAGCCAATGGGCCCATGCATAGTGCTTATACAGTAGGACTCAGCTGTCAAATTGAGCATTGATTACTAGAAATTATTATAACTTATATGTCTACAATATCTTCAATAGTGGATGTTACTATGTCCAAATTGTATTTTTATCCTTTGCTTTTAACTATGTTCCCGAAATGTGATATTTTCAAACTTTTATTTACTACTCATGGTGATGAAGATTACCTGTAAGTACCCACCTCAACAACCAAAATCAGTGGTTAACTCTTGTAAACTAGTTCATTATCAATTACATGCAATTTATTAGTGAACAACACACCATTTAATTGAACCAGTTTGCAGTCCATTTAAAGGAAATCAATGGTTGCTTTAAAGTATACTTACCTTAAAATAGAAACAAATTATGGTCAAAATTTATCAAATAATTTTAACATAATATATTTCAGTCACAAATAATGCTAAGAAGAAAAGGAAGTTTGGTGAAGAGAATTTTCAAAGATATTGGAAAAACTATTGAAATGTTAAAATATAGTTAGGAAATAAAATAAAAATAAAACTATAAGGGTACATTTATACCGTTGGGATAAAATTTTAATTTAACCTTTAAACAAATCTCCCCCGGCCTCTGTGCCCTCCCACCACACTCTTCGCAAAGAATCTACAGTCAAATTTCATCAACCTTCTCGTAAATAGTGTTTGTTTTATACTTTCACCTTCTAAACAGTACTCTATAAATTCTTAACTTATCCATACAACGTCCAAATAATACATGCTAAAATGCATTGGAGTCCTCTTGCACTTGTTAACCCTTGGACGCGCCTGCGTCCAGAATCTGGATGATGGATGATTTCAGGATGCGTCCCTTCACCACCGAGTTCACCACGCATGGGGATGTTTTTCATCCATTCAATTTTTTTTAAAATTCTTGTGCTAGTTGATTACTATTTGTACGGAACGGATCTTCAAGATAAGATATTGAGAGTTTTTGAAAAATAGAAAAAGTGATTTATGTCAAGTTTCATTCTTAGTTCAAAAAGTGAGACCTTAAACATGATTTTTCATAATAAAAAGAATCAAATAGTGAAAACCGTACCATCTTGTAGCCCATATTATTCCAATTTCATTACAATATTTAAAAAAAAATTAATGTTAATTTTGGATTTTTAATTGAATTTCAAGAGAAAACCTTGCAAAATTAATTTAAAAGTATTAATAAAAAATATTATAAATTCAACCGTTTAGATGTTATCTTCACATTGACATCTATAACTTTGCTTTGTACATCAACTCCATTTTAGTTTTTTATCAAACATTTTATAACGAATCTTTGAAAACAGTGTTGAATCGGGACCTTAAAGGGTTAATGCGAACCGTCGAAACGGTTCACGTTAGTGATAAACTCTTAATTCTATAGTTTTGGTTTGTTTAGCAATTTATATTTGTTTAACCAAGAGACAAATTCCCGGATTTGGTTGCATTTAGTGTTCGGTTTTTATTGGCAATATTAGATTCCTTTTTATCTAGATAATTTTGTGTGTTTATTCGCATCTAACGATTTGATTGATTGATTATGTGCAATTGGGCCGTTTGCCCTTTTATTTTACTCGATGATTTTAACCTATTTCTATTGCTTGTCATTCTAATTCATTAGTTAGTCTAATTGATTAGTCTATTTTATTAATTGATTGAGTTATTCTTTGTGGGGTGTTATTTTAGCCTTTTAATTTCCTATTGTTTAGTCTTATTTTATTAACTTATTGTTGAGTTTATTCTTTAGCCTATTAGAGTGAGTTTAGTTTATGTTAGTGGATTAGTGTAGTGTGGGACTCCCGGTCGAGTGGGGGTTACGTGGTAGTTAAGTGGTAGTTTAGGGTTTTGATGGAGTTGGATGAATATTTCTAAGTGGATGGATGTAATTTTGGTGGGATTCAAAATCCCACCGTGCCGCTTCTGCGGCCGCCGGTTCATTGTCTGCGCCGTAGGAGCTTAGAGAGAGAGAGAGAGACGTTAGTTTTTAGATCTGGATCTGTATTTTGGTTTTCTGGGTGAAGTTCTTGGAGATTAGCAAGGAGTTGAGGAATTTGGTTTGATTGGATTGATTTTTAGGTGAAGGGAATTAGCAAAGAAAACTTGGTTTGAATGAGATTCTGTGAGAATTTTCAACAGTCAAGGAGAAATTAGAGAAAAACTACATTGTTGTTTTGATTGGAAAAAGTGTGAGGATTGGAGAAGTGAAGGAGGATTTTCTAGTTGTGTGTTTAGGAGAATTGTAGGGAAAAATTAGTGAGAAATACATTGTTGCTTTGGTTGGAAAGATTGTGAGGTTGAGATAGGATTTTCTTTGTCTGTTTTTTATTGGAAGTAGAGAAAGAGAAAAAAAAAGAAGGATTTTGTTTTGCTGTGGAATCACTACGGGGGAAGACTACGAGCTGTGGGATTCAAAAGAGCAAGGCGACGAGTACAAGGTGATTGGGCGACGCAAGGGCGCCGGATTTCACGGCGGAGTAGCGTCGGGAACAAAGACATCGAAGCACGAAGAAAACACGGCGATCGACGGGGAGCAACAACAAGGAGACGGCGATTAGCAAGGCGGCGACGAAAACCAGAAAACGAAGACACGAAGACCAGGAGACGAATCCGGAAGGCGACGGGCTGTGAAGACAGAAGGCAAGATGGCAAGACAGAGGGCAAGACGGCAAGGCGTCGGTAGCAGAGAGAAACGAAGGCCAACTCCGCATGTCCCTCCCCGTGTGATAATACGGAGGGACAGAGTGATATTATAGAGGGAGACATCTCCTCTTCTTCTCATTTTTAATTCTAGGTTTTGTGTGAATTATCTTCTATCTTTGTGATCATTAGGAGAATAGATAAAACGCTATAATTAAAATTGGTGACTTTAGTCACCTACGAAAATATTGTGTGCATCCTTTCAATTTTTGTTCAATTGTTTTGAGTTTTATATTTTGTGATTGCTTTGAACTAGTTGTTCCTTTTGGTGTTGTTTGTGGGTGAATTGGGTCCGGTGAAGGCTCAGGGGGTTCACTGGCGAAAATTTTAGAAACAACGTGCGATAAAAAATAGGGTCCAATATATTCATTGTAGATAAATTTTGTAAAAAATGTACATGTAAAATAGGGGATTTTTAAAAATTGAAACATGTTAACATGTAAAATACCATCACATATAATATTCTCACGCTTTTTACATGTAAAATACCATCACCTTATAATTATTTTTGCAAGGTAAATAACCTCCCAAATAAATAGGTCATTATCGCACGTGTATGCAAAATATACAAGGGAATGCTCCCCCCGAGGATGAGGGTTCTAGCGCGAAAGTGCTGCTCGATTTTCACCGGGCCAATTCATTATTACAAGTTTAGGCAATTTAGGGTTTTAAAACTAGTGTTCTTGGGCACGATTAAAACTTAGACCAATTTTCCTATTTTTCACCGTTTTAGTTAGAAAAATCTCACACACAAACGCCTAGGTTAATAGGAGTCCATTGCTTGCGTCTATAATTCACCCACTTTCCGGCCGGACATGTGGGCTTTTGATCGGCGACGGTCGAAACGCTCATAGTTAATGAAGGCAATACATACAATTTTTTGTTTAATAAATAATATTAACTATATTCAATTGCTATTACCAATGAATCGGTACACAATAGCCTAATACTTTGAAAATTCAAAACTTATTCTATAATGTCCAAATTATAATACATGCTAAAGTTTATTGAAATACTCTTCACTTGCCAATAAGCCCAATACAAATAACAATTTTGTCTACGTGAGTTGTTTACTATGTTCAGTTGCTATTATGGTTCCAAATACCTTAATAAGGTTATCACTTAACAGGTTATGACGTGGATTTTGCTAATAAAAGTAAGTACCCTTAATTAAACGTCGTTTCGCTTAGAATTTGGCACATGTATGTGTTCAAAGCAAAATATCACAGAGTAAATGAAAGAATTTTCATTCAATTCTTTTCATGAAAGCCCTACCTTGGTCATGCCACCTCTTCAACTTAAATTAAGGTCATTCAAACTATTTTTGAATTTTACATAAGGTCTCAACTACACAAAAAGTTGTAAAAATGGTTCACCATGTAGTGTATTTTGGAAACACTTTATTCACGTCGGCCTTCGAAAGAGGACCGGAGTTTCTATGTATCTATCTGTATTTTGGATTTTTTTTGTTCTTTCTTCCCTACACTAACTTAGGCCATGATAATGAGTTTTATTCTATTTGAGCTTAATTAGAAAAATGAAGCTTGACCAAAAAAATGAAGCTTACCAAGTTCAAATTCTACCCCACTTTGATTTTTTTTTTAACTCTCAAAATTGAGTGTTTTATTGAAGATACAAGTTCATCATTAGTCCTAACCCTAGTGGAACCAAAAAATATCTAAATGTAGATACATAGATGATTTTCATTTATTGTACTTTTCTTCCTTGTAATTACACCTTTCATAAAATAATTGGAAACGTTTTAGTATATTTTGTAACCGACATTAATTTTCTTTAGAATCACTTTAAAAAATCATACAAATTTCAAAATTTCACCAAAAGTTATGAAAAAAATCATGATTTGAAGCGAGATTTGAAGTAGATGTATGACTTCACCTACTGAAAATACTAAGTTAAATTCTTCTCTTATTTATAATGTCAAAACCGAGTGTGACAAATAAAGCATAATTCCATGGTCATAGGTTCAACATTTAAGGGTTAAATTTAGTTTTATTGATTGAACTTTTACACCACAACAACACGATTCAACAACACTTAGATCTATTCATATTTCTTAATTATTGGCTTTGACTGTAAGGAAGAGGCATTGCGGAAACAGTGGGACACTGATTTCTTTGGGCTAAATATCACTGTAGCAAATATATTCCATCCATGATTCCACTAAAATGCATTCTCGTCCATCACCCGTTCTATTCTGGTCAGAGCTCCTTGTAGTGTAGCTGCTTATTTTTCTTAATTTCCGTTGTAAAACAAAACCTTACAATCCAATTATGAAGATTAAAACCATAAAAGTACTTTTACAAAAAAAACCAATTATTTTGTACCTAAGTCTTATAAATGTGTGACATGTTAAGACTGAGTGTAAATAATTACTTTGCATGTATCTCTTCAGGTGTGACATGTTAAGACTGATAGTAACTCACAAATCATTGAACCACATTACATGTCCAGTCAAGCAGGCTCTGCCTTCCTTCTCCTTCTCAAATCCCAATCCTCTCTTCATTGTCCCATATCACAGCTCCTTCTCCTTCAATCTGGTTCTCCTCACAGAATTCCGTTCACAATGGAAATGTTGCCGCATGCACAAGAGTTGGTGTCCGAATTCGGACCCCTGAAGGAAAAATCTGAGTCACGAGTCACACAGATCTGCTTGTCGATTGAAGTTGGGGCTCCAGAAGCTGGAGTCACAGAGATCCTAAGCTCCGAAGATGTCTGCATTGAAGCTGGAGTCACAGAGATCCTAAGCTCCGAAGATGTCTGCATTGAAGCTGGAGTCACAGAGATCGTAAGCTCTGAAGATGTCTGCATTGTCAAAGCTGGAGTTCCGAAGAAGGAAGATGCAGAGATCGTAGAAGCTGGAGTTCCGAAGGAGGAAGATACAGAGATCATAGAAGCTGGAGTTCCGAAGGAGGGAGATGCGAAGATTATAGAAGCTGGAGTTCCGAAAGAGGAAGATGCAGAGATCGTAGGAGCTGGAGTTCCGAAGGAGGAAGATGCAAAGATTATAGAAGCTGGAGTTCCGAAGGAGGAAGATGCTGAGATCATAGCAAACGATGTGTACATGACAGTTGAAGACTGCGCCGGAGAGTTGGAAGCTGCGAATGGTTCTACTACCGAGCCATCGTGGGGCGATGTCCCTGACGAGCTGGAGCCAGTTCCCGTGACTCCACGCTTTGTCAAGTTGCCGCGCCCTGCGCCTGAAAACCAAGACGTCGACGAAGTTGTGAAGACGATGCGCAACATTCTTATGGACCTGTAAGCTTCTTATGTGCAGCGGGAAGATTCCTAGTTCAAGTGGAAACTCAGTACTTACTGCCCAAGAGCTTCAATCGTATGTGGAGCCTACTATGAATTAATTAATCCTTGATTGTGTATATGCAGGAGAAATGAAGATGATGCTCGCTTGAAACCGGAAGACGAGGAGAAGGTACGTAGCTTGCTGGAGCATCACCCCAAGGCCGAAGAGAAGATGGGGAGCGGCATCGATTACATCAAGGTTTTAATACAATCACTGAAATCATTTTTGCAAAAAACTGCCAGATGATTGTAGATCTACATACCTATATGTTAAAATTACGTGTTGAAATTATTTGTGACACCCAATTTAATGCAGAGAGCTCTGAAAACTCGGATTGATAATTGTTCCAACAATAGAGTAGTTTCAGAACTTGATACTCTATTTCTCTTTAAATTTTTCCATGCATGATTTATTGTTGATTGACAGATCAAGAGGCATTCTACTTTTAAGGATGCGCGGTGCTTCTGGGTGGTGCGCACGGACGGCACCGAGACGGATTTTTCCTACCACAAGTGCCTCAAGGAGAAGGTGGCCAAGGAGCACCCCGGGTTTGTGGATCGTTACGACGCCATTTACCGGGCGCCCAAGCGGGCACGGCAAAGCTGAATTCACGTTTAGATATAATCTCAGCTAACAGTACTATTCTGACCCGGATTAATTAGGTACCACTCTCACTGAAGGATATGTACACAGCTGCAATTGAAGACTCAAATATAGAGGAGCGATGAAAACTACTTGGAAGCTGATGTTAATTTGCAGTGCAGAATGCCAGAGTTTGTGTACATACGTATATGGTTTTGAGATTTTGGACCACGCTCTAGCTAGGCAGCTGGGTTTTGGAACTTGTTTGGAAGTTTGACGAAAGGATGGAAGGATTTGAGTGGGAGAAGATTATTTGTGCAAGAGTTTGGAAAGTGGAAAGGTTTTTGATGAATGATAAAGGTGATTTTCGGGTGACCGAGTTAATTTGTGCATGCATGGGATTGCTGCTGGGCAATGTGATATTTGCATCTGAGATGGAAGCTGGTGTTTGCAGTACAGAATGCCAGAGTTTCAGAGTACATAGTTTGTACATACGTATGTGGTTTTGAGATTTTGGACCACGTTCTGGGAAACTGGGTTATGTGTTGCTCAAACTGAGTGGAACTTGTTTGGAATTTTAATGGAAGGATTTGAGTGGAAGTTCTTTGTGGATTGGTGCGTTTGAAAATAAGGGTTTTTGATGAATGATAGTAAGAGACGAATTTTGGATGACCGAGTTTTTGCATCTGGGATTGCTGCTGGACATTCAATGTTATACTTGTAGAGATCGAAGACAAAGACAAAGAATATATGGCTGTCATTTAGATCAGGCCGTATGGCCTGGACTACTTGACCATGCCAGCATGCATCCAGACATCTAGTGATTAATTAATCTCATGTTTATGGTCTGAATATACAGACTCAGGTAAATGTTATGCATCGCAAACTGCAAATCAAAATAAACGGAAAGAGACCAAACAAGCAAGAATCATCACAACGTAAACTTCTTCAGAAACCAGCTGTACCAATGTACCAAAACGTTGCTCATTCTAAGCAAAACTTTTACTGCAACGTTTTGCGGGATCCAACCCAGTGCACTTCCTGTAGCATCCATTTAAAAATTGTAGTAGCGCTAGATCTGTCCTAGTTCTTGAAGGAAGAACTGGTCACTCATTTTGGCAATTAGAAGATTGCCAGTATAATGAACGTAAGAGTAGTTGATGTCGTCGTCTAACAGCAATAGATGTCACACAATGAACACATTTTGTGTATAATCAACAAGAATTTGATGAATTGATCAGATTTGCAGTTGTGCTTGGAAGTAAACCATCAACCATTTCGTTGACTCATGATCCATAAAATATTTGGTAGAAGGTGGTTTAGGGTTTAGGGTTTAGATGAGAATTTCCTTGCCCTTAAGGGAGACACTCGGACAGGGTCGCTCGGGGATGGAATCATCGACTTCCTGGTGGAGGTTCATGAGGACGGGGACGAGATCATGGTGCCGTGACTCGACGGCAATATCGAACGCCGTGCGGCCGTCGAGCGCTTGAACGCTCGTGTCGGCGCCGCAGTCCAGCAACAGGCACACGACCGCCACGAAGTTCATGGCAGACGAGACGTGGAGCGGCGTGGAGCCGCGCCGGCACCGCGCGTTCGCGTCCGCGCCGTGCTGGAGCAGCACGGCGCACGCCTCGACGTGGCCGGAGATTGCCGCGCAGTGCAGAGGGGAGTACCTGCATCAGTGATTTTTTTTTTCCGTCAGGAGATAGTTTAGCATTTTTGCTACTTTTCCATGGCTTGAAGACAAAACATTCAGTAGCCTTCGAAGAGATTGCCTTTTAGTTCCATCCACCTTTATATACGGAGTGACCAGTGATTTCTAATTGAATGAACTATTGAATCAAATAAACAATCACAAAACATTGTTGAATTGTGAATGAATCAAATAAACAGTTACAAAACATTGTTGAATTGTGATTGAATGAGTGCTTTCCATTACTGTTCACCATGATTGATTGCTCTTGCTTAATGCCACGTGCCTCATAGCTACTGATGTGATGTGAAATATCCCACATCATTTCATTAGGGGATGAAATGATTTGGGATATTCCACATCATTCTGTTGGAGGGAGGTAGTAGTCACAGAGGCTAGTGAATGTTATGGAGCAATCCAACATCGAATGGGTGAAATTGGGTGCAAAGGGATTACCCCTCGCGGTCGCGCGTGTCCACGTCCGCGCCGTGGTCGAGCAACACGACCAGTACGGTGGCGTGGCCCTTGAACGCCGCACGGTGGAGTGCAGTGAACCCGTGCTGGTCGCACCCGTTCACGGGCGCGCCTTGCAGCAAGCAGCGCTGGGTAGCTTGCACGTTCCCTTCGCGCGCAGCTTTGTGCAAGAATTGGCCCAAGAGGACGGGATCTAGCACGTACGTGTGGCCGCTCTCCATCGCAAGCTCAAAGGGCGTCTTCCCATCGCGGTCCTTGACTTCCTTGCTGGCGCCCCAATCGATGAGAAGCTCCATGGAGGACAAGTGCCCTGCCATTGCAGCGCAGTGCAACGGCGTTCGCCCGTCATGGCTCTGCACACCCGCGTCGGCGCCGTGCTGGAGCAACAACAGCGCCGCTTTCGTATGGCCTTCTGTCACCGCTGCATGCAATGGTGTGCGCAAGTCCTGCACGTAGGTGACCCCAAAAACCAGACTTAGCTCTGAAATTGTAATAAAAAAAATTCCAAAAAGTAATTAATTGATGGAAGTCGAAGAGTTCATTGAAGCAATGAACAAGAGTTGAAGCAATTTGTGGGCACTATAGGTGACAAAACTATAGTGCAAGTGTCTCAGGGCCAAGTTCCATGGGTGAAGTATCTCAGTTTTTAGGACCAAGTTCCACATTTCAAATGAGTTTTTGAGAAAAAAAAAGTGGTGGAGAATTTGTCATGCGGTATGGAGGGTTCTCAAGCTCAAGACTTCATGACAACTTCTCCCAGACCAATCAAATTTGTTCACGTTTCACCTAAAGCAAGTCCATGGAACATCCACAACTTCATGGCCGGGTATGAGACAAACCACTTTTGCCATCTCTTGCCTAATTCCATGGGTAGCTTCTCAAACCCATGGAACTTGGCTCTCACTGTGGTGAATGTCTTGAGTACTTGCAAACTAGTTGATACATGGGACATTGACCACAACGGGAAACTTGCATTGTGAGGCGGGAGAAGTTTGTTTTCTTGTGTACATTCAAAGTTTTTATTTATATGCAAAAGGTCCAAAATGGAGTGATCAACGTAAGAAAAGTGGATCTTGTGGTTACCTTATCAGGGGCGTTTTCATTGGCGCCGGCTTTGAGAAGGATTCGGAGCACGGCAACGCGGCCGCGTGACGCTGCGAGATGGAGAGCCGTCCAGCCTCTGGGGTGCGAAGGAACCTCCTTGTCCGCTTTGGCTCGCAACAGAAGCGTGACGATCGTTGCGTGGCCCGCGAACGCCGCTTCTTGTAACGGCGTCAGGCCTGCGCCGCTCGGTCCATCCACCGCCGCCCCGGCTTCCAGCAGCTCCTGCACGAGTTCACCAAAATTGCATGATAATCTCTCATTTCTTCTGTGCCAAAACTAAGCCTGAATTCATTGTCTTGTTTGACACCAGTTTCATAGATCATCTTAATACAGTGAAAAGCATGAATCCAAGTTTTATATAGCCAGGACATTGCATGGGTGTTATATCACCAGGACATTGATCAAAAGAAAGTCCTCATATGGCATACTTAACCCCCTAAGCGTCCACTGTGTGTTTTCTGTAATGTAGGAAAATTGGACCCCTGCTGCAAATCATCTGTTTGTGTGAAAATGACTTACGATCGACACTATTGATCTTGTAGTGTAGAACAAGAGCTTTTAAATGATGTATTGCAATCAGAAAACCAAGGTAAAATGAGAAAATGCCACCATTGCAAAGTTCAGTGATGCAGATGGCCATATTGGGCATTTTAGACGCTTAGGGGTTAAACCAACTGGAATAAAATATCTTGACACTTAAATGAAGCCACCCTCTTTGTGCCACAATTCAAAAGTCAACTTATTTGTGCCACGATTTGGAGTTCACCTTATTTGTGTCACAATTCGGAAGTTAGCACAAGGAGCCCTAACCATATTACCATGCAGTAACGGGTACGAGAATGATGGTAAATTCTTGGTAATCACACTTGCTAAATTGAACAACCACTTGCAAAACTTGCTACTAACAACAGTTTACAATTTGGAAGTCAATTTGTTTATGCAAGTAAGGGCTTCTTGAAGCAATAATTACCTGCACAATGTGGGGGTCTCCTCGCAACGCAGCGATGCTGAGCGCCGTCCGCCCCTGCTCGTCATTGGCGTTCACATTCGTCCCGCGTGAGAGCACATCTTGGATGGATTCCTTGGAGCCCTTGGCCGCAGACAGACGCAGAATCTCGCCGCCAATGTACACCACGCAGATCTTCACGGCCACCACCACCTGAAAATTAAAGTATCACTCAATTTCATCAAAATCATGACGCCCATCTGGATTTTATACCAGTCCTAGTTTTTCTAAGAGCTCTGACTGGGTCCGTGCTGTAATAGCTTAAACCCTAAACCTTGAAGAACGTATCCTAATGAATTCGAAACCAGCTTAATATTTTTCACACAAAAAAACACAACTAAACTGTATCCTACAGAATTTGAAAACAACTTATTCTTTACCAAAAAGAAGAACTAAATTGTACCCTACGAACTATGTTATTTCATCTACAAGAGCCGTTAGGGTGGGGTTAATGCACTCCCCACTACCTACCGAGTACGAAGCACGAGGTAGGTAGTGGGGAGTGCATTTCACAGCCTGACCGCTCAAGTAGATGAAATAACATAACGTGACCCACCAGCCTGCCCGTCGAGGGCGTCTGCTTGGATTAGCACTTTGAAGCTTTCGAGAATGTAACCTGTAGTTCGATTATGGTGAGTAATGTACTATCTGAGAGCCAATCACGAGCGCAAGACGGGCAGGCCGGTGGGTTACGAAATCTGAAAACAGCTCAATTTTCACCCGTACAAAAACAATTAAACCGTATCCTATGTACAGAATTTGAAAACAGCTTATATTTTACAAAAGAACGACAAAGTATCCATTTCTGAAAAGAAGAATATGCTCATTCTGAAACCCAAGATCTTGTTTGTAGAAATGGGTGGCAATGTGATGAGTTTGGACATTCAGATACCTTGTGGCGTTTGGTGGCGAACCAGTCGCTGAGCTGAGGGAGGGAGGGCGACGGCGAATGCAGCTCATCGTCCGGGACGATCATGGTGGTGACGAGGAATTTGTCTCTGGAGATGGGGAAATCCTCGGGGACTTCCTGCTGGGGCTGCAAAATGATCACAAACGTGGCGGACGCCAACGGTTGCAGGATGCCCGCGTGCGGCTTCACGCCGAACTTCTTGGGGCTCGTGGTTTGCACTTTGTACGCCACGGCCGCGGTGGCCACCACGCTCGTGACGCGCACTTTGTACGTGACGCGCTTCCCCAGCGCGAACGGAATCCTCACCTCGTCCACGTCCAAGCACACCAGCTGCTGTTGCCTGTCCCCCGCCATGGCTCACTAACTAATTAGCAAGTATCGAAGTAACAATAATCAGATCATCTGAAAAGCTCTCCCGCTATCAACCAGAAGAGTGAAACTCCCAAAGGCGGTCTACAGATCATCTGAAAAGATCTCCCGCTATCAACCAGAGAAGTGGAATTCCCAAAGGTGGTCTACAGATCGTTTCGAAACCGTCGTGTAATCCATCACTCGTATCCATTGTGAAACCGTAATCTGCACCGAAGAAACGAATCATGTCAGGTTCAGCAATCGCCGAGTTTTCCCAAGCAACGAAACTTTGATTTCAACTAAGAGATGATGAACCATAAACTTGCTGAACAGAAAACTCTATTTCAGGACTTAGTAGAGTTTTCTAATGGCATTGGCGTGAAACCTCATGGGAGATGATGCACTCTAACTTGATGTTCAATTCAATATAATGTCAGTAGTAAAAAGTGGGAGAGGTAAGAAACAAATATGCTCCTTTGGACATACACATTCACTTTTGAAAACAATAACACGTTGTGGAATGCATCGAAATCAATGCACAAACAAGCAGGAGACGTAGGAACGTACCAGTGCATATCGAATCGCCTCTGTTGTTACACTACTCGAAGCTGTCAATCTTACGGTACACGTCTCGCGACATTATATGAATCACGTTGTCGATTGTTCTGATGATATTCAGCCCAAATAATTCGATCGGTATCTACAAAGTCGATCGATCTGCTGCGAGTTACAAGCTTACATTCAAGTGAGTGGTGGACCGAGCCTTGAACGAAACCTGTTGATCTTTCTGGTTCACTCAATCCAGATCTTGAACACAACTTTTCGAGCTACAATAAAGCGTTCGATCAGCTTGCTTGTTGTTCCATGATCCCAGATCTGTCTATCTAGCTATGGATGTTCTCTCAGAGGTTGAATCAATCGATCTATCAAGCACAAGTTTGAGTCTGTCTGTAACTTAATCAGCTTCTGGAGTTCTGATTGCTAGTTCGCAATCAAATGATCTGAAACCTCGCACTGATCTATATATCTCCGCCATTGAAATCAATGTTTGAATGTGCTGAGAGCCTGATTATTGCTTACGTTTTTCAAAATCTCTAGGTACCCACAATTAGAATGCTTTCTTTTCTGCTAAATCTGCCAAAAAAATAGGGCTCCACAGTTTTTGACAGAGAAAAGTAATGTCGAGAATGATGTGACTTTGTCAGCGTGGATTGAGTTGTTACGATCCACAGTTTCTGGCGTTCGTTAACCGCCACGTCATGGCCAAGACGCTGACATGGCAGGTGACGTGGAAGAATAAGAATATGACGGTGGTGTTAAGTAGTCAGTTAAATAGTGACATTAACCAAGAAGCCCAAATCGGGCCTCGTGTTTTTTATAGCAGTTTTGAATAGGTTCTATGTAGACTTCCTTTTCTTCAAATTTATTTCTCTTTTGACTCAACACATGCAATGTTCTTCACTAATTTCACTTATATAAAATCTGATCCTATCGTAATTATGTATTTCATTGAATTTGTCATTTTAAAACTATGAATCCTTGGTCTTGAAGGGTTAACAGTTCATATGATTATTATAAAATGCTGTTGGGCGTGCAGCGTGGGCACAGAATCCGATAGAAATTCTCATAATTAATTTTCACGTAAGAATCATTGACCTAGTTCAAAAACATTCTCAGTGAGCATTGACAGCCAGTGTCATCGTAGAAAGAGCCAAGTTACTTGTATAATCTGCATTCAGATTCGTCAACCATGACCAGTTTTTATATAGTACCCACATGCACTACTGTAGGTATACGAGACGATCTAAAATTATAATAAACTTACTACATTTCACTTTGACTTGACCACTTGTAGAATCTATAGTTAACGTAGATTCTTTACTTATTTTGAGCCTGCCCTCAGTCCCATTTTTAACTCTGATAAGGCCTACATTGATGGGGGGCTATGATTTCGCTATGTATTCAGGGGAAGAGTATGAAAGCAGGCCAATGTGTGATAGACATGCGCCAATCAGGGCGTGCTGTGAGGTAAAGCCAAAATTTCAAAACTGGGGTCAAGCAACTACCGTCCCTACCAAGTAGATTAAATTCTTTATTGTCTTTGTTCTTCCAGAGGAAGAGACTATGTAAACACTTCATTTTCAGGAGTTACGTGGCGGAATACTATAAACAAGTCGTAAAAGTAAATATGGAACACACATTTTGTTAAAATCGAACCACATTAGAGTTATTTGTAAAGTCCCTCAAATCCCATCTTTTTGACCTGTAAAATGGAAAGGAGAGGATCGGCGTGATCTTACTGTAGACCCAAAATAGAACACTAGATGGATTGAAATTTTTATTCATAAAAATTTGGAGGGAGGGAGAAGAATTGGGTAGTGGGGTGGGACCATGAGGAGAAGTGGTGTCAGAATGCTCTGGTACTAGCTCTGGTCCATGAAAAAAGCAGGACAGAAGACTGGATGCCTTTACAAATAACTCTATTTTGTTAAAACTAAACTATCAAACTGAAAAAGTGATAGGGAGTGTTACCCTTTTCAATAGAGGTAAGGTCCTCAATTTTTTTACAATACTCTTATTTCACGAAGAAGAGCAGTGTAGAAACATTGGGGATTTATCTCTATTGAGAAGGGTAGCACTCCGCATGACTTTTTCAATCTAATAGTCTATTTTTATCAAAATGTGGTTCAATTTTAGTGAAATGTGTGTTATGTGGTAAATATTAAAAAGACTTTAAATCCTCCCGGACGTTAATGCAAGAGGATAAAAATTGTCCCATTTTTTGAACATGTAGGGCCCACCTTAAAAATAAACCCCCCTTTGAAGGATTTAAAATTCTTGAGGAGGTCCCCCTAAACCAAGTCTGGACCATAGGCCCCAAATTTGCAAAAACAAAATTGCAAAAAAAAACCCTAGAGTGCCCAAAATGGTATTTTCAAAAAATGGGGCCCATGGGTGAATAGCGCCTTGCATTAGCGTCCGGGGGGGGGTTAGAGTTGCGGTAGATACTATGGCAGAGACTACGAGACTAGCCGCTTGTTTACAACTCTGAGTTCCAAATATACCGGTGTTTTTCATTGTATATTCTTAGCATCTATTGATCTAAGAGAATCTTCAATGCATTTGGCAAATAAGCACGGTTCATTCAAATATATCTCTTGGTTGAGATGGAATTACAACCATAGATGAATTACTATTATTAAATGCACATTTGAAAACTAACTATATTAGATCCTAAAAAATCATAATTTGAACATTGGATGACCAAGATACACCGCATTAAAAGCTACACTAAATGGACTATTTAGTGTTTGGAACACTATTTCTTAACGGGGACGCTATTTGATTTTATGGAGATATAGTGTTTTTGTTTAAAAAAAATGGATGACGTAGTGTTTCAATGATATATGGCAACTTTATAATAAACATGGCCATGCCACGTCATGTCACTCTCATCACATGGAAGGAACATGATTGACACTCTCAATGAAAGTAGGAATAACAAGTGGTAAACTCCTATATAGTGTAATTTGCGACACTATTTTTCCTCACTTTTAAATGAATTGTGGTAAAATGCATCAATTCTCACTAAACCCTTTAAAGCCTATGTAGTATAGTGTATTCTAAAAAAATTAAAGGGCCCTTCAAATCAATCTAAAAAGAAAAATTTCAGAGAAAAGCACGAAAAGTTCGAGCTAGTGTGTTGTGCCTTTGGCTGAATTTTTCTTTTTTAAACATAATTTAAAGGACATTTTAATCTTTTAGGAAATTAGCGAACATTTGATGGAATGCGATTAAATCAACCAATGCCCAAATTCAAAAAAAATTGTGCTTGTACTATATATTTTTAGAATATATTTTTAAGACAATATTATGGTGGTCTAATTCGTTATCAATTAAAATGTTTTTTTTATTATCTTAAGCATGTTCACCAAATAGACTAAGGATTCTTGAACTAGAGATTTGAACAAATAACTACAACCAAATAAATTATGATGAATTTTTTCCAAAATCTTACGTGATTTAGGGAGTGGCTAGTTTTACACTAGTTAGAAAGACCGAGAGAAAGACGGGGCAAAAAATTGATCACCAAAGTTCCCTCAATTTGTTTCAAAAATCACTGGTACTTGGATGAAAGTGCCTTAAAACAAATATTTTTATGGATGAACACATACATGTATGGATCATTCTATCCATATTGTAATTTTGTTTTTCCCTTGATAGAGCGACATGACATGATCAATCAAAATGATCATTTTTAAACCATAAATCCTATGTTCCTTTAAAGTAAAAATTACAAAATTCAACATCACCCCATATGCTGAATTTGAACATGGCATGCTTTTAGAACATTGGAAGTTTATACACCTCTTATTTTTGTAATATGACAGTGTGTAGTGTGAATTTGATTTTTGTTGAACTCTAAATGCGGTTTATGTGTGAATATGTAAGTGTCTAATAGACTAGAAAGGAAATGGTGCGTGAATGAAGATATAAACAGTCAATTAGACTTAAATAGAGATTCTAATGGGTGTAACTGTTAGGATTCATGGTATAAATGAGAGATGATAGCACATTGTCTTCCTCGCTACACCATTAGGGAGTGTTAGTCTAAATATTACTCTATGCTTGATTTTGTTTTGTAAATATCTTTAGACTCCATGCTCATAGTCCAGTTGATAGAGGGAAGTAAAGTAACTTGAATTGCTTATTTTTGTTTGCCTGTCTTTGTTTGTAAATGTGTTGAATGGATTGTTGGGTGTCTATTTGACTCTGTCTGGATGCTTATGTGTGACAATGGTGTATGGCTGCGTGATTGCCTGATTGAATTTTGCATACATACATGGTCTATTTGACAGATTTTGATGGAGTCTAAGTTTATAATTGGAGATTGCAGGAATGTGGAATAATGCATTGTGGAGAGTCTCAGTCAAGTTGATATCAATATCACAGTAGATGTTGCATTCTATGATGATGTACATATGTTGAGAGCATTGGGAATTGGTAATTGGAAACAGTCAATTGGACTTTGGTGAACTATGGTCAAATTGACATTGGATAAATGATACTGAGCAACCAGTCTATTTGAATGATTTTCTCAAACTGTGTCTATTTGACTATACTGAGATCCATTGGGTACTGATACATGCCAGAATGTGAATATTTGACAATGCAACTGATTCCATTAATTTAAAGCAATTACCCAAGCTCTGAATATTGAATAGAATATTGATAGAATCCAGTAACTGTCCACTTGACTCTGTTAGAGTATACTGGGAGTTATATAAACTTATAAGTACTAAGTATAGATACAAATAGATAATATTGGATTTGTCAATTTGACTAGAAGTATACATTGTGTGTTGGAAAGAGTGAATTAGAAGATAGTAATTCAGTCAAGATTGAAGTCCAGTAATATATAGATATATACATGGTGACGACTGTGTATATTTAGGAGTGTTACCAAGGGATTTGATAGCTAGTGTGTCAAACTAGATTGTTTCAAACTCCGCTGTGGTACATTGCCTTGTAAGATTATTACCATGGAAAATTAGAGATTCAAAATGAATCTTATTTAAAAAATAGTTGTACAACTAGAATATATGAAGTTAATTTGACATTGGGTGTTTTATATCTTGGGAAGTCGATAATACTAGCAAGTGATGATGTTAAGGAGTGAATCCACAAAGGCTGGCCATCTTTGAGGAGTACTTGTTCTTTAATTACTTTGCTTTTGATTGGTAATACAGATTCTTGCAGGATATAATAAAAGCAATGTCGTTGTAGTGATTAATTTAAGAAAATAATTAAGGAAAGCCTTAATGGAGAACGTGGGAGTATAAAGCTTAAAGTGAAGATTTCTATAAGATAAGTATTCTTCCTTACTTTAGAATAGAAATGAACCTTGAGTTATAACAAGCAATGAGGGTTGACACGTCTATTTGACTCACTCTGCCAACTATGAAAAGGAATCGTGCTCTTTATGATGACTATTTGACCTTAGATTAAGACAAGACAGACACATATTTAATTGACTGGAATTAGTTATAGGCAAGTGATTCCACCCCATTCTAACATGAACCGAGATTTATTAACATTGGGTGATTGAGTTGAATAATCTTTAAACCTTATAAGTGACTTTAGTGAATTATCCATAAACGCTTTCATCTTTCCCCTTAAAGAACCCTACCAGGAAAGTTCTACAGAATAAAAAGCCTTATTGAACTTTTCGTTACTACACAGTGAATACAAAATTACAAGAAATTATTCATTTACAAAAAAAATATGATTTTTATGTTGAATGTGTGTGTGAGGTTGCTATGTGGTATCATTTTTATAATAGGAACAGTGTAGAATAAAGCATTCGTTTTAGAGGCCATAACTTCTGCAACTTTGGTAAATTCTTTTTCCTCCTACTACCGCTTCACTGAAAATGTCATGTGTGAATTGAAGTGATTTAAAAATAATAGTTATTATATATTTTTAGTAAAAAAAATTGGTTAAAAGGTTGAGTTTCTCATGGTGATGATTGTTTTTTTAAATGTAAATCTATCATGAAAAAAGGTCTATTAGAGTATTCATTCTATTAAATACATGACATGGGTACAGGTAGCAAACGCTATCTTTGATGTCTCATCTCAAAATTCCCTATAATCAATGACAAATAACAAGGAAAAATATCAAACCGTAAATTTATTTTTAGATATATATAGTTTGAGGTATAATTGCCTTACTTAACTATGGTCTAGTACTATCATAGTTTACAAGTATATGTGATTTTAAATAAATATTTTGAAAACCCCATTAATTTTTGAAACATATATACAATTTCAAATTTTATTAGGAATTTGATGTTATAGAGCCTTTATTGTGCTTTATAGGGTTATAGTAAAGCAAACTCATGTATCATAATTACACATTGTGAAATCAAGTTCTTTTTTATGGTGTCAATTTGTTCCCAAGCCAAGCATGCACATCACATCAAAAGATGTACCTCATGTATGTCATGTACATGACAATTAATTCTAAACCAAACTTGTACATCATATGTAAGTATTGCTTGGAACTAATTGTGATGTACATCATATAACCAATAATCAAAATTACATAACTTACATGATGTACATTAATAATTACAAGTTTTTTAAGGTGTAATTACAATAATTACAATTATTGTAATTACATCAATGATTACAACTACATAATTACAATTACATCATGTAAGCTAAATAATCACAATTACAAGCCAAGTCAAGCATGTACATCACATCACAAGATGCAACTCAATGCTACATTGTCTAATTTTTAAATATTTTTGAAGTAAGGAAACACTACGGAGAAACACCCATGACTATGTAGTGAAAAACTATACAAGAACTACTTTGAGCACTTGGATCTTGACGATGGTAAAGAAGTTGAGTAAAAAATTTGAGTTCTAGTGTCACATTTTTTGCTTTCTATACTTATTTCCATTCAAAATTCTCAATCTCATTGTGACATTTCTTCAACTTTTTGTTTCAAAATGCAAAGGAACACTAGGGTTTAAGTAGGATTATGTACAACTTTTATTCATACATCAAGTTCAAAATATCCCTCTTACTTGCATTTTATATTGCATCTTTGCAAAACTGCCGAATTTGGAGAGGGCTCTTGGCATTTAGGGGTTAAAAGCACTTTTATACTCAAATCTTTGAAATTTTGGGTGAATAAGTACAACATGAAATGAGGCATAAAAATTTCACAAAGCATCTCCTTTCTAATCGGATCACACATGCATGAAGCCAACTTCTCATAAAATACATAGTTAAAAACCACACTAAAAAAAGTCAATAACAGATGAAAAAACTATGTTTGATTTTGTACATTGTCCACTTTCTAAACGGTTGGACGTTTAGAGGTTAAGGGATTTGGCATGCACTTGCTAATGCTATAAGCATGGAGTAATTTTTTCTCCTATGGGTAGAGAGAAGTCTTGAATAATGCACGTTTTTGCATAATTTTATGTTCAATGATAAAATTGATACACATTTTCAAAGCAGAAAAGTACATTAGTACCCCTAGTTGCTGAACAGGCCTGCGTATAACAAAAAAGTGAAGTACTCATTCTTGAACATTTGTATACTCAATTTTGTGAATACATGAACTAAAATAAAGGTTCCAAGGTACAGTGAAATAGCCATGATTGAACACAATGAGGTTGGACAAGATAAAAAAAAAGTTGTTGCAATAGGTTTGGCTTGCTACAGCTTTAGGGGAAGTTTAGATTGTCGATTAGGAGGCATTACAAGTGCAGGTGCCTCTACCTTAACCACTAAAGGACCAACCATCCATTTTTTGAATGGTTTTTGGTCAAAGGCCCAAAAAATCAAATCTTTTATTTTTTTGTTGAAGTTGGTGTTTTTATTAGATGTTTAAGTTGAGTTATAATACATCTTTTGACTATTGGGATTGGAGAATAGATTTCATTTGAAGATTTTATACTATTGAGAAATTTGAAATTTGATTGTCCAAAATGCAAAGGACTTTCTAAGGATGCTCCAACCATGCGTCTCTTTAATTTCTTCACTTTCATTTTTTAATCACTTGTGAACATAACTTTCATCTACTTTAAATATATTTTTTAATATTAAATTAGTCAAAAATATATATTTATTTTGATTTATTACCTTGTTTACATAACAAAATTTGTAAATACTTCAAATATCTTCCAATCACGTTGAAATCTTAATTATACCTCCATAATGTTAATGACTATCTATGAAAAATCATAAATCATACAATATGATATTTCAAGTACCGTATGCAAATTGTAGGACATTGACTTTTACAAAACATATGAAGATCTTTATGGGTTAACTTCAAAGAAATTGCCAAGGAAACACAAGAAGTTATGAGAACTCACAAACTCAATCTCAAAGGCAATTGTTCATTGGAGTTCTTCAGCTCCTTGAACCAAAAACCTTCAACAAACGTCTAGTTATATATACAGCACATCTCAATGTAGACGAACATCAACACACATTTAACCCCTAAACGTACCGACCCTTTGAACACAAGTAGATGCTTGCTTCAAAAAAAGATATTAACATGGCTCAGATGTACATGAGGTGTACTTGAGAGAACCATTGCAAGCATAAAATCTACCCAACAAATTTGACATATTTGCATTTGGAGGCCTCTTCAATATTATCAACATCTCTCCGTTTACAAGAGATTTACTTTAATTGATAGAGAATTTAATAGGCTTGCAAAGGTGACTTGGATGAAAGTCATCCAATATTGTATGAGAAAGTTACAAGGCTTTGAATTTGTTCGTGATCCAGTTTCTACACGCTAGGACGTATAGGGGTTAAGACTGCACAACCATGTACATCTATACACTTGTCTGGTATTTCAAGTTTTAAGGCATGCTCATTGGAGCTTCCCATAAATATATTGAAACCTGTCTCATAGCATGAGTTCCTAGAATACAAATCAGACAGATCCTCACACTCTAAAAATTCTAGGATGTGAAGTTCCTTTGACAGCTTCGGCATAAACATTTTGACTGTAATGTACATGAAAGTTGGACCATCTTCACAAGATAGGTAGTCAACACAGCCTACCACTACTGTAGCTTGAATGATCAAAAGCTGCGCTAAATATAATTTACGAGACTCTTGTTGACCTGGAAGTAGTACACTGTAATTGTACAAGAGCAAGAGTGGTACTTTCAATCCTTTCAAAAATGACGTGGATATCTGCATATGATTGATGGCAGGAAAAAGTGCAGTTCAGGTACAAGAACTTGCTCCTAAAGTTAGTTCTAGGGTTTAGGGTTTAGGGTTTAGGGTTTAGTGTGTATTCCAGCCTTACATCAAATCTTCAAGATAGTGTCGTTGAGCTCTACGTTGCTTCCTTCGTTATCCTCCTCTTTCTCCATTTTTCTCTGCTCCAGTACAGATTAGCCCAGTTTACTACAGAAATCAGACAGTCAATACTGTAAGGCAAAAGCTCAAGTAGATATTACTACATTCATTCTGGACAGGACGAGGGAGGATATATGAAGAGGATTCAAAGCACATACCATATCTGCTTGTAGTATGTCGAACTCTCTCTCCAGCTTTTGTAAATGCCTTTCTAAAGACTGTAAACCAAAAGAAACAGATGATAAATAACTACATTAGCTCAGAGGAGCTGAAGGCGAAAACCATCAGCTAAAAAACCAAAAAAAGGCGCAAATGATTATGTGAACAGCTTTTGTAAGATGCTCAGGATTTCTAGCTTACAACGTAGTACTCTCTCTGTCCGGACATTTTTTTTTGCAACATTCTTCCTATGGTTTAGGCCCACTTTATACTTGGGGCTGGATTGAGGGCCGGTCCGAACTCTTCAAATTTCAACTAATAGGATCGCTCGATTCTTTCAAATCCGGCCCAAGGGCTTTATACTAGGACTGGGCCGGAACGAGCATATTTTCCTACGTGGCATCCTATATGGCATGATTTTGGCGCCAAATCTTTGGGCCGGTTTGATGAAATCGGGACAAGGTTTTCCTTTGAAAAACTTACCTAGTTTTTTAACCTTTTTTTTTGCAACATTTCTTCCTATGTATTATACTTCAAACGTGAGCACTTTAAACGGGGCAGACAATGAAAGTGACACAAACTACATACTACTATTAAAGATAGATAGATATGAACTCCGGTCCTCTTTCGAGGCCGGCGTGAATAAAGTGTCTGTTCGTCTTGACAATGAGCCAATGCCCACCGGACAAAGGGCCATTGGTACAAGACTACTCACTATTAAAGATACTATTAAAGATAGACCGTTTTCCGAGCACCGAGACAGCTTTTATTTGACACAAAAGGCGTTAAAAAACACGGCAAAAAACTAGGACAATTATTTCTGGACAGAGGGAGTATCAAATCAAGGACATACAACAAGCAAAACAAGCAAGGGGATGATATTTGTGGCAATAGGAATGTACCAGTTTCCTCCGCTTCTGGTTGAAGCGCTGCCAGGCGTCCCTCTTTGTGAGCAATCCGGGTGGCCGTAACCCCATGGGGCGGCCTTGTGGGCTTATTCCATCGGTGGGCCGCTTATAATTCTTGCCACGGTACACAATGATGGCATCTCCAACAGGGACGCTACAAATGGCCACCACAACCCCTCCACTCTCAATTTCCAGCATTCTGGCTATTTTCTCCACCGCGTCCGTTTCTCGATACATGAAGTAACTCTTCTTCACAATAATCTTCACCAGCTCCCTCCACTTCCAGTTTAGATGCATGTTCTCTATTATCCCACCAAACACTTCTCTCCTTCCTGCGTGGAACCAAAAAGTTACAAAAAAATAAAATCAGAATCATGTTCAGATGTTTGGACCAAGAAGCCCAAATTGGACCTCATGTTTTTTTAGTAGTTTTGAGTAGGTTCTACATGGACTTCCTTTCATTCAAATTGGTTTGTTTTTTGACCAACACATGCATTGTTCTTCACTGATTCTAGAGATAAAAAATTTGGTCTCATCTGAATTAATTTTTTCACAATATGATCAATTGAATTTGTCAATTTAAAACCACGAATCCTTGGTCCTTTAGGGGTTCAAACATTTTGTAAAATTTTAAGAAGACAAGATAATCAACAGAGCCTTTAGTTTCTATCAATGGTCAAGCCTCAACTAGTTATGGAACAAAAGGAGCCCCTTCCCCATAGTCCTATTTGTTAAACTCTCAAAAATATTCATTTTCTGCCTCTCAAGAGAAATCGGTGTGATATCTGCGCGAAATCCCCAAAGGACCAAGAGGCCCAAAATTGAAACTCATGTTTTTTTGAGTAAGTTATATAGGGACTTTTACGTATTTATTTTTTGACCAACATATAGAATGTTCTTCATTTGTTCTGGTGATATGAAGTTTGGGCCCATCTGAAATATCTTTCACAATATGATGAATCTAACTGATCATGTGAATCTTTGGTACTCTAGGGGTTAACCACCAGCTAAAAATAGAAATTCCACTTTGGGAGTTTACAGTCAATTATAGTAGCTTTCAAAACATTGATTTCTGTTGTTGAAAAATGTAGGGTGTGGTTTCTATTCGTACGTTCTGTTACCTTCCTTGAATCTTCCTAAATGATTTATTTCAACTATGGAAGCGGCCACTTTTGGCCATTTGGGCACTAAATGAAGAGAAGATGATAATGAAAAGAATGATACAAAAAAAAATATCTTACCTAGAAGAAGAAATGGTTTCATACGCAGCCCAATCTTCCGTAAAGTATACATTTCCTCCTCTGAAATTTGCTCCTTAGCTACTTGCATACTTTTAGGTCGCATCTTTGAGTCGAGATTTTTCAGCTCCCTCTCAGCCCTATCTATATTTTGAGCAACCTGAAGAATTAACATATCACAGCATTAATCAAAACTCTTCCTAACAAGGTGTATTCAGCCTCGTAATCCCCATCTCTAATTTGACCCTAAATCCATATTTGCAGAGTTTTTCAGGAACATATATTCCAGTACAACATGCAAGATTATTGGTTCATTACTGACATAGCTAAGATTTTTACACTACTCCTAAAGGACGAAGGGTTCACAGTTTTAAAATGCCAAATTCAATTGATCATATTGTGAAAAATATAATTCAGATGGGACATTATTTGAACATCACCAGAACTAGTGAAGATCGTTGTATGTGTAGGTCAAAAAAAATAAAAATTGAACATGAGGAAGTCCAAATATGACTTACTCAAAACTGTTAAAAAAAACCTGGTGCCCAATTTGGGCTTTTTGGTTAAAGTCACGGATATACACAAGACATCTTGAGATTATCGCCAACACTTATCCGAACTTCAGAACTTAGAATCATAGCATTAAGATGAACTCACAGCATTGAGTAACTTCTGCTTCCTTTGCAAAGCTTGATCTCTTGCAGTTTTTTGTATTTGAGTGGAACAGTCCTTGCTAATTTTCCAAGGCTCCCATCTGGCCTTTTCCTCCAATGTCTCTGCTAGTGTCCCGGCATTCCTGTTCACGTCACGGAGAAGAAATGAGAACTCAGAAATAAACATTATAAAATGACGAATGCAAACACGTAAAACTACACATGAAAAAAGTGGTAATTGAAAAAACTAAAGAGGACCCGGAGGAGGAAACCCAGCATACTAAAGAGTTTCTTCCTCCAGGCTGATGCTTTGAAGACCTTACAGATGAAGACCCTCAATCAAGTTGCTCTTCCAAGACCCTCACAAATCACCAATTCTAGCCAAGTTTGGTGGACTCCTTAGTTACCCTTGCTTTTCGGTCGCACTAATTCAAATACATTACAAATGGTGTATCTTTGGAAAATTAGTCACATGCACTAATAGGATAAATTAGAGTAGTAGAACGAACAGAGCGAGTAGAGTTTGTGATAAGGCCATTCTGGGGGTTGATTTCATTGACCTTGACTATGAGAGTGACACAAAAACTACATACTACTATTAAAGATAGACCATTTTTTGAGTACTGAGACGGATTTTTTTGGCAAAAAAACAACATTAACCCTTGAACGTCCAATGGGAATAGTATATACGTTGTCCTAAAAATGAGATTTGCTACCTACAAGAAACTCTAAATTAAGATCTTAATAGCTCACTAAAAATGAGATTTGCTACCTACAAGAAAATCTAAATTAAGATCTTAATAGCTCACTAGAACCACAATGATCTAAATTTCAACTTCTTTTCTGAACTCAAACCCATTAAAGGTGTGGATCCATTCCAAATACAACCAAAATACACCATATTCTACTGGTCGCCACGGCACGTTCAGACATTTAGGGGTTAAGTTAAAACACGCCAAAAACTAGGACAGTTGTTTCTGGACAGAGGGAGTACATCGATCAAACGGAAGGTACAGTACCTGGGTCTTGTAGGAGCGTCAACAACTGGAGTGGTATTGCAAAAGCCAGTCAATCGGACCCTTTCTTCCTCCTCCAGGAATGTCGTGGCCATACGGTTGTTCTCCTCCAGAGTCCTCTTCACTACAGGCGGCAGAAAGTCATTCCCTCGAAACAGTGCAATGTAAGTCATGTTTCGCGCTATTAGATCTCCTCCAGTGAGCCTCTGCACACCAACACCGCAAAATTACACCTGTTTTCTCCCTTCCAAAAAGTGCTATCTGCATAAACACATATTCCCTCTGTCTGGAAATAATTGTCCTAGTTTTCGGCATTTTTTTCTTTGCCATGTTTTATATTTCAAATGTGAGCCCGTTCCACTTCAAACGGGGCGGACAATGAGAGTGACACAAAAACTACATACTCCCTCCGTCCCAAAGTTATTGTCATGTTTGAAAGTCATGTTTGAAAGTGCTTTTTAAGTAGGTCAAAAAAATACTTCCTTGTGGCTAATTTTATTTAGGTTGCAATGAACACATGCAATGTTTTTCAATCATTCTAGTGGCATAATTTGGAACCTTTTTTAATCATGTTTCTTACAATATGACCTACTTAAAAAAGCACTTTCAAACATGACTTTCAAACATGACTATAACTTTGAGACGGAGGGAGTACTACTATTAAAGATAGACCACTTTTCACGTATTGAGACGGTTTATTTTGGCAAAATTGAATTGTTTAAAAAACTAGGACAGTTAGAGGGAGTATCCAATAACTTACCATCAACTCTGCAGCCATACGGTCATTATCGATTCTTGAGATACCTCTCTTCATAACCACTTTAACAACTTCGCTTGTTTCCCACAACTTCACAATAGCTGAGGCCAGCCCTTCGAGTCCTCGGCGTTTCCCTGAATGCACAAGAATTTACTAGGCAGTGAATATTGGAACTGCATACAATACTCACATTCAAGTGTAGTAGAGAAACCAGAGAAAGTGAAACTGCTCTAAAGAGAGCAAAGCCAGAAAATGATAAGGTAGGGGATATTAAGAGCATTAGGGATCTGATTCCGTCTCCTACTGACTGACCCCTGTTACCAACAGCAACTCATGTATTCATACACTTGGTTGGCCTTCAATTAGCAAGCATGACTTTAGTGAATGTCTAGGGCCACTGTACTTTGAATGGAAATGCGGTTGTCTACTGTCCCTACAATAGTGATCTACAACCTCCCACTTTGAACGATTGCATAAGAAATTCATACATAGTGATAAAATAGCATTTGGCTCTTGTGATCTCTCCACAGCTCTATAGTAATCTCCCACAAATCACTCCACATGCTAAAAATGCTTAACCCTTAAAGGACCATAAGGCCACCCGGTGGCTCTTGTTTTTTTCAGTAATTTTGAGTAGGTTTTATGTAGATTATTTTTTGTTAATTTAAAATACATAAGTTATTCAACATATGCAATATTCTTCACTAATTTCAGTGATGTAAAATTTGGTGCCATTCAAATTATAGTTTTCACAAAATGATCATTTAAACTTGTCATTTTGAAACCATGAATCCTTGGTCCTTTAGGGGTTAAAGTGATGCAAATAGTTTCCTATGCCTTATGCAATACATGCATGTCAAATGACCCCTCAAGTTTTTCTAGCAGTTTTGAGTAGATCCTATATGGACTTCCATTTGTTTTCTTTTTAGACCAACACATACATTGTTTTTCACTGATATAAAATTTGGTCCCTCCTGAACTATGTTTTTCACAATACGATCGATTGAATTTGTCATTTTAAAACCATGAATCCTTCGTCCTTTAAGAAAGAATGCACAAAGAAGATACCCACCAAGTGCGAAATGTGGAGGAAGTTTTCTAGCCAGATGTCGCATCTCCGTCATTTCAAAGTTAGTAAGTCGAGGTCTCACTCCATACGGAAGCCGTCTAAAGGGACTCTTGAATCCCGAATCTGGAGGTACTAACAAATCTCCATCCACCGGTACATGTGCACCCTCATTCCATTCGGTGTACTGCGGCCCCAGATCATTCAAAAGCTCCTCTGTTTCTGTCTCCTGCGTCTGATACAAACTTTTCTCTTCTTTTTTTGACTCTGTTTCATCTTCTTCATCCAAGCCGAGAGATTGTAGTCGCTCTCTGTACAATGCCTCCCTTTCCTCGAATTTGCGTATCCAACCCGGAACATAATCCTTTCCACGATATATTACCAATGCAGGTCCCTCCCTCCATATGACAATTCCGCCAGTCAACCTCTGCAAGCCAAACACATCGAAAAATAATCAATACTGTTGTATACATTTTAAGAATTCACAGTGTTAGTGAAACATCAGAAAGATCTTCCCACAGTATTTGCAAAACTACGCAACCATAACATCGTTGCAAGCTTCCTTTAGTGGATTTTCATAATTTTCCAAATCTACTTTTTGTTCTTAAAATTCATATGCACTCCAAAATGAGACATTTTAACCTCTAAAGAACCAAGAAGCCCGAATTAGACCTCGTGGTTTTTTTATTAGATTCTATGAGAGCTTTATTTTGTTCAAATTTCTCTCCTTTTTGACCAACGTTCTTCACTGATGCTGGTGATATAGAATTTGGTCCCATCTGAATTCTATCATTTTCACAATATGATCGATCGAGTTAGTCATTTTGAAACCACGAATCCTTGGTCCTTTAGGGGTTAAATGTAGATCAATACAGTGAAACGTTTCCTGTGGAAAGAATTGCAAATTGTTCAATGTTGGCTTATGGTTGTGTGGGGTTAACCACCATAAAGAGAAAAAAGGATAGACTCTGCTACTACTAACATAACATCAACACCCAAGAAGAAATTAACCCCTAAAGGACCATAAGTCCACCAGGTGGCTCCTGTTTTTTTCAGTAATTTTGAGTAGGTTTTATGTAGATTCCTTTTTGTTAATTTAAAAAAATTAAAATTATTCAACATATGTAATATTCTTCACTAATTCGAGTGATATAAAATTTGGTGTCATTCAAATTATAATTTTCACAATATGATCGATTAAACTAGTCGTTTTAAAACCATGAATCCTTGGTCCTTTAGGGGTTAAGGTATATAGTAATTCATACATCAGCACTACTTGAATTATTAACTTTCATTCTTTGAACAAGCACGTAAAGAAGGGAAACAGACAGTGACCAACCTCAAGATCGTCATGAACCTCCCTCAAGCTGCGTCCTGGTACAACACATCTCACTTTTGCAATTTCAGACACAAGCCACTTGCTATGGATCGACTTCACAATGCCCCTTGTGATCCCTTCTGTACCAATCGTCATCCAACCCCGTATTGTCACCCTTAAGGCACACAACCTCTCCAATTCATCTTGCGGTATTGTAACGTCTGTCAAGCAGGCATCACTTATTTCCGCACCGTCTCCCTCATATTTCCCTGCATCTCTTCCTCTTGTTTTCCTCCACATTCCCAAAGTACTCTCATCTTCGTCCATCTCTGAAGGTTTATCTTCTTCCACAACATTATTCCTCAAGTGAAATCCTTCTTTTGAGGTGTATGTGTCATCTGAAGGCTTCTCTTCCCAATCCTTAATATCACCGTTACTACTCTTGACCTTCTTCAAGACACTGTCAAGGTCAGCTTCAGATTTATCCAACACCACTACTTCCTCGGAGCTGATTGCATCTTGCCATAATCTATCAAATTCCAATACTTCTTCAGTGGCATTCATGCTTGTGACCAAATCTTCTTCAGGTTCCTCAAGCAGATTTTTAATGTGTGGCGAATCTCGAGTATTAGCGTTACTGCTAACTTGGTCTTCGTCTTCTGATGTCAGTTCTTCTTCAGAAGTAAGATCTGAGGTTTCAGAAACAACAGCATATAATTCCTCCTGAAGCATGTTGTCCTCAGATTTGAAATCAGAACCGATCTCGTTTGCAATATTATCTTTGACATATTCATCCCTCTGATTGCTACAGATTTTTATTAAGTCACTTTCATCAGTTTCTTGCCACACATTTTCAGGTATGGTGATCTCAGAACGTGCACCGGAGGTACCCTCTTCGTCCCTGTTCTGGCTGAGCTTTGACCCTCTCCATACCAACATAAAGTGTCTGTCGAAAGAGAGGGGCACACATGGCACCAAATCCTGCCAGGATAAAAAAAAAATCCAACTGAAGAGTAAAGAAAAAGCCAAATATGAGAGGATGAGTATGAAGGTTAAAGCCTGAAACTAAGAACGTCACTCCCAATAGACGGTAGGTGTAATAGGAGGTGTTAGAATACTGAAAAGCATTCAGGGGCTTACCCTAAGTTTTGCACCGATTTTCTTCATATCACTTCTCTCTAACTCCCTGCAGTCCACTTTGACGAGCTCATCAATTTCGAACGCGTCCTTGACCATCTTCACCAGGTGTTGGTACATCCCAGCCCTCTCTGAAAACCAAGACCTGAACTTGTCAAACACCGTGTTCAATCATTGCCATACTTAACCCCTAAAGGACCAAGAAACCCAAATTGGGCCTCATGTTTGTTTTAGCAGTTTTAAGTAGGTCCTCAAATTTATATGTTTTTTAACCAACACATGCAATGTTCTTCACTGATTCCAGTGATACAAAACTCGGTTCCATCTAAATTATGTTTTCCACAATATAATTGATTGATTAAATTTGTCATTTTGAAACCACGAATCCTTGGTCCTTTAGGGGTTAAATGAGATCCAGTCTACTACAAGCATTTAGCACCAGGAGCTTGTAAAAAAAGCAACTATTGTCACCTGCCATGATCAAATCAGGATTATCCTTGTGCTTGAATAAGAAAACCAAAGAAAAAACAACGAGCCGTTCAAGCTAAAATGTAGGCTCCTCAAGGTGTCGTGAATTGACAACTAATAAACGTTTAGGTTGCTGTGGCTATAATGAGCCTCGCAAAACACCACATTTCAATGTAGTTACTTATCCCCTAAAGGGCCAAGAAGCCCAAATTGGGTCTCATGTTTCTTTTTAGCATTTCTGAGTATCGTATATTCTACATGGACTTCCTTTATTTTATACCAACACATGCAACGTTCGATATAAAATTTGGTTCCATCTTTCACAATATGATTGATTGAATTTGTCACTTTAAAACCATGAATCTTTGGTCCTTTAGGGGTTATAAAAATGTTAAAATTTCAATGATATGCAAAATTTGCTTACTCAAGCGACAGAGGCAGTGAATTCGTCGCCCCATCGCGCGCAGGTTGTCAGCTTCTTCCACACTCAAACCTTCAGGCACACGTTGCACAACTGGAGGATAAATAGGTGCAGATGGTTTCCACAGCATCAATGGAATTTGGGGCCGTGTGTTCCAATTGTAGTTGCGTCCACGAAACACATATAGTATGCTCTTGGAACGGCGTATTATCTTGCCCCCAGACTTCTCCTGTTTCATGTAAACACTGCTATCAAAAAACTGCTATCATTCCCACAACAAGCTAATAACATGTGGAAAAAACGAAATTTGACGTACTCCCTTACTCTCCTAAAACCTGGTTAATCCCTGAAGGACCAAGAAGCCCAAATTCGGCCTCATGCTTTTTAACCCCTAAATGTCCCATGGGAATAGTATATAAGTTGTTGTATAATTGGGATTTGCTATCAACAAGAAACTCTAAATTGGGATCTCAGTAGTTCACTAGAACCTGATTGATTTAAATTTCAACTTCTATTTTGAACTCAAACACATTAAAGGTGTGGATTCATTCCAAATACAACCAAAATATAACGTATTCTATTGACCGCAAAGGCACGTTCAGACGTTTAGGGGTTAAGCAGTTTTGAGTAAGTCTTATGTGAACTTCTTTTTGTTCAAATTTATTTATTGTTTGACCAACACATGCAATATTCTTCACTGATTCCGGTGATATAAAATTTGGTCTCATCTGAATTATATTTTTCACAATATGATCAATTCAATTTGTCGTTTTAAAGCCATGAATCCTTGGTCCTTTAGGGGTTAATAGATGTGAGAGAAGGTTCAAACCTCAATCACAGAACAGAGGTTGTCCATGTCTACAGTGGGAACCCCATAGCACTTGATTCTACAAACACGTCGTCGCTTCCAGTGTCTATGCAATAGGTCCAGCATGTTGTGCGTCAGCCCATCCTTCCCTTCAACAAAAAAATTAAACCAAGAAACTCAGATGTCTGCTTGTTAAGTAAATCCAACTAATGCATGAGTTCCCAAAATTGGCCAGGAGAGACAACTTAACCCCACACTAGGCCTCATGATTCTTTAGCAATTTTGAGCGGGTCGTGTGGGGAATTTCTTTTGTTTAATTTTATTTCTTTTGCGATCAACAAATGCAATATACTTCACTGATTATGGTGATGTAAGATTTGGCCCTGTCTTAGTTCTATCATTTCCACGATATGATCAATCAAATTGGTCCTTATAACACCTCAGTTCTTATCAATTCAATTCAATACATTGATACAATTCTGATGAGGCCATATTTTATGTTATCATAATCAGTGAAGGACATTGCATGTGTTGGTCAAAAAACAAATAAAATTGGACAAAAGAAAGTCTCCATTAAAAATCATGAGGTAGCCTTTTGGTCTTAACTATACACAGAGTTGCAAAAGCAGAGGCCAACACGTGCAAAATATTAAAAACATAAAACCACAACAGGAGTTTACCAAGATCAAGCTGCCGACGACGTGGAATGCAAGCCCCCACTACAAGCTCCTGTACTTCCTCTTTGCTTAAAGGTTCACCCAAAATCTCCTCCCTTGTGCGCCCAAGACTAGGACCTGTACCTTCAAGGAAGGGCCCAGGAGGCTCCACATACCTCACCTAAGAGAATTTCCATTAAATCGGCAAGTTTCAATTAAAATGACAAAACTTGAATTTAGACCTCTCAAGGAAGAACCATCTCATTTTGGCAGTTGCAAAATTGGCAATTTAACCCTGAAAGGAACCTAGGCTTCATGGTTTCAAAATGACAAATTCAATCGATCATGTTGTGAAAATGATAGAATTCAGATGGGACCAAATTTCATATCACCAGAACCAGTGAAGAACATTGCATGTGTTGGTCAAAAAGAAAAGAACTTTGAACGAAAGGAAGTCCACGTAGAGCCTACTCAAAACTGCTAAAAAAAAATATGAGGCCCTTCTTCGTCCTTTAAGGGTTAACCCTTAAAAAACCAAGAAGCCCAAATTGGGCCTCATGGTTTTTATAGCAGTTTTCAATAGGTCCTATGTAGACTTCCTTTCGTTCAAAGTTCTTTCCTTTTTGACCAACACATGCAATGTTCTTCACTGATTCTGGTGATATGAAATTTGGTCCCATCTGAATTCTATCATTTTCACAACATGATCGATTGAATTTGTCATTTTAAACTATGAATCCTTGGTCCTTTAAGGAGTAATGAATTGATAATCTTACCTTCGTCATTGCAGGTGGTGGCAGATTGAAAGAATCAAACTCCCGGGGTGCCCTCTTGGAGGGCTCGTAAGGGCGTTTGCCAGTCCAGGGCCTGACCATATTCTCAGGGCCAAAGGGCGAGTACACCGGCTCCCGTAACGCAATGGGAGCCACCTTGGGATGCTCGGAGTAGCTGAACTGGCAAGGCTGCTCCGGCTTTATCACAGCAGGCACAAAGTCTTGGAAGAACACGGACTTTTGTTTGTAGTAAGGCTGGAGCTTCAAATGATTCTGCTTCTGTTGTTGCTTGACGAGCACCGAACGAGATGTTCCCCGGTTGGGATGCTTCCCTTTTGTGTACTTCGAAAATTTTGCAGGAATCGAAGGATATGATTTCGAAATTGCCAGTTTAGGATGCCAACGGCGTTGAGAATCCTCACCATCATCCATTGAATCTTCATCGTCCTCAACCTGCTTTCCACAGAGCATTGGAATTCATTTCAGTAAAATTAAACTCTTTCGACAACATCATAAAGAGAATCTTTCCTATTAACCCCTAGAGGACCATAAAGCCACCAGGTGGCTCCTGTTTTTTTCAGTGATTTTGAGTCGGTTTTATGTAGATTCTTTTTGTTATTTTTATTTTTATTTTTAATTCAACATATGTAATATTCTTCACTGATTCTAGTGATATAAAATTTGGTCCCATTCAAATTATGATTTTCACAATATAATTGTTCATTTAAAAAATATGAATCCCTGGTCCTTTAGGGGTTAATACGTCATGCGGAGGTCTCCCGAAGCATTTTTTTAACAGTAACACAAGAAAAAGGAATCCAGATTCCTTTGGTGTAAAACCATGAGCTTATGTCATGTTTAAAAGGGGGGGTGTGGTTCACAATAGAGTTATTTGTTTCTCTTCCTTAGTTAACGTATTTGCATGTGGGCTCATTTGACAGTGGAATAAATTGCTTCATAAGTTCTTCAATATTTCAGAACTCCAGATTCTTTTGGTGCAAGGGTGCAAGATCTATACTACTCTATAGTGTTATGGAACACCCTCATGTAGTTTTTGTGTCACTCTCATTGACATGCTGAGACGAACAGGCTCTTAACCCCTAAAGGACCATAAGGCCACCAGGTGGCTCCTGTTTTTTTCAGTGATTTTGAGTAGGTTTTATGTAGATTCTTTTTTGTTATTTTTATTTTTAATTCAACATATGTAATGTTATTCACTGATTCTAGTGATACAAAATTTGGTCCCATTCAAATTATAATTTTCACAATATGATTGTTTAAACTTGTCATTTTAAAACTATGAACCCTTGGTCCTTTAGGGGTTAATGTACCCCAGTCTCAAAAAGAGAACTGGAGTAACATCTATCTACTTCAGAATGTTACGCTAAAGAAGAGCAATCAATCTAAAAACCCTAATGAAGATTAGGGTTGCACATACCTCTGAATCTGATGATGAGCTTCTATCCTCTTCATTATAATCTCGTACAGCCTCCACTTGACCATCTCTTGGTCTCCAACTGCTGTCATCCCAGTCTTCAACGTCCTTGCCTAGATCATTACTTAAGCCAGATTCACTGCGTTGCTTCAGAATATCCAAAAAGATACTCGACAATTTGTAAGGAGAATCATTGTTGGTCACCAACTCTTGTTGTTGCTGTTGTTTCCATGGAGAACATGATGCAATCACGGAAACTCTTGGAAGTCTGATACGATATGTTGACAAACGTTTCCGAGAGACGAGACTACCCAACGATGAGGAAGAATGCAACCCTAAATTGCAGGGAAAATTGGATGTGGGTGCTACAACAATGAGCCCCACTGCCATCTTCTCTTCTCCGGTCCTCTTTCTCTATTTCACCATCGATTTATCCTGAAACAAGGATTGTGCAACCAGAATTCATTTCCTTCACTTATAGAGAAAAACAAATTGCAAACAGATAGGTAAACCTAAAACCCTAAACCCTAAACCCTTGACCTCGCAGCAGATACAAAAACGAGTTGGACCTAAGTTTAATACCATCTATTCTAAATTCCTGAGACTTACTGACTGCTAAACCCTAAAACCCTAACCTCGCGGCAGATACAACACGGAAAGAGAACGAGTTGGATATACTCAGGCCTAAGTTTAATGTAATTTCCTGAGTACTATAACTACTGCGTGTTAAACCCTAAACCCTAGACCTCGCAGGCAGATACAATACGCAAAAGATTTGATCAACATAGAACTGAGAAATTCTACAAGAGAATTGTTCTCCAGAGACTTTCGCATAGTAATGAGCTCGTACCTTGATTGATTGATTGAATAAAGTACCGTATGAAATGAGCCTGCAAATTCTGAGTCAATTACAATTCAGCATCAGTTCTAATTTCTTCGGCCCATTTCGTGACTCAGAAACTGTTGCCTAAATTTCTTCGGAAAATGTTCCTTACACTACTGAACCAGCTCATTACCTGCCCGGGTTTCATGGCCGGGTATCAACTTCATCTTCTTCTTTTTCCCATTTGGGCTATGATAATCCAGTGGGCTCATTTGTGTTCCAGTGCGAGATGGCTGTGGCAAATGTGATGCAGGCAAATCACAGGATGGCCACCCAGCTTTGTGTTAACCCTCTCCGCTTTGTGCCTCACCTTCTCGTTTCCAGCTCTCCAAAGCTTCGCTATGGATTCTCGCTTCGCAAACCAGGTGAGTTTGTTTTATTGTTCTGTTGTTCTTTGCATATTCTTAATTGTTGCAAAGTGCGCATTTCTGTGGTGACGGTGGATTCCGAATTAGGTCAGTGCTCTCTCTTCTCTTGCGCTTTGCTTTTTGTCAGAATTGGAATTGGCCATAAGTTGTAATATGAGGACACCCATCTTACTGTTCATTTGACAACAGGATATGATTTGGATTCAATCAATAGTATGCCTGATTTCTTCAAAATATTTAATCCCTAAAGGACCAAGAAGCCCATGTTGGGTCTCATGTTTTTTTAGCATTTTAGAGCAAGTCTTATATGGACTTTCTTTAGTTCAAATTTATTTGTGTTTTGACCAACATATACGATGTTCTTCATTGATTCTGATGATATAAAACTTGACCCCATCTGAATTGCATTGTTCACAATACAATCAATTAAATTTGTCATTTTGAAACCATGAATCCTTGGTCCTTTAGGGGTTAAACTCAAGATGGAAGAGGATGCGTGTCAAAGCTCTTGGATTCCTTGATTCTTCCTTGAATTAGAGCATTCCCGACTGCTATCCTCAAATTTCTTGGTAAAAATCTTTAAAATCCTAAAACCCTAAAAACCCTAAAAATCCTAAAATCCTAAAATCCTAAAAATCATGGTCTTCTTCAATCACAGGGCTATGTTGTCATGCGGCCGTGCTGTCAAGAGACGAGAAGACCCAGCTTCTCATGGGTGTCGAGAAAAGCCATGTGGACGATGTTGCACGCGTTTTAGAGCTGGTACAATTTCTCACATTTGCTCTATCTTAATTCGAAGTGACTTTGCTATGTGTTCTCTGTAAATTGGACCCCCTGCTGCAAATCATCATCTGTTTATGTGAAAATGACTTCAGTTTGACACGATTGACACTGCTGATCTTGTAGTATAGAACAAGAGCTTTAAAATGATGTATTGCAATCAGAAAACCAAGGTAAAATGAGAAAATGCAAAGTTCAGTGATGCAGATGGCCATATTGGGCTTTTAGGACGCTTAATTGGCACTTTTCTCAACAGGTGCCCTGCCACTACTACTCAAAAAATATCAAACATGCAAATCCAAAACATCTCCCCAATTTTTTTATGTTCCTGTTTCTTTTGTTTATTTTACAATTATTTTATTTAGTTTTCCTCTTTCTTTTGTTCCAATTTCGATGATGTGTTGTTTATTGTCATCACAACAACAGGCACGAAATGCAGCAGATAGATGGGAAGTTGCACATTCAGCGTTTCTCACGCCGCCAGTGTTGAACGATGCCCTCATGGCAGTACGCAAGTTGTCAGATGTGGGAGCTTTAATTTCTGGTGGCTATGCCCAGGTACTGTCTCTGTCAGGCATTTGATGTAATTCCTCAATTCTCTTTTGCTGTCTAATTGTTGACATCACATTCTTTGGAGGTTCACTGCTGCACCCAAGAATCCAATTACCTTGTTCTGGTTCTATCAAATGTTTATGTATGCCGGCATACTATCTTGCCATTAATAATATAATAGCAAAGAGCCAGTAGGAGTAGAAGATTGCTCAAGCTTAGAGAGCCAGTAGAAGAAAGGTTCAAGTTCAGAAACACAGTCAGTTATATCAAAATGTGATGTTGATTTTGATTCTCAAAGTAAAGGACGCTGGCTTTATAGGGATAAAGAATGTTATTGAATATGGCTGGAATCCAAGTCCATCATTTTTATGTTATCAAATGTTTACACAAAGATACCTTGCCATAGTAATAACATAGTAATGAGCCAGTTGGAGTTTTATGGGAGGAGAAGAATTGCCTTAGTAAAATCCAAGTTCAAAAAGCCACATTAGGAATTTAGGACCTCACTAATTTTTAACGATTTCCATGCGAAGTCCGATATTTCATGGGTTAGTGCATTTTCCGCACGGATTTTGCACAGATTTTGGGCTAATTTTGCACTAAATCTGCACGACTTCTACATCCACTCTTTTTGTTATTTAACAAAGTGCAGAATCCGTGCGGAATTAACGCAAAATCCATGTAGAATCTGTACAAATAATGTACAAACTCATGAAATATCAAATATTGCACGGAAATCGTTTAAAATCCATGGGGTCCTAAATTCCTGATGCAGTTATGTCAAAATGCAATGTTCATTCTGATTCTCTAAACTAAAAGTGTGCAGACTAAAGAATGTTGTAAAGACTTAGTGTGGGGGTGATTCTCTTCATAATGTTGATAATATTGAGGTGGCTACATTGGGGTAGGCAGAGAGGTGCCGGCTTTCTGTTGGACATGTAGAGGCCATAGAAGCAGCCGGTGTTGAAGGAGGGGAAGCAGGTTACCCCGGAGCAGTTGCGGCTTTGAGGTTTGTGTGCTTTGTTTGATTTGAGCTCTATATATTTTTCTTTTTCTTTTTCCCAAAGTGTTTTTAGGTGTCCAATATGCAGGGATGGTTATGCAGAATTGTCAATATGGTGAAGGATAAGTGGCTTTCTGATCATGCACATGTTTGTAAACATAATCAGCGTCTCTGGAAATTTCATGTTTGAAACGGCCTCGCATGGGGATTTTCTCGGGTCTATCTTGGGCACCGGTGTCACCCGTGACAAAGTTGGCGACATTATCATGCAGGTATCTAAGTTTATAATCTTCTATTTTACTCCTACTCTTAGTTGTTTGCTACAAGCACGGGGTAGAGTGAACAAGAGCAAGGTGAATTTGTACTTGTTATGAGATTCTCAATGACGATCATGACCTATGATTTTTCTTACTTTTAACCCCTAAAGGACTAGGAAGCCCAAATTGGGCGTCATGTTTTTTTTAGCAGTTTTGAGTAGATTCTATGTGGACTTCCTTTTGTTCAAATTTGTTTGTTTTTTTACCAACATATGCAGTGATCTTCACTGATTCTAATGCTATAAAATTCAGTCTCATCCGAATTATAACTTTCACAATACGATTAATTGAATTTGTCATTTTAAAACTATGAACCCTTGGTCCTGTGGGGGTTAAAGCAGGGTTATAGTTGAATTAAATTGTTTTTTACAACATCAGAAAGTGACTCATGCGGAGGCCTCTATATTATCATTGTGACTTTAAGGAAGATTCTGCTTCTGACATTTTCTAAAGTCCTTGAAACGATCTAATTTTACCTTTATTATCATATTGCTGATGATTTCGGCAGGGAGAGAGAGGAGCCCAGATTTTGGTGGTCCCTGAGCTTGTTGAGTTCTTTCAGTCATCACTGGTGCAGGTTTGTTCAAGCCTAGGTTTCTTTATTGTATAATTTTTCTAGTATAAAATTACAGTTTTATGCTTGAATACTTCAGTAGTGCACGAACGGTCAACTTTGCGCATCCTACTGCTACATGTTATGTACAGTTGTCCCTCTCTTTTATTATGACATGTTTGGGAAGCCTAACTTCACCATGGATTAGGATTAGTCACAGAAATGACTTGTCACATGTGTATTGCTTAAAACAATAATATCGTCATATTAGAGTTATCCGTAAACTAAAGGGTTGAGTGGGCCTTAGTTTGACTAAAATTTGGAGAAACAAAAACTATTGAGAGAAGTTCTAGGAAATCAAAAGAATGGGTTAGTGGGGACGGTCAAGGTATATATAGCGAGAATCTATTGCCAGAAAAGGGGTTAGCAATGACCTTCTTCATGTGTGAAGGTGAATAATAGAAACTTGGGTGAGAAGTTTTTTAGCACTGATTTTGGTGCTTTCATAGTTTGTATCCACAGTTTTTTTTTAGTGCCCAACACATGTTCTTTTTTGAGGATTAATGTCACTATTCACTCAAACTATGGTCCACTCACCCACTTTTGAGGGACTTTATAGATAACTTTATTACGGAGTGACATTTTAAGACTGATTATTGATTCTTAAAATGTCCGTGCAGGTTCGTAATGTAGGAGTACAAACTACAGCTATACCGCTGAGTGCACTCCAAGTAAAAGCCCCCAGGTTAGCTTTTTGCAAGCTTTAATGTAAACCTCCTTTTATTTTAGTCCTGTCACTGGTTTTCTGACACTGGCTTTTGGTTTCAGAGTGGACACTTTCAAGTCAGTCGAGGCTTCGTTACGCGTTGATGCGTTGACTAGTGCTGGTTTTCGCATGTCTCGGTCCAAACTAGCTGACCTGATCAGGTGCGTAGTATTGATTCATTATATCACTTTTCTTACAACATTCTACACTAAAATTGCGATTTAGTGTCCTGAACACTATTTCTCAACACAGATACTATTTGACTTTTTGGAGAAATAGTGTCCCTGTAAAATTTTAAATGATAAAACTCCAAGTAAACCTTCTGGATGTAGTGTTCCAATGACGAATGACAACTTTATTATATACTTTGCATGCCACTCTCGTCACCTAGAAGGAAGATGGCACTCTCAGTGGAAGTGGGAATGACCAGTGGCAAACTCCTATATATTGGAGGGACACTATTTCTCCTTACCTTTGAACAAACACATGTGGTAAAAGACATCAATTCTTGCTAAACACCAAAATTTTAGTGACAAGTGGCAAACTCCTATATACTGGAGGGACACTATTTCTCCTTACCTTTGAACAAACACATGTGGTAAAAGACATCAATTCTTGCTGGACACTAAATCACGATTTTAGTGACAAGTGGCAAACTCCTATATACTAGAGGGACACTATTTCTCCTTACCTTTGAACAAACACATGTGGTAAAAGACATCAATTCTTGCTGGACACTAAATCACAATTTTAGTGTAGTTTTTGTGACTCACATGATGAGAATCATTTTGAAACAGTAAGTTATGGACACTATTTCTGGGTTCTGAACTCCAATTGTCGTTTGCGGTATTATGCAGTAGCGGAGAAGTGAGAGTGAACTGGAAAGAAGTAACAAAGACTAGTCTTTCTTTGAAGACTGGGGATGTGGTCTCTGTACGTGGGAAAGGAAGGATACAGGTAACACTTGGCTTCAGTTTTGAGCTTTGTTTTCATACGTGATGTAAGAAATAAGTTTTCCTTAGACTTGCATAACATTCTAGATAACCCTTTGAAATGGCATGAAAAAGGAATCCCGGACGCATGAGAAGGAAATTTTTGACACCTTGTTTGAGCTCAATTTGAAAGCTCCTCAAGCCAATGAGCCATTGTCTTCATTTGTGAGGATGATCTGATTTGGTATATCTCTTTAGTTGGCATTGTTCTCCATAATGTTATGGGGGAATGGGACTTTTTCTCAATGTAATAGAGTGATCCTCAAAATTGAATTTGTGCAGATTGTTGACCCTAAGTCAACCAAAAGGACAAGTTGATTTGATCATATTTAGTAAACAAAATGGGGGGAAAATCACAGGGATTTGGATTTTAAGGATACCTCTAATATCATTGAGCATTTTCAGTGTGTAGTTTCTCGGGAATGATTATTAATGGCATGCATTACAGGTGGGAGAAATCGTCATGACAAAGAAGGGGCGGTATGCGGTGGAGCTAACACGCTACTTGTAGTGTAGGCAATGCTTTCAACTGCATGACAGAAAATGGTTGTGTGAAATGGGAATTCAATTTCTAGTTTTTGAAGGCGTACAACACCCACTTTCCACATTTACTTCCTCTTTGTAGACAGGTTTCAAAAAAATTTGACACCGTGTGGATGAGACTGAGATATCACCTTCTTTGATATCCACATTCTTCATTCTCATTCTAAACCCTAGGAGACAAACTCTAAAGAGATTGTATAGAAATGGGTACTTAGCATTCCTGGCGTTATGGTAATATTTCTCCCATCATCACTCTTGAACTTAAAGTTGTCTAAGAGCCAAGTTCCATGGGTTTGAGAAGTTGTCCATGGAAGTAGGCTAGAGGAGGGGAAAAGTAGAACTTGGGTTTGTCTCTGTCTCATACCTAACCATGAAGTTGTGCATGTTCCATGGACTTGCTTGAAGTGAAACATGAACATATTTAATCAGTAAGGGAGAAGTTGCCATGAAGTCTTGGGCTCGAGAACCTCTATACTTCATGACAACTTTTCCACCATTTCTTTCTCAAAAGCTCACTTGAAATCATGTCGAACTTGGTCCCCCAAAGTCCCTAAAAACTTGTCTTTTAGTGAGACACTTAGCTCTAAGTCATTTTCCTCCAATACACGCAGTTTGACACCAAAATAGGACCTAGTTCCTCACAATCAAGTAGCATGATACCAAAAAAGAATTTGCCTCGGAAATTTAAAGATGTTGGTAATTTCACATCAACGCTACATTTTTAAATGATACCACAGCCTTAAAATAGTTGAAAGTGTATTTTGTGTATAGAAGCTTACATAGAACTCACTAAAATGAAAATAAATAAATAAATAAATTCTTAATGTTAAAACAAAACACATACAATCTTTACAAACATTGAGAAACGGTAAATATGTAAGCTTTATTGTTTATCAATATTAATTGTAACAACAACTATTAAACTAGACATATTTTCAAATGGACATAGTTTCAAGTGTATCTTGTCCTTGATGCTGATTGTGAACAAAGTACTGTACTTCATATGATCAGGTACCTGACAATAAGCATCCTTCAATCAAAGTAGTACTCAATTTTTGAAATCAAAATGAAGAAACTGAAAACCAATAAGTTAACCCCTAAAGGACCAGGACCGTATTCTCACCAAAAAACCATGAAAAATGCAGCATTTGGAAGTTGCAGAAGAAATCATATGTTTTTTATTTTTTTCATCATTTAACCGTAAGATCTAATACCCAACTTGAATTTTCATGTGAGCACAAAATTTGAGAGCAAAATGACCATTAGATTCTTAGATTATAAGGATCAAAGTTGCAAAAGAAGATTTTTTGGGGTTCAATCCGATGACAAATTTAACTTTAGAAATTAATATCTTTTTTTGAATGGGTTAGAAATTCATTGAATGGCAAGGCCATGTTGACAATTGAGTTAAGTCTTCAAATATAAAATCTTGTAAGAAAAAAGCTCATATTAATTTTTTCATAAAACAATTACTAGAAGTGGGTACAAAGTGAAAGGAAAAAGAAAATCATTAATAAGTTTGACATGGAATTGTAAAATGTCAATCTTAACGGTGAGAATGTTGTACTTGGAAATCTTCACCCAGTGCCTTTTATTTCATTAAAAAATATTGAAAATTGAGTTTAGAAATGAGCTTCAAAGTTTTTTTTGTCCAAACTGCCCAAAAAACATATCTCCTCATAACTTTTATCCCACTGCTCAAAATGAGTAGATTTAAAGCTTCATTTGTAGATAAAGATCAACCAATCATGAATCAAAAAAGAAATTTTGAAAAAGAGTAAAAAATAAAAAAATTCTTGCTGCCCGATCTCGCTTCAAAAACTTCAAATGCTTATAACTTTTGCAATACTTATCGGAATGACATGAAACGAAGTGCGACATGTAGAGTGTAGTTTTTGGAAGCTACACTGAAATTTTCATTGAAATTTTTAAAAATATGAGGTCCCTGGAGGCTGCCCAAAAAGTGGAACGACCAATATATGGTCGCTCAAAAATTTAGGGGTTAAAGAGGGGTATTTCCGTAAGTTTAACTTTTGATGCGCCTGTGTCCTTATAATGAACGATGAACAGGTCGATGAGTGACATTACAGAGATATTGGATTGAAGCAGATTTTCCGACAACACGTATACTATTCGTGGAGTATCAATTTCTTCATTGATTTGGCTGACAAAGTTTGAGTGGTTGTGTACTTTAGGTGATATCGATTGTCTTCTCGTTGATGGATGATTGTAGAATTATTTTTCTTCTTGGTACTGGATTTGTATTTTGTGGTAGTAACCATAGAAGTTAACCCCTAAAGGACCAAGAAACCCAAAATGGGCTTCATCTACTTTTTAACGGTTTTGAGTAAGTCATATTTAGACTTCCTCTTGTTAAAAAATTATTTGCTTTTTGACCAACACATGCAATGATCTTCACTAGTTCTGGTAATATAGAATTCAGTCCCTTCTGAATTATTTTTTTCACAATATAGTTTTCCGGGATCAATAGCCTCAACAAAGAGCAACGAACGAACAAAAGTTGAGGGCGCGGCACATTAAGTGCTACGGCAGCGAAGAAGGAGCAAGGAGTCTATCAGCAGCAACGGCGATTCAATTGGCAGGGCCGCGACTTCGGAGAAGAGTGGATATCGTGAGGGCGGCGATTTGAATCGGCAGCGGCAATCAACCAAGCCCGGATTTGAGATGCGATGTAGGACGAATAAGCTAGGGCGGAGTGCATCGGTCCCAGCCCTTGCGACTAATAGGGTGATATAGCAGAAAGACGGCATGACATTAGGGAGGGGTCAACTCCCACTTCCTTCTCCAATTCTTTGTGTAATTGTGAATGGGTGAAAGTAAGGTAAAGTGGAGCACTAATTTACACTATGAAGATCCAACAATGCAGGGTTCAAAAATGCATATTAAATTTGAAATTTTTGAATTCTTTTTTTCTAAAAAAGTAGTGTATGTATTGTTTTACAAAGTCAAACAATTTTTTGGAAAAAAAAATCTTCAAGTAAATTTTTATATGTCTATACAATTTGAAAAAGTAGCGCAAATTGAAAAAAAAATTGATGACAATCGAGAAAGTTAGCAAGAAATAGGCTAAAAGTGCATTAAAATATTTTATTATTTAATTTCTTCTACATGGAGCCCTCAAAATCATCATGAACTTTAAGAACATTTAAAAAAAATCAAATTATAAATACTTAATGTCATCAAATTTGCGTTTAAAACCAGATTTAGACAATTTTTTTCAAACACTACTTTTAGTAAACTTTTTTAAAGATATTCTTTTGAAACTTTGGATTTAAGTATATAGATCATCAATAAAGGGTCCAATGAAAGGAAAAAAAAAAAACAAACAAAAAATAATAGAGTTATCGTTAAAGTTGCCTTGAGTTTGATGAATATACAAAGAATTTTGCTTAACTATACTCTTATTTGTTCACCCTAAATAGTTAAAAGGTGTGGAAGATTTTGGTGGTCTATCATTATTAGGTGTGTAGGAGGTGTGTAAGAGCTCGGTGGTCTTCAAAAGTTTTCAAAAGTTTTTTAGCACCAAGAAAGGGGCTAAAGAATTTTTAAAAAAGTTTTGAAGACCACCAAGCTCTTACATACCTCTTACACACCTAATAATGATAAACCACCAAGATCTTCCACACCTTCTAACTATTTGGAGTGAAGAAATAAGAGTACTATGATAAAGAAAAATTCATGGTATCTTCTTCGAAATTTGATGGACTTTGAAGATAACTCCAATTTAGTATAATTTTATAGCCTTTGACAAAAAATAGGATTTCAACATATTGACGCAACTTTTTGGTAAAAATACCATGCTTTCACCTGAATCCGATGACTAGGTGAGGCTAGAAGGGCTTAGTAGGAACTTTGTAGAACATTAATTGGAGATTTTAGTTACCAAATCTTTTGTGTGTGTATTTCATGAACTTCTCCAATTGTTGCTAAATAGATAGTATGTGAGGCTTGTTTGTTGAAACTTGCATAATGTTGAGTAGATTTTGGTCCGGTGAGAGATATAGCACGGAAGCGCTATCTAATTTTTACCGGGCCAGTTTTGTACATGAGGGATAAATAGTAGTAAAAATAGGTTTTAGGCACGACGCGAAAGCGCTGCTCAAAATTCTTTAATCTCATTGCATTTCCATGATTGTATGAGACCATTGTGAATTTGGCGTGTTGTGGGGCTCATTGCTTGAAATAGTTCCAATTTGTGGAACTTGATGCTCATTTTAGGTCATCTTTGTATGCTGTAATTTTTGGATTATGGTGATTTTTGAGCATTTGAAAGTGTAAATGGTTCAATTTAACTCCGTCTTTTAGTACTAAAGTACCTATGGAAATCAAGATTGATTGGGACAATTCCCTTACTTTTTAGGTCAATTCCTAGGTGATTTTGTATTTTGTAATTTTTTTATGCAAATGTCAAAATTCCATTTGGGAGGCTTTATTTGCTAATTTAACCCTATTTGATGATACTTATTAACTAGGGTGGTTAATGAAAGTTCATCAGCCAATTTTGTAATGTTTGGAAATCGTTGAGATGCCTTGCAAGTGCTGTAATTCCCTTGTACTAATGTCAAAACCTTAGTTAAGACGTTTTGTTTGTTAATTTAACCAAATTTAATAGAATTTGAGTACATGTAGTGGATGATTGTGAGTTCAATTTGTGATAGTTATTGCTTCGTTGAATATTGTGTATGTATAGTAATTGTCTTGTACAGGTGCCAAACCTCCATTTTGAATATTTTATTTGCTAATTTAACCAATTTAATAGTACATTGTATATAGAGTGATTAGTGCATGATTGTGAATTCAATTTGTGAAAATCATTATTTGTTTGAGTATTGTGTATGTGCTGTGATTTCTTTTTATAAATTGACAACTCTCACATGAGTTACCCAATTGACTAATTGGACTATATTAATAATCCTAAGTACTTAAAGCAATTTAGTAGCACTTCATGAGTCTTATTATTGTCACATAGTTTGTAGACGAGTTCATTGTTTGGAATTTATTTATCTCAATCCTCAACCAGCTATAAAGTCAAAGTACTCATAATAAGAGTTTAGGTGAATTTTTTTATTTCTGAACTAAAGTCATCATAAATATATAACACGCGTATGCACCTTGTTTGTATCATCGATTGATAGAGTTTTAATTTAATTATATTATAGTTCAAACAAAATTAAATTATTATTGATCGGGTTTTAATTTCATTAGGCTTATAATAAGTTTATAAGTAGTTTAAGCCTTGAAGTTTCATTGCAAGTATCGCATGGGTGCACGTGCATTCATGTTGGACCAAGTGCATGAATATAATATAGTCTACCCTTTTGAAAATTGAAAAACTGTTAAGCTCAGAAGTAATTATTCATTTTAATGTCTTCAACAGTTCAGACAACGAATCGTTTTCGTCGTCTGACTTGCTACATGTTCAGAAGCTCAAGGCGCTCTTTAAGAAGCGCTCAGTGCCATTGCAGGATTCCAACTGTAAGCCCGTAGAAGCTGGACACGAAATTTGTGAAAACCTGAAGACCGGAAAGAAGTTGAAATACTAATATTTGATCAAGCTTAATGCTGGACCAAGCTTAATGTTGAACCAAATGCATGAATATGATATAGTCTTCCCTTTACGGTGATGGTATGGTTGGGGTACCCAAAAAAGCTGTCTTCAAGACAATTGCACTATGTGCTGGTGTGTCAAACAAACATATTTTTTAATTTTAATAAAGTAAGACTTTATTAAATGTGATTTTAGTTTTCTACACTTATAACGTATCAAGGAAAAAAATTTGATTACCATCAAAGATTTTTAAGTAATTTTATTTGATTTTTTAGTTGAAAAAGTAAGTTATGTCCCAATCACCTAGAATCCCTGAAATCAAGCAAATGGAATATCAAAAAAAAAAATTAATATTATTTTTGAATATGACCTACATCTAATTGTGTAGAGTGCAAAATAATTTATTTTATCATTAAAAAAATTAATGAATTGTGCACTATGTAGCTTGCAAATCCCAAAATTCAGCATTTTTTTACACATCTATGAATGGATCCAAAAATTTAATTTTTTTAATATAAACTCTTTGATCATATACATTTTGATTCCATTGAGGTGCATGATTTATTTTTTTCATTTTAGGGTCTTTTTACTTGATCAAAATGAGCAAATTAGGCAAACTTTGGAGGTTTTAAACAAAAATAACCTAATTAGTGTGTCCAAAAAGTGATACCCCAAGCTTATTATTGCCCTTTAAATTAATAACGACAATGTTATTACAAATAATAACACATAATACTCTATTTTTGCACTTGGTCAAGTACATTCAATTTCAAGAGCAATTCTAAAATTTATGTAAATTTTTTTCTAAAAATAACAATTCTGTTGTTTTTCAAATCAAATAGGTATTTTTTAAGGCAAATGAGACTTTGGAAGTTCAACTTCGCAATGATGATAAAATATTTATTTAATTTCATTTATTGTCGGCACAATTTTTTTAATAAATTAATATGTTCAAGTTAATTTTTTAATTGAAAATATTTATAAAATATAAATGACTATATTGATTTTGTGTCGAAATAATTTAAAATTTTGATGAAAAATAATTTTATTTATTATTCCAAAATAATAAATGTAATTCGAACGACACTTGTTACAATTGAAATAGGAACAAAAATTATTTATCACCCAAGATCTAACCAAGACGGTGAAAATTTATTATGAAATAATATTTTCCCCAATATCACCTTCTCTAACAATTCATTAAGTCTAATAATACAAAACATTATGTATCAAAAGTTAGAAGATTTTATGCACAAGACTCGATGCATAAGCCTCAATATAATAATGTTACAAACTATATGCACAAGATCCAATTTAGTAATGTCATAAGACTTTATATTTATGACTAAAATTCGTAAATGACTAATTAAAAATTCTCACTTTAAGTCTTACATACAATTCTTTAAATGTGTATGAGTACTTTGATCGGTTGCCCGGTCAAAATGTCATATGTTTAGCCCAGTAGTGAATGTATCAAACATACAAGCGATGGACTCCTTTTCTGCCTAGGAGTTTTTTTGAGAATTTACTAAAATACAATGGTGAAGAATGGTGAAGAATGACCAAAACGGGAGGATGCCAAGAAATTACAGCATATCTAAAAAGTTGAATTAAATAATTAACAAATACCTAAACAACTCACAATGTTCTACCATTTACTCTCAGCACTAAGTGCTCTAAAACGGGCTTAAATTGGAGATTTAAGCTCTTTAAGTAGGGTTTTTACACATAAACCTAAAAATTATAGTACAATTACAACGAGTCACAAAGGCATCTATAAGCATTTTGACCGTCGCCGGCCAAAAGCCCATATGTGCGGCCGTTGAGTGGGTGAATAATAGACGCAAGCAATGGACTCCTATTAACCTAGGCGTTTGTGTGGAAAATTTCTAACTAAAATGGTGAAAAAACGGTGAAAATTGGTCTAAAGGGGTAAATGCCTAAAAATTACAGCATATGCAAATGGTTACTTTTGACCATTTACAAATACTAAAGTAACCCTAAACCCCTCCCAAACTACCCCAAACACTTAGTGCACTAAATCGGGCTTAAATTTGGGATTTAGGGCTTGTAATTAGGGTTTTTAGGCTTGAAACTAAAAATTACAGCACAAACCCCAACATTCACAAGGACATTAAACCCTCACGATTAAGAGTTTTGTTGATTCTTAATCCTTGCAAAAACATCCTAAGCCCAAATAACAATCTTGTACTCTAATCAATTACAATTTCAAACAATTAGGGTTGGTCGGGCAATTTTGGGCAGCGCTTCCGCGTCGTGCCCAAAACCCTAAAATGTACCCTAACTTATACACCAAAACTCCCAATTGGCCCGGTGAAAATTGGACAGCGGCGCAGCGCTTCCGCACTATACCCTTCACCGGACCAATTTTACACGAAATTACTCTAAAGCAATCAAAAGGTACAAAAACATGAACAAGGAAAATAACCACACCAATACAATGAGTTACACACCAATGTTTTTTAGGTAATTAAAACTACTAATTTTAGTTCACAAGGTTTTCTAAAACATCCTAAGCGTCACTAGGTCTAAACAAATCCACCCAAATCAAAAACTTAAGTAAGGAGGAGGGGAATTTCTCCCTCCGTATTCACACTATCCCTCTGTATTAGTACCAAGGGAAGATGGCACCGTGCTTGCTATCTTGTTGTCCCTGGATCGCTGCTCCGGTGCTGGAGCCTGGTCGTCGCCTTCGACCTTGTCCCGATGCCGATGGCCGTGAGTCGCTCCTCGTCGAAGCCGCGCCGTCGAGCGCTTTCAATCTCCGTCATCTCGTCTCTCCGCTGCCGAACTGCCGGCCTCGCCGTCGCTTCCGTCCATGGCGCTGGACCCCGTGAACTCCGGCCTTGATAGCCGCTCTTGGTCGTGCCTTCTGTTTGTGGTCACAGCTCGTCGTCTTCGTCGTCGTTAATCGTCTCCGTCGCCTCCGTGAATTCAATCTGCCTTCACACTGAATCCTGGTCGTCGTTGTCGATGCATGTCGCCTTGCTCGTAGCCGATTCCGCCGGGTCCTTGGCCGCCCTGTCGATGGTCACTCGTCGCGTTGTTCTCCGTTTGCTGCTGTCGATGGTCGTCGTCGTCTTCGCGTTCGTCCTCTTCCGCCAGGAATTCCGCTGCAGCCTAGGTCGCGTCGTCATCTTCCTCGCAGCACTCGGGCCTTCGTCGTAAATCTCACATGCCTTGTCAAAGCAGATTCCGCCCCAAGCCGTGTAGCCTTCGTCAATTCGTTCGTGATCTTCGTATTTTTTTCCTGATCTGCTCAACTGGGGCTCGGCGGCCGTCGCCTTCTCGATCAGTCCCCGTCGCCACCTTGCTTCGTGAATTCCGGACTGTCACCTTCCCGTTGCGCCTGTCACCTGCGACTGTCACCTTCGCGGCGCTGTACCGTCTTGCTGGCTGCCGGGGCCTTGTCGAAAGCTCTTCCCCGTCGTTCACCCTCGACCGCCGTGAATTCCGGACCGTCACCTTCCCGTTCTCAATCCGTAGTCGCCAGGCAATGCTTACCGTCAACCCAGAGCACCGTAAATTTGTGTCTTGCATTCTATCTCTTCTCACAAATCAAGTCAGGCACAATTTCAAGCCCAACCAAAATTCCTTTTCACCAATCCTAAAACAACACCACACAAAACTTTTCCTTTATTTTTTCTCTCTAAACCTTTTGCATTAATTTTTTATGATATTTTCCACCACTAATTTTTCACAAATCTTAAGTCAAAAACTCAATGCAAACAAGATAATTTTGATCTAGATCTCAAGAACGAAGCTCTCACAAAACCAAACGGCGCAGGCACACAATGAACTGGCGGCCACAAAAGCGACAAGAGTGGGATTCAAAATCCCACTCCAAGCCACATCCATCCATACTAACTTTCATTCTAAATCCTAAACTCTCATTTAACCCCCACTTAACCGGGAGTATAATTAACACACTACACTAATCAACAAACATATAATAAACCCAACTTAAAAATTAAATAACAAACCCAACTATAAGTTAATAAAATAAGACTAAAACAATAGGAAATTAAAAGGCTAAAATAACAAACCACGAAGAATAACTCAAGCATCTAAAAAAATACACTAATCAAATAGACTAAATTAATGAACTAAAATGACAAGTAATCACTACTAGAGAGTGCGTAAAAACCAAGACAAAACCAACACACATCTGTTGAAACCAACAGAGAATGAGTTTAACGTAGCAAACATTTAGTCATCTGCACAGAACCAACAAGTTCCTGTTGATTTCTGTTGGAACCAACAAGTTCCTGTTGATTTTCGTCTTGGAACCAACAAGTTCTTGTCGATTCACTACTAGAGAGTGCGTCAAAACAAAACAGAACCAAGACAGATTTTGTCGAAAAAAAAAAAAATTCAAAAAAATTTGAAATTTTTTCTAGATACAGAAAAATCCCTGCATATAATACTCCAAAAAAATTTTGAAAAAAAAGTTTTTTTTACATCGTTAAAAATATTTAAAGACTGCTGGGAAAAAAAAAACAGCTCCAGCCTTCAAGATTTTGTCGAAAAGAAAAAAAATTCAAAAAAAATTGAAATTTTTCCTAGATACAGAAAAATCCCTGCATATAATACTGCAAAAAAAATTTGAAAAAAAGTTTTTTTTACATCGTTAAAAATATTCAAAGACTGCTGGGGAAAAAAAAACAGCTCCAGCCTTCAAGATTTTGTCCAAAAAAAAAAAAATTCAAAAAAATCTGAAATATTTTGTACATACAGAAAAATCCTTGTATGAAATAATGCAAAAAAAATTGAAAAAAAAAACTTTTTGTACATGGCAAACGAATCGGCAATGGTTAAGTTCTCTTATAATTAACAAGATAATTCTCATACTTGCATGAGCGTGTGTATGTAGTGTGGTGGTTTAGTAAGTGGTTGGGGTTTAGAAGGTCTTGTGTTCGAATCCGGCCGTTGGCAATTGGTCTTCAGTTAGCCATGGTGGGCCCTACGGTGGTGGGTCGGGGTTCTTGGTCGTGGCAGTCAATTTTTTTTCCGAGCAGCCCAAAATTTCCGGACAGCTACTTTTCCTCGGGCAGGCCAGAAAAAATGAATGCTAGATTAGAAACTTTCTTTATCTGTATACTTGGACATTGAAGCAACACCGAACCAAGACATTTCTGTTGATTGTGATCCGGAATCAACTGTTCCTAACCCGCACACGAACCAGCAGAATTTCTGTTGATTTTCTCTTACACCGGAACCCCATTTCTCTAGTAGTGAATAAAAATAGATTAAAATTATTGAGTAAAATAAAAGGGCGAACAGCCGAATCGCACCAAATCGAACAGTCAAATAGTTATAAATAAATAAACACATGAAATTATACAGATAAAAAGGAATCTAAAATTGCCAATCAAAATCGAACACTAATGCAAACAAATCCGGGAATTTGTCTAACTGGCTAAAATGTCCCGGTTAGACAAATATAAATTACTAAACACATCGAAACTATTAAACTAATAGTTTATTACTAAAGTGAACCGTTTCAACGGTTCACAGCATCAAAACCCCATGATTATGACTTCCTTTGATCCTTAAACTGTACAAAAAACAACTATTGTAATATTAACAATAAAACACAACTAATTAGGGTTTTTTAAAAAATTGAGCAGCACTTCCGCGTCGTGTCCAATAACCCTAATCTTTCAACCCCAAATTCACACTCAAAACAACAAATCATGAATAATTTTCATCATTCTGTTTTTCAAAATATTATACCACCTGAAAAAAGAAGCATTCTGGTACAACGCAATGTCAAATTGTTCACGTTCGCCGATGGTCTTTGAGCGATGCCATAGTTCCGAAATCTTACAGAGCATCACATCATCGACCAATGATATCGTAAATAGTTTTAGTCCCGACAAATAAAATTTTACCGCGTTCCCTTTTAAATCTTTCGTACTTGAAAAATGAATACAACACATTAAAAATAATAGAAATCTACACGTACATTACACATAATACATATCATAAAATTAAAATAACACAAGAAAATGTGAAATCATTACGTACAAGGTTGGTCAAACCAAATGAAATTCACATACGATACATCGTCCGTATCCGTATGAATATTGCAATGCCAATCTTTTGTCACACACATAGCAACGAATGGTGTGTTTCTAAAACGCACATTATTATCGTCCCCTATGTCTTCCGCTACCATGACATCTTCCAAAAGTTTAAAATCATTTGAAAACTGAACAGTCAAATGCTCACAAACCAACGTAGGAAGCAGATCAGCACGGTGACAGCAATCAATTCTGCTATGCTTAAATCTGCAAAATACAACAAAAAATTATAAGTACAATCTGCCGCGCTCTACCCTTCACCGGACGAATTTTACAGTATACACATCAATAAGATTTACTTAGGACAAAACATCACACTTGAGAATAATTAAGAGAAAGTCGTAGAAAAAATATACAACAAGAATTTGACAATTATAATCACCTATTAAACTATTAGAAATTGGTTGCACGACTTCTAATCATCCATGCATTGTAAATTTCCACTAATTAATGAATAATTTGGAAAGGGAGAGATAGAAATCGTCTCCCTCTGTAATTTCACGATGTCTTCCTCCATTATATTACACGGGGAGGGGATAGGGCCTGTGCTTGCGTTTTGAAGGCGTTGACAACGATGGTGACGAAACTACGGCTTTCGTTGTAATCTTCACAGCGGTCGTCTCTTCCTCCCTGCTGTGATGCTGTCTTCTCGATCTGCCTTCGCGCTTGTCGTCGCGTTAATCTTCTATTGCCTTACGACCACAGCAGGTCGCCGTATTCCGATGTTTTGTTTCGTCTGACTCTCTTACCTTCAATCTCATGTCATGGTTACTCGTGAATTGTTGTCGCCCCTGACCTTGCTCGTTCCGTTGTGCGATAACGTCTGATAATTTCCTGTAGGTTTTCTTGATCGGAAAAACAGAGTACTAGGTCCAAATTTTTTCGCACTAAGTAAATGATGAAACTTTAATAAACCTATCTCGATATCACTCTCCTCGCTGTTTAAACAACATGTTTGATCTAATTGATGAAAATTCTCGCATAACTTGCATGTCGAACAGTCGAGTGATGTCTCCCTTTGAATTAGATTTAGAAAATGGATTAAGATATTGAACTTTTTTTACGCCAGATGAATTTTTAAAGTAGGACGAATGACTAGTTGTATAATTTTTTTGAAATTTGTATAAGATTTTATCAAATATTATGTCAATTATTCATTCTAGTTTTTAGAGCTCCTTTCAAGCAATGATGATTTTTACTATAATAATTTTTTATTAATTTTTAAAAGATAATCTTAAATTATAATTCATACTGTTACTTTAATGTTAAAATGCATTTAATTTGAACAAGGTATGCAGAAGTTATGAGTTTTAAAATTTTGAATGATTTTAAAAGCAAAAACTACAATTTTTAATTTTTAATGCTGAACTGCTTATGTGAATTTTTGCAATTTAAATTATTTTTAAAAATAAACTATACGACGCTTTTGCATCTTTTATATATTTATAAAAATATAAAATTCACTTAGAATGAATGTATAGATCAAAAGTTACGAATGAATTAAGTTCTATTACGATGCTAATTGTTCGGGCACTAAATATGTGTAAATCTATAGCCGAAATGGACATAAATCTTTCCCTACATTTTCTATTACTTTACACATATATATCGAATTCGAACAATGTATTTCTCAGTTCAAAAACAACCATATCCTCGCGTCTCTTTTGTTTACTCTTATCTACTAATTTTCCTGCCTTATATAGTATATTATATTATGTAGTCAATATGTCTATTAATTCAGTTGAGAAAGAATTAAAATCAATTATTGTTACTACTATTTCGTTTTCTATCAAAATTACAGAAGTACAAATTTCTTTTAAAGCATCTAAAATTTCTGTCTTTTTATATGCATATAAAACATGATGAATTTCTATTGTAATCAAAATACCCTGTCATCTAAACTTCTCTAATACAACTTCCTCCGAGCTTGTAACATTTACACTAGCATAGAATGTTAATTTAACATCCTTTTTAACATGTTTTTTAGACTTATAATGAAACTTAAATGCGCTTCAGTTTTCATTTTTTTATCGATGCATAAAACTCAATATAATAATGTTACAAACTATATGCACAAGACCCAATTTAGTAATGTCATAAGATTTTATATTTAGGACTAAAATTTGTAAATTGCTAATTAAAAATTCTCACTTTAAGTATTACATACAATTCTTTAAGTGAGACATGTACAATTCTGACTGAAAAATTTTAAAAAATCAATATTTTATCGCATTTTAGCTTTATACCGCTTTTTGGATTTATCATCAGTTCATAAATGTAACTTTTGTTTCAATTGATTTCACCGTTTATCTTCAAAAGCTTCTTTTAGTAGAAAAAGCTTTTTATAAACCTCCTATTAGACTTTCGATTGGTCTTGTACGATTCCGACTAACTTTTTGACATGTCTGCAAAATTTATAATAAAATCTTAGCTTTTAAAAATACATAGTTCTTTAACTCCGATGATTACTTAATTTGGCCATTTATCCAAGGTACATAAAGGTCCTTGTAACCAAAAAATTGATTAATTTAGTATTATTAATTTATTTTTCATGAAATTTTAAAGCCTATTTATAGTTTATAATAACTACGTTTAACTTTTGTAATTACACAAAAACTCTACAACTTTATTGAGAGTTTTCATAATGTATTCAAAATCCTTTAGAAGGAATTTTACTATCTCTTTCTTTTTCTACCATTTATTAGATTAAATACCAGCTTCTTAAAATAGTAATTAATCATAACTCCTTAATCATAATAATTTTTACTTTAAAGATGATTCCTTCTATATAAAATTCAGACGATGTTTAAATAGTCACGATTTAAAATAATTTTATGGAGGTCGCTGATTAAACTATTAATTTTCATAACATTGCATTTTTCATTTAAAAAACTATCAATATGACTAATTTGTTTACTTTACTTTAAGAGTTTTACGAGAAAAACATAAAATTGAGTAAAGAAAACCTTATTTGCACTTCTCAATTATTTTCTCACATTTGTTTACAATTTTTTCCATTTGTTTACAAAATTACACTAATATATACAAAAAATCAAAAAAATTGTAACTCTGAGCATCAAGTACCGACCTGACAGCTCACATAGTCCTGAGATATCACAAAAATAATATCTTTTGTGACAAATATTGATTTTTTTATTGTATGTATTTATAAAATACATCTATTTGTATTTTATTTAGAATTATACCATGGTGTAGGTATATGTATGTTCAAAATGCAAATGATGATGATTATAATTATTCATTTAGAATTTTAACCCTAAGCCGAGCAAGTGCACGATTCAGTGAACAAATTTGTAAGCAAGGCATCTATTCTAGTATGAGTATTTACTAAAACTCAAACTAAAAAATATATATATGACACATTTTAAAATAATAACATAAAACTGTGTATCTTAAAATAAATAATTTACATAGACTACAACAAAGAAATTACTCGGGAAAGTCACTTAGTGCACATTTTGAGTACATATGAGCAAAGAAAGGATATTTAACTCCTAATTATCGAAGTGTCTAAAAACTGGACGATTATTTGATTCATACGTTCCCTACGCTCTTATTAATGCTTGGATGAAAATAATTTAGATTTTTGGACATACTTTCTTCACGTTGTCGTCTTATCGAATGGTTGGATTTAGTCATATTTAAGTACATTCTTTTCTAAAATTGCAAATGTAAAAGTATGTCAAGTCGTTGAGCAAGCCAAAACTGCATTGACTTTAGTTCAAAAGTGGCTTTGAAAAATGAGGTCATAGATTTTAAAAACACAAAAAACTCAAAGAATCACCATGTTTGAGAGTACCTCATTCCAAATTCATTCCAATAAAATTTACTCAAACAACAATATAATTTTTTTTATAATCAAATTTAGAAGGAAATTTTAATTTTAACTTTCAAAATTTGTTATATTCATTATATTGAGACTCTTTCAGAGATTTTGAAACAGAATGCTAGTTATTCAAAATTTTATTTAAAAAATAATAATTGAAATAAAAATAATAATGCATAAATAGTAATTCTATAATGAAAGTCGATGTTGTTACCTATTTATAAAAAAAATTAGTATAGAGATGAAACGATTTATCTTTGAGTCAAATATAAATATGAAACTACGAAAAGTCTTTTTATACGAATATGGCCTTAAATGTAATAATTTCATATTGGTAATATTATATTAGTATTACTCACAATTGAACTGCACGGATAGGGTCTCCAATTCAAAATCTAGACCTTTCAGTTGAATACCAATTCCAAAATATTTTTCTATGAAATAATGGAATGTTTTACTATTTTTACGACGAATACAATATATTCCGCCTATATTCTAGGAATATATCTAGAATACTTCCAAATTGGTTTTAAAAAACCGTATATTACTTATATAAATTTATAATTTGTAGCTCAAATGAATAAAAGACACCCTACATTTTTTCTCTCAACATAGTAAACTATAATCTTGATAGTTCCTTTGCTAGGAAAAGTCATACCATAGTTTAATAGCAGGTTCGACACAAAATAATTTTGAAAATATATGCCTAAAATTTTGGAATATTATTGGCATTTTTTGCCGAATATAATATTCAAAATTGCCGAAAAGTGAGAAATTTTTACTTCTCAATAGAATTTTACTTACAGTGAAAGCATGTGTGGATTTCAACGGAGAGAAGGTGCTCCTTTTGTAATCAAGCTCACTTACATTAGTCTACAAAGAATATGGGTTAAGAAGTAGCAAGACTCTAGGTGAGGCTTTAAAAATGTGTTGTACACAGATTTTTGGAGTCCAATTGAGCATAGAAGATGAAGTTTTATGGAATTTTGTCCAACTAACAAAAGTTGAGAAATCAATCCTTCTTCCACCTCCAACAAGTTTTGTGTCAAAATAAGTCTTTATGCAAAAGACATGGACAAAACATTGCAGCCGTGTAAAGATCAAAAAATTAAAATGCGTTCATAACGAGTTTTTGGAGCTCATTTGTGCATAAAAGATCAACTTTTTTGGAATTTTGTTAGTTTAAGAAAAGTTTAGAAATCAAGTAATCTTTCACCTCCAATAAATTTTATGTCATTTGAAGACTCTATGCAAAAGTTATGCGTGTTATAAAAATGAAGACTGACTAGGTGCTTCACCTCAAAGTTTACATATCCCATATGCATTGTTGGACACAACTCCACCCCACTTGCATAAAGCACAGAGCATTCTGACATCTTCCCTCACATCTTACTCGTCATCCAATGCAAGAGAGTTGTACATGATAAAAAATTAAATAGAAAATTAAAAAAGGATTTAAGCCGAATTTTAAAAAATTAAAAGAGAAAATTGCCGAAAATATAAATATACTATTTTTAGGTGCCAAACCTACTTTTTGAACTTTAATTAAATATTAGGCAACAAGTTGCCGAACCTGCTAGTAAACTACGGTAATTTCAATTGCTTTAATATAAAATAAGAAATCCGAAAGAAAAGGATGTTAATCGTTGAAAGTTTTAATATTCATTTGAATATTCAAAGGTTTGTTGATAAAGATTCAATTAATTGCCATTGTTTTCATGAAATTGAATGAGATTAGAATTATAGGATGTACTAGAACATGCAATGTTCCTTGAGAATTTTCTTGAATTGTAATTAAAAGGTTCTTTCTACCGTGCGTTCCTATAGTATACTATTTTTGTATGATAGACCTAACTAATCGAAATAAATAATATTGAAAATTCTATATTTAGCTACAATCTACACATATGTATCAATATTTAGGTATGGGTTCATTACTTTAATGTTTAAAAATAAACAAAACACCTAAATGTTTTTATTCTAAGTAATTTCCTATAATGTTACATAATGTATAAATACTACTACATGATGAGGTAATTCAATAGTACTATTCTAGGTACTTAATTGTAATAAATCATGTACTTAGTGGAACTTTCATTTAATAAGAGTACATGACGTACTTAATGAATACTTGATGCACATCTAATAATACAACTTGATGTACCTATAAGACATCAATGCATACTTAATAGTACTATATGGATTACTTAGGAGAATTCAATGCCAAATGAATGTATTAATAGTACCCCACATTCCTAGGGGTAATCAATATACATGCAATAGTAGTACTTGATTTATGTAAGGGAAAATCTAAGTATATTTGGTAGTACTAGTGCATGTACATTGATTACAAGAAATGCACATATAGCATGATGTTTAGTAATTAGCTGTATGGTCAAACTTTTAAATATACTTCAAATCTTCATTTAATGATTTTAGAAGCATGTTCTTTTTAATATTTATCTTCATTACAATTTGTATTTTTAGAATTTGAAAGATATGATTGGTTCAAACTAGACATTTTATTCTAAAATTTAATAAGTAATATTCTCAAATGAGAGTACATCATCACTTATTTGAAATAGAAAATTTTATAACATTCTGATATTTGAAAAATCAATATTTGAATTTTTTTATTAGAACCTCAATATTGGAAATAAATTGCTACGAATGCCACTAGAACATCTTGTCTTTCTATTCATTCCGACATAAAATCAAAACTCAGGACAAGTCAATTCCTAATCATAAGCCTAAACACTAAATTTTGTATATCGTTAATTCTATTACATTGCATGTATGAATGGTAAGACCATATTTTCATTTATAGTTTAATTGATTTAGAACCTCAACAGAAAGTGTCACTCCATTCTGCTCTTGGGTCTGCGTTCAAAAAATGGTTGATAAGTCACTTAGGGATTAATTCCAAAGTTGAGCAAATATTAACTTAACACAATCGGATTTTGACATATAATAGTACAAAACATCAAATACTTGTGTTTTTCAAAAATTTCAGCCAAATTCTATTTAGTTCTAAAATCACACCCTCCGAATTCCATGTCAATAATTGTATCATGATCCACTATCATACTTGTGTACCCTAGCACACGTTATCTTTGAAGTGGTTTGATGTATGAAGGTCTCAAAATATGCATTTTGTCTCAATTTAATGAGCATAAATTTTATTTTTTTATCTTTGATTGTCATAATCTCAATGAAACTCCAACTTCGTTAATTTCAACTGTCAATTTCATTCAAGCTTTATTTATCTTTGGCTTCAACAACTATCTTTGAAACAAAACCCGCAATAGAGGAATGGGAGTCTCAAAATGACCATTTTGTACCAATTTAATGAATATTACCTTGGATGGGCATTAACCCTTAGACGCGCCTGCGTCCAGAATCTGGACGATGGATGATTCTAGACGCGTCCCTTCACCACGCAATTGGATGTTTTTCATCCATTCAATTTTTTTTAAATTCTTGTGCTAGTTGATTACCATTTGTACGGTATGGATCTTCAAGATAAGATATTGAGAGTTTTTGAAAAATAGCAAAAGTGGTTTATGTCAAGTTTCATTCTTAGTTCAAAAAGTGAGACCTAAAACATGATTTTCCATAATAAGAAGAATCAAATAGTGAAAACCATACCCTCTTGTAGTGCATGTTATTCCAATTTCATTACAATATTTTTAAAAATTTTAATGTTAATTTTGGATTTTTAATTGAATTTCAAGAGAAAACCTTGCAAAATTAATTAAAAAATATTAATAATAAATATGATGAATCCAACCGTATAGATATTATCTTCACATTGACATTTATAACTTTGCTTTGTACATCAACTCCATTTTAATTTTTCATCAAACATTTTATAACGAATCTTTGAAAACAGTGTTGAATCGGGACCTTAAAGGGTTAAGAAGTTAAATTTTCTCTAATGAAAATAAAGGAGGGCTCCAAAATAGCCTCTCTGTGGTAACCTGTGGAAATGTCTTTTTACCTTGCATGTAAACAAAAACATGAATAATATATTCACATGAGAATCAATCATGATACAGGAAAAGGCAACATCAAACTCAATCAATCTCAAATGGGCCACCTCAGCTCGTGTTCTGATCATTTTACACATGTATCTACGTCGATGACAATTGAGTTCTACGGTACGAAAGTTTGACTAAATCTACCAAAATTCAAAACTTTCAAAGTCTCCACTTCGTAAATGGTACGAAGGAGCAAACCTAAACCATAAGTAGATAGATAGAAACTTTGGTCCTCTTTTGAAGCCGGCGTGAATAAAGTGTTTATTCGTCTTGACAACTGACCAAACCATACCTCTCTCTTGTTGCTTACATCGCCACATGGTGCATTGCGGAGGAAAAACACCAGAGAAAATCAAAGTCATAACTCCCACAATTGTATCAAATGATACAAGAAGCTCATATTTAACCATAATGCCAAGTTGTGATTTCGAGGCTGCTCAGGAAGAGGGTTATATCTCATAGCCTTGTTGCTGAATGGGAGCTCTTGAAAGGTACGTTTTACACTGCTTCAATAGAAGAACTTGACATTATGTCCAATAACATTCTCCAGGCTTATCGTTGTTGAAGGTTTTCCAGTCCATAACCGTCACTCTCATGTTGCTTTCATCGTCACATGGCACATTGTGGTTGGAAAAGAAGAGGAAAAAGGATCATAATGCTCTTCAGGATCTTGATTCAATCTGGAGGAAAAGGTTATGTCCGATAATCGTCTTGCTCCAAGATTGGTTTTCTGGCAATCTCCATTTTTGAGTGTAAGGACACTCTGAATCAGCAACGCCATTAAATGTTCAGCTGGTGTAGATCTCTGGAATCAACATATATATACCTATCATCAAAGAAGCAATTTTAGAACATTTAACAATGAAACTTTGCAGCTTATGCATATAATATGCAAAAGAACACATTCTTTGGTGCATAGAAATCCTTTCGATTCAATATCAAAAGATGTTTTTTGGTGCATTGGAATCCTCTTTCATTCATCAACAAGAACATCTCCTAATTCCCCCAACAAGAACATCTACTAATAAAACCTCATAACTTTTCTATACAATATCAAAAGAACACATTCTTTGGTGCATTGGAATCCTCTTTCATCGCCAACCAGAATATCTACCAATAAAACTTTAAATAACCGTTAAAGGACCAAGGATTCATGGTTTTAAAATTACAAATTCAACTGATGATATTGTGAAAAATATGATTCAAATTGAGACTAGATTTTATATCAATGGAATCAGTGAAGAACATTGCACATCATGTTGATCAATAAACAACAAATTTGAAAAAAATGAAGTCCTCAAAATTGCAAAAAAAAACATGAGGCTCAATTCGGGATTCTTGGTTCTTCAAGAGTAAACGTGTTAAAATCTTGTTTCATTCACCAGCAAGAACATCTAAGATAGGAGCACCTAATTTTGACAGTGTACCCAATGCCAATAATTTCTTGACATGGTAGTCATTCTAGAACGTAGAACATAGATTATTAGTTTGATCAACAAATAATAAGGGCTCTATGATGTGCTTAGATATGCAGACTACCTTGTTTAGAAATTGTAACTAAACAAGGTACACTGTCGGAATTGGGTGCTCCTACCTTACAAACAAAACTTCATAACTTTTGCATACGATATCAAAAGAACACATTCTTTAGCACATTAGAATCCTCTTTCAAGAACACCAACACCATATTGCCCAAATAAAAGTGTGACAAAGAAAGAGTGAGAAAGTACCTGACGTCAACGAAGAGGCATCTCGACAATCCTGCTGACACTGGAAAGCAAGCTATCGCGGGACCCGGAGGGCGAGGACCCGACGAACACGCGCGGCGAGTTCCGGTAGAATTCCGTGCTACTGGAAGGCAGGCGGTGATCGTTGGAGCTCTGGGACGGCGGCGCAACGGGGCGGACGCGGCTGTCCAAGGCGCTCTCCTCGCGGAACCGGCTGAGCTCCGAGCTCTCGAAGTCCATGTCGCCTTGCAGCATGGCCACCACCCGGGCCATGTTGGGCCGCTTCTCCGCCGACGTCTGGACGCACAGGAACGCGATGTCCAGGATGCGCGCCATCTCGATCTCCTCGTCGATTTGCAGGGAGAGCCGCGGATCTACCAGTTGCTTCATTCGGAATTCCTCGCGCAACGCCCATGCCTGATCCAAGTATATACGATCCAAGTCCACGTTGTTAGCAATTGAATCATTGAAACCAAACGAGTTACTAGAGTTAAGGTCGAGGCACCTAAAACCGACCAGGTACCCAAAACCGATCGGGCCTAATTTCTAGATTTTGAAAGAAAAGATGTACCTCATTTGTACATTAGAGCATATTATCGGTTTTGGGTCCTGAAGTACTTTTCACTTTGAAAAATTGTACAAATTCCAATATTGGGAAATAATTCATGGAAAAATTTGCATTCTCCGCGAAAACTAACTTCCAACCCGGGAAAAATATCACCCTATTAATGGCTAGTCCAGAAATAGTGTAGGTAGCTTAAGTTATCGGTTTTAGGGGCCTCCACCTTAAGGCCCGTTCGCACTTGGCCTTTGCAAAGACCGTGGATAAAAATTTAACACCCCCACAATTTTGGGAAAAATACCTTCTTTGTAGGAAAGGTGTCATCAATGAGGTTTGGAAAGGTGTTAGCAATAGTAGGGGTATTACGTAATGGCCCCTCAAGTGCCACATTAGCTAAGACCATTCTTTAGTGCTCAAAACTAGGGAATATTTCCTATTTTGGTGCTCCCTTAACAATTGCCTACTATTGCTCAAATATTTTTTGTCCTCCTAAATGTTAGCTAATACCCATTCTTAAAAGTGTGCCATGTGTACATCCATGTAGGATTGGTAATTACTAAAGAATGTAGGTGGGAACACACACTTTTTTAAGGATGTAAGACCACCTCTAAGGCCACGTGCGAACATACTGTTATCCATAAACTAAAGGGTTGAGTGGACGTTATTTTGACTAAAATTTGGAGAAACGAAAACTATTGAGAGAAGTTCTAGGAAATTAAAGGAATGGGTGAGTGGAGACGGTTTAGGTATAAATAGCGAGAATCTATTGACAGAAAAGGGGCTAGCAATGACCTTCTTTTCATTTGTGAAGGTGAATAATAGAAACTTGAGTGAGAAGTTTTTTAGTACCAATTTTCATGCTTTCAAAGTTTGCATCCATAGGTTTTTTTTTTTATTTAGTGCCTCGTGGCGTGCCTCGCTGGGACGGCCAATTTCACTCGAGTTTTGCCATCACGCTTCGAAGATTTGACACATGTTCTTTTTTGAGGATTAATGTCACTATTCACTCAAACTACGGTCCACTCACTCATTTTTGAGGGACTTTACAGATTACTTAGTAACAGATTTCTGACTGTGTTCTGGGAGTTTTTGGACAAGAATAGTCGCTCCCTTTTTTACCGTCCTAGTTATCATGTGGAGGCTTCCCACTCTTAGCTACATTTGTTAGCACCTTTAGGGGAGTAGCTATAATGTTTATGTTTGTTAGTAATAAAATCATTGTAGCCAAACGAGTTAAGTCTACTTCACAAATTATTTGATTTTTTTAGGAGTTTTCAGACAACATGATAAGAAGAATAAGTTAGCCCATCTCTCGATCTATTGTTAGAATTATCATATGGAGGCTTCCCACTCCTAGGATCATACATTGATTGCTACGTTTGTTAACAACGTTAAGGGAGTAGCTATAACGACATTCTGGTTCCTAAATGTTGCTTAACAAATTGTAACGTTGCCAAAGTTTTTCTAACAAATGTAGCAAATAGTGTATGATCTTAGTAGTGTTAATTCCTCATGTTAGAATCAGTAATTTTGCATACTGGGAGGTAAGAAACTGTACACAAGGTTACAATAGGTACGTTGACTACCTAGTGCTCATATTAACCTCTCTACCAAGTTTGCAAACGCCCAGTTCATGGTAATGGAATACTAATTTAGTAGTAACAATCAAACATTGTGCTTATTTTTTAACAAAACAAGTAAAAGCTACCACTCATTTTCTACAAGGTCTAGTGAGGGAAGATTCTCTTTATGAAATCCTTAATTTTTACTTGTAATTGGGAGTTTAGCAAACAAAGAGTGGGTGCAGAGAAACTCACCCATTCCAGAAGATAAATCTGGTCGACTGGCAACTTAGGGTCAATATTTTTCCGCCCACTCACAATCTCAAAAAGTAGAACTCCAAAGCTGTACACATCTACTTTCTCACTGAGTTGTCCTATAGTCGCGTACTCCGGGGCTAAATAGCCTCTGCATAGTCAATGCCCACATTTAATTAAACGTCAATCCATGCAAAGATAACTGCTGATATAGGTACCCCTCAAAAATAGTGTGATTTTCGAGAAATATCTTTTTGGTAAGAAAAAAACATTGGAAAATTACAAAAAATAGAGGGTGTTATAGGCACCATGGCTGCAACTATATACATGGTGTTAAAAGACGGGATTTCTAGCATACATAAAATGAGTTAGACATAAGTCACACTATGTGAGACGCGTAAAAGTGGTACCCATATGAGACCATTTCCCTACTGTATATGCATTAGGTGTTAGCTATTACTATTTAATGGGATTTAGATTCATGGAGGGGATAGTGTTTCAACTATATTAAATTGGACCAATGAGTACAATTGGCATGTTTATGAAATGCAAAAAAATGCAATTATGCTTAACAATTGAAATAATACTTCCTTCAATAATACTTATCGAAACAAAAGCTTACCTAGTGCCAGCAATATGTATTGTCATAATGTGACTCTGGTCATCTGGAAATAACAAAGCCAAACCAAAATCTGCAATCTTGGGCTCTAGATTCTTATCCAACAGAATGTTGCTTGCTTTTATGTCACGGTGAATGATTTTTGGCTGAGCTAGAGAATGCAAGTAATGGATGCCATTTGCCACTCCCAGCCAAATATTTCGGCGTACAGGCCACGTCAGATCGACACTCCGAACTGTACCCTCTACATCAAATTACACACAAAACATAACATATATCAGAAAACAGAGTAACTATTCGAAATTAAAAAGCTTAGCTTATAACTAAACACTGAAACTTAGAGTAACAATACCAATAATAACTAATTTCACATGTGCCTTTACAACTCTTTGTTCTAAACCCCACATTAACCCCTAAAGGACCAAGCTTTTTAAATATCAAATTCAATTGATCATATTGTGAAAAATATAATTCAGATGCAACAAAAGATTATATCACTAGAATCAGTGAAGAATAATTCTTTATAAAAAAAATAAAGAACCAAAAAAACTCCACAACTAACAGAAGGAAGAATATGTTTTGAGGGTCATTTCATAACATCAATTGTGAAAAAAATAGAATTCAGATGGAACCAAATTTTATATCACTGAAGAACATAATTTCATGTGTTGATAAGATTTGAACAATTTAAGAAATAATATGTACACTAACCAAATAACACTTGCTCCAGATCACCGGCTTCAACGTACTCGTGGACGAGAAGGCGTTGGTCTTTACGAATACAACATCCTTTCAGTTTCACAAGGTTACGGTGCTTCACAGCTGCCACCAGAACAATTTCGTTGAGGAACACATCCAAGCTCTGTTGGGACTTGGAAAACAGTTGCTTCACCGCAACTTGGGTTCCATTTGTCAAAGTGCCCTGCACATCAGATTAACTAATCTCAGCCTCTACAAAGTAGGACTCATATAGATTAACCCCTAAAGGACCAAGGATTCATGGTTTCAAAATGACAAGTTTAAATGATCATATTGTGAAAATTATAATTTGAATGGCAGCAAATTTTATATCACAGAAATTGGTGAAGAATATTACATATGTTGAATAATTTATTTATTTTAAATTAACAAAAAAGAATCTACATAAAACCTACTCAAAATTACTGAAAAAAACAGGAGCCACCTGGTGGCCTTATGGTCCATTAGGGGTTAAAATTACTAGTGGAATTTAAGTGTCCATTTCGTGAAGTTTTTCCACTTCAATGAGTTTTAAAATAAAGTCATAATCCTTGTCTATTATAACATGTTTGGGAAGTCCTAAGGTGGCAGGCATGGATTGGTCACAGAAATGACTTATCACATGTGAATTGCTTGAAACAATAATAACGTCATATTATGGAGTGTCATATTTTGGAGGCTAGACTGTAACTCCATTCTAAGTCATGATAATTACACAAATGAAGAAATCTCATGGTCATTTGAATTACAAGACTCTTCGTTTCTTGTGTACAACCCTTAAAGAATCAATTTTGGTTTTGCATGATGACAAAAAAATCCTTGTTGAAAATCTTGATCAATTTTGGGACGCAAAAATGATCAACCACTTGGGGAATTGAACACGCAATTGAAGGTTTGTTCTAACGAAGAGCTCAGATTCTGTGCTTCAAAACTTCACGTGCACATACCTTGTAAACCGCACCGTAATGGCCTTTCCCAAGCTTCATATCTGGGTGGAAATCTCCAGTGGCACTTCGAATTTCACCAAATGTATAAAGCGTGGGCTTTACTTCATACTCCGCAAATTCTGACATACAGCAATAATTCCAGTCTAAGTCAAAAATCATCTTAATGATGAATCAAATTATTCTCAAATGGCCTTGCTCCAGGAAATCATTCAAGATATTAGAACCCACACAGACCCACTTTTGAAAAAAAATTTAAAAATGTATTTCAATAATCCTAATCTAAAAAAAATCTCCGCAAGGAGTGCACAAAATGAATAAATGAAAAATTACAAGAAAAATAGATATTTCAACGTAACTTCTCTTTTTAGAAAATAGTAAAAACATTGAAAAAAATAAAACAAAAATTGGCCAGTCTTTTCTAATTATCATATCTCAGATTCAAGAAATTTGAAGTTTCAAAAGCTTACTCTGGTTAGCTTCAAATATGAGTTTTTTCCTCTCCCTCCGGCTCTGGTAGAAGAGAGTACTGTAGATGAGAATTACACACGCTGACACAAATCCGCTGAGAACCGTGGAAATGATGATGACTTTCTTGTTACTTCCAGTGTTTCCTGTAAATTTGAACAGTCATGATATTAGAACACCTAATTTAAGAGTTAATGAAGAAAAAACTCCTGTGCATTAATTAGCTAAATGATCTTTTGCAACAATACTAAAAATGGTGTTGAAATTATGTACATGAATATATTACCAGTGAAGAAGCATTGTTGCTGACAAACACACCGCCGTAAGTCATTGTTGTGTGGATTGACCTCAGGGTCACAATAAGGGTTGCCTGATAGACTGCCACGTCCACAAATTTCAGTTTGAGAATTTAACCCCTAAATGTCCCATGGGGATAGTAGATATGTGGCTGTATAATTGGCATTTGCTACCAACAAGAAGCTCTAAATTAGGATCTCAATAGCTCGCTAGAACTGCATTGATGTAAATTTCAGCTTTTATGTTGAACTCAAACCTATAAAAGGCTTGGATCCATTCCAAATACTAGCAAAATACATTGTATTCTACTGGATGCAAAGGCACTTTCAGACGTTTAAGGGTTAAGAGGGTATGTGAGTTTTTGTAAAGAAGATGAGTAAACTCACTTGAATTTGACACTGAAGCTGTTAATGCTACCAGAGTAAGCAACGTTGGAGATTTTGTTGTTTGTGAGGCTTACTACTTGCAGACTCGGGGTTGCACTGGCCACTGCAAGAATGCGGTTGATATCTAGAGTCCCTGTCAGATTGTTGTCGTCTAGAGCTCTGCCAATTGTGTGTATATATATAAAATTTAGCACGAGTCACATTTGAAAGAACTGACTAGCATACAATCCCTGAATGATCAATTAATCCCATGTTGCTCTCCAAATTCGTTAAATTTGAACAAAGAAAGTGGCTCATTTTCAGTCATTCATGGTTTTTGAAGCTCTGTACATTTACTTCCATGCAAGGTTGTCATAGATGACAGACAGACAGACAAATGGGCATCTCGTCCATCACTTATTGAAAATAATCCTAAAACACTCTAGAAAATATTGGGATTCATATTTCCAACATGATTTTACTGTTTCGTCATTGCCTATGTCCATTTTTGATAATCCTGCTTTCATGTTACACTTTTGGTGCTCTGGACAGAGGGTTTGAAACACGCCATTGTAACAATGGCAATGTGTCAGTGTGCCTCACTTTCATGATACTCATACAAGTTAGCATAGAGTTCAGTCACTAGTAGAAATCTTGTCTAATGTGACAAGTCTTTAATCCTTAAACATCCCATGGAGATAGTATATACGTTGTTGTATAATTGAGATTTGCTACCAACAAGAAACTTTAAATTGGGATCTTAATAGCTCAATAGAACCGTATTGACCTAACTTTCAATTTCTCTTTTGAACTCAAACCCATTGAAGGTGTGGATCCATTCCAAATACAACCAAAATACACCGTATTCTCCTAGCCACAACGGCACGTTAAGACGTTTAGGGGTTAATGACTAAATGTCTATACATAATAGCAAGTCCATAGTAACCACTTTGCGTCACTACGGACTTGTTGTTGCGGACATTTAGTCATTAAAGACCTGTCACATTACACAAGATTTCTACTATTGTATCGTGACTATGGACAAGAGAAGAGTGAATCTTACAATGTCTGTAAGCTCGGGAAGCCAGCCAGGACAGGGTATGTGACAGCACCAGAAAGAGAGACCCCTCGCAACAACCTGTGAGCAACAAAATGAACAATATCACAAAGTCAAACTCGTTGACTATTTGACGTTTCCCGTTGACTAAGTTAAATCTCATTGAATGAGCGCAGTTGACATCTGAAAACTTACACTGTCTGTAGATTCTTCAACTCGTTAACCCAAACGGGAAACGGTCCAGGTGTGAAATCGTTGTAGCTCAAGTCTCTGCCAGATCGACAATAGGGAAAGTCAGCGTTGACATATTATGAGCCAATGAATTCCTACTCTCTAATTGCACTTGTATGAATCTCAACGGAAGTTGTGTATACATTGAGTGCAATTAGAGAGGGTTGAGTGTATAGTTCTAATTATAGCACCACTGAAATTAAAATTGACTTACATGAATTCGATATTCTCCAACAGGCTCAAATCAGGAATAGTGCCTGTGAATTGATTTCTCGACAGATCCAACGTTTTTAACGAAGGAATGTTGGATAACAGCGTCGTGTTAAGCTGTCCAGACAGTAAGTTCCTACTGGCGTTGCTGCAGAATTTGAACCATAACATTATTTAGGGTTCCATAGATGCTAAGATACTGCGTTGACAATTTAACTGTTTGGTTGCATTGACAAAGTAGTGAACATTCCTGTTAAATAGTGGCATTGACAAAAACAGTGTTCCTGTTTAGTTTCACTGACAAAAAGTATTGTTCCTGTTTGGTTTCTGTCACGTGCGTATATGTTGATCATTATTTTTTATTTTGTATCTCATTATTCTGTCACGTGCGAATAGAGGATATCCAAGATTCCACAAAACCTCCCTTTAGGAAGGATCATTAAGTGGTCTTTGGGCACTAAGGAATAGTGTTAGAGCGTGATGCCCAAGGCCACTATTGATGCCAATAATGGCATGCTATTTCTTGGTGTCAAATCCCTTGTTGCAACAACATTTAAAAAAAAAAAAATTGGGATGTTTCAATCAACAAAATCCTCATGTTGGTTTCTTTTCGTGTTTCTTTTTTTCAACTTCAAGGGGTTTGCAGTACTGTAGTGAACTTTTTTTCCACAGGCCAGTTAACCCCAAAAGGACCAAGGATTCATCGTCTTAAAATGTGAAATTCAATTGATCATATAGTGAAAAATGTAATTTAGATAAGACCCAATTTTATATCACCAGTGTCAGTGAAGAACATTGCATGCGTTGATCAAAAAATAAATAAATTTGAACAAAAAGAAGTCCACATAGGACCTACTCAAAACTGCTAAACAAAACATGAGGTTTAATTTAGGTTTCTTGGTCCTTTAGGGGTTAAATTTGACTAAATTTCATAAAATGAAGAATGCACTCACAAGAATCGAATTGTTGGGTGTCCTGCCATCACGGGAAGTGAACCATTGAATAGGTTGTTTGAGAAGTCCCTGAACTCACTCCAGATTCAAGCAATTAGTAAAAATCTGTTCCCATGACTTAAGAAACAAATATTCTACTTAATCATGGGCATTACAATAACCTAATCGCCAATGTAAATAGGGCTTCAGTTATCAGAAAAAATCATCAAAATATATGCTTTACTCACAGGTCTAGGATCTTGGTTTGGTTTTGAAATATCATGACTGGAAGGCCTCCAGTGAATCCATTGTTTGACAAATCCCTGCATGACATGACAAAAAAGTCAATAATTATTTTGCGTTATGTCCGTTGCGCAAATTCAGAAAATATGACATGAGAGCATAAGTAGGAGAGAGAGATATATATATTCTTACGCTGTAACTAAATTTTGAAGATACATAAGAAAATTGAAGGGTACTGGCCCAGTGAACAAGTTATTGGAGATGTTCATCGTTTGAATAGTACGATATGAGACGCTGTTATTATATGGTAGCTCCCCTGAAAGCTGATTGTCACTCAAGTCTCTGCAAAATGACCAAAATTTATTAACCCCCGAAATAAAAATAGAAAGTCAACTTTGGAAGCTTATTGTAAAACTATTGTAACTTGTACAACTACTATAGGACATGATTTCTTCTTTCTATTGATATATTTCAATACCTTCTTTAAAGAAAAAATAGGGAGGGATATTGACTTGGAACATGGGTGCAAGTGTCCCGTTGTGATTAATACTTGCAAAAAAATTGAGCTACCTTACATGAAGGTCAGTTTCATAAATAATTGAACAAAAATTGAAGAATGTCAAAATTTGTGCAACTATTTCTAAAAAGCTTAGAAATTTTTAGTTGGATGTCTTTAGTTTTTTGTGAAATCTGAAACGCCAAAATTAGTAAATTTTTCCAAATTTTTGAATATTAAGAAATGCTATTTTGAATGGTCTGAATTCTAAAATTAAACTATTTCAACACACAAGTGTTGAAACTGACATTAACCACAATGAGACACTTGCACCGTGGAACAGGTAGTTTTTTCTCTCTTGTGCATTTATATAAGGAAGTGGCAGCTTTTGATCATTTAGGCAAATAGTGTTGTAAGATTTATAACTTCTTTATCAACATAATAAGTTAAGTGAGAGACTAGACTGAACAAGTTCAAGGCAATGACTTAGGTCACAAAAGAAGAGAGAAAATCATAAATTGAACCAAGAAAAAATGCCAAAGCTTACATTGATTGTAGAAACCCAAACGCATCGTAGAAGAACTTGGGAATAGGTCCCGTGAAATTATTCCCATGCAAGTCTCTGAGATTTCCAATAAAACCAAAACAAGAGCAGTTAATACTTAAAGGTCCAGAGAGCCCTTTCCGACCAGTATTATACACCAATATTCCATTGTATTTGGCATAGTTCCACACCTCATATGGATTTAAGATCAAAAGTAAAGTTAAAATTCACGTCGACATGATTATAATGAGCTATTGGGATCTCAATTTATTTACAACAAATGTCAAATATACGCCAACGTATCTACTGTCCCCATCAGCCCTTTAAGGGTTAAATAACCACAAAACTATGAATGGTTTTGCTTACATGTCAAACAAGCTTAACAACTGGCCAAGCTCTTCAGGAAGTTCACCATCAAGTCCAGGGTTATCCGTAAGGGTTCTGCATGACACAATGAGTATTCAGCCCAAATTCATCACTTGCCCTAATTCAAGAAGAGAAAAAGTAGCAGAAGAATGACTTTTCCAACTCACAAAGTGACGAGATTGGTGAGGTTTCCAATAGCCGCCGGCAATGACCCCACAATAGAAGCATTCCTCAACGTCCTGTAAACCCCATAACACAAGAAAATGCCCATCAGAAAAGAAAACCCTAAAGTGCTAGTTCTGGTGAGCTTCTGTATTAGAGCAACGAGAGCTTTTCCAGTGGCCCTGAACTGAATAATTTCATCCAGTATTCAGGAAAAGTCCTTAAGATTCTTCACTTTACACTGAAAAAGGCGAGTGGGTTCAAAACTTGTGCAAGCTTTCTAAAGGACAGATGCAAATTAGATGGTCATAAAACCGTAAACCTAGTCAGTGAATTGTTGTTTGTTAAATTACAGGAAGAGCAGGAACAACAAAAAAAGAAGTGGGGTTAGGTTTGTTGTGTTGTGATTTCTGGGCAGGACTATTTTTGTTTCGAAACTAAAAACCACCAGTGAGTGAGTGAGTGCGAGTGTGAGGAGTACTTAATAAAACCCTAAACCCGGTGAAAAAGTGGAGGAGAGGAATGGCTAACTTACAAGCCTACAATCTCAAAGGCCCACACACTGACGCCATACTGAGACATGGGCTTGGCGTTACAAAACACGCCGCGCCAGGGACTCGTCTGCGCACACGGCGGATTCGTCTTCACCAGCGCATTCCACCCCGCCAGGTTTTGCAATGGATCCGGCGTGCTGCCCCATGCACTATACAGTTGCCCCAACGAATACACTACAAAAAATCCATTCACAAATTGCCCCTGATGTCAACACAACTACTGAAAACAGTCCAAAAGAACTCATTCTGAACCCAAATGTAAGTAGAAATATAATTGTCCTGATGACTGACACTGAAAACTAGCACTAGCAGGTTTAAACGGTTCAAAAAACTCAGTTGTGAAGGACTAAAACCCTACTAGTGAAAACAGTCCAAAGCAACTCATTCTGAACCTAACGACCTGTTGTGAAGGACCAAATATAAGTCGAAATATAATTGTCCTGGTGACTGACACTGAAAACTAGCACTAGTAGGTTTTAACGGTTCAAAAAAACTCAGTTGTGAAGGACTAAAACCCTACTAGTGATCACAAGTTGCCCTGATGTCAACACAACTGAAACAACTCATTCTGAACCTAACGACTTGTTGTGAAGGACCAATTAGAAGTTGAAATATAATTGTCCTGATGACCAACACTGAAAACAATTAGTGCTCACTAGTACGTTTAAACCATTGGTTCAAAAGAACTCAGTTGTGAAGGACCAAAATTCCCCCAGTAGGTTTAAACCATTGGTTCAAAAGAACTCAGTTGTGAAGGACCAAAATTCCACTAGTGACCAGGTTGTGGGATTGAAATAGAAGGAAAATGGTGTGCAGAGAGGGAAGGATTCTTTACAATCGGCGTCGGCGTAAACGTTGTCTTGAGCGGCGACTGGGCTGTGAAAGCTCCAGAGAATCTGTACAAAAACCAAACCCCACAGTAGTATGCGGCCCATGGTGCTTGCTGCTAGTGTTTATCGATTTTTATTTATTTTTCTTTCTCCGATCAGCGTCTACTTGAATCATTCGGCATGTTGTGAGCCTGCTGGCACCTTCTTGAACAGAGTCTGGCCATGATCGATGATTGTCAGTCTAGCTAAACCCCTTCGAGAGTACTACTAGTTCATGAATCCTATAAGCTTCCATGAATCCTGTAAGTTGAATTTGATTTCCTCTAGGAAGAAGAAGAATAAGAAGAAACAGTCCAACTACGCAATTTCCAACTGAAACTCCGGCCCGAACGTCAGTTTATATACGTGACAAAGAGCTCACAAGTAGTACCGTTTCGTCAACTCTCTCGTCTCAAGATGATTCTAAACGTACACAGTTTGGGTTTACAATTTACAAAATCTTCACAGTTCAACGCCAAGGATTGACTCCGACTAAGAAACGCCCGACCTGAGAACCAAGTAAGCTACAGAAGTTCCAGTCAAGTGGGCTCTGCGGAATTAATGCCCGCATCTTACTAGCTTGCTCATTCGAATTCAATAAACCGCCAGACAGTAGTCGGTATATTGAATTCTGTAATCTATCACGTGATGCAATATGAAAGGTTTGGAATCATGCGATAGCTTAGCTTTCGCGCTCAGGCACTGTCACGGAAGTTAAGCTCTGCTTGCTAGGAGCGAGTGAGTTCGGCAAAAAGCGGCGCTGTGCGAGGCCGGGCGTTTTCCTGGCAATCCTCCTGCCACTGTATGACAATAATTGAATAATGCGAGTGAACAGTAGTGTAATGAAAAATGTGCGTTGTGAGTGTGGCGGGAGGGGCAGGAACTCCCATGTGGAGGCCCGCCTGGCTCCGAGTATCTGTGGGAAGCTGACTTTCCGAGAACGATGAAGACTCGGACAACGGGCCAGCCAGGGCGGGCCACAGTCGATCAGATCGATCGATAATGTAGGGACCCGTTCCCGAGGGACCCAGAAATGGCAAAAACATGTTTTTTTGCCTCAAAAACATCATTCCAACTTAATTTCAATAAAGCTCCTACAATAACTGAAGTCCACTCTAGAAGCTTTAACATTAAATATAATGTCACATCACCCAATTTTCAACTAAAGATGATGTGGATTTGTCCACGATTCTGAATCTACTATAATGAGTCAAGAATAACGGCCAAAATTTTTGAGGTCAATAGTAGAAGGGCTAAAGAGCATTATGTAGGAGACCCAATCACGCCCAAGCACCCAAGCACCCAAGCACCCAAATGACTATCATGTCTTGATTCAACAGAATCAAGTCATTTTAGAACGTAAATTTAGGTAAACGATAGATAGTTTATCATTTTAGTAAACACGTACCATAAAGGCTCTATGATGTAACTCATATTTGCATTATAAAATTATTGCATGGTCTAGATATTATTCGAATTGGATACACTGTTAGTCAATTCGATGTTCGTACCTTATAATGTATAGTTAAGAGCATTCCGACTTTTGAGCTCCTATCGTTGCACGGTAAAATGCTCCTCGGAAACGATGACCAAAAGTTCCAGTTACTAAGTGGGAGCCACTAGCTAGTAGCCTCCCACACGGCCACATCGTTTACGTTGTTGTGGACTCCAAGCAGTAGCTCGTCCACCCCAATCCATCACCCATGCTGGTAGGCTCGTTGTCCGCCTATTCTGCCACGCAACCACGTTGGCCCGCCATGACCCTCCAAATGGAAGCGATGTACAGTAGCAATGGTGTACAACAATACATAACAAAACGAGAATTGGATCACAACAACCAAAAATACCACCGGAAGATGGCATGAGGAGAAGTTCATCCAACTCTAAAAGCTTGTGAGCCACATGTGGTTTATTGCAAGGTTGTAGTTCTAGGGACTCATGTTAGGACAACAATGGGGGGCATTGATGGGCGGCCATATCAATCGGTCTCGCGGCCAACTATTTAGGCCAATGACCAGTAGGAATGCTCTAGCACATAGAGCCTATATACAACTTAACTCAATTGGATCATATTATAATTGGGTTGTGTTTTCAATTCATGGGTCCGGGTCTGATCACGGTACCCCTTCCCGGACTGTCCGGACTTTAGAAGAATGTCCTTTTGGTAATGAAAAAATTATTGGAAAATTACAAAAATTACATGGTATTATAGATGGCATGTTGGTACACAATAATCATGTGCTATATAGGCCAAATTCAAAAATTGAATTTTTTTCCTAATTTATCATATCTAGCACCTGATCACATTATAGTAGCAAAAGGACTATGTATTTAAGGTTTTTTTATTAAAACAAATATTCATGCACTTTATTAAGTTTATATTTAAGCATATCATATAGTTTTAAGACAAAGATATTATGAAATCATAGTCTTTTTAGATTGTGTAAAAATATTTTATTTTTGAAAGTTCTCATAAATAAGGAAACATAGTAAAACATCAATTGAAATTATGAGTTAAAATTAAACATAGATATGACTCAAACGTTGTTTTAGCTAAATTTCTTGTTTATGAACTACTTCACTATAAATTGATATTCCGGATTGTTCATTTTGTCTCAAATCTGGAATTGAGACAGTTCCGGATTTGAAGAATAAAGGAAATCAATAAAAAAGAATATATAAATTGTTCAATTTTTCTTGCTCAATACTATTTTGGATGGAGTATTACAACTTTCTCATGGATCTATCATTAACCCCTAAAGGCCCTTAAAAGCCAAAATGTGAATTTTCATGTGAATTGAAAATGTGTAATTTCTAGCACACATTAGAGTTATTTGTAAAGGCATCCGGTTTTTTGTCCTCCTTTTTTCATAGACCAGAGCTGGTACTAGAGTTGTCCTCCTCAGGGTCCCACCCGACTACCCAATTCTTCTCCCTCCCTCCAAATTATTATGAATAAAAATTTCAATCTATCCAGTGTTCTATTCTGGGTCTACAGTGAGATCATGCTGATCTTGTCCTTTCCAAATTACATGTCAGAAAGAAGGGTTTTGAGGGACTTTACAAATAACTCTATTAAGTGAATTATAAAATGACAGCGTTTTAGTGAGACAATCCTTTTTGGAACCCATAGCAGACCCGAACCCTCATCTATTAGTGTGAAGCTTAGTTAGGAAATCCAAACCAATAGATAGACGAAAATGTCAAAATTTGAATGATCTTACGTACAAATGAATAAATAATATTTAATCTACAATCTATATATTCAAGAAAGTAAATAGCCTATACTACATTGTTTTGTGCAATTACTAGGACCATAATAATTTTAAGCTTATAGATCAAGTGAATACATTGTCTTCAATGTTTAAAAATACCATGACCAAAGGGCAGGTTGGGCACTTGAGTGCCTAATATTTAATTAAAAGGCAAAAATTGAGTTGGGCACTTTGAATTAAAACTCATAAATTTCAACTCGTTTTTCCAATATTTAAATAAAATTTGGCAATAGCCCGAGGCAATAGCCAAGTAATATGTCAAAAATGTATGTGAGTGCATTACATTTTATAAATGTGAGTTACAGAGGAGGTAAAGCCTTGTGCTTTCTACAAAATTCAGTACAGTAATGCCAAGTGAACGATGTGTACAACTCCCGTCAATTATTGTTATCTCTCTTAATTACATATTAAAACACGCAATTTGCTATTTGTGCACTTACATACATTTTTATGCACTTACATACATACATTTTTGCTATCTATGCACTAAAATTAAAAAGTTCTTAAATCAATATAAACAGTGCCGAAGCTGATCATGTACTACGGTCTACATACAATAATAAAACATATTTAGAGCTAAAAAAGTAATATTGATGTATATTGACATTATATATATTTAAGACATAATAGCTCACATAATAGATCTATATACAAAAGTTTTAAACATATAACCCCTCGAATATGCATGGGATTTTGAAAGGGGTCATGAACGCACATGATTCTCAAACATAATGTAAAATGCACCCCGGGTTTGAAAAATATATGCACTTTTTTTGTAAGAAAACCTTTAATCTTATCGTCAAGATTAGATTAAAAAAATTAGTTCAGTGTGAATTTCCAAAATTTTCCAGGCTCAACAACTGGAATGTTTTAAGAATATTCTAACTTGCCCAATACCTACCCACGGCTTAAAAAGGACTTCCACAATACCTTAAATACCGTGTAGACCAGGTGGGGAATCAATAGGGGCATTTCCGGATGAGATGCACTTGGCTTTCCAATTGACTTCATCAACTTGATGACATGGAATTCCAATTGTTTATGAGTTTTTTAATTTTTTAATTTTCAATATTTATTTTATTTTATTTTATTTTTTGTGTCGGACGTTTGCAATTGGATGATCTTGAGGGCGGCGCATCGTGTGGACCATGGATTTTTAATGTAGAGGGATTTTATTCCCAATTTCCCACCTTTTCTATTTTAAGGATTTTAATTTATTTTTAATTTTTGGGAGCGATTGAGGTATTACTTGTTCTTGAAATTAAATTTAAAAAATTAATTAATTTTAATTCAGGAGTTTCATCCATCAAAATTGATGTAACATAACTGGTCAATAGGATCAATAAACATAATTATAAAAAGGAAAGTTCAAATCTTTAGGAATTTTTTTTAACTATTTTGTATGGTGAAAAAGAGAATCTTGCAAAATATTCATATAATTTGGCATATTTTGAAAATAATTGTTTGACATAAGCGCCAACCTTGGTGGCGGTACACAAATAGGGTTAATCTTTTAGTGACTAAACAACCATTTTATGGTTGCTACCCTTTTTTTTGTACACTGCCCTTGATGAAAAATATATTTTTTATAAAAGATAAAAATATTTTCAAATTGGAAGTCAAGTTTACGTTCCAACTTAATTTTAATCATGTCAATTTGAGTTAAACTTTACCAACAAGAGTTTTTCTAAAGACAAAGACCTCAATATTGGCCTTTTGCTATAAAATTTACTATTTGGAGAGACTAATGATATTCTCTCCTTTGTATTTTTATTTTTATTTTTATTTTTTTTAAGAATAAGATATTTAGTTTTAACTAATTATACCAAATTTCAAATTCTAAAAATAGAATTTGTAATTTTGGTGAACATTAAATGGTAAATGCTTTTGAATCCATTAAATGAGTAACTATCTAATTTTTTTTTGAAAGTTTGACTTTGCGGATAATTAAAAAACATCATGCTTCTCATTTTCTCTTCTCGACCAAAATTCATTAAAGTTTCAAAAGTAACATTTTATAACACATCTAGGTTTTGCCCTTACCCCCTTTGTCATACAGGGGTTAATATCTTTGAATCCAAAAATCTTAGGAAGTTTTGTCAAGTTTTTAGTGATAAGGAAGACTTTTTGAAAACAAAAATGAGCTGAAGAATTGAATTGTTTGCAAAGTCAATGCAGAATTGCCTCTGGAGTCACGGTTAGATTTGAGTTCCCTCGTAAGGACTTGAGTGCAACTTGGAATAGCTACTCTTGCATTGGTAAGGTGCAAGGTTTGAATCTCCCTAACAAAAGCATAACATTGTGATTGGTTGGAAATAAAGAGAACGAAAACTTGTTTTCGTCGCCTATCAAGCTAAAAAAACGGTCTTTCTTTATGTGGAATTTTTTTGCTCAATTTTACGGATAACTCTAATAACTGCTATAAATTTGAAATTTTGAGGAGGGTAGAAATGATTGAATTATAAAGAAAATCCAAAATATTCACTTTAAAAAAAAAAATTATGAAATTTTTTGAGTTAGTCACACAATAAATTCAATAGAAAAATGTTTTTTGCAGTGTATATTGGAATTTTAGGGTTTTGAACTTTAAAGTGCTGTAAAAATACAAAATTTAACAATTTTGAAGAATAGTGAATTGGGTTCAAAAGAAGAAGATAGCCCCCATACTTTTTAGATGAGAATATTTTCATTTGAGATGAGGAAGTAGGTGAAAATCAACATTTGATTTTAAAATGGCACAATGTGGCCATACCGTAACATTCAATAGCCTTCATGCCCTGTGCCTTTCTTTCATGCACTCCACCTATTGATGAAGTTCTGTTGGACGTAAAATATTCCACATCATCTACTGTAGAGCTAAGGCAAAGCCAATGCATGCTACTAAATGTTATGCAGGGCTCTTTAGACGCTTAGAAGTTTACTTATTCATTACCTCTTGGTATGTCGGTCAAAAAGTTGATTTTAGAGATGATTCGACTGAACGAGAACTGATGCACATTACACTAAAAAAATTTCATATGTTATGCCTTTGAGTATATATCACAACATTTAGTAGCCTGTGTGACTGCTCCCTTCCTTCCAACAAAATGATGTGGAATATTTCACATCACATGAATAGCTATCGAGACAATCGGAAGCACTCACTCAATCACAATTCAACATTATCTTGTAATTGTTTGTTTGATTGAATATTCCATTCAATCACACATCACTGGTCACTCCATCTAAAAAGGTAGATGAAACTAAAAGAAGACTACTTAATGTTCTGATACATCAATTCAGAACATGACATGTGGAATTTCTCCAAACACATGTGTACACAACATCCAATAACTTATTCCATGCAAGAACTGGAACAAGACAAATGAAAGTGATAAAAAGAAAGAAAGAAAGAAAGGAGTGGGCACTTCAGAGCGTACTGTATGACAGATGTCAGGCCTTGTGAAAAAATAAATTTAAAAACAAAAACAGAAACGAAGCCACTTGGCTCGTACGGAACTCTGTATCTCCTTCCAATGCTGCCTGCGCCATGGAGGACCACGTGTGAACAAACGCGGGAATGCCAGGAGAGACCGACGTCGGTTCCGTCGCAGCCAAGGCTCAGATTTCCGGGTCCGCCAAAGTTCGGTGGACCATTCTCGCAATCAGGTGGATGTACCTCATGGCATTCTATGGACTCCGTGACACTCATTCTTGAACCTTCTACATTGTTCCTTCTACAATGGTCAGAATCTACCCTATTGGCCCTGTTCAAGGCACAATTTTTAATTATTATTTTTCATTGGTAGACTGAGCGGTCCTGGTCGGGGTGCACTTTACATTGTCAAATTGTTGTTCATCACTATTATTTATATTTTTCCTAAAAATTTCAGACTATTTATGCATATTTGTAATTACTTTGACTATTACAAGAGAAAAGTTTTAAATTTATTTATTTATTTAAGTAGTTATGGAAAACCACGGTAAATTGATTAATAATAAATCATATGAGGAAAACACCAAAAAATATAATGTATTTTAAAATGTGAGAAATTGATGAGGTTTGACCAAGTAAATGTATTGTGAACACTTAATTAAGGATTAACCCTTTAGTGCCCAGGGAGGTTCTGAAGAAACCGGAGCTTTTTGGTGATTTTTTTTTAAAGACTCTCTCTATTCAAACTCTGGAAACTATTAATAGTATTTAACTGTACAAATGTAAGCGTAGCTTAATCAAATAAGTGTCGGCTAAACCTTGGTCAGATCCAACCGTTGGATTGGAAGATTATAGTATGTCCTTGAACTGTATAATGCGAACCGGAGCAAGCGTCCAAGTTCATAGCTAGATTTGATAAACTGTGGCTTAGGACTCCGTTCTTTGGTATGCGGATTAAGCACACGGTCAGGTGGCATTTGGCTCGACCTAAGCCAGGCCGGTTCTACTAGGCCTAGGGTTTTGGTTGTATTTTTATCTTTCTGTTTGCTGTCTGAAAACCTAAAAATTCTCGCCGAAGAGGCTTGTCTCCTCTGCTTCTGTGTATGCGACCTTCATTTAATTCAATGGGGTTTCATCGTCTTGTTTCAAAAAAAAAAAAAAAAACTATATAATGCGAACTCAAAAATGAGATTTTGGAGGATGTGTGACTTCAAAGTTAAATAGAATATGGGTTAAATTTTCAAAAATAAAAGTGAAGAGGTTCAACAATGACCTATGTCAACACCTCTCCATTGCAATCTTTCATGTCAAGAATGGCTCACACATAATTATTGTGAATTTTACAAGTGATAGTGACTTATCCGTGGACTTATCCATATACGGTTTAGGACAAAAAACTATACGTTAAAATATGAAAGGAGTTTGTACATTGATCAAGATCGAAATAGATACACTAATGGAACATGAACAAGAGAGCACAATCCAAAAATTTAAAACAAGATAACAAACTTCCAAACGCAAAATTACCGCATAGTACCACTAGTAGAAATCTTGTCTTATGTGACAAGTCTTTAATGACTCAATGTCGGGAATGACATGTCCATAATGACACAAAGTCCCACAGATGGTATAGGGTCCCAGATGAAACCCTATACCGCCCAAGGCTGTTTTGAGCTGCGACCAATATTTTTACGGCTCTTTTCATTCAGACTCCATCACTACTGAATTGAACCGTATGGAATTGTAGAGCACTAGAATATGATGGAGTTATGCAAATTTTATAATCATCTAACCGATGAGAGCTGAATTAAAGTGTTGATGGGACCTTATATTGTTGTCAAACTGAGCTTGGTTGCAAGGGTGGTTCTATTTTTGCATTCTAAGTGATCTTTTGCATATTTTTGAAAATAAAATGCACTTCGTTCAGCTATCTATCACCTCATCTTCTTCAAATCAAGCTATCAAACATCACATTTGTTATCCCATAGACTTTATTGTGATTTTTTTATTCCAGTTGAACCTTTGGTATACTGTTTTAACCCCTAAACGTCCATGCATCCAGTTATTGGATGTCTGTTGGTCAAACCCAATTTTGATCTCGAAGATGATTTCTTTTGCCAATACACTCAAGAGAGAAAATGAAGTTTATCAAGTCTAGTTTGCACTCCACTTTTCAAATCTTAAAAATTTCATGTATTGAGTAAGTTATTTCTTTTGTAAGCTTTGCAGCTCAAGCTCTGAATACACTACATGGGACGTTTACTTTTTGAATTTCAAAATTCAACTAGTTTTTTTTTATGGAAAACATATCAATGATATCATGTGATTCTCCATTGTGATTTGCATCTCATCCAAAAATTAATCAATTTTTTGAAGTCCTTTTTGTAATTAAAATGAATTTATGAAGTATTTGACTTAAAAATTTGTAAAAAAGTCATATTAAATCAAAAAAATCTGAAAATTTCAGGACTTATAGGAAACACTTAATTTCATGCATGAAAATATTATAAAATATAATTTGATTATTCTTCAAGGCTTAATTTTGTATAATTCTGTAGTTTGACTTTTCCAGAAAGGACTGGTACGTTTAAGGGTTAACCCTTAAACGCCGGGCCTATGGCCATGGATTCAGAATGGTCATAGGGACTGTTCTGTTTTCTCTATTTTTCACTCAAATTGACTGATATTATTTTTGAAATATTTTTCCTAAATGAAACCTTACATTTTCTATGTGCAGTAATTTTTTCCGTTTTTTTCCAAAAAAAAGTGAAATTACTATGATTTTTTTAAGGAAATCCTTAAGAAAATTCATATAAATTAGAAAATAAACTCAAAAATTCCAATTTTTTTTCCATAGGTCTGACTTACATTGGAGTACACAATGGTGGATGAAAATCATCCGTGTCTCTAAAATTAGTAAAAGGTACCTCTATGATAATAAGTGTTGAACTTGCAATTGCTATAAAATACTTAATATTAGTAATTTTCCAAAAATTCAAGATGGAGTCAAAAGTGGACTTGATAAACTTCATTTTCTTAGTTAAGCTCATATACAACAAACGCCATCTTCATGGTTTAAACTGAATTTTTGTAGAAAAGGTCAAATGATTCAAAATACATGACATGGAGATCCGTTTTTACTACTTATTTTCCAATGAAGGCCCCAAATTAAGTCCCATGGTGGATATCTCCCATGCATGTGGTGTGTAGAAGAGTAGCAAGGAAGTGCACAGACAGAAATGGATGAAAATCCTCTTTTTCTGTTGAGAAACAAGCCTTTTCAGTCATCCAGAAGCCACGAAATGGCTCTGCCGGCGTTTAAGGGTTAAGCACAATTTTGTATAGGTAATTTCGAGAGCAGAATCACTGCTACAACAGATTAGAAGACATGCACTGGAGCATAATCAATCTAGTTGCATATACATGTCAATCACCTAAGACGAAGGTTCACAAAACCAAAGGATATGTAGAAAACCACAAAGTGGATATTGTGCATATTCTATGTTTTATACATGTGTAGTTATGTAATCGCACAGCTTCAAATCAATTTTAATTTTAATCTTATTTATTTTTATTTTTATTTTCTTTCATAAGGTGCACATGAGTTACACAGCTGAACTTCTGAGTTGGTTCGTAGATTATGCACCCGTTTGTTTTTTTATGACCAAGCGACCACCTATGGGTTAGCTGGGCACTAAAGGGTTAAACGCATGAATGTGTACTTCTTGTACTGTCAAAGACAATGTCAAACACCTTTTTTGATAGCGGCTATGCAAAGTGAATGGAGCACTGGAACCTCTTTTTTAAACTTATATTATACTCAGAGGGAGTTTACGTGGTGTGTTTCATGAATGATGAGCTCATGTGCAATGTCTGCATCTGGAAATTTCTCCCTATTTATTACATAATGGTCAAATTCATGTGATGAATTCAGAATGACAAATGCTAAATTTATGACATTCAACCTTGCCACCTTTGTCCCCATGGCTTCCATGGTCAAACTCCCAAAAGGCTCTTTATTCATGACAGTCTTTGAACATGTGTTATGGTATTTATGTTACATTTCTAAACACTTCAAACTAAGACTGCTATTTGTATTTAGAAAAAGTGCCAGAATCTTGATGATTTTGCCATTTTCACAAATCCAATGATATAAACCCCTTTGTCACAACTACTTGGGTTACTGGAAATAAATAGGTCTAGCTGCATCGACCTAAGTTTCCAGACAAATTGGCAATTTAGTAATACTAGCAGTATTCAAAAAAAATTGCGAACTTATGATTAGTGGAGACATTCAAGGAGCAAAACTGGTGCAAAAAAAATAAAAAAATCTTGAAAATGTAGGTGAAAAACACGAGGAAAAACAAGAGCAAACAGATGATAAAAAGGAGCCAAATAATATCAGGGCAAACTAATTTCTCTTTAGGCTGGCTTCCTGAACTCTTCTCTTCCAGGAATCCACAGCCTCGTGCTGGTACGGTCCGCTTGTACTGTGATTGTAATTCATTAAATTCCTTTCCGTCTGATTGTATTGAGACGGAACCCAGTTTGAGATTTTTATTTCAAAAGTGTTGTACTAGTATCAGGTTGAGTATACAAGTGCTTTCTCAAACTTCAGACTAATGGAATAATGGTATTAAATAAACATGAAAGAAACTATCCTGACATGTTCATCTTCATGCAGGTGAGTATCAGGTGAGTTTTCACTTTGAGATTTTATTTTTTATTTTATTTTATTTAAAACAAATGAAAGGAATTTCATTGCAAAAGACACAAAAAAACCCCAGCCACAGGTGGCCTGAGGGGACCGGACAAAAGGAGCAAGAGAACTAAAGGACAGGCCAGCACAGGGGAAGACCGCGGCCGGCCAGGAGGCCAAAAGAGCAGAAGCAGACCAAAGACCGGAGGAGCAAGAAAATCAAGGAGGCTGAGATACTTTTTTGGGTTAACTCTATTAGAGTAATGCAGACTGGTATGAAAAATTGATACCAAATTGGTTTAATATTTGATATCAATAAAAATAAAAATATCTATCTATCTACATACATACATACACACATACACACATACACATACATATACCAATAGGTGATACAAGGCCAACTCTAATATACCAATACAACACTAGTTTTCACTCTATGAGCAAGCAAGTTTGACGCTTTTGTGCAGGTTTTGTGAAGAATTAGCCATACTTCACTCTATTTTGAAAACATTTGGTTATAGAATTTTGATGCATCAGTTGTTATGTTTGTTTTAGGGTCCCAACCAATTAAGGCATTGACGCATGTCAGTTTTTATAAGAATTTATCTGTTTTTCTCATGAGGTTTTGAAATTCAATTGGTTGAGTGTCAAATTTGATCAGTCAATCTGTAACTAGACCCCGTTCATTGCTTTTGCGATGCTCCATATATTTCAAACTAATGCCTATGTTGATCATGCAGTTTTTGCATGGACCAGTCCTGTTTTCACCTCAACTGAACGTTCAGATGATAGCCCAAGCAAAGGGGCAGTGTACATCAGCAGCCTATTGATGGCCACAAGTTGAAAATTATGTAAGCCCCATTGATCAAAATGACAATGAAGTCTTCCATCAATAGACATGCAGGGTCTTCCATGGAGGAACCATGCACCATAACTCAAATCCCATGAATTGCTTATGGCAAAAATTTGGTACTAATACCTCTCTTTTGAACCATTTGTCTGAATACATGAAAGTAGCAAACATTGCAATTATTGTTGTGTTGGGTAGTATTGAGTATGAACGCACCTTTTCCAATCTTGCTTTCATCAAGGGCAAAGTGTGCCATTGTTTGGGTGGGCACCTATTGTTGTAAATTTGCTTCTCATAAACTTCACACAGGTAGTACCGTGTTTTGAGTTAACTTCATATAAAGAGAAAACATGAGATCGTAACAACCAGTTATTGTTACGTCTGTTACTTACTGTTACTAACTACGTGTAGCATATTGTTACTAACTAACATCACTACCCACTAACTACGTTGAGTGTACTTGATCTAACTATAAGAAGGCTCATTACTTTTACCTACCTAACGCCAGGTGTGTACCATCTGTGGATGACTGGACTTTTGGTCCGACACCCCCTCGCACACCTGAAGTTCGTCTACCCTAACCTGACTTCTGCGAGCACCCGAAGCGCAGTTCCTTGCTTGAGAGAGATTCGTTCACCATGAGTAGACACAGGCGCTCCGTGCAGTGTTGGGTACACGAGATGGCCGACCGATCGTCCTTGTGGGAGTCGTTCCTGCACTTTCTTCTTTCGTTGTACGTCCTGGCCAAGAAGGTGAAGGAATTCCTGTCTTCGGAGTTGCCGGAGGAAGACTTGAAGGATTTTTACGACGCGTTTGCCACTCTGAGTTTGGACGATTCGCTTGACTGGGAGAATGGAGGGCTGCCTTCTCGTTCTGCAGGGAGCATGTGATCCCCCTCGTTCTCTTCATCTTCTCAATCCATGCACTAAGCTCGGTGCTGCCGGACTCTGTGATACGAATTCACCTGTGGAGGGCGCTTAATTCACCACCATCTATTTTACTGCTGAGAAGACTCCGGGTCCTTAACCGTGTTTGGAGAGACTACTTGGATACCACATTGGAGTGGACAGCGCTAGAATTTACCAGGATGGACACTCTGGGTTATGCCAGGTTCGCTGCTCGTCATGAGCAGGCTACGGGTCAGCAGTTGCGCTATAGAACTCAGGGAGAACGTTTTAGCATGGAATTAAACCATTTCAGGACTGTGCTAGAGGAGCCTCTGTTTCCAGTAAGTAAAATAAACGACTTGCAGTGGTGCATTGGCAATGATATGGATCCGGAGACAACTTACTATGCTAGAGTAGCTACAGACTATACTTAGTGACTAAATATGTACCTATTCTATAAAGATAAAGAAATATTTGTTCTATTTCTTGGTTTCGAGTGTGTCTTTCATCTGCAACATGTCACGTACATCAAAAATTTCAGACCCCACTGATTCTGCACGATTTCAGTGCGTTTATCGTTAAACACTGATTCCGCACGTCATACGTGCATTTAGAAGTGTCGTTATGGTACGGAAGTGACATGCATTACTAAGATGTCGATGCAGTGTCTTTTCAATGATTATCAAAAAAATGTTGTTTCCGCACGAAAGTCGTGCTTGACGGAATCCGTGCGTTAATTGTGTATCTACATTACATGGCTAGTAAGACACGGATAACATGCGGTTTTAGTTAATGCGGATTTAGTATATTATACGTATGATATTAATGCCATTTACCATATTCGTGCGATTTCAGTATCTATTATAATGCAAATTATTTTCGTACGACATCCGTGTACAATATTTTTATATTTTTTGGAATCTTTTGGAATCTTTGAAAATATTTTATATTATTTTGGAATATGTTGAAATATTCCAAGAATCTTCTTTAAATTATACTTACGGTTTAACTTCCCAAAACATTTTTAGATCTACATTTATAGAGTTTAGAAGCAATACACATTAAAATTTCAAAGAAATAACATTTTTTATTTTTAAAATTCAAATTTGGTATTATTGGTTATCATTGTACTTTTCATCATAGGAGCAAAAAAAAAATAGCTCACAACCACCACGATTTTGGCAAAAAATAGAAAAATTCAAAATATTATGAAGAAAATCCTAGATATAGAAAAAGTCCTGCATAATCTAGTGCAAAAAAGAATTTGGATTTTTTTTTTTTCACATAGTTAAAAACATTCAAAGTCCGCTGAAAAAAAAACAGCTCAGAACCATGATCTGCCATCACGATTTTTGCAAAAAATAAAAAAATAAAAAATATTATGAATAAAATCCTAGATATAGAAAAAGTCCTACATAATCTAGTGCAAAAAAAAATTTGGAGAAAAAGTTTTTTTCACATAGTTAAAAACATTCAAAGTCCGCTGAAAAAAAAAAACAGCTCACAGCCATGATCTGCCATCACAATTTTGGCCAAAAAAAAAAAAAACTCAAAATTTTCTGAATTTTTTTGTAGATGTAGGAAAAGCCCTGCATGTTGTAGTGCAAAAAAAAATTCGAAAAAAAAATTATATACACATGGCAAAAAATTGCCAATGGTTTCAAGCTTTTATAATTACCAAAAGAGTTCCATTTTATGCATGAAGAGTTTGAGATGGTTTGGTGGTTTGGAGCTTAGTTGGCAACCGGGAGGTCATGAGTTCAAATCCCACCGTCGATGATAGAGCTTGGGAAGCCATCGTGGGCCCCACTGCGGGTCCGGGCAATTTCTGTGTAGTTGAAGTGGGTAGTGAGGAAAATAATTATTATTTTATTATTTTATTATTTTATTATATTTTATTATTTTATTATTTATTTTATTTTATATTTTTTAATAATATTATTTTGTTCAAATTTAGATATAGAAAGAAAATAAAATTTAGATATGGAAAAGATGATGTTGCACGAAAAACGCATTGAATCAATGTAGTTTTAAAGACGATTAAAACACGACATTTGACGACTGTAAAGAGTGCTGAATTCATACGTTTTCAATAGATGTATCAATCGTGTCGAATCAGTACTACATCCGTTTGTACGAACATTGTATCATATCAGTGTAGTTGCGATGAATGACGCAACGATGCAGAATCAGTGCGAAAACTGTACGAATCCTTGAAATATCGGAAATCGCACTGAAATTGTGCAGAATCAGTGGGGTCCGAAATTCCTGATGATGGTCTTGGGGTCGAGCTTCGTACGAGTCTCATCTGGAACATGGACGTAAGCGACACAACCGAATATGCGCAAGTGAGAAAGATCGGGTGCTTTGCCAAAGAGAAGTTGGTATGGAGAGATACCTCTAGCATTCGAGCGAGTAGGAGACCGGTTAGTCAAATAATTTGCTATGGCCACGACTTCGCTCCACAAGAATCGTGGCGTGCGTGCATCAACCACCATGGATCGACCCTTCTCCAGGAGGGTGCGATTCTTGCGTTCGGCGACCCTGTTCTGCCTGGGAGTGTAAGTCTCCGTCAGCTCTCGACCAATGCCGTGAGAGTCTAGAAAGGCACAAAATTCTTCACTGAGGAATTCGCCACCTCGATCGCTGCGAAGGCCACCAATCTGTCGTTGAAGGAGATTTTCCGCCCACGTCTTAAAAATCTTGAAGGCCTGCAACGTATCTGACTGTCGGCGAAGGAACTTCAGAAAGCAGAAACATGAGAAGTCGTCTGTGAACGAGGCGAAGTAACTGGACCCGCCTAGAGAGGGAGGTTTGATGTCGCCGCACAGATTGGCGTGTATGAGAGCGAGAGGACGAGTCGCACGGCGTCTTGTTGTTCTGCGGGCACGTTTCTTGCTCTGCTTCCCAACAATGCAGCTCTCGCAAATGCGGTCGGAGCCTGGCATGAGTGGAACGCCGCTGGCAAGGCGATGGGGTCCAATCAGTCGAACTCCTTGCTGATTAAAGTGTCCCAGGCGTCGATGCCAGAGAAGTGGTATTGTGGGAGACTGAACGGCACAGATGGGGAATGCCGACTTGTCTATAATATATTTGTAGAGGCCGGTGTTTGGTTCACGTATGCCTTTTCCCACGATATTGTTGGGTCCATCGTAAACCAGACACCGCTCTTTATTGAACACTAACACATATCCTGCATCCGCTATCTTTTCCACAGAAAGAAGATTTCTAATAAGACCAGACACATAGTAAACATCAAATAAGTTTATTTCACCGCTGGGACCCAGATTTACAGAACATGTTCCTTGAACAGCAAGGTTCTCATTCCCAGCAGTCTGGACACTAGATGTGCCTGGGGTGAGATTCAATGTGGAAAAGACACTCCGGTCCCTACTGACATGGCGTGAGGCACCAGAGTCTACCAGCCATTCTTCTTTTCCAATATCTAGCCCCGCTAAAGCTACCTCGAAGACATCTACCCCGGTGTCGACTGTGTTATCTACCTCCTTGATGACGACGTTGGACTGAAATGGTCTTTAGGTGTTTCCACGTCATGGGGGTGAGGACTGGCAAGCTTGGGCCCGCTTCACGATTTTGGCGGCTAAGTCGCGGCAGTTACGGAGAATGTGCCCTGGTCGACCACACCAATTGCAGCAGATGGCGCGATCGTTGCGGAATCCCACTTGTGGTAGCTGGGGGCGAGCAGTGAAGCCGCTGGGACGATGATTCTGGTGTGAGAATCGAAGAGCCAAAGCTTCGTCTTTGCCGCTGCTAAGAAGTCCTGCACGCATTTTGTTACGACTCTCATCCTGAAGCAAACGTGCAGACACTTGCTCAAACGTAGGTAATACAGCGTTGGTACAGAAACTTTGATAGACAGAATCAAAGCTCGATGGAAGAGAGTTAAGAATGCGCTCAACCACTTCAGCTTCTGGGACTTGCTGGCCGATCCCAACCAACTCGGCCTGAATGGATTGTAGCTGAGTGAGATATTCTGACACTGAGCCTCCTTCATGAAGTCGGATGGAGTTCAGTTTGTCTTTCAGCATGAGACGGGAAGCATTGTTCCTAGTCTGATAACGAGCACCTAATCTATTCCAAGCATCACGAGGATCGACACATAACTAAATGATAAAGTAAATGTCCTCCGTGACAAAGAGAACGATGTCAGTGAGTGCTTTCACTCTTCCCTGAGCTAGGTCGGCTGGTTCGCCTGGAACAGGCACGTTGTTACTGGTGGGATCTACGTACTGCCAGACATTGTTCCTGAGAAGGACCATCTTCATTCTAAATTTCCAACTCTGGTATTTGGGAAAGCCTGTAAGCTTGCTTGACTCGGGACAATCACCTGAAGCCATGACGAACGTAGACACTTGCTACACTGATACACTAAGACGGCAAAGTGATAATAGTAGACTGGACGACAGAAAGCAGATAGGAGATTGATGCTAAGACTGAAACTATATATAGAAACTTATCTTCACTCTGAGCAGTGCTACAAGAGTTGTAACGGTTTTGACCTTGACTGGACTTGGAGCAAAGGCTCACACGTCTTCCTTGTAGGAGCAGTGCTCACCACACATACGATATTAATTTCCCTACAAGCTCTGATACCATGTTGTAAATTTGCTTCTCATAAACTTCGCACAGGTAGTACCGTGTTTTGAGTTAACTTCATATAAAGAGAAAACATGAGATCGTAACAACCAGTTACTGTTACGTCTATTACTTACTGTTACTAACTACGTGTAGCATATTGTTACTAACTAACATCACTACCCACTAACTACGTTGAGTGTACTTGATCTAACTATAAGAAGGCTCATTATTTTTACCTACCTAACGCTAGGTGTGTACCATCTGTGGATGTCTGGACTTTTGGTCCAACACCTATGACACTGTAGTGAGGATGTTCTCTCAAAGTTTTTTACACTAATTTCCTTACCAAGATGCACTACAAGGAGAAGACATCGCTTTTCACTTGGTAGGTGAGTCAAATGGCGCCACTTCGCACTCACTGCTCAAGCGCTCAATACTTGGTGAGTGTGATTCGTCATGTAGGACAAGTGACTGAACTCTGACAGTATTCTGAGTGAGAAGAGACGCCTTTGCTGCTAGGGATGCATTCACAAAATGGTGGGCAGCTCGTGCAAGACTAGGCACAGATGCTTAGACACTCTTTGGCATGTATATTGGAACAAGCTTGAAAACTATGTACTACTAATTTAAACTCATAGCATGATTGATACTAAGTTTGGGTGGGCAGGGGTTATTGCAGGGTTTCTTGGAAAGCGGGGTTCAATTCCCCCCTCATGGAAATTCATATGTTAAGCCAAAACCAGACGTTGTTCATTCTACAAGGGCCAACAGTAATGCCTTGATTTATCACATAGTTTTCACATTGAAAAAATTAGTAGCCACATTCTTAGAACATGTTATGTGAAGATGCTACGAATGCAAAAATATTGCTAAGGCCACATGAATGAATGAGGCTAGTTTTTCTATCAATGAAAATCAAGGAAGAGAGTGAGAAGATGAGCTAGAGTGGAACATGAATGAGACAGTCCAAACATTTCAACAGAGCTACTGAAACAAATGTGTGAGTGCCTAATGGTGGAGAACGGCAGTTGGATATTTTGGTACGGAACTTTTTCACAATTGAAGAGACTCTAACTCCATAATTATGTCCAAATCTCTTAACCGATGACCTATTTATGTAAAATTCATATGTAGAGCGGACCTTCTCGCCTGATAAGGGTGGATAGAGGAGTGTGAGGGACTCAGATTTTGAAATATTAGCTCATCAAACAAGATATGGCGAGTCAGTGTTGGCCCATTCACACCAAGAAGCTCCAACACTTGCATTGCGTTTGTAGAATGTTGCAAGGTAAAATTTGAAAATAAAATACAATTTCTTGCAGTGTCAAAGCCTTGTCTGTTCTTGCTTTTCTTGTTAGTGGAGGACAAATTTCTTGTGGCACCCAAAATGCATTGGAGCACCTTCTTGCATGCATCACAAGGTGAGTTTAAAGTTTCTTTCCACTTGGGGACACTCTTTTTAGTTAACTCTAATGAGCCAAATGTTCCCCACTTTCGATGATGAAGAGGTTGGCATATGGCAAGGTCTGAAGCGTGATTATAGCGGCCGCAGTTCGGCTGTGGGTGGGAAGGGAACATGAAGCTATAGAGGGGACTATAGAGCCTGGCCATTGCTAATGAAGGGAGAGCAGTTGCGACCTTTGCGGTGCGGAACTGCCAACGGAATAATAGTAGTTGATGCTTCGGTGCCATAATAATGGCTGATGATAGGCTGCCTTACTATTATTTCTAATTATTTTTTTGTCATCACTCAATGGATAGAACTCAAGGCTGTTCAATTGCAAGAAAAACTGCCGAGAACCTCAGGAGCATGAATTCGATTGGAATAACAGCCTGGCTCCTCCGTGGTGTCTGCGTTATACCGTGGGAGGGTTTTCTCAAATGTTTCCCTATTTTTGTTCAGAATACATGATGCTATTCACGTCCACAAATAAGGATGTAGTTACATGTAAAAATATGGATGCTTTGGAGAAGTAAATTTCCAACCAAGTATGGGTTTATTACCATCCATAAAAATCAAGGTATTGTTCATCACCGACCTCTCCAATCAAGGCACAAACTGCCTCACAGCATCACCACCCATGAACATGGTCCATTCACACTAGTCACCCAAAGCGGGTGTGGCAGAGAATCTTGACCTTTGGCCATAGTGTAAAGCAACCCTTAAACTCGTTTTGAGTTCGAAAAGACTTCAGAACTAGTCTATGGTGAGTTGGAGAATAACCCAAAGCAAGGCCCAGCAATGCCATGGGGCATGAAACTCGTGATCTCTACAATGCTAAAAGACAGTTCCCGCAAGTTTCTTTATGCAAAGAGACCCAACCATGGGATTAATGAATGTTAGAAATTATAATTATAGGAAGAGAACTCTACTTGAACTCCACTCATGGAGTAGTTCTGTTTTTGAATAACTCTATTTGCAAAAATGCTTTTGGAATTTTTTTTGTAGCTTTAAGAACCGATGGCACTTTTTTTTTGGTTGACTGTTGAAGGCTACATGCATTGTGGAAGTATGGCCAATGGGCTACAATGATGGATTTTATCAAGATCACACCACACAATGGTGACAAAGAATCCTTAGACATTAGTAAACTGTAGCTAAGTTGTTTTATTTTTTCTCGTTTTTTGACTTGAGATATGAACAAATGACAACAATGTGGCTACCTCTTTGGTTTAAAATTCAGCAAAATGGTTAAAGAGTATTATGTTAAACAAATCAAAAAGGCTACAACACACAAAATTTGCAAAATTGTATTCCTTTATTCATATCACTTGAATTTAGCACCTTGAGACCATATAAGTTAGATATCAGTTTGAGGTTTAGATTAGATATCACTACACTAATGCACTTCATGGGGTCAAAGACTAATTCAAAAACATTGTTGAAGTTCACATAAACATCATCACAAAGGAAACACTAAAACCAAGCTCCAACCAAGCAACTACTCTAAATCAACAACTATGACCAAATTTGGACAAGCCCACTAGATCTCCATTAGGCCTGCACAATGTTTACAATGTTTACAGTCTTTCCAACTTTCGATGCCCATAATTCAATGACCATCAACCTTAGTAAGTCTCCTAGTTTGTCTGATTTATTCCACATTCCTCCCTAGAATACAACTACCAGTTTATAAAAAGAATTGTACAAGGCGACTCCATGAAAATTTGACAACATCTTTATAAGCAAAATCATATATCTTTGTGGCCACGGGCAGGAAAGTTAAAGTGAGCAAATTTTTGCCAGGTGGCTACATTTGTATTCATGTGGCTAATTGCAACAAAAGAAAATAATAATAAAAAATCGAATAATCGCCTCATGCTTTCCACCATTTCACGATGCATGGCCTAATTGTCAAATTGGCTGAATCTACCCTAGTCCTAATGATGTCATCGTGACCTGCTGCGAGCTACCTTTGTTGGCGTTGACGTCCGGTCCCTTAAACCCTAAATCGTCTCCTTCAGAGCCTAAACGGGTCATACGTTGTACACGGTCAAAGATTCAAAGTATGATTCAACGTACAACGTATGACCTTTATGTGTTGTGCTCTTGATAAAATCCACAACTATAGCCCATTCATCATACTTCCACAAGCTATGCAGCCTTCAATATTCAACAAAAACAAAGTGGCATCAACCTATAAGGCTACAATAATTAAATTCCCATGAGTTGTTTTGCTAATGAGCCACCACTACAAGCATAGGCGTCGTTTCTCACTCTGAAGAAGGATTCTGTTCATTGTCACTTTTCACTATACATGTTTGTCCTACATGACAAATTGCACTCACCAAATCCAACCAAAAAAATCGGTGAGTGCAAAGTGGCGCCGTTGCACCCGCAGAAGGAGTGAAACTCCTCTTTGTGGAGCACATATTCCCCACCTTCACTGGCCACGGGTAAATTTTCTAGAAGAAAGGAAGAATGACATCAAACAAAAGAAACGGAACCAATTCAAGAATCATACAGTGGGCAGCTTCATGTGTGGATTTAGAAGAATCCGACGGGATAACGCCATGAAAAGAAACAAAGGAAGAACTTGTGCTAAAGAAAAAGGGACCGGAGACAGGCCCTATTCATTGGACTCTCCTGCATGCATGCTGGGAATAGGAGCGTGAGAGTTCATGTGACCCGGGTCAACTGAGATTCGTCCGGAGCGGCTCTAAATATACTCACTCACCGCCTGCACGGCAGTTCCCCCGCCGGCTCTTTCTGATGCAAGTAACCAGGGCTGATTTTTCACAAAGTTCTAGCCCGTCCACGTCCAAAAACCTTGAATTGAAAGGCAAAAAAAATTGCAACCCGTCCCAAAACCGGTGATTTTAAAATCAACCCGTCCATGGAAAGGTTGAAAAAAAAACAACCTGTCCCAAAACCGGTTGCAAATTGAAAATACCCGTCCCGTAATGTTTAGAATTTTCTTTTTAAAAATAAAAATAAAAATAAAAATATTCATGTGCAAATATTCCAGTTGAAAACATCAATTGGAATGCAGTGATGCTTGTTTGGAGAAACATGAAGGATAGGGGAATTCATCCACTTGTTTGAAGGGTAAGCTCTTTTTTTTTTAATAAAATTTTGAACATGCTTGTATAAAATATTAATTATTCAATTTCTAAGTGTACCTTCAATTATAATCTTTGACATTGTGTTACAAAGGTTCTAAATATTGTAGTTGATGAATCATTGTGTGCAGGTGAATCGAGCTCTTGAAGATTGGTATTTTGATTAGGTATTAGTGGTTTGACTCCATTATGCTTACATTCACATGTCATATGACACAATGTAATTGATATTTGCACCATTTATTTTTTTGGGAAATTTTACATTAAAAAAAATTATATTTTTAGAACCCGTCCAAAGTGAATTTAACCCGTCCAAAAACCGGTTCATTTTTTTAGAACCCGTCCACTTAAAATGTTTTTTTTTTCTGAACATATCCCTGGACATGTTAGGGACCTTGTGAAAAATCACCACTGCAAGTAACCGATTGAGTGAGTGAAGGCTGCCTGGATGAAAGGAAAGTGATCGAACGACTTCCTGCCTGGTCGCCGCAGGGTACAGTAATTAACTTACTACAGTGCCTACTAGTAATGCCCCTGGAGCCATTCATTCTCTTCCCTTGCAAGTGGCTGCCACTTGCCACTACACGACGCTGCTGGAGTGCAGCCGATGCTGCCTATCAATGCCCCACTTGGGGGTCCATCTCACATTCTCTTGACCCTCAGTTTTACTGTCAGTGGCCCACACTATACACCAGTGGTCACACTAATTATATAATTATACGTGATTAATATTTTTCGGAAATGATCAACTATGTTCCTGTCCTAGCTTATAGTGGCTCTGCCTTGCACCAGAGGAGAATGTACAACATATTCTACACCCAACAAGACCGTCTTCATTAGTAGCTAATTCGACAGGTGGAGTTCGAAGATGATGCATGAAGGAAAAGCAGAGAGTATGAAGGTTAAGTTAACCCCTAAATGACAAAGGGGGTAAGGGCAAAACATAAATGTGTTATAAAAATTTACTTCTTCAACTTTGATGAAGTTTGGTCCAAAAGAGAAAATGAGGAGCTTGATGTTTAGTAATTTTCCATGTGGTCGAATATCAAACAATAGCTTTTTATCATCTCATAATGAATTTAGAAGCATTTAACTTCAAATATTTATAAGAATCACAAATTTTATTTTTAGAATTTGAAATTTTGTATGATTTGTTAAAACTAAACATTCTATTCTAAAATCTAAAATTGCAAATTTTTCAACGGAGAGAACATCATCACTTTCCCCAAATAGTAAGTTTTCTAACACTAGACAATCTAGAAGTGTTTTTCTTTGAAAATTTCTCCCGGGTGGAGTTTAACTCGAATTGACATAATTCAAATTGGGTTGGAAAGTAGACTTGATTACCTGTTTAAAAATATTTTTTTATTTTCTATAAATTTTTATTTTCTATTTTGGGCAGCCCATAGAAAAAGGGCAGAGACCATAAAATGGTTGATCCGTCACTTAGGGGTTAATGAATGTTATGATTGATAGTCTGATATCCTTTGTAGTTTTGAAAGAAAAGAAGCATAACATTCAATAGCCTTAGAACCGCTTCACACTATGGCGGAAGGTCGAGAGGTTGTCGATTTCCACCAATCAAATTGCAAGAAACCATGGATTTTGCCTCTTGACCTTTCATATTAAAGGTCAAAGTCCAACGGCCGTCGCTCTTCAAAATGTCTACGTCGTGGTACTTTTTAACCAAGGTGACGGCCTCTCAAAAGGAAGTTTGGGTCGAACAGGAATAGAAACCTAAGCTTTGGTCGAGAGGCCGTCAATTTCTTTTCATAAAAAATGAAAACTTTATTTTATTTCCTATTTACAGTAGATTTCTTTGGACTCTCAAAGTCTCAATCCCATGGCCTCTTGACTTTGACGGCCAAGTGTGACGCGGCCCTTAATTCCCATTGCCTTAAGTTTCCTTCATGCACTCTACTCATCACCTTGAGCCTTCACTTGTCAACTCATCGACTAATGAGCGTATTATTGGGTGTGGAATATTCCACACCATCTACTCTAGAGCCAAGGCAAAGACAAATGAATGCATACTATTGAATGTTATAAGTATATGGTGCGAACGGATGAAAATACGTTTGAGCATTGGTTAAATTACTGTAACTTTCATGGCATGTTTTGTTGGGAAAGAATTTAGGGTGCTCTATTGTCTCTGCTTAATTGTCTCTTCTCTTCGTTTTTAAAAAGTTACATGGCTGAACAGTACAAACAAGGTATAAAAGTAAATCTAGGGTAAATATTAAGGCAGAAACCGCTTGTTCAAGTGTGAAATCAGGGTCTTGAGGATGTATGGTGATGTGGACCTCTCATAAGTTCCATTTCGACACAAGGCTGCGGACAAAACGTGAAGCTGTTGAAAGGGATGATTCATGAGTTTACCCAGAGTTAATTAATGCTGATCTCTGTAGTTTCTTAGATAAGTCTCCGCCTTCCTTCGACGTCAGCAATGGTGAGGTCAGCGTAGCAGTTCCTGAAGAGTAGGTTGCTTTGCACTCCAAGGTCATACATCACCCGTGAGCTCGAGCGAGTTTGATTTTGTCTGGAATCTTTCCCGCATCAAGGTGGGAATCAAGCTGCTGTAAGCAGGCTGGCGGATATATTCTGCTTCTCAAGTTTTGTCGATGATTACTAGATCAGTACGTAGTCTGTGTGCACGTATGATCGATACTCCGTGGTTGATGATCGACCTTTCTCCGTGAATCTCACGTTTGAAAAAAAAAAAACAAACAAGTTTATCATTCTTCCAGTGAGATGGCTGCTGCGGAGGAGCCAGCTAGTAGACTGCAGATGGTGCAACTGCTCGTTTCGCAGGGAGTGACGGAGGTGCCGCAAAAATTCATTCAACCGGAGCACTTTCGCATCCAGCAAGCGCCCAGCACTGAGAATGTTGAGATACCCGTTATTGACATGGCGGGCTTGGACGGTGAGAACAAGGACCACGTCATGGCTGACATTGCAAAAGCTTGTGAGGACTGGGGCTTCTTTCAGGTACCTTAAGTTTCGATCTCTTGTAAATCATTAAGTTTCTAACCATCATGTCTAGTACCATCTTTTCTTTCAATACCAACTTCGATAAAGTTGAGGCACATCTGTAGATCATAGCAGTCAGAAAAGACTTACAGGGTAAAATAGATGTTATCGAAGGGTATTATTTGTTCAAATTCTGAGAAACTTCCCGAGAAACTTGAACTGTGAACCTCATCTAACTCATTGAAGTTTTTAGTGTCAAGTTTTGTGTAGATAGGCTCAATCAGAAAAGACTTACAGGGTATAATCGAAGGGTATTATATTTGTTCAGATTGTGAGAAACTTGAACTGTGAAGCTCATCGAACTCATTGAAGTTTTTGGGAAGTCAGTCGTGTCGAGATTCAATTACTATTGTTTTTAATTTCTATCCAGTACCGACATGAGATAATTGCATCATGGTTTTGATTTACAGAGGGGGTTGTGTGCAGGTGCTGAACCATGGGGTACCTCCAGCGTTAATGCAAGAAATGAAGCAGCTTTCCAGGGACTTTTTCGCTTTGAGTCCCGAGGAGAAGGAGGTGAACAAGATCAAGCCGGGGACCAGCGTTGGTTACGGCCGTCTGTTTGAAACCAGCACCACCACGGGCGCCAACTGGGTGGACCGAATTACTCTCTGGAGCTTTGGTGAGCAGCGACGTGCTGAGCCTTGCAACCCTCCCAAGCCTGAACGCTTCGGGTAGTTACACTAATCTTTTCATCACCTACCTTGTCCCTTTCTATTCAAAACTTGAATTCAATCGCTACTAGGATCATACACTAGTAAGTGTGTGCTACGTTTGATAGTAACTCAAGCAACGAAGGGATTATTCAAGAATGTTACTGATCACCTTGCAAGTGCCAATTACAATCAACCCTCCAAAAATGTTAACATTTTCGTACTCTCCAATATTGCCAATTAGAAACAATTAGATGTCAACATTTTTGTACTCTTTAATACTGCCAATTAGAAAACAGTTACTTGTTCAACGTTAATTGTTAACCAAATTTGACTCCCTTAAGTATACCGACTCCCTTATACCGGCCCCCTTCTTTGTTGATTTGACCTTAATAAGTTTGACTCATTTTAAGATACAATATTATTTACCATTAATTTCAACATCCAATAAAAAAAAGTAGTTTCCTTTGAAAGAATGAAAAATCTTTTGTATGTCAGTGTATGTGAACATATCGGTACTCGTTAAGGTTAAGGCTACGGAGTCGCATTAAAGCATCATTGATTCGTATTTTCATCTTAATATGTGAAGTTCAAAATATAATTTAAAAAAGTTAGTGTTGTTTTATAAGTGATAATTCTTGAACGTCCTCCATTTGTTAAGCACTTAACTAAGGTGTTAACTTACTGTAAATGTTAAGAAATTCCTACTCCGAAGGTTAATATTTATAGAGAGTTGTAGACGTGTATAATTATATATACTCCTGAAGAGGTTTGTTGTTGTGGATGATGATTTTCAGCAAGGTCGTGGACGAATACGCTCAAGCAGTAGTGAAGCTTTGCATCCGGCTGATCGAGATTCTGTCTGTGACGCTGGGCCTGGAGCCTCACGTGTTGGGGGAGCAGATCAACGTGAAGACCATCGGGCTGCGAACGTCGTTCAATTTCTACCCTCGGTGCCCGCAACCGAAGCTTGTGCTGGGCATCATGCCGCACGCCGACACCAGCTTCGTCACGTGCTTGCAGCAAGACGAAACGCCCGGCCTGGAAATCCAGAAAGACGGCCAGTGGATTCAAGTGCCGCCCATCCCTGATGCGTTTGTGGTCAACATCGGCGACTTACTCCAGGTTTGCTCTTGTACAGTTTAGTCAAATCTAATTATGCTTTGTTTTTACCGTTGACTTAAACACCTGATCACAAAACCGATTCATGTTCTTCAATAGAAGTGGAATAGTGGAATGGTAGCTTTAGTCTAGTAAGCCCAACTAACTGAAAGTGAAAATGTAAAATGGAAAACGAATAATCAGATGGCATAGGGAGAGAAAGACATTTCCACATGGGATTTCATATGGGAAGTGAGACAAAATTTCTACAATTGTAACTTTCTTGAGATGATTGTAGTGTATTTTTGATCTGGAAAAGTTACAATTGTGAAAAATTTGTCCACGTTTCCCATGTGGGAATCTTACATTTATCTCCATGTGCATGGGGCAATGAATAGACTAGAAGTAATTGAATAGACAATGATTAAAATAACTGAGTAATTTGAATCAAATTATGACTGAGCTGATCTTCTAAATATTCCACTTTATGAACTAAATATTATTTTGGTGATAAAAATTTACTATGTCAACCCTCTTGGCATGCACGTACCTTAGCAGCTGCATCCTGACTTTGGTAATATGAAAAAAACCGCCATTGTAATTATACTTAGGATTCATATTCGATATACTGGCGTTATCCAGAGTGCCGATATTAGTTTTGACGTCAAGTGCCTAGAGCTTTGAAACTAGGACTTTCAAGTGTCCAGAGCTCAAAATAAATCTTCTACAGTAGATGTAAGGCAATTGAAACTGTCTTCATTTAAACTTTATGGAGAAAGGATTCACAGTTTTAAAATGACAAATTCAATGGATCATAATGTGAAAAATGTAATCCAATCGGACAAAATTTTATATCACCTAAATAAGCGAAGAACATTGCTTCTGTTGCTCTAAGAGAAAATAAATTTGAACTAAAGGAAGTTCACAGAAGGCTTATTCAAAAAACGCAACCAAAAATATGAGGTCCAATTGGGGTTTCTTGCTCATTTAGGGGTTAATGAATCTGAGCATTTATTCATTTAAATGGTTTGGTTGAGAGTGCCAAAATTGTAACATTCAAGCTTTAAAAATTAGAGATTTGAGGTGTCTAGACAAAGTGCCAAGTTATTGAAATGTTTCCCTTTTCACTAGAGAAAAAAACTAAGTGTCCCCTACCTGTCACCTGTCAAGAGTGTATGATCCTAGTAAGGAGTGAGAAGTTGACATAACATTTTTAGTAACATGCACTGCTCTACAGTAGATGGTGTGGAATATTTCACACCCAACAGTACTTCATCACTAACTAAGTGAACAGGTGTAGGCTCAAGGTGATGAGCAAAGTGCAGGAAGGAAAGGAAATGGCCATGAAGGCTATTTTTCATGTGGATTTGTATTATGATTCGTATTATTATGAATTTATTTATGTTATAATGTGTTGTGCAACGCAGATTGTGAGCAATGGGAAATACAAGAGTGTGATGCACCGGGTACTAGTGAACCAAACGGTAGGGCGCTACAGCTTCCCGAACTTCTTCATGCCACCCAAAGAGACGGTGATCCAGCCCGTGAAGGAGCTTCTGTCCGAGAGCAACCCTCCTCTGTACCGCTCCCTCAAGTTTGCCGAGTACATCTCCGGCTTCTACGTCAAGCCCCTCGCCGGCCGCCGCCTCATCGACTCCTTTCTCCTCACACCGCCCAATTACTCCTCATGACACAGACTTACAATCAATCAATCAAGCAATCTCTTCTCAGATTCTTTGATATTCTGCCGACTGACTGATCGAGTTTCATGTGAATATCATGTACCCTCACTGGGGAAACATAATTGGAGAGTGTGATGAATTCATGTAACGTCATCCATAGTCTAGAATACTGAAGTCCTCAAAGCCTCTGTATTTGTATAATAGAATGATGCTGAAACTAAAGGAGAGTGACAGGAGTTTAATAGTTTGAACTGTGCCATAGCCATGACTTAGAATTGCAGGTTCCAGTGAGCCGTGTATATAAAGGTTAATGACAGAGTTTTTTTTGTGTCAAATTTAAACGTTTCTAGTTTTCAACATGGTTTGTGTCACCATGTACGTGCTTCCTAAAGAATTGCTTGTGCTGGTTGTTTGAAAATGTGTCGCTCTACCTTAAATTCAAGTCACAGCCTACTGCAGTTGTTCCAAATTCCACTCAAAATTACCCAAAGGTTTACCCTATGCCATGGATGGAATTGTTCAAAGCAGTACTTTGACTGAAACCTACCTATAACACCAACCATGCTCTCATATTTTAGTAGTTTATATTGTGAGCAAAAAACGTCTGCAACATGAGGATCACATCTTGCTCCTTGCAGGCACAAGTGACATTTGTGCATATGACAAGTGTCACTTTGTGATTGGCCAAGGCCGACTTAGCTCAGTTGGTAGAGCGCAAGGCTCTTAACCTTGTGGTCCAGGGTTCGAGCCCCTGAGTCGGCGACTTTTTAACTTCTATTCTTTAAGAAATCAATACATGTTTTCTAACTGAAAATGACACGTGGCACTCCGTGAGCCGGCCTAGCTCAGTTGGTAGAGCGCAAGGCATTTTGATCTCTTTTCCCGGCCTGTGGCTGGTGACGGGGTTTTTGCCCGCTGTTTTCTTTGACGCTCCGGCGTCTTTTAACCCCGGTCGGGTCTTCATGGTAGAGCGCAAGGCATTTAACCTTGTGCTCCAGTTTCTGCAGTGCCTACTCAATGGATTATGGAATACAATTTGTTAAATTTACTATACTAATCATAACACCAATAATCACATTGCAGAAACCAAAGATCATGTACTGAAGGTTATGGTCATTAGTTGTGGCACTACAATCTTTGGTCAACGTGGTCTTCGGCTGGTCTTTGGCTTCGGCAATGTGATTTTTGGCAACATGATAAAAAAAAAAAATTAACAAATTTTATTCCAAAATGAACACTTGATACCTTACGCAACCACAACCCTCCTAAAGAGAGGAGCCAAACACTGAAGGCTGTGCGGAATGCAAGCAACATGAGGCCAATGAAAAAGAGGCGGACAACACCAGAACACCGGAGGCTGCTAGAAATGCAAGCAACGTGATGTCAACGTGACACAATTTTCCTTACAATAGCCAAAGGGACAACCAAAATGGAGGCCGACACCCTCAGCTGATGCCTAAAAATCAACACCTTAGCCGTGCCTAAAAATCAAGGAAAAAAGACAGCACAAGTTAAAATTTCAAAAAATGTAAGTTAAAAAGTTTCAAGAAATTATTTTTTCAAAAAATGTTGTTTTAGTATGATGAAAGGACTCTTGAGAATATTAGTAACACTGAAATGAAAAAATCCAAAAAAATAATAATTATTCTCGTTGAACCAGCCATTAAGCTTCAGTATTCAAATGAACTCATAATAAGGAGAGAAAAAAAACAATGCGTATCTACACTACTACACGCCAATCACTTTGCAAGAACTAGGCCAGTTTAGCAAAGGCACTGCGCTTCGCTTTAGTAACTGAGCATCGAGGGTTATGACATTAGTAGAAAAGGTGGCGCTCCCTAGGGACATGCCCATGAATTGGGCACTACTTGTCCCTCTGCAATGCCACCATTTCTACTAGTGTGTCATTCACAAAAACTAAGAGAATCTGTAAGAAATTGCTGAAATTAAAAAATAGTTGAAAGACTTTGCACAATTACCTTCGATTAGCAAATCTATATCCAGGTTTCCAAAAGCATATCACCTTTTTATACACATCATCAGTCAGAACTTGGGCAAAAACACGTGTCAACAGTGGGGTTTGAACCCACGCCCCCTTTCGAAGACCAGAACTTGAGTCTGGCGCCTTAGACCACTCGGCCATGTTGACTACCCGGAATTCAAGGATCACCTGAACATGTGCTTCACTAAATTTCATTAGCTTATCACTCCATTCAATTTGTTCAGGTGAAGATTAACATTTAGGTCAATCGTAAGCAAGACAGGCTGCAACCCCACCAGTGAGCCTGGTATCTCTATTTCCGAACCTCATATATCAAGCGAAACCTAAATTTTGTCAGCCAAAAGGAATGTGGCTGCTATGAAATTGGAACCTCAATTTTTAGCAAGAAATTTGAAGATAGCAGGGCTCTACAGCCTGAGAAGAGCCTTGTGTGATGCGGGCAGCAAAGACTGAACGAGATTAACATTGAAAATGAGAACGCTCTTCACAGCCAAATACAAGCTCCCTGCCATCTCCACCACATCCTTTTGCGGATAAGTACTCCTGCATACATCCGGAGAAACAAAATCAGTCTTCAAACTCTATAGCCCGTTCCAACTGTCGACATGAAGCCAAGGACCAAGGATTCATGGTTTCAAAAATGAAATTCAATCAATCGTATTATGAAAATTGTAATGCAGATGGGACCAAATTTTATATCACCAGAATCAGTGAAGAACAAACATAGCATGTGTTGGTGAAAAACAAATAAATTGGAACAAAAGGAAGTCCACACCAATCATTCATTACTCAAAAAAAACAAGAGGTTTCTTGGTCCTTTTAAGGGTTAACCCTAAAACCGATGACCGCGAATGCGTAGAAAATAATCCACACCATTCTTAGGGTTAGAATTTCATTCGGATCTATAATCGTCTAATTTCATGTTGATAAAGAAAAGAAAATCCCGGATTCATACCATGCCAAGTTGCTGCGCACTTGTTTCGATGTCGGACTTTCTTGAGAATTCTGTCACATGGAAAAAGAGATGATCAATCTTGGTGCACATTTGAAGCAAGAGCTACGATTAGGCAGTGTACTATCCCTACACTTAACCTACAAGCAACTGCTAAGAAAAAAACCTACACCGTTCTTAGGATTAGGGTTTCAATCGGACCTGCGAACGTCATTACTCATCCTGTCGGTAAAAAGATTCCGGATTATAATTGATACCATGCTCTGTTAGCTGGTTATCAGACTTTCTTGAGATATTACGTATTGTATCAAGAATTCTGAAACAAGGATGATCAATCTTGGTGCACATTGGAAGCAAGAGCTACAATAGGGTACCATTTAATATCCTTAAAACCAATTCACTCAAAGACACAAAAGCATACTGGAGGAAGAGAATTGAATTGGAGTACAAGCAACAGAGTGAGAGAGCTTTACAACGACGTCAGTGAGGGCATTGGTATCTTTACTCGACGGTCAGGTTGGGGAATGAATTCCTCTTCAAGCAACGCGAAGGTCGATTTGCGAGCCACGCTTGGATTTTGGGAACGATAAAATGAAGGACGGTATGAAAACCTAATTGACGAGTGCCAGGGACTCATAATCTCAAAAACAAAGAAAAAACAATACTGTTGCGTGTCGGGTAAAGGTCTGTAAAAGGACAATGGATAATTCCCTAAACGAGACCTGCAGCAGTCTAACTTACCGAGGACAGAGCTCGACACCAAACTGCAGCGGCGCAAATTCCTTGGGAAAAATACAATCATGTTCAGGTTGAAGCATCCCGACTCCCGAGTAAGATATTCCCAGAAGTGGGCTATAAGACCAAGAACCTCTGGAAATCAAGTCTTACTAAGGTGGCCTGTTGGCAGGCTTAGGGTATTTTTTTCGGGCGAACAAAAATTCAAATTAAAAAATATTTTGGATGAAATTCTCAGATTGTGAATAAAAACAAGCGGCTAGTCGTATAGTCTTTGCCTTAGTATTTATCCTATATTTATTTTTACTCTCAGGGGTGCACTGTACTAAACACGTATGAATATACATGAGAGCATGGCCACCCATGGCCTCAGAGGGTCTCTGACCTCAAGAAGTGGATGAAAAGTTTCAAGGGGCCTTTCAAAATGCTTCTTGACTCTGGGTTCTAGCGTGTTAGAAATTGGGCCTTGAAATCATTATTGAGTTGACTATTTGATGATTATTCCTCTCATTCTACTTGTGATTGGTCCATTCACTATTTGATGTGCACTTTTGATACGTGAAGGGCGTGCAAGGGTGGGGGAGTGTGAGTGCAAGGGCCCTTCACATGTAGATGAATAATTTGAGAGGGTTAGTCCTAGCGTGCATGGGTGGGAATGCTCTGAGTGCACAGAAGGGATATTAATTTGAACATTGTCGTATTACGTATACATACAACAAATATATTTAGAGTTGAAAATCTTGACGTATACTTACATTAGATTTTTATACAAAGGTTTTTAGATATATAACACTTCGTATACGAGGGGTTTTTAGAGGGAGTTATGAATGCACGTGATTCTCAAACATAGAGTGCACTTCCCGGGCTTTTACTGCTTGTTTACTCTATTCACCCATGTAGCTTCTTGAAAACAAAGCGTTTTCGTAGTCTCTCCCCTTGTGGAGGCAAAGACAACAAAATCATACATGTGTGATATCTTCCTTCCAAATACCACCGCTTAAAGCGATGCTAAATTTTTTGTATTATTTGATTTTTTGGTAAATATTATAGTGGTGCTCCATATTTCAAGATTAATCTACATATTGAATAGAAAATATCACATTGGTACTTCATGAAAAATTGTTCTAAGTGGCAAAGTTGTTGAGCCATTCAATGGATGTCTAGTCTGTTAGACAAAGTTGAGGATGATATTAAAGTGGATTCATAATGATGTTTAATTGTGACAATTGGAGTTCTAACAACCTTTAGGCTTTAGTTCACACAAATACCAATTTGAAAATTTTCCATTTTAATCCTTAAGTGCTCAAAGTTAACCAAAGACACTACGATAAAATTAAAGAAAATCATAATTATAAACAATAGAATTTTTTTCAAAATATTTCTTCAGTTCATTGGACTATGTAGAACATTCTTTCCTCTTTCTATAACATATTATATCTTCTTTGAAACTTCCTTAATAAATATCAATTGAAGCATGTCGATCAATTTGATAGAATTTCCTTTGGAGTTTGACATAATTTATAGCTCTTTGAATGAAAAAATATTACAAGATAATATTAGTTACTAGATCACAAATTGGATTGTGAGAGTTGAAATGCATGTTGATAGCATAAACCAACTTCAAAAAATTCCATGATTGTAGTGAATTTTAGGAATAGTTATTTACCGTAAATAGGATAGCAAAGGTAATTACATGGAAATTCCCGTAAACTAGGGCATTGTGTTTTTCACAAGTGATGACTGAAATCTAACTTCATCTAATTTCCCTAATATAGTTTGCGTCGAGTAATACCCTCTTTAGCGGGCTCCTTACCAAACATAATTTTGTTAAAAAGATTTCACCCTCATCGTCAGCCTTTTATTTTGTGAAATGCCCTCGTTGTCAAATATTAAGGTAGAAGTACTCAAAACCAAGAATGCACCCAAAACCAATATGTAGACTTGTATATGTCTAAAACAGAGAAACCTGCAATTCTAAACCAATTTCTGAAATCTACTGCTAGCCAATCTTCATCTTGCATTTGTTTAATTTTGTATTATTTCAAGAAACAAGAAGCATACATTTATGGGATCACATATTCACATATTCACAGATTTTAGCTAAGTAACTTATATAATGGTCATAACAAACTTTTCGCTTTGAAAATTTGTAAGAATGTCATTGTGGAGGATAAAATTATGAAAAAATATGCATTCTTCGTGATGATCCCTTTTCTCTTCAAGGAAAAAATATTTTACAATCGCCACACATGGTTTTAGGTACTTCTACCTTACCCTATACAAAATGAATCTCCTGCATGACTACCGGTATCGATCGACAAGATAGCACATCGATCAATTGCATGAACTACTCGATCAGCCAAGCCGGATCTAGATCGACAGACAGACGAGGAAATGATACATCGATCAGCCAAGCCGAATCTAGATCGACAGACAGACGAGGAAATGTTATATCGATCAGCCAAGTCGGATCTAGATAGATCAACAGACAGACGAAGAAATGTTATATCAATCAGCCAAGCCGGATCTAAATCGACAGACAGACAGACGAGGAAATTAATGTTACATCGATCATCGATAGATCTAGACGGGGCAGAAGGGAACGCGGCAGGGCCCTGCATGGCGGCACCGCACCCAGAAATCAGCCACAAAGCCATCCAAGCCCGTCTGCCACACATGCACTTTGAGCCACCAGGGGTCGCCGCCCACCACCACATCGGACTCCACCTTGCACAGCACCTGCACACTGGTGTTCCGACCCAGCGTGGTGATCACCGTGGGTTGCGTCCCCGGTCCGCCTTGCAGCAGTGTCTGTCCCATGATCGTCCCCGGGATGCCGAATATTCGCCCCTCGGCGAATCCTAATCCGCTCATCATTAATATCACCACCACCATCACCGACACCCGCTTCTTCCTGTACGTAAACCGCAGCTCCATCATTTCCATGATTCAAATTATTAAATTATGGCAGGTTTTAGTGACAGAAATATAATTAAAGATTTAAAAGGCCATCTTCGTTATACTGAGACTTTTTGGAGTCTCATTTTTATCTTCGACTCGAAGATAAACTGTTTTATTTCTTTATTAGTATTTTGTTATAAATAGGTAACAACATCAACTTTTAGAATTTCATTATAGAATCACTATTTGAGTATTATATATTTTTGATTTCAATCACTAGTTTTCAAATGAATTTTTGAATAACTAGCATTACCCTCTCAAAATATGCAAAACGTCTCAATATAATTTATTGGTGCAGTGTCAATCGACGTTTAACTGAACCTCGATTCTATATCAGTTTTGCCTTAGTTAGCTTTCACAAGGAACCCTGACCAGGCAGTGATGGGTACAAGAATGGCGGTAAATTCTTGGTAATCACTTACTAATTGATGAACAACCACTTGCAAAGCTAGCTGTACATAGCAGTTTGGCAATAGTCACAGGGAGAGATAAAGACATTCCCACATGGGATTCCATTTGGGAAGTGGGAAAAATTTCTCACAATTGTAACTTTCTTGGGATGATTGCAAGTAGTGTATTTTTTATCTCGGAAAGTTACAATTAAGGGAAATTTATCTCCGTGTGAGTGTTTACTTCCCAGTTCGTCAATTGGACAAGGTTCCTTGTGGCATACATTGTGTGCTATGTTTGTTAATTAGTTGTGGCGTAACTCGAGAAACTTTACATTAATTGCATTTAGGAACTGTAATGTTGCTATAGCTACTCTCCTGCCGTTCGTATAAAACGTATCATATCCATTCAAGTTACACTGGGAACTTTGACTGGTTTAGCCGGGGCTAAAGTGGGGTGGTTTAGCCCCCTCTTTAGCCCCCCTTAGCACTAATTGAAAAATGGGGGGGGCTAAATTTTTGTACCATTAGCCCCCATTTTAGCCCCCTTTTTGTACCATTAGCCGGGGCTAAAACACAAATTAGCCGGGGCTAAAATGGAAGATTCGGGTTTAGCCGGGGCTAAACTGAGGTGGTTTAGCCCCCCCAAGCCAGTTTAGCCCCGGGGGCTAAACTCTCCAAAGCTTGCAGTGTTATTAAATGATAAAGTTTAGTGAAATATATTGGTACAGTTTCAATCGACTAACTAGTTCTCATTTCTATTAATACCAGACTGGTCTTAGAAGCAACACTACTACAGTAGGATCATACACTGTTTGCTACGTTTGCTAGAAACGTTGGGTAGTAAAGTCTCAAGAAACGTTACAGACTGAATGTTATCAAAGCTACATTTAAGGAACCGCAATGTTGCTCTATACAGCTACCTTCCTACCGTAGCAATCAGTGTATGATCTAGTAGTATCGCGTAATCAATGATCTATAATTGCCATTTTTCATTGAAATGGTTTGTGGAGAAATTTAGGGTGTGTGCCTTGATTTGTGGAGACAAGGAGTAATAACAAGTCGAAATGACCCAACATTCACTCGTAACAACTTAAAAGTGTTATGAAATGACCCAATAAAACGATCAAAAAATGCTTCAAAACGATCTAGGATGGCGTGAAACTATTCTGTTCAAAAGATTAGGGCACATGTACTCTGATTTCTCACTCTAAATTTTTAGCTAATAAACGGAATACGGCCTATCCGTTACTTACACATGATCACAATTTTAGCACTATGAACCACATCATAAAGAAAAGAATTCTCTCAATAGGCTTCACATTAATTCACAGAGAAAATAATTATATTCTCCTTGCAGTTACATGCATGAATATTAACTAGAATTCACGTCTTTCACGGAGTAATTGGTTGTTCCATCTGCCTAAAATATTGCTGTGAAGGAAGAATTAAACGCTTACATGTGCATGACTGCCTAACTGAGAATTTGAGGTTTGAATTCATATTGAAGACTTACGGTGGGTAAAAGGCAGACGGCATCGATCCTTGCGACGTAAAAATGCAGAGTCTTAAGATCGAACTGCTTGTTCCGATCAACGCTGCATGCATGAATTTCAGGTCCTTCAGTCAGAGGTTCTACTCTGTAAGAAACCACAAAATTTGACACAACAATGTAAAATATATACAAGCAACGAATAGCAATCGACTCCACTGTCTTGAAGGAGGAGATTCAGTAATACAGTCCGGCAATACTGAAACCTAGTCGTCTTGCAGGGATCGTTTCAAGGCGTAAAACTGAAGGAATATGATTCTGAAACTTAAATTAGACCACGATGATCCAACATTCAAACACACAAGTACGAAACCGATCCCACTGAGGCGGAATAATTTATTCGTTCAGTGCCAGATCAAATACTAGCACTGACTACATTTGATCACAAATAATTTTACGAGAAAATGGTACTGAGAAATAAAACGCGTGAACCTGGCGGAAGAAAAGAAAAGAAATCAAATACAAGAATTATGCCAAGGCGACTACCCCACTACTGATTGAATTGAAGGACTCAAGTGCCAAATGGATGCTTTTATGCATCCAGAAAGGGCTAAATAGCACATCGAGGAAGTTAAAAGAGATTGGCACTTTTCCAAGCCTTAAGCGCCTAGTTTTTAGAGCAATTCGAAACATGGAAACTTAACTAATGTGACCATATGATTGTATACATTAGTTAACTACATCTGGCGTAAGTTTTGGCTGATGATGAGAATATTCCGGGTTCAGCTTAATATTGCAATTGGGTTTAACTGTATTGCTTGTAAGTGTTCAGCAAGTACTAGGTACCCTGTTGGCGTGCAATTTTCCTCTACCAACAGTAGTAGACCTAGTGTGCAAATGAAACAATCGTTGTTGCAGGTAGTGGACTCTTTTTTCAGATATATTCACACTCTGACTGTCTGATGGCCGGTTCCTGGCACACCTATTGCATTTCTGTCCTGACATACGGATATACCATGTCGGACTTGAAGGTTTTGTACGTATCCACGTAGACCTTAACCCCTTCAGTAGCAAGAAGCCCAAATTGAGCACGTTTTTAGAACATACTAGCTAACACCCTGTTGCAATGCACCAACATTGCATTGGGAATGCGGGAATCAAAAGGAACATGGGAACTTCGGGAACATAAGAGAACTTAGGAACATTAGGAAACATGATGGGAACATTAGGGAACATTAAGGAATGCTAAGGAATGTGATGTGAAGCTTTGGGAACATCATGGGAACTGTGGAGAACGATTTGAGAACATGATGAAAAATTGAAAGAAAGGGATGATTTTGTGACATGATATTGTGACGGGTACCAAGCAGGGTAGTGACATGGTATCATGACGCTATGTACTTAATATAAGAGATTTGATTATATAGACTTGTTCTATGTAGAGTTCATCAATTTTGTTTAAATTTACATGTTTTTCCCTGACATATATAATATTCTTCATTGATTCCAATGGTATAAGATTCGGTCCCATCAGAATTATGATTTTCACGATAAATGACTCAATTGAATTTGCTGTTTCAAAACCATCCTTCAGGGATTAACTTGATTGCCAGGCCGGTTGATGTCTGGAATCTATGTATATACCAGGCTGGTACAGTGATGGGAAATGGTCCAATTTGTATAAGCACACCAGTTGTTGAATGGTGTGAAGGGAGTCAACAAAGTTTCCCTTTGCATTGGTTTTCTGTTGGTGTGTGTTCCACATTGATTTGATAATTGATGCATACAGCAGTTATGGACGCCGTGCAGCTCTCCTTTTCCTTGCACCAGCATGACAGTGTCCTGAACCTTCTACACTAGGTAGAAATCCTCACATAACGTTCAGTAGCTTTTCAGTTGTGAATGCTACCTTCCTCAACAAAATGATGTGGAATATCCCATATCATTTCATTCCCCAATGAAGTGATGTGGGATATTCCACATCACATCAGTGGGTATGGGGCACGTGGCATTAAACAAGAGCAACCAACCATGATTCATGAGTAGTATTCAAAAGCACTCACTCAATCACAATTCAACAGTGATTTGTGATTGTTTATTTGATTCAATAGTCCATTCAGTTATAAAACACTAGTCACTCCATATATAAAGGTGAATGAAATTAAAAGGCAACCTCTTGGAAGGCTACTGAATGTTATGCACTCCATTCCATCACACGCAACATATACGGTCTATCCTCCATAATATGACAATATTATCGTTAGAAGAACTACAAGAGTTTCCTACATTAAAAAAAATTATATCATTTGAGGTTGGATTAAAATGCAATATAAATGATTATAATCAAGGTCATATAATAAGGAGTTGGGTACGTAGGCTTCATGTGTGACAAGTGTGTTGTTTGAGCATTATATGACAACATATTAAGGTTCTTTAGCAATTAACTATCATCGTGCTCATCAAGCACCACCAATAACCTTAGAACCATTCAAGATAGTGAATTACAGTCATCTGACAACAAAGAGAAAGTATATCATCCAATAGCTAAGTTTTGTCCATCCAAAATTCAAAAGAATTTGGAAAAAATCAATGATAATCTCTACTATTTTGAAATCATTTGATCATGCATTGGGCTCTTAATGCCTTATTATAATCTAGTAAATCAGACCTACAACTTTGGGTTTCAACACAGTGAACAACCTGAATAGCATGTTGTTGTTGTTGTTGTTGTTGTATGAATAGGCTTGCCCACTAATCTTGCTAATAAATTTGGAACAATAAATTTGGGACAACATGGCACAATGAGGCTCCATCTCTATATTTACTTGCAACCATGACAAAAACTTCAATCTCCACAATTTGTCTCTCTCTAACAACAAATAAAACCAAAAGTGACAATGTGGTGTTGAAGAGGACAACAAAACTTATAAGGAAATACACTATAGGTCCGATGAAACCCAACATTTGCCACTTGCAATTTTGTTGGAGAACTTTTTCTTGCGAAGGGCATGCAGCTGAAGACCCATTCACACCAAGCCCCTGCCGCACTTGTATCTACCTTTCCAAAATGAACGAGGATTCAAGCATGATATAGGTATCAAAAAAGAACGTCTCACTAAAACACTATCATTTTTTAACTCATTTAATGTGTGCTAAAAATTACACGTTTTCATATTACATGAATTTGATGACAAATTCGTGAGAAAGTAGTAATACTCCATTCAAAGTACTATTGAACAAGAAAAATTGAACAATCATGATATTCCTTTTCATTCCTTTGTTATCAAATCTGAAAGTGTCTTACTTCCGGATTTTATTTGTTACTTGAAGCAAAAAAGAACAATTTGGAATACCAATTTATAACAAATTGGTTTATGAACATGAAATTTAGCTTAAAAATGTTTGAATCATATTTGTGTTTAATTTTGACTTTTAATTTTCTATATTACTATATTTCCTTATCTATGGGAACTTTCAATAATCACATATTTTTCACACAATCTAAAACACACTAAAACAACTATAATTTCGTGACATCTTTGTCTTAAGACCATATGATACACTTAAATACAAACTTCATAACGTGCACGATTATTTGTTTTAATAGAAAACCTTAAACAAATAGTCCCTTCACTTCTATAATAGTATAATGTGACTAGGTGTTGATTATGTTAAATTAGGAAAATTTTCAAATTTAGAATTTGAACTATATAGCCCATGATTGTTGTGTACCAACATCCTGTCTATAACTCATTGTAATTTTCGTAATTTTTCAAAGCTTTTTTTATTTCCTAAAGGACACTTTTATAAAGTCCGGAAAGTCCAGAAAGGGGTACCCATATCACTCTCAAACCCGAGAAGGTAGAACTGAGAAACAAAAAATTACTCAAATTCTTGTCTTTTACTGCTGCAACTATTGTGCAACTGCATTATAGTGCCGCAAGTAGAACCATGCTCTTTTTTGCATCGCGTTTCATTTTGTCATGCGTTAGAATAATTTCTAATTGCTTATTTTATATTTCTTGGTTGACAACATATTCCCTCAAAGTCACCTAACATAATCATGCATGCCACAACATTGGTGTATGTGAATGAGCCATGAAATAAAAAAGCCGTTGCCTAGTCCGTTTTGCACGTTTGATGGAAATGCTCTAACTGTGGTATCAAAGATTCTTGTAACTGGTTACTTCGAGGGTTTTTCTTCTAGCACCACAGTGCCACACTCCAATGTTGTGACAAAGTCACAATGGTTTAAATCTGGAGGGACCACTCTCCATTTCATGCATGAAGCACTGCTACAGTTGTGACAAAGTCACAATGATCTAAATCTGAGACCACTCTCCATTGCATGCATGAAGCACTGCTACAGTGAAGGAAAAATAAAATAAAAATCCTTGGTTATTTCTTGTCATCACACCGCGTTTTCATCGTTCACCGGGTGACGAGACGGGCCATCGTCCCTTTGAAAATTTTCTCTGCCGCTTTGAGAGCGTTCCTGGAATGTAAGTATCACTCTGCCAGCTGGCAGATATGATCATAAACAATAAACAGTGCACCTCCGTCATTGGCCGTTCAATATAAAAACATATCTTATTCATGACAGCTCAGCAGTGATCTCAGAACCACTTTATGACATTTAGAATATTATGCGACCTCCCACATAAATGGTATCTACTTTTCCTACCGATTGTATACAATACTCACAATACCTCTATAATATCCGGCAATATCCTTGACATATGAAGGTAATACCATGATGATATCCGTGGATATCACCTCATGAAGTTGCTACATATTTATATCATGATGAGAATTCTCGCTACATTTCATTTTTCTTTTCATTTTCTTTCTTTGTATGTTTAGCAACCCCATTTTTTTGGGTTAGAAATCCAGCTAATTTTAGCTAGTTTTGGGATCACTAATTTATACAGCGATCCTAAAATTGGCTAAAATTAGTTGGATTTCTACCAAAAATGGGGCTGCTAAACATACAAAGAAAGAAAATGAAAAGAAAAATGAAATGTAGCGAGAATTCTCATCATGACATAAATATGTAGCAAATTCATGAGGTGATATCTGCTGATATCACCATGGTATCACCTTAATATATCAAGGGTATTGCCAGATATTATAGAGATATTGTGAGATTTATTGTATGCAGTGGGTAGCAAAAGTAGATACCATTTAAATGTGGGAGGTCGAATAATGTTCTAAATGTCATAAAGTAGGTCCGAGATGACCCTAAACTACCAAGGTGATAGACAGTGGTAAGGTACCCAAACCGAATGGAGAGGTTGGCAATTCGATTCCCGGTTGTGAAATCGTCTTACTACTTGATTGGAAAACTTGCTGCAGGTTGCAAAAAAATGCAATTTGTGTGTGTCAAAAAAACAAAAATAAAAAAATAAAAAAATAAAAAAATAAAAAATGTCATAAAGTGGTTCTGGGATCACTGCTGATGACAGCCCAAGTTCCCAAACAGATAGCGAAGCCTGGATCGCTGCATGCACAACACTGAGGACCGGCAGGTAAGTCAATGGCGACCCCGCCGCTTTAATTGGCACTTATCAAGCTTGTCCACAGCCTCATGACAGCATCGTCCAGTGGCGACTTTTGAGATGAATCTTCACTTGCTTATTATATTATCATTTAATTCCTGATTCCGTGTTCGGTGCTTCCGGAAGCTGCTCACTTGCCGCATGAATTCATCAGTTTCTATCTCGCTCTGGCACTTTCATTGTCCGTGATCATGCAGAAAAGCTCTGGCTCGAATCAAGTGCTTTGTTAGTAGTATCCGGATCGATCTGTTTGTGTTGTTCATTTGTGTGAGTGAAATTGTTATATCAACGAAGCTCAAAGGCTTCTACAGATTTCTGGGAATTCATTAACGCTTCAAGGATCGACACATAGTCCTTCATTTTAGTGTAGTTTGCAAGTTTGGGTTAATCTTTGTGGAGCTTAAAGTAAATCAGGGTGCGATTGTGTCAATTTCTTGGCCGCGAATGAACCGCCGGCGATGAATTATTCAACGATGGCAAAATCAAGGTCCTTGCTCTTCTCCTTTACTCTCTAATTAGCCTAAGTTCAAATTCCTCCTTTCTTGCAAAACTCTGCTTGGAGGTTAGTACTTAGAATCACCATACGTGACTGTGAACATATAATTGTGTGATTCCTCCTGTCATATATCACATATCAAAAACCTAGAAACGCTCACTTTAGATTCCTGAGGGAATCCCTGTAATGTTGCAAGCTCGGACTGTCATAGAGTGATAAAAACCAGTTTCCAGTATGCGAAACGCAGACAAATTTGCCCGCAATTGTGCCTTTCCGAGATCAAAAATACACCACAAGCATCCCAGGAAAGTTACAATTGTGGGAATTTTTTCCTGCGGGAATGTCTTTATCTCTCCATGTGTGTGAGGTCAAGGGAACATGATGTGGATTGACACACACAATGAGAGGGTTGTTAGAATTAAGTTGTGCTCATGAATATGATAATTAAGTTACTTATGACAAACATCTATGACTCCAAGTTAGTTAGAACTTAGAACACCAAAATAGTAGTATAATTAGTCTATACATATTATGATAAGTACGTGTAGACATAAAGTACTAGGACTATAAATGTGGCTTGATGGGTGAAGGAGAACACAACATCTAATCAACAAGATCTCACTAGCTTCTATAGTTGGGTGACGAGGCACACAATAAACATTATTTACTTACCATTTGTGCACATTGTCTTTCTTTCTTACTATTTCAAGGGTAACCACGTACACTGGAATCAATGATGGATGATCAAATTAAATTGTGCTCACATGATAATAAAGTTACTTATGAGTGAGTTGATAGACCAAGCAGCTATGACTCCAAATTAGTTATAACACCTAAATAGTAGTATATAATTAGTTTGTACATATTGTGATAAGTACATGTAGACATACAGTACTAGGACTATAAATGTGGCTTGATGGGTGAAGGAGAACACAACATCTAATCAACAAGATCTCACTAACAAGATCTCACTAGCTTCTGTAGTTGGATGAGGAGGCACACAATAAACATTATTTACTTATCATTTGTGCACATTGTCTTTCTTTCTTACTATTTCAAGGGTAACGACGTACACTGGAATCAATGATGGATGATATTTTCTGGTTGTTACTGCAGGGATCTGTCGACAACTCTAGTGCTCCTGCTGTGCTGCGTGGTCTGTGCACACTCTAGCGTCACAGGCACCATTCTCAACATGACGCTTCTGCAAGAAAGCCCAGGAGCAGACACAACAGTGTTGACGACGTTGTTTCCGACGTACGTCGTGCAAGTTCTGTGCAGGACAGCAAGTACGATGGTTTCCGACGATCCATGGTGGCTGCAAGTCAATTACTTGTTTACTGCTCCGGGTAGCACCGATGCAACTACCATCACTGGTTGGGTTGCAGATTACGACGTCGATTGCGGTAATATCGGCAATTGTGCAGTAGCTCAGTGTTAGATCGAGCACTAGTAGGAAATGGGCTAGGATGTTGTATAGGGAACCTCCCGTGTATTATCTCGTCTAGAATGTAGCCAGTGGGTACACTTGCCGAGGGGAGGTTCCCGATACTACATGTGTCAATGTTGGTGAGTGGTTTTGGTCACAAGAAAACAGAAATATAAGCATAATATTCAGCTACTGTTCGCTATTTCCACGAAGTGTGGAATGAAAAACGACAGGTTTGCTACTAGTGAAGCATCTCCACTCACTACAAGCAGAGGCGTCGTTTCTCACTCTGGAGGATCCTGTTCTTGTCGCTTTTCACTGTACATGTTTGTCCTATGTGACGAATTAATTGCACTCATCCAAGTCCAACCAAAAATTGGTGAGTGCGAAGTGGCGCCATTTGACTCACAGAGGGAGTGAAAAACGACGACTTCTCCTTGTAGTGACCAACACTCTGAATAACTCTGAAAAATGGGTTGGTTAGCAATTTATTTGGAGGGAGACAGTGAAGAATGTAACCCAATTTAGGGCCCTCGAAACGACTTATGCTAGTGTATCTTTTCTTTTGAATTGTACCAAATAATTGCACAATCCATGTGTGGTGACTTGTGAGTGACTTACTTACTATTTTTAGAGTTTAATTGAGTGATGTCAATATGAAAGTCCTTGGTATGCCGTGGATGTGCTTCAGAGTGAAATTCAGAGTTACTGGTGGAGATTCTTTTCAGTAGAACTGGCAAACGGAAGTTATTAGCACAAGCACATGAATGTTGGCAAGGTGGTAGAGATATATCGACGTGTAGGAAAAAAAAAATTTATCATTTGAATGCCGGTTGTGGATTCATGATTTCCTGTTTGTGGAGATGTGATTAGGGCTTGCTCTGATCTCAATGGATTAAAAAGTGCAGAACCTCAAAGCTACTGTAACAAATCATGCTGATTGAGAAGAGAAAACTGTTAGTGCCATTGTTACTTGGCTTTTCAATTATCTCTCAAACAAATGGTATGACCATTGGGTATGGTATCAAACAAATGGTATGACCAAACGGTATACAGTGTCTGTCATTAAATAATATTTAAATCTAGTCAAACCAGTTATTCATAACTTAGTTTCCCAATGACTACACTTTTCATTCCATTTTGTTTCATGTGTGGTTTGATGTAATGCCCCATTACTGTACATGACAGTCTGCAAATGAATTTATTTATTTATTTAAATTTTTTGGTTAAATTTGTACCTTGCGACCACCATCATAAAGCTTTTTCAATGAATAGTGACTCACAAGTGACCAACACAAAATCCAAAGTAAGTAAATGGTGTTTATCAATAAGTACACTAATTCATGAAGGTTGAGACTTGAGTTGCAATAAAGCTACAAAATAGTGTACCATACACTACTAACATAGAATGAAGTGTGTAGCTTCAATTAAGAAGAGGCATAATGCTTAGCTTTTCCTCCTCTTGCCCTTTGTATCAGAGCAAGAATAATTCTTTCCTAGATTTTAGCAAAGGGCTCAATTCAATTATAATTAAACAAGTGTGCGATTTCATTGCTTCTAGCCAATGCCATGGTTGTTGATTGTCCATTCTTTTTGAGGAGGTTAACGTACCACCCTCACATTGGTAAATTATGTTATGGGGTGCCATGTCCCATAAGAAAAGTAGGAACATTTTACAATGTTGTAATAGTACCCAATTTATTACATGTTTTACTATATGAGTCACATAACTTTAGTTATCATTTTACTACATTAACACATAGTAAATTGATAATTTTATTACACAATAAACATCCCTTGTGTCCTCAAAGACGTGCCTACAATGGAAATATAGAAGCATACAGTCTATAGAATACACACAATTAGTTAATGTGTCGTTTTTCACTTACTATTAATGAAAAAGGAATAAGGAATGAAACTATGCCGGGCACATAGGTTGTGTCAATAATGGTGAGTGGTTTTGGTCACAAAGACAAAAATATAAGTATAATGTTCAACCACTATTCGCGAAATGGGGAATGAAAAAAATTTGGTCTTCTAGTAGTGACAGAGCATGGGCATTAATTTGGTTGGAAGACAAATTTGGAGGACATGACAGTTTTGTTTTGCAAAACTGGCGACATGGAAAAGATAATTAGCACTATATTTAGAACATTTGGTGAATTCTACAGTCAGAGGGCTCAACTAGATTGTTGGCTTGAACGCAATTGATAAGAATTAGGTCACAACTTTCTTATGGATGTCAGAGATGCCTTTAATCTAGAATCAATGAGTGCATTTGAGGTGTTTGGATTCAAGTTGTGAACTTAAAGTCAAGAAAAACCTTCACGCAATTTTGTTGGGCCGGCTCAAAGTTTTGGTGACAAATGTGCCACATAAACCGCCATAGGATAAGAGGCCTAGGTCAGACCCAAGTGTAAAGTCCTTCGGCCCGATTTGCCAAATTTGAGCGATCTTATCACTCATAATTTGTGAAGTTTGGGTCAGGCCAATTATCAGGCCCTAATGTAGCTCGTGGGCCTTCGTTTCCAGGCCCGAGGGAAGGACAAGCATATATTTCTGGTGGCTGGTGTTTACCATGTGTGTACGAAGACTCCGAATCCAGTCCGTTTGGGGGATCCCATCAATCTTGTCAAGATTCTGACCTGGTACTGTACCATCAGAGGGGTTCTTCCGTGTTAGTTTTCTTGGGATTCAAGCCTAGAAAATATAATGGATGAACATTGTGAGAGCATTCCCACCCACAAGTAGGAAATGTGTCATTTTTCACTTACTATAAATGTAAAAGGAATAAAATTGCATTAGATACATGGGTTGTGTCAGTGCTGGTAAGTGGTTTTGGTCATAAGAAGATAGAAATATAAGCATAGTATTTAGTCAATGTTCATTGTTTCTACAAAATGGGGAATGAAAAACAACAAGTTTTCTACTAGTGACCGTTCCACGCCCAAGCTTAAGGATATTAAGGGCTAGCTTAGAAATAAGCGCCCCGCCGTATTGTTTGTTGGAACATGCAACACTCCAAACAGTGAGGGAGGCCACCAATTGTCGAAGCATGCTATGCAGCGTTTAAATTGCTGGTGAATTTTCGCCTAAATCTTACCTGAAATTTGATGTGGCTACCTGTACACTAGAAAAAATTACAAAATAGTGGATGAAATTGCCAAAATCTTCACCAAAAAATACCACAATCGCCACATTATGGATGAAAGTGCCTTATAATAGATAAATTTATTGACGAACATATTAATATGGATGATTCTATCCATGTTCTCCTTACCTGGCTACATTCCAAGGTGCGTGTCAGTCTACCAACAGAAAAACAAAAAATAAACGCTGATGCTATGTAGATGAAGCCCTCGACCACCGTTTCCAGGGTACAATTCCTTGTTGCAATGGTGACATTAATGAAAATATAATTATGGATGTTGGGATGAAATATCGCACTCTGACAAATTTGGACCTATGCATCCACGTTCCTCCAAATATTCTCCAGTGAATGAGGACAGAGAAGGGGTTATTGTTCCCCAAAGGAAAAAACAAAATGTTGGTTGTGACTAGAATTGGACTCTTATCAACTGAAGTCTGAAACTGGTATTGAGTACATGTATTCCATACCTTGGTATCCAAATTCTCTTACACTGATCTTCTTTGGCACGTATCTTCTCATCTCTTGATTTCAAGAACAAAAGCAACGATATACAGCCAAGTATTATAGTTATTATTGATTTTTTAGTTTGTTACTAACTAGAAATCAGTGTCATAGCTAGAGTACTCCCTAGAGTAACCCAAGGTTGCAACTCACATCTATAATGTGTAACAAGGAAAATTACGTCCGACAAACTCTTTCTTCATAATGTCAATGTAACCCAGAACTATAGAGGTGGTAGGCAATCATTGGACAAGAAGAACAAAGTTATTTCCCATAATCCAGGGTTGCTTTAAAGTTATGATGTCTTTTTTTTGTGACCCTTGATTAATCATCATTTGAACAAGTTAAAATTGAACAAGATCCAACCGTTGACATTATGGCTAGTAATGTGCAAGTAGTCCCTGATTATGAAAATAACTAGTCTTGGCACTCCCTTGGCTCAACAAGGTTATTTCTCATACCCAAGGGCCGCTTGCACATTACCTGGTCCATGGTATCCCCAAAATTGAGAAAGTGAGCTTGGAGTGATACTTTAGTACTACCTTTCTACAAGTTAATATTAAGTAACTAATTGTTGAATGAACAATATGAGGTTTTCAAATGCAATATTGATGCAACAAAATCAATTATTAGTATTTCTACATGACAAAATTGATAGTGTTACATATTTTGTTGTCACAACATTAACCAACCATGCATTGGTATGCCATTGCACATCAAAGCAATTGAATTAGCACTGTTTTGTCACAAGAGTCTCATATGGTTTTTTTGTGTTGATTCCCCAGTGCATGTAACTTTCCCCTCTGAGCTTCAGAACTCAACACATGTTAAAACTTTTCTTCTACAACTACGTGACTAAGCTTAAACAAGTGATTTTGTACACATGTCAAAACTCAAAATCACATGAAAATGTGACACTCACGGGGGAAGAACCAAAGGAGCTCCTTGTGTGCAAGACTCTCACCAAAACAATTGACTACTTCTTGCAAATTGAAATTTGTGGGATTCTGCCACCGCCCTTCAAGGAAATAGGAGCCACATTCTTGGTTGAAAGCTTGTCACAAAAGCTCAAGCAAACACTCTCCTACATGCTACCTCCGATAATCCATGCTCAGAATCGCAAGACTCTCACGAAAACAATTGACTTCTTCTCGCAAATTGAAATTGTGGGATTCCGCCATTGCCCTTCAAGGAGATAGGAGCCACATTCTTGGTCGAAAGCTTGTCACAAAAACTCAGGCAAACACTCTCCTACATGCTACCTCCCATAATCCATGTTCAAAATTGCAAGACTCTCACCAAAACAATTGACTTCTTCTCGCGAATTGAAATTGTGAAATTCTGCCACTGCCCTTCAAGGAGATAGGAGCCACATTCTTGATCGAAAAAGCTTGGACAAACACTCACACTCTGACACCCCGTAGTACCGTGCAGGCAGCCATAAATTGTTGCTACAGGGACACATGTAGTATCGAGAACCTCACCTCGGCAAATGTACCCTGGCTACATTCTACATGGATAATACACAGGAGGTTCCCAATACAACATTCTAGCCGTTGCTACGGCCGGACCCAGTCGGTGTAGAAGTAGAAAGGCTGGAGAGGACCTTTGGTAGCCCAAAAGAAGCCGCGTTCATTCACCTTCCACACGCACTGCCCGGCCACCTGACAGTCCAGGCGGTCCACGTAACTCTTCCCCTTCCACACGGCCACCACTTTGCTGAAGCCCGCCCAGTCGAAGCGGCAGTAGAAGAACGTGGTGCCGAACACGTTCTGGCCGAAGTGGAAGTAGAAGTCGCCGTGCTGCTCCAAGTACACGTCGCCCAGGTCGTCGTCGCCGGACTGGCAGTGCACCAGCACCTGTGACGTCGTCTCGTTGATGATGTCCACGCTGCCCTCCGCCGCCTTGCTCACTCCCACCATCACCACCACCATCACCGCCACTCTGCGCCATAGCCACGCTGCCTTGCCCAACTTCATTGATCAATCAATCCCGCTTCTAACCCTTTAATTAGTTTCCTCTGCAGCCTGCATGTTACTCCTGAAGGTCCTATATATGCTTTAGTCGACACATCATGTTACGGTGCATATACCGTCTGGTACAAGTTGCTTACAAACTTCTTGACTCCTCCCTCATAAAAACAGCTCAGTCCCTTCCCTAAATTGTAATGTGCTTGATATGGCACCCATGGACAGGCAAATTGAATGGGACATAATTCCTACTCTAGTCCTCTCCTCATAGGAATTCTTTTTTAATCATATTTGCAATCTTCATAATCAATGCGGCCACTTGATATAGGATCTACCTACTTTCAATGCTTACGAAAAAAATTGTAAGCATGTTGTACCCGACTGTATAGTTGGACTCTATCACTTTCAAAGCAAAGTTTGCACGCATGAGCCCTAGAAGTCGAAGATTTATTGTATAGAAAGTGACTCTGAATCATGAACTCTGCTATAACGTGTTAGTAGGAAATTATAGTTACCACTTGATTCAAAGGAAATTTTGCACTCAGTAGCTTGCAATGGCTCTGCTTGGTCCAACAAGAGAATGTACAACATATTCCATACCCAGTTGACAAGAGCTTCATCGGTACTAGTTGATTGGACAGGTGGAGTCCCAACACTACAAGGAGAAGGCGTCGCTTTTCATTCCCTATGTGAGTCAAACGGGTGTCACTTTGCACTGACGATTTTTTTCGTTGGACTTGGTGAGTGCGATTCGTCACGTAGGACAAGCGTGTACATCGAAAAGCAACAATGAACAAGATCCTCCACTCCTCCAGAGTGAGATCGAAACAACGCCTCTGTTTGTAAATAATGCAAGATGATGAGCAGAGTGCATGAAGGAAAGGCAGAGCGCTTGAATATTATGATGCTAGAAGTTGTAGAGATTTGGTGTACAGTTTGAATGTGCTATAGTATGGTGTATTTTTTAGTAGTCTACCACTCTCAATGGAAATTTTAGAAGTTATAGATTTAGTGTATGTACAAAAAGTGGTTTTTCATGAACTCTACTATAGTATAGTGTGTTGATAGTTTACCACTTTCAAAGGAAATTTTGCACTCACACTAGAAGTTGTAGGTTTAGTTTCTAGAAAGTGACTTTTCATGGACTCCACTATAATGTGTAGCAGATGACCCCCTCGGAGCTAATGAGATTGAAGGAATTCGTGTCCGAGCAAACCAAGTTGCAAAATATACATGAGATGAACTTTTATACTATCGATTTGTTTAACTCTAGATATGATCCTGGCAGGTATGGTAAATATTCTTTGATTGATTCAAAAAGGAACTAATTAAAGATGGAAAGAACGATAATTAGCCTGTCAGAGTGCCAAGTGCATGCTGTCTGTAGCTTGTGAAGACTAGTAGGAAATGTGTTGTTTTTCACTCTCTATAAATGAAAAAGGAATGTAATCGCGCCATGCACATGGATTGTGACAATGAGTGGTTTTGGTCACAAGAAGACAGAAATATAAGCATAATATTCAATCAGTGTTCATTGTTTTCACAAAATGAGGAATGAAAAACGGACAACTCTTCTACTAGTGGAATGTAAGTCCTCCAAATGTTTCTTTGTTGATTGCCATCTACTACACAGAAGGCTGAGCTCTTACAACTGCTATGGAATGGTTTGTAAGCAAGGACAGTGAATCAGTAGGCTCTCTCAGTTGGGTTATCTTGTACTGGTATTGCTGTACCCAAGGTCTTTTAGTTTGGTAGGTAACGTGCAGGTGGCAGAATTTTCATTACTTGTATGATCTTTTTTTTCCTATTTTTTGTGGCAGTCTCAGCTATGACATGATTGATGTATATGAAATCTTGGGAAGGCCCCGCATCCGTGGATAAGGTATGTACACCTTTAAATGAGCAATGCTTTCATTCATGTTGGTAATTGAAAGACAATTTTTGTTCACTTTAACTTATACTCCGTATATTTCTGGGATATTGTATGATTAAATTTGTTGGGTCCACATAATTTGTTGGGGTAGAGTGTTGTAGTATTGTGCAATTCGTTGATTGAATTCTCTTGACATCCTTTGTGTTTATGTAATGACAAGGCTCTGTCAGTAACATCACTTACGGTATTAACTTGAACCTTTAACCCTTTAACCCCTAAATGACGGAGGGGGTAAGGGCAAAACATAAATGTGTTATAAAAAATTACTTCTTCAACTTTGATGAAGTTTGGTCCAAAAGAGAAAATGAGGAGCTTGATGTTTAGTAATTTTCCATACGGTCAAATATCAAAAAATAGCTTTTTATTATCTCATAATGAATTTGAAGCATTTAACTTCAAATATTTATAAGAATCACAAATTTTATTTTTAGAGTTTGAAATTTTGTGTGATTTGTTAAAACTAGACATTCTATTCTAAAATCAAAAATTGCAAATTTTTCAACGGAGAGAACATAATTACTTTCCCAAAATAGTAAGTTTTTTAACACTAGACAATGTAGAAGTGTTTTTCTTTGAAAATCTCTCCCGGGTGGAGTTTAACTCGGATTGACATGATTCAAATTGGGTTGGAAAGTAGACTTGATTACCTATTTAAAAATATTTTTTATTTTCTATAAAAATGTTTTTTCTATTTCGGGCAGCCCATAAAAAAAGGGAAGAGACCATAAAATGGTTGATCCGTCACTTAGGGGTTAAGGTCCCGATTCAACACTGTTTTCAAAGATTCATTATAAAATGGTTGATGAAAAACGAAAATGGAGTTGATGTACAAAGCAAAGTTGTAAATGTCAATGTGAAGATAACATCTATATGGTTCGATTCATCATATTTATTATTAACATTTTAAAATTAATTTTGTAAGGTTTTCTCTTGAAATTCAATTAAAAATCCAAAATAAATACAAAAAAATCAAAAAATATTGTAATGAAATTGGAATAACATGCACTACAAGATGCTATGGTTTCCATTATTTGATTCTACATATTATGAAAAATCATGTTTAAGGTCTCACTTTTTGAACTAAGATTGAAACTTGACATAAACCACTTTTATAATTTTTCAAAAATTCATATTATCTTATTTTGAAGATCCATACCGTACAAATGGTAGTCAACTAGGACGAGAATCAAGAAAATTTTGAACGGATGAAAAACAGCACTGTGTGTGGTGAAGGGACGCATTAGATTTCATCCATCGTCCAGGATATGAACGCCAGTGCGTATAAGGGTTAACCCCTAAACGACAGAGAGGTAAAGGAAAAACCTAAATGTGTTATAAAATGTTACTTCTATAGCTTTGATGAATTTTGGTCCAAAAGAGAAAATGAGAAGCATGATATTTAGTAATTATTTGTACAGTCAATCTTTCAAAAAATGTTTTAAACACTCATTTGATGAATTTAGAAGCATAAACAATTAATATTCACCAAAATTATAATTTTTATTTATAGAATTTGAAATCTGGTATGATTGATTAAAACTAAATATCCTATTCTAAAATTTGAAAAAGAAAAAATTTCAAAAGAGAGAACATCACTACTTCCCCAAAATAGAAAGTTATATAAGACTCTCGATAAGACTAGGACATTGTTGAGGTGTTTGTCTTTGAAAAATTCCTTAATGAACTTCAATATTGCAAATGAAATGCACCAAACAACACTAGAATATGATCTCTACCCCCAACTAGGGCTTCGCTGCTCTTCGCATTACCAGTGACGATTGATATCTTATGATACATTGGTACATACATAAGAAGAAAATGGTATATATGATATTATATAATACATATAATAGTGATATGCATATGTTTTTGTATATTTTTGTATAGAAGGCATGAGTTGTTGGAGTTTTTGATTTATATCATGTGGTAACAAAAAAAATTGAGGTTTTTTGGAATCATATATTATGGCGTGGTAATGTATATTATTTGGTTGTATGAGAGCAAGTATCCAATGGTTTCCATTTATGAACAAATGTTGAAAACATTTTGTTATATATTTTGATCTTCTATGTAATGTGACATATAAATGTTTTTCATAATTTTAGTGCTTTAATTGATTTTCATACATTATTTGCATTCCTGCTCCCATGTGTTCATCAATATAGCCATTCTGATGAATTGAGTAGTATGAGCTTGTGATGTTGTGTTATTTCAAATCTACTAATCTAATAGTTGTTGGATAATGTGATATGTTCAGATATTGGTGGTTCAATATTTGTAGATATTTGTCAACAATGAATGGACAACACATACACAAGTTGTGCGGTTTTTTTTACTGTACCGTCCGTTCTCTCATTAAGGATTAAATTTTTTTGGATTCTTGGTATTGAACGCCCAGCAAAACTTTCTTCTACGTTAGCCCATTCAAAACCTGTATCCCGTTCTTTCGGAACCAAATCGCAAGAATCCCCCGCATCTGCCTGGCCCTTCAATCTTTGAGTTACTGCCCGAATTCAAGTGCAACCTCAAGGTTGTGTTGATACATTACAAGCTAATACTATGAAAATACTGCTCTGCAGATATTTTGAAAAAATGAATAATAATGAAATTTCGCAATGTACCCATAGTAGCAATACCTACGGAAGTCTCGTGGTACAAGTGCGGTTCTTTTTTGATCAATTTCAAATATCTCGTCCTCCAAGATACTAAGCCTGGCTTTGTAACATTTGGACAGCAAGCACATCTGCAGAAAATCGGCATGTATGGCAGTCAAGTATTCATTGGAAGGCTGACGTTTGCGGATAGCAGACTGCAGAGGAAGAATAGTGTGCATGGGCTCATGCAAATGCATAGCTTGTTCCTTCACCCTCCGGCAAATACTGTCGACTGCAACATCACAATCAGATGACACTCTTGTTATCAAAGCACAAGCAAATCAATAGATTGCAATGACACATTTGTGAGCAAGCTTTCTTATCATTCTGTCTTCCCAAAATGGAACCCTAAAACAATGAATTGCAATTTAAACATACATTTATCAGGTGCTAGTTGAATCTGCTCTGCAGAAACTGACTCGAGAAACCGGTGCCAAAATACACAAACTCGTCCTCCACAAAACATAATCCTAGAAGCAAGTCAATTTTTCCTAATCCAACACGGCAATCAAAACACGATTGCCAGAACACTTCAATCGAGGCAGAATATCCATATCAGAACGCTCGAACTCCAAACAAAACTAACCACAAAATTAGGTTATTTAACACCAGAAAAAAGCGAACGCTTTCAAAATCGATCTACTCCATGGAGTACCATGGAGGGCCCAACAACATCCTATAATGTATGCTATAATTCTGTTGATGCTCCTCTAATGTGTGAGTGCGTGCACCGTGGCCACTGCTTCTACGAAACAGGAATTCGAAATCTGGGTACAAAACAAGAATTTGAGAAACACGAGTACAAACCTCCTCAGTACCCAAATTCTTGTGCCATGGCGTCTACTCGTCAGCAAGGGATTTGCGCGGTCGATTTATACGGAGCTCCGCACATTCTCGTCACAAACCATTGTCGCAAGCCGAAAAGCCAAAAAGCCGAAACGCCGAGCGCCGAAACGGGCACACCTTCTTTGGCTTCAGTGCGGACAGACTGCGAATGTGAACAGGCTGCGAACTGATAGAACTGTCCTGGAGATAGCTAGAACGGTCATGGAGATGAGACAAAATAGAATCAGTCATGGTGACGAAATGGAATTGTCGTGGCGACAAACCTACCATCCAATGCATGCTAAAATTTCATTTTCTGACCCCTAGTAGTCATTGTTGTGTGGACTGCGATGAGAAAATGGTCGATAATTCATTTAGAGGTTAACCCCCCAAGGGTCCATTTTTTAGATGATGTACAAACTAGGGCTTCGCTGCTCTTCGCATTACTAGTGACGATTGATATCTTATGATGCATTGGTACATATATAGGAAGAAATTGGTATATATGCTTTTACATAATACATATAATAGTGGTATGTATATGTTTGGGTAATGAATATATATAATTTTATTATATGTAGATAAGTATACTTTTTATTCAAAGATGGTTTATATATATCTGTGTTTATATATTTGTATTTTCAGATGTCCGGGAATAGTAACAACCCTTCTCTCAAATACGTAACGATTCCCGGCTAGTAGCATATGTTAGTGACCAAAATTCATGCAACAGGAACTGTAGCATGTCGAAAAGGTTAATATCACTACGCATATCAAAGGAGGCCATTCTCTCTGCAATAAACTAGGTGATTAAGACCTGATCACAAAATTGGAGAATTTTGCTTGTGCCATTAACATGTGACTGCTCAATGATTTTGGACAAATGAACTATCTCCTGTTCCACTTGCATGTGCTCTGACATGCAGAGAAAACGCAAAGAACGACCGTAACAACGGCGTTGATGGTGAAGTCAAAAAGGTTAAGGTGATCACTACGCACATCAAAGGTGTCCATTTTCTCTTCAATAGAACTACTAGGTGTAATTGTAAAATCTTTGGTTCGTGGGATTGATTTTGAAAAGGTTAAGCCCCGTGAAAACCGAAGTCTCAACATCTCGACCCTAACGAGCTGGCTCGTCCTTCCAAGACCTCCAATTATCTCGACATTCGCGCAATCTCCAAGCCCACCAAATCGTTATTGCGTCGCGTAAATGCTATGCAACAAAGAACCAGCAATTCCTCTAACCCTAGTAATGGCCACGTGGATTTCTGTACCGATTCGCCCAATCGTGCTGGGCCATTTCACCACCAATTCTCATTTGAGCAAACTAAAATGGCACGAATTGCAATAGCAAGCTCCTGAAGGATTGTGATTGTGACCTTAATGAACCAAAGCAGGGAACCTACAAGCGAAACAACAATTGCCATCAGAGTGAGGAACCGGAAATCAAAGACAGCCTGCACAAAAAGTGAGTCATCTCATCAGAATACGAAACCCTAGCTTGGAGCTTCATGCTGCCATAGACGACGCAAAGAGAAACAGCAGATATCTTAGCCATCTTTATGATCAAAACCTCACGCTTGATCTGCAACAACCAATTTTTTTTAACAAGTCAATGAAAAAAAACGCCACAAACAAACCCTCTCCAAACAACAGGACACTTGCCTCATGGGACACAGTATTTTATTTGCACCATTAATAAATCCTGATTATCATGATAATCAGGATTGTACATTCATTATTAGTGGAAGATTAACTAATTCAAGAGCTCGTTTCTGAGACCCTTACATTCCCTTCAACGCCACTGCTGACAATCCACAAGCTGTCCGAAGTTGTAGCAATTGAATACACCCCTTGAAAGCATTTATGTCAACACAATTCAGTTCAGAGAAGTTCAGCTAGCAACTATCAATGCATATGAACACAAAAACTCGGCTAAAGATAACTCTAGAAGTAAATTAGCGATTTGATTCCAAATGAATGCATGGGGACGAGGACATTGAAACAAATTGAAACAAATGAATAAAGAACATACCTTCGAGCAGGACAAGCAATCAGTGCAGCTCGCAAAGCACTTGAGAGAGGAGCCCCATCCATGAACGCAGACCAAGGAGAAGGTTGAGCAGGGGAAGCAGGCATACTTGTCAGCGGCTGTCCGGTTGATGTCAAGAAAATATGTGTCGAATTGTTTGAGCCGAAAAGTAAAGCATCTCCAGACTGCTACTCGGATCGTGAACAAAACCATCAGAAATCTGCGTACAAAAAATAACTATAATCCTCAGAATCAATAAACCAAAAAAATGGCAATGGTAACAGATCCAGCTCACAATTCAAAGCCACTCTTAAACCCTAATTTTGCTTCGAGTACTTGCCAAGCTTTCATGGTGTGCTGAAACTCGTCCAGCCATTGATTGGCCGCATTGCGAATGGAGGGGTCGGGGTGATGGTACAGGGCCTGCACAGCCTCCAGCAGCGTTGTGCGCGTTGGCCCTCCGCCTTGCTGCGCCTCCATGGCACAGATTAATCACACCAAAAAATTGCACGATTCCGCTAATCCATCAAATGCAGAAGAATGCCTGGATCACGCTCAAACGCCCGACGCTCAAACGCCGAAACACTCAAACGCCGAAACACACTCAAACGCCGAAACACTCAAACGCTGAAACGCCCGACTGCGATGAACCCGGAACAGTTACCTCAACTACGATGAACGAGCCAGGGCACTTTGGAACGGTCCTCCAAACAGTCTGAAACAGTCTTGATAACGAAGCGGAATTGTCATGACGACGAACCTACCATCCAATGCATGCTAAACCAGCTCCGACTTTTGTCGTCACTGGAATTTCATCCACATTTTCTAATTTAACATGCATTTTTTGCAATGTGGATTTTTTTTTATAGATTTTATGAGAAGTTAGCTTCATATATATGTGATCAGATTAGAAAAGGGATGATTTGTGAAAATTTCATGCCACATTTCATATTTCACTGATTCACCAAAATTTTCTGAAATCTTAATTCAAAATATTTCAAAAGCACTCTTGAAAAAGTCAACTCATAAGATTAGGTAGCCAAAAAATCTCCAAAAATCACTGCACTTAGAGTATTACATTTCAACCCAACACAAGAAATTTCATCCATAGATTGTCAATATCATATTCTTAATTGAATTACAAAAGAGTTTTGAATTTTAAGTTTCAAAATTTATACAAAAATATTGGTGATAGAAATCCGTATAGATAGAATTTTAAATTCATAGTGTACAACTTTTATTCATCCATCCAAGTTCAAAATATCTCTCTTAGTTGGATTTTATGTTGAATCTTTGTAATTCTCCAAATCTGAAGAGGGCTGTTAGTGAACATTTAGGGGTTAAAAGACATGCAATTTTTCTCATTAAAATATGTTCCTAAGATCATTTTTGGTTAAGTTTTTTCTCAATTTTAATGACAAGGTGAATCTAAAATTAGAACTTAAAAGACCAAAAAAAACAAAGATTCATTTTGAAAAAAAGAAATAAAATGATTGGACATAACCTCATGAAACTATGCATGGTCAAAGTTTATTTGACTTCAAATTCTAAATTTTTTTTATGTGTATATCTCACTAAACCGCTAATTGCCTAACCAAGCTTTTTTCACCTAACCAACATAATTCTTCCTTAAGAGGCCATCTCATTAGCGCCAAATTTCTCAAAAAGTATTGCCAATGTTTTCTTTGTTATTTAACCCCTAATGTCCCATGAGACCACAACGTAGTTTTTGGTGTACTTGAGAAGGCTGCCGCTTGTCCAATTTCAACATTTTCTAATATGTAAGTTTTTTTGGGATAGTTCTATGTTTAACCCCTTAACGTACCAACTCGGGGGGTTCACTGGCCAAAATTTTAGAAACAACGTGCGATAAAAAATAGGGTCCAATATATTCATTGTAAATAAATTTTGTAAAAAATGTACATGTAAAATAGGGGATTTTAAAAAAGTGAAACATGTTTACATGTAAAATACCATCACATATATTATTCTCAGGCTTTTTATATGTAAAATACCATCACCTAATAATATTTTTTGCTAAATTTATTTGCTAAAATAACCCCCCAAATAAATAGGTCATTATCGCACGTGTATACAAAATATACAAGGGAGTGACCTCCCCGAGCGTACCAATCCTTTGAACGCAAGTAGATGTTAGCCTGAAAAATAGATTTTAGCATGACTCAAATGTACAATAAGTGTACATGAAAGGACCATTGCATACATGAAATCTACCCAACAAATTTGACATATTTGCATTTGGAGGCCTCTCCAATATTATGGACCTCTCCCCATCACAAGAGATTTACTCTCATTGGTAGAGAACTTAATAGGCTTACAAAGGTGACTTGGATGAAAGTCATCCCACATTGCATGAAAAAGTTACAGGACTTTGAATCCGTTCGTGATCCAGTTTCTGGACGCTGTGACGTTTAGGGGTTAATCTTTCCAAATGATCATTCCTAAACTAATCAATTAATTATCTTTCCAATCAGGCATCTTTTCACTAAAATCAAAATGCATAGAGATAGCAAAATCCCATTAACATATGGAAAAATATTTTTCATAAAAAAAATAAAATCGGAGGGTGTTCCTAATAATGTTAAGCACCCAACTGTGCAAAAAAATAAATTAAATGGAGTCCCGAGACTCATGGTTGCATTTTCTACTAAACTCAAAAAGCATAGAGATAGCAAAATCCCAATAACATATTGATGAGACTAATCAGACATCTTTCCAAATGATCGTTTGGCCCCTCTCGAGGCATTGTCTTTGTTTACAATCATTTTTAGTGCACATATAAACTTCTCAACTAGTGACTAGGGCGTTTTCATGCTAGGATGTCAAATTTGTCAAAAACAAAAATATATAGTATGTAAAACATTTGCCATCATTGGACTATTAGCACTATATAATAATTACGGAAAATGTTATAATATGTTTTAAATAAAATATTTTTAGAATGTTTGGATTCTTTTCAAAAGATTGTATGTTATTTTAGAATATTTTTGAAATTTCCCTTGATTTTCATTATGTTATGTTACAGACATCCACTACTCCCAAAAAATTTAAATTTTTCTTTTTACAAATAAACCAAATCAAATTTCTTAGTGCATTTGTAATATTTTCTCACATGTTTTCACACCTCTATCTAATACAAGGGCCAATTCATAAATGAAATTATTTTCAAAATTTATGTTACTTTGGATAGTAATATTTAACAACATTTCAAATTATATTTTCAAGAGAGTTAAATAACTTCATTATTTTGGAGAAAAATAAAAGATGTTAGCATTCAAGCATAAAGCGCACATTTCATTAAAATTGAAATACCAGATTGGAAATGATGGGGAGTGCTTTGGTGCTTCCCTTCTCAATAGAAATAGGTCCGCCAATTTTTCTTTAGACCTCTAAATTGGGGACTTGTCTCTGTTGAAAAGGGCAGCACTTTCCATCACTTTTCCAGTCTGGTAGTCCAGTTGTAATGAAATTTTTGTTATAAGTTTTCAATCTCAGGCAGGGAAAAATTAGGGAAAAAATAAAAACTTTTAAATCTTGCAATTTACTCTTAAGATAGTTTTCAAAACTACATAAGTGTATGTCATAATGGTACTCTTTAAGATTCATTGGTTGGTTCATCAAAATATATAATTTTCAAAAAATTTCATTTCACTTATTTTTAAGTTTCGCATTTTAGGTGATTCTAAGTGTTTAGTGACACCAAGGTCCTTTAGGGATTAAACAATGTTAAAAAGAACTTTTCGAAACCCCCATAATTTTAATAGTATTGATTGGTGGAATTCAACACTCCCCCATCTTCAGACATATTGTAAAGCGCCGCTAAGATTACCAATGGAGAATATTCTTCCTTTTACATAAAAGGTTTCAATACAGAAGATTCTAGAGTACTGTGAGGCTTGTAGCATCCTTTCCATTGCTGACTATGGATCGACAACCCTTTATTTTGAGGGCTTTTTAGTGCCAAACTGCACTAATAAAAAAATAATCTAACTACAAAACCATTAAAAACTCAATATTAGATCACCAAAATATATTCATTTAAAAAATAAAATACTGGATGCAATCACCATATTTGAATGAAAATAACATTAAAATGTAGATGAAAAATATTTTGTATCCAAAATATGGATGAATGTAGAAATACGTGGTTCTACCATATTATTTTTTGTCATCAGTTTAGCTTTCTCTGAAAAATGAAAAAAAAAAAGGTTGCCGTGGATCACTTGTCAACTTCATGCACACAAAGTGAATATTTTTATCATGAGCGGGTCGAACAAACACTTTATTCACGCCGGCTTTGAAAGGGGACCGTAGTTTCTATATATTTGAATATTTTTATGAATGAAATATCCAGTCCCTTGGAATATAGGCCTATGTTAATTCCAAAAATTAAGAGCCACAGTGCTTAGGAAAGTGTCAGATCTGAAATTTGAAGCTGGGATGCCTGTTCTAGTGATAAAAAATGAGTACACGATCAGCTTAGAACTGAATATTAGGAGCTTGCAATTGCACCGAGCTAACTTAGATTGCAACTGAAATTCATAAGTTACATCAATCGTGTTGATTTCCTCCATAACCTTCATTTCTAGTCCCGGATTCATTTTAATACATTTGCTTAAATTCCCCTTCAATCAGTTCAATTTTGTAACTTCAACTTTCAAAGTGCTTCCGGCATCTCCCCCCCAGTCCCCAGGGCTACAGATAAGCAGGGAGCTTTGGAAAAAGAAAGCCAAAGCGCCACCGAATAGTCAGCATCTCTAAACCTGAACCTCAGCTTTAGAAAAAAAAATCGAAAAAGTGGCGAAACGGATGCCGTGAGTTTCCCTGCAGAAGAATTGCTGCAGGAACATCTGCAACTTACCGATACCGGTGATGTGGATATTCTCAGGACATTTGCAGTTTTTTTTCTTTAATCTCTTGAAACAAATGGTATACGGCTCAAATATATCATATGATAAGTTAGCGGGGTCCATTCAAGCCAATACGAACCAAAGGTCCCTCCTTTTTCGAGTGCTTTGGAGTGTCCTTTGGAGAGTACACTAAATAGGTAGTTTAGTGTTAGATACACTAATTTACATAAACATGTTGTAAGTTTTTACTGTTGACCAATTTTTTTACCCTCTACATTGGTCAAGATGGGGATCTTTCAATAGTATTGGAATCAATGTCTTTGGTAATTTGTTTTGTCGAGAGTAAAAATCTTTAATATTTTCAAATCTTATAATTATCTAACACTAATCTACCTATTTAGTGTAGCTAGAGACAAGGAAGTCATGATTTTCATTCAAAGAACAATTTTGTAGTGTATTTTTTTCAATTTTCATTCACATGATCACCAATATTTTATACCAAAAAAGTGTTATTTATCATTTAGAAAAGTCCTTGGTGAGTCATTAAAACCACTACTGACGGAGCTATTCTAATGCTTTTGATTGCTAATTGTTTACAATATTGCTTTCATCTTGTATTATTTGTTCGCTCTGACCATAGGGAAGAGGCATTGCGGAGACACTCATTTTTTTGGATAAATTCCACTGTAGCAAATATATTCCGTCCATGATTCCATTGAAATGCATTCTCATCCTTCACCTCTTCTATTCCAGTCAGAGCTCCTTGTAGCGTAGCTGTTTGTTTTGTATACTTGTTGAAAACATTCACATGTCGCTTTCCTCTCTAATTACAATTTAACCCTTAGACGCGCTGGCGTCCATATTCTGGACGATGGATGAAATCTGATGCGTCCCTTCACCACACACAGTGTTTTTTTTCATCCATTCAAAATTTTCTTGATTCTTGTGCTAGTTGACTACCAATTGTACGATATGGATCTTCAAAATAAGATAATATGAATTTTTGAAAAATTATAAAAGTGGTTTATGTCAAGTTTCAAACTTAGTTTAAAAAGTGGGACCTTAAACATGATTTTTCATAATATGTAGAATCAAATAATGGAAACCATAGCATCTTGTAGTGCATGTTATTCCAATTTCATTACAATATTTTTTTATTTTTTTGTATTTATTTTGGATTTTTAATTGAATTTCAAGAGAAAACCTTGCAAAATTAATTAAAAAACATTAATAATAAATATAATAAGTCCAGCCGTACAGATGATATCTTCACATTGACATTTACAACTTTGTTTTGTACATCAACTCCATTTTCGTTTTTCATTGATCAACCATTTTATAATGAATCTTTGAAAACAGTGTTGAATCGGGACTTTAAAGGGTTAACCCTTGAACGCGCCTGCGTCCAGTATATGGACGACGAACAGATTGCAACCTTTCCTAACACTACTTCCTGTACAGTTTTTCATCCATCCAAATTTCTCTTGGTTCTTGTGCTAGTTGACTATTATTTGTACGATATGGATCTTCAAAATAACATATTGTGATTTTTTTTAAAACAACAGAATTAGTTTATGTCAAGTTTCATTCCTAGTTCAAAAAGTGAGACCTTAAACATGATTTTTCAAAATAAGTAGAATCAAATAATGGAAACCATACCATCTTGTAATGCACGTTATTTCAATTTCCTTACCATTTTCTTTTACAAAAATGTGTTAATTTTGGATTTTAAAATGAATTTCAAGAGAAAACCTTGCAAAATTCATGAATAAATATTAATAAATAATTTGATGAATCCAACCGTACAGATGCAATCTTCACATTGACATTTACATCTTTGCTTTGTATATCAACTCCATTTTTGTTTTTCATCAAACATTTTATAATGAATCTTTGAAAACAATATTGAATCGGGACGTTAAAGGGTTAAATCAAATATCACATTGAAAATGCCCTGAAAAAGCACTGAAAAAGCACTGCTGACAATTTAGGTGACAACTTAGGTGGTTGGTATTAGAGTTATTTGTAAAGTACCTCAAAACCCTTCTTTTTGACCTGTAATTTGGAAAGGAGAGGATCAGCATGATCTCACTGTAGACCCAGAATAGAACACTGGATAGATTGAAATTTTTATTCATAAAAATTTGGAGGGAGGGAGAAGAATTGGGTAGTTGGGTGGGACCGTGAGGAGGAGTGGTGTCAGAATGCTCTGGTACCAGCTTTGGTCCATGAAAAATACAGGACAAAGGACCGGATGCCTTTACAAATAACTCTATTAGCTTGAATGGACCTAGCGCAAGTTGTCAACAACAAGCGGAACTATTGAACGGCAATTACCTGAAAGCCCTTACAAAGTTGCTTCAATATCCTAGTCGCCAGTCCCAATGAAGCTAGTCTACAAATTCATGGAATGCATAAATTATAGGCAAAGGAAAAACGAGGAATTATACAATGAATAAGTCCACTGATTCCTGTGGCCCACCGGAAGTATGGGTCGACATGTACCTTCTAAAGTATTCAGATATAGACACCGTCTACTCAGCCTAGTTTGATCGATATATCAGTGCTTGAAACTGAGTTTTGGGTGGTACATCTATCGATCTTCACATGATAATTTTCTTATACTGATTTCTACCTTTGTGCTCTCATCACGTTTCGATTACAAGTCAGAGCCTGGCAGCAATTCACAGTAGACAGTACGTACTCGCCGTAGTACGTCGGTGCGGCGGCTCTTTAATCGATACTAGCTAGTGAGTATGCCGAACACCGACACTTTAATTTAAGCACTAGTTAGATCATCGACCGACTTAGATTATTTGATTGATTCTTGTAATATCCTCAAACCGAAGTCAACAAGAAACTGCATTCATTGCATCACTGAGAATGCTAAACAGTTGAAGAAGTTGACAGAAATGACAGATAGTTGAAGAAATAATTGACAGAAGTTTAAGTTCATTGCATGAATGACAGTCAAGGCCATATTCGTTAAATCGAGACAGTCTGTAGTCTCAAATTCTCTTTGACTTTGCATTCAGATGATAAGTAGTGTTTGATGTTGAATTTTTTTATGAATTGAGACTTCAAAATGTTAATATACTCACAAACCTTTGATTTTATAAAGGTTGATATGTTCATAAAATTTTCAAAATGTCCATTTTGTCTCAGTTTAACAAATATGGTCAGGCAGTTTTAGAAGTTGAAACTATCGTGAGTTTAGGGTTCTTTTCAAGATTGCTGATTTGGCTGACTGAGGGGTTTTACGAGGTCGGAGGCTGGAGCGTATTTAGTTACCGCCATGGACTTGAAAAGGCTTACTTCAGGTTTCCAGATTTTGACAAGGGAGGACCAAGATTAATCAAGTAGACCAGATTATGCAATAAATTGGAATTAGTATGGCTGGTGGAATTCAATACATGTGGACCGAGCAAAAGCTTGTGAAATTCTTCAAAGCTGGAGCAGTGCAAAAGAAATTCTGTGATGCTGGAGTTTTTCTGGTGTTGATGGTTACGTTTCTTGTTGCACTCGCCTCGGCAGCTTCGGACCCGGTTGAGAGTAAGTCATGACAAACCACAAGCTAAGCCTTTATTAATTACTAACTAGCTTTAAATTCTCTGAACTTGAACATAAATGAAATTATAAAATCTTCTTACAGTACATGGTGATGCCAATGTACTTTTTCCCTGTAAAATTGAAGCTTGAGTAGCATCTTGGCTTAGCCTTGTAGAGTACATGTAGGCTCTCAAATGTTTTAAGAAACATATTCTAGTCTTACATATGAACTTCAACATTTGCCGCAGGCTAAACTTCATTTTTAAGGAGCCGGGGGATTTTTAAGAGGATTAATGCCGTCTTATGAACAGTGGCACAGGGAGATAAATACAAGATTCTCATATGGGAAACGCGGACAAATTCTGCAGAATTGTAACTTTCCCAGATCAAAAATACACTACAATCATCCCAAGAAAGTTACAATTATGAAAATTTTGTCCCACTTCCCATATGAAATCCCACATGGGAATTTCATTTTTTTCTTCCTGTGTGGGACTAGAAAGGACATATGAGTCCCTTGTGCAAGCATATATGATCCATTCAGTACCTTTGGTTCTTGATGAATTAATTTCCATAGGATAGGTTTAAAAGAGTAAGTTCATGAAGTGAAGCAGCAACTTAATCAATAGATAACATACATCAATGATGCTAATTTCCAGTAAGGACCAAAACCTTATAAAATGCTTACTGTGGATGGAGATCAATCCACTGTCACACTAAAATGGTCTTGCATCTAGTCAACTATAATATATTCTGCCTTACCTCAATCTGTGTCTTTAAATGTTCATCATATTTGCCCCTAGAGGATTTATTTTTATTAAGTTCCAGCTAGTCTACACCGTGCACTGCTCGGGTCTCTCTTATTGACTACAAGAAAATCGCGTGGACCAATAATCAAAAAGCAAATGGAGAAAATTAAACCTGAAGAGTAGCCAGGCTGCATGCGTTGCTCAGGCAATTTGAAAAGTCTTGGTTGGGTAGGAAAGTCATCAGTTCCAGGAAAGATATGATAATAGTGTGAAGAAAAAGATAGTCCGAAAAGAGCCTCACTTTATAACGTAGTTTGGTTTTGGATGTCTTATGTCTGTCTTCACTCCCCATTTGCTGTGGAGTTAGGACAGCTTTCCATGTAGAACCTGAAACTGCATGTGTGACGTCATATCAACAAGAAGGTTGATGTCTTAATACTGGTAGTCATTCAGGTTGGTCAACATGTAGGTGTTTTGGTCTTGCATTTTTAGTTTACACGACCGATAATAGCTGAAACTCTATCCAAAAGGACTTGCTACACCAAATATGTAATGCCACATGGTAGAAGTATTAATGAAGAACCTTGAATTTTGGGCAACAATGCTCTGCATGACATCAGCCTGCAGGTTTAGGCTCTCCATGGAAAGCTATCCTTAGTTATACCGGTTCTATAAAGCATTGGACTTGCCCCTATGATTTAAAGAAACTAATCCCGCTAGCTAGCTTTAATTTGACTATATGTGGATGATGATTAGATGATATAGACTGCCAAGATTAATGAGTTGCATGATTTATAATTGTGTGCAGCTGCGGCATTACAAGCATTTAAGGCAGGTGTTAGTGATCCCAAGAACAGGCTCGCGAGCTGGACCGGAGATGACCCATGCAGCTCCTGGAGTGGCATCACCTGTGATTACATCAACGGTGGGAATTACGTCACTCAAATGTAAGTTAGCCCAAGTAATGTCGAGACTTTCAGGGAGCTCTTTCAGGTTCAATCTTATCACTACTAGCAAAGGCGTTGCTTCTCACTCATGACAGAGTTCATTGTATACACTTGAATTTCCTACTTGATGAATCGCACTCACCAAGTCTTGAGCGCCTCAGCAGTGAATGCGAAGTGACGTTGTTTGACTCACCTACCAAGTGAAAAGCAACGCCTTCTCCTTGTAGTGTATGTATTAGCCAGACTAGTATGCACACTTTTAAGAACTTGAGACAATTAAATTTATATTCATTTGGTACGTTGGTAGGGTTTGAGGGCATGATGCCTTAGTCATTTTAAATTAGCCCCCACAGGATCTAGGTTTGAAAATGATCACATATAATTAACATGGGGCCTAAATTAATGTCACCAGAAGCAGTGAAGAGCATTGCATGTGAGGGTTCAAAAGTTAATAAATTTACACAGAAAAAAATGCTGATTAAGAACTGGGTTGGGTTTGGTGCAGCACGTTACCGCGATTTGAATTGGGAGGCAAGTTAGCCCCTGAGATTGGCAATCTCACACAACTTCAAGTACTGTAAGTAACCGCATTTTCTTTATATTCCGAGCTAAATGGTTTCAGTAAGGTAGAGGGCTCCAAAACCAACAGGTTCTAATTCCATTCAACAGAATCTAGGTACAATAATCATCCTAGAAACTAAATCTAGGTAGACCATAAACAGTTTATCATTTTGGTCGACATTCAATAAGAGCTATATGATGTGCTCAGATTTGTGTTCTTACATAAATTTATGGTTTAGATTCTGTTGGAATTAGAACCCTATTGGTTTTGGAGCCCTCTACCTTAGTGCTCTACACAGAAAAGTTGAAAGAATATCTTCCAAATTTGCAAATTGAGTGAACCATATGTGAGGGTCAGATTCAGACCTGTAGCCTGGTGTCAAAATTGAATTCCCACCTCAGATTTTGAGAGGTCCACATCACCCTAAACCAATTACAAGACGTGCATGTCAATCTGTCTCTTAGAAAAAAATTAGGCTCCAATGGAAATTGGCAAATTATATAATGACAATATTTTCTGTTGTAATGGGAACCATTTGAATCTTTGCATCTCAATTTGTGCTGCAGGAACTTGAAGTTCAACAGCATCACAGGGAACATTCCGCCGGAATTCAGCAGGCTCACCAACCTCTTCAGATTGTAAGATCTATCCTGGTCAAATTTGAAAGCATGTACATATACACATACATACATAAATATTATAAATAGTATTATATTACATATTACATGGTTTACAATATCCTCGAAAAGGGGAGCATAAATGAGAAATGTGTGTGCATGACACATTTTTCATTTGTACTGCCCCTTTTACAGTGTCACATTGAGAATGTTCTTAGGCCTACTTGAAGTTGTGTTATATGCCTTAATACCCAACTGAAGTCACACAACAAATTGAACATATTAGACAATCTTGTTCAATTATTAGTGTGGAATAATTTCAAATATTTCAAAAACATAAGTAAACCTTAAATATTTAAACTATACACGCATAATATGGTTATGTTTCATATTTAATGGCATGTTTCCAAGCGCCAAAATTGTAACATTAGAATAAACAAAGATCTAAGAATTAAGACTGATACAGATGTGAGGTTCTGAAAAGTATCCGAAAAAGTGCCCTTTTTTTTTAATATTGACATTTTAACGAATATGACTACTCATTTTGCAATTTTGTATTGTTTTTTATGACAGAAGAGAAGATATGTTCGCCTATGTAGTGTCAAATACACATGTCATATCTATTTAAGAAGACAATTCAAAGAATAGTCACTGAGCACTAACAAAGTTCAGGAAGATCAGCTTGATTATTAAACCCAAATTTTTATGTGCTGCAATTTTTTATAATCAAAATCCATTGCTCTAAATAGGTTGAAATCCTTACACTGACAAATATTAGTTCATCCTCGAGTTCATCTACCTTACATGGATAATCAGTACTCATATTGCTAGGATACCAAGTGCTTTTTTAAATTAGTTTTTGGGAGACGTATTCAAATATCACTATATCGTGCTCATATTCCATGGCTCTCTCACATGCCCTGAATTTTCAACATTGAATATAAGCACTTTTAATCCAATTTTCAAAGAATCTCTTGTTTTTAGTGGTACAAATGCTCTAAGAGAAGGCACCAAGAGTAAACCTTACTACCTATGGATTTTCTTAAGGCATGCGTACCCTAAACCCCAGAGACTCTTCATTAATGATGGTCTTTGGGCCAACATTATGATTATTATTGGTTTGACTGTAACCACACAAACTCTTCATTAATGATCATCTTTGGGTTAGCATTATAATGATTATTATTATTGATCAATAACTTATGACTGCTAGAGAGTTGAAAGTTATTTTAATTTTTGTTGTTGTGAATGTACAGGTTGGTGAACAACAACAATTTTTCAGGGGAGCTTTCTCCGGAACTGGGCTCCCTCTCCAGCCTGCGTAGGTTTCAAATCGACACCAACAACTTTTCCGGCTCCATACCCGCCACATTCGGCAACCTCACCAATTGTAAGCATTTGTGAGTACCACAACCAACATATAACTTATTAATCATAAAAGCTGCTGGCTCAGTTCCTCAAGAAATACCCCATGAATATAAATGTTTCTTATCATAGCCCAGGCTTGAAAACATCCTTTTATCTGTAGTGCAGTTCCTGTCTTTCCAAATGAGTGACCCCCCGGTCATATTAATAATAATAATAACAAGTTTACATATACATATATGTAAATGTGTGTATGTGTGTATGTCTATGTCTATGTATGAGAGCTGCATTGATATTAGGGAATTTGAAGAGTTTTATTTTTTATTTTTTTTGAATTAATGATTCCATTCACTGTGCTAATACCATAGAACCATAGCTGGGTCGCCAACCCACAAACAAATATTTAATATTTTTTAATAGTAATGTGCATTCCTCAAAAAATGAATTTTTTAATTTTTGATAAAACTTGTTTCCAAAAATGGTCCAAAATAGCTTAGAAGTAGCAAAATATAGCTTAAAATAATGTTTTCTATCTTTTGTTTTTGACCTCGTAATTCCTGATTTTTTTATGTTTTTAATTTTATGAAATATTTTTTGGAGACCCGGCTATATGGTACTACGGAATGTTATCAATCGATCATGTCTTGATGTGCAGCCATTTCACCAATAACTCCTTCACAGGTCCCATACCAAGTGACCTTGGCCGACTCCCCAACCTCCTTCATCTGTAAGTATCTCCAAGCTTGGTAGTTTAATTTCTATTTTTATTTTAGTTTAATTTATGTGGGACCTTGAATAAACAAACTCTTAATTTATGTCACTACAAGGAGAAGGCGTTGCTTTTCACTCATTTAGTGAGTCAAACAACGTCACTTTGCTCTCACTATTCATGCACTCGAGACTTGATGAGTGTGTAGGACAAGCGTGTACAGTGAGGTTTGACATTGTTTCATATTCTCGCGAGTGAGAAACAACACCTTCGCTAGTAGACAAGTGTGCTAATCCTACAAAGACATCAAAGTTTCTCTTCTTCTTTTAGCTTATAGTTTTGTGTTTGCTATGAAGAAAGATTGACACAATACATAACCGCAAGGTACATGTCAAATTTACAGTGGATGCATAACATTCAATGGCCCTTTGTCCGGTGGGCACTGGGTCATTGACATTTCGAACGGACACTTTATTCACACCGACCTCAAAAGAGGACCGGAGTTTCTATCTATCTAGGTGCATAACATGTTTAATCATGTTCACATAGACAACTGGAAATGAAAAAGGATGCTCTCCAACTACTGCTCTCGAGCATCATCGGTAGAGGGCAGGGTCGACATACCATATTTTATTTATTTTTAAAAAAAGAAGTTTAGTAGATGGAATATGTGTGAACATTTGTCAAGATTCTTTCTTTTCACCATTCAAAAAGTCCTTTTTTTTTAAAAATTTAACAAGTTTAGCATCTTCTACCGAGTGACAGTGCCCCCCACCTATAGTAGTCAGATTAATTGACTAATTTTTACAAATAATATATGTTCTCTTTGCACTAATATGCAGGTTACTAGACTCCAACCAGCTCGTTGGTCCTCTACCACCAGAGCTTGCCAATTGTCAAATCCTCAACACCATGTAAGTAGTCAAATAAGTGATCATAACAATCCTTTTTTATGTGTCGTGGTGAATTACTACATTTTTTGTTCTATTTAATACTATTTGGAATTAAAAGTTGAAGAACAATGATCATAAAATGTATGATATTATTCATAAAATTTTAAATCATAAAATTTATGGTATAATTCACTCAACATTTGACATCCTATGTGTACAAAGTGACATATTACACCTCTATTATTTGAAATAAAGAATGACTAAAATAATTAGTATAGTTTTATTAGAAGCGATGATTGTGGTAACTACACTCTCAATGTCATATTCAAAACTCTTTTATATCACCTCTTTGGTATCCAGTGTATATGAGTTCCAAATTTATCATGTGGAAAATGTCCAATCACATGTGTATATTCTTTGCAAATTCTAAATGTGATAGTAGAGGGTATAAAAATAACAAGTTCAAAATGTTAGCACTTCAATCTCATGTTGTAGTACTTCTACAAACTTAGTAAGTAAATAATTACATCATTATTTTCCAATAAAAATTTATAGCCTAAAATAACTTGCTTTAGTATTTGATAGTACCTTGCTTTCTCAAATTGTCCTTGGTTGTTGACTGATCAATTTCTGGTATTGTGGATGAACAGACAGATTGACAACAATCCTTTAAACACAGAAATTCCGTCCACATGGGGCCAGATTCCCTCACTTTACAAAATGTAAGTTAGAGTGATGCTCTACTTCTGGCAGCAGTTTATTAATTTGTAGAAGACATTCTTTGACAATCTTAACCCTTAAACGTCAAAGCAAGCCCCACGGGGTTGGTATAAACTTAAGGAATAATTGGAGAAAAAAGTAGATTTTCTCAACCAAATCAAGCGAGACTTGTTGCGTTGGAAAGCTACTGAAAAAGCGATCTAGATTCCAAATTTTCATCTCATTGAAATTAAACCATACATCTCTTGGACAAAATTTAACCCCTAATGCATGCAATAATCTCAATGTGCTCTATTGTTTCTCATTGCCACATTTGTACAAGAAATTCTTTCACCATCTTTTACACAAGAAAAAAATTTGAAAGTTTTACAGCAACATGTCTTGTAGTTCTTATAAAGCTCATAAAAATTTTTGTCCCATAGGATACATTATGCTACAGTAAAAGCCACATGTATGCAATGTTCTTCCCTATATATGTACCGTATTAACAGGGACAACCTCCTTTACGGGTTATAATTCTGGGAATATCCATTGAATGTATGTCTATATGCAGGAGCATGGCAAACAGTGGCTTACAGGGCACCATCCCCGACCTCTCCAAGCTCTGGAACCTAACCTACTTGTAAGCACTAAGCTTTTTTCTCGCCTCATAAGATTTCAAAAATGAAAAATAAATTTTCTTGTTTCTGTAAAATATGACGTGACAATCTTCATGTTTTTCACACATGCATATTTTTAGAATATACATGAAATATGAGTCAATATTCAAGTTTGATATTTAAAAGAATATTTTAGAATATTCAAGTGTAATCTATGAGGGTTGTTTAATATATTCAACAATCTTCTGATAAGATATTCAAACATTGAATAAGATGTCAAGTTGGAAAAAAGTGTCAAACAAGACAATCCTAAACCTTAACCACAAATTAGTCATCGTAGTTGAGTTTTCTGAGATATGAGGCACATATCCATTACCATCCATTTTACGTATAATCTCATCCTTGTGTACGATCGATAGACATTTGTGTTTTAGAATGTATGCCACCAGTACATGAGGGCAAACTTGAGTGATGGGTATGTCCACTTTTAACATAGGCTATGGAATGAGAAGACCTCATAATGATCCACATGAATTTGATTTGTGCATTAGGGAGGTGTACAATGTAAACCCTAAACCCTAAAACACATAGCAATTGATATGAAGAATCTTGGTTGTTGTATTATAATATCATTTTGGATTCACTCCAGACAGTGCCTTGTGTGGTGCAGAGACATGAGCAACAACAACCTCACTGGTTCTTTACCTGACAACTTAAGCTTCACAACATTGAACATGTGAGTATATATAGATAGATAGAAACTCATGTCTTCTCGCAAGGCTGGCGTGAATAAAATGTCTGTTTGTAATGTCAATGTCCCAATGCTCACTAACATGAACATGTGAGTACATATAAGTGCACCTTACAATTGGTGGTTTTTTTTCGGGGATAAATATTGACAGATTTCAACAATTTTTTTTATTATTCTTTTATATTGGGGCTCCAACCTCTACAAAGAATATGTAATCATTTAGTCACATTTTCAACAAAAAGTATGGGTATTCAATGGTATGGCAAAACTATATAATTCTTATATAAAGCTATGAAAGGTCAATATAAGGTGGGATGCTCTAAAATGGATCTGTTTCCGAAAATGTCTCTTATCTAGGAATGGGTGTATCTTATCTAAAATGTCTCTTATCTAAAATGGGTGTTTTGCACTCAATATGTATTCATTCCTAGGTAATGGGACACTTTTAAAACAGGGTTAATTTTATGCTGAATGTGGTGTGTTATGGTGCAGTAATTTGGCGTACAACCAATTATCCGGGCCAATTCCGGACAAGTATGGAAGCTCCCTCAACTCCTTACAAGCATTGTAAGTCTCCTTGTCATAAAGCAAAGGTGGAGGGCAGGATCAGCAGAAAATATTTTTAAAATAAATGTCAAAATTTTGGAGGAGTTTGTTTTCAGGAAAAAAAAAAACTTATATATTATTTTTGTTTTTAGGAAAAAAGAATCTTAAAAAATTCACAAATATTCTATCCGTCAAATCTTAATTCTAAAATAATATTAAACGATTGGCATAGATATGCGGCAGCTCTGGCTGCCAATCTATGAACTCAATTCTTTTTCTCTCCATTGTTAACCTCTAAAGGACCGAGAAATCCAAATTGGGCCTCATGTTTGTTCTAGCAGTTTTGAGTAGTACCTAAGTGGACTTCTTTTTGTTCAATTTTTTTAATTTTTTGGCCAACACGTGTAATGTTCTTCACTGATCGGGTGGTATAAAATTTAATCTCATTTAAATTATATGTTTCACAATATGATCAATTGAATTTGACATTTTAAAACCATGAATCCTTGGTCCTTTAGGGGTTAATTCCTTCACGGAGATGATATGAACATTCACGAGATGAATTGAATACCCATTGATAGATCTCACCTGATTTGTGTACATGGTGTTGGAATTGAAGGCTATTGCAAAACAACAACCTCTCCGGCGACGTACCTGCGCTTCTTGGGACTGGAACAACCTTTACAGACAACTCTACCAAGGTGGTCATGTAAGCAGAAAATCCTCCCCAGCCTCATATGAAGGCCTTAGTGCCCACACCCCTCTCCAGATTTGGAGAATTGTAAAAACGCATTATAAAATGTAACTAAGAGGGATATTTTGAACTTGGTATATGAATAAAAGTTGTACGTACGTTCTGAATTTTAGATTCCATCCATACGATTAGATTTGCAGTTGCTATCACCAATATTTTTGTGAAACTTAAAATTCAAAATACTCGTTTAATTTGATTATGAATAAGATATTGACAATCTATGAATGAATTTTTTTTATGGGTTGAAATGCCAGTTTATCATATCTCAAATGTCAGTTTATCATACATAAGCATCCTGTATCAATCATACAATATAATGTGAGATTATTTGTGGCGTATGACATTTGAGATGCACTGCAGATTTTAGATGGTAGAACTGAGATCTATGGGTTTTCCATGCAGCAATCTAGAGGAGAATCAACTAGGAGCACTCACAAGCTTGGCCCTGCCTGATGCAACAACTCAAGGCCTCTGCACAGTCTGGTAATGAACACTACAAACCCTCCATTAAGAATTTAACTAAAGATGCTTGGCCCATTATTTGAAATGCGCTTCATTCTAGTTTCAAAATGATTCAAAACGTGCTTCATTGTGGTTTCAAAATGATTCAATATGTGCTTCATTCTGGTTTCAGAATGATTGAAATGTGGTTCATGATGGTTTCAAAATGTTACAAAACATTTCATTGTTACAATAGAGTTATCCGTAAAGTCAACAGAGGGTAGTCTGCAACAGGGAGTTTTCGGCCTTGATATGTGGATTTTTTTGATACCCACTCACACAAGCCACCAAGCTCTTTCTCTTGAGAGAGCATGAGGTTGGTGTGGTGGTACTTGGAGATTCCTCCACGAGAACCCTAGTTAGGCTTCTCTTGCATTGGGGAGGTTCAAGATTCAAATCTCCCTAACATCGCAGTGCTTTGAGATTGGTAAAAAAAAGGGGCTAAAACTCATTTTCTCCACCTTCCAAGCGAAAAAATTAGTTTTGCCATGAATGTCTTTCTTCTTGTTGACAATTTTTGCTCGACTTTACAGGTAAATTTAATGCATTTCATATTTCTTTCAAAATGGAAACAAACACGTTTCACTAATTATTTCTAAACCTAGTTTGAAACAACTGACACAAGCTTGCACCTAATTATGGTGAAATACTTAAACCCACTGGAGCCATTGATAGAAATGTGGTTAGATTTGTCAGTGTGCCGTGTGCATGTCACAAATAGGGAGTCCAACTTAACTTAGAATGACATTTGGAACAACATTGGAATGTAAGTTATTCAACTCTAACCATATCATTCTAACTAGTGTTAACATTTTTTTCCAACTTGAAATCGTATTAAACGTCTGAGGTTGATTGTCTAATTGAATGAGTGTCAAATATATTAAACAATTTGAATGAAATATTTTGAAACATCCAAATATATTCTAAATATTCCATATATATGCTTGTTTGATAGACAAGAAAACCTACTAGTTGTTTTCCACATTGTGTTTGACACTTTGTCTAGTACATGCTCAAGTAAGATAAACCTAATCCTAACAGTAAGAACCACATTCTAATGTTGTTCCAACATGTCAAAACAACATGCATCCTAATGTCATTCTAGAATACCATAGTTTACTAGCAGGTTAGGCACCTTTCTGCATAATATTTGATTATTTTTAAAAATAAATTTAGGCAGAACCAAATATTCTTCAAAATCCATTTTTTCCCATACAAAAAAATACTTTTTTGAAAAATAATTTCCCGAAATTTTAGGCATCTATTTCTAGGATTATTTTCTGTCAAACCTGCTAGGAAACTACAGTAATAGATGCCATTCTGACAATGTCACCTGCACCACTTGTGTGTACTTGTGTCCATGCATGCATACATACATGGACACCCATACTTGACATACTTGTGTGACATACTATGACATACTTGTGACATACTGTGACATACTATGACATACTATGACATACTATGACATCCATGTATGCATGAGCAGGCTAGCAGGAAATCCACTCTGCAATCTTCTGAGCTCCACATACACAACTGCAGTCCACTGCAACGAATTCTCCAACAACACAGAACTGAGCCAAACATCTGACGGCTCTCGCAACACGATCCAATGCAACAGCACGGCCATCGTCTGCCATCTCCCGGAGTACATCGCACCCAACACTCCACCCGGCGCCACTTGCAGTTGCGCAGAGCCGGTAGGGTACATAATCCACAATATAATGACACACAGAAACTATAACCAATGCTTATATTTTACGCGTCTTACATAGTGACTCATGTTTAACTCATTTTATGTGTGCAGCTAGAAATTCCATCTTTAACACCATGTATATAGTTGCAGCCATGGTGTCTATAACACCCTCTAATTTTTGTAATTTTCCAATGTTTTTTCCTCACCTAATTAAAAGATATTTCTTGAAAATCACACTATTTTTGAAGGGGATACCCATATCAGACCATCACCCTTTACTTAAATTCTCTCTAGAGAATCTACATAATTTATAGATTTCATTTCCTAAGCACTCACCAAGATTCCTTTAATTTGGGCGCCATTGAATGCAACAGGTGACGCTGGTGATCGAGCTCATCAGCCCGGCGTTTGGGTACCTCGGGGACGCTGAGACGGACCACTACATGGACTTCCTCACGGACGTTTGCAACTTTCCCAACAGCACCAACATCGTGTTGCTCAGTGACTTGTGGCTGCCATCACCCTCCCGCCTGCAGACCACGCTGCAGCTGTTTCCGGTGTCTGGCAGTCAGTGGAGCCAGCGGGATCTGGATTTGCTGTATAGAAACCTCACCAATTATATCTCCTTGACTGATGACTTGGAGACTGGTGTGGAGTATCTCATCATCGGCCCCTACGAAATTCCCTTGTTCTCTATCTCCACGGGTAAAATTTATATTAACCTCCTCTAAGTCCACATCACACCAAAGTTAACCTTTAAACAGCCCGAAAGCCCTTTGCAGTTGTATAGTATATTCTATATTTGGTGGTATTTGATCAAAATAATAATGACCAAAAAATTTCAGTACAAAGTCAAATTAATAATCATGATAATATGTATTTACCAATATATCACAATTCATATATTTATAGCACCATTGAACAATTATAAGGCTAATTACGGTTTGTAGAAAGGAACCCCAAAGGCCTTTTAAAGGTTAATATCACTGTCATTTAGGGGAATTTTTTTGTATAGCCTTAATATATGAATCATTTTTCTTTATTCTAATCTCTTGCATACATATCTATATTATTAAATGAGCAGTGTCACAGGTACTATGCTTCACAATTTCATGCCTCAAGGTATTACAAAGTGGGGAAAAATCAACCCAAGCATGGTACTATTGCTTTGCAATGGGCTTTGTTCTAGTTTTCATGTATATGGTCATTGAAAACAATAGGTATGGCTTGAAATGGCTTGATATGATATGGATATCACTCTTACGCATCTCACATAGTGTGACTTATGTCTAACTCATTTTATGTGTGCTAGAAGTTCCGTTTTTAACACCATGTATATAGTTGCAGCCATGGTGCCTATGATACCTTCTAATTTTTGTAATTTTCCAATGTTTTCTTCTTACCAAAAAGATATTTCTCAAAAATCACACTATTTTTGGAGGAGTACCCATATCAGGCCATCACTTTACCTTCATGTGTATTGTACATGTTAGGTACTAACAAAGAGTTAGAAAGTGGAGTCATTTGAATTGGTTCATTTAATATCCTTGTATACACACAGGTTTTTGTCATTTTAGTATTATTCCATCATCCAATTGAAGAAGCACTCCACTTGTAATGAGGAGGGACTTTTGTGATGTATCAAAGGAGCTTTTTGCAATCAAAGTTTCATCTAATATCTGAGAAAGGGTTATTGAAATGCAGGTTTGCCAAGTTCGAAGGGATTGCGAGCCGGCGTGGTGGCCGGGATTGCTCTAGCCAGCTTTGGAGCTGCTGTGGCCTTCACATCAATTCTCATCCTCGTTTGTCTGCGAAAACGAGGTCACTTAGTCCCAGCTGCCGTTGGCAAGCATCTGAGTAAGTTCTTCAACAAATCCAGATGATTTAGTTACTGAGTGGGGTCTCCATGCATCCACTAAAAAACTAAGGATTTCATAAAATTATGGGCAAATTCTTTCAACAAATGTACCAATAATGGGCTTAGTAATGACAAGGATAGCTTGAATTTAGACCACTTGAAGATTTCAGGTATCTTTAATACCAAAGAGTCGGAAGGGTGTTTAAAAATCTAAGAGTGATTTAGATTTCAGATTTCCAATCCAAAAGGTCAAGGGTTTGAAATCTAAGAGCAATCAAGATTTCAGCTACCCTGGGTATAACCAACCCATCAGTGCAATCACTAGTGCAACACCCCTATTGAAACAACATCCTAAACAACATTAGAATGTTTTTTTAACCTTGCCTTGAGCACCCCCTTGTTGAAACAACATTTTTGTCGGAATGTGGTTTGAACATTGTTGTCTGAACGGGGATCTTGTACTAGTGAATGTATAGTACCCGGCAGGTAAACTCAAACATTTTCCCTTTATCTCCCCTGTTTCCATAGAAGGAACGTTGGCTTTTATTGAAGTCTTTAGTAATTTAACATGCTATTGCTTAAGAATAAAAAAAAATTTAGAATGTATGAGATTTCTATTGCACTAGATACGGTCCTCAATTGAACCTGTAATACTAAACAAAATTGAAATTGCATTTGTCTACATTGTCTTAGTTGTGTAATGCTAGATGTGTCCATATCTTAACTGCCGGGTATTGTACATACAAATTAAATAGATTAAAATCTACAAAATTACGACACAAAGCATCAGAATTGACACTAGTACCAAATCTGTAGTTTTTCATTCCCCACTTTGTGGAAACAGTGAACAGTGACAAAATATTGTGCCTATATTTTTGTCTTCTTGTGACCAAAACCACTCACCAACACTAACACAACCCATGTGCATGGTGCTGTTTCATTCCTTTTTCATTTATAGTAAGTGAAAAACGACACATTTCCTACTAGTGTGAATGCTCATGTGTGGAGAGTTATGAGCAGGAGCGAAGTCGTCAAAATCCTTTCCGAGCCGTATCAAAGTATCGGGAGTGCAATCATTCACCATCCAGGAGATGGCAGCTGCGACGAACAACTTTATGGACGAGATTGGCGAGGGCAGCTATGGCAAGGTGTACAAGGGGATGCTCAAGGATGGCAGCTTTGTGGCCATCAAGCGTGCCCGTGACGATGGTCAAGTGCAAGGCTCAGACGCATTTTATGTAGAAATCGAGCTCCTGTCACGTGTGCACCATGTGAATCTCGTGGATCTCATCGGCTACTGTGATGATGCTGGAGAGCAGGTACGTGCAACTGCATGATGATGATGATGTCGTAGCTAGGGCCTTGAAGCAAGTGCGCAACCACTAGTAGGAAATGTGTCGTTTTTCACTTACTATAAATGGAAAAGGAATAAAATCGTGTTAGGCACATGGGTAGGCACATGGGTTGTGTCAATGTTGGTGAGTGGTTTTGGTCACAAGAAGACAAAAATATAGGCATAATATTTCGCCATTGTTCACTGTTTCCACGATGTGGGAAATGAAAAACTAGAGGTCTGCTACTAGTGAACTATCACATAGTACATCACATTCTTAAGCATTTGTAGTACTCCACCCTTTGCTACAGTGCATGTCAGGAGGTGGCATCGATGATCCATGCATGAAAATTGTCCATCGGCTTTTCAATTTATAATTATGAAGTTTGTTTAACCCTTATGAAGGACATATATGCTTTCCTGATTCTCTTTCTATTTTACTTTGGTTCTATTTTAAAGAAGTATAGATCCCTCAAATCAAGGTGTTTGGTTTGACATTTCAAAAATCCCATTTGATGCAACAAAGTAGAAGCTATGAGCAAGATTTTCCTAAAATACTATAAAGCCAGTGGTGCTTGCTAAGTCTAGTAAGGGTTAAGATGAACATAGTTGGGGCTCTTTTGCATGGTGTGTTGTAAGTTGTTACAGAATGATACTCATTTGTTCAAACCAATACACTAGTAGAAAAAGTGCTTATGCCGAGTTAGATGCCTAGATAATGTTGCCCAGTTCTAGACAAGAGTTGCCTATTTTCCTGGGCATATGTCTCGACACAGGTGCGTTTTCTACCAGTGATATAACATTCTGAAAAGGGGGAATTAATTGGGATTTGACACAAGCGTGCCAGGCCTTTGATCTTCAAGCCTTCTAGTCTCTTGCTCATTTTTGGCAACTTACAACTCCCAAGTGACAGTTTTTTATTTTCGCTGCTTAACCTTTTACTTGAAATTTTTAATCCTTTTGACTCACTTAATAATGTTATGACATTAATACCAAACTTGTGATATTCTTGAGAAGTGGGGTAAAATGAAAAGCTCACAGATGTGCAATTTTGGTGCAGATACTCGTGTACGAATTTATGCCAGGAGGCTCTCTTCGGTCTCATCTTAATCGTGAGTCTGCTTGATCCTCAAAATTGTATTATAGCTAGAGTTTCTGAAGATGTCTATTTTCTAAAAGGCAGACCACATTCATCAACATCCATTTCCAAACGAGCTACAGTGATTCCAAGAACGAGTAGCTAAAACTGTGTCCATTGTTACATAATTGTAGTTACCTGCTCTTGGTAAAAACTTTTGAAATTTTTATCTAATTGGAATAATTATTGCCATTTCAGAAAACATGATGTTGTTTATTTTATTTCATTTTATTAAAAAATTTAACAAACAAAAAAGGCCCCAATCAAATGTCACGTTTGACACAAAAGTAGCTAGTCATTTTCAGAATTCCCTGCTAGTATTTATTCGTGTTGGAATCAATGTCTAGGGAGAATCAACTTTTAGTTACAGATTAGCCGGTTGAAATTCAGAATTGCCTAATCAAGTTCAAAATATTAGGAGAAAAATTGATCATTTGAGGGCTAAATCAAAGAGTATGAGTTGGTTAAGCTAAAATTTCTCCCTGGGCATAATGTGGTTGGAATGCAGCGACGGAGGTTTTGCACTTTGTCACGAGGATGCGAATTGCATTGGCAACCGCGCGAGGGATCTTGTACCTTCACAATGATGCAAATCCACGAATCATCCACCGCGACATCAAAGCCAACAACATTCTCTTGGACGAACACTTCAATGCGAAAGTGGCAGATTTTGGTCTCTCCAGACTTGCTCCATTGCGTGACCTCACAGGCTTAGGAACCAGCAAGCACCATGTCTCCACTGTTGTCAAGGGCACCCCGGTTAGTGTGTCGTCTAACTTATGCCCAGTACATAAAACACGATAGTAGGAAATGTGTCGTTTTTCACTTACTATAAATGAAAAAGGAATGAAACCGCGCCAGGCACATGGGTTGTGTCTGTGCTTGAGTGGTTTTGGTCACAAGAAAACATAAATATAAGCATAATATTCAGTCATTATTCACTGTTCTCATAATGTGGGGAATGAAAAATGACAAATTTGCTACTAGTGACACTTGTCAAATGATGAGCACAGACTCACCTTTTTTTAAAACAACTAAACCTAATTTTAATTATCAGAGCATCTGCACCCTATTTCTGACTCTGAAAAGTGCTTGTATTTAATTTTATTTATTTAGGGTGGGTGAGAGAGCCACAGAATATGTGCACGATAAATAACGTTAGAGTACGTTCTTCTATATCTAATTCAAAGGAAGGGCTCGATATCCTAAATTGATGTGTAATAATGATTACCCATTTATAGTGATTGTGGTTGGTTCACCAATTATATAGAGGGATACATAGCAATTCAAGGGTGTGAAGATGATAGCTTGGGACACCAAATTTTGAATGTGATGATAGTGGTCAAGGGATAAGTTGAGGGAGAAGGGTGCACATACTCTAAGACCAAGTTGTGGTTTTGAGGCACCTCTACAATGTTCTTGTTGGTAGATCAGAGGAGGGTTATTTCTCGGGTTACTTAGAAGAACTTACTTTGTGCTTTAATAGAAGAACTTGACAGTATGTCTGATAATCTTCTCTAACCTATTGGCTGCAGAAGGTTAGTTATCTAGTCCATCCTTCAAAAAATTAGACTAGGCTTACGGATATAGAGGCTATGAAGTAGATCCATTGAAGCAACTTCACAATTAATAGAATGATTTCTGCCTATGAAAAACATATCGATCTTCTCCATTTTAAATTAATATGTGTTAAACCACCCATGTAGACATGAATGCCTTGTTTTCTGGTGAATGAATGACACTCTTTATGACATGAGGGGTTGGGTTTTTTGCAGGGATATTTGGACCCCGAATATTTTTTGACGCAGAAGCTCACCGACAAGAGCGATGTGTACAGCTTTGGTGTTGTGTTGATGGAGCTTATCACTGGCCTACATCCTATATACAATGGCAAAAACCTTGTCAAAGAGGTCCGCTTCCTTGTTTCTAATACACTAGTAGTAAAGTTGTACTTGGGCATCACGCTACAATGCGAGAGTATGGTGCCAAAAGTCCATTTTGGCACTTTAGTATGGTGCCCAAATGGATTTGTGACACAACTTGAGAATGAGATTATAAATCTAGTGATTCCATGCTTTCTAACTATTTTTCCTCTAAAAAGTTTTTAGATTTAATTGAGTCTAACCAACTTTCTTTGTAATTTTTGGCATGTGTTGGTTAAAAAGAAATGGATTGCCATGTCAACGTAGAATATGAGGTCATACCTAGGAAATATGTAACTACAAGCCTTAATCCCTAAATGCTTAACATTCCACCAGGTGGATGATGAATGTTTTAAGAAGTTGATTTCATCCAATCATTACAATATTAATTAAGGAAGTTTGAAGGAAGATTATATAATATATCCATGGAAAGAACAAAGAATACTCTACTCAAATGAATGACAAAAAATTTGAAGAAGTTTCTATTGTTTATTATACTTTCTTTAAATTAATCTTATTGGTTTTGGTTCAAGCACATTGTTTTTATTCCAAGCACTTTAAAAAAAAATATATATATATATATATATAGTAATAATAATAATAATAATATGTTTTTTTTGACTAATTTCACTCCAACTTTTTTTAGATTCACTCTTTTTTAGTCTAACTACTATTCTTAGTAGCGTTTCTTTTATTGGCAAAACCGTCAAGAAAGGGACCAGTTATATCTCTTTATCTTAAACTCGGGGGGTGCACTCTACATTATGTTTGAGAATTACGTGCATTCATGACCCCTTCTAAAAACCCCCATTATTCAAGGGGTTATATGTCTAAAACTTTTGAATGCAGATCTATTCTGTCCTAAATATATGAATAATCTAAGTAAATGTTAATATTTTCATTTCTAAATATGTTTATTCTATGTATACGTCATACAGCAGTGTTCAAATTAATACCCCTTCTGTGCGCTCACATATACTTATATGTATTGAGTACAGTGCATCTGTGCACCTCCTGTGAATGCACCACAGTGATTCTCCTGTAGGCTGTTTTGCCAATAAAAGTGTTGCCCCTGGCCTCAATATCTAAGGGGAAAAAAAAAAGAGGATTAGGTTATGTGAACATGGAATTTGATGCAGGTGATGAAAGCGTACGACCAAGGAAGGGTGGAAGACATGGTGGATCCCAACATGCCGAGTGGATACAACCCCAAAGCAGTGGAGCTTCTCGTGACATTGGCAATCAGCTGCTGCAGCAACGACCAAGAGACGCGGCCGAGTATGAGCATGGTGGTGCGCTCGCTAGAGGACATTGCACGGATGATCGAGCCATGGTCGATTTCCATGCAACAAAAGCAAGAGCTCCATGTCGATGTTGATGACGCCCAGCGCACCAACTCCATGTTCTCCACACCTAGCATCGCCACCAGCACGAGCGCCGCCTCGACCTCCGAAACTCGATCCTCGGAACAAGGGCAATTAGGGTTGAGTAACACAAACATCTTTGCGTCACATAGTAGCCTCATCTTGCAGGGCGGACGATGACAATCCATTCATTTGGTTTTATAGACAGTCACATAGTCAGTACTTTTCTTAGGTCAGATAGATAGATAGATAGATAGAAACACCAGTCCTATTACAAGGCCGGCGTGAATAAAGTGTCCGTTCGTAATGGCAATGACCCGATGCCCACCGGACAAAGGGACATTGGACCAATACTACTCTCCCCTTTCGAGGATGGACACTATAGTAACCAAAACAAAGTAACAATAACATTAACAAAGGAGAAAAGCGAAGTATTGTTGGATGAGTGCTAGTTTGTATAAAGGTATGTTTAGTGTTAAGTTTTATCGTCAAGTCATGAGTTCTTTGGTTGGTTGGTGAAGGACGATGTATCACAGTTATGTGGTCCGGGTTCGAAACCAGTTGGGCTCGTTGAGCAGTGATGTGGTACACATGGCTTGATGCTGCTAGTGGGTTATCATGGCAGGAAAGTTGTACCAACCAACCGGCCCCACCTATCCCCTGAGACAAGCTGAGCTAGTTGTGTGAAAAGAGTGGCTAGCAGTGGTTTTCACCACTACCCCCCCTCCTTTAGTGTACTACGTCTGTTGGTATTGTTTGATTATTCTCTATACGTCTTTTATGTAAGAGGATAGATCCGGCATATCGTATGGCAATGGTATTTATTGCTTTGAATGTGTGTTTTATGGAGGTTTCGCAAATGTTAAATTTTGTTTCTAGTTGTTTCATTGAGGGGACGTGTGTGGTTCCTCTGGCTCCAGCTGTGATGACTATAATAGGATCTACTTTCCAACCTTGTTGTATGATGTTATTTATGAGAGGTTGGTATTTTATGATTTTTCTGCCAATTGTTTCTGGTGAAAATCTGACAGTTCGTTATCTATGATGGAGTTTGTTGTCCATTTGTTTATGTTGGGAAAATCTTCAGCTAATATTTCTAGGTTATTTTCTCGGTCATGTTTCTTTATGTATGTTTCCAAACATCTAACTGGGCCTTTGTCTGGTCGTTTGATATGACCTGGCCATGTGTCTTTTTGGAAGTAGTAAGGTGTGGTATGTGCAAATTCGTGTAGATTTGCTGCTTTTTGATAGTCTCTTTTCATGGTACCTTCTTTTGCGAGCTGATCTGCGTGTTCATTTCCGTTGATTTTAGCGTGTGCTTTTACTGTGTAGATTGTGGTGGGTTGTGTTCGCTTTTGAAGCATTTCCACCATTTCTTTTAATATGGTTTTGTCGGGGTGGTTGTTTTGTTGGGTTGGGTGTTTTAGTTGTGTGTTTAAGACATGTATGCAGTTAAGGCAATCAATAAAAATATGTGTAGGTTCATTTATATATTTTGTGGTGATCAGAGAAAGTGTTTCATGTATGGCCATTAATTCTGCTCTAAAGCATGTTTGTAGTCCAGGCAGTCTTTTTGATATTTGTACATCTGGTTTAGATGAATTGTAGATTCCATATTCAGCTTTTTCTTTTTTCCAATGGCCATCATCAGCTTCTTCTGGTGGTAAAAAGGATCCGTCTGTGTAATAGCTGTACTGTGGTGGAAATTTTAGTGTAGTGATTATCTCGAAATTTGGAAGGGGATTTAGCCACGTGTTTTGTAGATTGTTATAGGGCGGGTATATGAATTTGTTCCATTTTGTGCTTTTGTTAACTTTTGTGTTTGGTAGTGTGGGTGGTGTTGTTTGTGTATGGTATTGCGATATGTATAGATTGTTGTGTTTATGGAGTTCATTTGGTTGATTGTGCCAATAGTGTTGTTTTGGTGATGGATACACCATATGTGCATTGCAAGTGGTTCGTTTCGGGTTTTGTTGGGTACTAATGGAATTGTTGGTTCGTCATATGTAATGGTATCCACGGCAAAGTGTATAATGGCGTGCGTATCCGGAAAGGGTCCATCATATGGTGATAGGTTTTGGTACCAGTTGGTGTCCGGGATTGCTAAAATGGTGACAGTTTCAGGGTCTTGTTTTGCTGCTAGTCTTGCCCAATGTAGTGCTTGTTGTGCTGTTTCGGCGTCATTTGGGTGTGCATATCTGATACCTTTCCATTTGTATTGAAAGGCTGTCCCTAGTGAGCCAAAAATCTTGTCTCTAGTAAATGTTGAGTAGAATTGGGTGGTTTTCAAGGAACATGTTATTGGTGAGGAAAAGTATGAGTGAGTTATATTGAATGCTGTTATGAGTTTGTCTAGGATGTTAGTTGGGATGGTGTGATGAGGTGTTGTTGAATTGTTTTTGCTGTTTTTGTGTTCGTATCTTTGGTATAACCATACTACTTCTGTTTCAAATGTTTGTATAGCAGGTATGACTCTGTGGATGTTGTATTTGTTGTTGTTATATTGTTGCCATAGCCATTTTAGTCTTGTAGTCGGAATGGTGGTGATATATTTACCTGTGTCGTTGTATATGTGGGTTTTGTCTTTTTGTGTTTGAATGGTGCATTTGTCTATGTCTATGTCTCTTTCTGGGTTACATTCAATTGTGGAGGTTTTAATGTATGGGATGATTGTTGGGGGTGGGATGTATCTTGTGTCTTTATTTTGTACAAATGTAAATTGTGTGTTTATAATATTTTGATAGTGTCTATTTCGATATTCTGTGTAGCATTGTCTAAGCAAGTTTAGATTGTGATGTATTACCGCTGGTAGGTTTAGTGGGAAGAGTTCACGTTGTGCTAACCATTTATTGTATGTTATGTGGTTTGAGTCTATCCATTGGCATGAATAGGTGGTGTATTTTTTAGATATTTTATATTTGTCTTTGGTTGTAACTATTTTGTGATTTAGGATTGTGTGAATGGGGGATCTTATGGGGTCATTTTTTATGTTATGTGGTGGAGCTGGATGCTGTGGTTGAGGTGGTGGGGTGATTTGTACGGGGTTTATTGGTGTTCTTGGTAGTATTCTGTGGTTATATATTTTATATTTATTTTTAAGTGTACGTGGTAAGTGTATTTGACATGGGTTCGGGCAATCATCGTCGCATTGTGATTCACAGAAGAGTTGTTCTGCTAAGAGTAATGCGCTTTTTTCTAGCTTAGTTGGGTTTTGGTAGTATATTTTAAAACCCTCTGGTGACATTAGTTTTGTGCCGTTGGGAAGGGTGATTTGTTTTATTGTGTAGATTTTGTGTGCCAGTAGTTTGTACAATAGTTTGATCGAGAGTTGTGGGTCTAAGAGTGGTAGTTCGTTCGCAGCTATAGATCTCCATTCTTGTTCTATTTCGGTTCTATGAAGTTGGAAATTTTCTTCTGTGCTTTTTAGGTGCATACTACCTGCTGTTTTTAGAAGGAATAGTGTTCTCGTTGTCGGTGATCGTTCGCAGTCTTGGCGTTTGATTCTGGGGATGTCTTCGGCACCACCGGCTTTAGCAAGTATGTGTTGTACGAGTCCTTTATATATTATGCCTAGTCGTCCTTTGTCATTGAGTGCATTTCGAGTTGTTCTCCAATGCATCTGAGGTAGGCATTTTTTAGACAAAAGGCTTCTAGTCCAAATAAGTCATGAGGGAGTTGGGTTATTATGTTTGCAGTGCTTTTAGGTAGTCCACATATGGTTTTTTGGATTGCAATTAATTTTTTGTCAAGTTTTTTAATAGTTGGTAGTGAGTATGGGACTGCGAAGAAGCTATAGGCTATGCCTGCCCTAATTACTGTGTCAACCATACTGATTCTCTGTTTGATAGTGGCAGGGCATGTTGAGAGTTGTTTACACTGTTCTATTATTTTAGTTGTCGTGATATGTGTTTGGAGCTTCCATTTTAGTGAGGGAACCAACTGTATGCCTAGGTAAACATAGGGTTCATTTTGATGGAGTACTGGTAGTGTTTGGTTCCTGTAACTGATATTTTGGGTTGTCAGATGAGTTTTAAATTTGTTTGGTTGCATTTTGGTTTTATTGGGGCAACCCGTGACAACACATTTTGAGACCCCTAAGTCCATGCCTGCCTACTCACAGAATTTATCAATTTTATTGAGTTGTGTTTGAAGGGATTTTGAATTGTTTGATATAGCTGCAAGGTCGTCTGCATATGCTGCGGAACTGATTTTTATTTGTGATGTACCAAATGTGTATCCATTTTCTCCTCTTTGTAACCATCTTAGGAGTGGTTCTAGAAAAATTAAGAAGAGATATGGACTAAGTGTGTCTCCTTGTATGGTTCCTCTTTGGATCGGTATTGGTTTTGTTCTACCAAAGTGTTCTCCAGTAAATATGGTGTGTGAATGAGAGTAGATGTTCCCGACTAGCATTATTATATCTGCCGGGTATCCAGGGTCTTTCATTATAGCGAGGAGTCTTGCATGATCTAGTGAACCAAATGCGTTTTTGAAGTCTATATATAGTAGATATATGTCTTGATTTGTAAATTTTGCGTCTTCCAGTGCTGCAATGAGGAGTTGTAGTTGTCTTGCTGTACTTCTTTCTGCTCTAAATCCTTCTTGACTATCGTGTAGGATTTGGTATTTTTCACCGTATGCTGAAAGTATGTATGTTAGTGTACTGGTGAAGAACTTGTATATTGTATTTGCAAGCGCAATAGGTCTGTGGTTTGGTAATTGTGCGGGATCTCCTTTTTTATAAAGTAGTATGGTTAGACTTGTTTTCCATGAGGCTGGGATTTGTTTTTGTTTGTAGCAGTGAGTGAAAAATAAGAAGAGTAGTTTGTGGAAGCTTTCAGGCATACTTTTTAGTATTGAGTTGGGAATTTTGTCTGGTCCTGGTGTTTTGTTGTTAGAGAGGTGTTTAAGACACATTTCATATATTTCTTTATCAAAGTGTTTGTGTAGTGGGATTTTTGGGTTTCCTCTATTTTCTATTACAAATCCATCAAGGTCGTGCCATGGGTATTGTCTAATTTTGCAAGTGCAATGTGCTGGGTGTTCGAGTTGATAGTAACATGTTGGTACTGTAGGTCTATTGCTAATTGATTGTTGTATGTGGATTTCATTTGCTATGTCTTCTGGGCTGGTTAGTATGTTGTTGTTTCTATCCATAATACAGTCTAATGGTGGAATTTCTTGATTTTTGAAAACTTTCTTGTTTATTTTCTTTGGGCTTTTGTCGTATAGTTGTCTGTATTTTAGAATTGCCTTTTTATACAGCTTTGGGTATATTTTGTGGTGATTTTGCGTGCTTGTATTTTTGTTGTTTTGGCTATTTCTACTAGTGATTGGATCCATTTTGTTTGATTATGTTCTTGGGGTGGGAGTGGTGGGATGATTACATTTGTATGGGATTTCAATTCTTTGATTATAGAATGTGTTTGCTAGTTTTGTATGTTTTTTGTTATGTAAATTGTTTTTCTAATTAGGTGGTAGGTAGATAGGTGTTTTTTCCATGATTTTTGTAATTTTCTTGGTAAGAAGCCTCCTTGTTGGGAAGTACGGTTTGTTAGTGTTGGTAGTAGTGGTGCACTGCATGTTTCTTGAATTTTGTCGGATATTTTTTGTATCAAGTGGTCTAGTTTGGAACAGGATGTTTGCCATTGGTCGTCTGTGAGTTGATCTTGTGAGAGTATTGTGATGAGTCCGTTTATTTGTAGAGCATTTTCTTCAAAATATTCTATTTTGAATCTTTCAATATTTTCTTGTAGGATAGGGTTCAGAATTCTTGTTGATTTATTTGTTATTGGTACGGGTCGTGCTAGTAAGGTGTTTGGTGGTATGTATAGCGTTACTGGTGAGTGGTCCGAATTAAGGTTGTGGTCATTATCTGTAGTAGATGTGTATAGAGTATTATTTGGTGTGTTAATGTAGTATCCATCAATTAGGCTGGTTTGATTATAGTTTTGTCCTCCTTTTCTGGTGAATGGACAGTTTGTTGAGATGTATTCTAATTGGAGGTTATTTGTAAATGTTTTCCATTCTATATCTTCTGTTTGTGACTTTGTGGTGGGGTTATGTCGGTATCATTTTGTCGCCCTATAAGTGCTATATCTCTATTAAAGTCACCACATAGTATATGTGTGGCATTTGGGTGTGTGTTGATTTGTTGTGTTATGTTTTGTTGGATTATTGGTATATAGTGTATGTCGTCTACATGTGACGGCATATACAAGTGGATAATTAGCCAAGTTTGTAGTGGTTTGTTGTCTATTTTTATTATTTGTAGAAAGGGTGATATTTCTTTAGGTGTTGGGATTTTAGTGATGTTGCCGGGGTATGCGTATTTTTGATGTATTAGTGTAAGGAGACCTCCTCTTGTGGGAATATATGGCATTCTTTGTTGCATGCATCTAGTTAGGGCATGTGTGTTGTTAAAAATTAATTTGTATTTTGGGAATATGTTTTGTATATATTTGGTGGATTTTGTAGCAGTTAATTTAGTTTCTTGTATTGTGATGATAGCGGGTTCATTTGGTGTGTTGGCAATTAATTCATGTAAGTTTGGAAGGGTCGTATTTAGTGATGAGGCATTCCATGTAATAAGTCTTATATTATGATTTGTTGTATGTATTTCTTGTGGTTGTATTGTGGGTATGTTTGGAAGTGGTGGGGGATGAGTATATTCATGTAGTGGTTCATGTATTTTTAAGGTTTCTTCTAATAAGTTGATAGGGAGAAATGGGAATTTATCAATCATGGTTTGGAGGGTTATAGGACTATTGTGTTGATGAATAAAATTATAAATTTTTTTGTGGATGGTATTTGGTGGGTTTATTAAGTTTTGATTATTATCTGTAAAATCTGTGTATGGGTGTTTAGTTGAGATGTGTCTTTCAGGTGGGTTTTGTAGTAAAGACATTTTTTCTAGTAGTAGTGTTGTCCAATCAGGGTTTGGAATTTGTATTAGGAGTTGGTCACATGTTTCTTTTGATGAACTAATTGTGATGATGAGTGTGTATAGTATTCTTGGTGATGGATGATGTTGATTTTGGTAAATATAGTTTGATATGTGTGGATAGTCATTACTAGTTTCCGCATGATTTGGATGTGTTATATTTAGGATAGGTGAGAATTGTTTTGCTAAATGTTGGTACTCCGGTTGTAGTTTAATCGTACTTGGTATAAAGTATGTTTTGGATCTTCTTTTATGTGTGGGTGGGTGTGTTTTTAGTAAGTCGGGCATAGGCCCGGGGTTGGTTTCAATATCACCACTCAATAAAAGTAAACGGTGTAAGGGGAATGTTCTATTTTTGAAAAGGTGAGTTTTTACTTTATATTTTGTGTTAGTAATATTAGATTTTGTTTTATCTATGTTATAGTTTTTAATTTGGTGGTTTGTTTGACCAATGTTCTTTTTTGTCCCGAGTTCGAACTTGGCGTTTCTTGATAGTCGAAGTTCGAATTTAGGGTTCCCAAGTAGTTCAAGTTTGAACTTGGGGTTTTCAAGTAGCCTAAGTTTAAACTTGGGGTTTCTAAATTTTCCAAGTTTAAACTTGGGGTCAATTTCTCCAAGAAGTAGTAGTAGTAGTAATATGAGAAATAGTATTTGTGTGTATTTTCTCTTTCTTTTTGAGAAGGGTTTCTTTTTGCCTGTTTTTTTTTATTGATTTGAGTGTTTTTATTTTTATTTCGTTGGACGAGGCCGGTAGGCCGAGTCCATTTTTGTTGTACTTGAATTGTTGGATCTATTATGGTAGTTCTGAATGATAGTACGTTTTGGTTTATGTTGTGGTTTAGGTGGTTTTTGTCTATGTTTTGGGGCCCGGGGTTGGTTTCAATGTCCTCGCATAACATTAATAATTGGTGTGAAGAGTTTCTTTTTAGGGGAGAGTTTTGGATCATTTTTTCTTTTTTCTTTTTTCTTTGTCTATTTAGGACGGGGCCAGTAGGCTGAGTCCATTTATTTTGTTTGTTGGTTGTTTGTTTGGAGTATTTGTTTTTGGGATTTTTGATATTTCTTTTTGTTTTGTGTATTATGTAATTTGTATGTTTTTTTTGTTTTTTTTGAACAAGGCCGGTAGGCCGAGTCCATTGTTGGTGCTCATGTCCATTTGTATTGTTTTTTAAAAACTTTATATGTTCTAGTTTTTTTGGGGTATTTTGTTTGATTTCTTCTTGTGTGCTTTTTATATTTTGGTTTGTGTGATTTGCATGTTGGGGTTGGGTAAAAGTAAGAATAGGAGTAAAGGTAAAAGTAAAGGTAAAAGTAAAAGAAAAAGTAAAAGGAAGAATATAGTTAGTATAAATGATGATCTTACGGATGGTTTGATCCCAATTGGGGTTTTGAGGAATTCCAAGTTCGAACTTGGGGTTTCCAAGAAGCCCAAGTCTCAACTTCGGGTTCCCAGGAGTCCTAAGTTTGAACTTGGGGTTCCAACTTGGGGTACCCAGGAACCCCAAGTTCGAACTTGGGGTTCCCAAGAAGCCCAAGTAGTTGTTGTTGTATATAGAAGTGTGACTATGTTGTATAGATTTGGGCTGGACTATTTGTTTTTGGGGCCTGGTGGGGGGTCTAAGTTTGTTTAAGTTTGTTCTTAAAGACTCTAGCGGTTTCATAGTGTGAGTGTTGTTGGATTTTACTGGGCCTTGGTTATTATTTTGGTGGAAGTTGTGGGTGTTGTTATTATGTTTTGTATTTATTTTATTTTTAGTGTGGGTTATGTTCTTGAGGTGTTTATAGTTTATAGCTTTTTGGACAGGGTATGTTAAGTTTTTAATTAGGTTTTTATATATTTTGGTATACGGGTAGAAGTATAAGTAGAGGTGGTATGCAGTTTGGTGAGAGGGTTGGTGAGGGCAGTGCTGGTGTAAGCGTTTCAGGTCGAGGCGCAAGGTTCCGTGTGCATTTTGGCTGCGGGTGTGGGTCACGCAGTGTTTTGCGAGTGCTGGCTGCGATGCAGTGGATACAGTTGTGTTGCGGCGTTGTGGGTTTTGGAGCGTGTTGCGGCGCTGTGGCTTTTGGGGCGTGTTGCGGCGTTGGAGAATTTGGAGCGTGGTGCGGGAGTGGGAGGATTGGAGCGCGTTGCGGCGAGTGTTGTGCGGCGGGTACTGGAAAATTTGGAGCATGTTTCGGCAGTGGGAGGTTTGGAGCGCGTTGCGGCAGTTATTTTGCGGCGGGTACTGGAGGTTGTTACACTCTGTTTGGTTGAGTGTTGTTGGGCTATGGCAAAAGTGGCGATGACAGAAAATGTGTTTGGGATGGGCACTTGGACTAAGTTCTTGGAAAATCGAGTTAGGAGCGGAATGGTGTTGCTGCATTTTGTATGGAGCACGTCGCGGGTTTGTACGAGTGTGTATTTGGGATTTTCTGATTTTGGTCGTTGTATGCGGATGTGGGTGATATGGTAAATTTTGGAAGCCTGAAGGCGTTGTGGGCTGCGGGTTTAAACTTAGAGGGTCTAGTGGTGTTTTGGCGTGAGATATTTTAGGGTTTGGAAGAGAGTGAGAGTTGGGAGTAGGAACTATATGGTTGCTGCAGTCAAAAGTGGGTGCGGGGGGTGTGGGCTTGCATTGGATAGTAGCAAATGCACTGGTTGTAGAGTTTTTGTACAAAGAGGTGAGTGACAAGTTGGGGTAGTAACATAAAATATTTTTATTGAGCAGGGGTGAACATTCTAGCTGCTTTGCGCTTGTAACCGTCGGCACTAGTATAATAGTTTGTGCTAGTAAAGAGGTTTCATGAGGGAAGCTAGAACCTGTCTTCTTGTACTAGTGTCTACTCATGCGCTGCGTTCGGCTGGATAGGTGCGATGGTGGCCTGTGGATGTGGGTCTTGGCCTTGGATTATTGCTGAAGAGATTCCGATCATCTTCCGATTATATTCTTGTGAGGCAGTTGTGAGGTCTTGGAGCTGGCGGAGCAGGTAGTCTTGGCAAGTCATTGAGGCGGTAGTGGCAGCATCTGTTGTGGCAGTGGTATGGAGGTTTATTGTCTCACGGAGTCCGTTGAGGCGAGCTTCGATACGGTCCTCCACTCCTTTTAGAGATGATTCGAGTTGTTGAAGCGATGGTGGAGGAGTAGTTTGATTTTGGAAGGCTGCTATCTCATCTGCAATGATTTCTCGAGTCGGTCGGGCATCATGAGCACGAGACGCAGCGCTAGGGTTGGAGCCGGCGAGACTGCGACGGTGCGGGATGAAGTCGACCATCTTGCCAAGTAAAGGGACTGCCATCTTCTTACTCCAGTGAGTATACACCGCTGCGTTGAGGCAATTGATGATGGTTGATCCTTCGTGTCGCCCCATGTCGTCTTCCGCGGCGTTGGTGTAGTGAATTGTGACGACGTTTTTGGCGCCTAGAAGACGATGGATGGCTATAGTGACTTGTAATTGCGAGTATTGCAGCGGTAGTCCTTTGACTATAAAGGTAGTGGTAAGTGTGTCTTTGGAGGCAGGGTTCGGTGAGGGTGTAAGAGAAGGGGTGGTGATGTGAATGCGTTCACCTTGGAGAAGTAGCGGGTATTGTTTAAGGTGTAACATAGTGTTTTCTGCCGCAACTGTTATGTCTGTTGTGGTCTGTTCTTTTGTGCGTTTTGAAACGCCTATAAACTCTAGGTTGCTACCGGACGAGTAGCCAAGTTTGATCAACTCAGCTAAAAGTTGTCTAGATGTGAGGTTCCCTAAGGCTGGGCTTTGCATTCTAAGTCTGCGATTGATGGCAGTTGAGTTAAACTCAAACCCCTTCTCGGCCTTGCCAACAACGTATTCGCCATTTTGTAACTGGAGAGTAAAGATCCTGTGTCCTTTGAGCAGGGCTAAGCAGTCTGAGGCGGGGTTTAGTAAGTCTAGTTTGAGAAAACCCATCCAACCGGATTGAGTGACCAATGCCACGATGGGTTCTCTGAATCTATTGGCAAGTGGGATTCTCATCTGCTCGAGTCTAGCATGCGCGACTTGTTGGACTTCTATCTTGGTCATATTGTGATAGTTAGTATCGAATCTAATTGTGACTTGATAGGTTGGGGCAAGACCTGTAGCAAAATCAATTTTTGAGTTTTGAGGGAGCTGTGTCAGGTGGTAGTATTGGCCGGCTATTCCGTCCGGTCGTGCAGTCGGGTAGAGGAGTTGTGGGACATGCGGGAATGCGTGACGACAATGCAAGTATTCCTGGATTTCTGACGATGGTGTCCCTTGTATAGCTAGATAGTTAGAAGAGTATGGGAGTCTAGGTGGACGTTTATCTAGGATGTTGAGGGATTCGTGTACTGAGAACGAGTACCACAGAAAAGGAAAGAATTGGTCAAGTTCACCTTTTTTGGCCGCGGTTGGAGGTCGTGGCATGGTGGCGTGTTCCGGGGGCGCGGCTGTGATTGCTGGGATGATAGTGTTGCCCGGGTTGGCGGCTGCTGTGGCGATATTGGAGGTCGGGAATTGCTGCATCAAAGGGTTCTCCATAGCGAAGTCTTCTCCAAGGGCAATGAACAGTGGCTGATCTTTGGGGGCTGGGCTGTTCCTGGAGTCGGAAACATACGTTGACGAAGGCAGAGATTGTTGGTTGGGCAGGGGGTCTTCGTCATCTGAGTGTGCTTCTAGTTCCAGCTTCCTTCTCGATTTGTGGGGAGCGGCTGTATCCATGGAACTGCTGCCGGTGTTGTGTCGTGCAGGAAGTGGGTTGCATCCCTCAGGGAAATCCCTGATGGCAATGAGACCTTCTGAGTCGTCAAGTGGTTGTGCAAAGGTGTGAAGAGCAAGGGACTCCATTCGTATGGTGATCCACTTCTTCTTCGAGTTGGAAGCGGACTGTGACTTCGGTGAGTAGATTGGGCGTCTGGATTCTGAAGATTTCTCTGATTGCGCTGCTTCTTTGCTCTTGCCCATCGTAGCTGTGCGTGGTAGTCTCGTGTGGTCGTGGGTACAAGAAGACTCTGTGAGAGGCAAGAATGTGTGAGATGGAGTTGGTGGTTTGCAAAAAGGAAATAATTTTGGAACGAGTGAGAGTGCATGGTGAGAGTTGCATACCTTGGGAGTGCTGGTGGGAGTGTGTTTTTGGGAAGAGAGGGTGAGGGTGTATATGAAAGGGATTAAGGTGTGGATTTGGACTGGTATTCTGGACAGGATTAATGGGAGGTTGTTGATTGAGGGTAGACAGGGGGTTAGGTGAGAGTGAGTGGGCTGTCGTTTGGAAGTGAGGCGAGTTAGTGGGGAGGTTAATTTTAGGATATTTTTAGTTAATGGTCTTGGAATTTTTAGAGAGTAGTGTGTGATAAAGTGATAGGTAAGGGATGCTGGGTTGCAGGGGGGACAGTTTTGGCGTATAAGTGTGTACAGTTGGAAGGCGGAGTGCCAGTGGTGGCAGGGGTTGGTTTGTTTCGGCAGAGGGATGTTTAATTTTTCTTGTTGTATTTGGTTAGTGCAGTTGAGAGTGGGTTGAAGGAATGGATTTGTGCAGGGTATGAGTAGGTGGAATTTAATGCAAGGTACATGCATAGGGTCTGTCATAGGTGTAGGTTGCTGTGCAGTGTGATTTCGGGGACGAACTGTGTTGTGGATTAAGTGGGATGAACAGTGTTTTGTTTGGCTGGTGTTTTTGGAGTGAGTCTCCTGCTGTGGGAGGGAGGAAGGACCGGTGGGCACGGTGTTGCAACGTTGCAGCTTAGGTGTGTTTGCGGCGAGGTGATGAAGATGTGAAGAAAAAGCTGGAGTTGTATGCGTAGAGGAGCATGGCAGTGGTTTTGGTTTATACTGGGGGATAGCTGTTGGATTTAGGGGTTGGTGCTTTTGGTGTTGTGCAAGATTTGCAGGACGTGAATTTAGGTTTATTGTTGTACCTTGTTTTTTATGAATTGAAGTGGATTTGTAATGGGTGGTGTTTTTATACATGTGGTGTTTGGAAGGTGTATAATTGTGTGTGTTTTTGCGAAAATGTGAGGATGTAAAGTGGTTATGTGTGTGTAATTGTATTGAGTTTGGGTGTTGTTGGTGGTGAATGGTGTAAGAGAATTTGGGGTGCGGGGGATTGTGTAGAAGTGTGTGTTGTTGTGTGGATGGTGTGTGGAGGTAAGTGATTGTGTGTGTGGAGTGGCGTTATGAGCAGATTGTGAGTACAGGGGCTGTACTGTGTTGATGGTTTGTGGTTACAGACTTCGCACCTCGTGTTGCATTCTTCGTGTGTTTTGCCGGTACTTGGGGCACTTGTATGGGCACGGGTATGTGTCTTGCTGTTACGTTGACGGTCTGGGGGAGCTGGAGATTGTTGTATGATGCTCCTGTGATGCTCTCTAAGTGTCCATCTGTGTAGCACTCGGTTGGCCTCACAACATTGGATACGCTTGCAAACTAATTGATAGCTCCCGGTTACAGAGGGAGATTCTAATTCTACAAGGTGCAGGGGGTATGGCTTTGCGAATGCCATAACAATTAGTAGAATGTGTAACACTCGGGGAGTATCGAGTGGGACGTAGGGGAGGGTCGCCATGACAGAGGTGTGGCTAAGGCATGAGAGGCGCTTCACAAGGTGCCGTGGAGCTCAGAAGCTCCGCCCGTCCTCTTTCTTAGGTCACTGACAAGTGATTGTTGTTTGTAATATTTAGGCCCATTCTGTACCATACTGTATTGTGTTGTGCTTGGAATTACCCAACTAATTTGATTTGTGCTTTCACTCATTCATAAGGTTCTTTAGCAAGACCTCTGTCAGAAATTTATGGACCACTATTCCCGAATCACTGTAGCAGATTCTTAATCATGAATGGCATGTTCACATCATAAGTCTTTAGCTAAAGAAGTTGGGTGGTGAGACGATATTAAAGTATCTACAATGCTATTGTTGAAATGGGAGGATTGCCTCCATATTAGCATGGCTCAAATGTACATGAGGTGTACATGAGAGAACCATTGCAAGTCTAAAATCTACCCAACAAATTTGACCTACTTGTAGTTGGAGGACTCTCCAATATTATTAACAGCTCCCTATCATAAGAGATTTATTGTAATTGATAGAGAATTTTATTGGGCTTACAATGGTGACTTGGATGAAAGTCATCCAAAGTTGTATGAGAAAGTTGCAAGACTTTGAATCTGATCGTGATTCACTTTTTGGACGTTGGGACATTTAGGGGTTAAGAACCTTATGTTGTAATATTAACATGTTAACCCCTAAAGAACCACGGATTCACGGTTTTAGAATGACAAATTTAATTGATAATATAGTGAAAAATATAATTCTAATGGGACCAAAATTTAGTGACTAAACGACCATTTTATGGTCGTTGCCCTTTTCTTATAGGTTTCCTAGGATGAAGAAAAATTAAAAATTAAAAAGAATAAACTAAAAGAATAAATCAAATAGGAAATTAACCCTTTCAGACGCCGGCGTCCAATATTTGGACGCTGAACAGATTTTTCCTGTTTGAATTCTATCCAAACTGGACAGTTTTCATCCACCAAATTTTCTCATGATTCTTGTGCAACTTGACTATCCTTTGTACGGTTTTGATTTTCAAAATAGGTTATTATGATTTTTGGAAAAACAACACAAGTGGTTTATGTCAAGTTTCATTCTTAGTTCAAGAAGTTAGACCTTAACCCCTTAACGTACCAGGGTGTCCCTGGAATTGACAATTTGAGAAAAAACATTATAAACTACCATTTAGAAGAATATTCTGGAATTCATATACATATGAAAGTTCTAGATCTTGAATTTTAGATTCCATCCGTACGGTTCGATTCACTAATACAATCACCAATATTTAATTATAAAATTTGAAAGTTAAAATTAAAAATTCCTTCTAAATTCGATTACATATTAAATTTCAATATTTTTTTAGTAAATTTTTTTGGAATGAGTTTGAAATGAGATACTCTTAAGTGTGGTGATACTTTGAAATTTTTGTGTTTCTTAAATTTATGACCTCATTTTTCACGATTCCACTTTGAACTAGAGTCAATGCAATTTTGGCTTGGTCAACGACTTGACATACTTCTACATTTGCAATTTTAGAAAAATATGTACTCTAGTATGACTAAATCCAGCCATTAGATAGGACAACAACTTAGTGAAGAATCTCCAAAAAATTGGATGAGTATCATCCAAGCGTTGATGAGAACGTGAGAAGGCTTTGAAATGATTCGTCGTCCAGTTTCTGGACGTTGTGACGTTTAGGGGTTAAAGATGATTTTTCAAAATAAGTAGAATCAAATAATAGAAACCATACCATCTTGAAGTGCATGTTATTCCAATTTCATCACAATTTTTTTTTTAAAATTCTGTTAATTCATTATTTTTAATTGATTTTCAAGAGAAAATCTTGCAAAATCAATAAAAAAATATTAAAGAGATATATGATAAATCCAACCATATAGATGTGATCTTCACATTGACATTTACAACTTTTCTTTGTACATCAACTCCATTTCCAACTTTCATCAAACATTTTATAACAAATTTTTGAAAACAATGTCGAATTGGGACATTAAAGGGTTAAGTCTACTTTCCAACCCAATTTGAATCATATCAATCCAAGTTAAACTCCACTAAGAAGAATTTTTCAAAGCCAAGGACTTCAATATTGTTTGAATGTTATAAAATTTACCATTTGAAGTAGTATTTTATAACACATCTAGGTTTTGCCCTTAGCCCCTCTGTCATTTAAACATTATGTACTAGTATTGAAATATGTTTTAAATTAATTTAAGAAAACATTGCGTTTTAATTATATGAAAAATACAAAAAAAACTCATTATCTTATGAATTTTAGAATGATTAATCAAAAGGGCATAATGTACAACATTGAATCGTTTTTTGCATAATGTGCAATATTTAAACCTATATAATTATGTTTTGATTGTTTACAGAGAAATCTCAAGAAACCTATATCAAAACATAATAATTTCAACCAATCACAATTTTGAGAGTATTAAAATTCTAATTGTAGTGAATTTTTGATGTTTTTCCTTGCAAATTCATTTAAAAAATATTTAGGCATTTTATTTCAAATTCAACAGTGTGGATGTTTTCTAATAAAGATATTGTACATATGATCTTTAGAATCAAAGCTTTAAAAAGTTAAAGAAACCTCATTTTATAATACATTTAGGTGTTGCCCAAAACCTCTTGGCATTTAACGACCCAATTCAACAAAGTTTTCAAAGATTTGTTAATTATAAAATATTTTGATGAAAAACAAGCAGCTAGTCACATAGTCTTTGCTTTAGTATTTATCCTAGATTTAACTTTTACACCTTTTTTATACTATTCAACCATGTAACTCTTTGAAAATGAAACGTTATAGTAGTCTCTCCCTTGGTGGGGCAGACAACAAAAATGGAATTGATATACAAAGCAAAGTTGTAAATGTCAATGTAAAGATCACATCTATACAATTGGATTTATCATATTTTTTCATTAATAAATCGTTACTAAATTTTCAAGCTTTTCTTTTGAAATTGAATTAAAAGTCCCAAATCAACCCCAAAAAATAAAATGTAATCCTTGTTATGAATTTGGAATAACATGCACTACAAGATGGTATGATTTCCATTATTTGATTCGACTTATTTTGGAAAATCATGTTTAAGGTCTCACTTTTTGAACTAAGAATTAAACTTGACATAAACCAATTTTGTTATCAAAAAAGAAATCACAATATCTTATTTTGAAGATCCACACCATAAAAATGAATGATAGTCAACTAGCACAAGAACCCAAAATCTCTTTTAAACTCCATTTTAAGCACAATTCTCTAAACGCCGGTAAACACAAGTGCAATTCCTCATAATTGTATCCACATCTATCTACATACCAATCCATTGCAAAAAAGACTAACAGAATGCATCAGCATTCTCTGCAGAGCAACGGACATTTCAGGGAATGAGCTTGTTGGCCTTCATCTTGTCCAGGACGTTGAGGAAGCACTTCTCGGTGTCTCGCCAGCCGAAGAACCCAAGCTCCTTGCTCTTGTTCATGCTGCTCACATTCTCAGCCTCCTGGCGCAGAAGCAAATCGGCGAACCACCAGTGGCCAATGTCGCGCAGCTTCACAGGCTCCAAGTGATTCTCCTTCACGATCTGCTCCCACACTTCCTCTTTCCCTTGCATCAACTCCGTCATGGATTTCCCAGAGTCGTGAAACTCCGGAACTTCCATTCCAAATCTGTCCGCCATCATCTTCCACAGCGTCTTCCACTTGTACACGTCCCCGTTGCTGCTGTTGAGCGCCTGGTGTCAGCACAATAGTTAGTACCATGTCAATGTAAACTAGTTACTTAATTACACTTTTAATCACTCAAGGACCAAGGATTCATGGTTTTAAAATGATAAATTCAATTGATCATATTGTGAAAAATATGATCTAGATGAAACAAATTTTATATCACCGGAATCAGTGAAGATCATTGCATGTGTTGATCAAACAACAACTAAATTTGACCAAAAAAAAGTCCACAGAGAATCCACTCAAAACTGCTAAAAAAAAACATGAGGCCCAATTTGGGCTTCTTGGTCCTTTAGGGGTTAAGATAGAGGTTACGACACTTGAGAATATCAAAGATCATAAACTTTGAGATGTTTTTAACCCCTATGCATCTAAAACGCCAATATGGCCATCTGCATCACTGAACTTTGCAACAGTGGCATCCTCTCATTTTACCTTGGTTTTGTGATTGCAATGCATCATTTTAAAGCTCTTGCTCTATACTACAAGATCAATAGTGTTCATTGTGTCAAACTAATAAAAGTCATTTTCACACATACAAATGATTTGCAACAAGGGGTCCAATTTTTCTACACTACAAAAAATACATAACATTCATTAGCCTTCCAAGAGGTTGCCTTTTAGTTTCGTCCACCTTTATATAAGGAGTGACCAGTGATTTGTAGTTGAATGAACTATTGAATCAAATAAACAATTACAAAACAATGTTGAATTGTGATTGAGTGAGTGCTTTCGATTAGTGCTCACCATGGTTAGTTGCTCTTGCTTAGTGCCACCTATCCCCATAGCTACTGATGTGATGTGGAATATCCCACATCATTTCATTGGGCAATATTCCACATCATTCTAATGGGGGAAGGTAGCAGTACTGAATGTTATGCAGAGGATGCTCTCTCTGTCTTCCCTCATTATTAATATTACATCAATATGTATTCTTTATATATTTTATGTATTGCAGTGATCTTTATATATTTTATGTATTGCAGTGCACTTTTGAGCCCATGGCGGGGCAAATTGCTGTGAATGCTTTTGAGGTTTACCAGTTGGTCCCCCAAGAGATTCCTACCTCGCCTGATAACGGTACGGTTCAGTGATCTCAGAACCACTTTATGACATTTAGAACATTATGTGACCTCCCACATAAATGGTATCTACTTGTGCTACCCAGTGCATACAATACTCACGATACCTTTGATAAAATAAGGTGATGCCATGATGATATCCGCGGATATCACCTCATGAAGTTGCTACATATTTACATCATGATGAGCATTCTCGCTACATTTCAATTTTTTTTCAATTTCTTTCTTTGTATGTTTAGCAGCCCTATGTTTTTGGGTAGAAATCCAGCTAATTTTAGCCAGTTTTGAGATCACTGATGTATTGTGTATGCATTCATACCTGGTTCTTCGCCGCGGGCTCCACGCACGCCCAAATCTCCTGCTCGGCAATGAGCTCCGCGTCCGACGCATCGAACAAGCGCTCGTACGTGAACTCGTTCCCCGGAAACGCCAGCTTCTTCCCCTCCTGACGACAAATCAGCGCGTACACCGCCACAGTCCCCACCAGGTTCATCAGGTTCCCAGCCGCGAATCCAAAGATGACCGTCGGCCGGTGAATGGAATACGAGATGTTCTTCCCCTTGACAGCTTCGAACACAATGTCCTCCTGGTTGTGATAGAATTGCTCACACGGCAACCGCGGCACGTCTTCTACAAAGGGGGCCTCGTAGGCTTTGATCTTGCCCGCGAGCTCGAACGGACCCGTGTACTGCTTCCCACCCGTCTGTAGCACAATGTGCTGGAACTTCTTCGCGTTCGGGATCACGGCGTCGAGGGAGTTTTGAAGAAGCCGGGAATTCAAGTCGATATTCTCCGCCTCTGTTTTCCCTTGCACCCATGTCACAAAGAAGAGGTGCGTTGTGTCGGTGAGGGATCCCAGCTTGGACAGCGTCGCGTCCCGGTCCAGCAGGTCCACTTGCAGATACTCGGTCGAGGCAGGAATCCATTCCGGGCGCGCCCGACGCGCCACGCCGTATACCTGCGCTCCACACAGCTAGGGTTTAGGGTTTCGAACCGGCGTTCCAAATCCGGCTCTCAGAATCGGACATATCCGTTTCTGGAAAAGAAAAAAAACATTAGATCTATACTCAGATCGGGACCTCGTTTGCAGATACAGAATAGGCTGGTAATATCCTAAGTTAGTAGAATTGCATACCTTCCATGGTCCCCCTGGCGCGTCCGGCTTCGATAGAAGCTCAGCAAGGTAGTTCCCCACGATGCCCGTCACGCCGAGGATCAGCGCCACCTTCGGCTCCTCGCTGTGATGCGCACCCGCCACTCGCCCCTGCAATTCCGAACAGCACAGCACAGTGTGAGAATTGTGCAAACCTATCTCAATTCGGTTTCAAAATGCAAAAGACTCATCGAAGTTGTGGTCGATTGAGCATTCTTACCCCAGCACGAGGATTGAGTCGCCCAGTCTGAAATGGGGATGGGAAGTGACGCTCCATCGTACTCGCTTGACAGAGTGATCACACACAAAATTGTGTCCTTCAATTTTAAGTCGCCGAATTCACGAGTATCGCTATTTCATGGCCTCGCGGTGGCAGCGAAGACGACCTGGAACTTACCGAATCTGAACCTACTAAGCTTACTGAACTGATCCGGATTGCTGAATCACAAGGTCGGCGTGTCGCAACGCATGGAGTGCACGGTCGTCCCCCACGTGGCTGCCATTGCAGAGTTGAGTATGGCAAACCATCAGTCAGACTAAAAAGCATCGCGAGAATATTCTTCGATCATATCGTACGTACTCCGGGCCCTCACTGCATGAGCAACGCGAATACGAATGTCGGATTTCATCAATTCCCGAGAAAGCCTCACTGACCTGTGCTTTCCTGCGAATCGATTCATGCGAACACTTCGGTTCCTTCCGATCCATGGCGAAACCTGGTCGCGAGTAAATTTCTACTGGTGGTTGATTCTTCAAGTTCCTGGACGGTCCAAGAAGCTTGAATGTTGTTCTTCGTCTCCGTGCGGAGCTGCTCCGACGATTTCCGTGCGAGCTCTGGAGTGATCGTAGCGGAGCGTTATGATAATTTGAGTTTCAATACTATCTACTGTATATTTGAAATCATGTGAAACTTTCATTGTACACATCCTTCTTTAAATGTATTTCAATGGTACCAAAAACATTTCTAATTGCCTTTCAATCATAAAGATTCTTTGTTCATATCAAAACACTAGTAGAAAAGGTGGTGCTTTCCAGGGAAATTCCAAAGCAAAATCACTATGCATGTGTGGAATGGGGAATCTCCCTGGGCAGTGCCACCTTTTCTACTAGTGAAACAAAAAAAAGAAATAAAAATAAAAATTAAAACTCCACTTGAACTTTGCTCATGGTGCAATTGTGTTTTCGAATAACTCTATTGTACTCATGCTCTTTCACCCTCCCTGAATATATAGCATGATGAGTCTTTCATCCACTTTTCCATCCAATTTCCATCCACTTTTCCATCCAATTTCCATCCATTTTCCATCCATTTTCCATCCACTTTTTCATCTAATTTTTCATCCACTTTTCAGAGTCTTGAGAGAATTCAGTGCCACGGTGAGCATGCTCTCACTCGTCCCAAAAATGCCATTTCATTAGGATTGGAGTTCCCAATTGTCAGATCATTGCCAGCTCCATCGCCGAGGACCACGCAGGAGCGCGATCGAGATGGCTTCATCTGCTGCGTTGCGAAGGGTGATGGCGCAGGACCCCGTCCTGTCCGCCTGCGCCGTGCTCACCGCCATTGGTAAGCTCAATCTAACGTTTTTTCTGAGCTCAATCTAACGTTTTTTCTGAGCTCAATTTCGTCTTCTCTCATTCCGAATCTCGAATGTTCGGTTCCGATTCGATTTTTAGTCCAACTGCACGTTTCTGTCCGGAGGAATCGATTCACGGGGGTTCTCCAGCTGAATTTGTGGCGATGGTAGAGTTTTCAAGGCCGCTTTGCATAATTAGGGTTTCCGTGGCTCAGTGGGAATGTGAAATGAGGAGACTAATAGAAAGGCAGATTTTAGTGTATTTTCATTAACCGAAGGTCGATGTCTGATAACTCGGAGCGTCGGAACGCGTTTCGGAAGATTTATGCCTAGAAGTGGGGTTAGGGTTTGCGGTAGGACAATTTGGACGAGTTTTTCTTTGAGGAGCTGAAGAAAAATTCGATTGAGATGAAATACGAGCAGCTCACAGAACTAGATTATGAAGTATTGCAAGGCGGCAGGACAGAGGCTGACTGTGCACTCGCTTACTAAGGACGTTGTTTAGCATTTGAATATGTTTGTCACTGAAGGGTTAACGCAAGTGCTGTGGAAACTTGGCTTTCTTCTTGCAGGGCTTGGGGCACCGTTGATTGTTCCTCCCATTAGAAATGCTATGAACCGGCCAGAACCGATTGCGCAACCCAAACTAGTAAACGTACGTCGCTCTATACAAATGATTTTTCGGCTAAGTTGCCATCTCTCTGTGCTTAAAATTAATTTCAACAGTCATTGAATTAGAACGTACGTATGCATAGACAGGACGTTTCGTGATGATTTTTTTGGCTGGAAAAGTGTATATAAGTTCTATTCCAACTTCATTAGATTGTTTACTTCATTGTATCTCCAGTGGAGTGGTTTATTTGCTAAGTTTCTGATATTCTTCCTGTTCGTCATTCTGTGCCAGGTTGTTGAGGGCATGACCGGTAAGGCGAGGAATTGAAGTTGACATTTTGACGTGCCACCCATTTTTCTCATGACGAGTTACTAGTCTTACAGTGCGCTAAACGAAGTTTGAAGTGAAGGTTTCGGATTCCTAGTTTTCACCAGCCATTTGCCTGCCAAACCTCGCATAGCTCTTGGATGTGATTAGCTCTTACTGTAGTTGAGTGACTTGTTTGATATAGCGTTGCAGATATTTCGTCATGGAAAGTCTGCTGACTTTTTTATACAAGCCAGTGCTCTGGTTGGTATCATGTAGGTCATTGAAACAGTAATAAATTGCCAAATTGATTAATCTTCAGAATATCTTCAGTACATTCCCATGTATGTTTGGGGCCCTTGTATTTGTGTCAGTTCTTGTTTACCGTTCCTTTATAATTGTGATTTTCACAACCGATTGGTTAGGTATGAATAAACAAGGGCATTGATGGGTCATCTTTCTCAATTTACAGGGGTTAGGAGCTGAGAGTTATCTGAAATTTGCTTGTTTTGATTACTGCTACATGCCCTTGCTGCTTGAGAATCGTTGGTGATCCTAGATGGGTACAATAAGGTAGAGACACCCTATTCCGTCCCTACACCTATTCCTGCTTTGTAGGCTTGCTCTAAATTGCTTTAAAACTGTCCCTAAACTTAACTCTCATTGATCGAGTTTTGATTTTATAGAGATTGATTTTAAGACAAGTTTATGCAACAGTTTGAGTGGTCTAGAGAACTAACACTTTGAAAATCGTAACAATTACTCGATCTATTCTCTTCTTGTTATCATCATTTTCAATTGCTAATAATATAATTTTGGAAAAAGTGCCCCCAAGTATGCTGAATCGCTTATTTTGATGGTTTTAGGTGTTTCTATCTTGAGGCATAGATGTGCATGTATGCATATTTCACTGCACTGCTAGGATTGAATGACCTGTTGAGTTGTGATTGAATGAGTGCTTTTGATTAGTGTTCACCTTGGTTGATTGCTCTTGCTTAATGATTGGTATAGCTACTGATGTGATGTGGAGTATCCCACATCATTTCATTGAGGGGATGACATGATGTGGGATATTCCATATCATTCTGTTGGAGGAAGGCATAGTTACAGAGGCTACGGAATGTTATGAATGTATAAAAAAAGGAAATATGACTTCAACCACTTGTATTGTTGTTCCTCACATCAAAAATTCTGTAGCCTACCCTGCCTTCATTGAAAGTTAAAACGTAACATGGGATGTAAAAATTTGCTGGAACACAATCTTTGAATAAGTTACCCTCTATGACTACCGTACGAGGAAGGCAAGGTCAGCACTTTCATGTCAAATAGTGGAGGTCAGCACTTTCAAAAGTAATTATTAAAAATTTGGCTATTAATAAATAACATTAATTTTTTTTTTTCAGCAGCTAATTGTTTTATTTTATTTTTTGTCTACAATTTTCATTGAATGTTATGTTTTCATTGAATTTTAGCAACAATGGTCTAAGTTGAAATTTTGATTTCAATGAGCACTCTCTTTTCTCTTGATGTTTGTTTTATTTTTTTTCCACTTTTTGTTGACTTTATTTTTGTTGATTTCTACAAAATACTTAATAAATTTATTTTATTCTCAAGCATTTTTTGGGGAATTATTTTACCTGCCTTCCATGTACAGTATCTACACATCCACACCTTAAAAGAGAAATTCAGTGCAATAAAGAGTAAAATGCAGCTATGAAGAGAGCTGGGCTATGTACTAGATAACAGCCTCTGTGCAAGGAATATACAAACTATGCATGTGACAAGTTCATCATCGCATAGGACCACTACACTAAATTGTGATGCGGACACTATTTCTCAACCTGGACACTATTTAACTTTTTGGAAATATAGTGCCCTTGTAAGAAAATTCTTTTTACTGTAAAATTAAAATGATAAAAAATTTCCAGTAAACCTTCTGGATGTAGTGTTCCAATGACAAATGGCAACTTTACAATAAACATGACATGCCATCTCATGTTACTCTCATCACTTGGAAGGAATTTGGCACTCTTAGTGGAAGTGGGAATGACAAGTGGAAAACTCCCAAACCCTAAACCCTAAACCCTATATATTGTAGAGACACTATTTTCTCCTCACCTTTCAACAGATTGTGGTAAAAGACATCAATTCTTGCTAGATACTAAATCACAATTTTAGTGTATGTACCATAGATCATGCATGGCCAAGGCCGCTGTCTACATAGAACTTTTATGTACATGGATGACCAAGTGGCTATGGTCGCGTGTGAATCCACCACAAAAGGTTTGAATAGGAGTTGCCATCGTCATGCTCATTAAGGCGCATGATGGCTTGCAGTGCAGCCTTGGGATTGTAAATGGCTTTCAACGCATACACGAAGCCGCGCCATGCATCCGTCACGCCTTCATTGTTGATGGACTCCATGGTCCAGTCCACCAGCTCCTTCACATAGTGCTTGTCAGGAAACATGTCCTCCGTGATGGGTGTTATGGGCAGCACCTGGATGCCCAGCCTACAATCACGCCGCTCAGCTCCTGCACACAAAAAAAAACTCAATGTAATTCAGCACAAATTTTAAAAAGCGCCACCTGTTACCAACAGGAACCCTAATCTCTTCCAATCAACAAGTTGGGTGTACGCATGATGTCTATCTTTGAATGGAACTGTCCTTGCAATAGTGGTCTACAACCTCTTCCTTTGAATGAGCTCTGATACGGGTACCCGAGTTACGCGTAATCATATGTGTGACTGTGTAACTCATTTTATGCGTGCTAGGAATTCTGTTTTTAACACAATGTATGCGGCTCCTACTATGCCATCTACACCATCTAATTTTTGTAATTTTTCAATATTTTTTCCTTACCAAAAAGAACTTTTTCTAAAATCACACTAATTCCGGAGGGGGTACCCATATCAGGCCATCACCCTTGACAATCATTCATTGAGCGAGAAAACAATTTGATCTCAATAGAGTTTTGCTCTTGTAGTATTCAAAGTGATCTCTCCACATCAAAATATAGCAATCTTAAATGAAAGCACACTTGGTTAAGGTGACGCAAATGATATCCTCTACCTCACCTCATTGTGACACCTACCCAAAATGCAACATACTGATAATGTACACCACCAGAACATCAGATTTTGTGTTGGTTCTAGAAATCATCTACCAAAAAAACTTTGAACTCTTCTAACTTTTGCATATGTTAACCAAATAACACATTCTTTGGTGCATCAGAATCCTCTCAAGAGATATAAAAACCTAACCATTTTAATAATAGAAACTATGTCTATGTGGTTACCTTAGTGACACCTACCCAAAATGCAACATATTGATAACGTACAGTACGCCACCACAACATCAGAATTGGTGTCGGTTCTAACTTTTGCATATGTTATCCAAACAACACATCCTTTGGTGCATTAGAATCCTCTTTGATTTGCTAGCAAGAAATATAAAAACCTAACCATTTTAATAAAAGAAACTCTGTCTATGTGGTTACCTTAGAGACACCTACCCAAAATGCAACAGATTGATATTGTACACCACATCAGAATTTGTGTTGGTTCTAACTTTTGACACATGTTATCCAAATAACACATTCTTTGGTGCATTATTAGAATCCTCTTTGATTTGCTATCAAGAAATATAAAAACCTGACCATTCTAAGAATAGAAACTATGCCTATGTGATTACCTTAGTAATCTCCCAATGAAAGCACACTCCTCAATATTGGTTAAAAATTCTTCAAGATATGCTCATTGTTAACCCCTAAAGGACCATGAATTCATGGTTTTAAAATGACGATCATATTGTGAAAATTATAATTTGAGTGGGACCAAATTTTATATCACTGGAATCAGTGAAGAATATTACATATGTTGAATAAAAATAATAATTAATTAACAAAAAAGAATCTACATAAAACCTACTCAAAATCACTGAAAAAAACAGGAGCCACCTGGTGGCCATATGGTCCTTTACGGGTTAATGAAAAACCACCACAACATCAGAATTTGTGTTGGTTCTAACTTTTGCACATGTTCTCCAAATAACACATTCTTTGGTGCATTAGAATCCTCTTTGATTTGCTATCAGGAAATGACCATGTCTATGTGGTTACCTTAGTGATTCCCAATGAAAGCACACTCCTCAATATTGGTTAAAATGCTTAAAGTCACAGAGAGAAAATTGTGATATGCTTGGGGATCATGATCTTACCTGCAAACCACAAGCCACTGTCGCGCTTGGTCGACCACACGATGGACACAACACGATTCGCAGCGACGAACTCCGGCTCGTACAGCGAGCTCTTGGACGGGACGTGCCAGAGGAGCTGCGAAGCTCGATTCTCAAGAGCGCAAAGAGTGGTGGCCAGAGTGACCATGTCGAAGTCCTTGTAGGCCAAGCCTGCCAGAGCCGCCGCGTAATAAGCATTGACAGCCTCACTGGTGGACTCCTGGTTGCGTCCATCGGCGAACTCGGTGAGCCCACTCGCCCACGAGTGCAGTGTGTAGCAGTCGAAGTTTCGCAGGCGAGGGAACTCGTGCCTTTCCACGCTCATGTAGTCGTGGATGAGCGCGTACATGTGAGGCTTGAAGTTGTGCGCCCAGTAGTGGTCCAGCCTTGCCAACACCGCACCTGTTGGATCACAGCAATATCATTTGAATGCATCTAGAATTGACTCCTGAAAACTTGCAGTGAAACGTTATTTGAAACAATCGATGTCAGTTCGATCGATAGAAGAAGGAAAACGCAGTGAAGCATTTGAATGCATCTAGAATTGACTCCTGAAAACTTGCAGTGAAACATGTTTTTGGTTCAACAATTGATGTCAGTTCAATTGATACAAGAAGAAAAATGCAGTGAAACATTTGAATGCATCTAGAATTGACTCCCGAAAACTTGCAGTGAAGCATTATTTATTAGAAACAACCGATGTCAGTTCAATTGACAGAAGAAGAAAAATTCTATCTTTAATAATAGAATGTAGTTTTTGTGTCACTCTCATTGTTCGCCCCATTTGAAGTATAAAACATTGGACAAACATTGCAAAAAAAAAATGCCAAAAACTTGGACAATTATTTCCGGATATCGGGAGTAGAAGAAAAAAAAATGCAGTGAAACATTTGAATCATAACAAAGAGAAGAACGTTCATCAAAATCAAATTGATAAGATCAATTGGCATACTGTCGCATTGGAAATACTTGAGCACCGAGATTTCCTGGTTTTCAAATGATCATATTTTGAAAATAATAGAATTAAGATGGTGCCAAAGTTTATATTATTGCATGTGTTGGTCTAAAACAGAAAAGAATTGAACAAAAGAAACTCCTTGGTTACATGTTTTAAAAGCGACCAATTCGTTTGATCATGTATTGTGAAAATAATAGAATTTAGATGGGACCAAAGTTTATATCACCAGAAATCAGTGAAGTTCATTTCATTTGTTAATCAAATTTTCTTTTTGAACAAAAATTGAACAAAAGAAAGTATCCATGACATACTTTAAAAAAAAGAAAAAAAAGAAACATGAGAGATTAAGTTACCTGCATAAACAAAGTAACCGAAATGGAAGTGATGGTCATTATAAACGCCAATGCCAAAATCAGCTCCGGAATCTCTCGATCCATCTCGACTGATAATCCCACCCCACGTAGTATCATACAACAACGCATTCCCTTCAAACTGCCCCAAAAACCACGGCGTAATCCCCTTTTGCAAAAACTCCACCACCTGCCAGAATTAAACCCAGGAATTTCATAACAGTCAAAATCGCACTCATATGAACTTCCTTTGTTTCAATCCATCTGTTTTTTGACCAACACATGCAATGCTCTTCACTGATTCCGGTGATATAATATTTGGTCCAATCTATTATAAATTATCTTTCTTCACAATAGGATCAATTGACTTTCTCATTTTAAAACCATGAATCCTTGGTCCTTTTGGGGTTAAAACTACGCAGGCATAATAATGTTATGTCAGTTTGCGCAATGAATGTTTTTTTTAACCCCTAAATGACCATAATCCTGTTTTTTTCAGTAATTTGAGTAGGTTTTATGTAGATTCTTTTTTGTTAATTTTTTATAAAAAAATATCCAACATATGTAATGTTCTTCACTAATTCCAGTGATATAAAATTTGGTCCCATTCAAATTATAATTTTCACAATATGATCATTTTAAAACCATGAATCCTTGGTAGAAATCCATCACCTTGCCAACAAGATCAAACATCTTCATCTCCTCCGCAACAAGAGCCAACCGCGCCGCACGAGCCAACGCCTTCCCGTGAAAATAAGTCGACGGAGTAGAAATCGTCTTCAGCTCTTTCACGTCCTGTTCCAACGCTGCAACAATCTGCTCTCTCGCATGCAAATCATCGCAAACGCCGCTTCTAGAATGCCAATTGACATCCAAGCCTTTCACAGACAATCCCCACTTGTAACCAACAACGCCTTGAAGCTCACCATCCAAGCTCCGGAAGCTCACCGCGGGAAGCAACCTGGTGTAGCACTTGGAAATCATCTCACGGTGAAACGGCAACGTCAACATGAGGAGCTCCCCCTCGCCGCGCGTTTCCCACTTGTAAATCACTTCGAAATTCTCGTAGAATTCGATCACACCGCCGGTGGGGTAACAGGACCGGTACTTGTCAAGGAAAAGCTCGTCATCCTCCCCTTCTTCACATCCGGATACAACCGTCACGCGTATCACGCCACGAAACGGGCACTCGGAAACCAGGGAGTTCGTCAAATGCAACGGCGAGGAAGAGTACACGATCCACGTCTGTTTGTTGTTGAGCGTGATGCGGTGCTTCGTTCTGTCAGAGTTTGCCCAGAAGCCCACGACGGCGTGGATCGTCGAGAGCGCGGGCGTGGCGTCCAAGACGGAGATCGTGATGTATGGCGAGCCGCGCACGAGCGGCGTGACGAAGTTGTGGAAGTCCACGGTGACGCTGAGGTCGTCGTACCCCGTGACGACGTGGGATTCGTGCGGCTCCAGGACTTTGAATGTGAGATCGGCCACGAACGGCGTGAAGATGAAGGCTGCTGTTGCGGCCCGTGGCGGGTAGGAAATTGAGAGGGAGGAGGGCTGGAGCTGGACGAGAAACGGGTGCAGATTTTCCTGACATGTGCCTGCGTTTAGGACGAAGTTCTGCCAGGGCGTGTTTGTTGGATATGGTGGGGATTTGATGTGCGACGCCCAGAGTGACGACGGCGCTGGCGCTCCGTGATTCTCCACTGCTGGAAATGGTTGTTGTCGGTGTGTTGAGTGCGTGCTTGTTGGTCGATGATTCTTGTGGTGCCGGAGCGCTTCCATCAAACTCGTCATCTTCTCCATCCCAAAACCCTAAAACCCACGCCGCAATGCAATTGCACCGATCAGGAAATCCGAATCAGGTCACTTGAATTCAGCACCAACACACTAATCCACTTCAGACGCAAGATCTACACCATCACAATCGCCATGTTACCAGATGAAGGTCACAAAAACAGAGTTCAAACTTTCTGAAAGCCTTTGCATCAGGACTAGTTCAACGTCAATCTGATGATATTTAGGCTACGAAAACAAAATGAAACGAATTGTACAACAGCAATCTGATGATATTTAGGCTACCGAAACAAAATCAAACGAATTGTGTAACAGCAATCTGAATGCGCCTACACCAAGAGGTACCTACACGGGATCTGAATGCGCCTCTGGAGGTGAGAAGATGAAGATGAAGCGCGTCGTGATTCTTCAGAAACTGACCTCCAGTGGTGCGAAATGGCTCTGTCAGCTGCGCAATTGAAATCCGTTACGGCGCGGATCCCGAGCCATTGAAGCTCGAAAATCACGAACTAACACGGTTTCGGCGACTCACTCCTGACAGTAAGTAAAGTTTGAACTTTCGTTTTTTGTTTGCCTTGGTTTCCAGGTCAGCAAATGGGAACGTGGCAGATGGGGGTGTTGCTCTGATCCACTCTTTAAGTTACTGAAAATGAAAGCACCTTTTCAATCTGGATGCGAAGCATAATACTCTACTGATACGAACGTTTCTTTCAATGTCCGCGTGATTGATTGACCGACCGACCTAATTGCTTCCAAATATCAACGATGGATTCAAGATTCTCCGAGGAGCGTTTGTTTGTTTCTTCCTCAGTAGTAGTGTTTTGAACGTTTTCTCAGTCTTAGAACACACTCTTGTAAAGAAAACCATTGCAAAGAATGTAATCTCTACACTACCACCAAGAACAAAGATTTGGAGAACGGAATATTCATGATGTTCTTGGGATGGATTCATGTCGACGCCTGATGGGACCCATGCGGGGATGGGAACAGTCACTTGTGATATACCCTAATTTTTGCAAAACCTAATTTCTCGACCCCATTTTCTGGATCAATCTACGAAGGTAATCCTTGGTTAGGCAAGATGAGCCTTCAAAGATTTTGAAACCATGGTCGTTGAGTGTTCAGCTGCATACGAAACCACATTCAACAGGATCTTTCATTGTAAGGATTAGTTTTAGCTGCAAAAACCCTTCGTCATCGCTGCTGAGATAATATATTTATTTATTTTTGTTTTCCAACGAAGTCGCACTTGAAAACTCTTCTTCTGGAGTTTCTGCAAAATGCTTATGGAGAATGTTTTTGACGGTGAAAAATGAGTCACATGAAGGAAATTCAGATACATGCTGCGATGATCGTTACAAATGGTCGATTGCCCAGTTTCTGGACTTCGGAGAGTTAATTTTCCTGTTACTGAAATTGGTGTACAATTGCCAGCATAACATCCTTCAGTTGTTCGACGAGTGCACCGATATTTGGATTCAATCAGTAGGCTACTTTTGGCATCAATCTGGGAGCTCTTATCTTCTTTCTTCAAGATTCGTGAACTCGAGAGAGGATGTGTGACGACCCGGCTTCTTTTGAGTACTGTGTTTGTTAGCTTGACACTTAACACACGTACTCACGTACTTTTCTACATCATCCTCCATGTTGGGCCAGTAGTATTTCTTGGCCAACTCCTTCAGAGTGATTTCTTGATTCATCTTTGAACTAGGAGCTTCTTTTTTTCTGTATTTTTTGTTGAAAGAAGCAAAGATGTTCGGGGGAATGTTTGGGAAGGGGAGTGGGAGCGGTGAGTCGAAGTTAGGGGAGCCGTTCAGTCGCGTGAGGAGGACGCAAGACAAGTCCATCAGCTTGTCTCCCGCAGAGCGAGAAGGCCATTATCAGCGCAATCCCGGGGAGCTTTCGGTGGGCAATACGGTGGAGCTCAAGGTTGAGTTTGATCGAGTCAAGAAACTGTTAATCAATCTCCCCGACCAGCTTGCCGATCTCCCCAAGATGAATCCCTGCGGTAACAGCTCATCATGTCTATTTTAGTGGTTTTGAGTAGACTTCCTTTTGTTCAAATTTTGATATAAAATTTGGTCCCATGTGAATTATATACAATCAATTGAACTTACTCCCTCCGTCCCAAAGTTTTTGTCATGTTTGAAAGTCATGTTTGAAAGTCATGTTTGAAAGTGCTTTTTTAAGTAGGTCATATTGTAAGAAACATGATTAAAAAAGGTTCCAAATTATGTCACTAGAATGATTGAAGAACATTGCATGTGTTCATTGCAACCTAAATAAAATTAGCCACAAGGAAGTATTTTTTTGACCTACTTAAAAAAGAACTTTCAAACACGACTTTCAAACATGACAATAACTTTGGGACGGAGGGAGTATCATTTTAAAACCATGAATCCTTGGACTGCAGCTCCCAACTGTCTGATCTATCTTCTGCTTTTGCAAAAGCAGGTGTTTATGCAAATCATAATGTGCGTCTTGCAAAGATCCTTGTGTATGGCTTTGATTATGACTACACGTTGGCGCATTACACTCCTGCATTGCAGCACATCATTTACGAACTCGCCAGAAACCATCTCGTGCAAGAGGTGAGCCACATCTTGTCTTGTTTTGTATTGAGATCCAAGCTTTTTGTATGAGCATCATTTGTTTTTTTTACAGTAGGTCATCCTAACATTCTAAGGCAAAAGGACTGGGGATGTCTTTGGTATTTTGAGCAGTAAAAATAAATAAAATCTGGAAATCTGTCACATGAGATGATGCCAGTGACCACATGGACTTGCATAGAAAATATTAAGCTCTGGCAACATGGAGAATATACTGCCTCCTTTTTACTTACTGATGGGAGCTTTTTGGCCTACTAAGCAATGTTATGATACAGGGACTTTTTCTTTGTTCAAATTTTATTTTTTATGTCGTTTGAGGAGCACATGTAATGTTCTTTCCTGACATCAAATTTGGTTCCATGTGAATTTTTAAATATTTTTTAAAACATGATGAATCGAATCGATTGTTTTATGACCATGAGTTCTTGGTCTTTTAAGGGTGTAGGAGTTACACTCAAGCTTTAACAGGGCAAGTTTCTGGATGTGTATCAAACAGCACAGGTACCCGGATTCCTGCTTGAATTTCCAGTACGATGCGAACTTCCCCATCCGAGGTTTGTATTATGACAAGAAAATGGGGTACCTTCTCAAATTGGACTTCTTTCACTCAGTTCAACCCGGCGGCTGCTTTTTCGGCCGGCGCAGGGTGAATGTCTGAACGCAGTCATTTTCACTTTAAAATTTAAATCAACATCATGTGCAACTTGGGATGAGATAACAAGCTTAAAATAATCCAGTGATGCATTCGAGGTCATAAGTGTCTAAAGAGAGCTTGAAACCTTGTTATCTCAAATATTTTGAATATGCCACAAAGCTGTCCTTCACTGCAACCTATATGGGTGTAGTATGTACCCAAAAAAATATAAAAATAGAGCATGCCACAAAGAAGCCATGTATGAAAGCACCATGCTCATTCTTGTTACCTGGACTTTATAAATTCAACATTGAACAAAGTGAGGTAAAAAGAAATAAAACGTAAATTCTGCAAGCATAATATTTCTTGTTATGTCAAGCTTGTTTGTCGCTTCAATAGAGTTAACCGAAAAGAAGGCCATGGAACCTGCCTTTTTGCCCTCCTTCTAACCTCTCTTTTGAGCTATACTTGGGTTGAATAGTGTCGTGTCATAACTTGTCCCCTTGTGGGCCATGGGCTTGGAGCTTTGGTAGGAGGTGTGGAAGTCATTGCGAGGTGTGGAGAATAATGACAGTGGCTTGCTTTAGATTGTCTCCCAACTCATCATGAACTAGTTTTCGGTCTATTAATATTTCAATATGAGTTCAAGAGGAGTTCAAGAGGAGTTTGCTAAAACTTTCCTCTTTGAGCTGACTTTTCGGTTAACTCTAATGTGTGCAAACTAAAGTGACCCTTAGTGTTCATATTTGACATGGCTAAGAAAGAAAATCACATTGATTGCAGTTGGATGAAGAGGAGTTGGAGGCTACATACCCTGGGAAGCATTTGAGCTCAGAGCACATGCGTTATCTTGTACCTCTGATGGACCTTTTCTGCCTCAGTGAGGTAGCTCTACTCTTTGCATTGGGCCTCATGTTTTATTTCAGCATTTTTGGAGTAGGCCTTATGTGGAGTTCTAATGATATAAAATTTGGTCCCATCTTGGATTATATTTCTCACAATATGATTGATTGAATTTTTCATTTAAAAACCCTGAATCCTTGTTGCACGGACGAGATAAATGAAGCTCAGGATGGGGAGCTGGATGCAGGTCTGTCTGTTGGCGGATGTGATTCAACACTTTATGGACCAGAAGTTGGATTTCGATTGCGCCTACGTATACGAAGACGTCCAAAAAATCATTGAGTACATCCACAGGAGTGGAAACTTGCACCGTGAAATCTTGAGTGATCCGGCCAAGTACCTGCAAAAAAATGTAGTGTGCTCGACAGCTCCATCGTCTGTCTGTGTTGTAGCATCTGCATGCATCGTGGCATCTAAGTTATGAGCAAATTCTTAAGGTATGTACATCTAAAAGCATCTGAGCATGGTTCCTACTATTAAATTGCCTTTAAGTTTTTGTTGGAAGAGGATTCCAGCATATTTTAACCCTTAAAGGTCCAGAGAGCCCTATACAACAATATTCCATTGCATTTGGCATGGTTCCACACCTCCTATGTGTTTAAGATCAAAAGTGAAGTTAAAATTCACGTCGACATGATTTTAATGAGCTATTGGGGTCTCAAGTTGAAACTTTCTATTTGCAATAAATGTCAAATATACGCCAAGTATCTACTATCCCCATCAGCCCTTTAAGGGTTAACATGTATTTTGGGACTAAGAATTTTCAAACTGCTGATTATTGATTCTAGGGTTTCATATTTCAATTTATAGGGGTTGCTTTGAGTTGAAATTAGGTGTAGTTGTCTCAAATGCGTCAATCAATATTATAGTCTTTTTGGATGCAGCCGAAAGTGGTGGAGTTTCTACACGTCTTGAAAGAAAGAGGAAAGAAAATGTTCATATTGACCAATTCGCCTTTCCCGTTCGTTGATGGTGGTATGCGCTTCCTCTTTCAGGTATTTGTGTGAGGGCTTAATTGTCCATGAGTTTCTCATCTAGTTGACCATCCATGTGTCAAAAAGTCAAAGGTTCAAAGTCTCTTTTGTGACGTAGTACATTTGTCATGATGCAAAATCAAAATTCTTTAGGAGTTCTAAACTAAGAGGTCTAATTTGGAGACCAAATGACTATGGAACTTCTTTGAATGGGAACATGCCTCCCTTTGCAAGCATTTAATTTTTATGGTTGTGCCACATAATGTGATTTTATGACAGGAAACAGGCAAGCCCGGAAATTGGAGGGATCTGTTTGATGTGGTGATTGCCCTTTCTGACAAACCGAACTTTTACAGTTCTCAAAGACCTTTCAGGTTTTGCTTTACTTTCGGTATCCTTTAGTGAGTTTCAACATAAACTAATTAAGGTTTGTTTTGAAGTTCCACATATCATCTTGTGATTGGTTTAGGGTGATGTGGACATCTCAAAATCTGATGTGGAAATTCAATTTAGACACCCTGTAGTGTTGATATAAACTGGAGTATTGGTTATGAGGCTCATTGTTTTTGGCATCAGCACCGCAGGGTTTTTGTTTTGTTTATTTAATGACCAAATGTAAAATGGCTGTTCCAGAGCATACCACCATAAGAAGGATGTTCTGATGTTCACAAAAGTGGAAACCTTTGAGCCACACGGCGTGTATTATCATGGCTGCCTCAATGACTTTGCCGAGATCACGAAATGGAGGGGGTCTGAGGTGGGTACTTGTCCTGTTGCATCGTAGCAATTTAATCCTTAAACATCTGGCACTGTTATTAATGATCCTGAACTGTGATATAAGGTAGAGGATACTATATAAGCATTTCAACATATGTAGGAGTGTGATTTTTGGGAGTTGTGGAGAGATCTGTGTACAAGAGCCAAATCTGTTGAAATCAATTTTTTATCATTAACCCCTAAAGGACCATGAGGCCTCCTGGGGGCTTCATGTTTTTTTTAGTATTTTTGAGTAGGTTTTAAGTAGATTTTCTTTTGTTCAAATTTATTAATTTTTTATTCAACATATGTGATATTTTTCACTAATTCCACTGATATAAAATTTGTTCCCATTTAAATTAAATTTTTCACAATATGATTGATTAAATCTGTCATTTTAAAACCATGAATCCTTGGTCCTTTAGGGGTTAAGTATGAATGTCTTGTACAATTTTTTTAGTGGGAAGTTGTAGATAACTATGAGTGATAGCAAAAAACCCCATTTCCAGTCAAAGATGAGTGGTCATAGACTGTTAGCTTAGTCATGCTTACACCACTTGCTAATAAGTCCAACCCAGTGTATTGGGAGAGATGAGTTGCTGTTAGTAACAGGGTTTAGTATAAGGGATTTAGGGTCTAAGGTTTAGGGTTTAGGGTATGGAACGCCTACTCATTGCAGCTTGGAGGGTGTCTGCGCAGGTGATTTACTTTGGAGATCACTTGTTCAGTGACCTAAAAGGCCCTGCAAAAGCTGGATGGCGGACTGCTGCTGTAATACGGGAGCTTGAGGTACTCATCAACTGACTTCTGCTATGGAATAGCAATTTGGATAATGCAGAGATCATATTACCAAACACTATTAGCAAAGGTGTCGCTTCTCACTCATAACAGTGTCAGAGCTCATTGTACACACTTGTCCTACGTGATGAATCGCACTCACCAAGTCTTGAGCACCTCGGGCAGTGCGTGCAAAGTGGCACCGTTTGACTCACCTACTGAGTGAAAAGCAATGCCTTCTCCTTGTAGTGAAATGTCACATTGTCATCAAGAAAGACTATGTTGTTGTGGCCAAAGACCAAGTTTTCAACACCAAACATCATATTGTTATGGCTAAAGATCAAGTTGCCAATCATATTGCCATGATCAGGTTGTCATGACAATATGGTCTTGGACATTGACAACATGGTTTTTGGCTTTGAAAACTTGACATTTGGTCATGTCAGTATGAAATTTGACAACATGGTCTATGGATTGTCCAAAATTTTATTCCATAACTCTGCTACCCAATCGTTTTGTGCACTCATTCTGAGTTCGGGTAATCCTGCAAGAGAAAGTAGGTTACAGAGAGTTGGATTGTAAATGGTATTTGTACTTACATTCTGCTTCCCTCACACTGCAAGCAAATTGGTCGCTTCTCCCTTGCTATTTTGAGCCATTCCAAAGTTAGTGAGTGCGTTTGGTCACATAGGACAAGGAAAAGATATCTTTTACGCGATTTCAGCGAGTGAGAAGCGACGGGTTTGCTTGTAGTGTCAGTTAATTTCTAATCTATGATTTTGGGTGCAACACGTACCTTGCTTTTAAGTACCCCAAAAACCTTTACACAGTTGGAACTTGATGAAACTTTGTTATGAAACAGAGGGAGATATCTACGCAGAATGAGATTGAGTACCGGTTCCAACAGGTATAATAAGCTCGCCCTTTCGTTAATTTTTACGTTCTAGTCAAGACATCAAGACTTGCAATCTAGATGGATAGAAACTCCGGTCCTCTTGCAAGGCCGACATGAATATAGTGTCTGTTCGTCTTGACAATGAGCCAATGCCCACCGGGCAAAGGGACATTGGTACGAGACTACTCTCCCCTTCCGGGTGACTTGCAATCTTGTTGTATTTGTGGAAGTTTTCATCTTTTCACGGACTACGGACTAAGTAATGGCAATGAATGACATGTTTATCAAAAGTAATTTGCAAGTAGCTATTGTCAGATTCAACGTAAAAAATGAAATGTTGAAAATCTTTTGAACTTTTGAAATCTAAATGTTGAATGTTAAGAAAATTCCCAAGACACAAACTACTAAATATTGCCATAAATTTTGGCTATTTTTAACACAAAATTTTTAAAAATGTTGAATTCCCCAAAATTTAGAAAACTAGGCAACTAAGGGCCTCCTTCGGGCTAGTCCTTGAATCTTGCTCTCCACCGATAAAAATAGCGCAGAGAACTTCCATGCACACCTCGGTAGAGCATTTCAGCAAATGTAATTAGAAAATTTCCTCAAAGCAACCAACCACATAGTCCATTTAGCATGGGTGAAGTGGATGACTTTGCAATTCCGTTTTCAACGCTCACTGAGCATGGGTGATAGTTGGGACCTCAACATTTTTTTTCCTTTTGCTGTATCCACCAGCCCAATGCTCACATGGGTAAAACTCGAGGGCTCTAAAATTAACCCCTAAAGGACCATAAGGCCACTAGGTGGTTCTTGTTTTTTTTCTGTAATTTTGAGTAGGTTTTATGTAGATTTTTTTTTTAATTTAAAAAAATAAATTATTCAGCATATGTAATATTCTTCACTAATTCCAATGATCGGGGAGTTTTCCAAGGAAACCAGCTAAAATCCAATATTTTACAAAAGTAATCGGTTTTAGACAAGAATCCATCCGGTTCTTGCACATGTTTCACCTAGGTAGCACCCAAGTATCACAAATTTTCCCCGGATTTTAGCCTAAAACTATGAATTTCAACCGGTTATTTGGCAATTCCATTCGGCTGATTTTACACTAACTGCCGGATCTCCCCGTACATTGACTAATTCCAGTGATATAAAATTTGGTCCCCTTCAAATTATAATTTTCACAATATGATCGTTTAAACTTGTCATTTTAAAACCATGAATCCTTGGTCCTTTAGGGGTTAATTCAGGTTGTCTTTGGCTTGCCGAATCTGCCACCTCAGGCAGGTTCAAAATGCTTGAACAAGCTGCTGACAGTGTTAGTAGCTTGCAATTGTAGGCAAGGTACAACATGTTGAAGGATGTGCTGGGAAAGTTCCATGGGCGGTCGGCTGCCATTACGAGGGATGAGAGCAGCATCCTGGCAGAGTTGAGGGACTTGCGCAGCAAATCCAGACTGGCCATGAAAGCCATGTTCAACACCAACTTCGGCTCCACCTTCTTGACCGACACGGCCAAGGAGTCCGCCTTTGCCTACAACGTCCAGCGCTACGCCGACGTGTACACCAGCCGCCTGGAGAATTTCCTCTTCATCTCCAGCGATGCCTGGCTCTACACCCCCTTTGATGTCAAGATTCTGCCCCATCACATCAAGGTACTAACCACCAGTGATCTCAGAACCACTTTATGACATTTAGAACATTACGTGACCTCCCGCATAAATGGTATCTACTTTTGCTACCCAGTGCGTACAATACTCACGATACCTCTATAATATCTGACAATACCCTTGATATATTAAGGTGATACCATGATGATATCCGCGAATATCACCTCATGAAGTTGCTACATATTTATATCATGATGAGCATTCTCGCTACATTTCAAAAAAAAATTCATTTTCTTTCTTTGTATGTTTAGCAGCCCCATTTTTTTGGGTAGAAATCCAGCTAATTTTAGCCAGTTTTGAGATCACTGCTAACCACTTCCCCCTGAACAGTGAAAAGTATTTGTTTCGAAAGCTAGGGAACAACTTTCAGTTTTTTTGTTATGAGAATGGAAAATTTTAATGTAGATCTTGTTGAGAGGATTCCAAGGCACCCAAATATGTATGATTTGGATATTGTACAAATAAGTTATGTATTTTTTGGAATTTTGCTCATAGGATTAGTAAAATTGTGGGTAAGCTTTTACTCTTCACTTATTGTACATTGTTGTATTCCTTGAATTTCAAATATACTCAAATTACTTTAATCTTTTAAAGCCTCACTTTGACATAAGGTAGGAGCATCCAATTCCGACAGTGTACCCAATGTCGATAATTTCTAGAAAAGATATTTGTTTTCGAATGCAAATCTAAGCATATCATAGTCTTTATTGTTTCTTGACTAACATGATGAGCTATCTATGGTTTACCTAGATTTGTGTTCTAAAACGAATGTTGTGTTTAGAAATTTTTGGCACTCGGTACACTATCGAAGTGTGACAAGTGCTACGATCAGTGACAAGTGTGTAAGATATTCTAGAATGTCATTTTAAAGAATGTCATAATAAAGATGTTTCAAGTGCATGTACTCGTCAATAATATATGCTGCACTTGTGACTTATTCATGGACTATCCATGGCAAAAAGACTCCCATAAAAATGGGTTACAGTTCAAATAACAGTTTGCTACAATGCTTTGTGTTATAAGCTAACTCCATGCACAAAATGATACAGATGATTCAAGCAGATGAAGAAGTTCGCCACGGAATGAGCCCACTGAGGGAGTAGAGGCTCTTTACAAACCCAAGGGCTTGATGAAGGAACAAAAAATGTGATATTACAGAAGATGATATAAAAAAGGTCCAAGTGTAATTAGCCTTTTAACTTTGGTACCACAAAATATGTCAAGCTGGAGCTCCAAGAGTAAACTAAAGGGAACCAAATTGCTCCCACATAGCCATTAACTTAAACTGGTGCAATTTGTCTTTCTATGGAAGATAATGTACTGTACAAATGGTACCCATCATGACACATTGCAGTGGCATGGCATCCCAAAAAAACAGAAAGGCAGGTTGTTTTGTAATTTTTTAATTGATTTGATAGTCCATTCAATTACAAATCACTGGTCACTCCATATGTAAAGGTGGATGAAACTAAAAGGAAGCCTCTTGGAAGGCTACTAAATGTTATGTCATGTCCCTTCACAAGAGTAGATTAGAAGGCATTAGATTAGAAGATTAGAAGATTATGATCTTGGAATTGTGGTCACTTAAGTCACTCAATGCTTGTATTCTAGTGTTTAACCCCTAAACGTCCCAACATCCAGAAACTGGATCACAAACAAGTTCAAAGGCTTGCAACTTCTCATATAATTTTGGATGACTTTCATCCAAGTCACCTTTGCAAAACTATTAAATTCTTTACCAATTACAATAAATCTCTTGTGATGAATAGTTGTTGATAACACTGGAGAGGCTTCCAACTACAAGTATGTCAAACTTGTTGGGTAGATTTTATGCTTGCCTCGGATGCCTTGGCAGCCTCGGATGCTCTCGCAGCCTCGGATGCTCCGAGCCTCTCAAACAAATCAAATGAAATTGGCTAGGCTCCCCACTCACAGATAATAACATATTCACATAAAACTTATTTACTTGTTCATATAAAACTTATTTAATCCCAAGTCATTAAAAACATTGGAGCCTTTAAAAGGCCCCTTCCATGCAAACCTCATACAAAAAAATATTTAAAAATGTTTTAAAATTATTTATTAAAATAAAATCCAAATTGATGTAGATAGCGACAATCCACATCAGATTGGATTTTATTTTTTTAATTAATAATAATTTTCTTATTCACATTAGATCACATCACAGGGCCTTTTAGAGGCCCCAAAACTTTTCTAATGTAGTTTACTCCCCTTCGTCCCTGCCTTTGCCATTGAAATCAACTCAATCAAACATGTTAGAGTCCAAGTGTTTCAAGCAATTGCTGACTATTAGAGAAATTTGTAAAGTAGCAAAAACTCTGGTTTCTAGGTGTGTATCAACAAGAAAGACACGGGGAATCCCAAATACAGAAATTGTTTGAGGTTTAGGGTTTAGAATGTCAGAATTAGAGAATATTTTTGTTAACAGCAACACACACACCCCACTCCGCACCCCACGATAACAATCACTAGCCTTCAAAGAGGATGTCTTTTAGTTTCATCCATCATATCTTTATATATGAGGTGACCAATGATTTGAAATTGAATGGACTATTGAATCAAATAAACAATAACAAAACATTGTTGAATTAAGATTGAGTGAATGCTTTTACTATTGTTTACCATGATTGATTGCTCTTGCTTAATTTCACATGCCCCCATAGCTACGGATGTGATGTGAAATATCCCACATCATTTCATTGGGGGATGAAATGATGTGGAATATTCCACATCATTTTGTTGGGGGAAGGCTGTAGCTAGAGAGGCTACTGAATATTATGACAGCATGCACTTGATGAAATTTTTCCACAAGTGCACAGCAAAATCTCGGAAGGCAAGCCATAGCCAAAGATAAAGTAGAGGGCTCTAAACCCGCCACAGTTCTAAACCCGCACTCTACCAAGAACAAACATTTTGTAATTTTGAATGTATCCATGGTGAAGAGCACCACTTTAGAACCTATGTCATTTCAACTTCACAAATTCATAACTAATTTTAGGAACATCCAAATTTTTTGATTCAAAGTATATTGGTCTTTGCTTGGATTTGTCTTCCAATGAAAATCATGCTCAGTTCTCCTTGTGTCCTCATAAATTCACAACCTTTAACCCTTTGACGCGTTGGCGTTCAGATTCTGGACGCTAGATGATTTCTTATGCATCCCTTCACCACATATGGTAATGTTTTTCATCCATCCAAAATTCTCTTGATTCTTGTGCTGTTGACTGCAATTTGTACAGTATGGATCTTCAAAATAAGATAATGTGAATTTTTGAAAAATTACAAAAGTGGTGTATGTCAAGTTTCAATCGTAGTTCAAAAAGTGAAACCTTAAACTTGATTTTCCATAATAAGTAGAATCAAATAATGGAGACCATACCATCTTGTAGTGCATGTTATTCCAATTTCATTACAACGTTTTTTAATTTTTTTTGTGTTAGATTTGGATTTTTAATTGAATTTCAAGAGAAAACCGTGCAAAATTAATACAAAAATATTAATAATAAATATGATGAATTCAACTATACAGATGTTATCTTCACATCGACATTTACAACTTTGCTTTGTACATCAACTCCATTTTTGTTTTCCATCAACCATTTTATAACGAATTTATGACAACAGTGTTGAATCGGGACGTTAAAGGGTTAAAGTGGCAGGTTTAGAGCCTCCTCCCTTATTCACCATGTCTTCATTCACAGTTGAGTGGGCTGTAGGGTAGCTCATACATGTATGATTTTTTTCTGGAGCTGAACAATTAAGCTAGTGTTGGTGTTCCACGATTCACGGTGGCTCTTGAATTGGCAGCTGCCCCTAGCTTAAGTTAAGTTTAGCTTGTTGGTGGTAACTGAGTACTATGATACTTGAATGAGTCAACTGCCTACATTATTATAGTAACTTACGTCTAGACTGATATTACCAATTTGTGTTCCGTCGTTTGTGTGGGGTACAGGTTACTCTGCAGGTTGTCTGTAGTTGTATAGAATGTAGTAAATTAAATCAACAATGGTACTAAGATGATTAGGCCACAACCAAACCTACTTTACCATGACGGCATCCGTCATTGTGATGCCGTCGTCTAATAATTATCCTAACCTTGTGCTGAGTTGTAGTTGTACTTAAGGTAGTGGGACCAATTCCCGACTGAATTTCAGGTTTGCATATTTAGACTTGTGAAAGAAATTTTTTATAATTTTTGGATGCTCTGCAAAGCTATTGCAAAGGCATCCCAAAAAAAAAACATTTTTTGAGCATTTCTACAATTTTCTATGATTTTTTAAGTCTGAAAGCTTAGAATGACCATTAACCGCTCATAGAGTCATGGTTTTCATGAGAGGTTGGATTCTGAAAATAGAGTGCTTCTACACCAATCAGAACCAATCAGAAGCTCTTGATTTTTCCAAGCATGGACGAAATTAGAACACTCTTGGACACTATCTGAAACCATGCTGGCTGGTTTCTAACACCCATCCCCCAACCAGTAGGGGTCGGAAATATGACCCGGTCAGAAATATGACCTTCTACCTTACAGAGTTGTAACTTATCTGCAGTTACTATTTAGGTGAATTTACGGTCGCTGCACCGTTTCTTCCTGTCTTCATGAGCCACTCTTATTAAAAATTTCTGTGACTTCACCTGTACAAAGTGATATTATATTGTCACATTAGAGTTATCCTTAACCCCTAAACGGCCTCACCATTTCCTGCGATTTTTTTTCGCAGTTTTTGAGCGATTTTTTGATCATCCACAAGACTGCCTTGGAATGAGTTTTTCACGCATCTACCGTATGATTTTGAGCATTGTGTTCAAAGGAATGAGTGGAGTGAAACTTTTGTAGTTTAGATTCGTGGATGTGAAGATATTAGCGTTTGACCAGGAATTTTTGTGGGTTGACTTTGGCCGGCAGAGTGGGTTTTTAGGAGTTTTCTTCGGATTTAGGCATTCGACCGACCTCCAAAAAATCAAAAAAAAATTGATTCCATGAGCTTATGAGCAACACAACAACCTAGAAATTTTTGGGTGATCTCAAACAAAAGTGGCAAACAGATGTGGTGCTTGCAATCTGACCCTCTTGAGAAGGGCTTGTAGACGAGTTCCTGCCCAGCTGACCGGGCTAGGATGAGCATGAGATGGCAGGGAACGCAAGAAGGTAGTTCACCTGCCACAGAAGTATCAGACGGGCACAAATATTCAAAACCATCAATAGTTCTGGGCAAGGGCGAAATTACAGTAAAGTTCAACTACCAAGAAGTCCTTCAGTTGAGACTCCTAACTGCTTTGTCAACCCGGTCTGCTCTAGCTAATCAGTCCCATGCCCGTCTGCGATCTGGCTGTGTAGATCGCAACTTCTGCAAATCAAAACACCGAACCCACAAATTGATCAAGCTGCCGCCTACTCTTGAAAGAATCGCGCCGACCCACGAAATTCGTCGAACTCCCGCATGCTCTTGAAAAAATCGGCCGAAGCCACAAATTTGCCGAACTGCCGCGCCTCCCGTAAAGAGGGACCGTCCTCGCCGCCCCATCGAGAACCTCCGCTCCTGCCGCGAAAGTCGCCGCCTGCGCCACTCCGATCACCTTGGATCACCTTATCGCGCCACTCCGATCACCTCCGCAGCTGCTTCTCATGAAGCTCGCCCTCAACGTCGACGCCGCTTGTACAAAACATGGCCGTCGTGGTGCCTTCCTCCGATCACCTCCCCGAGTCCCAGTTCCTGCCACAACAGTTTGCACACTTCAAGAGCTGCTAGATCTCAAGCAGGGATTCAGAGAACGAAATCGAAGCCGGCCCGAGTACAATGGGAAACGCCAAGTCGGCACGCGTTTGATGGACGCGCCTGGCAGGAGGACCTTCGGATTCCGGGCTGCACTCATGGCCGGCCTCTGGAAGGGTCAGGCCGGGAGCTGCCGCCGAGCTCACAATCTGATGTGCCAAGAACAGTCCATGAACTGCCTGTCCAAAAGTAAGCCGGGACCGTCGATGGGCCCAGACCCACACTCACAGCAATGGGCCGTCACTGGGCAGGTGCTTTCTAGGCAATGGGCCAGCGAGAGTCTATGTACAAAATTTCCAAAATTGAAATGGCATGTACCATGCCAAGCTGCACGTCAAATTGAAACGGCCTCTCCACGCTTGCTTATCTGTACAGGCCATTTCCATTCCACCATTCATTACATCAACTTGTACTGAAAACTTCAAAGGTTTATGGTAAAAAAATCACACTGAAAGAAGAGAAAATTCCTTACTAAAATGTTAAAATTCCCAACAATGGTATGAATTATGGCAATCACACCTTCTCTCATACCAGATGGTAAAGTTGGCTATAATTCTATTACATTTTAGAAGAGTAAATAAAAGCTTAGGGATAAAAAAATCTAGCCTATTTGTTTTTTTTTCCAATGACACCAAAATCTAGGCACAATAAGAATAGGACGAGAGAAATTGAAGGCAAAGTGCTTAGGTGATTTGTACCATCGAAGTGGAAAATGAGCCTTGTAAAAACACGTCCCAAGATGGAAATACACGTCCCTACATTGTGCACATGATAAATTAGTGAGGGTTGTAGAGTGGCACTGCCTACAAACTCGCCTTTTCATGGTCTTCACAAGTGAATGAACACAAGGGCGGCGATTGTAAACCGAAGTGACTCCTCTTCTTTTACCCCAATTAGCCATAAGAGCCTCCACTAGATTCATGGTGAAATCGATGTGGTCAAGTGCACGCTTCCCCGCCATCTTGGAATAACTTTTGTGGATAATCCAAGAGTTCACACGACAAGTGTCAATCATGAAAAACAACAAACGGTGCCACCACTTATGGCTTCTAACCTGGCACGAATACTCTCCACGGAGTTGGTCAGACACGTCAACACCACGCATCCACGTGGTGTACTCTTTGTGCACGGGAGATGTCGAAATATTTTCCTTGCGGCCTTTAAGAGTTCGAGGCACAGTCTCCGGGTTTTGAGGATCACTTGACACTGGGTTAGCATGGGTAGACAATAAGAGGACCAGTTTTTTGTCTACCCATACTACACATGACAACTTACCGCTCACGTGCATGCGCCAACCGAGCGATCCTTTGTGCTTTGTACACGTATTTTTTGCTAGAGTCTGCAATGCACCATACCTTCACCCCCCTCTTGCAAGGTTTTTTTGGCAAGTATTGTCGAATCGGATAATACTTGCCTTTGTATCTAACCATCATTTCATCCACCGTAATCATTTGTCCTAAATTCCAATTCTCTTGGCATTTACGACGGACTTCGGTCAATAGCCACCGAAGCTTGCTCAACTTATCATGTTGTGGATCACCCCGAGGCGGCAAGCCCCGGTCATCAACAACATGAATGCAAGCGGTAATCCGCTCAAATCGTGACCTTGACATGCACGACGAAATAACACGGCAATGCATAAATGAATCACTTGCTTTCCAATAGGCTCTATGATTGGGTAGAATTTTGACACCCATGCAAATTCCTATCCAAGCTTGCAATTCTGGAATCGTTAATTTCCACCAACCCTTTCCACCTCTTAAGCTTCCTTTTTCATTCACTGTTGCAGCATAACGGTTCGTTTCATTGCATAGTTTACCCAATGTTATTTGAGTGATAAATCTCTCAAAAATGCATATAGGTGGTGGTAGATCCTGTGGCTGCCATGTGGGTCCAGGAGTGTCGCCTAAGAAAACAAAAGAGGGATGGATGTACTCTGACCTAGATTGGTCCCATGTTTTGTCGATGTCGGCCTGTGTCAATTTCCTTCGCTTTGGCTGGCCTTGTACTGCTGCCCCTCGACCTCGCCCACCACTGGCCCCTTCCTCGTGATTGTTTTCCATGGCCGCCACCTCAGCAGCTGCCCCGTTTCCACCTCTTAGGCCGCCCCGTCGCCCTCGTGCTCCTTTGCCCCTGATCTCATGCGGCCCGTGGCCCACACTCACAGCCACCTCGATAGCTGTTTCCCCATGTATGAGCTGGCCTGCCGCGAAAGTCGAAGTGGCCCTGCCGCGCCTCTCGCATGCGCCTCGCCCTCGAGCTGGCAGATTGACCTCGCCCACCTTTGCAACGCTCGCCACGTCTCCGTTCTCCTGCATTGGCGGAGCGTGGCCGCCGCGTCTGCCGCGTCCCCTTCGGCCTGTAGATCGTGCCTCGGCTGCCCCGTTGTCACCGCCCTCCCACGCCAATTCTGGGCCGCAATTCGTGCGGCGGCCACTGGATCCTCGTCGGCCACTGGATCCACGTGCAATGGACCCTTTCGCACTCACTGTGCCTCGGCCGCCACGTCGCCCACTCATGCGGTCCCTGCCACACCAGAAGTCTAGATCGACGGCTGCAGAATTGGCACTTCTGTTCTGGCTGGGCCTTGATCGTGCCAAATTCTTCATGCGCACACGTCCCTGGGCCGATGACTCGCCCAACGCTGCCGCCCCGACGTCGACGATGTGCTCCGCCCCATCGACTTTGCGCCACAGATGGCCGTCGTCTCTGATCCTTCCTGCCTCATCGTTTTCGCCCCTCGCTGCCCCGTCGTTGTCGCCTGCTACTTGACTGCCACCAGCGCTCGCTCTTCCAACATTCGCAATCAGCCCATCAGGTATGCAATCTCCTCCTGTGCCGATTTCTTCTTCACTGTCTTCGTCTGTAGATTCTTCAGAGTTGTACCTCCCCTCATTTCGCAGTAGATCTTCTAAATCTGTGTCACCACTATCCTCAGAGCACCCATGGAGTGAATGGTTACAGCCTTGCTCAAGCAAATCCGATCCACCGTCACTCTCATCGTCTGCATGGGCGCTCCAGTGTTGTTCTTCATCAACGGCGACGGATCCGTTTGTGGGAGGAATCGCTGCCGCCCTCTCCGTCCTCTCTGGCCGCAGACTGTGAGGTTGTGTCTGGCCCGTGTTGTTTGACAGATTCGCCCTCTGCTAGAAGTTCACACCACCATTCATTACGTAGCCAGTCGTTGATGGCATTGTTGAAGCCGTGATGCTCACCCTCCGCCCTTCGCCGCTTCCATTTGAGAACTGTTGCTGCATGGTAACGCCAGAGAAATCTAAGACCGGATGGTGTGGCTTGCCTCGTGAGACCCTCCCTCACGGGCTGCATAAGTAGTATTGGTGCGTTGAGCAACCGAATTAGCCTCCGCCCTTGCTCAACACTATACCCCTCCGTTGCACACCACGCCTCAATGATTCTCTTTCCTCGTTCAAGCTTAGCACTATCTAGATCTAGCTGCGTCGACATTTTCGTAAACTGCTGCGACATTCTACAACGCTGCGTGGTCGCACTCTCATGACAATTCAAGTAGAAGAAGCCGATTTGCCCTTTTTATGCTTGATCTCTACTTTTAGGAACCTTGTTGTAACTTGAATGAAAGCCGGAAATGAGTGCGGCCGTTGCATTCTTTCCGTTGGCTCAATTCAATGTGGAATGTGAGCTGATCAGACCTTATTGCAGTACCGTTAGCATCTACCAAAGCCGAATCTCCATTGAGGGATCCGCCGCAGCCTCTCTTGAACATGCTAGTTAGGCTAGTAATGCCCAAAACCGCCGGTTCTAAATTCATTGTTATGCATGAAAGTGAAGAAATTCAAATTTGAAGTTCTGTGAGTAAACCGCCCTCTTGTTTATGCATGGATTCAAACTGTAGGAGATAGGCTTCAAAATTTCAAGCCAGTCTTTGTTGCACAAGGATTGTGACACGTGGCAATCTCTCGTCACCCAATGCGTATAGCAATCAAAACAAGTTCTTGCAGCTTTGTCAGGGTCAGGCCGTGACCGATGTCCACATCACCCTCACAGGCAATGGGCAGGGGTGTAAAAAGCTTTTGTGCGCCAAGAACGTCCATCCATGCGTCCATTGTTCATCCAAATTCATCCCCAATATCTCATCCGGTCTTCTCAAGGCAGCTCAAAAGTTTCACAGCATTTTGGAGAAAATGGAACACTATGAGCTATAAATCTCTCACAAAATTTACCAATTTGGTATTTTCATATAAAACTTTCACACGTGTGACCCTAACTACCTGTAAAATCTATGGTAAAAAAATCACACTGCAAAAAGTGTCGTATGGATGAGAAAAACGGCTTCAAATCTGTACATCATGCAAATTCTGCATGGTTGGGCAGTTAGGGGTTAAAGTCACCTTGTGTTTGAACAAGATACCGTGAATTTTGCATTAACCCTTAAAGAACCGGAGTGTTTTTCCTCCAAAAACACTCCAATGCTGCCATTTTTACTCCCCCATGCAAAAAATCCAAAAAAATGTTATTTTTTACCTTCTAACCGTAAGATCTTGTCCTAAACTATTTGAAAAACATACACAACAAATTTCGTTGATTTTGACCGCACGGATTGCAAGATAATTGCGTTTGATGGAAAAAAACACCCCAAAAAAACACATGCCCGAAAATTTCAGATGCGTTTGACCACAGCTACATCAAAAAAACCTCACTACCAAAACTTGTCGCACTTCACTTTCACATTCTATATGATGTTACTTAGTTGTGTACCAATTTTTGTTGCGTTTGAAGATGTTTAGGATGTTGAATAACACCTTGCACTTGTTGGGGGTTTAAAAGTTCAGAAAAGACTATATGTTTTTGGAATTGCAATATTTTCGACTTTCTTTATTTAAAATACAAATCCGAGCGCTGAAACACAAGTACATTCCACCCTCTACAAAATGGCAAAAAAAAATTTGAAAAAAAAAAAAATCTCCAAGTTTTAGAAGACATGTAGCACATTTTCTAAGAATTTTGGGGGTTAGGGGGGAAATAAAGGGTGGAGGAAGGGAATTGAAGTGCCAACCCATTCCAATGTTCATGACCCCACTAACTCTCAAGGTACACTGCCACGTGGCAGTCCCTCATTGGACGTTTTTATTTTTTTATTTTTTAAAATGATTTTATTGTTCAAATTTTTAAATAATATTTTTAATTATGAAATTGAACTTTTAGTTTAAAATAATATTTTTAATTAAAAATAATACTTTTCAGTTTAAAATATTAATTTTTAATTTTTAAATATTAATTTTTAATTTTTAAAAATTAATTTTTAATTTTTAAAAAATATTATTTTTAATTTTTTTTATGAGTTTGGAAAACGGGGTGGTCTTCTGCCCCCCACAATCCACCCCATTTTCCACACACCGCCCATCTTGTTGCCCCCCCCTAAAATTCAACTATTTCTCTACTGCCCCGCTGCCCTTTCTCCCGAAAAAAACACATTTCCCCTCATAACTTTCACATACGGTGTCGGAATTCAAAAAAAAAAGAATCCCCATTTTTGTGGCACATTGGGGAATCTACTATTAAATTTCCTTCAAAATTCGATTAAAAATGTGTTCACCGGAACCTACCCGATTCTCTAAATGTCCTATTTAGGACACTTGGTCCTTTAGGGGTTAATGTACTCTTATTTGTTCACCCCAAATAGTTAAAAGGTAGGGAAGAGCTTAGTAGTCTCTCATTGTTAGGTGTGTAAGAGCGTGGTGGTCTTCAAACTCATGGAAAACTAGTTTAGCCGTCTTTCTTGACGGCTAAACTAGTTTCCTTTGAGTTTAAAGACCACCAAGCTCTTACACACCCACAATGATAGACCACCAAGCTTTTCCATACTTTTTAACTATTTGGGGTGAACAAATAAGAGTACATTAAAGCAAAATTCATGGCATCTTCTTCAAACACAAGGTGACTTTAAGGATAACTCTATTGTACTTTAGAAATCAGATATCAATAAGAGAATACCCACAAAGAAACTAATTTAAAAGTGACCATGCAATTAGTGGAGTTGAGAACCATAATAGAGTTGTTTTTTTGTTTTTTTTTTCCTTGGCGATTTCTAGCTTCTGACAGTTGTTTAGAAGCTAAATCGGCCAAACATTGATTATACATGACTTGCAAGTTCTTGTAGTCATAATGGGAACTATCTGTAATTACAGTGCTTCAAACTACTTTCTCAAGAATTTAGAACTTGAAATTTTTGCTAAGAGCATGGCCACCCATGCTCTCCTAGAGTCTCTTACACTCAAGAAGCAGATGAAAAGTGCCAAGGGCTCTTCAAAAATACCTCTTGACTCTCAATTCTAGCATGTTAAAAGCGGGGCCTTCAAATCATTATTTAGTTGACTATATTCTCACATTTTACTTGTGATTGGTCCATTGACTATTTGATGCGCACTTTTGATATGTGAGGGGCGTGCAAGGGTGGGGGAGTGTGAGTGCAAGGGTCCTTCAAATGTAGATGAATAATTTCAACGAGTTAGTCCTAGCGTGCATGGGTGGGAATGCTCTAAGGCATTAGGAGAGAATTTGGGCCTTTAGAAGGCTCCTTCCCTTCGTCAAACTACATTAACATCAAGGGGGGTATTTAGAGTCGGGGGACAACTCGTTGCACATCTAGTCAACAATACATGGCAGTTGCATCTCTTATGAACATAATTCTCTAAGATGCGATGTTTCAATTTCATGTTGAATAAGGTAACCATATCTTAAAGGGAGCATTTACCTTAAAGCGTGTGTATTTAATGTTGTGTGACATTTTTTTGCTAAAATATCACATTGCAATAGACACGCACGGTTTAACCCCTCAAGGCACAAGGGGACATATTGTGTCCTCTGACTTGTTCATTAGGTCATTTTTTAAACCCATTTTGTTTAAAAACTACTTAAGATATATGTATAAAAAATACATTGTAATGTTAACATTGATGTGGGAAATTTTGAAGTACAAATCATATTCTCACTTAAGTTTGTTGTACAAGAGATAATTGCAGTCAAAGTTTAGTTTCTTCAAATAGTACAAAATATCATGGGGCCTTGAAGGGTTAAGGTAAATGCTCCTTTTAAGGTATAGTTACCTTGCTAGTCGAGCACCTTCTAAACGGTCTGAGATTTTTAGGGAGGCAATTTTGGACCGAGCACCTTCCAAATGATCTAAGATTTTAGGGAGGCAATTTTAGATCAAGCACCTTCCAAAATTGTCTAAGATTTTAGGGAGGCAATTTTGGATCCTTGGTAATTTTGGAATTGCCTATAAAAATAAGTGCAGTATAATCCTGTACTACTAGCACCTTATACAGTGAGTGTCGTTAAAGTGGGTTGAGTGTAGTACAATCCCAAGCTAGGGGTGTGACTGACAATTATAAATGTGAATGATCAGTGATTACCAACTGCATGAGAATTGACGATCATAACTGAAGATTTCAACCTGGAGACAGTCAATGATCTAACTTACATATCAACCAGGCTCACTTCTCCAGAAGATTAACTCTTGGACTTTGTCCACCCTACTAAACTACAATACAAATAAGGTACGAAGCCTTCCAATTCGCCCATCCTGCCGACGAGCCTACGTCTACTTACAGACATCCCTACGTCTAACTAAACCCTCAATAATTTCAGAATATGGTATTCTTTACAATGACTTCAAGGGGGTTTCCAATTCGGAACAAGGTGACTGTTCTGCGACTCATTGACATGATTATATATGTTGTTGCTTCAATTCACAGGGAGGGTTTAGTTTTGAAGCTTGAATTCGAAGAATCGTTAGGTGCAATGTCCTTATAAGGCGCTTTAATTTTCGCCGAAAAAGAAAACAACGGGCTTTTTGCTGATAAAAGACAACAGGGTTTTAGCTGTCATTGAGAATTTAACAACAGGGTAGGCTTTTTTATGTGCAATGAAACCAATAGCTCAAAAAAATTCTTCTCCATGGAACAGCAAAGTCTCAAATAGCTCATTCACTGTCTTTGAAACCAGTAGGCTTTTTTACGTGCAATGAAGATTCCAGTAGAGGATGAATTGTACTTTGTGCAAGAATGGTTTGCTTAATCTTCGTTCCTTGGAGACCCATGTTTTTTGTAAACTTTTGACCAGACCCTTTATTGCTCGGGTTTGTGATTTATTAGAGTCTTTGAAGAGCACCCTGGCCTAAAGCTGGGATCAGGGTACGTCTTCAAAGCATGAAGGAAGAAACGAGCTACAATATGTTGATTTTCCAAACTCTTGTAGGATTTGCAGGTGATTCAGAGTTGCAGCTATATTGTGACACATGATTAAGAAGAGGTGGACGTGGCACTGTTTCATGAGGTTCTACACAATTGTCGTGCTGCCAAAACCAATCGTGAGCGCCATGCTTGTAGTGAGGTATTTTGTGCATCTTTCAGTATTCTGAGATTGGTCAGTCATGCACATCTACAGTAGTGTGTCGTGATCACAGTGTAAAATCTAGAGCTAATTCCTCCTCTCTGTCATCCAACGCGGATGAATTGTACAGTGTATTTGATCGAAGTGCATTGCGCCTAGACTTCGGGAATTTGGCCGGTGGCAGATTCTGGTTCCGCAACTGTGGTATTTCAAAGCTCCTCCGCTAGTTAGAAGAGTGTTATCGTGTATACTTTTTATCCAGGGATCCAAGCACTTCTATAATATACAGTTCTAATTGTAATATTAATAACTCGTTACAGTAACAGAAGAACGGATTAGAAGTTCGAATTTACAATTTCTTCGAGGCTTCAAGTAGAGCAAGGGCGAGAAGTGAGTTTGTAGATCGAAGCTTACGCATGTGGTTTTTTTATGTAGTGATGTGTGATAGCTATGGCAGTGATAGTTGGGCGGAGTCCCATCTCATCTCACAGAGTGAAAATAGGCAGATCTGCGTTCTCTATTCTTCCCCAAATATCAAGGTTGAACAAGGGCCAAGAAAATTGGAATTGTCCAGACTGCAAAAATGTTCGATTAGCAATAGCTTGTTTAAGGTGGTTAGCCCATTCCCAACTGGCGCCTTAAACCAATAGCTAGGGGCATTTTCCACAATCAATGCTGCAATGATGTTGGTTGTAGCATGAGTTACAGTTGGTAATGAATTCTCTCTTGTTGGTTTTAGTATATGTAAGTGTGGTTATGGATTTATCGTTGTTGGTTGAAGCATCTTTAGTGCATGCAATACAAATCTTCTTTGAACAGAAACAACTCTACCTACGTGATGGGAATGGGATGTGTCATACTTCGACTTTGAAAATTTATAACTAATTCATTCTTCATCCAAAAATTATGTTTCAACTTGTGTTGAAATCTATTTATTCTTGCCTAACTCTAAAAAAAAAAATTAATGCTGAATAATATCAATGTCTCATATCCGTATTTCTTATTCAGTTGGCAATGGAGTAGCCACCTTAGTGAGTTCGGCGAAGTAAGGACTTCCACCATTGTCTCCCAACTAAAAGCTCCTGCGTGATTCTCAGGTACCGGTGCATGTGACGGCTTTGAAATTCCATTTCATCTCAACCTGCAGAGCCTGAATTGCGGCGTTTACGTGCCGTCATATCTACTTCCAGTTGCTGGAGGCACATTATGGCCGCGAATGAAAAGCAGGCTCTGGACGACGCAGCAGGAAGGAAAGCAAGAGGCAACTCTCTTTTCGGAGAGGGGAAGCACGACGAGGCCGCTGATGAGTACAGCAAGGCACTCACAGAGCTTGACAAAGTGTGTACAGCGACGAAGCAAGCCAGTCACGTTGTGGCGCTCACGGTGGCGCTTCACTCCAACCTCGCCGCCTGCCATCTTGCAAGAGGGCAGCACGTCCAAGCTGCGGCGGAGGCGCAAACTGCAGTGGCCTTGGACCCCTTGTACACTAAAGGCTATGCCAGACTGTGCAAGGCAATGTGCTCGCTCGGGCGGTTCGCCGAAGCGGCAGAGGCCATGGCCGTGACGGTCGCACTCCTCCTTCCAGGTGGGTTCATTCATAGTAAAAGTCCTAATTCAAATCTAAGGACTCCTAGTGAGTGCTTAGAAAATAACATCTTCAATTTATGTAGATATTAGAAAAAATCTAAGGACATTTTTATGATGTGGAAGGAAACTTTAGTGCTACATAAGCACATTTTAGTCCTTATAAAGGACTGTTGAAACCCATATTTTAGTCCTTTTGGAGTAACAATAATTTCTTCAACACTAACAAAATTTGGTTTGTAGTAGATTGATAAGAACATAAATATAAATATATGTACATGTATAATTATGTATATGTATATGTATATGTTTGTGTACTGATTCAATCAATATCTATTCAAATGATAACTACGTTGTAAGAGCATCACCATCGTGATTCCTCTATCTGTATTGAGAAAGGGATGAAACTCTCCATAATTCCAAGACGCGGTAGTCAGGGTTGCAACGTTCAATCCTAGAAAAGTGAAATTGGAAACCGCATGCAGATAGCCGGCAACCGATCTCTCTGCCTTTCAAAAATCATCACTGAAATCAACATTGTGGGCCAAGTACACCCCGCGGTGATAAAAATCATGTACAAGAAGTGAAAAATCGTAGTAAGAAGAGCAATGCAGATAGAAAATTTGAATCCTGAAAAACCAACCAAGTTTGCTGGTTTGGGGCCACTCCTGGAAAATTTTGTCGTTACAAAACTCCAGTGCAAAGGTTTTTCTTAGAAAACAGATGACCTTCATCCTTTTCCAGATACAAGAACCATGCGGTGGGGATGCTCTAAGAATTCATAAAACTAAGCATTGTTGACTCCTTTTATTGTGAATGTACTCAGGTCGTCTCGACGATGATATGCAACGAATGTACGAAGAGATTGCAGTCCTGAGCACAAGCTTGCGCTTCAAACTGCCGCGTGATGTTTCTTCCATCGTCTGTGTCGCCTCCGACAGCGAGTTGCGCATCGTTACGCTATTACAGGGCACAGTGGTGGCGGTGATCAAGCCGGGGAGGTACATCGGCAGCCTGGGTCAATTGGACGTGGACGGGTACTTGGGTTTGATTGGAATTGGCAAGGTGGACATCACCAGTGGCGCATTCGGTCACCCTGTCTTTGTCACCTCCGGAGACGTGTATGCTTGTCACCTGAATTTGGTGGGGAGGGTCATGATGAGTGCGGCTTGCGTCGGGAGTGTCACTGCGTGCTTGACTTTGGTAGATTGTGTGGTGCAAGACCACAAGGACGTTGGGGTCTTGGTCTGTGAAGGCCATGCCGTTCTTGAGCGCTGCCACTTTGTGAACCTTGGAAAGCAAGCCGTGGAGGTTCGTGAAGGAGGGTCGGCTGAGCTTCATGGTTGCCGCATCAGGTGAGTGCACTAGAAGGAAATGTGTCGTTTTTCACTTACTATAAATGAAAAAGAAATGAAACGGCGCCAGACACATGAGCTGTGTTAGTGCTGATGAGTAGTTTTGGTCACAAGAAGACAGAAACATTAGTGTAATATTCCGGTACTATTCATTGTTTTCACGAAATGAGGAATGAAAAAAGAAAGGTTTACTACTAGTGGTGGGCCAATAACCGACGCCAACTATTGTGCTAAAAACCAACAATCACTAAAATCGTTGTGACTTTGAACCGATACACCGATTATTGCCATTACTGCCACAAGAAGTTTTCAAGAGATTAGCCGGGGCTAACGCAGTGTGAGTTAGCCCCCTGATTAGCCCCCCCCCCCCCCCCCCCCCCCCCCCCCCCCTTACACACACAGCGGAAAATCTTGGATTTTCTTTCTACTTTGGACTTAATCCCCCAAAATGATCCCATTACCGGGGCTAACGGCTAAAACAGGGGGCTAACGGGGCACACATTAGCCCCTCCCGCAACATTAGCTCCCGCAACATTAGCCGGGGCTAATGTCTCGGAAACTTCCTGTGGTAACGTAGAAGCACCTAAGTGTGACAGATTCAACTTGGGATAGATTTAGAATCAATTTACTAATCCATTCAAACTATCACACTGCACATTAGATTAGCATAAATAGTCACAGTGCTTAAAGTGTCGGTTTATGGCATGTCCACCAGAAAGTGCCGCCAAGGGGTTGCTGCTTACGGTGGCGCGCGGCGGCTGGAAATCATCAATTGCCAGATCGAAGATATTGAACGGGAGGGCGTGTTGGTGAATGGCGAGAATCCAAATGCGGCCACCCGTGCACAACGGCGTTTTCAAGCACCGATAGCGAACCCCGTTTCGCGTGCTGCGAGTGAGTGGGCGGAAAGGACTGGCATACTGTTGGAAGTGGTCATCTCCTCTAGTGTTGTGAAGGGCAGCGGATACTACGGTTTGTCACTCGATCAGGGCGCCCATGTGTCCGTCGTCAATTCCGTGCTGGCAGACAACACGCCATCAGCATGTTTCGTGAAGGTATGTGCATTTTAACCCAAAGCGTCCACTGTGTATTCTCCGGAAAATTGGACCCCCTGCTGCAAATCATCTGTTTGTGTGAAAATGACTTCAGTTTGACATGATCGAACGCTCTTGATCTTGTAGTGTAGAACAAGAGCTTTAAAATGATGTATTGCAATCAGAAAACCGAAGTGAAATGAGAAAATGCCACCGTTGCAAAGTTAAATCGTCAAATTGGGCGTTTTAGACACGTAGAGGCTGCAAATCATCTGTTTGTGTGAAAATGACTTGAGTTTGACGTGATCGAACGCTCTTGATCTTGTAGTAAAGAACAAGAGCTTTTAAAATGATGTATTGCAATCAGAAAACTGAAGTGAAATGAGAAAATGCCACTGTTGCAGAGTTAGATGGCCATATTGGGCGTTTTAGACGCGTAGAGGTTAATGAGAATGTATGACACTGAATTGCTTGTGATTTTGAGTTTTTGCGATTCTTGAATTGTATACAGCTTGAATGGCAACAGCTTGGTTAGTAGATTTGGAACAATAAGATTTGAGAGAATATGAAAGTTATCAACTTTAGTTTGTGTAATGTGCCTGGGGGCTGCACGGTACTAAACATGTATGAGTATATGTGAGTGCATAGAAGGGGTATTAATTTGAACACTGTTGTGTTACATATACATACAATAAACACATTTAGAACTGAAAATATTCTCGTATACTTACATTAAACATATATTTAAAACGGAACATATCTATATACAAAAGTATTTAGACATATAACCTCTCGTATACAAGGGCTTTCTTAAGAGACACTCTTGTGTACTACTGTATTTCTTGTTCTTGTGTTCTTGTGTCCTTGACAGTTTGACGAGATTGATATTGACAATACTAGAGTTTGGTCTTTCTTGATTAAGAGTGGATTACCTTTTTCTTGAAAACACTAGAGCATTCTCTAGGTTGCGAATTACCCTCCTCTGGGCTAGTATGGTTTTTAGAAGGGGTCATGAATGCACGTGATTCTCAAACATAATGTAGAGTGCACCCCCGGGTAATGTGGTTGCACTTGGAGCTTGTTGACGAGTACTCATGACACGTATTAATTAATTGCACTAATTTTACTGCATTTGTTTTTTTACTAGCTTGTTAGAAATTCCTTCTTAGGATCTGCGTTGCTGAGATATACGAGTGCTTATAATTTTTGTGGAATTCTTCAGGGAGCCACCACTGTCCTCATGGCTGGATGCCACGTCGAGACCGGCAAGAATTGCAGCGGGCTTTACGTGGCAATCAACTACGGAGCCACAGTCACAGCCAGCGGCAACACATTTGTCAATTCAGATCACGAAAGTGCAATTGTGGAGGAAATGTCGTCAAGGTTTAAGTTGCCGGGCCATGATGCAAAAAACATAAGAAGTATATCACAGAGGTTGGGCCAGTTTTCGAAGCCCGTGATTGATCGGAACAACCAAGTTTTTGTAGGCAAAAAGGGTGGCACGGGATTTCCATTACCGAGAGCACCCACTCTGGAGGAATTGTCTGCTCGAGGGATCGAAAAGCGCTGTGCAACGAAGCAAATCCACTTTAAGGCTCCAAGCGACCATCACGCACTTGCGCGCACAAGCCGGCGTGTATTTCATGACATGCAACAGACGCCGCTGTTCTATGCAATCGGAAACACGTTCGGCTACGACCTGTCAATGGGCCAGAAACTGAGCGGCGAGAAACCTAACGAAGAAGAGATCACCATTCGCATTCTGTTGGGGGCGTGTGGTGACATTCGCAATGTCTTGAAGACAGTTTCTTCCCTGCAGCAAGTCGGAACTGTGCAGGTCAGTGATTTTTTTTTGTTGCTAGTTGTAGCCAAATTGCTACATAAAATTTGAGTTGGCTAATTGATACGAAGGGTTTTTGAAATAAAAAAAGAGGAATAATAGCCATATTTCCTACATGGAGTCAAGATGTGTAGCTTCTTCAAACCAATGTATTGACCACCTAGGTAGCACAAGTCATGTGTATCACCTTGTTATCACTTATATATTAATATGAAAAGAGCATCCAAGGAGCATAGATTCATAACATTCAGTAGCCTCTGTGACTGTTTGCCTTCCCCCAACAGAATGATGTGGAATATTCCTCATCGTTTCATCCCAATGAAATGATGTGGGATATTCCACATCACATCAGTAGCTATGGGGATAGGTGGCATTAAGCAAGAGCAACTAATCATGATGAACAGTATTTGAAAGCACTCACTCAATCACAATTCAATAGTGTCATGTAATTTTTTATTTGATTCAATAGCCCATTCAATTACAGATCAGTGGTCACTCCATATATAAAACTAACAGGCTACTGAATGATATGTTGCTCTTCAAGCCATAGAAAAGTAGCAGAAATGCTAAAGTTTCTCCTGACGAAAACAAATCACTGGTGCAGGTCATTTTGAATGATAGGAATGTGGCCATCTTGGCCCGCGATGTGCTTTTACTGTTTCTCATTGCCCACAAGACCTCTCCCACCGATGTTGTTGCAATCTGGGCTAACCATGCCTTGACGGGCGCACAACGCAAAATTCTTGACGATGCCTTGACGACCTTGGCAAAATCTCTGCCAGAATGGTTGGTGCTTGGGCAGGTAACTCATTCATTGTACCTCTTAAGTATCTTCTGTGAGAAAAGGGTATTTAAAAGTACCCTCAAAAACAAAAATCTCACAATAATTAGTAACATTTCAAGAATATTCTCAATTTTGAGAATCCTATATTAACCCTTAAACGTCCCATGGGGATAGTATATACGTTGTCATATAATTGAGATTTGTTACCAACAAGAAACTTTAAATTGGGATCTTAAGAGCTCATTAGAACCGCATTGATCTAATTTTCAGCTTCTCTTCTAAACTCAAACCCATTAAAGGTGTGTATCTATTCCAAATACAAACAAAATACACCATGTTCTACTAGCCGCCACGACACATTCAGACGTTTAGGGGTTAATGTAAGGTTGAATAACCTATCACCACCACAACGTACCTAAAACCACCAACTTCTACACCCCTTTTTCATTTTAGGAAGGAAATGCAGGCTTTCATTACATGACTTATGCATGAATTGCTCAAAAGTTAAGTCATGTACCAACAACTTACATTTTCTCCCTAAAATGAAAGAATGGTGTAGAAGTTGGTGGTTTTAGGTACCTCTACCTTAATTCATTTATAAAAATTACCTTTGGAGCCTCTCTTGTTGTGCACGTTGTTACGTAATGCTTGCACGGTGTTACCACAGGAGCCAGGGTGCAACTTGGAAGCCGAGCTGTTGGAAACGTTTGCGTCCTGGCGAGACTGCACCATGACACTCCAGGAGCTTCTGCAGTCGCATGACCAGAGCGTCTCATCGAACACGACCGTTCTCGAGTCGGCAGTGAAGCTTGCGTTAGACGCAGTGGGCGGCCATGTCCGCTTCGAGAGGCAGATCAGACGGCACATCACGTCCGGCAACGTCGGTAACAGAACCAAAGAGATGCAGAGCGCCAATCCCACGCTTCTCGAGGCTCCCAGTTTGCAGTACCTACTCTACTGGTCCTCCTCCATCTACCGCGCAATAAAGCTCGATACAGCAAATTCCGAAACCGTGGAGCTACCTGCGCTTCTACTGCAGACGATCACCCCGCAGATCACGGCTGTCGCGGACTCGTTTGCACGGGGGTCGCTACGCGTGGCCGTCATCGCCGGCGACGTGCTGGAGGGAATGCTGTTCGGGAGCTTCCTCCGACTTCTCGATGGGTCACAATTGTTCGATTTCATCGATGTTTCGAACGTGCCTGATTACGTCTCGATGCCGGCAATCGTGCAAGCGGCTGCGCCTCTGCTCAAGCGCGTGAATCATGCGACGATCCACGCGCAGAACATGCAGTGGGGCGGTCCTGGAATGAACTTCAAGGAGCCTCTTGCGTTTCTTCGATGCGCCCTGGGAATGGACCTGGAGACTTACCAAGAGCTTCTCGGCATGACAGTGCAAGTTCAGTTCAACAAGCCTGTCCTTCTCACGCAATGGAAATGGGCTAAAACCCAGGAAACTTCATGGCTTACCGGAGCCATGGTGCTACTGGAAATCATGGCCGCAGCCAAGCTACATTGTGCAACGAACCGGGAGGAATACCTGAACGCAAACAGCAAGAGCTCCCGAACCATGATGTCCGGCACATTAGCAGGACTTGAAAATTCTTCCCCGCTCACCATGCTTCACCTTCTGCATCTTCGTTGCCCACGCATCCTCATGCCCATCGTGCGTGTTCTCGTCTCAGAGTCGTACTCCTCTCGCAAGTGGGAGCTCATGGGACACGCGATGTTTCAGGGGGATCCTCGGAGCTCTATCAAGTCATTCATCAAGTTAGAGTTTCAAGCAAACGCGGACTTCTACACGTTACTGAGTTGCGGCGACATGCCGCTCTGTTTGACGGTATCCAAAGCGCCGTTAGCGCTGGGAGATGTGAAGAGCTCGGATGTGGTGCAGCTTTTGGAGACGATTGCGTTCTTCGGTGACAGCGATCGCGTCGAGGTCATGCTACAACGCGCCCTTGCGGAGAATCCCAAGTGCAGCTCCTACTTCGTGACTTTGTGTGTTGTCGCCCACGGTACCGACCTGCAGGCGGTCGGCGCCAGCGTCCCCTGGTCGGAGCTCACCATCAAGCCACTCAATTCATCAATTTGGACTGCATGTGAGCACCGACCGTTGCTGGATGACGACCTTGAGCTCATTGAGCTTATGGCCAAATTGCAAACTAGGAAAGACATTCCTGCGCAATCTTCATGGAAAACGCACAGAATGCTCGAGACCGATAAATTTGTGATTGTGGAGCTTCTGCTGCCAAGGCCGTTTCCAGGGGCAGATGAGGCGCTGGTTTCTGTGTCAAGCGCAGGGGCGTCACTTACTATTAGCACAAAAAAGAAGAAGAGCAAAAGCAATAATTCTAGATTACCAGAGAAGCATGTCATCGCACTTCCCACGGCTGTTGCTCCGGATGGGCATGTTACAAAGATTAGCCGAAAACTGGGTATCATGGTTGTGCGCCTCCCTAAACTGGCGTGAGATCAAACTCATCAGGAAAAGTTCTTGTGGTGGAGTACATGATAGAAACCATATGGTAACCTTAGTACCGCACTTTTTGCTACATATGGTAGGTTTTGTCATTTCTGTATAGGTTCAATATAGAAATAAGAGATTGTATTGAACTTATTCAGTACTCGTATTACTTATAGTATATGTGTATTGAATTTTGTATAAATGTAGTATCTATGTTGAATTCAATACTTCTAGTGTAATGTTATTGTATTCATTCATTTGCTTGGAATCCATACGATCTTTGTATGACACTTGTATGATTATGGTATAGTTTCAATCAAAGGTTGATAGATAGCAACAAATACCTACACTACACCAAAATGAACCTTATGTGTATCTAGGTATACAATTAGTACCATCACTAAAATGGAAACTCCAAACCCACATTATAACCAAAAAAGTCTCCGGCCAATGCAAACAACTATCGCAATGTACAGCCACAATGAAAGAATAAATTAGCATAGTAGACACCGTCATCCGGGCAGGTTTAGCCTACAGTTTCTATATGCAGTTCCCTAATCCCTTCCTGCAACTAAAAAACTTGACAAAAAAATCATCAGTATTCAAAAAACTATATGCGGCCTACCAAAATGCACTGCCAATGTAATCACACAGCTCCCCCATGGTTTGTTTGGCCTTGAAGCTTTCTCCCTAAAAATCGCATACCTCAAATGTATCAGTGAACAACTCAGAAATGCACTCAATGACCCTGAACGACTAGGAATAATATACAAAGGCCTTATCCAACACATATTAGCTAAATATAAAGGGGCACAAGACATACCACGTATAATACTTCAAGACTGTGTCAGATCTTCTACTATACGCACTTTATATCTCCTAAAAAAGATCAGAGGCATACACCTTAAGCCGTACATGCGAAACATTCCAACTTCACGCCACCAAGTTAGAAACACAATGGATGCTGCAAGAAAATATAGAACTTGTCCACCTCAACCCCACACTTTCCCTTAAACTCCTACACAAACGCCTACAACACAATATCTCCGAAATTAAACACATCACCCTCCCAAACGGCACTTCCCTCATGTCCCAAGATGATTTTAAACTTTACTACCATACCCCAACCAAACTAAAAAAAAGGTACCCTACATATTGCTCAACAACTCTTCTGCTACCCCACCTGCCAGCACCAATGTCCCCCACAATGCCAGGACCATCCCACACCCCGCACCCTTAAAGCATGTTATATATCAAATAACCGCACCCTCACACCCCGGCACCCAACTACCCACATACAACCACTAGATATATACCCCCCCCTCATAAAAAACAACCCACTACAATGTTGGACCACGCGGCTGTAGCGTATGACCACACCTGACCATGGTTGGTTATAGGTCACAACGGTAGTCTAAGTTGCCGTCAGTTAGATAGTACGTACTGTTAGTGGATATAGAATTAGTTAGTAACAGTCATTCTGTTTAGTAACAGTAATGCAAGGACTGCAGTTAGATAGTGGTTAGTTAGTACTAAGCAATGTTATTTAAAGGAACAGTAATGAGAATACTAATCACCTGTGTGGTGAATACGTTAGTTTCTACATGGTATGTCTGTCTAATTGTGTGGTAAGCGAGTTATGTCTGTCTAATTGTGTCATGAGCTTTGCTCCTGCAGGTGTCATACTACGTAAGCATCGCTCCGTATTCTTTTCAAGTTACATAGTAAATACAGAGTGCTTGAAGCATTGCTCAGCATTGAGAAGTCGAATACTTGGTAGAATAATATTTCTTTATTTTTGGCCGAGTTTGAAGCTTCACGTTTTTTTCACAATTCTCCTTAATGGCTTAGTCACCGTCTGTGTTTTTTCTTTATCCCTGCATTGTTTACCTATTGGACACGCTTCCTCTCTGTCTACTGTCGTTACTTTCTACCTCTCTATCTTCTAATCTCTTTCTATCTCCGTTCAGTCATGTCTTCCATCGATAATGTTCCCGAATCTAGCAAACTGGCAGGTTACGTTAACTACCAAACTTGGAAATTTAAAATGAAAATGGTCCTTATGTGAGAGAATACGTGGAGGTACTCTGACCCTGAAGGAACGAATGTCAGGCAAGAATATGAGGACGAGGAAGTCACTCAGGGTAGGATTAAAGCTCTTGCCTCGATTGGTCTGTCTCTGAAAGATAACATCTTTCCCATTATTGCCGATTGCACAGATCCTAGGGAAGCATGGACCTGGTTGCAAAATTTCTTCCAAAACGGAAGCAACGCTTCCAGGCTCATGTTGAAGGACAAACTCAATCAAATTCGTCTGCTTGAGGGAGCCTCCGTATCAGAATACTTGCGTCAGATTCAAGAAGTACGTGTAGAATTGGCAGGTATAGGACATCTTGTTCCAGAGGCCGAAATAGTTGAAAGAATGCTAAATTCTCTCCCTTCCAACTTCGATTCAGTCTATCAGAGTTTCTCCAACAACCAACAGCTTCCTACGTTCGACCAAGTGGCGGCACGTCTACTGCAGGACGAAAGTCGGAACCAGATGCGGGCCAAGGTCTCAGCATCTATCAAGGACAAAGCACTGGCGGTTCGTATCCGCAGCAACCCCAACTTCCGTTCGAATGCTACTCCTCCATCCAGCGGGAACAATTCAGGTAGCTACCGCGGAGAGCACAACAACACTATCGGGCAGCGTCATGACGGAGGAGGCCAACGTCGTCCCATCGGCCCATGCAACTGGTGTGGCAAGATGAATCATATCATGCGGAACTGCCATGAACTTGCAAACGAGCTCGCAAAACGTATTCGTGAGCGCCAGCACTTTTCAGTCACCGGACGTCCAGCGTTCCAGACAAACGTTGTGATAGAAGAATTAGATCACACTGGCTTCGAGAACGAGATAGCAGACTTCGAGGTAGCACTCAGTAGCCTAGAACTCGGCAAGGAAGAATGGTTAGTCGATTCCGGTGCATCCAGGCATGTGACCGGGGATCGCAACGTTTTCTCCAATCTAGAGCTCAATCTAGGAGCCGGAGCAAGTGTCCAGACGGCTGGGAACGAGCGTCTCCCTGTCCAGGGGTCAGGCAGTGTAAAACTTGGCTCAGCCGGTGAAATAAACATTCGTGATATTTACTACGTGCCATGTCTTTCCAAAAATCTGCTGTCAGTAGGCAAGATTGCTGACGAAGGTTACGTTCTTGTCTTTGATAATGCTCAATGTCTAGTCTACGATGGACCTACGATCGTTGCACGACGACAACGAGAGGTTAATACTAGACTTTACCGATACATTGTGGAGAAACCGGGATTCCCAATCTGTGCAGTACAATCGCCAGTTGTGCCCCAGTTGTGGCACAAACGCCTAGGTCATCTTAATCAACACAGCGTTGGCTTCATTGGCCAACATCGACTTGCACATGGCGTCCCACTCATGCCAGGTTCTGACTCTCCTTGCGACCACTGTATCACAGGCAAGCAGTTACGGGAGAGAGCGGTGAAACAAAGCTCCAGGAGGTCCACAAAACCACTGGCTCTGCTTCACACAGACTTGTGCGGCATGATACGCCCCCAATTACTAGGCGGCTCGTTATACTTCGTGACCTTCACAGATGACTTCTCCAAGTTCACCTGGATGTACTTCCTGAAGCAGAAGTCTGAGACCTTTGAGGTCTTTCAGTTATTCAAAGCCAAGGTGGAGAAGTTGCTCGGGCTACAGATTCTGGCTCTTAGAAGTGACCGAGGAGGAGAGTTTCTAAGCAACGCTTTCATCCGATTTTGTAAGACTGAAGGAATTGGACGAGAACTCACACAAGCATACACTCCGCATCAGAACGGGGTTTCTGAATGGAAGAATCGCACCTTGCTTGAGAAAGCTCGAGCCATGATCTCTGACGCCCACACTCCTCGATTTCTCTGGTCAGAGGCAGTCAACAGTGCGAACTACCTAACGAACCGATCACCAACTCGAGCCAACGGGGGGATTTCTCTTTATCAGATTCTTTTTGGTAAAGTTCCGTCTCTGGCCCACCTTCGCATTTATGGATGCATAGCTCATGTTCACATTGCTGATGAACTCCGCACTAAACTTGAGCCCAAGTCAGTCACTTGTATTTTTGTTGGTTACTCTGACAAAACCAAGGGATGCCGTTGTTACAATCCATCAACTCGCAAGATCATCATCAGTGGAGACGTGAAATTTGATGAACATCGTTTTTGGTTTTCTACTCCATCTACTGGTACCCGGTCCAGTGTCTCGTTGGAGACCATCGGCGACGAGAGCGTGGCTATTGAGGTGCTCGACCTAGCTTTTGCTTCGACATCTAGTGACTCTGGTGCAAGCACCAACACTTCCGGCCCATCAGTCTCGGCCCAAGATTCAGCACCAGCGCCCACTGATTGCGGTCCACCAACTCAACAACTCCAGCCCGGCTGCTCTTCCGAGACTCCAGTGGTCAACTCGTCACTCCAGGTCTACACCCGCAGAAAGCTCCAAGCTCCCAGTTCACTTTTAGTTCCCGACCTAGATAGGTTCGATGACCACGGTCCAGCCAGCGATTCCGAAGACAACGCAACTGATGACGCCGCAGTCTCACCTCTTCTTCGTCGCTCATCACGCGCCCGCATGCCATCCACATGGCTGCGTCACTACGCTGCCACCGTTACATCCTCAGATGACATCACTGCAGTAATCGACTCCATCGGCGAACCTGTCAACTACCGACAAGCAGCCTCCGACCCTCTCTGGGTCCGTGCCATGGAGACAGAAATGGAGTCCATTTATCAAAACCAGACCTGGTCTCTTGTGCCTCTCCCTGCTGGATTTCAATCCATTCATGCTAAATGGGTCTACAAGCTCAAGACTAGAGCTGATGGCGCCTTGACTTACAAAGCATGCCTCGTCGCCCGAGGCGATGAGCAGATTGAAGGAATAGACTATCAGGAGACGTTTGCGCCAGTCGTTCGGTGGACCACTGTACGTATGATGGTTTCGTTGGCTGCACAACGCGACTGGGCCATCGTCCACATGGACATGAAGAGCGCCTTTCTCAATGGCACTCTCTCCAAAGAAGTATATCTAGCTCAACCTCAAGGCTTTCTGCAACCCGGACTCGAGACCCATGTGTGCAAACTTCACCGAAGCCTCTACGGTCTTCGCCAGTCACCACGTGCCTGGAATGAGCGCATTGACACTTATCTTCATGAGGTAGGCCTCACGGCATCAGTTTCCGATCCTAGTCTTTATTTCCTCTAAGAAAACGATCTTGTCAAGCTACTTGTCATTTATGTTGATGACGTCATGCTTACTGGAAATCGCACGACAAAGATTCAGTGGCTCATGAAGGAGCTTTGTCACACTTTTGATATGACTGTTCTGGGCAAGTTAGCCTTGTACCTCGGCATTCAGTTTTTATACACCTCCCATGGGATCTCTCTGTCACACGAGCGTTACATTCGCAAGTGCCTTCGCGATCTCGGCCTTGAAGACTGCTACGGTTCAGCTGTTCCACTCGACGCCGGCATCAAACTCCGCGCTGATATGGATGCCCCCTCTGTCGATGCGACTTACTATCGCATGAATGTTGGGAAGCTTCTGCACCTGCAAAACTCCCGGCCAGATATTGCGTTTGCAGTCGGGCTAGTCTCTCGTTTTATGACCGCCCTGCAGTAGCCTCATCTCGCCGCTGTCGTGATGGAAATGCTTCCATCGTGTACATATATGCTCTAAGCTTTGTATTTTCAATGAATGGAGTAGCGGAATGAAAATAGTACATATAGTTTGTCTTTCGTTTTAATTAAATCATCAAAGGATTAGGTGGTTTGAAAGGTGTGAATAGGAAGGGGGGGAAAAAGTACCTTCTTTGAAGCTTCAAAGGGGAGCATGGGCATATGTGCCCCACCGCCACCTTTGATTGGATGAGATTTAGTGAGGTCTTGGGGTTTTGAAGATTGTCGGGAGTCTTTTTGTGTGTGTGAATAGTGAGAGCTTTGGAGGCAGAATTTCGACTTGATGTAGCTCATTGAGAAAGACTTTGTTTAAATTGAAATTTTGAGAGATTGTTCCTTGTAATGAGACCTTTCCGAATTGATCTTATAAGTTGAATTTGGAATTGTATTGCAAAAGTTGTGAAGGTTGGAAGTTTGTGGAAACCCTTGGCCGTCCATTGAGAGGGCAGAGGTTTTGACGAGCCACAACTTTTGTTGTGTGTATTAACTTGCTTTGCAATTTTGAGAGTGTATGTATCATTGTAATAGCTTTCCAAAAAGTTATTACTTTTATGATTTGGAGTTCCGAGGAGGAAGTTATGAAGGTGTGAAGGCTTGGAGGTTGACTGCCTTTAGAAAGAAGGAAGCTAAGACTTCGAGGACCATAACTTTTGGTCACTGTGATAATTTCTTTTGAAATCTACAGGACTGATAGCCTATGAGATTAGCTCTCCAGATTGCTATCACTCAATCTATTTGGAGTTTTATTGAAGGAGTTGTTGTGTGTTGAAGTTGAGAGGTTGAAACTCTCTAAAAATAAAGAGACCGAAACTTTGATTAGCCATAACTTATGGACAGAGTTTAGGGTTTCTATAAAAATTATACATATTGTAGTAGTTTGCATTAGCTTTTCAAAATGCTATTGTACTTGTATGTAAGAGCTTTAGATCAAAAGTTATGAAGATATAAAGAGGCGGAGGTTGGTTGTCAAAAGAAAAATAAAGCTTCCACTTTGCTCTCTTATAACTTTTGGACAGTAACTTAGATTCAATTGAAATTTTGAGGAGTGTTAGTTTGTTGTTTTAGCTTTTCAAAAAGCTATTATACTTAGCTTTTGGAGACTTGAGCTATCTGTAGCATCAATTAGAAGCTCGCAGCCACAATAGAAGATTGCCTTGAAGGTTTCTTTGTGTTTTTAAACACTTTGAGACTTTAAAGGAAGAAGATTTGAAGACTTCAAGACAAGAAGACGAGAACATTTGTGTGTTGTGGCTTGTGGCTCGTTGTCTTTTATTGTTGTTCCTAGCTGGTTTTGAAGGCTCGTTGTTTTTTATTGTTATTCCCAGCCGGTTTTGGAGGCTAGTTGTTTTCAATTTTGTTTTGTAAACTTTGTTGCGGCGAAGTGGGATTGATCACCCACACGGTCGTGTTTATGTTGTTCCCACCGGTGAGGCACGTTTGCTGGTCACCGTGGGTTTGAAATTTAGGAGCCACCTTTCGGACGGTTTCAGCTCGTGGTCTGGCCGTCCCGTTTTACCCGTCCGAGGCCCGTGGTTTCTTATTACCCCACCCTTACCCTTAAACCTTTTAGAGCCATTGCAGGATAGGACTGGGAAGAGATTTGAAGATTTGAAGAGTACAAGAATTGAAGACAAGACCGATCTCCCAAGCTATCTGGTCATCGTGCCGCAGCCAGATTCCCCGCGAATTCTCAGAGCGCGCTCCTCTCTACCCGACACCGCCGCCATCTATATCTTCCGTTATCTCAAGACGCATTCCAACCTGGCAATTCACTATCGGCGGAGGGAGTCAGTCAAGCCTACAAGTTTCTCCGACAGTGATTTTGCAGGAGACATCGACGGCCGCAGATCCACCACCGGGTTCATTTTCTCACTTGGCAGTGGTCCCGTTTCTTGGAGCAGCAAGCGGCAGACTGAGGTAGCTCAATTCTCATCTAAAGCGGAGTACCATGCCTCACTAGTAGAAATCTTGTCTTATGTGACAAGTCTTTAATGACTCAATGTCGGGAATGACATGTCCGTAATGACACAAAGTGGGACTTTGTGTCATTACGGACTTGTCATTCCCGACATTGAGTCATTAAAGACTTGTCACATAAGACAAGATTTCTACTAGTGCCTTAGCCAAAGCTGCCAAGGAAGCCCTGTGGATTCGATTCCTACTCAGCCATATGGGAGTCAGGTTAGTTGATCCCATAACCATATCTTGTGATAACCAGTCATGCATTAAAATGGCCAAGAACCTAGTCTTACACGCGCGAACGAAGCACATCGAAGCACAGTGTCACTTCATCCGAGATTACATCAAGAAAGGAAGAATCCAGGTCGAATTTGTACGATCCAATGACCAAGCAGCCGACGGACTCACAAAGCCACTCAACAAGATCAGATTCAACGAAATCAGGAACATGCTGCAAATGATCGAGACTGAGAGTCAGGAATAGAAGTAGATTTATTTAGTCACCCAAAGTTACAGTAGAATAGTTTCTTAGTCCTCAGAAGTACCAATACACCACTTTAGACTATGCATATGTAGCAATGGTTCATCTACAATAGTTTTGAAATTATCTATTTCATAACCAAAACGCTCCCTCCCGGTTCTGTATTGGACTCTGCGCTTGAAGACATCCCGTTGAGCTCCCACAAAGCGATTGTACCCAGGAGTGTCCAGCCGCGTGAACTCCATGGCTGACCATTCAATCGTTGTATCCACGAAATCCCGCCAAGATCGACTGATCCTCCTGGGCCTCTGCAACGTAGTAATCGAGGGAGGAGAGTTCAACAGAGTCCACAGCCGACGGAGGACAACATCGTCCGGAAGACGAGGAAGCAGTGTTGAAATCGGAGGACTCAACCACGAAGAAGAACCACACGATTCTGATCGTGAATCCTGAGGGAGATTTGCGCTCTCATCACGACCTGGGGACAAACCTGCGGAAGCTGGATCATCTAAGTTCAAGGAAGCAAGAGCTTCATCAAGCTCATCAAGGTCTACCTCCTGAGCCTCTGAAGCAAAATACTCCCTCAGCTTACAAACCAAGACAATGAACGACAAGAGGAAGTGGATGAAGGAATCCCACAATCCAACTCGATTTGCGGAACCATGGCCGGAAGACCGATCGGTATCCCTGATCCGACTCATGACTGCAGGCACTCTTGGAATAGAAAATTTAGGTTTAACGAAAGCTGAGTAAGTCAGGTATGCGGGGGGGTGTTGGACCACGCGGCTGTAGCGTATGACCGCACCTGACCATGGTTGGTTATAGGTCACAACGGCAGTCTAAGTTGCCGTCAGTTAGATAGTATGTACTGTTAGTGGATATAGAATTAGTTAGTAATAGTCATTCTGTTTAGTAACAGTAATGCAAGGACTGCAGTTAGATAGTGGTTAGTTAGTACTAAGCAATGTTATTTAAAGGAACAGTAATGAGAATACTAATCACCTGTATGGTGAATACGTTAGTTTCTACATACAATTCCCCATACACACCATTCTTTCTCACAAAACAATTAAAACAAAAGACACAAATAACATCCCCAAAACTTATGACACATACCTCTGCCTCGACCTCTGCCAGTGGAATACTCCAACCAATGACACATATACCAAATGGACGCCACAACGAGACCTCTTTCTATACAATTACCGGTCAATAATTACCCACAACCTCTCCTTACTTACAAATTATTATAAAAAACACCAACACAAACACTACGCAAACATCATAAACCAATATTTCATCCCCGACCAACCCAAAGACACACGTTTTATACCACCTCCAACAATACTTCCACATTCACAAATCTCTATACGTGAATGTAACCCATACAAAGATATATTGACAAACCAAAACACTATACAAACCAATAATGATCTCTCCTCTATATATGACAACACTGGTAAACACATCATCACAATCCCCTACTCTCGAGTACAATGGCTATGGCGACAATACAATAACTCAATTTATAGTACACATGGTTGAATGCCACCACCACAATCCTTTGAAGAAGAAATCGTATGGCTCTACCAACGCTATAAACATACCAACTCGAAAAAGAACCCAACACAATCCCTCAACATACACTTCCACACCCATTGTTTGACTCTATTATAACCACACTTAATATCACCCACTCGTACTTATCATCACCAACCGCATGCTCCACTCAACTTACACAATTTTACTCCCCTTTCCCACGAGATAAAATATTTGGATCTTTAGGAACAATATTTCAATATAAATGGAAAGGAAACGAATATGCACACCCACATAACAAAGAAACAACACAAAAAGCCATACATTGGGCCAGACTGGCAGCCAAAAACGACCCAAACTCCATAACCATATTAACCATCCAGACAAAAACTGGTACCAAAATCCAACTCCCTACTAAGGCCCATATCCCGATACACATGTACTCCTTCACTTTGAGGGAGACACCATCACATACAAAGAACCCACACTCCCACTACACAAACCCAAACCAAAGCCTGAAGAACTTACACTCCAAATACTAAGCATACACCATCAAAACAAACACATATATAGCTCAGATCAAATCAACACCCTTAAAACAACAATAGATAACCTCCATATCCGACACTATCACATTCAAACAGCACCACCGACACCACTGATTACGTCAGTAAATAAAAGTACACAATGGAACAAATTCCTCTACCCGCTCAATTACAACACAACAAACACAAACCCACTTTCACTATTCAACTGTCAAACAAATAAACAACTACGCTACCCACCGACATACAATTACTACACAGATGGTTCATTTAAGCCACCAAAAAGACATGAAGATGGTTATTGGATACGTGAAAAAGCTGGATACGGAATCTACAACTCAACAAAACCCAACATGCAAATATCGAAACGCCTACCTGGATTTGTCAAAGGTTGACATGATAGTAAATGAAATTGTGTTGACTCAATAGAATTATTTGTAAAGTCAAGAAAAAAAATTATAAGTGGAAAGACACGGTAGAATTGGTCTTTTAGCTTGAAAAATAGAGAAAATAAGTTTTGGCCCCTTTTTTCCGACCAATCACAATGCATTGTGTTGACATTAGAGAGATTCCAAACCTAGCTTGAGTTCCCATAGAGGCATCTCGACATACCTCCACACCAACCCTATGATCCCCAAGGGAAGGAACTTGGTGGCTTGTGTAGGTACGTAGGTGTCAGAAAATTCTATTGCAAGATTGAAAACACCTTGTGGCAGACAAGTTACTTAGTTCTCACTTTACAGATAACTCTAATAACGAAAACCCTCACTTCTATTTTCCTGATGAACAATACATAAATGTTGACCCCCCATTTAAACACAACAATTATTATTCAATGTTACTTCAACAACTCACAAGCGTTTTTTTCAGAATTAGAGGCCTTAATCCTTTAACGTGTAGATCCATCACCAATTTCAAAAATGTTTGATAAACCACATAATGTTTGATGAATCACAAAAATGGACTTGATATATAAAGAAAAGTTGTAAATCTCAATGTGTAGATCTCATCTGTAAAAATGGATTTATCAAAGAAATTATTAATTATTTAAAATTAAATTTGCACGGTTTTCTTTTGAAATTCACTTTAAAATCCCAAATTAACAACTTTTAATTTAAAAAATTTAACAATGGATTTGAAATAATATGCATTATGAGATGGTATAGTTCCCATTTATTTGATTCTACTTATTTTGTAAAATAATTGTTAAGGTCTCATTTTTTGAACTAACAATGAAAACTTGACATGAACCAATTTTGTCAGTTACAAAAATATCACAGTATCTTATTTTGAAGATCCATACTGGAGAAATGATAGTCAACTAGCACAAGAACCAAGGAAAACTTAGATGGATAAAAAAATTTACGAGATGTAGTCAAGAGAACACTTACAAGTTGTTCATCGTCCATTATATGGACACAGGCACATCAGAGGGTTAACCCTGAAGGATTGTAAGGCCCCCACGCGGCTTTTGGAACTAGAAAGTGAGAAAATTTGGGTTTTTGGGCTTTAAATAGTAGGATAAGCAACAAGGAGACCCTGACTTTTTTGAGTGTTGAATCGGTAGGTACTTCTTGATTGAAAATTCATCAAGTGAGCGATTTTTGGTGATTTTTTTAAGTTGCTAGGAGGGTATTTAGGTGTCGCTTCAGACCCTCATATCTTCCTCTTTACATCTCCAAATTACTTGAATTTTTTAAAAACATGTTTAAAATGATGATCTCTACTCACAGTAGAAATTTCAGAATTTTTGGAGCACTTTTGAACAATGTGGTTTCATCATGTGTACAAAATACCCCGAACAAGCTATGTTTTATTGACCAAGAAGCAAACATAGTGTTGGTCATCCTAGAGCGGCCACCTTTGCAATCACATACCCTACGCCGTGGTCAGTTTCAACGTTAATTAATTACTTTTTGTCCAAAAGTGCCACATGTCAACTTGTGATTGGTTTATGGTGACGTGGACCTCTCAAAATATGATGTGGAAATTAGATTTCGACACAATATTGTCTGAATCTGACCTTCACATATGGTAGTATAACTTTATGTTTGATCTAGAATTGATCTCATCGTTGTCAGTTATAAATGAACCTATATATTATTTAATCTTGGATTTCAAGGAAAGTTTCAATTAATCTTTTTAATAAATTTACTAGCACTTCGCTTCTCTCCGCACCACTAGTGACGAAGTGAAATGCCATGAAATTGAAAAGATATTAAAGGCTAGGTTACTTCACATAATGAACTTTGAGGACGGAATGGAACAATCATATGAAGACCATACAAGAATGTGAAAGACTAGGTTACTTTGTAGAGAATCCTATCCTAGAATTGTAGATTGACAGCTTGTGACTTGTTGGTTTGCTTACATCAATAGCATTTTTCTAAACTAGCTCCAATTTACGGTCATCAATGAAAATTGTGAGAAGTTTTTTTGAAAAAATTACCATTCTACAATTGATCTATGTTGTTCTCTATGATAAAAAAAATTAATTACACCAATGAAACTTCAACATTTTCCATGTTAAGAACCCTATTTTATCGGTTATGGGTACTTCTACCTTACTGGCCAAGTTGCCAACAATGGTTTATTCTACGCAAAATGTAGCCATATTGATAGCCACTTTTTTATAAAAAAAAAAAAAGGGAATATAGTGAAATGTTCTTAAATTCACACAAAAATTACCAAATTTGTTCTCATCATTTTCAAATGATATCCAAAATTTCGATGAAAAGTGTATGCATGGATGGAAAAGGATGAAAAATATGAAATTAATACAAAATACTAGATGGGAATCATCATCCATCGCCACTAAGGCTATAATCTAAAAATATCATTGCAAATATGGCTATTAGAGCATGGCCAACAACACACATTCTCACATTGTAAATCACTTTCGGATGATAAAAAGTGTGGAGTTTGATTTGAGCTTGCCAAACATTTGCTCTTTGTAAAGCTTGATTCTAACACATCAAATGGTTTGTCCTATTTCCTTACAAGACCATGTTCTCACTTTACAAAGTTAGAAGTTAGGAAATTTCTTCTAAATTGATGGTTAGAATTCGATGTTTAGGTGGTAGAATGTAATTATTCCATAAAATTCATTTGAGTCATATTTGGTGCTTGTTGTTGGAGATGTGAGAGCTTCTCTCACTCCATCTTGGACCAATACTATATATTAACATTATCTTAGAATAATAGCGAGATTTTCTACATGGCGTCAAGATAGTCTCTTTGAACCTAGGTATCACCCATACATTGCCTAAGTAGCACATGGGTAGCAGATGTGTATTACCCTAATATTACCTATAAACTAATATAAAATAGCATCCAAGGAGCCTAGATTGCTCTTAACCCCTAAACATCCAACCTTCCTAAAAATGGACAATGTACTGTACAAAATGAAACACAGTTTTTTCATCCGTCAAACATTTTTTGCAATGTGGATTTTGTATCGAATTTTTTATGGAAAGTTAGTTTTATTCATGTGTTATCCGATTAGAAAGGGGATGATTTGTGAAATTTTTATGCCACATTGTTCCACCAATTTTTTTGAAGATTTTATTCTAAAAGTGCTCTTGAAAAATTCATATTATAAAATTAAGTAATCAAACAATCTCCAAAAATCACTACACTTTGAGCATTACATTTCAACCCATCACAAAAAAATCATTCACAAATTTTCAATATCTTATTCGTAATTGAATTACAAATAAATTTTGAATTTTGAGTTTCAAAATTTATACAAAATATTGATGATAGCAATGGGCGGGGCAGCCCGGAAGGCATCTAGATTTTTGGAAGGGGAAAAAAAACGAAAACTAAAAACCTGAAAAAATGGCACTGCTGACCATCACTATAATACTGTGGCGCTTTTCAAGTAACGACCTCGTTTGCCCCAACCTCAACTCCTGCTCATTTTGATAACTTTGATTGCTTACCAATGATTCACAATCTCCCAAATGAGGCGAAAAATTTGGAATCTTGATCATTTTTTCAGTAACTTTTGAACGCACCAATCCTCGCTTCATTTAGTTGAGAAAATCCACTTTTTTCCATTATTCTCTCATAAACAAACCCATAGGGCTTACTTTGACGTTTAAGGGATAATCTAAAATTCATAATGTACAACTTTTATTCATACAACAAGTTCAAAATATCCCTCTTACTTGCATTTTATAATGCATCTTTGCAATACTACCCAATTTGAACAAGGTGAGGACGTTTAGGGGTTAACCCTTGACCCCTAAAGGACCAAGTGTCCTAACTAGGACATTTAGAGAATCGGGTAAGTTCCGGTGAACACGTTTTTTAATAAACTTTGAAGGAAATTTGATAGTAGATTCCCCAATGTGCCACGAAAATGGGGGTTCTTTTTTTTTGAATTCCGACACCGGATGTGAAAGTTATGAGGGAAAATGTGTTTTTTTTCGGGAGAAAGGGCATCGGGGCAGTAGAGAAATAGTTGAATTTTAGGGGGGGGCAACAAGATGGGCGGTGTGTGGAAAATGGGGTGGCTTGTGGGGGGGGAGAAGAAAAAAATTTAAAACATTATTTTTAGAAATTAAAAATATTATTTTTAAAATTAAAAAATATTATTTTAAACTGAAGTTTATTATTTTAAACTAAAAGTTCAATTTTATAATTATAATATATTATTTAAATTTTTGAAAATTTAAATCATTTAAAAAAATTAAATTAAAAAATAAAAATCATCCAATGAGGAATTGCCACGTGGCAGTACACCTTGAGAGTTAGTGGGGTCATGAACATTGGAATGGGTTGGCACTTCAATTCCCTTCCTCCACCCTTTATTTCCCCCCTAACCCCCAAAATTCTTGAAAAATGTGCTACATGTCTTCTAAAACTTCAAAATTTATTTATTTATTCAAATTTTTTTCGCCATTCTATAGGGGGTGGAATGTACTTGTGTTTCACCGCTCGGATTTGTATTTTAAATAAAGAAAGTCGAAAATATTGCAGTTTCAAAAACATAGTCTTTTTTTAACTTTTAAACCCCCAACAAGTGCAAGGTGTTCTTCAACATCCTAAAACATCTCCAAATGCAACAAAAATTGGTACACAACTAAGTAACATCATATAGAATGTGAAAGTGAAGTGCGACAGGTTTCGGTAGTGAGGATTTTTTGATGTAGCCATGGTCAAATGCATCTGAAATATCCGGGCATGTGTTTTTTTGGGGTGTTTTTTTCCATCAAACGCAATTATCTAGCAATCCGTGCGATCAAAATCAATGAAATTTGTTGTGTATGTTTTTCAAATAGTTCAAGACAAGATTTTACGGTTAGAAGGTAAAAAATAACATTTTTTTTGGATTTTTTGCATAGGGGAGTAAAAATGGCAGCATTGGAGTGTTTTTGGAGGAAAAACACTCCGGTCCTTTAGGGGTTAAATGCCACCACGACCAAAAAATGGCTTATGACTAAAATCAAGTGTTCAAATCCAACTTGCTTCGTGGATGATTTCCATCCAATTCTTTATGTGAAGGGCTTTGCTTGGTAATGCCACTCCTTCAAGTTAAATTCAAATCACTCAAGCTAATTTAGATTTTACATGGGGTCACAACTACAAAAAGAGTCCTAAAAACGGTTCACCGTGTAGTGTATTTTGAATTTTTTTGCTTGTTCTACTTAAACTAAATTTAGGCCATGAAAATGAATTCCATTGCATTTGAGCTTAACTAACAAAATGATGCTTGCCAAGTCTAATTTTTAGTCCACTTTGAATTTGTGAAAAAAATTGAAACTTGAGTGTTTTATTGTAGTTACAAGTTCGGTAGGTATCACCAAGGTGTGGTAAAATTTCTAAATTTAGACACACGGATGATTTTCATCAACTAAACTTTTCTCCATTGTAATCTACACCTTAGGTAAAAAGATCAAAACTTTCTAGTACATTTTGTAATTGATATAGATTTTATTTACAATCACTTCATAAAACCATAGTAATTTCAAATTTTCACCAATATTTATGAAAATTCCATGATTTGTAGTAAACATGTGACTTCATCTACTAAAAAACTATAAATTTGAATTCTTATATTATTTTTAACAGCTAAATTGAATGTGACAAATAAAACATAATTCCATGGTCATAGGCCCAACCTTTAGGGATTGGGAGAATTAACCCCCACACTGGGACCAAAGATAAAAAACAAAAACAAAAGCTTGCCCCTATTTTTGAACATGGTGGGTGGTCCTACAGTAAATTGGGGTCGCAGAACCCAAATATAGAATTAAAATTTCCAAAAAAAGCTCCCAGACCCCAAATGAGAAAACCAGATGGTCCCAGTGTGGGGGCTGGTTCTCCCTCCCCAACCTTTAAGGTACAGACACCTATAACCGACAACTTAAACATTTCAGCATATCAAAGCTTGGGTTATGGATAAGGAGATAATTTTCGTTTGTAGGAAAATAAGGTTCATGAAGAATGAGCATTTTTTCATGAATTATCTCCCAATATTGAAATTTGTACAATTTTTCAAAGTGAAAAGTACTTCGGAACCCATAACCGATATATACAAATGAGGTACATCTGTTCTTTTACAATCTAGGAATTAGGATATATCGGTTATTGGTCACCTGTCGGTTATGGGTGTCTCTACCTTAGGGGTTAAACCATATCTGACTGTCTCCTGAGTCCTTAAATTTTTTTATAAAAATCACTGCCTTGGACATGATTTGGGGGTTGCGGCTAAATAAACAAATAAACAAATAAACAAATAATTAATTTATATCTAACAATGGTCGCCAATGATGTGAGGGTAGTAAGTCGGTGGGAGGCTGCACTCGTGGGACAAAAAGGCATCTGGCCATGTCACTCTCTCGCTCAACTCCATCACTCACTCCCTCGCTCCTCGTCGGTGCTCAACTGAACTGACGACGGAAGGATAAATTTACACACTGACAACCATCTCATCATCACCTCCACTTCGTAAACCCCACAACCCATCACAGAGCTCGATCACAGCTCTCACTGTCCTTCATTGTTGTTGAAAAGCTTTGATGAGCGGATGGATGCCACTGAGGTTAAGTTTAAAGATAGGCGCTGCAGCCGCAGCTAAGCTTAATGAAGCTAGCCGCACTGCCACTCATGTAAGTGGCTTTGTCCTCTTGCACGCACTTTCCACCTCCCGCGACGCCATAGCCAACGCCCTCGCAGCCGAACATGGCGCACCCTCATCACGAGGACCCACATTCAATTCCACCGCTAAGCTTGCCCACTCTCAGATAGAGTAGACTTGGAGTGAAAACTGGAGCTTCAGTATTCTTTTGAGTGTGGTGAATTTAACGGTAAGCTGCCGTGCGCTTCACGTTTTTCAATTCGGAGTGTTTTGACTTGATTATATACGTTGTTGCTTCCAAGGAAGGGTTTAGTTTTGAAAGCTTGAATTCGAAGGATCGTTGTTACGTGCAATGTAAGAAAAGAAAACAACAGGGTTTTAGGCTTGATGAAACTAAGTATTAGGTCAAGGGTTAGGGCTTGCTTTTGGTTGCAGTCACTCGAACATTGAAAAGGCTTAGATCGTTTTGAAGTAACAAACAGTTTGTAGTTATGTGCAGAGGGAAATGTTACAATTAACGAAGAGGACGGTATTTTCGTTGTGCCAGCTTACACAGGTTAGTGCGAGTGAATGTTTTTTTGTTTGCCAGGGCTTGAGTAGTAGGGTGTGTTTCTGAAAGGTTATTCAATTAGGTTTTTTGAGATGGTAATCTGAGACGTCAAATAGTATGCAATGTTGCGAATGACAGTGAAGGAGCTGTTTGAGTTGCTGTTCCATGGAGGAGAAATTGTTCATGGAAGCTGCATTTGGGTCTCCGCGCTGTCAACGGTGCTTGGAGCGATTTTTGCATATGAAAGTGAGTCAGTGGCTTCAATATTGAATTGTTTAGCTCGAGTAGGTGAACCTCACAACAAACATTCTTGATCAAGTAGGACGACCATCCTTTTGGAAGAAATCATGTGTGAGGCTAGGAGAGAATGGACTAGAACTTATAAGAGCCAAAAAGAGATATTTGTATGGACAAAACAAGTTATTTATGTGCAATTAAGATTCCTCTAGAGGATGAATTGTACTTTGTGCAAGAATGTTAAGCTTAATCTTCGTTCCTTGGAGACCCCCTTATTTAACTTTTGATTAGACCCTGAGCAAGACAGCTGGAAGGGTTTGTGATTTATGAGTCTTTGAAGAGCACTCTAAAGCTGGGATCGGGGTCTCCAAAGAAACTGTATAGTATGTCGATTTTCCTCCTCCATAGCAAACTCACAATTTGTAGGATTTGCAGGTGGGGAGTTGCAGCTATATTGTGACACATCAAGAAGAGGTGGATGTGGCACTGTTTCATGAGCTTCTACACAATTTTCGTGCTGCCAAAACCAATTGTGAGCGCTATGCTTGTAATGAGGTATGGACATCTCTTCACTGCCGTGAGTGTGCTTAGATTGGTCAGTCAGTCATGCACATCTACAGGAGAGTGTAAAAATCTATGATACCGTGTTAAACGTAGAGCTAATTCCTCCTCTCTGTCAACCATGCTTATTGAAGAGCTGGGCTTCTTCTGCAGATCTTGGAGGCGGGAGCACCCTGACGTTGGAGATGCATGACGTCTACAGCAGGCATTTTGATCTGAGAGCTCATGCACACAATCTTCCCATTGTGATAGTTAGTTGATTCAATGGAGTTTCTCATGGACGCAGCGGGGCGAGGGGATGTGGACACAGTGCAACAGGTGTTGGAAATCAACGTGCAGAGCAACGACACCGCAACAGCTCCATTTCACATGTCGCCCCTTCACGTCGCCGCTGCGGACGGCAAGCTGGAGCTTTTGAACGTCCTCATTGGGGCAGAGCGTTCCGACTTGTCCATTAAGGATGACCTGCACCGGACGCCGCTCCATCTGGCGGCGTACAACGACCACGGCGAGGTTGTGAAGACGATTCTGACAAAGGAAGACGTGAACGTGAACGCACAAGCCATGTTCGGCATCACCCCGCTGCATCTGTCCATCATGCGCCGGGCGCTTTCAGCTGCCGAGGCTCTCATTTGTTCGCCACTCGTGGACAAAATGGCGCAGACCGAGGACTTGATCAGCATCCTGCACATGGCGGCCGACGTCGGGCAGGACAACGTCGTGACGCTCTTGGCACAGAGGCTGCCAGAAGCCGAGGTGGGCAAGCTGGTGAGCGTGGACCGGATTCAGAGGACGCCGTTGCACTACGCGGCGCGCGCTGGTTACGTCGACGTCGTGAAGCTGTTCCTCAAGGAGCCGTTTCACGAGCACCTCGACGTGAATGCGAAAGACGCGGACGGGTTGACGGCGTTGCACTTGGCAGCTCGAGTGGGTCACACGGGTGTGGTGGTGGAGCTGCTCAAGTGTGCGAATCTGTGTGTGAATGCCAAGGCGCGGAACCAGAACACGCAGATGACCGTGGTTGCACCGACAGACTTGGAGCTGGAGTATTTGCCCAGGCCCTCGCTTGCCGACGTGCAGGCCGAGACTGGCGATGGCTTCACTGCCTTGCACCTGGCTGCGCGTGAGGGCCACAAGGCGGTTGTCACCAGGCTTCTGTGCTGCGCAACCGTGTCGGTGAACACCGTGGACTCCGAGGGCTTGACTCCCTTGCACTATGCTTGCTTGCATGCACAAGCCGACGTTGTGAAGGTGCTCTTGGAGAATCGTCACAGGGATGTCAATGCGGAGGCCAACGATAAGTCCACTCCCTTGCACTTGGGCGTCAAGAGTGGACATATTCCCACTGTCATCGAGCTCTTACGCCAGGTAATCACCCCATAAATCACCACAATTGTTCTATACTGAAATGCTTTATCTCTTGAGTACTCAATTGTCTTCTTCTCCAGAATATTAAAACTAAATTTTGTTCTGGTACAAAAAAATAGTGTATCCTGCACTAATTGAAAGGAATAGTGCAGTACACTCATAACTCTTATATGTCACATAAGTTTTAGAACATGACATGTGGAGTTTTTCCGATCCCATGTTTACACAAACATCCAGAATGTGATAAAATGGAGTTTAGAGTGTAGAAAATCCACTCCCAGAGGTATTCTAGAAAATCTAGTTAGGTGTTTTAGCAAACCTCATGGGGAGGTTTTTCTACTACACTGAAATGGTTATTTAGTATGGGTAATTATTTGGCAAGCATGAACATCAGTATCATGTCCAATCTGGAATGCTATAACGCCATGATGTTGAATAGTATGTCCTTGTGATAGATACTTTAGACCATACTAAATAAACATTCGGTGTAGTAAGGTAGTGTTTGTTTGTAAATAGATTGGAGAAGAGTTGTTTTGGCATAGATGAGTGTTAACCAAAAAGAAGCCCATCTAACCTCCCTTTCTGCTCTACTTCTAACCTCTTTATTGAACTATACTTGGGTTGAATAGTGTCGTGTCTTAGGTTGTCCCCTTGTGGGCCATGGGCTTGGAGCTTTCGTGGAGTCATTGTGAGGTGTGGAGAATAATAGGGGTTGTCACACATCCTCCACCCCATCCTCAATCTTCAGAGAATGGGGACGTGGCACGCTCTCCTTGAATGGCGGAGGCCCCATTCTTTGAAGATTGAGAAATTTCATTCTTCTCCTCCATGGGTGAAAAATGGGCATGAAAAATGGATAATGGAGAATGGCCCATGCTTGGAGGATGTGTGACCAACTAACAACCTCTATTCTTCATTCTCATTCTCCACATACCACAAAAGGGTTGTCACACTTTCTTCATGGAGAATGTGTCCTATTGGTTCCTCTTTTCTCTCATTCTTCAAAGAAGTTTCATTCTCAAAGGATGTGTGACAACCCCTAATGACAGTGGCTTACTTTAGATTGTCTCCCAACTCATCATAGACTAGTTTTTCGTCTATTTATATTTCAATATGGAATTCAACACGAGTTTGCTAAACCTGACTTTTTCGGTTAACTCTATTGTGGCATTGGCTTGCAGACGGACATCAATTGCAACGGCGAGGACAGAGCTGGATCAACAGCGTTGGACGTAGCGGAGAGGGAAGGGCACATAAACCTGGTGTGGTTGCTGCTGGAGCATCCCGTGGAGGTGCGGAAGGAGCCCGGGGCGGAGCATTTGTACAGTAAGCAGTTAGATCTGGCAGCCAAGGAGCGTCACGCCGACATTGTGAACCTCCTGTTCCAAAGAATAGCAGACGAGGTTGCGTTTCCGGGGGACGCATCATCATCATCATCGCAGGTCTCGGAGAAGTCACTTAGTGTAAATTTTGGGTGCTTATGAGCGTACAAAGGGTATTTCATGGGGGGCTATGAAATAATTGGAACATTCTACTATTTATAGTATATTTAGGATATAGTCCACATATATTCTAGGAATATTCTGAAATTGGCTTTAAAACACCCTATATTACTTAGAAAAATTTATAATTTTTATCTCAAATGAATAAAAGACACCCTATATTTGTTCTCTCATAGTTATCTAAATTCTTAACAGTGACTTCCCCGGGTCGCAGGTCCATGGCCAGAGCTTGCTACACTGGGCAGCCGACATGGGATACAAGCAGCTGACGAGTCACCTCCTGGAATGGGGCGCAGCGCGCGACGTGAACGCACGGGACGCATTCGCCAACACGCCGCTGCACTACGCCTCGCACAAGGGCCACGTGGAGATTGTGAGGATGTTGCTGGCAAGGTCAGAGGTGGACATCAACTGCGAGAATCACAGGAAGGAGACGCCGTTGCACTTTGCAGCGAAAGAAGGGCAAACTGAAGTAGTGAAGGAGCTCAGCTTGGAGTCCACGGGCCGACTGCGCGCCACCGAAGAAGACAAGTTTGACAAAACGGCTCTCCAGCTTGCTGTGGAGAATCGGCACAAGGACATCGAGAAGCTGCTTCTGGAGCGCTCGGACGTTCGAGAGTATGTTAACGGGCTGTACAGGTAGTGAATGTTTTTCTTCCAGAGAAAATTCCAAAAGTGTAGAATTTACTTTAACCCTTTAAGGACCAAGAATTCATGGTTTAAAAATGACAAATTCAATCATTCATATAATGAAAAGTATGATTCAGATAGGACCAAGTTTTATATCACCAGAATTAGTAAAGAACATTTGCATGTGTTGACCAAAAACATAAATAAATTTGAACAATAGAAACTTCACATAGAACCCACTCAAAACTGCTAAAAAAACATGAAGCCAAATTTGGCCTTCTTGGTCCTTAAAGGGTTAAACAAAGTCAAAATGAGCCAAAAATAGAGTTATCTTAAAGTTTTGAACCTACTTTGATTTCAACCCTTAAAGGATGAAGATGCTTGTGTTTCGATAAGGTCCTCCTTCAGGCAAAATTTATTTATTTTTTACCAACACATGCCAATGTTCTTTAGCAATCCTGGTGATATAAAATTTGGTTCCATCTGAATTCTATTATTTTTACAATATGATCAATCGAACTTGTCATTTTAAAGCTATGAATCCTTTGTCCTTTGGGGGTTAAGATTTAGTTTGCAGATTCTCAGTGATTCTGGAAGAACTTTTTGAATTGAAGGAGAACTCTAATGTAGTAAGTTACTACAAAGCTATTGAAGAATGTAGGATACTCCACTAAAAAAGTCTGTAATTTTACTAATTTCGAAAAAAACATAATAACTTCATTGCACTATTATGAAAGATAACGTCACAAAACCTGGTTAAATGCAACACACCAGAATGAGCTCATTGATTGATTTTGAGAACGTATACCACCTCAGCATTAATCAAAACTCGTGTGAGTTCAACTCTGAGCCCCTATAAGGTAGAGGGCTCTAAACCCGCCACAGTTCTAAACCCGCACTCTACCAAGGACGAACATTTTGTAATTTTGGATGTACCCATGGTGAAGAGCACCACTTTAGAACCCATGTCATTTCAACTTTAGAAATTCATAACTAATTTTAGGAACATCCAAATTTTTTGATTCAAAGTATGTTGGTCTTTGCTTGGATTTGTCTTCCAGTGAAAAATCATGCTCAGTTCTCCCTGTATCCTCATAAATTCATAGCCCTTAAAGTGGCGGGTTTAGAGCCTCCTACCTTAACTTGTGCATATGATATGCAAATGATGCAGCCCTCATAACTTGTGCATATGATATCCAAATGATGCAGTATTTGGTGCATTGGAATCCGCTTTGCTTCGCTAAAACAATCACTTACAAATCCGAACATAATATTGTGTGCAGCAGTGATCCCATGACTAGTTTGTGGTATTTAGTGCAACATGCTACCACCCATGCAAAAGAACAACTACTTTTGCTACCCAAGTATGTAGAAGTAGAAAAAGAAAGAAACTTATTCTTACAAAATATATTTGGAGAGTTCTTATTGGTTGCCAAGTACTTATGAAGCCTTAATTGGTTGTTATTAACGCTACCTCCAAAGTGAATGATGTAGCAAATTGTCTACTGACTTATAAAATTTGTCAAATATTTTGCTAATGACTATTGTTACCTATGATGTACTAGTAGCACAAGAAGTTTTGTTTGGTAGAAATCCAGCTAATTTTAGCCAGTTTTGGGATCACTGGTGTGCAGGGACAGGCAGGTGTACGTAGACGCGGCGAATGCAATCTTAGTGGGAGCAGCGTTGATAGCCAGCGTGACATTTGCTGCATGGTTACAACCGCCGTTGGGGTACGCACCGTACGCAGGCACGCAGCAAGGGGCGTCGGAGCCGACTGGAAACTACGAGGTGTACGCCAACTTGGAGCAGCACCCGAACTTGCAAGTGTTTTGGATCTTCAACACGCTGTCCTTCTTCTTCGCCATCGCCACCGTGCTGGTAGGGGCCGGAGGGGTGTTGCCGTTGCGGGAGGGGTTCATCAAAGACGCCGTGGAGAAGGTGCGCAGGGCGCTTCTGTGGACTGCTCTCCTTCTCGCTGGCTCCGTCATCTTCGTGCTCGGAGCGTTTGCCACCGCGGGGTACGCCGTTCTCCCTCCGATTCCCAAATACCAACACAACATGATCGTCACTCTCGTTTTCGGCGGATTAGTTTGTGCCACCGCTTTGGCTGTCTTTTTGCTTAACCTCTACCAGCTCCTCCCTGACTGGTGGCGCACCAATGTCGATAATCGACTCATCCTCAAGTGGAGAAAGCACACCAAAAAGTGATATCAGAACTCACAATTTGGTATCAGAACTCTCTTATGTCACACATTTTGGTATGTGATAATAGCGAGTTTATGGTGGTGTCGACAACCGACTCATCCTCAAGTGGAGGAAGGACACCAAAAAGTGATGTCAGAACTCTCCTTATGTCACACCATTTGGTATCAGAACTCTTTTATATCACACCATTTGGTATGTGATAATAACGAGTTTATGGTGGTGTCAAAAGTGGCACATGTAATATTGGTTTAGCAAGAATGGCATTGCTAGTTAGAAGGATATTATGGTGGTGTAAAAAACCATGGAGAGTATTGGTTGGTTGTTAGCGTACTTTGGTTTTGTCTTTGACAGTTTTTGGGTTGCGAAACTAGAGCTGAAATTTCTTTTTCTTTTTCCAGGTATTAGGTCATTCTTCCTTTTTTTTTAATTTTTGGTGTGGATGCTATGCCACATGAGTAATATAATAGCTGCGGGATGAACTTATAATATACCGTACGCCATGGTCAGTTTCGGCATTAATTAATTACCTTTTGTCCAGAAGTGCCACATGTCATCAGTCAGTTTCGACATTAATTAATTACTTTTTGTCCAAAAGTGCCACATGTCATCTTGTGATTGGTTTATGGTGACGTGGACCTCTTGAAATATGATGGGGAAATTAGATTTCGACACTATGCTTGTCCGAATCTGACCCTCACGTACGGTAGCCAGTTGCACTTGATGATTATGTGAAAGCAAGGCTTCCTATTTTTGAGCTCCAGCTTAACATTGTGGTTGGCTTTATTACATGTAGCTATGAGATTTTGGGATACTTAGAGCATCTCCACCCTTGCAAAGAAACCAAGGCTTTGAAAAAGGGCTTTGACGGGCTTCAAGCATACAATCTAAAATTTTAACGCGTAGTCCCCCACCCTTGTTTGCGCCTTGGCTCTCCAAACCAAAGGGCTGTCAAAAATATTCCAGAATGAATCCACGGAATCCACTCCCGATTTCTAAAGGCGCCACAATCCTCGAAATCTCAAGTGAATGAAGCCAAAGAAAAGCTCAGAATGCGGGCGCAGTAAGAACAATGCTCACCCGCAAGAATAGCGAGTGCAAAGGAAAGTTTGAAGAGTCCTGGCAATCAAAGCCGCATTTATGGAGGGGTGGGGGATGATTTTCTCCAAGGTCATGTTAAAGGGCTCGTTGAGTCCCTTCAACGCAGCAGAGTGGAGATGCTCTTACCTCACTTGAGAGATAGTACGAACGCATGTTGTAAGGTCCATTTGTGATAGAAGTCAATAGCGAAATAAAAGTTGATTTCACACCTGTGACACCCAATCTAATTACAAAAAAAAAAACTTAGAATAGTTTGAATTTTTTAGGGAAATGTAGTGAATAATAGTGATGAAAAACAAATTGTAGGTGGCATGCCAAAAATGACTCATGTTTCAATTTTGTTTTTTATTTTACTAAATTAATATTGAATAAAATTCATTCCTGACATTATTATTGTTGTTTCAAGTAATATATATTTCTATTTTCTCATGAGTCACACCTTTAGTTGGATATTTCAAACACACAACATTTCATAACATTCTCAAGCCCTTACTAGACCACATCCTTTACACTTAGAGAAACTGCAAATAAAATAATTCAACTCTCCAATCTTTGTTGTTTGACCCAACTGAAGTTAAAGAAAATGGTCTATGATTCCTTTGATCCCCTTACAGACGCTTAAAATTGGGAGGTGCAACAGTAAGCGTCTAAAAAACGTTATGCTCATTGTTGCCTTTTTTTTTTTTTACAAATCATATTTATAATTCAATAATTTACTTTTTGAATCTACATATGTTATAGAGCATAAATGGTATACACTAATAGTATCATGACACAGAAGTTTAAACCAAAGTTCAATAAACCAAGGTTTCAACCTCTAAACTAAAGCAAGCTTAATGATAGTTGTCTGCTCAATACTAGCAATCAACCAAATTGAATTTTTAGAAACACACTCGCATAGTGCATTTCCATAGTTATATTCTTTGAGTATACAAATGGAAACAAATTCCATTGTTTGGATAAAGATTGAGAGTGTACAATCAAATAATATTGGCCATACATATAGCCATGTACGATTTTTAAACAATTTTTAAATCATGCAATTCTACACTCAAATACAATTAATGGCCATCGTCTCAAAAGGAGAAGGTTTTATATCCTTGTACAAGACTAGTCTCAAATATCTGCTAATAGCATAGTAAACATTAATTTAAGCCAATAAAAACAAAGTCCTTTTTAGTATTCAATTAGTCAGTGTTTGAAATGGGCCTAAAGTCATAAAAATGCGATAATTTATATATAATTATCAAGTTGAACTTTGGTATATTTTGTTAGCACTCGGCACATGACTATAAACACTTCAGAACTTCCACATCATCTTGGTTATGATACTATTATTTTGTAACATAATAACCAATTGTATGCAAAAAAAAGACCAAAAAAAAGGCACTATTGAGCAAATGAATCTTTAATATTTTCAACAATTTTGTGTTCAACATGAGATTCGTCAATATTATTGGGTTCATGAGGAATTATTCTTAAATTTGTATCAAGATCTAGCGTTTCATCATTTTTTGTTTCAACATGACATTCTTGAAAATTTTCAACATCATCAACAACTTCATTTTCTCTTTCAGGCCCGTCATATCCAGATTCATCTTCTGGTTCATAACCGCTTTCATCAACTACATCATCAACTTCAACAACGGATTGCAATTGGTCATGATCAACAAACGCATGCGTACCATCAATTAATCGTATTTGAGGCTCTAAATTATTAATTTTTGTCCAATCATCTTCAGACAAAGACCAATTGAGAATATCATAATTTTCTTTTATACGTTCTATGAGTACACTACGTGGCAATACACTCGTTCCTCGTTGCACACCCCAACATAATATTACCTAGAAAAGAAATTACGTATTATCACCATATCTAAAAAATCATTTTTTATAAATTGATTCGTGTATGATTTATACATATATCTTGTTATTACAAATGATCTAATTTATAAACATTTCTTAGGATGTGTATTAGCAATAAATGTTTTTGCATGATAATCAACTATATTACTCATCATCCTATTTACATGTTAAAATCACATTATTGTAGAATGGAATGATAGAATTTGTATATCATACCCGGCTATCAAGATCGGCAACAACTAATTATATAAAAAGAAGTCCAAATTTTTGGGAAATTGTTTTTTCCAAAATATCTTATTTTCAATTGTAAAACAAAGAATCTTAGGAAATATCTACATAATCTTAGAGATTACTGGCATAAATTTAGAAAAAAATTAAATATTTGACAGGAGTTTCCCGACCTTAGCGACCGGGTGAAGTATTGTAATATATATTTTTCAATGTATTTGTTTAACAACATCATGTGCGATTTTATTTATTTATTTACTAAAGACGTGATGTATAAGATATTGATTAATAGGTACTTGTGTCGGTGTTCGATTTTGTGCTTGCGCTATTTCAGAAACTATAGAGGTTTTTAGCATTGGCCCATATACTGATGTAGACCGTTGTAAATGTGGCTCTTCTTTTCCTTCAATGTTCTTTTCAGGAACTCCTAGTGGAGTATGAGCAGTGACATGAATGCCATGAGATTGACAAAATTTTACAAATTCCTCTTGCCTCCAAAATGGGTGAAGTTCCATCTATATTGAAATTTGGAGGTGTAACAATATTAATATTTGTTGTTAGTATTATTTTACTTTTTTTTGAAATATATGGATGTTTTATTTCTATTGTACAACATGCTTTATTTCCATTTTTACTTTTTACTTTTCAATGAATTTTTTTATAACATTTATGCATGTAATTAATTGTGATTTTTATTTTTTACTTTAAATTTTTATTTGTTTTTTTTCAATTATAAATGATATAATGAATGCTAAAACTTGAAATTCCTAATCTTTCAAAAAATCATAAATGTAAATAATTCATATAAATATAAACATTTCATTTCAACCTGATGAACAGCTGGTACGATCTTTGCAAATTTTAAAATTTCTTCAACATGTGTTCTACTAAAATTGCTTAAACCAATAGCTCGTACTACATTTCTTTGTAAAATACTTTCTATTGCATGCCAAATTATTTTTAGACGTCGTTTTGTATTAGTCGAATCATCCTCCACGTGTTCATAACGTAAAGGAGGATCCGTTGCATCTATTGTTTCTAATGATGATGATTCTGGCCAATGTATTAAAAACAAGTCTATGTAGTCAAGTCTTAAATTCATTAATGATGTATTGATTGCTTCTTCAACGTAATTTGCTGAACTTGTAGCACACCAAAATTTAGAAGTAATAAAAATTTGATCTCTAGGTAATCCTTTCTCTAATGCTTCAAACAATACTTCACCTATTTCTCTATCATTTTCATACCAATGTGCACAATCAAAATGACGATATCCAACATCGAGAGCTATAGGTAGGATTGTTTTGCAAATATTCTTTTCAATATTCCACAATCCCAATCCAATTGCAGGAATTTCAACACCATTATTCAAAATGAAGACTTTATTATTTTCAAAAGTAGTCATAATATTAAGGATACATTTTTGAAATCCAAAACATCTTTATGCACTATCGTATGAGTTGTGCAATAGTATATTTAAATAAAATCATTTTCATTAAAGAATTAAATGATCTTCTATTAAGTTTGTCATACAAAACTTTAATTCTTAGAAATTTTCAAAATTATTGGTAGTGACATTGGAAATAGAACATTTATCAAAATTTTGTCTCATTTCACGAAATAAATATATTTTTTCTAAATTCAATCAAATTAGTAAAATTAGGGTTTTTAATGTGATTTTTAAAAATGTATTCAAAACCTTTTAAATATTAACAAATGCTCTTGAAATTTAATACTAGTATATTTCATAGTTTATTGAAAATTAGATATGTTAAGCACAATTAAACAATGGACTAATAAATTGACATGTGATTTTTTAATTACAATTTTCTCCTAATTTATATAAATGTTAATGAAATTCTTGTTCTAGTCAATTAAATATGTAAACCACAAGTCTTATATGAATTTATAATACACTAAGTTTGTATGATTCTAATATAAGTATTACACAACCCATTATGCAAAGTTTTGGTTTTAGTTTGAAAAAAAGAACTTATTGATAATATTCAATAATCTCGTGTATTTATCAACACTTTTTTACACCATATTAATCCCTAAACACCTAAACAACTATTTTGTGTAAAATAGTAAATGCACTATAAAATTTTAGAATTCAATATGTATAAATGAAAAGTAAATTTGGACAATAAATCAAAACAACATTTCATTTAAATTGTGGTAATGTTGAAAACTTCTTAGGTCTTTTTTTTGGGAAAGAAATGGATGCTTTATTGCCATTGCACAACAACAGATTACAAACATCACACTCTGACTTCTTAGGGTCTTTAGGAGTTGAATAACAAACATTTCAAACCATGAATTAAATTTTTTAAAATATAAAATTAAATATAAAATTAAAAATCACAAATTTTTTTTGTAATTTTTTTCAAATAATTAATTTATCAATGTGTTTATTCTTCATTCAACTTTGTCTTCATTAAAATTTTAGTTGATACTTAATCCGTAAATGAATAGAAGTGCTATGTTAAAAATAAATAAAACTAAGAACGTTATTTTTAATGCATTGAGCTAAAATAAATTATATAAGTTTTTATTCCTTATTTCTTATATAAACATAGGAACTTGCACTAGACTACTATAAGAAAACGTGGTAGAGGTTTCAACAACTTTAATTGTTAGATTGTGAGATATTAGCATTTGAAACGAAAAGATTTTTTTTCCACCCTTCCAAACATCTTTTATTCTTAGACTTTTAATCCTCTTGTTATAATTTTTTTTCATTATATAAAGTTGGATTGTTGAGATTATTTTGGAAATTTGAGTTGAGATCCTATGGGAAGATATTAAAAAACAAAAAAACTTGAATTATTCTATTTTTAAAATCAATTAGCAAAATTGGATACAAGATGAAAGAAAAAACGAAAATGTTGGTAATTCCAATATCAAATTAAAGCGTTTTCAATCCTAATGGTGATAATGTTTTCCCTACATGTTGGACCATCCCCAAACACGCACGTTATTGCCCACTTTGCCGCAGATACCATCACATACAAAGAACCAATAAGGTAGAGGGCTCCAAAACCAGCAGGATTCTAATTCCAACAGAATCTAGGCACAATAAACATCCTAGAACCTAAATTTAGGTAGACCATAGATAGCTTATCATTTTGGTCAACATTCAATAAGAGCTCTATGATGTGCCTAGATTTGTGTTCTAAATTAAATGCATGGTCTAGTTTCTGTTGGAATTAGAACCCTGTTGGTTTTGGAACCCTCTACCTTAATCCTTCTAGAACTAAGAAACCACGGACATAACCACTCGCAATACACGTTTTTTGTATTCACCACCAAAACTATAACAGCAGCACATCTAACCAAATGAACACAACCAAAACAATAATCAAAATCTTGCAAATACCACATTATCACATACAAGCTGCCTCACCCATGCTTCCTAATACATTAGTAACTAAAAACTCTAAATAGAAAAAAAAAACTTATATATCCACTGCATACCAACCCAGCAAACACAAACACACCATGACTACCAAACTACAAAACAAACACTACATTAAAACTTCTGCCACGACATAGCTACTATACCTATAGATCCTTCATACTACCTAAACAAGATAGGGAATGTTTCTAGAAAAAATAAAAAGTTGGTTACGGAATATGCAACCTAAAGAAAACAGAAGTACAAATATCAAAAAGACTACATGGGTTACAAACCAAACATTAGCAAATGGACAATGAACCTCAATACAGACAATGAAATATTCCAATGAATTTTGGTTCAACCTTGCAATAATAGATTTACAAAAAACAAGCCTCTTAAAATTCCACAATGGCTAATACATAGGAAATGTTGGGAAACAATTATTTTAGCAAAGAAAGATTCCCATCAATCACATGTTCCATATGCAACTTTTTAGATGCAGATTCATGGCTACATGTACTTCTAAAACGTAACCAACATCATATACATGCCATGAGAGTTAACAAACATAACAAAGTGGTATGGGAATTAATAAAAACTAATTTTCTCGTCATAGAAATCAAAATGCTACATCCACATGAATGTAGGCACGTTTAACAACAATCCACAAGAAAATGCAATACCCCTATGGCTTCTATCATGTACATGTAGACAACAAAGATGTCACTGCAATGTCAAATTTAAACCAAATATACTATGCATTAAAGGACTTCCATACCAAAGTGCCCCACTACTAAATTTATAAGACAACCTCACAATACAATTTATTGAATTCAAAGACTGAAATAACAAAATCTCACAAGAAAACATAAATAATAAAATCCAAAATTATCAACCATAAATTAATAGTATCATTAATCAAAGTTGGAAAGTAGACCCACTCATAATCATCATGGCTGGAGTTAGAGGGACAACACACGCTTCCTCAATGAAACACTCCGAAACAAAACTTAAGCTATCCCAAACATTCATTAAGTGTACGTTAGAAAAATAAACGCTATACACAGTTGTGCCGATTTAATGACACTACATTAAACAAAAATAGAAAATAACCAATTGCTACTAATAGAACCAATTTGAAAATACAAACAAAAACTAGTGGTCAATGACCACTACATTAGGAGAAAAATGGGGTCCCAAAGGGGCCCTATAAGCTTGCCCGGGTTAGGTGAACCGGCTGCCCAGGCACCATTTTCTATGTAAATCCATTGGTGCAGTCGCTGCCCGCTGACAGCGTCGAAAGCCGCAGTGCTGGCAATGTTGGCAGTGTTGGCAGTGTTGGCAGTGTTGGCAGCGTCGATTGGCGCGACCCACGGAACTGCACTACTGGCAGCCACGGTGGCACCATTGGTGCCCTCTTGTAAAGTGCATGGTTTGGCCTAAATTTTTCATCACGTGACAATGGCCAAGGCCCCTTTGTGACTACAGATTTCTCCTAAAGTTTATTTATGATTAGCTCAATGTACAAGAGATGCACCGAGTCATGTATATGACATTACTGCTCAGATGGACCAATGGAAATCAAACTTGGACCATATAATCGTAACACAAGGTCCCTCACCAACCAATCACAAAAACTATGACTTGGTGATCATCACGAGAAAGAATCTCCAATTATACCCTGTAATTATCCATCTACTTGATTTTGGTTACTTTCGTTATTGATAACTGGTCACTAGAATGTCTATTCTCAAAAGGGAGAGTAGTCTCTAGTACCATAGTAGGATTGCCACCTCGAAATGAATATTTAATATTTTAAACAAAAGTTCGTTCCTTAAAAAATGAATTTTTGATTTTTGTTTTTGAGCAAAAATAAAAAATAAAAATGGCCTAAAGTGACTTAAAATAGGTTAGAAATGTCAAAATATACCTTAAAACAATTTAGTCTAAATATTTTTCTGTCCTCATAATAGAGATACTGTGAATTTTTCTTTATTATACTCTTATTTTTTCATTTCAAATAGTTAGAAGGTGTGGAAGATCTTGGTGGTTTATAATTATTAGGTGTGGAAGATCTTGGTGGTTTATAATTATTAGGTGTGTAAGAGATGTGTAAGAGCTTGGTGGTCTTCAAAAGTTTTTTAGCTCCAAGAAAGAAGCTAAACAACTTTTGAAAACTTTTAAAGACCACCAAACTCTTACACACCTCTTAACACACCTAATAATGAAAAATCACCAAGATCTTCCACACCTTTTAGTTGTTTGAAGTGAAGAAATAAGAATATAATAAAGAAAAATTGACATTATCTTCTTCAAAATTTAATGGACTTGAAGAATAACTCTAATGTCTCGTATTTTATTATTATCATTATTATTATCATTATTATTATTTAATTATTTTTGGCAACCGTGCTGTGGTAATACGATATTTAGGAAAAAATAAATAAAAAATCTAATTTTTTTACAAATGAGAATATGATATTTTTGAGGATACTCAAAATGACAAACTCTATTTTTTTCAAAAATCATTGATCATTTCATGCGGTTTTAGGGTGCTATTGACATGCAACTACAGAGGTAAGTTATTAGCACACTCTGTAATGCATCAGAGGGAATGTGCAATTGCAGAGTGTGCCATTAGAGAACCGGACGCTGATTATTCAGGCCGTGAGCAGCGGTAGGATAGCGCGGGCACATTCTCGGCCGTCGATGCCTGACCCATGAGGAAAGGCAAGCTGCCCGCTGCCCGAGGGAAATTAGGGCAAGGAAGGTGAAGGCCAAGACGGCCAGGGAAGCTCGACCTCGCTCTCTTTCTCGTCTCGCCCAAGTTCGAGCAGCAGCTCTCGACGACGACGACCCCAATCTCTGCTCTATAGCTGCGTCACCATGGCCGTCGCTCAGCCGGAGGTCAAGCTTTTCGGGCGCTGGACCTTTGAGGACATCGAGGTTTGCTCCCGCTCCTTTTTTCCCATCTTTTCCTCCCCGAAACAGTACAGCACTAGGGTTTCTTGCGTTCCGACGATCCTCTTGCGCTTGTGGTGAAAATTTTCATATAGTTTTTGCATAACAGTAGCCTATGAATTTTATTGCCCCGTATCAATTATCAGGGCATATCGAAGCCACGATTTAGGGTTTTGGCGGCTACTCCGAATAGTCCAAACTTCAATCTGGTTCAAATAATGCCTTGTTTCGAGATAGCGGGAGACACTGGCCGATGCTTTTCGATGGAGTTTCTTATTCCTACTGATACGATTTAGGTTTCGACGTCCTGTGAAATAGGGTTTCTTTCGTGTTTGTATTCTGTCCTTGTTTAGGTTTTCATTTTAATAATGCGTGTATCTCTTTTTAGGTGATAGTGACAAGTGTGAGTCGATGAGTGATCGTGAATCATATTGTTTAACTGATATTCTCTCGGATGTTTTCTATGTTGAAATTGCTGGGTGATCTTGTGTGTGTTTCGACCTAACGTCTTTGTCTTGACCATAGAATATTTGTCCTTTGTATAGTTGAGTATGCTTTTAATACTTGATATTGTTTGTCTGTGTAACGGAGCCACTCTCAGGTTATGTGATATGTGTTGTAGTATGTGACATTGTCGGTTGATCTTGTGTTTCTGTGTCGACCTAACGTTTTTCTTGGTTTTTCTTGGCTCAGATTAATGACATCTCGTTGGCCGATTACATTGCTGTGTCCGTGGACAAGCATGCTACCTTCGTGCCCCATACTGCGGGACGCTACTCCGTCAAGCGTTTCAGGAAGGCGCAATGCCCCATCGTTGAGAGGTTGACCAACTCGCTCATGATGCACGGTCGCAACAACGGTAAGAAGCTGATGGCTGTCCGCATCGTGAAGCACGCCATGGAGATCATCCATCTCCTGACTGACCAGAACCCCATCCAAGTCATTGTCGATGCGATCATCAACAGGTATATATATTTTTCTTGGTTTCATCTGCTTTATTGGAACACCAAATTTTGTTACAGGTTCCATATATATTGAATTGGATGGTGTTTTTTTTCCTTCACTGCAGTGGCCCCCGTGAAGATGCCACTCGTATTGGATCTGCTGGAGTTATCAGAAGGCAGGCGGTGGATATCTCTCCCTTGAGAAGGGTGAACCAGGCTATCTACTTGCTCACAACTGGTGCGCGAGAGTCTGCCTTCAGGAACATCAAGACCATTGCTGAGTGCTTGGCTGACGAGCTTATCAACGCCGCCAAGGGTTCCTCCAACAGGTATGGAGTATTTTTATGATGGGCCTTGGCTGTAATTTTTGAATTGTTTAATCATCTATTTCCAAAAACTCACTTGCTGCATGTTTTGGCAACAGCTACGCGATCAAGAAGAAGGACGAGATCGAGCGTGTGGCCAAGGCCAATCGTTAAGCTATTTATACGATGGTTGTTGATTTTAGGAATCCCTTTCAGAATTTACCTTGAGATGGAGCTCTCTCTTGGACTTGTGGCTCACAAAATTTACAGGGTTTAAAGAGGTTTCTCAACAATGATTTCTGCGCTGATCTTTCTCACCAGATTTTCATGGTTTAAGATGTTTCTGGAAGATTGTGTTTGGCTGTTTTCTGCTAACTTGAATGTACCCTTCGCCCTGAATCCAGCTTTGATTGTTGAGTATAAGTTTGGCACCTGTTAAGAGTGTTGGTTACGTTGCTTTTCATTCATTAACATATGACGCCATACCGTTACTCCCAAAAGTTTCGTGCTTGACAAAACTGCAGCAAAACAAGCAATGTCCATTACATATTTTGCTTTCGTTGTTTAGTGTACTTCACTATACCACCTATGAGGCGTGAGTCCACGTGACAAGATATGTTTAGGTTCTTTATATTAAATATTAGAGTATAATTAGTGTAGTATTAGAAGCTACAGTTCAGAGCATAAATTTGGCTGTGACTTCTTTTCACAAAAAGCTTTCGGGTGTGCTTTTGGAAATTTCTCGTTTCATGAGGTTTCAAGTAGTTCACATATCTAATCTCGTTGGGCCGTCTCTTCAGTGTCCGCTTCCCCAATGCGGCCTGCACTCTTTTTATTAGGAGTTCCTTACGGTCCGTAGCAGCTCTATTTCATTCGCATCTTCTCCACCTGGGGAATGGAGTTATTTCTTTGTCTAAATGATAAAATTAGCTAAGAGCATGTCCTGCCTTGTGGCCAACAAGTCCTCGAAATCATTCCGGGCGGCTACATCACTAATGGAAGACCTCGCTTATTTTTTTTACGATTTTCGTGCGATATCCAATAGCTGCCTTCCTTGAAGACCAGTTGCAGCTCACTGTCTTGCTTATTGTATGGTCACATTGGTGATTTGATTACCTGAGCGGCCTGGGAGGCGGGTGATCGAGTAGCAGTCCGCAGTCCAAATTGACAGAGCAAGTCACATTCGGCAACCCAAGCGCTGAATTTTGTAGCATGAACTTTGAATAATTCGATCTTTGTTCGTTTGCTTTGAGGAACAATCTCTTGAGAGTTGCAGAGGAATCTCAAAATGAAATTCAATCGTCTTTTCAATGTCATTTATCAATCAAAATTGTGAATCACATCGAGAGTTTCCTCAAAGACTTTTACAAAACTAAGTATGTGGAACTTAGTATGTCCTTCAAGGGTTAAGGCTTTTCACTTACATTTGAATGATCTAATGACTACAAAATTCTATCAATCTACCCACGCGTATGTCCTCTTTTTGCCTTGATCACTATTTACAATTTAGAAGGCATAAACCAACACAACTTCAAAATATTTATAGCTATTTTTTATAGAAACAACCATATGTAAAATTCAAAACATTCCATGAAACTTTAAGATTTTAGTACACATTAAAAATTTCTATGGTAAAATCAAATTATTAAAATATTATTTTTTTCGAAAATATAGAGGGTAAAAGTCCTTTGACATACAAGCCTTACAAATTAAATTTAGAATGCACAATATTTAGAATTTTTTTAATTTAAAATGTAAAACATAAATTAGAGTTAATAAGCTGCACATGTGAAAATTCCTATTAAAAGTTCTTTAATGACTATGAGGATAATTATGTTGTATTTTTCTTAAGACAAAGTTTGTGGGTTTAGTAGAAAGGCGACAATGTTTTCTTACTAGGGACATTGTACTTTTGGCCAATCATTCCAAAATTCATAAGATAATGAGTATTTTGTATTTTTCATATAATTAAAACAATAATCTCTTCGAAAATAAAATTCTAACATATTTCAATACTATTACTTAATTCAATTATATAGATGTTTTGAAGAGTCATTATCTAAAACTTTCATTTGTATGACAACCTTAAATAATGGATTTATCGCGCATTGACTAACTTAAAACTTTGAAATTCTTTTTGTCGAAATGGAAGCTCACATGGAATGGGAGGACTTAGGTAGTAAATTCAATTTTGATTTTTCTAATTATCAAGACACTTAAAGATTAATTATGTAATGAATTGAAATGAATTGAGAAAGAAAGAGAGGCCTCACTTGAAAAAATTGAAAGTAAAGGATTGCCTTGAAAAGAAAAGGAAAGGGTAGACGTGACTTGAAAGGAAATAGACTTCAAAGGCAATGAACTTAACTTGGAAGGAAAATGAAAGGACCTCATTTGAAAAGAAAGAGAAAACAAACTTGACTTTTAAAAAAAAGAAAATGACCTTATTTGTGTAAAAAAGGAGAGGAGTTGATTTGAAAAGAAAGGAAAAGGATATGACCCAAAATGAATGGGAAAAAAACATGATTTGAAAAGAAAGGGAAAGACCTTCAGTTGAGACAAAAGGTATAAGGCCTACTTGAAAAGAAAGAGACAAAGAACTTGAAACTATAGGAATGAAATGAATTTGTAAAATAAAATGATAAAGGAACTAACTGAAAAGAAAGAAAATGGAAGTGACTGTGCGTCAAATGCTTTCTACTGAATATGTGAATAGTAGATTTTTTTTTTGAAATCACTAGAAATGCATGGTTAATGATATTATAATAAAGAGTGTCTTACTAAAATCACAGAGTTGAAATAGTGGTAACATAGAGTCATCTGAGTATAAGTCTCAAACATTCCACATAATGATCGATCATACATTATTCCACAATGTATGCAAGCAGAGGGTGTTCGTGGATTGTTTTCTGAATTCTCTCTTCTCTTAAAACTGCTGCTTAACAGAGTCTAGAACCACAAGGAAAGATGCAACATGATCATAAGAGTTTAGATTTGCCTTTGTCCTTCCCTACCTTTGAGCAACTTTGCATCTGTGGTTCGATCAACTTGGTCCACAATGGCAGCGAGTTGTTTGCTCTCCTAGCTTTTGTTGGCTGGCTGGAAAGGCCCAAGTTAGTGATTGGCTGCTTCATGTGCATGAGTTTCAACTTTGCAGCTGCCAATTTCTCTTTCAACCTGCACATCCAATGAGTGAGTTGCCTTAGTTGAAAGTATAATTGCAAATCAAATTATGCTATCCACTATTAATTCAAAAAAGTATCTTGGACATAAAGTTGGTCCGCATGATGACAATGTGCACCATGTCAAAAAGAAAGTCTAGAGTCTACCTACAAGCCAAAGATGGAAATACACATAACTTATCCACATCGTTTCCAAATAAGAGACTGAAAAGCCTTTGCAATTGCTAGCAAGACCATAGAAAACCAACTTATACTAGTTAATGAGAGGAACCATGCTGCATGCTATGTTGCTTCAAATGTCCTCAAACTTTAATGCTCAAGAAATGTCCAGAAGACTTGAATAGTTGAACCATTCTTGCTCATTCTACTCTACCAAGAATGTTAAAATCTACATTTTTACTTGAACAAAATTTGAAAATGATCAAGCAACCCAAGTTTATGTTGAAAAATATAAATACTAGAACAACAACGTGGAATGCTGCACAAGTGAGGAATGCTGATGTAGCTATAAAATCATGAAGAGGAAGGGGAGGCTAGCTTACGTGATGTGCTGTGGGGTGTGGCCACCGCGGTCAGCCTCTACCGCTCGGAAGATGTGGACACATAAGATGAAAGTGGGGTCGTAGTCAGAAAGCTCTTTGAGCCCAGTGAGCTCGAAGACACGCACGTCCCCTTCTTCCAGCACGTGGTCCAAGGCAAACTTCGCCCATCCATCGCAATTGAGAAGCGGTGCCTCAGAAGAGGGTTGCCACGCCCAGTTGGTCTCGTAGAACGCTTGTTCTTTGTCGATGAGACAGACCTTCACGTCGTTTGCCTGCAACGTTTCGGTCTCCTCCAAAATCTCCCGTGGGATGGGTTGTACAACACAACCCCACACTGCAATTATGAGCAGAGAGCTTCAAATACATCACATGAATTCAGTCGTAACAATTGCAAACATTGCACTCCTCTTCTATTCATCTACAAAGGATTTGTCACGTAAGTTGAATTACTTGGATCTTATATACACTATTTGTTGCGCTTGCCAGGGAAGTAGTTAAAACAATACAGACTAGGTTCTTATATGTTGCTGCTCATCAAGCTGTAACATTGATTAAGTCGCGTTCAAATTGAAAATTGCTCGAGTTCACTACTAGGATCATGTATGTTGTTCCAAATCCGGTTCCAAATTATTAGTAGTTTAACAAGCTGCCACACTACTTGGGTTATGCCCCAACGTTGCTAACAAAAGCCGCACACAATCTATGATCGTAGTATTAATGGTTATTCCCCTACATTCTATACACTGCTACCAAATGTATCACACAGTCTGTAGAATTGTGATCCAACGAACTGACAGAGTGCCGGTCAACGCGTGAACAAGTAGTCGAACATGGATAGACCTTGTCTTGTGATAGTTGATGATTGTGTTCTTACTCATCCTTCTGAAAACTAAAGTTCCCTTTGTTGCATCTTTTTATGAAGAACGGGAGAATGAGCATCACAAGGTCTAAGGACTGTTCATATGTACCCGTCAATTGATTATAAGTGTACATGATATCATTCTCAAAATTTCCTGGATGGATTACTAACTACTCGAACTATGGACCTAAAACCAATAGTCAACTGTAGTATTACCGTTACACAACAATAAATATGTGGGACGTTAAATTTCTCTGGCAATTAACAGATTCGAAGTGAATGTTACTAGGTGGAAGTTGTAGTAGACTTAGGCATCACACATCACCTCCAAGAACTTCGCGTTCTGCACCGTAGATGCAAATTTCATGGCCGCCTTCATGACACGGATGAGGTCTTTGTTACTCACGTGATCACGACGTTGGGACTTGGAAACAATCTCCGAGAATTTCGTGCACCCTTGTTGTTGCAGCAGACGCATGGCGCGACTTGGACATTCACCATTCAAGGTCTCCATTGCACCAGCATAATTTCCAGTCCCGGAGGTATTTCCAGGCCCACGATACCGACTCGTTGTTGGTGTAGCAGCACCAAGGAAACGTGAAGGATCCAGTGGAGGACAAGATGTCTGATTCTTTTCGAGGTGGTCAAAGAACGTGACCATGAAGTGTAACTTTTGCACCAGGGTGAAGAGTAGGTAGTACCCTTCTCGAAGATGATTCTCTACAGAGAATTGCCTCCAACCCTTGCCAAACCTCATCGCATTGTTGTTGTAACGTAGCACCGCCACCCTAAACCTTACACCCATGGGATTCTCCAAGATCACGTTCTCCCCCTGCAGCTCCGGATGGACCGCGGCGAATTTCTTGGGTATTGGCTGCAACATCAAAAACAATTTTGTATTAACATACAAAATACGAAAGGTTGTAAGAAGAAGACCATTCTTTTTTCCCGCAATAAAAGCTACTCTGAAACTCGGCTAGAAACTCCAATTAATACCACTTCACAACTCCGTTGACCATCGAACAACACTTAACCGACATTCCTAAATCTGAAGTGAAATCACACAAAATAAAATCCACAGGGACGATTAATTATTCACTAACACAAGAAGCGCTTCCTATTTGCGCTTGACCTCCGATTTTAGATGTAGATAATATTGATATAGAATGTTGTTAAAAGTGATTCACATTTCGTTATGGTCATTCCTAACTTTGTAGGGTTTTACCAAAAAACCCTTCCGTCAGGCCCAATGCACTAAATAAATGGTTTTCGTTTCAATCCACTTCGTGCGCTTGTCATAGGAAGAGAATTAACGTGTCGTCATTTTTTCATGCATCATTGTCTAAGATGCTTGGAGCATACCCAAATGAAGGAAAAGATTCTTTAGTATTTACTTGTTATTTATCTAATGTGGTGGCCACTTTTTCTAGGGTTTCAACTCAAGCATAATATACAAAAAACTTTGGAAGGTCAAACGCACACGGTCACAATGCAGCGGTCACCACTAACTCACTAACTGCATACAAAGGCGTCAGATAATGAAAGGTTGACAACAAATGCAGTCTGAGTAAGAGTGCCAATGAATGCCGAGAGTTCTAACTTACTTGCTGAAAAGGCAAGGTAGTGCTAGACTTTCCCACTCGAACCTTGAAGAAAGCATCTCTTTGGCGCTTGTAGTCGTTGATGGCTACTTGTAGGTCGGTGCTAGTACCTTTTGCCATTATGGTCCTGTTCAAAACAATTCTCGCACTGTTGAAGAAGCACTACAACCCTCTTCAAATGTTTTTTTTTTTTTTTTCGATTAGCGCTATCCTAAAGAGTGGCGCCACAAACATGCATCGGCAAAGAAAGAAAGAAACGAAACAAAACAAAAGCTTATTAAAAATAGGCTCCTAGCAAGCTACAAGGCAGGTTAGTCGGCCGCTTTCATATACCATTGCTCGCAGCAGGATGAGAGGAATTGTTGTACAAGTTACTACATAACTATTAGAGAAGATCAACTATCAAAAGAAAGCTCTAAACCATTTCCAAACTTTCATGCCAGGGACGGGGAGTGTACAAGCTGACATTCAAGCGGTGAAGGTCGCCCGGAAGGTTTCGCAAAGGAATGACGGATGTCAAGGGTTTCGCGAAGGAATGACGGATATCAAGGGTTTCGCAAAGGAATTACAGATGTCAAGGGTTTTGCAAAGGAATGACATGTGTCAAGGTTTTGCAAAGACAACAGGATCACTAGTTGTAGTTTCTATGCTGACTTCACGTGTCATGTTGTCTCTTGGAGTTAGTGGTAGCCTCTCAACCACTTGTGACTTCACATGTGTCATATTGTCTCTCGGAATTGGTGGCAGCCTCTAAACCACTTGAAAGGCTGCCTCCACACGTGTCATGTTGTCTCTTGATGTCACTGATTGTCTTCACATGTTTTTTCCACCAAGCACTTCATTGAATTGCCCCAAAAACTCTCCCTGTAGAGCCCAATGATTTTATGCGCTTTAGAGAAGCATTCACAAGTCTATTGATTGTTGTTTCGAGAGAATCATAAACTGTAATTCATATCTCTTTCGAACAAACTATTTCTCTTGATAGTTTTACATATTTCTCTCAAAAAAAATAGTTTTACATAAGGAGTGTTTGTATATTTTTAAATTTGTTTTAAGGCAATTTTATCCTTCCTCTAAGGTATAGTATTCATTTAGGAAGTTCAAAGGTTCTTTTATACTACAGTACATGTAGAGTATTTGCTTTGAGGTTAAAATCTAACCATAATGTGAATTTGGGGAATGAAACGTCATTTGGAAATTAAACACTAGGGAAGGTAGATTTGAAATCAATCGTTGAAATAAATGAATTTTGTTCATTTCAAGGAGTAATTTTCAGTACACATACCATATGGTTTTCAGTGTATGATGCACTCTTTTGGTTTTGTATAGAGTAACATATGATACATGATACACTATAAAGTTTCAGGTTGAGTAAAGTTTCAAAAAGTGAAATGGTTAATATAGGTCATATTCCATAAATATAATGATTAATAGTTGTATTTGGAATGTGCAAAACAAGACCTCAAAGGTGGAGAGGATTACAAAAGATTGCATATTGTAATTATATATATATATATATATATATATATATATATATATATATATATATATATATATATATATATATATATATATATATATATATATATATATATATATATATATAGAAATGATTTATGACAAGTTCTAACAAAGGGAAAAATCTATTAATGAGTTAAGGAAAAGGGGATTTTGCACGGGATACAATATAGAAGAAATATGCTCGTGCTACATCAAGCTACATTTAGAGATAGATAGATAGATAGATAGAAACTTTGTCCTCATTTGAGGCCGGCGTGAGTATAGTGTCCATTCGTAATGTCAATGACCCAGTGCCCACCGGACAAAGGGTCATTGGGACAAATTACATCAATAGAGTAAAAAAAAAAATCTAGTACAAGTTGAGTTGCTATACCTATAGCAGCAATACAAATCACACTACTAAAGAATTTAGAAATAAAATAAAATAGAAACGTGGAAAATAGTTAAAAGGTAGAATGATTCATTTTCTAATTTTAATGAACTTTAAATTTATCAAAAAATAAATTAGGAAATACAAACCATTATTTAACTTAATTTCTAAACAAAGGATACCACCTTTCACAAATTTTGCTCAAAATTACCATTTCTAACGCTTACAATGAATAAAATTAAATATAAAATTAAATTGAAAAACTCCACATCCAACTATACAATATTTCCTTATGTAAGAATATAGGATAGAAATTCCTAACCATTTTCCTTTGTGAAATATGGACCATGAGATATTAACAGTCAAAGTGAGGTAGAAAAACAAAAATTACACAAAAGTGTGCAAAAAAATCGTGATTTTTGGGCCCCATAAATTCTTCTAGGTAGATCCTAGTACAATAAATTTGAGCCCCATAAATTCCTCTAGGTAGATCCCAATACAATAAATTTGAGTCCCAAATTGAATTCAAAGTTTTCAAATATAGACTACAGAATGAAAAATAAATAAAAAAATCTCACACAAGTACCACGTGGCCAAAAGCATGATAGTAACATGGGTAAATATCGCAAACAAGCACAATTTTGGCATCACTTATGTCTCTTGCACGAACAAAAGCGTAATAGTAAGCATTAATAAACCATGAAACCTAGTGCAACAAACGTGAATCTAGGTCGACTTTTTTTATTTTTTATTTTGCAGGCCCCATAGATCATTTTAAAATTTTGAATGAAAATTAAGGCCTATAGCTCCAATTTACTTGTAGGGGCTACCTATTGAATTTTGGGGGCTACATAAGTTTAAAATTGGGGGCAATTGTTTGCATCAAGAAACCGTTGTAGCACTTGTTGAAAATAATGTAAAGATAACACATAAAACAAACAAAGACATAGTGTTACAATAGCCCATGTAATAATAAGTGTGGAAAGTCAGCATGGGAATGTCAATTCTATGTTGTATGTCCAAACTAAGGTATAATATTGTACCTCACTTTTTGGTTCGGCTTACACTTGCCAAAAAAATGGTTTAAAAAAAAATCATTTTGGTAGTAGTAAAAATAATATCCAAATTTTTCTTTTTTAGTAGATAAATTTTATTTTTATTTTAGTGAATGTTAATTTTTTAATATATCATTTTATTTATAGCTTGACGTTACAAAACTAGGATGAGGACAATTGCAGAGCGGGTTGCATAGACACCAATTGATATAAACTAAGACAAAATGTAGACACCAATGTAGACACCAACTTATATACACTAAGACAAATGTAGAAACCAACTGACACATATTAAGATTAGGACAATGGAAGAAACACCAACTGACATAAACTAAGACAAAGACAAATTTCTTGAGCACCTTCTTCTACAGGTCTACCCTGGTAGAAACATTGCATATGCAAATTACCTAAAAGACCCACAAGACTTGACTTCTCAAACAGAGTATATGTGATCTGAGTGACCTCTCACACAAAGTGTCACGCCGTGACCTGACCTCTCAAATAGAGTGTACGTGACCTAACCTCTCACACAGAAGTGTACATGACCAAATCTAAACACCAACTGACACATATTAGATTAGCTTTAAATAAACATCAAACTGACACAAACTAGAACAATTATGGACACCAACTAGCACATACTAGATTAGGACAAATGTAGACACCAACTTTGTCACATACTAGACTAGGACAACTACAGACACCAACATCAAATGGAACAAACTAAATTTGGACAATTGTAGACATCAACTAGTACTAACTAGATTAGTACAACTGTAAGCATCAAATAACACTAACTAGACTAGGACAGTTGAGTGTAGACATCAAGTGACATTGAACTAAATTAGGACATGTAACCATCAACTAACACTGACTAGACTAAGACATTTGTAGACATCAAGTGGCATAGACTAAACTATGATAGTTGTAAACATCAATTAGCACTAACTAAACTAGGACACTAGTAGACCTCGAGGAAGTCACTTAGTCAAGTAAAAAGAAAACAAAGAGACTCCCTCCCGGCTCCGTACCTACATGCCTGCAGCTTTCCGGGCTCATCCCAAACCCAAACCCAAACCTGTGCAGTTTGTCCGCTTGTCTGTGTGTCTGTATTGTTTCGCACTGTTGTTGTGTTTCCGGCGGGATTTACAAAGGCAAGCTTCTGGATTTCTGTCCTTGTTTGCTAGTCAGTCAGTTGATGATTACCAGCCGAGTCGGTAATCTCATCACTCTCTTTGCATTGGAAACGGGGGGGTTCGTTGCAGTTTTCTGATTATCACCAGTCACAAGGAGAGAGAAAAAGAGAGAGAGAAAGAGAGAGTGTGAGGATTGAAGAAGAACCAGCACTAGCAGAGGGTTTCGTAGTGGAGACTTCGAGGTAGTCATCCGTCGATCTTTGCTGAGTTTGAATGATTTCCAGCCAGTTGTAGGATTTTCATTTTGAGAGCGCGGATTGCTCAATGACGAAGAAGCGAAGAGAAAAGAGAGAGAGAGAGAGAGAGAGAGCGGGGCCAGGGTTTGCTTGTAAGCATAAGTGTTTGCTTGCAGTTTGGGTTTTATGAAGGACGGAGTGCTAGCAAATATAAATTTTGGGTACATATGAGTGTACAAAGGTTATTTAATGGGGGGCTATGAAATAATTGGAATATTCTACTATTTATACTTCTATAAATTTATAATTTTTATCTCAAATGAATTAAAGACACCCTATATTTGTTCTCTTTTAGTTATCTAAATTCTCAACAGTGACTTCTCCGGGTTGTAGACATCAACCAGCTTGACTAGACTAAGACACATTGATTAGACTAAGACATCGAACTAGCACGAAGTGGATTAGAACATAGAACAACCAATTAACACGAACTAGACTTGGCACGAATTGGACTAAAACAACTATAGACACAAACTGGCATGGACTAAATTAGGACAACTATAAACATCAATTATGACACAAATTAGACTAGATAGCTATCGACACCAATTGGGACAAACTAAGTAGCTAGGACACTTGTAAACACCAACTCACATAGACTAGATTGGGATAGCTATAGAAACCAATTGGATCAAACTAGACTAGGACATTTGTAAACATTAACTAGCATAAACTAAACTAGGACAACTTTTTTGACAACTCTCTTTCACACCATTAGTGTTTTCACTGTCACTTAAAAGACAGATTGCTTTATTAACCTTAGAAATTAACAACAAACACAAATACGCATGAAAAAAATTGATCTATACCATCGCCATGATCACTTTACAAGAGGAGCCTCGTTTTGCATAGCTAATGTAGATTGAAGAAGTTTTGATTTATATGCGGACTTCATATCATTTTGTTTTGTTCAAGCTTGTATGGTTGACAATTTGAAGTAAAAGTGGGTTGCAAAACCTTATGAAACGAAGGATCATATCAATTGAATGACCTTTGAACCTACAACCGCAATGTCATCTTCTTCTTCAGAGCTTAGATTCATCAATTCATCTTTTAAAGGAATTTGTTAATGTTTAGATTATTGGTTCAAAGATCCACCTAGTCTCTGTTACTCTTGGGGCTTTTACCTTACAGTCGCCATTGCTAATTCAAAAATAAAAAACCATGAAAGAAAAATTCATACAATGTGCACTAGTCTAGAAGTTTTCAATCATCACTAAATGTCTCTTGTGACATGTTTTTAGTAACTCAAAATCAATTTCACAAAAAACAAGTCACAACGGACATTTACAAAATTATCTTGGAGTGTTTTGGAAACCCAAATTTAGGGACTTGTCACTTTAAGGGTTAACTTGAATTGACATGATTTAAATTTGGTTAAAAATCAGGACTTGATTTCTTATTTGAAAATATTTTTATGTTTTATGAAAATATTTTTTCATCACGTACAACCCATAAGGAAAGGGTAGTGACCATAAAATGGTCGTTTGGTCACTTAGGAGTTAAATGGAAGAATATGAGCCTATATTAATTGCCCTCTCAAATAACTTATTGGAGATGAACGGTGTTCATTGCTATTTCATAAATAAAGAAACTATAATAGAAAATGACATATACAAGGTGACTTAAAAATGAATGGCTACAAATAAATGATAATCTAATGATGAGTTTAAAATGAAAGGTCTTGAATGCAATTGGTAGACTACCTATACTACCTTTTAAATGTAGGCATTCTTGTGTTGAATATTTATTTTAATTTTGATTTTTAAGTTCAAAAACCCTAAAATATCAAAAACATTGTAAAATAGCCATGCTAATTTTTTTAATTAGAAGTAATTTTTTTAAAATTTAGGATTTTCAAAAATAATATTATTATAGCTGAAACTTTAAAGTACTACAAGTAATGTTAATAATGATTGTTGTCTAGACTCGTAAATGAAAGGCCATAAAAATAAACTATAATTTACTAATTATAACTTAAAGTTTGAAGGTCTTGAATGCAAATGATAGACTAATGATTGTTGTTTAAACTCATAGATTAATTACCACAAATGAAAATGGTAAACTACTATTAACTTTAAGATGAAAGGACATAAAAGCAAATGGTAAACCATTCTTGATTTAATGATAAAGGCTATAAAAAATGAATCAAACTAAAAATTGATCTTGTGATGATATAAAAATGAAAAATCATGAGAGAAAATGACACATAACCAACTCCAAATGAGATTAAGATGATAATATTGTAGGCATGTATAATATTGTATTCAAAATTGTGATTTAAGTAACTAACTTTTATTATTGTATGGACTTGAATGATGTTGTAATAGAACATGCCAATTGAATAAATAACTCTTATTATCACGTAGGCATGAATGATATTTGATTAGAACTTCTCCATTAAGTACATAACTTTCATTATTATGGAATCATAAATAATATTATATTAAAATATTGTAGTTGAGTATATAATTTTTACTATTAAATGATTGTGTATTGAAACATGCTAATTGAGTGTAAAACTCCCATTTCATCATAAATTTGAAAACAAATTAAATTTTTGCAAAATAGATTTTGAAATCATAATAGTGAGAAGTAAACAACATCGGGTGGGTGGGTGACCATTTACTAGCTCCTTTCTTCCCATGTTAGACTTCAACTAAACAGGAATGAAGCTAGTGCTAGATAAGAAAAGACTACATACTAGCTTCTTCACTCATCAATTGTCACAATTGCTTCATGTATCAAAGGTGAATTTGAATGATAGATTCGAATCTGCAAGCTAAAAGGGGAAAAAATCAACGATATCATTGAGGTGTCAAGAGTGCAAGTATTTGCAAGTAGAAGGCAATTGTTTTGGTGAGAGTTTAACAATTATACACGGTTAAGTTTGGTAGAAAACACTTGTAAAAAGATGTCATACCGGTCCAAAATTGGTTTATTCCTCAGGCCTATCATCCTACACACTGTAGAGTACATGTCACTATTTGAAACTAAGCAAATCTTAATGGAGGTTTGATACTTGTAATTAAGTTAAAGTTCGTAAATGTCTCTTTCCAAACCTACATGGCCCACATCTAAAGGTTGTTAAAAGGTTTTAAGAATATGCTTTAAACAATTGCATCCTATCAATTATTTTCTAAAATCAAGTTTCAAGAGTTTTCAAAGATATTGATTCAAAATAACTACGGAGTAGTTTTTTTAACCACATGACATACTAATGACCCTAACATACTAATGATTACATATTGATTGTTTTTAGAAATAAGTTATACATTTTCAAAATATGCTTATGTTTATTTCTTTTCATTCTTATACTTAAAGCTATGATTGATATTTATATTGAATCACTCTATGAAAATTCTCGGGAGGTCACTCTAATTGAAATTAATGTGGACACGTGTGTTAACATGGTAACTAAATGGGGCTATCAAATAATTAGATTATTCAAAGTATATTCTAGGTATATTTTCAAATTATTCTTTACTTGAATTTGAATCATCCTATATTACATTTAAAATTTTCTAATTATGTAGAAAATTTTCCTCCAATGAATAAAACACACCCTATATTTTAACGCACCATGTTCAGTGAATGAACCCCCCCAAGTGAGAATTAGTAGAATTTTCATAGAAATTTGAAGATGGATAAAATTTCTCAATTTGATGATAAAACTTCTTTTATCATAGTGGAAACCATTAATCATCTTGGTAGAGCTACTTAATAATTTTCTAAAAACCTCCTCTATGAAAAAGCTCCTATTTTTTATTTTACTTTTTTTTAGGGGGTTTCAAAATTTAAACTCATTTTGATATTATTTCCTACAAATTTTATATTTTCATGAAAAATCCAATAGCATGTGTAAAATGCCTCAATATATCATAACATTGAAATTCCGTAGTTCTTTATATATCAAATAGTCCACAAGCAACAATAAAAAAAAAATGCCAACATAAATCAATCTAGAAAGCATCAAGCTCTCCTACTACAACACTTTGCTTGTACTTAATCAAAATCGATTGAATTTAATAACTCATTTGCCATTGCAATTCTCATTCGTAGTTTTTTTAATATTTTTATAGTACCCTTTCTTAAGTCTTAACTCTCAATGCTCCTCCATCCAATATTTGATATTTAATAATCATCTAACCGTTCACCACTTCAATTGTTGTTAGGTATGGAAAAGAATTGGATTTTTTTTTAATAATCATTTTATAAAAAAATCCCCTATTTTAATTCTTCACAAAAGAAAATATTATTTTAGAACTTTTCTTCATATCTAAAAAATTCATTATTAGAAAAAGTATGCTCTTTAAATTCAATTCTTTTATAATATTATGTAATTAAAACCTTTCACTTGAATTCACTACATGTAAGCATGAATAATATTGTATGAGAACATGTTTATGGAGAAACTCTCACTATTATGTGGGTATAAATGTTAATGTATTAACCTTTAACTTCCTAAATGTTCATTTTTTGGACGATGTACAAATTTCATCTACATTTTCTCATCCGTCATGCACTTTTCGTACTATATATTTTTTGGGAAGTTAGCTTCATGCATGAGTGAACGGATTAGAAAGGGATGATTTAGGATTTCTTTATGACTCATTTCATGTTGCAATGATAACTATAGCTAGATGTCTAATAAATGTGAGGCCTTCTAGGACAAATGTGAAACTTTAAATGAGAGATGTGAGGCTTTGGACAATAAGATGATGTAAATAGGTTTGACACCTTGCATGAAAAATGTGAGAGATGTCACACTTTGAAGGTGAAAATGTCACACCTTGAAAATAAATGTTGCAGTGATAAACTATAGCTAGATGTATAATAAATGTGAGGTCTTTAAGGACAAATGTGAAACTTTAAATGAGAGAGGTTTTAAAGGAAAAATGTGAAACTTTAAATGAGAGATGCGAGGCTTTGGACAATAAGATGATGTAAACAGGTGTGACACCTTGCATGAAAAATGTGAGAGATGCCACACTCCTTTGAAGGTGAAACGTCACACCTTGAAGATAGTTTTAATTCTTCGCAACCCAAGGTGGTTCAAATTTTTAAACTCTCTTTATTGAGCTTAGGGATATTATTAACCCCGAAAGGCCCTTAAAAGCCAAAATGGCTTTTTGCTGTTTCGGGCAGCTTAGATGGAAGGTCTAAATTAAGAATTTTAGACTATAATTTGGCGTGGGCGTGGTCATACATACAAGGTGTGTGTGGTAAAAATTACAAAGTCAAATTCGGATTTTATAAAAAAATTATTGAAATTTTTGATTTCAAGTCCAACTGGGGCAGAAAAAAACTTTTTATTATAATCATTTTTTCAATTTTTTTTTTTGGAGACATGCTCTTCACCACATTTAGGCTCAGAATTTGAAGTGACCCATGTTGATTATATTCTTGGCTTGACAAGGGCAGCCTCCAAAATAAAGAACAGCAACCTCCAAGGTTTTTTGTAATTTCACATTCTTTTCTTTTGAAATTTGTCAAAATTTGAGATTTTGAAATTTTTTAAAATTAATTTCGCCTCAAATTTATAAAATCATAGAGGTACCTAATCACCGTTCATTTTTTCCAAAAATCAAATACAATTAATGTGATGCATGTTTCACCAAATTGCTATTTTTATACCTTCTTCCGGAAATTAATTTGCATGAAGGTTTGAAACGCGTAATGAGTCTCTAAAATTTTGCATGAGCGTACCCAACTTAGTTATCTACATGGAAAAAAATATGAGCAAAATGTTTGGAGTAACAATCTTCAAGTCCCCCTTTGCACTATGGAGACAATGCCTCCCAAGCAATGCCCCGAAAAACTTTTGCACAAACTTTGGATGTTATGATCTTGCAAATGATAAACATCCAACGGTCAATTTTTGAAACAGTAGCTATGAATAGGCTTAGGTACAAGATCTTACGGTTGGAATTCTAAAAGAAGTAAGAAAACTTGGTTCACATCCCCGGGAGTACATAGAGGTAGAAAATCGCAGTTTTGAGGTTTCAAGCTTCCAAAAACACAAGGAAATTTAGGGGTTAATAGTAGTCAACCATATAAATGTAAGCATATCTTAATCATACAAGTGTTGGTTAAAACTTGGTAAGATTGGACCATTGGATTGGAAGATCAATGAACCGTACAATGCACAATCAAAAATGAAATTTTGGAGGATGTGTGACTTTGAAGTTAAATAGAATTTGGGTCAAATTTTTTAAAGTGAAGAGGTTCAACAATAACCTATGTCAACACCTCTCTACTACAATCTTTCAAGTCAAGAACGGACTTTTCCATAATTATTGTGAATCCTATAAATGAGAGTAAATTATTCATATATTTTTTAAGACAAAAATTTATATGATGTTAGAATATGAAAGGAATTGGTACATTGATCAAGATCAGAATGCATACACCAATGGAACATGAACAAGACAATACAAGATAACAAACTTCCAAACACAAGAAATATTGCATTGTACATGTGTAGTATTTGTAAGTATTTGCTATATTTTGAAGTATTGGCAATATCTTGAAGTCTTTGCAATATTTTGATGTTTTGTACATAGGTATTTTGATAGCTTCATAACTCCAAATCATTTATTTTCAAATGTGTGCATGAAGTGAATTCCCACATACGAACTTCAAACATAAATGCTCACTTCCAAGTAAATCTTAGAGCATGGCCACCCATGCCCTCTTACACTCTAGTAGATGAAAAGTGCCTAGGGCCTTTCAAAAATACCTCTTGAGAGCATGGCCACCCATGCCCTCCCACAATGGCAGCAAAAAAACAATATGTTGGGCCTCCCAAAGCAAATCCGGCCTCCAAATTTATTTCCCCCACCGTGCTTCAACCAACAGCTTTCAATCCACGAGCTACGGAGTGTTTTCAAACTGTGAACCTGCCACACAGCCAATGTTAGCTCATCACGTGGGTGGCCAAGACCAAGAATTATCAATTAGAAAGTCAAAGCTCTAGTTACAAAGTAATCATGTCATAACAACAATCACAAGCCATTGAGCATGAGAGGGAGGTCATGCTCCAAATTGTAATTAATGCCGATGATTGTCTTCCGGAAATAGCTCGGAATTCAAGCTCACAAGCGGAAAAAGGACTCTAGATGATGGCAAGCCAAAGTCAAATTGTATAGAGGCCACGACAGGAAGGGCCCTTGCTAAGAAGGCAGTGGCAAAGATAGATTTGGACGGGCCCCCCAAAAATGCTTGAGGCCAACAATCTTGTGCAATAGTGGCCATGTTGTAAGAGCATTTCCACCCATGCACGCTAGGACTAGGAGCATGGCCACCGTTGCACAAGATTGCTGAATATGATTTAGTTGGATTTGATTTATGAGAAGGCCCAGAACTATATTTAATTTTGAACAATTGGAATTTACAAATAACATATCTATTCTGAATAGGGATCTTAAAAGGACACATACCAATTTATCGACATTTCACACTAAATATATATATATATATATATATATATATATATATATATATATATATATATATATATATCATTATAATCATACAAAATACGGTAAGTTTATTTTCAATTTTTTTTGACACAAACAGTAAGACAATCATAAGTTTTATTTTATTTTTGCCAAATGAAATTTCTTTTTCCCCATAGGTTAGGTCCTTTCAATTTTTTGTCACCTTAACCTTTGAGTGCCCAGGGTACTGTATTTGTGAGCACTAGATTTCAGTGTAATTTTCCACTTTGATTGAGACTATCAGAAATAGAATGGATTAAATTAGAAAGTAGCCGTACAATTCTATTCTCGACTGGAGAGCACACATATTATTAAAATTTGAGAATCATCCAATGGTGGGGTTGGAAGATTGTAGTATGTATTTGAACTATATAATGCACGCTCAAAAATGAGATTTTGGGGGTGTGTGACTTCAAAGTTAAATAGAATTTGGGTTAAATTTTCAAAAATGAAAGAAAAGAAGTTCAGCTATGCCCTATGTCAACACCTCTCTGTTGCAATCTTTCATATCAAGAATAGACTCACACATAATCATTGTGAATTTTATAAGTGAAGGTGACTTATCCATATACAGTTTGGGACAAAATTTTATACGTTGAAAATTGATAGGAGTGGGTATATTAGCCAAGATCGGATTACACACACTAATGGAAGATGAAGAAAAGAACACAATCCAAAAAAATAAAACAAGATAACAAACTTCCAAACACAAGAAAAAGTGCATAATACATGAGTTGTATGTGTAAGTATTATTGTATTTTCTGAAAGTATTTGCAATATTTTCCCGTTTTGTTGATAGGTATTTTGATAGTTGTACAATTCCAAATTGAAATTTTCTTTTTTTAGAAAGTTTTTAATGTATGTGGGCAAATCTGAACTTCAAAACTGAAGTTCCAATTCTTCACGGATTCTTTGCTATTTGCATTTCAGACGTTGTAGTGACCATAATGTGGTCATCTTGGTAGTAAAGGGTTAAAACATCTACCGGTATTCAGTGTACCTTCATTGCAATTGAAATGATTTTGGACTTTTCATGTTGAAAAGATCCCCTCGATTTCTCTTTTCAGTCTTTTCAAAATTACTTATGATTGACAAGAGTTTTGCCTTGGAACAAGCCACAACATGTCAAATATGTTTCATGGTGTATTTTTCTCTTTTACTAGGTAAGATAATGAAAATTAGTACAATGCACTTAAGTTAGAACATTGTCAAACATTACGAAATATTTGAATTTGAAATAATATTTTATGAATATAAAATTTGACAATATATGTCATACAAATCAAATAGCATAGCACATAGTTTGACAAGTATATAGTATAATCAATAAGAGTGTCAAGTTTTTTGTGCTTGAGGAGAAGGTTAAGAGCATCCATTGTTCTTTGTGATCAAATGTGCTCGCTTTTGGAACCCTTCTAACACCGCTTGCATTCATGCGCAAGTCATGTCCCTTAGTGATTTGCCAAACATTGACACAAATCCAAACCAAATATTTGCAGTCCACAATGGCTGCAACAAAAGTGAATGAGATGCGACTACGGACGTTTTTAAAAAACACAATGTTGCCTTTTGCCCTGATTTTTTGTAGTCACTGCGTTGAGAGCCGTACTAGCCTACCATGTTAAACCTGATTTATACCATCCCTTGTAGCTACTATGTTGAGAATTACTTAACGATAGCGTCATCTTGTTTGCATTCAAGGGAGCCTCTCATGCCATGAGCCTTTGTTGCGAAGGGTTGTGAAATCAATGCTCTAAGCTAGATAGCATGTCCTATTTGTAACAAATTTTTAATCTGAGACCTTAGATAGATGATGTGACTCTAAAAAGAATTCACATGTGAACTAAAACACAATTATAGCAAGTGGAATTATATTTTAATGACAAAACATGCAATGTATATATTTTTTTGAAGGTGTCGTAAGAAACTCCAAAAATGTCACTGGGACCCCTTCATATTAGGTGAGAAAGGTCACCCATAATAATCATTGCCTTTATTCACAACTTCCACAAGTTTTATAGTAAATGGCTACACTCTTAATCTAAAACAATCACAAAATTTGCGTTTATATTCTATTTTTTTCACCCACAAGTGTCACTTAGACACCCTATTTCCATACATTCTTTAAAGCAACATTAAAAAATTAAGTTAATAACACAAACAAAGGCTCTAGTAAGTGTCACAAATGGTCACATGTGCACACTACCGTAACCACACTCCCTATATCCAATACTCAGTTGCTGGGCATTCATTCAAGTTACACAAACATGATCAGTGCATGAGTGACATAAGATATTTTCTAACATGCCCCCCACAAGAACCCGCATGTACAAGAGAAAGTCACCTTCAAGTGTTGAATTCATTGATATATTTCTCCATGCATGGAGAATTGTCTATACACAAGTACCGTAAAATTTTGAAGGGGCCTGGCCACTCAGAGACCCCAACTGTCTCCAAACTTCACACAACCAATTGATTCACGGCTTACAAACTGCGTTATAAAGCTCAAAAGTAAAAAAAGTTCAAGAGCTCATTTGGTCTGGTTGGAAGAAAGGCTTTTTGAAGGTGCCTGAACAAAGTATTAGATCACTTCATTTGACTTTGCCTGTGAGCTGATTGAAGGCCCTCCGGTCATTGATAAGTCTTGTTCTTTTTTCCTTGCCTTTGAAAAACGAAAGGAATAGAAATTGAGAGAGACTGGAAACTACACTACCGGAGGAATGGTCTGCATCATCTTGGCGATGGAGGCGATGTCACTTTGCCATGACGACGACGACGCCATGGCCTCCATTCCGGGCGGCAACCACCCCGACGAAGTCCGTTGCAGCCGTGACGAGAATTTCGAACCAGAGCGGTCGGAGCGTTGCGACGGCGATGGGCGCAGGACCGGTGCAAATCCGTCCGGTAAGATTTCCCTGATACAGTCCACCCTCTATAAATGTTAGGCTCTGGACTAAAATTTTCCTAACATTTATAGTGAGTTAACATTTGTAACTCTTATAAAGGGAGCTTTTTGAATGCTTAACAAATATAAATTCACATACGATACCCTCCACAATATAGTCCAGATGAATAATTTGATCACAATAATGAATGTCATCACACAATATTGAATGTATTTCGTAGGTTAACACTTATAAGTGGCAAATTAACAAAGAGGGGAGTAAATTATTGATAACGTTTAACATAGTTAACATTCTAGTTAGCAATATGAGGGGAGTCCGATTTTGTTAACAAATATAATGAGTTAACATTTATAAGTGTAACATTTATCGAGGGTGGACTGTACAGATATGATAAGTTCATTAGAGAAAGCCTGAATTGCTTTCGCACCGACACACATGTCTGAACTTTCTGCAGAAACAATCGATGAAGGATTGCTTACACGAGAAGGTGACGACTCTTGTGGTGCCTGTCCTTGTCGCTGCCGACGCTGGAGATCGACGCCGTATCGTGGTAGTGGTGATGCTTGCTGTGATGCTCCTTGTGTCGGTGGTGATGGCTGCGCTCTAGTTTGTGACTTCGGCTGTGACGACTCGCCGAGTGTTCCGAGCTCCGGTGGTGACGATGGTCGGGCGAGCGTGAGTGGTGCTGCTTGTGTCCCGAGCTCTGGCGATGGCTATGGTGTTCTGAGGATGCGTGGCTGCTTCGTTGACGATGCTGGTGTCGCTCCGGAGAACGAGAGTGGTGCGGCTTGTGTCCCGAGCTTTGATATTCACTCGGGTGGTGGCGGTGGCTGTGCTTGCGGTCTGGTGAGTGCGCCTTGTGATGGTGCCCGTGACGACGCGAATCGGCCGGAGAGCGCGAATGGCGCTTAGGCTGCTCGCGGCTCTTGTGGCGGTGGTGTTCGCGGTGGCGTCCATGGCGCGCGCGATCAGGGGACTCGTGTGAGTTTCGGCGATGACGACGACTGGTGCTGGAACCATTCTCCTCGCCGTGCACCGACGTGTTGTCCTCGTGGTGGCGGTGCACACTGCTCCGGCGATGGCGGTGACGCCGATGATCTCTGTGGCGGAGTTGATCATCTACCGAGCTCTTGTCATGATTCCCATCCCCCACCTCGGCACCCAAGCTCAGCTTACTCAGCTGCTCCGCAGCAGCTGACGACGACCTCGGAAGAACATTCATGGTGACGTCTCCGAAGCTCACAGGAGACCCATTGCAAAAGACGATCGAGAGAGGATTGATTTCACTGGCGCTGGCCACAACTGCATGCACAGAGAGATGAATCCAGTCAAGTACAAAACCCACACACTTCAGGATCGACGACAAAGCTCTAATTCTCATCAAAATCTTTCATTTATCGTCACCCAAAATGTTGAACAAACTAAGCGTTCGCTGCTTTACTTACTTACGAACGCCCAATTGGGAAAGAAATCACGGGGGTCGCCTGATCATGCGAGAAAGGGATTGATGAATCAATTAGGTTCTATTCTCCAGGTGACACAATACTTTCAAAGAGAGACAAAACTGAAATCTCACATTACGGTGACACGAACCCTCAATGGAACGATCCTCCTCGTGATGGACAATGCAGGTACGTACGTGTGACAACATTCACAACGTGAGCGAGGTACAAACCTTACGGATTCATTAGCCTGCTGGCCCCATCAAATTCTCCTCCTACACGCAGCCTCAAATTGCTTGCTTCGATCTACAAAACGATCAAATCTCTCTTCACACAAACGACATTGAATTCCGTTTCCTCGACCACAACATATATAGAACCAACCCTGACCAGTTCTGAACAAAAACGTCAAAGTAAGGTACACTCGAGCCTGGCAAGCGCACGATTCGTATGGCAGTTTAAAGAAGGGCCGGTTCACTGACGCGAGGAACTAGGCCTGGATCGACGGGGCACAGTGACAACAGTGCAAGAGAAGATTGAATGGGCCCCGGTGAGTATTAATACACGCCATGTCAGGAAGTGCGCGCATTGATGGCAGGAGTGTAGTGAATGTAGGGAATCGGTATACAGGGACGAGAACTGTTGAGTGCGGGATGGTTGGGCGTGCGTGCATGATGAATGTGAGAGCGTTTGCACGCGTAGGTTCGATGTATCGATGCTTCGAAGGGACCGTGACGAGGAGTGAGGTGCGGGGGGCGCGCCGGGCAGCGCTCCGGACGCGCGGGAGCCGGCGTTCACTGCCCTTTGCGGCGCCTTCTGGTGCTGGATACCTGCGACTCGTACACACAATACCAGTCTACACTCTACAGTACAGTTGTCGTCACACTGTTTTTCTTTTTCTTTTTGAAACAAGAGAGTTAACCAAAAAGTCAGTTCAAAGAGGAAAGTTTTAGCAAACCCGTGTTGAATTTCTCTTGAACTCATATTGAAATATAAATAGACCCAAAACTAGTTCATAATGAGTTGGGAGACAATCTAAAGCAAGACACTGTCATTATTCTCCACTCCTCGCAATGACTCCCACACCTTCTACCAAAGCTCCAAGCCCATAGCCCACAAAGGGACAATTTATGACAGGACACTATTCAACCCAAGTATAGCTCAAAAAAGAGATTAGAAGTAGAGCAAAAAAGGAGGTTAGATGGGCTTCTTTTTGGTTAACTCTAAGAGGATGAAACCCCATTGAATACATGAAGGTTGCAAACACCAAAGACCAGAGGAGAGAAGGCTCCCAGGCGAGAATATTTAGATTTTTATACAACGACTCAAAATAAAACTACAACCAGACCACAAGAGGCCTAGTAGAATCGGCCGGACTTTGGAGTCATACTATTTGGACGTTGGTATGGGGAACGTGTAGGAACTTTCCTTTAGCATTTGGAGAATTAACGTGTAGAATAGTTTCGATAGTCAAGGAAATGTGTAGGAACTCTCCTTTAGCATTGGGGATGTCTTGAGTTCTACACCCCATGGTGATGCGAGGCTTTGCTTTAGATTACTCTTCAACTCACCATAAACTAATTTTGCAGTTTTTTTGAACTCAAAATGAGTCTAAGGTGAGTTTAGGGTTTCTTTCCACTTTGAGATACTCATTTTGATTAACCCTTTAGTGCCTAGCAAGCCAGATTATGGTCACTGCAACGTCGGAAATGCAAATAACAGAGAATCCGTGAAGAATTGGAACTTCAGTTTTGAAGTTCAGATTTGCGCACATACATTACGCACCTTCCAGAAAAAGAAATGTTCAATTTGGAATTGTACAACTATCAAAATACCTATCAACAGAACGCAAAAATACTGCAAATACTTGAAAATACAGTAAATACTTACAAATACAACATATGTATTGTGTAGTATTTCTTGTGTTTGGAAGTTTGTTATCTTGTTTTATTTTTTTGGATTGTGTTCTCTTCTTCATCTTCCATTAGTGTGTGTAATCCGATCTTGACTAATGTACCCACTCCTGTCAATTTTCAACGTATAAAATTTTGTCCTAAACCGTACATGGACAAGTCACTTTCACTTATAAATCTCACAATAATTATGTGTGAGTCTATTTTTGATATGAAAGATTGCAACGGAGAGGTGTTGACATAGGGCATAGCTGAACGTCTTTGCTTTTATTTTTGAAAATTTACCTCAAATTCTATTTAACTTTGAAGTCACACACCCCCCAAAATCTCGTTTTTGAGCGTGCATTATACAGTTCAAATACATACTATAATCTTCTGATCCCACCATCGGATGATTCTCAAATTTTAATAAAATGTGTGCTCTCGAGTTGAGAATAGAATTGTACGGTTACTTTCTAATTTAACCCATTCTATTTTTGGTAGTCTCAACCACAGTGGAAAACCCACTGAAATCCAGAGCTGTCTGCTACAGTACCCTGGGCACTAAAGGGTTACTCTATTCTGCTCTTCTTTTCCTTTTGGACTGTCTTGTATTTTCTTCCTTTTCTATCCGGACTTTCTTCTCTCTTCATTCCGAGTGATTTCCTTGTCTTTTCGTTGCAACTTGCTCCCAGTCGACTTATCCAGGAATTGAATGCATTCGGATTCCTCGTTACACGGATGCTGCCAGTTGCTGCTCTGCAGCTGCTTTGATACTGTAGATGCTTCACATTACACTACCCAAAAAAAGGTGTTGTTTTTGTCACTTTTATCAAAAAATAATAATTTATTTATAATTTATTTTTACGGGGCACAAATAGACATCATCTATTGCACGAAATTTAAAAAAAATACAAATACATACCCTAGCCAGATCCGGCCAGGGGACAGGGAAACAAAGACTAGAACCTATCGAAAGGGCCGGTGAGTTGTCACACCGTGCTCTCGCCTTCCCACCTAATAAGATTGTCAAAGCAGCACCACGTCTCCTTGAAGGTGCCTAAGGCGGCCTCGGCCTTCGCTGGAAACCGCTTGATCTTATTTAACGTATTAGAGTTAACCGAAAAGAAGGCCTTGGAACCTCCCTTTTCAACCTTCTTTCAAGCGTTCTTTTGAGCTCCCTTGAGTTATGTTTGGGTTGAATAGTGTCGTGTCATAATTTGTCCCCTTGTGGGCCATGGGCTTGGAGCTTTGGTAGGAGGTGTGGAAGTCATTGCGAGGTGTGGAGAATAATGACAGTGGCTTGCTTTAGATTGTCTCCCAACTCACCTTGAACTAGTTTTTGATCTATTTATATTTCAATATGAGTTCAAGAGGAGTTCAAGAGGAATTTGCTAAAACTTTCCTCTTTGAGCTGACTTTTCTGGTTAACTCTATTGCCCACATAACTCTACCATAATCAACCAAGTCTAGACTCTCTCTCTAGGCCAAATCACACCACTGTAGACCATATCGTTCCTCTGAATTCAAAGTGTCCAGGTAATAATACCATGTAAGAGGAGCCACATCCTGTTGACACTACTACATCTACGCATGATTCGGTGAGCAAACAATCCCTATTTCCAAGAGAAGTTGAGGTGCCTTTGTTCCTCACTTTCAGCCAGGGGCAGCTTGGACAGGCCCGTAGCCTACTTGGACATATCCGTGGCATCAACATTGTTTTTGACATTCTAGTGGGGTTATCTGTCGAAGGCAGAAAATTATGGTCCACTTTGGGCCGATTTACACTTTGGCCATCGAAGTTGAGAGGCCATGGAATTGAGTGGCCAAACTTTGTTAAGAATCCAAAGAAATGGATTGAAAATAAGCAATAAAATATAGTTTTGATTCTTTATGAAAAAAAAAATCGACGGCCTCTTGACCATAATTTGGGTTTCCATTCTAATCCGACCCAAACTTCTTTCGAGAGTCCGTCGCCTTGATCAAAAAATGTTGCTATATAGGCATTATTGAGGGCGACGGCCTTTGATCTTTGGCCTCTAGTGTAAACGATTGAGAGGCCAAAGTTTTGGTTTTTTGCAATTTTGATTGGTGGAAATCGATGGCCTCGTGACCTTCGGCCATAGTATGAAGTAGCCCTTAGGATAAGTTCTCTTAGAGATTATCACACTCAATTTTGTTGCTATAAATAATATGAGAATTCAACTTTATGGTTTTAGTAGATGAAGCCACATGTCTACTAAAAATCATAGATTTTTCATAAATTTTGGTAAAAATTTAAAATTACTATGATTAATTGAATTGATTGTAAAGAAAATTCATATCAATTACAAACGTACTAAAAAAATAATTTTTTTACCAAAAGTGTAAATTACAATGAAAGAAAGTTTGGTTAATGAAAATCATCCATGTACCTAATTTAATTTGTGATCAAACTGGTAGCTCCAATAAAACACTGAATTTTGAATTTTTTTGAATTTTTTTCAAAAATTCAAAACGGAGTAGAAACTAGACTTGGCAAACTTCATTTTGTTAGTAAAGCTCAAATGCAATAGAATTTGTTTCTATGGCCTAAATTTAGTCTAAGCAAAAAAAATGTAGAAAATTTCAAAATACACCACAGAGTGAACTGTTCTAACAACTCTTTTTGTAGTTGGGGCCTATATATAATCTGAAAATAGCTCGAATGAATTTGAATTTAACTTGGAGAGGTGGCATGATCAAGAAAAATCCTTCACCAAAGAATTGGATGGAAATCATCCACATAGTAGTTGGAATTGAATAGTCAGCTCTATTCACAAGCCAAATTTTGGTCACGATGGCGTTTAGGGGTTAATGATCACCAAACTTGACTAATTTACCAACGTGTGTGTACATCCAAGTTTGTTTTGATCATTGTTTTAATTTTAAATGACATAGATTGATACAACTTGAAGAGATTGTTTCAACAAATCAAATTCTAGTGGCATGCCAGAATTTGCTTCAACTCCTCCAAATTTCAAAAATACTTGGACCATGCTTAACAAAGTTGTTGAGAATCTTTAAAAAAATTCAATTGGGTAGAGATTGGTGATATTTGCTAATCTAGTGAATAGTTCATCAATAAATTGTAAACCCTTAAGCGTCCCCACTACAATTACCCAGTCAAACCTCATCAACTCTACACATTTTATAATAATTTTTTAAAAGAAAAAAATCTTATATAAGGTACTTCTAAAAAAAATTAATCTGATTTTTTTCATAATTATTAACTAAAAATAAAATTTAAAACAATTTCCAAAGTATTTTTCTTGTTAAAATCATAGCAATTACAAAAATACTCAGAATAGTATGAATTTTTTAAGAAAATGTAAATAATAGTGATGAAAAACAAATTATTGTTGGCATACTATTTTGGCTTACATAAAATGAAATTTGATAGAAAAACTTCTTCTGCAGTAGAGTTATCCTTAACCCCTAAAGAACCATGCTCATTCCTAAAATTGTATCACTTTCTTGTGATGCTTTTAGAAAGGCAATTGTATCTCTTGATTGGTATTCATGTAGAAAACTTCACCGTTGAAGTTCAAAAAGGACTTAGTCATGAGACTATACATCAATTTTCAGAACAATCTACCGTATATATTACATGATTATAAGGTTTGATCATAAATCGATTTCTGAGAATTTTAAATAAAACCAAGAGGTCATTCATTGCAAACTTTCTCATAAATTTAAAAACCATGATTAGCGTTTGAAAGTTTAGGAGTATACAAAGATGTACTATATCTAGGTGTCCACAAAAAATGGTGTTCTAAAACTAAATACAACAACAATGATTGATTATCAAAGATTTATGTTTAGGTGAAGTGACTGACACGGACATAGAACCTTGAGATGGGTATTGCAAAGACTAGGCCTTGAAACTACACTAAATAGGTAGATTAGTGTTAGATAATTATAAGATTTGAAAATATTATAGATTTTTACTCTTGATAGAAGAAATTACCAAAGACATTGATTCCAATACTATTGAAAGATCCCCATCTTGACCAATATAGAGGGTAAAAAAATTGGTCAACAGTAAAAACTTACAACATGTTTATGTAAATTAGTGTATCTAACACTAATCTACCTATTTTGTGTAGAGATATAATTATTGTGTCCAAAACTAGTTAGTGATGGGTATTGCCTTAGTGATGGATATTGCCACAGTGATACAATTATTGTTTCAAAACTAGTTCGTGATGGGTATTGCCACAGTGATATAATTATTGTGTTCAAAACTAGTTCGTGATGGGTATTGCCACCGACATAGAACCTTCTAGAATACTTCTAGAAATTCTATAGGTCCTTAGACTTTTAGGATCTTCTAGATACTTCCTAGGGACTCTCATAGTCTCTAGGAAGCCCCTTCAGAAGCTTCCTTAGTACTAGTATATCTAGGGGACGAGATGAGGGACTCCTCACTCTCGTCAACACAAATTAGGAGCAACCTTGAGTATTGCCTTGTCTTGAATCTTGTTCAACTATCAATTTAGTTCAATATACTTTCTTGATAACCACTCTTCTGTACTATTGCGCTTCTTGTTCTTGGGTCTTTGTTCATGCTCTTGTTCTTGTTCTCTTATTCTTGTTCTTGAGTTCTTGTGTCCCTGACAGTGATTTGTTGGTGACTCGTTGAGCCGCTTTTTGTGATTGTTATTAATTTTTACATTGCAAAAATGTTTTAAAGAATTCAAATATATATTTGGAATATTCCAAAATATTCCAAAATAATATAAAATATGTAGAAAAGATTCCAATTATTCTGAAAAGATTCCATTTAAAATATATTTAAACATTTCCTGTAATTATTTTATAGTATTAATGATGCAGTAATGACAAATGTTTTACATATTGGACACTTCTTTTTTTTTTACAAATGTGACGTCAAAGTGTGAAAACGCCCTCCAAGTCATCAACCGCCCTAACTACCTTGTCCCAAGTTCACCTATGTTGACGTTTTAATTTTTTCCCGATGAATCAATCAACGTAATTGCAAATCGTGAAGGATTTTTGTGTTCTTGAAACAAACATTTTCAATTCTTTAGTTAATGTTGAGTCAAAATTATGAAATCCAAACAAGTTATTAAAGTAATGAAATTATTCGTGGACACAATGTGTCCACCTGGTCCTTTAGGGGTTAAAGTCCATCAAATTTTGAAGAAGATACCGTGATTTTTTTTTAATATACTCTTATTTCTTCACTTCAAATAGCTAGAAGGTGTGGACGATCTTGGTGGTTTATCATTGTTAGGTGTGTAAGAGCTTGGTGGTCTTCAAAGGTTTTCAAAAGTTTTTTTGCTCCTTTTTTGGAGTTAAATTTTTTTTGAAGAGCACTAAGCTCTTACACACCTAATAATGATAAACCACCAAGATCTTCCACACCTTCTAACTATTTGAAGTGAAGAAATAAGAGTATTTAAAAAAAATTCACGGTATCTTCTTCAAAATTTGATGGACTTTAAGGATAACTCTGGTGTATATTGGAATTTTAGGGCTTTGAGCTGAATGTACAGTGCTGTAAAAAAATGCAATTTTAACAATTTTGAAGAATGGTAAAATAAACTAAAAAGTAGAAGATAACCTCCACACTTTATTAATTGTGACCATTTTCATTTGAAATTAAGAACTAGGTAGAAACCAACAACCAAACAAGGCTCCACAGGGCTCTTTGCACACTTAAGGGTTAATGTTTCTAAATTCACATGATATTTTCTATGATCATGTCAATGAGTCATAAATGGTTGATAACTCACTTATGAAAAGTCATCTATACTTGTTAAAGTAAACTATGGTAATCTTTGAAAATTTCACTTCATTTATTTTTTTGTTATTTTTGAGGTTTAAATGAGATATAGAAAATCATCATAACCATAAAATAACTTCAAAGAATATAATGTTTTAGTGGATGTTGCCAATTTCTCTAAACCAATTTCTCTTAAACCAATTAAAATAAATTCAAAAAATTATAATGTTTTAGTGGATGTCGCCAATTTCTAAAATTGCCAACCTCTAAATGTTGCCAATTTCTCTAAACCATCAATTTAAGATGAAGAGTTTACCTACATAACTTTAACATGCATTATTTGAATATAATATAAATAATTTATGAAATTTGAAAGTAGTGCCTACTCCGGTATAGGTGTACCCAAAATTGACCCTAGACTTTTATAGGCTTTTATGTTCTGATTGTATATAATTTTTTAATCAATATAGTTATCTAAAAATAAACCCTATAATTTCCAACTTGTAAAGTGAGCATTTGTCCCAATAATAACTAATTCTGACAAACATCGTTCATGAATAGTCCCTTAGTCCCTTCATGAATAGTCTTTTAGGCTTAAGGGAACTTGTGGGCACTCTCTCTCCTAGCATCGGAGAGGTCATCAGTTCCATATTCCACGTGGCGTAAGGCCTTTCTTTAGATTATCCTCCAATTCACTATCACGGGGAGGTCACTCCATTGTCAAGTAGAACACCACGTGCGAGACAAAAAAATCTACTTTTTCTAAGTTGCATCACAAAAATGGATCAAAATTTTATCAATTTTTTTTCATGAGTAGATATACACAATATCTATACATACTAAAAATTCATAACCAAATCTGATCATCTTTTTTTTTTAATAAAACATACCGTTTCTAACTAGAATGACGCAGAATTGAACTAAAACAATTACTATAAAAAAATAATATGGCTAAAAATTTCAAAAAAATATACAAAAGATGTTGTCAATGGTTATGTATATGTAGAAAAAATATCATAAAATTTAAAACTATTTATGCCATATAATATAGGGGTAGCAAACTTGTCTCGCACGTGGTGTTCAACTTGACTATGGAGTGACTCCCCCTTGTTCACTATAGACTAGTATTGCAGTATTTTTGAATTCAAAACAAGGTTAAGGTGAGTTCAACAAGAGTTTCTATTTTAAGATACTCTTTTTGGTTAACTTTAACATCTATTGTAGGTTTTAGTGTCGCTTTTGGATCCAAATGTAATTTGAGACATGGTCAATTATGGATGTACATACCTTATGATACTACAGTTGAGGATTGATGCCTCTATTAACTCCTAAATGCCCAAAAAACCATTTTTTGGTTGGTGCCCGGAATAGAAAATATTTTAAAATACTACATCAAGTCTACTTTCCAACCTAGATTGAATTGTGTAAATCCGAGTTAAATCCAACCGGGACAATTTTTCAAAGTGAATCACTTCAACATTGTCTCAGTGTTACAAAATTTGCTATTTGAGGAAAGTAATGATGTTCCCTCCATTATTTTTAATTTAAAAAAATATATATTATAAATAAACCAAATTTAACCAATCATGCTAAATTTTTAACTCTAAAAGTGAAAATCAAAATTTATACAATTTTTTTTAATTCATCAAAGGTTGATGCTTTTAAATTCATTAAAAAATATTTAAAGTTATTTTTGGAAGTTTGACCAAACGGATAATTTGTAGAGATGATGCCCTACATTTTGTCTATTGAACCAAACTTCATCAAACATATGAAAGACACATATTATAACACATCTATGTTTTGTCCAATACCCCTCAGGCTTTTAGGAGTTAATACTAGCAGTGAGTGAAAAGGGACCAAACCAAAGCAGCTGAAGAATGCTACGAGTATGTAAGTAATCTAACTTTCCCGTTATATACTTTATTATCTATGGCCTTTCAGGAGAGAGACTACGGAAACGCTTCGTTTTGAGGGGTTACTAGGAGTTAAGTGCCTAGATAGTAAAAAAGTCGTAAAAGTAAATCTTAGGTAAATTCAAAGGTAGAGACTCCGCGACTCGTCACTTGTTAGGGCCTCCTTCCATGCTTGGATCGGTCGAGCAGTAAACAATGACTTCACCACCACTGAAATCTGCAAAGCACTTCCATGTGCACTGGTAGAGAGGACCCCCACCAATCTGTACACTCAAATATATTTGCCATGCACCTAAACTTAAACGCAACAAAGAAAGGAGCCAATGAAAGGTGCCATCGATGAGCAGTGAAACTCAATGTCCTGCTTCTCCATTCACCCTCTTCCAATGTAGTTTGAGACCCCAATCCTTGTCGTTTTCCTGATTCCACTGGAACCGATCATACATGGAAGCCCGCCCTTATTACTGCAAAGGTTCAACTCATTCACGTCTTTGAGAATAACCACACTAATTTTTATGCTTGGCTGCATCCTGCATATGGAGGATGCTGTGGTACTGTATTCATATTTAGGTCGGTCAAAGCTTGGTTTCCTCTTCCTGGAAAATACCCCACTAACTAACTTGAGCCGAATCACTGCCACAAACAGAGCCTGATCTATGGCTTGGCACTTTTTGCAGTTGCATAGGGATGCCAATTTACCAAGCTACTCAAGCCAAAAGTACAGTAACCTTAAAACAATCGCATGAAAACTGACCAGATTACTTCACCTAGAATTGTGTTGGGAACAGTGATTTTTGAGACATTTTTTTCTTGTATCGAGGCATGCATTATTACTCACATAATGGTAGAAAATAGACATAACATTCATTAACTTAGCACCGACTCTGTCTTGGAAGTTAATTGAAAGAGAGGTTGACCAGGTAAGTGGGATCCTTCATTGCATGCATCTTGAGTTGCCCCTTGACATGGCATGGTCGATTCATTCATTTCATTGACAAAGATGGTAATTACAAAATCATTCTAAAAGCTAAATGTGATCAATCATTGTGGGTTTATGATCAATCATTGTGGGTTTGGTATGTTTTTTTTTTATAATTTTTATGTCTAGAACCAACAATAATATTAATGTTTTAGAGAGCAACCCAATGTTGCATAATTATCTGGAAGGGGAAGCTTGTGATCTGAGCTTTGAAGTAAACGATATCAAAATATTGTTTGCTAACGGATTCAATTTATCCACCATGAAGCATTTTTGTACAAACCATCCATGGAGCACAAGAGCGAAACCCGGGAGCAAAAGAAAATGAATTTTGCAAAAATACTGAAGGTTGTTGGCTAGGAAAGAGTTGAGTGTTGTTTTGGCGTTCTGCAAATATAACCGAGTATTTGAGTTAACCGAAATCAGAACAGGCGATCTGACTCCCAAAATATCAGGAAACCAGAGTCTATGTCCTCTTTGAGTGTAACCAAAATCAAATCGAATAGTGAACTCAACACCCTCCAACTTCAATTTTAGACATGAGGTCCAAGTTGTCAGAGCCAACTAATCAAACGAGTCACCTAATTATATCTCAAGTTTGCCACATGCCTTGCCATTGTCTCAAATTGGATGTGGGCCATCACCTCCAAGCTTTGACTCTCTTTGAACTCACCTTAGTCTCATTTTTACCTCCTTTGTGACGGCAAAACTAGTTCACACTCCTTTCTATTTTGAATTCTTTGGAAACCATGCCAGTTTGCTTGGTTGCCTTAGATACGGGTCAGACTTACCTCACATAACAGAGTTATTTGTAAAGGCATCCGGTCTTTTGTCCTCCTTTTTTCATGGACTAGAGCTAGTACCAGAGCATTCTGACACCACGCTTCCTCACGGTCCCACCCCACTACCCAATTCTTCTCCCTCCCTCCAAATTTTTATGAATAAAAATTTCAATTTATCCAGTGTTCTATTTCTGGGTCTACAGTGAGATCATGCCGATCCTATCCTTTTCAAATTACAAGTCAAAAAGAAGGGTTTTGAGGGACTTTACAAATAACTTCAACATGTATTTTCTCTTCTTTTTGGTTAACTCTATTATACAACAATCTAACAGGGAGTGGAAATTGGAAATAATTGAGGATATGGTCATGGCATGTATAATTTTGCATAACATAATTTTTGAATATCAAATATGGTATAACTTTGCATAACATAATTTTAAATTTAGAGGGTACACCTCCAAAACTCATCATTGAAATAAATGGTGGATATTTTGAAGAATTACAGCTTGCGAACTCATGATTTTAGGCAATCTTCAGTATAGCTATGCAAGTCGCATATTACACCACATTTAATTTGATTGGGGCTTTCAAATTATGAATCACTATCAATATTACACCACATTTAATTCAATTGGTGCTTTCAAATTATATGTGAATGAATCATTATCAAGAAATAGAAATATATTTTTAAAACATAGGTAATATCATAGGTATCTTATGAAATCGAATATTCTTTTAGCAAAGAAAACATTCTTGTATCTAAGAAAATGTTCTCAATGTCCCTTGCATTTTTTCCCATTGCACCCCTGAAGGATCAAGAAGCCCAAATTGGACCTCATGTTTTTATTAGCATTTTAATGTAGATTCTAAGTGAAGTTCCTTCTGTTCAAGTTTACTCATATTTTGATTAATACATGCAAAGTTCTTTGTTGATTCCGACGATATAAAACTTGGTCTCATTTGAGTTATAATTTTTATAATACAATCAATTGAATTTTCCATTTTAAAACCATGAATCCTTGGTCCTTAGGGGCAGCAAGGTAACACCATGTACATGTTAACATGTAACATAGGAAGATAATATGATCATGCCGAATGGTGGGGAGGCACTATGTGTATCTCTACATTTATCCATGCACCATCCAGATGGGGACAGAGATAGGAAAAAAGGCAGTGGGATGCTCTGAGACCTCTAAACGCAGTTGATACCCGACTTGTCAGGGTATCAATTCATCCCGGATACTAATCCGCATCTTTTGCAGACCTTGTCGAATTCAGTAGCATTGCAAGCTTGATAATTGGTACCAAACACACCAATGGCTACTCAGTTCCCTTCTCCCGTCTTTCGCCACCATGAAATTATTTGAGGAAATTAACCCTTCACCCCTAAACGTATCAGGGTGTCCCTGGAATTGACAATTTGAGAAAAAGCATTGTAAACTACTATTTAAAAGAATATTCTGGAATTGATATACAAATGAAAGTTCTAGATTTTGAATTTTAGATTCCATCCGTACGGTTTGATTCACTAATACAATCACCAATATTTAATTATAAAATTTGAAAGTTAAAATGAAAAATTCCTTCTAAATTCGATTACAAACTAAATTTCAATATTTTTGGAGTAAAATTTGTTGGAATGAGTTTGAAATGAGATACTCTTAAATGTGGTGATACTTTGAAATTTTTGTGAATCTTAAATTTGTGACCTCATTTTTCACGATTCCACTTTGAACTAGAGTCAATGCAATTTTGGCTTGGTCAACGACTTGACATACTTCTACATTTATAATTTTAGAAAAATATGTACTAGTATGACTAAATCCAGCCATTAGATAGGACAACAACTTGATGAAGAATCTCCAAAAAATTGAATGAGTTTCATCCAAGCATTGATAAGAACGTGAGAAGGCTTTGAATCCGTTCGTGATCCAGTTTCTCGACGCTGGGACATTTAGGGGTTAAACGACATTATAGGTCTTCAGTGGGCAGCTCGAGGATCTCTGAAAGAATACGGATTACATATTTAAGCCAGGCATGGATGCATGGCAAATCACAATAAAAAAATAAGCACATGAAGAATCAATTGGAAACTTGGGCAAGAATCCACCTATAATATATAAAACATATTCATTTATTAATATAATATTTAAATCACATAAGAGAATAATTAAAAATAATAACTTGAAAAATACATTTCATTACTTAAAATCATAATTTTGAAATTACAATGGAAAAACAACCATTGTCGTTGTCGCTGAAAAGAATACCGCAGTTTACTAGCATATTTGGTAGAAAATTATTCCAAAAATTAATGCCTAAAATTTCGGGATTTTTTAATATTAAAATTATATAAGAATAGAAAACGGATTCCATTTCACCTAAATATGTATCTGAGAATAATCAATTATTAAGCAGGAGGTTGCCGAACGTGCCAGTAAACGACTCCCCTCATCTGGATGAAGTCCATCCAGATTGACCTCGAAAACCATAATTGATACCCGCATTGTCAGGGTATCAATTCACCCCGGGTACCGGTATGTGTCCGATTTCGTTCCCCGCAAACCTCGTCTGCCTTGCAAGCTCTCTGATGGCTACGCAATTCCCTTCTCCCATCCATGAATTTTTTTGAGGAAATTTTGCATTAGGTCAGAAAAGCATCATCATCATCCATGGAAGAAGCAGCTGCTGCCAGTAGCTCAAGCAGCAACGATGGCTACCCGACCGGGACCACGCCGGAGCATTGCCAACACATGATCAACCACTCTCTCTCTCGCCGTCAGTAACTCATCACAACCCCATTCTCCCTCCAATTCCATGAATCGCTTCTTTCATAGGGTTTAGGGTTTAGGGTTTAGGGATATTAGGTAGTATTGATCTCTTCATTGTTAACCCCTAAGCGTCCACTGTGTAGGAAAATTGGACCCCCTGCTGGGTGAAAATGACTTCAGTTTGACACCGTCGACACTGTTGGTCTTGTAGTGTAGAACAAGAGCTTGAAAATGATTTGTATTGCAATCAGAAAACCGAGGTAAAATAAGAAAATGCCATCGTTGCAAAGTTCAGTGATGCAGATGGCCATATTGGACGTTTTAGACGCTTAGGGTTTAATATGAGGTTTCCTTTGGCAGATCTCTTCATTTTTAACCCGTAAGCATCCACTGTGTATTTTCTGTAATGTAGGCAAATTGGACCCCCTGCTGTGTGAAAATGACTTCAGTTTGACACCATGGTCTTGTAGTGTAGAACAAGAGCTTGAAAATGATTTTGTATTGCAATCAGAATACCGAGGTAAAATGAGAAAATGCCATCGTTGCAAAGTTCAGAGATGCAGATGGCCATATTGGACGTTTTAGACGCTTAGGGTTTAATATGAGGTTTCCATCGACACTGTTGGTCTTGTAGTGTACAACACGAGCTTGAAAAGGATTTGTATTGCAATCAGAAAACCGAGGTAAAATGAGAAAATGCCATCGTTCAGTGATGCAGATGGCCATATGTGACGTTTTTGACGCTTAGGGTTTAATGTGAGGTATCCTTTGGCAGATCCGACAGTGAAGTTTGTGCGGGAGGCTCTTACCAAAGCGGGTTGCCCTGTGTCGGACAAGTTCTTTAAACCCGAACACTGTTCAATGAAAGTTGGAGGTGGTTTCAAACAGGATGACGGGGTCAGTTCCTCTCTGTTAGGGTTTTAGATAACATTATAGAGTCCTGTTGTTGATCAATAAGGAAGAACGCCTAGATGCTTTTGTGCTCTTTTCACTTGGAATGGGGATATGTAATTTTGCGTCAAAATTCCAGAAAATCATACTAGTAGTCAGTCATTCTTGGAATTGTCATTTGTAAAGGTTTTCTAATTTAGGGTTTAGGGTTGGTGTAATATGCACGTATTACCTGATTCAAACTGGCATTTGCTTGCCTTGTGGTGTTGAAACCCTAAGGCATTGATTCCAGATGAAGCCTAAATCCGTTTGAGAGTGCGTGATGGCTTATGTGATGTTGTAATTAAATTCCACTAAGTCTGGTGTCAGGCTTATCTATGGGGAATTGCCTAATGAAAATGCCTGCTATATGTTTGCATTTGTCATTTTGTTCTATTCAATCTTGTGCAGTACGGTAGAAGAGATAGTGAACTCACAATTTACAGGGTTTTACAGGTTGTGATTTGCAGCAATAATGTGACACATCAAGATGAGGTGGATGTGGCATTGACTCATGAGCTTCTACATGCTTACGACCATTGTCGTGCTGCCAACTTAGACTGGACCAATTGTGAGCACCATGCTTGTAGTGAGGTATGTATATATCTCTTCACTGCCGTGAGTAATCTGAGAGCAGTTAGGCACGTCATTCACATCTACTGTAGTGTGTCATTAGCATGGTATAACAATCTGTATGAAACGTTAGAGGAGAATTAAGAAATTGGTATAACAATCTGTATGAAACGTTAGAGGAGAATTAAGAAATTGGTATAACAATCTGTATAAAACAATATGTATGAAACGTGAGGAGGATAACTTAATTCAAAACTTTCCTTTGATAACTTAACCCCTAAAGGTCCATAAGGCCACCAGGTGGCTCCTGTTTTTTTCAGTGATTTTGAGTTGGTTTTATGTAATTCTTTTTTGTTATTTGTTATTTTTATTTTTAATTCAACATATGTAATATTCTTCACTGATTCTAGTGATATAAAATTTGGTCCCATTCAAATTATAATTTTCAAAATATGATTGCTTAAATTTGTCATTTTAAAACTATGAATCCTTGGTCCTTTAGGGGTTAATTCCTCCTCTCCACAGTTACTGGTCGACCAAGCTTTATTTCATGTAGTTTGGAATTATCAAAACCAGGCCTTGTATTGATGCAGATCAGGGCTGCTAATTTGAGTGGAGATTGCGCTTGGAAACGTGAGCTCCTTCGGGGTAACACTAATATACAGAAGCAACATCAGGTACAGTTTTGAATCCCTTGTTTCGAGTGATTTTTCACCATGTTGTTGGAGAAAGATTATCTGTGGGTCTGTGATTTGTAGGTCATCAACTCCTAAAGGACTAAGAAGCCCAAAGTGGGCCTCATGTTTTTTTTAAAGCAGTTTTGAGTATGAACTTCCTTTTGTTAAATGTTCTTCACTAATTCTGGTGATATGAAAATTTAATTATATTTTTCACAATATGATCAATTGAATTTGTCATTTTAAAACCACGAATCCTTGGTCCTTGAGGGGTTAAGAAACCAAACAATCTTTGCTGCAAGTGCCCAACGTAATAATAGAAAGTTCACTTTGAAAGCTAATAGTCAATTACAGTAACTTTCAAAACATAGTTCTATTGTTCAAAAACTTAGCGTTTGGTTTCTTCTTTTTATTGGGACATTTTGTTACCTTGAAATGATTTTCCTGTAGATATGGAAATTACCACTTTTGGCCATTTGGGGTTAAAGTCCAGCAGCCTCACTATTTAGAAATTTTTCCAAGTTGAGACCTAATTCCATTTTTGGTGGCATTTGGACAGATATGTGTAAGGAGGCGGGCTCTCATAAGCGTGGGTTTAAATCCACACTGTTCAATGCACCGTGGTATAACAGCTATTGACAGGGTTTGGAAAACGTGTTATAACGACACCCAACCTTTTGACAGAGTTCCTTAAATTTCTATGATTACAACATCTTAAATTAGAAAGCATTCTTTAGTGCCTGCATATCATTGGCTTCTAATTTGGCCTCTCTGAATAAACTCCAATGGTCTTTCAGGTCATAATGATTTTGGTCGTAATTTCAAGTGGGCCATTGTAATATTTCACCCACTGTATTTATAAACCCACAGTATATAGTGTATTTGGTTCACCGTAACGATCACACCACAATGCATTGCAAGCTTACCGATTACTGGTACATGAAATGCGATAGTTGGACCCAAAAGTGACATAAACTTAAGTATTGATTATACAAGAAGTAAACAATCAGAACATGAGAGCTTATAAGAGTTTAGGGTCAATTTTGGATACATCTATGAGCGAAATCAAGTTAGAGGATGCATTATTTGAAAATCATATGCATAAGTTACAAATCATTAAAGTCTATAGCAGTTGTAAGAATTCATCTTTTATCAGTGGATTGCAATAAAAAAGAAATATTTAACAGTTTGCATTCACTATAGAGTACATGCACATGGTACTTCCTTGTTAAATAGTGTCCAATTGATGAATGTCATTTTCTTGCTTTAGATTTTGTCACAAGGTATAAATTTAGCAAAAAAGAATTTATCAAAAAGGAATTTACTTTATCATACACTACTGCAATGTAATGTAAATCAAGATGACACTACTGTACATGAGGATCAAATTCGAACAATATTTTGAGAGGTCCACGTCATCCTACTCCAATCACAAGATGAAATGTGGCACTTTTCAACAAAAATTAACTAATTTATTACAAAACTAGCCAAGACAGGGTAAATAGAATGAAGCGTTTAGTGCTAAGTTATTGTTATGCAGAGCCATATTTTGCAGGGATTCCTCTTGCACGTACACAATTCACAGACCTCAGTGAGCTGTACTGTACAATATCACTCCATGGTGACTAACACATTAATTAAGTCAATCTTGTAACAATGTCACTATATTTTTCATCACAGAAAGTGCAATGATTTCAAAAACTGTGTCTATATCTGTTCAATGTGTAAAGTGTGAGCAGTACAGTCAGGTACAAGATGATTACAAATTTTTCAATCAGTTCCATTAGAAAGTTCAACAATTTTTAGGCAGCTCTAGCATGCTCACAAATGAACCGATTTTGAAACCAAAAATTGCAGTGGAATTGCAATGAACCGTGCTTCAACTTCATAATGAGTGAAAAAAGAATTATTTAAAATGATACAACAATTTGGATTTCTTTTATACACTATATGACATTTCATAGTGAACCTCTGAAAGATAGTCAAAGATTTTTTGCATTAAGGTAAACAACAAGTAAGAAATCATACAAGTAGTTCAAGTGGTGTGGGATTAAATATCTCTAAAGCAATTGTGAAGGTTCATTTTTGATATATACCATTAAATACAAGTTGTAATTTTCACAAATGGTGGCAGCACAAAATGGTAGATAGTATATAGAAAACATCAAATTTTTTGTATGATTTTCAAGTACGTGTGTTTGAAATGATGATAAAGTAGAATTTAGTGTGATTCCAATGCAAATTACAATTTGGAATTCCGTTCATTTTTGAGCATACATGGGCCTTCCAAAGTTCCCACAAATCTCAACTGGATCCAAAAATTGTAATCATCTTGTACCCGACTGTACAGTATATCAAATGTTAGTTGAATATGGCTCGTCAGAAAACAAATTTCCCGTGTTGATGAAAAGACGTCCTATTCTCCAAATACATCACAACATTTATGGCCCACAAGGCATACATGCATGACGTACCTATCAGTTGTTAAAGGACTTAAGTTGAAACTGGAGCTCCTGCTATCATTGAAAAAAAATTACAAGTAGGAGACAACAACGAATGTTGAAATTATAGGGGGTGACATTGGCACCAAAAATAAAAAAAGAAGAACAAAGGGTGTTGCACAAATTCCAATTTGGAAGCCTCTGCTCAACACACAGTAAAGGTAACGCTCTCGATCTTCACACCTCTTTTCAGTAATGATCTTGCTGACCTTATTTTCAAAAAATCACGTAAAACTGCAACACTGACATGGTCCCGAGTACGTTGTTGTAACTCATCATGTGACAAGAGTACTCCTCACAGAAGAACAAGGTGGTGCGCACTTGCCTCAACACTACCGTTCCACAGTACTTGCAAGGGGGTTATATGATCTTCTTCAGTCACTGCCTGCAGTTTCAACGTCCTAACTCCAACTCCGCATGAATAGTAGAGGCTCATTGAGCTTGCTTGCGCATCCAGCGATAAAAATCTCCAGAAATGGCCTCCCATGCGTTCCCTTTAACACAAGTTTCTGACATGCATTGTCTTGAACATGATACCCAGGTTGTCGATCATTCCAAGCAGGGACAGAACGTAACAGGGAAGCATTGCAGCCGCAGTTCATCAATTCGCAAGTGAGGCTGAGTGAGGGCTACGTTCTGTCCAGAATATTACACTGCCTGATAAACTCATTGCTGTAATTCACATACTTGGACCAGAAAGGTCTTAGCTGCGGAAACGCGACGTCCAACCATGGCTTTGCTTGTCCGTTGTAATGAATCACAGCTGCCTTTTCCACAGCTTCCAAGTTGGATTTCGCATTGTAACCCAGTCCTAACATGTGCCAATTCTCCGGGATTGGCTGAACATTGCCATCAAAGGCAATCAGTGCTGGGGGTAACGTCCCTAATCTCCAGAGTGTCAAGTTCAATTGCAGATTCTGAACAAGCACAGTCCAAGGTGAGTTTCTGAATTGCACAAAAGTAATAACAATAAGGTCCAATCACAAATCAGAAATGAACGTACTCATTATGAATTGCATAAAGCTCAAAAACTGCTCGATGTTCCATAACTTTATGACCCCAATGATTTTTAGTTTGATATTCAGGTTCATCGTTTCAACAACAGCACTTTGAATGTCCAATAGAAGATTCAGAATAAAAAGTTCTGGCTATGTACAGAATTGGAAGGATAGGAAACACTTCACACCTGCTTTTGCCAATAATGGTATACACGGGTAATATCAGCTTTCCTCCAAGCTTGTAAGTCAAACACGTTCATACCATAAGCCCACGCACACTTCTCCGGATCAAACGTGGAGGCGATGATAGGGTGCGAGAAATTGAAGTAATTCTTAAACGTCTTTGACATGACCCAGGAGTCATCCCCATGACACGTCTCCACAGCACCGTTCACTTTCCCATGAAGATTTATATCCCACAAAGGGCTGAGGTCTTTCTGCACTACTACATCATCATCAAGAAACACCACCTTCTCCAGCTCTGGAAACAGCTGTCCCAACCACAAAACACAATTCAGCGTTAATTCACTGAAATAAATCCAGAGGGATAGAAGCACAACATGTCATTGAGCTACAACTTATGGAGGGATGTAGATCAAAATAAAAAAGAGGAAGGAGACAGACTAAAATCAACCAAGACAGAATATTCTTAATACAAGGACCAGAGTTCAACGTCATGAATACGATGCTGCCCTGATACTGGTACCAACCTAAACTGCCAAAGTTCCAAAAAGCTCACAAATTGACATTATATTGTGAAGGAATCAACACCAGAAGAGAATCTCCAACCCGGGACTATGAAAGACGTGCTGAGCATAATGGGACAAGTGCTGCTCAGGTTTACAAGGGTAGAGAACTCACATCTGGTAGGTAGATGCGGAGGTGGTTCATGATGGAGATGTACTTGGGAGAACGAGCTTGCAGGTAGGCAGCAAGGATAGTAGGTGAATACTGGCTAATATTGGTCCCTGCTGCATGATCCCCATGGTAATAATATTTGATGTCCTCGGAAGACTCCATAGCCTCCAATACAGGCACGTTGTCCCTTGTCAACCACTCAAATTGGTGTACCCCTTTCACCTCCACAATCGCAGGAGCTAATGGATTAAGCGCAAACCATGCATGCATTGCCGCATGCGTCTTCTTGTCCGTGATGACATGAAACACTATCTTCTCAGGTTGAGCTGAGTTTCGAATGGTCGAAGTGACTACTACTGCAGCAGCTAATACATTATCAGTCGCAAGAATCAAATGATGTAGCGCTGGATCCGTGAGCCGTGGCGCCAGGTCAGGGGAGGGGAGATCCTGCCGAGCTCGTGCATTGCTTGAATACTCCCCAGTGAGCTTCAAGGCCAGACAATGGAGTCCCTTCGGCACTCCACTGCTTGCATAGTGCCTGTACAGAGCCTCCTGGAGCTTGGCTGCACGCACCTTCTTCTCATTGTCCTCGACCTACAGTGTGACTTCACTTCAGGATTCGCATTCTGACACAAACTCTACCATTAACCCCTAAAGAACCAAGGATTCATGACACCATATTGTGAAGGAAATTAATTCAGACAGTGAAATTTTACATCACCAGAATCAGTGAAGAACATTGCATGTGTTGGTCAAAAAATTAAGTGAACTTTGAGCAAAAAGAAAGTTCCAGTATGACCCACTCAAAAGTGCCAAAAACGTCATGAAGCCCAATTTGGGCCTCTTGGTCTTTTTAGGGGTTAATTTCGAAAAAATAAGTACAGAGAGAGTTTAAGCCAGAGGTAGAACATGAGCAATGAGTACCACAAACGTACCATAGACTTCATGCGTCGTAGTAGAGTAGGCATGTCATACTGCTTGCTCCGAGCTTCTTCCAGCAATGCGTCGATAGAGTCAGGAATATCAATTACATCATTCTCGCTTCTGTATTCTAAAAGTGAAGTGTATTTATCCGGTGCCTTCTGCAACCAACACAGTTTGCATCCAACAAATTAATACACCTCCCTGACTACTGTTGCGAAAATGCTATATAACATTGTTAGCCCTACCTAAAAACAGAAAGTCTAATTTGGAAGCTAACACTCGTTTCTAAAACATTCAAAAATGTAGGCTATGATTTCTTCTTTCTATTGGTACATTATATTACCTTCCTTAATTATTCATTTGAACTCCTGTAGATATGGAAGCAATCACTTTTGGCCATTAGGGGTTAAAGATCTTTGTTGTAAAACTTGTTATGAAAGAGAAGAAATAAAACTTACTGGAGAAGCGTGTCTTTTCCATGATAATCTGGGTCCCAGTTTCCTTCCAAAGCAATCTGACACAGACAAAAGCAACACTTCAGTATCCTTGACCTAAAACCTTTCCCTCCGCCAAAAAGCATAAGATTTATCGATCCAAATTCCTGAGAACGAACCAACAGTTGCCAGTAGTAGTACTATTCAAACACCGAGCTTCCACGCAACTTCCCAGAGAGAACATCTCAATCTATAGCCTCGGAAGAAGCCATAAGATTTATTTATTTTAAATGCCAGAATTTGATTCCACCAAAACGCGTTCAATCAAAAACCTCAGCCATCTCTAGATCTAAAACCAATAGAACGGTCACAAATTGCAACAGAGATAGAGATGTCCAAATAATGTAAGTCGGAAGAAACCCTAAGAATATTTTTTGAAGCCAGAGATTGCAAAAACCTCACCAGTCAATTTCAATCTATCTGAACTATATCTAGCAAGAGATCCACAAATTGAACCAAAAAGGGAAAGAGAGAGAGAGAGACAGATGTGCATATACAAAATAGCCAAATAATGTATGTTAGTAGCCTCAGAACAATCCCTAGAAATATCTTTCAAACACCAGAGATTAAATTTCAATTGCAAAAACCTCAAACCTAGCTAGAGATCTAAAATCGCAATCTCGAATTGCCTGGGAATGAATGAACCAAAAAGGTAAAAGCCCAAAAAAAAAGAAAAAGATAGAGATGTGCATAATACGAAAGAATGTAAGTGACTATTTGCAAGATCTCTGCGTTTGAAAAGCAAACAAACATACATACCGAGGGAAGTACAATTGTGGACGCCTTCGAGAGTGACGAGCGCGGTGGTGATGAACAGGAACGGCAACAGAAACGCGAGCAACAGGATGGTCCAGAACAGGCAGCGGTAGCTCAAGTAGCGCGCGGCGCCTTTCATTTTGAGGGGATCCAGGAACCCCGGCGCCGTGGAGATCGTGATGCGTCGCATGCTGGGGGAGACGTGGACCTGCATTGTGCAGACGCGGGCCACCTCGTCCCCCCGCGCACAAGAAACGCTATCACAAGAGCAATCCCTCTTCCATTGTCCCAGATCTCAAAACCTAAACCCTGATCTCATTCAAAAACCTCCCAAAAATCCAAAAAAAATCGAAAATTTCTGAAAAAAATTGCACAAACACGGCCAAGCTCCGGGGATCGTTTCTGTCAATGGCGATAGTATCTCCCCCTCTTTGAGCCTCTGATTTCGTATTCCCGTTCTACTGAGCCTCCGGGTGTGACGTTTGCTGCATCTGCGTGTGACTGAAGACTATACGAAGACTCTGCTCTTCTTCAGGGGGGCGATGGCTGCGAGTTTTCTGGAGTGCGAGCAAAAGCCCAGTGCCCGACCACGACGAGCGGCACGCGTTGGCGAGAAGACGCTGGCGAGAAGACCCTGGCATCTAGGAACGGCGTAGACTCTGGGACCCCTTTGCTAGATACCCGCTCGAGGTGACTAGCTTTTGGATGCCGGTGTGAACGCGGTTCTCGTGTGGTGGTGGTTGAACACCCCCGCCCCCCGGGTATCAATTGGGGTATGTCACTAATTTTGGGTGTCTGTATTTCTTTTTATTTGTTCCAGTCAACCCTCTCTAATTACATCGTTTGCCTTGGGGCTTGTGCCTGATTTTCCACTGTTCCAAAAACTCTACGATTTACATTTTTTTTAACTGTGCTTTTTTTTTTTTTTACATTATCCACAATTTCGAAAAAGGAACTGTAATTTTATTTGAAAGTGCATGCACTCAAAAGGGTGCGTAGTCGATTTTGCATGGGGGTAATTAAAATTCTTCTTAAATAGTTAGAGGGGATCAGTGTTTTTCCTGTGTTTTTTTCTTTGAAACCTAACTGGTGGTGTAAAAGAATTGGGAGAGGATATTTGGCGAAATCTTAGGCTTACAATCATATTTTGATAGAATTTCTCAACATGACATGCAAAATTTACATGATCACAACGTGAAACATTCTCAAGATACATTAAAAATGTGCAATTACAATATAATAGCAACAACTGACAATGAAACGAAGAAAAATAACTTTAGTCTAAAGACCACCACGGCTTGAGAAGAAAAAAGAACAACTTTGGTCTAAAGATCACAATGACTGTGACTAAAGTGCCTTTTCATCCATTATGTGATTTCCATCCATGTAGTGCATTAAATGCAGCCCTTTATTTTCATTTTTCAAAGAGTAGGGAGGGTGGGGAAGGAAGCAAGAAGGTTATAAACTATAGTCAATGGAAGGACAAAAGAAGTGGCGCAATGTTCAATGAATTTTTTTTATATAGATTGCCCATTTTCTAGTGGTTAGCCATGCACCCATAACATTCTAGAGTTTAAAGTATTCTCACTTATATTGTTTTTCTCTTTAAAATTGAGGGACATGTGAGGATGTGTCAACAAAGACCTTCTGTAGTTTTCCAAAACCACCATTTGTGGAAAAACATAGGTAGCTATTGATTGTTCTTGAATGATAATGCAAAATAATCTCCTCAAGAGCAAGGCAGAGCCAGTGAAGGCTGTTGAAGTAATTCTACTAACTATGCCATCACTAGTAGAAAAGGTGGCACTGCCGAGGGAGATGCCCTGACAAGTAGTGCCCAATTCCACACATTGATTTTGACTAAGCATGTCCCTGGAGAGCACCACCTTTTTCTACTAGTGCACATGGACATAGATAGAACCGACAATGATTGGAAGCTCCCCGGGAGTGAGGAATGGTTTTATTCTCCGGCGGAGGTTGGACTTGGGGTTAAGTTCATGGGAAGATGGGAGAGTTTGATGTTGGACGGAACCTAATTTAATTCAACAACAGTAGTAAGTCTTGGTGGACGGAGGATATGGAATGATTCCAACAGTAGTGTGGCAATGACTTTGAGAACATACATAATGTTTCGTGTTGAACAGTGTACAATAAGTGTAGAATGACATGAATAGAATAGTGCGGTAATGAGCATTGAATACTTTTGGTGCTCGCCTTGTGTGACAAGTCTCACTGCAGGCTAAAGCTTCAAAGACTACAGTTGGAATGTTGGATATTTCACATGTGCCTGGAAGGTAAAGGGTGTGTTGTACCTGTACTATGGATAATTGAGAATGAGAAACTTGACTTGCATTTGAATTGATGACCATTCATTACAAAACCCGTTGTTGTTCGGTAAGGGACATATTTCATGTCAGAGACGGAGCAGGTTTGTGCAAATTATTTAATTGTTTCACTAGTAGAAAAGGTGATATTGTCGAGGAAGTTTGCCCAGGCATGTGGTGTCTAATTCCATTTTGTTTGGGCATCTCCTTGGGGAGCGTCACCTTTTCTACTTGTGTTTTCGTGTCACTTGGATTATCTTGCAGGTTACGACCAATGCTTGTGTGACACATGGAAAAATAAAATGTAGAAATATTTATTTTTGTAAGAACTTGTTACGGTATTTGAAATGGACCCTAAATTGAGAAAGAGTATGTACATACATAAATAAGTTCTACTGTACCAGTAACATGTATGCAATGAATTTTTTTGTGTACTAGAAGCTCAAATCCTTGTTTCCTGTACTCATTATGTCACGTACCCAGAAGATGAGTTGTTTGGTTGTTGTTGGTAACAGGGATCAATTCCCTACTAGTTTTGGTATCCTCTACCTTATGTGCTGAAAATATTTTTGTTGCTCAAAAAATAAGTTAAAATTTAAAATTGGTTGATTTTTAGGTGAGCACAAATAAAGAGAGATCTCATAAAGAGAGTTCATTGGATGGATAATGACCAGTGTACAAGAATTACATTTTCCTTTTCTTTAAATTTACTTTTAATTAATAAATACTACCGGTAATTTTCTTCAACCTCGCCTATGTTATGAGGTAGAAATCTTGGGGGTGCACTCTACATTATGTTTGAGAATCACGTGCGTTCATGACCCCTTCTAAAAACCCCCTATATACAAGAGGTTGTATGTCTAAAATACCTTTGTACACAGATGTATTCCATTTTAAATATACGTTTAGTGTAAGTATACGTGAATATTTTTAGCTCTAAATGTGTTTATTGTATGTATACGTAATACGGAAGTGTTCAAATTAATACCCCTTTTGTGCACTCACATATACTCGTTCATGTTTAGTACAGTGCACCCCCCGAGGTAGAAATAGACAAATTACCCTTACAAAATCTTCATTCACAGTGATCTAGGCCAACTTTATTGTTATCATTATCCTTCAACATTGATAAATATAAATATAAATTCACACGGGTTATGTTTTAAACTCCTCTTAACCCCTAAAGGATAAAGGATTCATGGTTTTAAAATGAAAAATTCAATTGATCATATTGTGGAAAATATAATCATTATGGGACCAAATTTTATATCATTTGAATCAATGAAGAACATCCCATGTGTTGGTCCAAAAATAAATAAGTTTGAACAAAAAGAAGTATATTAGGACCTACTCAAAATTGTTGAAATATACATGAGATTGGGGCTTCATCCTTAATTCCTAAACGTCCTAGCGTTCATAAACTGGACCACGAACAAATCCAAAGCCTTGCAACTTTCTCATACAACCTTGGATGACTTTCATCCTAATCACTTTTGTAAGCCTGTTAGATCTCCTACCAATTACAATAAATCTCTCGTGATCGGGAATTGTTGATAATATTTGAGAGGGCTCCAACTGCAAGTATGTCAAATTTGTTGAGTATATTTTATACTTGCAATGGTCCTCTCATGTACACCTCGTATACATTTGAGGCATGCTAATATTTATTTTTGAAGCTGACATTTACTTGTGTTCAAAGGGTCGGTATGTTTGGGGGTTAAGGCCTTCTTTACACTAGAGGCAAGAAGCCGTGGAGAAAACCTCACAAGGGCCATGGCTCATCCTTGAGAAGCCAACCTTTGAACTTGACGGCCTTTGGATATAGTGTAAAGTGAGAAGGGGCCACAAAAAAAAGTGTTGATTTTTAAAAATAAAGTTCTTACATATTTCTTAAAAAATAAAAAATGACCGGTTGTGAGAATTTTGGCCAAACAACCCTTGGATTTTGCGATAGACCCACCTCTTGAGGTGGGCTTAACATAAAATCCAGAGGACTTGGAAAATGTGCACTTTTGTTGCCAAAAGTGTTGTTCATGTCATTTTCTCCTCCTTCCGTCCCTTGGACTGAAATTTTTGGGTGTAAAGTGACATTCTTTGGTCTTCTTGGTTTCTAGGCCTCCCATTGGTTGAAATTTCTCTCCTCATGACTTCTCTCTAGTGTAAAGAGGCCCTAAGGCTCAACATCACGACGTTAAAATTTATACCCTACATTTTCATCGCAGTTGGTGTGAACTTACAGTGCAAGTATATTGTACACAAAAGTTTACTGCCATCAACAATTAATTCTTAAATTTTTAATGTTTTTTTAATGACACAAATGAAACTTGTTCATGATGCCATTGACAGTTACAAAACTCCAGCTGTTGAGTTATATGGGGGACGAATGTTCTTATTTTGGATGGATGGATAGACAAATAATAGAGTGGACGCAGTCTTGGAGCAACTGAAAAGAAGGCAAAGGAATAAATATTCTCTGTGGATTCGGGAATTCTTTTGCATTATTTAGCCAACGGAAACTGTTCATGAGGATGCCTGATACCTGCACACCATACCATATCTTGGATGAATAGTAGGTGGGTTTATATGGTACCGGTAAAAATGGACCATTGACTTAACATTTCACCAGATTGTACCGGTTTAAGTACAGGTGTTTTTTTCAAATCATTGTTTTCATTTATATTTTTTTAAACCAACTAATAATGTAGACATAAGAAACAGTCCATGTAAACTGAGCTAGGTGATGAGGATCCTCCCTTTCATAAGTTAGGAATGATGGGATCACAGGATATATTGGACGTTGCATGGGGACTAGAGGCCAGTTTAAACCGTAGACCAAGAGCCGTGAACAAGAAAAATGAATTATTCTCATAGTCACACTTAGATCATGGTTATGCTTCATAAAAATGTAATTTTTAATGCTCTCGGGCCTCTTCTTCGGTGTAAATCAAACTTGGACCGGGAGGGATGACAGTGCACCACAATTGATATTTTTTTTAATGTATGAGGGTCAATTTTTTTTAATGTGTGCCTAACTACAGTCACCAATAATGTTGATTTTTTTTAATTTTTTAATTTTTTAAAGTGTATGTAACAATAATAATATTTTTTTCTTCTCCTCATTTCAAGACGAGAGAGTTGGGTTTTTCTTTACTCATAGAAAATCAACTTGGACCATGAAACATTATCCACTTTATAGGCCTTTTGGGGACTTTGATGCCTATGGTCATTTTATTTTTCCTAGTATAAACCTAAGTTGTCCCGGGACTAGTTCATAGGCACATTGTCGTAAATTTTAAATTGCAATAAAAATAATTATTTTAAAGAAAATTTCAAATTTCTTAAGTAGAATAGAAATTATAAATGACAAACTTCTTTTTTTAATGGATTTTATTAAATGAAAAGATATCATTTTGAAGGACAAAATCAAAATTTAGGAGGAAAAAACCAATTATGTTAATATACCACCCTACATTGAGCCCTACATAAAGTATTTATTTTTTGAAGCAAATCCTCACGAAAAACCAAAATATAATTAATATGAGTTGAACTAACTCAATATTGGGGGTATAACATTCACAAAGCTTCACAAGAAAATATGGACAAACAACAATTCTTTGACCATTCACATTTCACTTTTTGGGTCTTTATCATGTTAACCCTTAAAGGATCTCGCAGCCCTAGGTGGGCTTTTTAATTAAAATTATGTTGTGAACTCCAAAATGATGTTTTGAGCAAAAATAAAATAAAGTTCCTCTCCACAATTTCTAAACCCATCAATTGGATTTGTTAATTTTTTAAAACAATCAATATTATGTGAAATATACACATCAATTTTTTTGCATATCATGAAGTCAATTAAACTTTGACCATGCATAATTTCATGAGGTTTTGTTCAATCATGATTTTTTTTTCAAAGTGTATCAAATGAATATTTCTTTGTTCTGGTCTTTTATTTATTTTTGATTTTAGGTTCATTCCATCATTCAAATTGAGGAAAAACCAAAAAATGGTCTCCGGAGCACTATTTGATGACCTACTTTGTAGCAATGATTTTTTTTGCTAATTTGATCAATTAAGGTGATAAATTACATACTTAACTTCATTTTGGTGTACACTATAATGTTCAAAAACAAATCTCTTAAAAAAATCAAAGGAAAGTTGTGAACATAGTACTCAAAATGAGAAAAAAAACCTTGTCTTTTAAGAAATAACCCTTAAAGGACATATTAAGTACTTTGTAGAACTTAATATGTCCTTTAAGGGTTATTTCTTAATGAAATTAAGTACTTTGTAGAACTTAATATGTCCTTTAAGGGTTATTTGTAAGGATTTAGTTATGTGAGAATCTCTAAGAAAACTTTTGATGTAATTCATCATTTTTTGATTGGTATATTACATTGAAAAGTTGATTGAATTGTAGATTAAGATTCTTCAAAATCCAAGTGTTTAAGGGTTTGTGAGCTTGGTAGAATTAATTGTATGGAATGGGAGTGCAGAAGATGGGAGGGCTTAGAGGGTATTCACCAAGAGGACAAAATTCTCAAAAGAGTGAATAAAGACAATAATTCTAGCTAGTGGAATGTACCATACAAAAGCCTTAGGGAGAAGTTTGGGATCTTGGCCCGAAGTAGGGTAGATATGGTAGCCCTCTAGCAATATGCATATTGCACACATGGAACACGCAATTCGCTATTTATGCACTTGGTCAAGTGCGCTCATTTCATAAACATATTTGACTTTAAAAAAAACCGGTGAAAAAGTTCTCTAAAAACATCAATGTTGTCTTTTTACTATCACTTAAATTGTAAATAAATAATTATTTTAATTATTTTTTATTCTTATCTTTATCTTTTCTTTTATCTTTTCTTTCATCTTTTCTTTTTCAACTTGATTTCTTTCTTGTCTTCTTTCTTGTCTCCCTCTTATCTTTCTTTTGTCTTTCTTCTTGTCTTCCTTTTTGTCTTCCTTGTCTTTTTTTTCTTCTACTTTTTCTTCAGTTGTGGCCGCTGAACCTGAAACAATGGGAGCAAACCCATAAAAATTAAAAAAAAAGTTTTTTTTTTTTTTTTTTTTTTTTTTGACTTTTTCCAAAATTTACTATTTTTAGCCTCGCATCTCCCTCTCATCTTCTTCTTCTCTCCTCACATATAGAGGAGAGGAGAGGGATGGGAGAGGGAGTGGGAGAATGATGAGAGAGACCCCTCTCCCCTATATATATGAGGAGAGGGGAGAGAGATGGAGAGGAGATGAACGTAGAGAGGGAGATGAAGATGGAAAGAGAGATGAAGATGGATAGGGAGATGTAGAGGGAGATTGAAGAGTCTTTGGGTGCACGGCCGCGCACCCAGAGGCTAAAAATAGTAAATTTTGGAAAAAGTCAAAAAAGTACAAAAAAAAACTATTTTTTTTTTTTTTTTTAACCGGCCGCCATTTAGGGTTTAGCAGCACCCCACAGTCAACCAAAAGAAGAAAAAAAAAGTTTTTTTTTTTTTTTTTTTTTTTTTTGGCGGCTGCCATTTAGGGTTCAGCAGCACCTCATAGCCAACCCGGAGAATTTTTTTTTTTTTTTTTTTTTTTTTTTTTTGGGGGGGGTTTGCTCCCATTGTTTCGGGTTCAGCGGCCAAAAAAAGACAAGGAAGACAAAAAGGAAGAGAAGAAGAAAGACAAGAGGGAGACAAGAAAGAAATCAAGTTGAAAAAGAAAAGATGAAAGAAAAAAGAAAAGAAAAGATAAAGATAAGAATAAAAAATAATTAAAATAATTATTTGTTTACAATGTAAGGGATTGAAGAAAGACAATAATCGTCGATTTTAAAAAAAAAAAGTTAGACCAAAAAAATTATGCGCCCGAGAACCAAGTGCATGATTATATGGCCAAGTGCGTAAATAGCGAATTGTGTGTTATGGGTGGTTTTTGTAATGACCACATGTTTGGAAGGCATGGGTTTTGGGACTGGCCGGCCAAGCCTAGTAAAACTCAAAGATCCTTTTGGAATTGCTCCTCCAACATGTCTATTTTCTGCTGCGGGTTGCAAAGCAACTCGTGTGCTTCAATAGAAAAAAATTTAAAAAACGTCTATGTTCTTTAAGGGTTAACTCCAATCTACAAGCTATAATGAATGAATTGTTTATTGAAGATGGCATATCCATTTTGGTCCGATGAACCTAGATAGAAGTGAATTATAAATTTGATACATCCTTTCAAAAATAAGCGCTATCTTATCAAAAGGTGCCTATGAACAAAGCTGTGAGCATGGTGATTGTTGAAAAATTCAATGTGTGAAATCATTAGTTTTTAAGCTTTATTAAAGGCCATTAAGCCTTTATTGTGATAATTTAAAATTAGAAAGCATTATTAATGGTTAAAAATTTCCAAATTAGTATAGTCAATGTATAATAAGTCATCATCTCATACGACAATACAACAATATTTGAAATATTAAATTCAACCTTCCCATACATGCAAAAGAAGAATATTGCTATCAGCTTAATTTTGTAAAAAAACCTTTATAAGCTACTATTAGTGAGCAATAGTCAAAGTTGGTACATTCCTTCCAAATTTTGATTTAATTGTGACAAATAAAGATAGTTCAACATATATTCAATTCACAATAGATTTATTAAAATATTGACATTTATTATTATAAATATTTTTTCACCAACCTTGCTTTCGACCTACAATTATTAAAAGTGTTATATAGTTTTAAAAAACTAGTGTTTACATTAGTAGCGAGTAGCTCAAATTTAGTAAGAGTCTACAATTTAAGTATCCTTAACCAATACCAACCCATCCGATACTCACAAGTTCACAATTAGTGTTAACAATGACGTTAAAGAGAGTTTTCAAAACATATTCAAGTACACTATTCAATTCAATTCAATTTGGAATACACATGAACAAAGACTACTTGCCAATCTTCACTTTTTAAAAGTCCACTTTCAATTAAAAACCCTTTTCACACTGCCCACTTCAAAAATGATTCAAAATGTACTTTTCTACACAATGTTAACCCCCTAAAGGACCACGAGGCCACCACGTGGCTTCTGGAACTAGAAAGTAAGGAATTTCGAGTTGTTGGACCGTGAATTGTAAAGTGAGCAACAAAGAGACCCTAATTCTTTTTAAGAGCTGAATCCGTGAGTACTTCTTGATCAAAATTTCATGAAGTGTGCAATTTTTGGTGATTTTTTTGAGTTGCACGGTGGGTATTTAGGTGTCACTTCAGACCCTCATATCTTCTTCCTCGTACCTCCAAATCACTTGAAATTTTTTCTACATTTTCAAAATGATGATTTCTACTCACAATAAAAATTTCAGATTTTTTGAAGCACTTTTGATCAATCCGATTTCATCATGTGTACAAAATACCCTGAACAAGTTCCATCAATCTTCTCAACGGTGGCATTTTCTCAAAAATTGTGCGATTTTGTTGATCTTTTTTTCATACAAAAGCTATGTAAGTCTTCTTTGATTTCAACGGTGCCGATTGTCAAAACTATCCCACACCAATGAGGAATTGAGCTTGTTATAAGAGCTAGTCAAGAAAACAAGAGCTAAGCTAAAAACACCCCCGGTCCTTTAGAGGTTAACGAAGTTAATAGAAATTTAATTTTGCAAGCAATCAACTATCCGAAAAGAACATACATTATCTTACACTTCTAGTGGTATACAATATATTGTCTACTTTCATGTTACTGCAACAACAAAAATAATAATTTAAAACTTGTTTACAAATTTATAATAAATAGTGTACAAAGAAGATTAGGATATAGCCTCGCAATTACAAGGATTCAATTATAAACCAAAAAGGCCCTGATAAAACCCGAACCCTTCTGTCAGTGTGAACGCGCACCTGAAAAACCCCGAACCCTAATTTAGTTCTGAGTGGTGTGAAGGACCCTGTTGCAGAGAGAACCTCGCCATAGCCGATGATCTCCATAGACGACGCAAGAAGGCAATTCAGAATCGCGTTGCGCTCTTTGAGAATTTGAGAAGCTGCAGAAGGAGCAGAGCGCTGCTTTGCAAGCCCAGGGCGAGGCGCTTATCAAGTACGTGCGTTGCCAGAAAGGAGAGATCGTTTATATCGGTACTGATGAAAGGGATTTCTGTGTAGGATTACGATGCCGGATGGAGCTCTTAAGTAGTGAACGGGAAGAAGTGACTTATAGATGTTGATCGGGGGATTCACTCCGGGCTTGCAAACTCTGCTCGAGGTCCGCGTTTCAACGATCATCACATTTAATTTAATTTGATTCATTTTTTTTGACGCACACGATGTTTGTGAGAATTTAGATAATCTCGTTGATTAGATTTATGAGAATTTTAAACCAAAACCTACAGCTCGCTTCAATGAAAATTCATTCTAGTTAGTGATTGAGGTTCATTCACTCGGGGCTCTTATTTTCAAGGTCCGCGTTTCGATGATCATCACATTCTGAGATTTAATTTAATTTAATTTAATTTTTTTGACGTTGTGAGGATTTAGATAATCTCGTTGATTAGATTTATGAGAATCTTAAGCTAAAACCTACAGCTCGCTTCAAGGAAAATTCAGTAGCAATTGAAGGCCAGTCTGGTTAGTGATTGAGGTTCATTCTAAAGAGATTCACCAGGGGCTTTGTAAACAGCGATCTCATTGACGATGTGCGTTTTTTGACGATCGAGAAATTTATCATAAATTTAAAATATAAATCGTTATTTTATTTTATTCTGACACTCGTGATATTTTGAGAATTTAGGTAATCTCGGTGCTGAAGCGTTTATTAGATTTATTAGAATTTTGAGCTCGTTGCAATGCAAATTCAGAAGTGATTGAGGTTCATTCTAGTTAGTGTAAGAAATTGTATTTATTAGGGCATATGTGGATTGTTATGGAACATGACAAGACGATTGTAAGCTACAATTACATAAATTCGACTCTGACAAAGGTCGCTCACCTTCTGGTACTCTAGTGCTCATATCACCATTTTACATTGGGATACGGCACCAGCAATTCCAGTGTTCGATCCAGCTGCAATTCTCGAAGTCAAGCCAGTGTCATCGACGTTGAGCCTGCAGCTGACATTTGCTGTTGGCGAGTGAAACTTTGCCTCCTCTCCTTGGCTGGGTGGTTCTGTGAGACGCTTGCTGCATTCTTATTGATGGTCGTGTATAAGGGTTAGGTTGCTGCTTTATCTTTGGTAGTGAAATTTGAGTTCGAGGCTTATGATGACACCAATTATCTGCTACATTTTGGATGACCCATTTCGGTCATCTGACAAGAAACTACCACGAAGAGCTGAGGCTTATAAACTTGATTTTCATATTTGCTGTTGTTTTTTTTAGTATAAATGATGCTTAATTCAATTATTGAACTATGATAAATGAATTAATAATAGACTGGTTTAGAGCAGGCAAGCTTGCTTTAGCGTTCTTCTCTTCAGTTAGGGTTGAATTTTCCATGGAAGGCGGTACGATGATACCGCTACATCTTGGATGACCGTTGTTCACTTGACAAGAAATTATCACCAAGAGCTTACGCTTATGAATTTCACTGTGCTTTGAGTTTCTGTACATTATTCAGTGCCTTGGTATATCTTTTGTTTGTAAACCTTAGATTGTTCTTGGGTTGATATGGTATTATTCTATGCACTATTTTCTGTCAGTTTTCCATATTTCTGCAATGTGTTGATTACCCTGATGTTTTATGTGCAGCTTTTGGCTGAAGTGAAGAGAGTTTTGGACTTTCTGGAGTGTTTGTCTTCACCTTTCAGCTGGAGCTCTCCACGATACAGGATCTTTTGGCTCACTATTGGACTGCAGGATTACAAATATTTTGTGATCAGACTTGCTCCAAGTAAAAATCCAAATACACATGGAAAACATTGCAAAGGAAGTGGTCGCTTTGCAGCATCCATTTGCATGAAGGAAACCCTAGAAAATGCTCAGAAAATGCGTGAGCTTGACGATCAAGGACTGAGGTTGTGGCAAAACCAAAACTGATCGCAAGAAGCGGTTGAGGGTGACGGTGGAGGCTGTCAAGTTCTAAGCATTCAACAAGGTCCCACATGTTCAAAGCCGTTGCAAATGTTCAAATGTGAACAAAAACTTCACACTTCTTCATCCAAGTAGTCAAACCCATAATTATTCTACTGATCCTACTGCACACTTTTAGAGGGATCTTATGTCATGACCCTATGTTTTTTTTCTACTGATTACTAAAATGGAGGAATTATCCACCACCATATTTTACATATAATCATGCAGGGGACATATTTCCAATACTATGGTATATCTAAAAAAAATTATTAATTTTACCCTAAACAAATTAAATTGACCCTACTTTTTATCTCACGTGGTTTTTTAAAATTCCGATAGTCACCTCCACGAGGAACCAAATTATGATGTCCACTATTAGTTCAAACTATTAAAATATATGAGGGAGGAGTTAAAAAATTTGCAAGCAACTTGTACCTGACTGTACAGTACCCGGAAGAAATGTTACATAATCCCTCTTTTGCGTTTCAAATAACTCTTCATAATATTAAATAAAATTGGTTTTTTTCATCTTGCATATTTAATATTCAATTTACACATGATTCCAAGCAAGCATACCAAATTTGGGTTTAAAAAAAGCAAAATCTCATTTTTGGCGGATTTTAAAAGTCCAATTTCTTGATTTTACGTGATAATTTATTGAAGAAAATTGGTGATGAATTTTTATAATTTTATTGCATAGGTGTGTTGGAAATATCCGTATGCACCTTTCGTATCAAGGAACACCCCATTCATTAACAAAAACATCCTTTATGAAGAGTTCATTGTGAAGAATTGCATGCCCAAATTTTGTAAAATAGATATCTTTTTATTATAACTAAATTTTGCTACTTGATCTTTACATTGTAACTAACTTGGTATAGTTAAGCATGATTGTACAATTACTTTGCCAAAATTTAGTTAAAATAAAAAGATATTTATTTTGCAAAATTAGAGCATGTGATTCATCACTATGAATTCTTCATAGAGGATGTTTTTGTTAATGAATGGGATGTTCCTTGATATGAAAGGTGCATATGGATATTTCCAACACACCTATGCAATAAAATTATAAAAATTCATCACCAATTTTTTTCAATAAATTATCACGTAAAATCAAGAAATTGGACTTTTAAAATCCACCAAAAATGAGATTTTGATTTTTTTAAACCCAAATTTTGTATGCTTGCTTGGAATCATGTGTAAATTGAATATTAAATATGCAAGATGAAAAAAACAAATTATATTTAATATTATGAAGAGTTATTTGAAACGCAAAAGAGGGATTATGTAACATTTCTTCCGGGTACTGTACAGTCGGGTACAACATGCTTACAATTTTTTTCGAAAGCATTGTAATTAGGTAGATCATATATCAAGTAGCCGCATTGGTTCTGAAAATTGCAAAAATGGGAAGAAAAAATTCCTACCAATAGAGGATTGGAGTAGGAATGTCCCTTTCAATTTGTAGGTTCAAAGGTGCCATATCAAGCACATTACAATTTACAGAATAGACCTTGTTTTTATGAGGGAGGAGTCAAAAAATTTGTAAGCAACTTGTTCCCGACTGTACACAAAGCTTGCAATTGGGCTGACTGCACATAAATATAAATTATAACAAAATATAATAAAATATTTACTCGCGGGGTGGTGGCGACCCTGCTATGGAATTACGGTGTTTGTGAGCCGGTTTATTTTGGTATTGGGGTCATCTAACTTTAGGCTACATAGCTCGCATGCAAGTGAATGAGGTAGTTTGTTTCATCCTTTTTTTATTTATTTTTATTTGAGAAGCCTGGGTTACCTAGCAACCATAGGTTTCTAGTATTTCATCCAATATTAATACTAGCCTTTCAAAAACCCTTCATGCATTAGAGTTATTTGTAAAGTCCCTCAAAAGCTGAGTTTTTGACCTGTAATTTGGAAAGGACAGGATCGGCATGATCTCACTATAGACCCATAATAGAACATTGGATAGATTAAAATTTTTATTTATAAAAATTTGGAGGGAGGGAGAAGAATTGGGTAGTGGGGTGGGACCGTGAGGAGGAGTGGTGTCAGATTGATGATGACCAGCTCTGGTCCATGAAAAAAGGAGGACAAAAAGACCGGATGCCTTTACAAATAACTCTATTGTGTGTTTTTCATTCAACATCCTGGCCTTTTCATCTAGTGCATGTGGCATTCAAAGTTCCAACTTGGCATGCAACCAACACGTGCCACTGCTTGGGTGACTCGTATGTTATTTCTCCTAGTGGATTCCGGTAGTAAACTGGTTCTAAAAATCCCAAAATAAGATACCTTGTACAAGTGGGTGCAAAGATTGGTTGATTCATTTGGGGTTTTCTTGCACTTGTGTGAGGTTGTTAGAACATGAGCGATGTTCTTGGCAGTGATTGTTTGAGCTACAAATAGTCTGATTGGCGATTTTAGGGTTTAGGGTTTAGGGTAGATACAAAAAGGGAATAAATAAAAAAAGAATGTTGTGGTGTGAGTTATTTTTGATCAAATCAATCACAATTTTAACAAAAGAAAATGCGGATGAATTGGAAATCAATTGTCACAGACTGCTCTTTCACAGCTTGGCTAGATGTCCATGGCATTTGCCCATAAGTCAATCCTTCTAACCCCTAAACGTCAGAAGGTGCCTTTGCGGCCAATAGAATATGGTGTATTTTTTTAGTGTTTGGAATGGATCCAGACCTTTTATAGGTTTGAGTTCAACACAAAAGCTGAAATTTACATCAATGCGGTTCTAGTGAGCTATTGAGATCCCAATTTAGAACTTCTTATTGGTAAATGCCAATTATACGGCCACGTATGTACTATTCCCATGGGACGTTAAGGGTTAAAATCTTAAGCCTAATTTTTTTAGTATTTTTGATTGACTTTTAAAATACCTTAATTATATGCCTACTTGTAACATTAAAGAGCGTCTTCAAAACTACATATGCAAGCTTTTTCAAAGTATTTGTATGACCTTTAGAATATCCTAGTGCCCTATGATATCCCAGATGATATCATGGCGTTTTTTGAAAAGCAATTAAAAACCATGCACAACAACAAAAACTAGAAGGCATCCATTTCCTAAGTACTAAGAAATGGACATTCACAAGTCACTTGGGCCCTTGTGTTTATATTGGGTTGAATGTTAACCAAATGTTAGAAAATATGTACTTCCAACGAAACAAGGTTTTTTTTTTTTTTTTTTCCTAATAAACTCTAACAAAAAAACATTAGTAAAAAGTTTTGATCTTGTCGCCAAATAAGTCACATGTATTTGCCACATTTGCTTCAAAATTAAACTTTATGAAGTATATTTTGTCAAACATTGCTCTAGGCCTCTAGTGACCATAGAGATTTGAACTTGGAGCCTCTACTCTCATAAAATCCACCCTTCCATGGAAATTAGATTCATCCCCAAGAGTCACACCTTTAAACTTGTTGGTTTAAGTTTAAAAAATTACACTAATTATTATTCCTTTTATTAGAATAGTGTTGTATTAAAATCATGCACTCCCCCAAAAAAAGAGCGTCACTACTAAAATATTGCTCGACATTGGGAAAACCAAAAAGAATCATATTTATGTAAATAATCATCATCATTGTGTACATAATGGGTTTAGAACATCTCCACCAGTAACTCTGAATTGCACTATGAAGGTCATTCAAAAATTACATGCCATACTGGTCATGTAATTCCCCACCAACATATATCACTCAATTAGACTCTGAATATAGTAAGGAAGCCACTCACAAGTCACCACGCATAGATTATGCAATCATGTGCAAGGGTTTAGGGTTTATGGCATGATGTGCAATGAAGAAAAGAAGATCTACTCACGAACTTGAGTCATTTGGAGGGCCTTGAACTAGGTTGTTGAATTCCGCACTTCTCCCTCCAAACAAACCAACCCATGCATATCAGCACATCCAATTTTCCACAGCCAGGGAGCTCTCCAGCTACACTAAATAAGTAGATTAGTGTTAGATACACTAATGTACATAAATATGTTGTAAGTTTTTTACTGTTGACCAATTTTTTTACCCTCTATATTGGTCAAGATGGGGATCTTTCAATAGTATTGGAATCAATGTCTTTGGTAATTTTTTTTGTCGAGAGTAAAAATCTATAATATTTTCAAATCCTATATAATTATCTAACACTAATCTACCTATTTAGTGTAGAGCACTTGCTCTTAGGCTCTAATGGCTCTATAAGGGTCGACTTGTAAGGGTCAACTGTATACAGTAAGGCTTCAATAACCAATATTTGTAGATTTATTTTCCATTCATGCTCCGTTTGGGAGGACACAAACACACTTGTACTGACAGAATATGATACTGTTTGCTTGGCCCATGCTTGGAGTTCCTTCATTTAAAGGGAAAAATAATCAGATCTTTGCATCCATCTCTTAACATTTGGATAGATTCTCTTCTACACTCAACCCTCTTTATAACGACCCTCTATAGAACCCTCTTTATAATGACCCTCTCTACAGTGACATAATTCTAGAATTATACCTGCACTTTTGTGACACAATGAAATAATTCTGGAATTAAACATCCTGCACACTTGTGACGTCCACTGAAGTGTGCACTATCATTGACAGTAGTATACAGTTTGTCAATGTACATTCGAACTATGTCATTGCGAAAAGGTTGGGACCCAAGTAAAGGTGCTCAGATCTTAAGTAGAAAGGCATAGAAGGAAGAGCAGAGTCTGCGCTGCTGAGCAAACTAGTTAACCCTTTAGCGCGCCGGCGTCCAGATTCTGGACGCCGGATGAATTTCAGCAGCTCGATCTCTGTAGGTACCGGATGTTTTTCATCCATTTTTTTATTTTTTCATTCTTGTGCTAGTTGAATACCATTTGTACGGTACGGATCTTCCAAATAAGATAATGTGAATTTTTGAATATTTACAAAAGTGATTAATGTCAAGTTTCAATCTTAGTTCAAAAAGAAAGACCTTAAATATGATTTTCCATAGTAAGTAGAATCAAATAATGGAAACCATACCATCTCGTAGTGCATGTCATTCTAATTTCATTACAATATTTTTAAATTTTTTTGTGTTAATTTTGGATTTTTAATTGAATTTCAAGAGAAAACCTTGCAAAATTACTTTAAAAATATTAATAATAAATATGATGAATCCAACCGTACAGATGTTATCTACACATTGACATTTACAACTTTGTTTTGTACATCAACTCCATTTTCGTTTTTCATCGACCATTTAATAACAAATCTTTGAAAACAGTGTTGAATCGGGACGTTAAAGGGTTAATGGACATTGTTTAATTCAATTAGCAATTATAAAGTGTTACCTGGGCATACTTATTCCCCAGAGTAATTTTTCCACTGCTTAGCTAGCAGTACGTTCAGTAATAGATTACACTGAGTTTCAGCTGCGTCCTGTGGCTGCACTTTCAGACGGGCTCTCTGTTGGCAGATAATTGAGTTCAGGATTGCATACAAGTTACATTTGCGTTTAACCCTTTAACGTCCCAAACAGCGTATTCATTAAATTGGGAGTTTCCATTAAATTGGGAGTCAAATTGATCTACATCACATGATCATTTCACTATCAGATCTACAACATGCATACATCAATTTGACTCCCAATTTAATGGAAACTCCCAATTCAATGAATATGGAGTTCCCATTCCTCTGTAGAATAGTCAAACTACACTTTTATACACAGTTTAGCTTTCAAACTTTGTTGAAATATATTTTTAATATTTTTCATGCATGAAAATGTATGTTTCCTATTAGTCCTAAAACTTTCCAATTTTTCTGATACAAAATGAACTTTTTACAAATTTTTAGGTCAAATACTCCAAGAAATTCATATTAATTACAAAAAATCTTCAAATAATATAATTTTTTTAGAGCATGTGCAAATGAAAATGGAGAATCACATGATATATTTTTTGTAATTTTTTTTAATTTTTAATTTTTAATTCAGAAGGTGAACATCCTATGCAGTGTAATTCAGACCTTAAGCTACATAGCTTGCAACAGAAATAAAATATTCAACACTTTAAATTTATAAGATCTAAAAAGTGAAGTGAAAACTAGACTCAATAAACTTCATTTTCTCAACTGAGAACAATACCAACAAAATTCATCTTCAAGGTCAAAATTGGCTTTGACCAACAAACATTCACTATTTGGATGCGTGGTCCTTAAAGGGTTAAAATGCGACATCTCCAGCTCGTTTTTTACTATTGTTTCAATATACTGTTACCGTAGGAAGTAGTGTGGGCCACACTAATTGAACAAAACAGTGTCGCTGGAAGCTTTGTACGTCCATGAGCACTCCTGCAGTACTAACTACCAGGGCCAGAAAGCCAACTAATTGGGACAAGCTAGCACCACGTACAGCTGCATCGACATGACACAGCGGGGGATTAAGGTCCAGGACCACATATATATATCCACCCCAGCAACAAAAACCAGGTCATCACCAAACACATAAGGAACACCAAATATGCAGTCATACAAATTCAGGCAAGAGGGCCACCACCACACTGTACACCTCACGAATATCACTGCGTACTGCTAAAAACATTATATTCAACGGATATTCAATGCGTTTCTCCAGAGTTCTTTTCAAAACCAAAATTCAGATGACTGTGATCGTATGAGTACGTTCGTTGGCACAGTATAGTATATAATACCTTCACTCACGAGCTCGTGCATGAGAAGGCCACATCGATCATCGACCAGCTTAATTAATCTCAAGCTTACTTATATCTACATAGATAATTAAATAGATACGATATTATCCGCATTCTTGGACGCAACTCGATCACAAGTCTACATATATGCATGACCTACTAGCACGCCCTTCATTGATGTCCTGCTGCAAGCTAGTCGGAGACAACCTTGCTATGTAGTAACAGGAGCTCTGGTCGGATGAAGTCGGCACCACCTGCGAGCAAGATCATCCGCTTTGTCAACACTGCATAGAAGCCATCACCAGCATCTAATAGTGAAAAGACCAAGAAAGTGAAGAGTATAAAAAGAAAGAAGCAGTGAGAACAAGGGCAATCATAAAAAAAAAAATCAAATTGTCAACGGTACAAGAGAAAAATATATTTCTCAATTCAAATTGAACTATAATTGTGCACTTGTAATAGTAATCTAGTCATACCTCATTCACTTTTGCATAAACATAATTATCAAAATTTTTAACATTTGTTCTGACACAGAGTACTCTAGTGGCAGGTTGGAAGAGATGGGGGCTAGCTGCGGCTCTGTCGCAAGGTGTCTAGTCGAGTGTTTGTGAAGGCAACGTCATGTCCGCTGCATGCCAAATGCATGAACGTGACAGGGCTCGATCAGTACTAGCATCACCCCGGCCCCGGCCTACCATAGAAAGTTTATATAGTTGCAATTGCATTCAAAGCTTCCATCCTGAGTGTGCATTGCGTGAGCTAGCTAGCTTGTTAATTACTGAGGGCACGATGAGGCCACCCAAGCTCTCCGCCTGCGAAGACCTTTGCTTGGAGATGAAAATCTCGCGGATTGCTACGGAATTGAAGAATGCGGGTGCCAACTTTTTCCAGAAGGTCATGTCGAGGACGATGGTCACGGAGATTGTTAACGGGTCTCTTGCCTACTCACTGGTATGTCCTGTCCACTGCTATCATGTTCACCGAGAGTTAGTCAATGATGAAGTTTCTTCGTTTATCTTTCTTTTAATTATCTTGCCTTCTTCTATCTGGCAATTCTGCTATTGTGCTCTTGGGCTCTTGACGATCGAACGGATTAGCTAGTGAACAATTAATTAACCGCTTGTTTATCCTTCTTAACTATCTTGCCTTCTTTTATCTGGCAATTCTGCTATTGTGCTCCTGGGCTCTTGACGATCGAACGGATTAGCTAGTGAACAGTTAATTAACCGCTTGTTTATCTTTCTTTTAATTATCTTGCCTTCTTTTATCTGGCAATTCTGCTATTGTGCTCCTGGGCTCTTGACGATCGAACGGATTAGCTAGTGAACAATTAATTAACCGCTGGATGTACGTACTGTTGGACGTGCCGCAGGAGTTTCCACAAAAGTTTTGGCGAGAGCATGCGGAATCATTCATGTCTGGAGAACTCAATTTCAGGAGGCTGAAAGGCGACCGAAGTTGGCCGATAAGTCTCAGAGTGCAGGAGATCAAGTATTCCGAGAGGAAGCGATACGTACGGCTGTTTGCTTACGGGGACGGTGGGTGGAAGGATTTTGTTACGGACAACAGAATCCAAGTGGGCGACGTGGTGTTCTTCTCCCTGCTCAGAAAATCACACTTCCTTGTGAACATCGCCAGGAGGCCCCCGCAGTCTAACGATGATCCAAACAACTCACCGAGCAAAACGGACGGGCCGTGCGGATTTGTGGCCATAGTATCCCCTGAGGAAGCATTGAGCTTGGTAAGCTACTTAATTAATCTGCAGGCTATTTGTATCTTGGTTTTACATACATGCATGCATGGTGATTATATTGCAGGCTATTTGTAATTATATTTTCTTCTTACCCAAATGCATGCATGGTGATCGATGATGATATATTGATACATTCTTTCTTGCCGGTATATATGCCTGCAGGAGTTTCCAGCACGTTTCTGGCAGCGCCATCGCCACATGCTGAAAGGTGCCGAGCTCCGCCTGCAAGGTCCGGAAGCCGCCATGATGGTGAAGCTTGTGAAGATATGCCACATTGACGCAGAGGGGTGGAAGAATAGCATGCGTCTGGAGTCTGGGTGGAAAGAATTTTTCGTTGCCAATATGCTGCAAGTTGGAGACAGCCTCCAGTTCTCTCTGTTGGAGCCTCTGTTTTTCAAAGTGGACCTCCTGTCTAGATCGCGTAAACTGTACGAGCCGTAAGTTACTAGCTAGCAAGGTTGTCTCCGACTAGCTAGCCTGCAGCAGGACATCAATGAAGGACGTGCTAGTAGCTAGGTCATGCGTATATGTAGACTTGTGATCGAGTTGCGTCCAAGAATTAATGCGGATAATATCGTATCTATTTATCTCTGTGTAGATATAAGTAAGCTTGAGATTAAGCTGGTCGATGATCGATGTGGCCTTCTCATGCACGAGCTCGTGAGTGAAGGTATATACTATACTGTGCCAACGTACGTACTCATACGATCACAGTCATCTGAATTTTGGTTTTGAAAAGAACTCTGGAGAAACGCATTGAATATCCGTTGAATATAATGTTTTTAGCAGTACGCATTGATATTCGTGAGGTGTACAGTGTGGTACTGTGGTGGTGGCCCTCTTGCCTGAATCTGTATGACTGTGCATATTTGCTGTTCCTTATGGTTGCATGTGTTTGGTGATGACGTGGTTTTTGTTGCTGGGTGGATATATGTGGTCCTGGACCTTAATCCCCCACTGTGTCATGTCGATGCAGCTGTACGTGGTGCTAGCTTGTCCCGATTAGTTAGCTTTCTGGCCCTGGCAGTTAGTAGTGCAGGAGTGCTCATGGACGTACAGAGCTTCCAGCGACACTGTTTTGTTCAATTAGTGTGGCCCACACTACTTCCTACGGTAACAGTATATTGAAACAATGGTAAAAAACGAGCTGAGGATGTCGCAACTTACAAACAGTTAGGGTTGAATTTTCCATGGAAGGCGGTACCATGATACCGCTACATCTTGGATGACCTTTGTTCACTTGAAAAGAAATTATCACCAAGAGCTTACGCTTATGAACTTCACTGTGCTGTGAGTTTCTGTACACTATTCAGTGTCTTGGTATATCTTTTGTTTGTAAACCTTAGATTGTTCTTGGGTTGATATGGTATTATTCTATGCACTATTTTCTGTCAGTTTTCCATATTTCTGCAATGTGTTGATTACCCTGATGTTTTATGTGCAGCTTTTGGCTGAAGTGAAGAGAGTTTTGGACTTTCTGGAGTGTTTGTCTTCACCTTTCAGCTGGAGCTCTCCACGGTACAGGATCTTTTGGCTCAATATTGGACTGGAGGATTACAAATATTTTGTGATCAGACTTGCTCTACTTAGTAATAATCAAATTCACCTCAATGTCAACTAGAGTTTAATTCTCTATTAATCACGTTCACATTGATTTTTGCTTCTGCCTACATAAAGTATACTTCTAAGAAACGAACTCATTACGTGCTGATAGCAAATTGCGTCAGTTTTTGCAACTACTGAGTTAGCCGCTGAATTAATGAATACTCAATCTCGATTTTCTGCATTAATCTTATGACCAATATAACGAGCACAATTATTCAACATGTAAGTTCAGAAAATGGTTTCCGTACTTCCAACTAGAGCCTCATTGTTTATAGATCGATGTCATCTAATATTTTAAGGCTATTTGTAGACTATATGTAAATGCATGGGGGGCAATATCTGATGAAATCCAGATCTATGCCTCTTTTACAATTCCTTTTAACGACGGAAGAGACCAGAGAAGTATTTGGGTGGGATAGAAATATGGAATTAGCTTTTGAAGATGCCCTGAATGCCTTTGGTAAACCCTGGCAGGTGGTTATTTTTCTTCCCAAGCTTGTTAGATTGGACATGTATGTGCCTTCATCAGCTTCAAAATGTTGCATCTCAGCTGATATTGATTAGGTCTTCTAACTTGCAGATTAATGAAGCAGATGGGGCTTTTTATGGTCCCAAGATTGAAATCACCGTTTATGATGCGCTGAAGAGAAAGTTCCAGTGTGCTACAATCCAGGTGAGCAGGGACTTGAGTCTTGGATCTCGTAAAGACTAACATTATCAGAATAACTTGAGATTTCTTAACCCCTAAAGGACCAGGCATTCACGGTTTTAGAATGACAATTTCAATTGATCATATTTTGAAATATCTAATTCAAGATGGGACCAAATTTTATATCATCAGAATCAGTGAAGAACATTGCATGTGTTGGTCAAAAAATAAATAAACTTGAACAAAAGGAAGTCCACATATGACCTACTCAAAACTGCTATTAAAAAATAAAAATAAAAAACAAGGAGACGTGAGGCCCAACTCGAGCTTCTTGGTCCTTTAGGGGTTAATCAAACAGTTCTCAGCTTGTATTTCCTGTAGGTCAAGTCTTCCTAGATGTAGACTTGCAGGAATGACTTGGCTTGATATTGAAGGGCATAGCCACGGGTAGGTCTACACTATCCTGCTTGAACATTATGCAGGCAAATGGCCCTTTTGGTTGAGCCCACGTCAGTGCATTGTTTGTTCAATATCAGAGAAGTTTACACATTACGCACTTGAGATCAGTTCATATATTCTCTTGTAATGGCATATTATGATAATGATTTATTATTAATGATTATTGTATAGATACTATAAATGCTGCTTGGTTTTCTGTGAAGCAGATGTCACTGACCGTCAATTGAAGAAGGTGAGTTTTGTTTAGAATCTGTTCGTATGCTTGCATTTCTATAGTAACTGATATGATTGAGAGTGGTTGCTGGTGAGTTTCTTGGTTGCTGCTTTAGAGGAAGTGTTCTGTCTGTAATGCTTTCAATGTCGTTGCTGTTGAGAAACCATATGAATTGTTAGTTTGGGGTTGGTTGCTGCTTGGTGTGCATTGAGTACATTAATTTCATGTTCCTACTCTGGAGGCCCAATTGGCGCAATTCAATTATATTCTCGTTGTTGGCAAGGAGGAAACCAGGAAGAAACAAGTTGGTCTCTACCGCTTGATGGTGGACTCTTTTCTATTTACTTTTTGTTGCATATGATCTCTGATTCATATGAATGTAGCATTATAGCTTTCGTGAACAATTGCGGTTTTGCTACTGAATGAATTATTGGAGTTTGGTAAACACGAGCTATTCACAGACAGAAAGTTGTATGTAACTTTTGTTTACCAAGAACCAAGCTACAACTTGTATGTTCAAAATTACAGACCAAAATTTGTAAATATAAATTTTAAAATTTTATATATTAACTTGTGTATATATTTTAAATTTATATATATAAGGTGTAAATTGGATAACAATAGTTTTCAAGTGTTTCATTTAGAGTTGACTTCTTAATCTGAACAGCAACACTCCAAGTCCATGTACTTAGATTGAAATTAATTAGATGGAGCAGTTCCTCAACAGGCTTCCCATTTGACATTTGTCGTCTCTAGAGATTTGTCTTGATTTACCAATCTTATGAGTCCAGATATATTTGAGTTTTTGCTTTGTTTTTCCTAATTTACTGCATAGGATTAGGGGCTAGCAATTTACACAATTTCATCTGTTTCCTTACCTTCAACTACGGTTGGCTTGATGAGAAATTCCATGTTTCAAACAAGCTGATTAAGCTCATTCTGATATTGTCTACTCTTGTTTCTTTAGTGTGAGGTGGTGTGTTGTCATCAGAGGACCAACAATGCAAACTGGGTTGTGGGCCTCTGAGGATCTGGTACCGTAGCTGAGTAGTTGGTCCAGCACAAATTAATGAAAGTTGCAAAGTTTTGGATTTTTTTTTTTTAATTGTTGTTTTAGTATGGGGAAAAAGGGAATCTTAGTGTCGAAATACTCGTAGTGTCGAAATGAAGAAGTACAAAAATTCTAATTATTTGACACATGGGTGTTGAACCAGCTAGTAACCTACGGTATATGATTTTCATAGGGTGGCTGGCTCATGCACATCAACGTAACTTTCAAATTTTAATCATGTTGTATACATTATGTTCACCTTTGATATGAATTCAGTATCCACTTGGGGTAGAGGAGCAGTCCATTGTGATACAGACAGGCCAAGAACAGGCATGCTTTAGCATCCGAAATATCATCTCTGGCATCCACAACAGCCTATGCCAAAAACCACAATTGGACTCTTAAGCCATTCACTAGTAGGAAATATGTCGCTTTTCACTTACTGTAAATGAAAGAAATTGAAACCGCACCAGGCACATGGGTTGTGTCAATGTTGGTGAGTAGTTTTGGTCACAAGACAGAAATATAAGTATAATATTCCAGTATTGTTCACTGTTTGCACAAAGTGGGGAATGAAAAACGACATGTTTGCTATTAGTGATTCCTCGAGTACAATTTCTGTACTACTAGGCATGGGAAAATTATATAAGATCCATTGGTGAAATATTCAGCCAAAGAAACCTTTTATATCAGCATCAATTACCCATTTGGAAACAATTTTTTTTACTATTTTGTTCAATTTTCTTGTTGCTAACTTCGGGTACTCTTGGCCTTCTTGTGTCTAGGGATCAGAAGAATCACATAGAATTTTCTCTAACTTTAGGTGTTCAAAGTGAAGAGGGTTGGAGAGTTCGATTATTCTATTAGCAATTTCTCTACAGTGTTGCTACAATGTAAAGGGTGTGGTCTAGCAAGGTATTAACCCTTTAGTGCCTCGGTAACCACTAAGTGGTCACTAGTTCATTAGAAAACGAAATGCTATAAAATCCATGAACCATCTCAGTCCGATGTCTGAAGTTCAAACGTGTAACTTTTGATTTTGCAAATGATGAAAAAAAAAATTGGAATCCAACTTTCTTAGCTATCCAAATACCTATGTGCAAAACACCAAAATACTGCAAATACCTCAAAATACAACAAATACTTACAAATACAACACACATACTATGTGGTATTTCTTGTGTTTGCAAGTTTGTTATCTTGTGTATATTTTTTGGATTGTGTTCTCTTATTCATGTCCATTAGTGTATGTAGTCTAATCTTCATCGATTGAGTCAACCAAAAACACAAGGGGAGTTGAAGAGGAGTTGGAGAGGAGTCTCCTCTCTATAAATAAATTTTCTGACAACCATTGTTCATGAATAGTCCCCATGGTCGGGGCACTTAGCTTTGGAGAGCGGATGGGAACTCTCCTTTAGTATTGGGGAGGTCATGAGTTCTATGCCCCATGGTGGCGCAGGGTCTTGTTTTAGATTATTCTCCAACTCACCATAAACTAGTTTTGCTGTTTTTTTAAACTAAAAATGAGTTGAAGGTGAGTATGAGGTGAGTTTCCATTTTGAGACACTCTTTTTGGTTAACTCCTTCCTTATTTTCACGTGTAAACTGTGCTAAACCGTACATGGATAAGTCGCTCTCACTTATAAAATTCACAATAATTATGTATGAGTCTGTTTTTGACATGAAAGATTGCAATGAAGAGGTGTTGACAAAGGCCATTGCTGAACATCTTCACGTTCATTTTTGAAAATTTAACCCAAATTCTATTTAACCTTAAAGTCACACACCCCAAAATCTCATTTTTGAGTGTGCATTATACGGTTTCAAGACATACTATAATCTTCCAATCTAACGGTCCGATCTTGCCAAGATTTAACATACACTTGTTTCATTAAGCTATGTTTACATTCATACAGTTAGATACTATTAATAGTATCCCTAATTTCAACAGAGAGAGTTTTAAAGAAACATCACCCAAAAAACCGTGGTTTCTCCAAAACCACTCTGAGCACTAAAGGATTAAGAACCTTATGCTATTGTAGAGTTGTTCTTCAATTCAAAAAGTTTTCAAAAACTCTGATAAAAAGTAGAAACACCTAAAATTGTCAAAATAAGCAATTCAACACAGTTTCTTTTTTCAAGGTAGGACATTTTTATAGTATTAGCAATTGAAAGTAGAGATTTACAAGAAAAAAAATAGAATCTGTGGATAAGTCATATAATTGTTATGAACTTTCAAAGTGGAAGTGGCCTAAACCACTTAAATTGTCCCATAGACTTGTCATAAAAACAGTCTCTACAAATTCCAAACTCAATCAACGATAGTTGAATTAATCGAAATCAGAATAGGTGTTCTGACCTCCAAAATATGAAGAAACCATAGTCTATGCCTACTTTTAGTGTAACCAAAATCAAAGCAAATAGCAAACTTAACACCCTCCAACTTCAATTTTAGACACGAGCTCCAAGTTGTCAAAGCCAACTAATCAAACCAGTCACCTAATTATATCTCAAATTTGCCACATGCCTTGCCATTATCTCAAATTGGATGTGGGCCATCGCCTCTAAGCCTTGGCTCTTTTTGAATTCACCTCAGTCTCAGTTTTGCCTCCTTTGTGACGGCAAAACTATTTCACACTCCTTTCTATTTTGAATTCTTTGAAAATCATGCTAGTTTGCTTGGCTGCCTTAGATACAGGTCAGACTCACCTCACCTAACATGTATTTTCACTACTAGAGAAATGGGGTCCAGTGTAAGAGAAATTCAACAGAAATTCTGTTGGTTTCGTGTGCGGGTTAAGAACATTTGATTCCGGATCACAATCAAGAGAATTTATCTTGATTTGGTGTTGCTTCAATGTCCAAGTATACAGATAAAGAATGTTTCTAATCTAGCATTCATTTTTTCTGGCCTGCCCGAGGAAAAGTAGCTGCCCGGATATTTTGGGCCGCCCGGAAATTTTGGGCTACCCGGAAAAAAAATTGACAGCCAGGGCAAAGAACCACGACCACCACCGTAGGGCCCACCACAGTCAACCGAAGACCAATTCCCAATGGCCGGATTCGAACACAAGACCTTTTAACCCCCAACCACTTACTAAACCACCACACCACATACACACGCTCATGCAAGTAAATGAATTATCTTGTTAATTATAAGAGAACTTAACCATTGGCGATTCGTTTGCCATGTACAAAAAGCTTTTTTTTTCAATTTTTTTTTTGCACTATTTCATACAGGGATTTTTCTGTATCTACAAAAAAATTCAGATTTTTTTGAAATTTTTTTTTTTTTGGACAAAATCTTGAAGACTGGAGCTGTTTTTTTTTTCCCAGCAGTCTTTGAATATTTTTAACGATGTAAAAAAAACTTTTTGTTCAAAAAAAATTTCTGCAGTATTATATGCAGGGATTTTTTTGTATCTAGAAAAAAATTCAAATTTTTTTGAATTTTTTTTTGGACAAAATCTTGAAGGCTGGAGCTGTTTTTTTTTTCCCAGCAGACTTTGAATATTTTTAACGATGTAAAAAAAACTTTTTTTTCAAAAAAATTTTCTGCAGTATTATATACAGGGATTTTTCTGTATCTAGAAAAAAATTCAAATTTTTTTGAATTTTTTTTTTTTTGACAAAATCTTGAAGGCTGGAGCTGTGTTTTTTTCCAAGAGAGAACCTGTTGGTTCTGCACAGTTTTTTTTTCTCCAAGAGAAAACTTGTTGGTTCCAAGAGAGAATCTGTTGGTTCTGTGCAGTGAATTCGGTTTTGCAACGTTAAACCCAATCTCTATTGGTTCCAAGAGATGTATCTTGGTTCTGTCTTGGTTTTGACGCACTCTCTAGTAGTGAATCAACAGGAACTTGTTGGTTCCAACAGAAATTAACGGGAACTTGTTGGTTCTGTGCAGATGATTAAATGTTTGCTACGTTAAACTCATTCTCTGTTGGTTCCAACAGATGTGTGTTGGTTTTGTCTTGGTTTTTACGCACTCTCTAGTAGTGTTTTTCTTCTTTTCGGTTAACTCTAGTGGCTCAAACACATGCTACCTCCTCTTGGACTCCCGTTCTATGTGAACAATATATAGAGACTCCATCCTACTTAACGGCTAAGCTCTCAAGAGACCATTTTTTGATCGATGCCTGTTTCTAATAAGCTACTTGGAACAAAAAAATATTGAAAAAATAAAAAAGTATTTTAAAATACTACATTAAGTGTACTTTCCGACGTAATTTGAATCATGTCAATCCAAGTTAAAATCCATCGTGGAGAATGTTTTTAAGTGAATCACCTCAACATTGATTTAGTGCTATAAAATTTGCTATTTGGAGAAAGTAATGATGTTCTTTCTGTCATTTCTTTTAATTTTTTGAATTTTACAATAATTTTAACTAATCATGCTAAATTTTAAACTCTAAAGTGAAAATTATAATTTCTGCAATTTTTCAAAGGTTTATGCTTTTAAAATTCATTAAAATTTTATTCAAAGTTTTTTTTGGAAGTGTGACCATATGAATAATTTGAAGAGATGAAGCCCTACATTTTGTCTATTGAACCAAAATTTATCAAACATATGGAAGGCACATAATATAACACATATATGTTTTGTCCAATACCTCTCAGACTTTTAGGGAGTCTATCACCACCCAGAACTCAATTAGTAGACATGTCTATTACCACCCAGAACTCAATTAGTAAACATGTTTATTACCACCCAGAACTCAATTATGCCCTCATGTACTAAATGTCTACATTTTTGTTCTAAAATGTACACCACTAGTACATGATGACGGAATTGAGTGTTGGGTGGTACTCAGCATGCCCACTAATTGAAAGTTGCGTTCAGTACGAGCATGGGATGCCCTGCTCTCTCCATCCACATCCTTTTCCATGTTACAGTTTGTCCTTGTATGTTAGAAGCTCAAACAAAAAAACATATGAGGTAGTAACACTCTGACAAATATAGAATTGTTATACTTGAAAAGTAACACTCATTAATAATACTTGTGAATAACACTTGTAGATTATGAATTCAAAAATGTTAACATTTATAAAAAAAAACTAATGTTAATATTTAAACATATAATTTTAAAAATTAAGTTAAAAGTTGACAAACATAATAAAGCTAATACATAGACAAGTGAAATTTATTATAAAAAAGAGTATTAACCCTTAACCGCCTAAGTGTCCCTTTTTTGAACAATGTATAGATTTCATCCATTTTTTCTCATCCGTTACGTACTTTTTGTAATGTGGATTATTTATTGTAGATTTTATGGGAAGTTAGCTTCATGAATATGTGATCCGATTAGAAAGGGGATAATCTATGAAATTTTTATGCCTCATTTCATGTTGTAGTGGTTCACCCAAAATTCCAAAGATTTTAGTGTAAAAGTGCTCTTAAAAAAATCAACTCATAAAATTAAGCAACCCAGAAATCTCCAAAAATCACTACACCTTGAGTATCATATTTCAACCCGTCACAACAAATTTCATCCACATATTCTCAATGTCTTATTCGTAATTGAGGTACAAAGAATTTTGAATTTTGAGTTTCAAAATTTATACAAAAATGTTGATGATAGCAATCATAGATCTAAGCATATGGATAGAATCAAAAATTCATAATGCACAACTTTTATTCATACATCAAATTCAAAATATCCCTCTTAGTTGCATTTATAATGCATCTTTGCAAAACTGCCAAATTTGGAGAGGGCTATAGGTATTTACAGGTTAATAATACTAGTAGGAAGGGTGTATTGAGGGGCACCAAGTAATGCCAATGCACGGTGCTAAAGGCCCATTTGGGCACCAAGTTGATGTTCAAATGCACACTATGTTGTGGCATTGTAACTTGATGCCCCAAGTACACCTTTCTACTAGTGGAACCATGGAATTTTTTTGGTTTTTAAAAAAGTGCTAAAGTGGCGGCATAAAAAAAGAGGGTGTAGCCAAATACTTTAATATTCATCTATATTTTGGATAGAACTATGTTTTAATCCACATATTTGGATGAGTTTTGTTTAAAACTAGCGATTTCATCCATAATAATTTCAAATTTTGGAACAATCTAGCGTCTTCATCCATTTTATCTTCAAGTTTTCCTTAAAGCTTGGTGCATGCAAATTATTTTTGGTGCTCTTTGGCTTTTAAAAGCCTAAAAAAATCATTAAGTGTAACCTTAATTACCAAGGATAGACCTCGCTACCCATGCCCAAGAGGCACCACGACAAGTGAGTCTATCTTTTTTCTCGCTACAAACAAAATTCTCTGTAGATGTCAGATAGCAACAACCAAGCAATTTGCTTTGAGTGAACATGAGGTTAGAGTAGGGACACATTGAGATTCCACCATGGGAACTCACGTGTGGTTTGGAGGAGCTTTTTTTACGTCGGGAAGGTCGCATGTTTGAATCTTTGAGACAAAATAAAGTGTCTCTCAGACTTTCGGGATAAAAGTGGACAAAAATCACTTCCAAACAACATAAATTATCATTGTCTCAGAGATTCTAGTCCCTTCTACTATTTTCAGGAAACTCACATTCCCTAAAAGCTTTGCATTGAAAAAATGAAAAATCTAGAGTGTCTCTAGACACAACAAAAAGAAGTAGTCTTTTCACTCAGGAGCTTCCGTTGCCGGGACTCGAACCTGGGTCGCTCGGGTGAGAGCCGAGTATCCTAACCATGAAGATCCCACCGGGGTTAAAAGAAGCGCAAAGCGCGAAAGAACAATCAGGGCAAGCCCCGGGACCGGCCCAAAGACCGGGGACAGACAGCCTAGGGCCAAAGACCAAATCTGCCCACTAACCCAAAAACTAAACCTTGAAAAAAAGCCGATCAAGATCCCCGCCGCGCCCTACAACTGAAAGAAAGCCAGCCACACGGTAAGCACTAACAAGAAACCGAGTATCCTAACCGTCTAGACTACAACAGAGGTGGAATGCTCAATCGATGGGGGTTAGACCCCATGAATAGACAAACTACTCCAACCGGACTTTCCATTCACAAATGTCATCTAACCATCGTAAACTATATATATATGTAGCCTTAACATTTAACACATTTTTATTTCTATTTTGGAAAGAGTACAAATTTTCTATAACACTTCAAGAATTTAACACTTGAAGAATTTTAAGAGGTAACAAATGTGGAGATGTACAGTCAGGTAGGAATTGCTTACGAATTCCCACTGCAGGGAATTTTTTTTGAAAACTTTGAACACTCCGTGCGTACTCAAAAATGATCTGAATTGAAAACCGCAAAGTGCGTTGGAATCACATCGGCATGTACTACAATATCATTACAAATTTACACATGTATTAGTGAAAGTTATACAACAAGTTGAAAATAATATACACACTATCTACCATTGAGTGCTCTCACCGTTTGCTTCAATTATAGTGTCCATTTTAGCAAGAAAATTTGAAATGAGTGTTTGAAGTTGTTTTTGAGATACTTGAGCTCATACTTCTTGAATGATTTGTATCATTTCATTTTTCCTTCATAATCTTTTTGATTCCATAGGCTTGTCTCCAATCATCATGATATCTACTACAGTGTATTGGATCACCATCCTCCGTCAATGTGAATTGAATAGGTCTATCATGCATAAAATAGAAGGTGCTCAATGTAATTTCATAAATAAGTTAAAAAAAATCAACCATTGATTGTTTAGTTGGAGTAATGATGACAAATGGACTTTTGTTAAAACCCATGAAAGCCCCTATACCATTACAAAATAAAAAAGTACAAATAAGACAAATGGAATGATACAAATTATCTTACAAGTATAGGCCCAAGTATCCCAAGAACAATTTCAAATGCTCATTTCATATATACTTACTAAAATGAACACCGTAACTGAAGCAAACAGTGAAAGCACTCAATGGTAGATAGTGTGTATATTATTTTCAACTTGTTGTATAACTTTCACTAATACATGTGTAAATTTGTAATGATATTTTAGTATACGCCGATGTGATTCCGACGCACTTTGCGGTTTCCAAATCGGATCATTCTTGAGCACGCACGGAGTGTTCAAAGTTTTCAAAAAAAAATCCCTGCAGTGGGAATTCGTAAGCAATTCCTACCTGACTGTACACTACACTAATTATCCCATTTAGTGAAGGGGGTTTCGTAGAGCGTATGAAAAACTACTGAAGGTGGTACTAAATACCATTATGTTGTAAAATTAGCATGATATGAAGATTTCAGCCACTCAGTATAAATTTCAGTCCTCACCAATTTCGAGATTTGGCAAAATAGTGCATGCTTTGGGAATTAGTACCACACGCACTGAATGGGATAATCAATGTAAAGTGAATGGCTTATTTAGTGTCCTGAGACACTATTTCTCAACCCGGACACTATTTTATTTTAACCCCTAAACGTCCTCACCTATGTCCAGTTTAGGCAGTTTTGCAAAGATGCATTATAAAATGCAATTAATATGAATATTTAGAACTTGATGTATGAATAAAAGTTATACATTTTAAATTTTAGATTCTATCTATACGGTTAGATCTATGACTGCTATCACTAATCTTTTTTTATAAATTTTGAAACATAAAATAAAAAATTATTTTGTAATTCAATTACGAATAAGATATTGACAATATGTGGATGAAATCTGTTGTGATGGGTTATAGTGTAGTACTTTAGGTGTAGTGATTTTTGGAGATTTTTTGAATGCTTGATTTTAATAGTTTTTTTTTTCAAAAACACTTTTAGACCGAAATCTTCAAGATTTTCGGTGAAACACTACAACACAAAATGAGGCATAATTTTTTCAAAAATTATTTACTTTTCAATCGAATGACACATACATGAAGCTAACTTCCCATAAAAAATTCAGTAAAAAAATCACACCACAAAAAGTGCATGACGGATGAGAAAATACGGATGAAATCTGTACATCAGGCCAAAAAGGCCTGCTTGGGCAGTTAGGGGTTAAGGAGATATAGTGTCCTTGTAAGAAGAACAACAAATGAATGTAGTGTTCCAATGACATATGGCAACTTTATAAAAAATACGGCGTGCCACCTCATGGCACTCTAATTGCCTGAAAAGAACATGGCACTTTCAATGAAAGTCGGAATGACAAGTGGCAAACTCCTATGTACTTGTAGGGACATTATTTCTCTTCTACTTTGATAGAATTGTGGTAAAAACATCAATTCTCCTTAAACACTAATTAAGGGATGCTTCAGACTATGGCCGTCCAAGTTGAGAAGCCATGGGATTGAGTGACCAAACTTTGTTGAGAGTCCAAATAAAATGGGCTGAAAATAGGCAATACAATATAGTTTTGATTTTTTATGAAAAAAAATTGACGGTCTCTTGACCATAGTTTGGGTTTCTATTATTGTCCAATCCAAACTTCCTTTGAGAGTCTGTCACCTTAACCCCTAAACGTTTGAACGTGCCATGACGGCCAGCAAAATACGTGTATTTTGGTTATATTTGGAATGGATCCACACCTATTTAGAGTTTCTTGTTGGTAGCAAAATTCAATTATACGACACCATATATACTATCCCCATGGGACGTTTTAAGGCTAATTAAAAAATGCGACATTTTGAAGGGCAACGACCTTTGAACTTTGGCTTCTAATATGAAGGGTCAAGAGGCCGAGTTCTTGGTTTCATGCAATCTCAATTCTGAAAAATCGACCGCCTCTCAACTTTCAGCCACAGTGTGAAGCAGCTCTAGGGTTGGATAACCTATTACCACCACCTCCCCTAATTACAACCTGTAGACTTTTCTTGCAGCCACCAGAGTTGATACTCAAAACCACCAATTTCACTATTGAGGTAGACCAATGGCATGACAAGCATTGCGAAGAAATGGTTGGTGGTTTTGGGTATCATGATGAGTGAAAGTTAGTACCACATGATGTGGACATGGGAAAATCTAGAGGTTTGATTTGGGTAAAAGATTACTTTCCACTTTGGAATTTTGTATAAAATTGACAAATGCGAATTAGATGTTGCAATTTTTTGCAATCCTCATCAAAACCTATTTCGACTGCGGTCATATATATATATATATATATATATATATATATATATATATATATATATATATATATATATATATATATATATATATATATTGAATTTAGCACTGCCAAAAATAGGCCAGATTGCTTAAGTTGGTGGTAATAGGTTATCCAACCTTAAGTACGCTACGCAATTCAGTGTACAGTATTTTGTTTGATGGACACACAAATGGAATACGGTAGGCAGGAGTGGCTCGTTTGTGTAAAACGTGAAATTTGATCTTTCATAAAATATTAGGAAAAACTCAAGGTTCGTGAGGGACAGCTGTCATTATGCAGTCGAAATTAGTGCAGCTCAACTTTTAACACGAATCCAGCCGTCTTCATTTGCCATGTGTTTTTTCTCTTTTTTTTTTAAACAAATGGCGTCAGCAGTCAAATCCCATTAGTAAAAGAATATCAATAACACGCACTGAGACCGAGTAGGATTCGCCATGTGTTTTGACCAAAATAGCGAGCCGCCTTCCTATTACCGTATCTTCATCCATTCAATGTTTTCACCAAAAAAATGGAAATCATTGAAAACCTCCATTCTTCACCACACCTTTTCGCTTTATTTTATTTTCTTCGTCTGAGTGGATTGAGGTCTAATTAACTTACTGTATTAGTTCTGCTCAGATTTGCCCTAATTTACCACCATCATCAGAGTGAACTAAGGGCTGCTTCACACTATGGCCGTCCAAGTTGAGAGGCCGTGGGATTGAGAGTCCAAATTTTGTTGAGAGTCCAAAGAAATCTACTAAAAATAAGAAATAAAATATAGTTTTCATTTTTTATGAAAAGAAATCGATGGCCTCTCAATCATAGTTTGGGTCTTCATTCCCGTCCGACCCAAACTTCCTGTTGACAGGTCGTCACCTTGGTTAAAAACTGTTGCCATGTAAGCATTTTGGAAGTTCACGGCCTTTGAACTTTGGCCTCTAATGTGAAGGGTCAAGAGGCCTCTAGTGTGAAGGGTCAAGAGGCCCAACCCATGGTTTCTTGCAATTTGATTGATGGAAATCGATGGCCTCTCGACCTTAAGCCATAGTGTGAAGCGGCCCTAAGGGCAGGCTTCCATGTGAAGATTGGATGGGTGATGGCCACTTCACATCAGCCTCATGCGGTAGGATGTGCATGCGTTAACCCCTAAAGGACCAAGGCTGATTTTTCAAGTTTTGTCAGCTCAATATGGAATGAGTACTGATTCTCAATTATTGAGATTTTGTGGTGATTCTACTCTTTGTAATGAAGATGGGATGGTAATTTGCGTACATGGGTGATTTATAGATCAAAAGATACAATCATGCAAAGGTAAAAAACCTAATTGCCGGCAACTCCTCAAAATTTTCATACAATGAGCTATGCATTTGATTTTTTGTACACAATGAGCTAACGCCCTCATATACACAACTGCCAAATTCATTTTAGCAAATTTGAGACTAAATTTTGTATTTTGGACATCTTCAAAAAGTTTCAAAATTGGGCAACAAGCCAATGAAAAAGTGCAACCAACTTTGAGGCGTATGATCTTATCATTGAAGAACCTTGAGTGGTTGAAATTTTTTAGGTTGTAATAAATTCAAGTTGGTTGAAATATTCTACAGTTGGATCAGTCAAAAAGGTTTTAAATCAAAAACTATTTGTCTTTTTATGAGAAGGGATATTTTAGAGTGTTGGAGAGAAACATAGTTACGGTCCTTTAGGGGTTAGGGTAAGTAGGCAAAATGAATTTTATTTATATCTCTACAATGCAAAAGGAACCCATGCAAGAAAATGAAGCAACACAAAAAAATGGAACAATTGGAAATTTGCAACAAGTAAGTGTATGCATTCAATGGTCAACATTGTTTGCATTCAGAGGTCAACAACATTTGCATTAAGAGAGGACAAATTTTAACAATGCGCAAGTTATATTATAGTGTATATGATTTTACTTGCATGAGGAATGTAAGTGGACAACAAGGGCTGGTGTGAATGGGCCATAAAAGCCACTAGAAGACAAGAAATGGGGTCTCAAGAACCATCCATACTCCACCCATTTCGGTACAAATGGAAATTAAAACAATCTTTTGGATTCATCCATTTCAATGGTGAATAAGTACTTTTAGCTTCACCACCACCATGGAAGTCTAGTCTAAGGTCCTTTTTAGAGCATCTAAAGTAGACATACCCATTACCATCCATTCAAAAATTCTTCCCAAATGTACTAGAGGTATATATATTTGTGTTTGAGAATATATGCTACGAGTATATGAGGGCGGAATTGGGTGTTGGGTGGTAATGAGAGTGTCCACCTTATGCAAACTATCAGTTTTGAATTTGAGTGAGTGCGTGGGAACCCGACGAGGTCCAGTGGCAACACAATTGGGGTTGGGAAGTTGGCACATCCAACTTGCCATCTAATGCTCTCAGTACTCTTACACTAGAAGTGAAAAGCTACGGAGAACAAAATTTCAACCAATGAGAGGTTCAAAAATTGAGAAGACCATAAATGTTCCTTTACACTCAGCATTTTCAATCGAAAGGACGACAAGAAGAGAGAATGATGTTAACAACACTTTTTGCCCTTCATGGCAACAAAAGTACAAAAATTTAAGTCTATCAAAAAATTTGTTGAGCTCAAAAAAAAATGATATAAATTTTGGAAGTCTTTTTATTTTTTATTTTTCATTGTTTTTATTTTGTAATAACACTCAATTTACAAAATGCTTTACTTTAAAAGAAATCTATGAATAACATTAATGCTCAATTTTGTGGCCCCTTCTTGCTTTACACCAATTCCATTCCTTTCAAACCATCCCTTTTTAATCTCTTTCTAGTTCCAAATCCAAAAATGTTAACCAATAGAATTATTATTTTTGTTGGGCATGTCTAGGCACCTCACAAGAAGCTTGGCTATAGATATCAACTTAACTTTATCATTTGTGTGTTTTCAAAAAAAATCAATATAATGAATTTTCTAATTTTTTTTTGTGAATAATTCTTTAATTTCTAACTTCCTCCATTACCCAAAATTTTCAGATTTTTAACATCAAAAATCCTTAACCCTTTAACTTCATCGACCATCGATTTCAAATATTAATTATGTGTTATAGAATGTTTGATTGGATTTATCATATTTTTATTGATATTTTTAAATTAATTTTGCAAGGTTTTCTTCTGAAATTCACTTTAAAAATACCAAATTGATAAAAAAAATACTAAATAATTATAACGAATTTGAAATAGTATGCACTATGAAATGGTATAATTTCAATTATTTGATTTTACTTATTTTGGAAAATCATTGTTAAGGTCTCAATTTTTGAACTAAGAATGAAACTTGCTAGAAACCAATTTTTGTCATTTAAAAAAATCACAAAATTTTATTTTGAAGATCCATAATGTACAAATGGTAGTCAAATAGCACAAGAACCAAGGAATTTTAGGATGGATGAAAAACTATACATGATGTAGTAAAAAGAAGGCTTACAATTTGTTCATCATCCATTACATCAACGGAGGCCTGTCAAAGGGTTAATTCCTAAACATCCATCCGTTCAAAAAATGAACGATGTGCATAATCAAATACAATTTTCTCATCCATCATTGACTTTTCAAAGCGTGATTTTTTTACTGTGTATATTATGGGAAGTTTGTTTCATGCATGTGTGATCTGATTAGAAAAGGATGATTTGTGAGATTTTTATGCCTCATTTCACACTGTAGAGATTCATTCAAAACATCAAAGATTTCAATGTAAAAGTGCTTTTAAAAATATCAACTCATAAAATTAAGCAACCAAAAATTCTCCAAAAATCACTACACTTAAAGTATTACATTTCAACCAATCACAACAAATCTCATGTACAAATTGTCAATTTCTTATTCATAATCAAATTACAAAAGAATATACAATGTCAAGTTTTAAATTTTATACAAAAATATTGTTGATAGCAATTGCAAACCTAACCATATAGATAAAATCTAAAATTTGTAATGTACAACTTTTATTCATACATCAAGTGCAAAATATCCCTTTGGATTACATTTTATGATACATCTTTGCAAAACTGCCGAACTTGGAGAAGGGTGAGGACGTTTAACCCCTAAAGGTCCTCACTTCTTTTGTAAAAGTCAAAGCACTATAATTTTCATACTTTAAATATCACATTGTATGATTTATAATTTTTCATAGATAATCATCAACATTATGAAGGTATGACAAAATTTTCAACGTGATTGGAAGATATTTTGAATCTTTACAAATTTTATCATGTAAACAAGGTAAAAATTCAAAATAAATATATTTTTGTCAAATTTAATATCAAAAATTATATTTAACGTAGATAAAAGTTATATATACAAGGAGTAAAAAACTGAAGGTGAAGAAATTAAAAGAGACCTATGATTGAAGCATCTTTAGAAAGTCCTTTGTATTTTGAACACTCAAAATTCAATTTCTTGACGGTGGAGAATCTTCAAATGAAGTCTATTCTCCAATCCCAACGGTCAAAAGATGTATCATAACTTAACTTAAACATCTAATGAAAACACCAACTACAATAAAGTTAAGACACTTGATTTTTGGGGCCTTTGACCAAAAATCAAGCATAATATGGTTGATTGGGCACTTAGGGGTTAACCCCTAAATGCCTAGGCCTATGACCATGGAATCATGTTTTACCTGTTACACTCAATTTGCCGCTATAAATAAGATAAAAATTCAACTTTATATTTTTAATAGATGGATCCACGTGTCTACTACAAATCGTGAATTTTTCATAAAATTTGTTGAAAATTTGGAATTACTATGATTTTTTGAAGTGATTGTAAAGAAAATTCCTATCAATTACAAAATATGCTCAAATTCTTTGATTTTCTAAACAAAGAGGTAATTTACAATGAAGAACATTACAGTAGATGAAAATCATCCGTGTTACTATATTTAGAAAATCACTACACTATTGTAATACCCACCAAACTTGTAACTCTAATAAAATACTCAATTATCCAATTTAAATCAAAGTGGAGTAGTTTTTAGACTATGTAAGCTTCATTTTGTTAGTTAAGCTCAAATGCAATAGAACTCATTTTCATGGCCTAAATTTAGTATAAGCAAGAAAAGTATAAAAATCCAAAATACACTTCGTGGTGAATCATTTTTATTACTCTTTTGTAGTTGGGACCTCATGTAAAATCCCAAAATGACTTGAATTACTTGAATTTAATTTGAAGAGATGGCATGAGCAATGAACACCCTTCACACAAAAAAATGCATGGAATTCAACATTCTTTCTTCATCCAGGGACTAATACTAATCATCCAAAGACCACTTTTGGATCTCGCAGGCTGTTAGGGGTTAAGGGTTAAAAGAGTCTGAATTAGTTTGCTCTACCTTAGAATAGACATGAACCTACCCACATTGTTTCAGCTCGTTTCATTCAATTATTGCTGCCCTCTGTTTTGTTGCTTACATGTGTAAGGAAACATGTTAATTGTAAAGACAAGTTTTGTTCTCAAGTAGGTGTGTGTTCATACATTTTCTCTGCATGTCTCACACCCGCCAGCATGTACTCATCTCAGTCCTTGCAACCACAACTTTCTGGTGCAACATATCACCACATAAACTTAGAAATGAATTGGCTCATGATGATGATGATCATAATAATAATAATAATAATAATAATAATAATAATAATAATTCATTTATTTAAAAATAACAATAATAAGAACAACACTGGCCTAATTAATGACCATCTTGAATGGAGTGTATTGGTGGTAATTTTGTCTATCTAAGGTAGAAGTACCGTAACTGGTGAAAATAAGGACTTTTGCATGTTAGAAATGGGAGTTTGTTTAAGGATTTAGTATTCCTAGATGAAGAAGAAGGAATCACGAAGAGGTAAAGTAATTTCAATCCTTGGAGATATTTTTCTACAATTTTCCAAAGTGAAAGTTTGTCAGATCCTCTATTGGTTACATAGGCTCTTCTTAAAGGGTTCAGTTCTAGGGCTAATCTTAAATCAATAATGGACCGACCCACCATTCAATTCTAAATAGAGAAAATGCAAGAAACGGAGTGGTTGGTATGATTTTCCAAAAAAAAAATCGTTTTAAATCACTCTCTTCCTTATTTCAATGCGAGTCTAATACAAGTAGGTAACCGTTTATGGTATTTCTACTTTGTGCTTCAAAGGAATGGATATTGTAGGTTGGTAGCACCTTCTTCTTCTTCTTCTTCTTCTTCTTCTTCTTTTTTTTTTTTTTTTTTTCTCCCTTTTTTTTTCAAAATTAGCTCAAAGTAAGCATTCGTCTTAGGAGGGCGGGACGGGGCCGATTGGTCGTTACAACTTTCCTCCTTATGATAAACTCAATAGCAGCACCAAGTCATCGATACCACATTACTGCTCAAATGGGCACAACGGGAATCAAACCCGGACCATATAAATGTAATACAACATCCTTTACCAACCAAACTTAGAGTCATGACTTGGTGATCAACACCAAAACTAATGTTAATTTGTACACTAACCAGATAGATCTAACCACCCACTCAAGGTTATTGATTGTTACTAGTATTTGTTATTGGCCACTAGAGTGTCTATTCGCAACATGGGTTAGTAGTTCTGTTCCAATGGCCCTTTGTCCGGTGGGCACTGGGTCATTGATATTACAAACAAACACTTTATTCACGCCGGCCTCAAAAGAAGACTGGGGTTTATATCTATCTACCTATCTTGGTAGCGCTTTGGGCAAAAATAATTGCTAAAACTCATGCCTGAAATTTGAGGAAATTCCGTCACATACTTGCCCAAATAAACAATAGTTAAATTTGGAAATGTCCAAATAATAAAAATTCATAGAAAATTTCTACTTCATAGACCACCTCCAAAGCACATAGTTTGATGATATCGTAAACAAATTAGACAAATTAGGGATTGAAAAAGGATGGGCATTAGCCTCCATAAATGAACAAAAGTTTTAAGGTTATTCATCATATTTAACAATTGCACTACAACGTGCCCAATTTTTTTAAATTAGATTTGAAAATGTCTAGATGTGGGAAATCTTTTTAATTTTTTTTGTTTCCTAACACTTTTTTACAACTTTTTATTATTATTGGGCATTCATGTGCCCAAGGTGCTACTAACTACAGTACAGAAATCTATCTTTGGTGCCAAGAAATTACTTGATAGTGGTAATTATTATTTTAGTATTGATACTATTATTTTATTATTATTATTATTAAAAAGAATTAGGCGTCGCTTAAAAGGAAAAGAATACCGTACGTGAAAGGCAAGGTCGGCACTTTCATGTCGAATAATTAATATAGGTTGAAACAGTGGAGGTCGGCACTTTCAAAAGTAATTATTAAGAAATTGGCTATTAATAGATATCATTAAAATTTTCCGGCTTTTAAACGTTTTTTTTTTTGTTTTTGCGTTGAGTGTTATGTTTTCATCCAATTTCGTTGAATGTCATGTTTTGAGTTTGTTTCATTTTTTTCGGCTTTTTGTTGGCTTTATTTTAGTTGATTTTGACAAAAAACTTAACAAATTTATTTATTTTTTCAACATTTTTTTGGGGAATTATTTTCTGCCGACCCTGCCTTCTACGTATTGTATTGTAGATAGAGCGGAAGGTCGTAAAAACTGACAATAATTTTGGGAATTCTTTTTTCAAGAAATAAATAAAATTTCATTTATTTTTGTGTGATGAAAAATATAATCTTGTCAAAATATTCATAAATATTTCATTTGTGGAACCTATTTTTTCAAAAATCATTATATATTTGGCACAGATGTGTTGATCTTGCCCTCCACATATGGTATACATTATTTCATGTCCTTTTTTAAATTGAACCAAGTCCTCATTGTGTTAAATATAATTATTATTATTATTATTATAATTATTATAATTATTATTTTATCTTTATTTCTATTATTCTGAGCGATCTCTTTTTCAAGCATAATAATCTAAAAACTATGATAATTGCATCATTGAATGAAAAAGTAATCCAATGTCCCCTCATTTATATATTTTTTAATCCTTCAAAATCTAAAGATATTAAAAAAAACTTAAAATTCACTTTAGTATTATTATTTATATTATTATTTATTATATATATTTCTTATGAGTAATAAATCAAATTATCTTGCAACTTACGCTTACAAATGATCGCGACAATTTGAAATTTTTCAAATCACAAATTTTCAAGATTACGAATTTTCAAAAAAGACGTTGAATTTATTTTATAAAAAGTTAAACATATGTTTACATCAATTCCTTGAGGAAAGTTTTAGTTTTAGCTCTTTCAAAACTACAATGTGGGTGAAAAGTTGATTTTGTTATGAAAGGGTGCTTCATTGCACTCTATTAGAGTTAAGTTATCTGTAAAGCTCCTCAAAAGTGGATGAGTGAACCATAGTTTTTTTTTTTTTTTTTTTGAAACAAAGGACGTTTATTCCAATGCAAAGCACAAAGAACAGTGAACCATAGTTTGAGTGAATAGTGACATTAATCTTCAAAAAAAAAAGACGTGTGTCGGGCATTTAAAAAAATTGTGAATGCAAACTTTGAAAGCACCAAAATCGGTGCTAAAAAACTTCTCACCCAAGTTTCTATTATTCACCTTCACACATGAAGAAAGTGATTGCTAGCTCCTTTTTGGCAATAGATTCTCGCTATATATACCTAGACCGTCCCCACTCACCCATTCTTTTAATTTTCTAGAATTTCTCTCAATAGTTTTCGTTTCTCCAAATTTTAATCAAACTAAGGCCCACTCAACCCTTTAGTTTACAGATAACTCTATTATGTTATGAATGTTGTACTTTGTTGTCTTTCAATATAAGTAAGCATCCAAGAAAGAAATAGAAAAAAATAATTAAAATCCAAAAATAAAATAAAATCCAATGCAAATAGGAAGATTATCAATCCATTTCAGGGACAGAGCATTGTTGTACCAACAGCAACCACTGATCTCACACACTTGTCCATTAATCACCCCTCCTAATTAAGCAGGATTAAAGTCTTGTTAATCCCAACAAAAGTCCCCTAAAAAGGTAAAAGCCCACAAGATTATCATGAATGGTCCGTCAAATATCTAATGCCCAACTAAATAAGAGCGTTGAAAAAACCCCAGAAACGTTGGCAGAAAGTCCAAAAGCACAAAGGAACCCTCGCTTCTCTGTTGGCTTGTTCATTAATACAATGGATGATTACAAAGGGGAGGTTCTTTTTGTCCATCCACTGCCCGAGCAGCCCGGGCAGCCCCTCCTATGAATAGAGACGTTGGAGGTGGACCGTGGACCAATGGAGCCAGGGACCAGGGACCGGGCGGGTCCCGGTGGCATTGAAGGCAGTTGCCTTATCTCTGGGCCCTCGGTTATAAAGACTGCAAATCTTAACTTAAAGCATCCGCATTGAATGATCTTGGCAGCATTCACAGTTTGAGCTGGCTGCCCATTTCCTGATTTATGCAGAAGAAGGAAGAGCATCTCCACCAGCAACTCCATAACATTCAGTAGCTTGTATTGGCTCTACTTTAGCCCCACAGTAGATGGTGCAGCATATTCCAAGACCAAATCAATAGCTAACAGGAGAGGTGGAGTCCCAAGATGATGCATGAAGGAAAGGCAGTGAGCATGAAGGCTTCTAAATGTTATGTCTCAATTGCACTTTGAAGGCCATTCAAAAATAACGGAGTATACCATATAGATAATTAGATAGAAACTTCATACCTCTTTCGAAATTGGCGTAAATGTTCGTAATGTTAATGACCCAATGACCTTTGAACAAAGGGTCATTGGAACAAAACTATTTTAGGGTATATGATGCAAGGCAGAATGTCTTAAAACGAATACCTTCACCTTTCTAGCCTATGTGCAATAGGAGTAGAAGGCGAATAGTCCTTTTTCACGGGAAAATCATGGAGAAATCATGGAGAATGTGATTTATTTTATCTGTGCTTTTATTCTTAAAAAAAAACTGAATTTTCTACATATTTTCAAAGCAAAAATTTAGTTATCATCTAAAACCGATAACTAGACTATCCCAAATTTGTGAACATATGATTCCACAAACTGGTCCAAATTCTACAAATTTGATTGGCTGACACACAAGTGACATTGAGTTTGGCTATGGAATCATTATGGATTAGTCTACACATTGATGTTGGGCGTATTAACTGTTTCAAGACAAAGCCTATTTTACATTCTACAAACATCACTCAATTAAACTTTGAAAATAGTAAGTAAGCCACTCACAAATCATGGATTGTGCAATTATGAAGAGACGATACACAAGCTTTATTTGTTTTGAGGGCCTTGAGTTGGATTATACACAATGAAGAGAATATTTTGACGGGTTTAGGTATTAATTCCTTCTTTTTCATCCAAAACATGTCGTCCTCATTTATTTTGAAGGAGATGGGTGGTGATGCTCTTAGTTTCTTTAGCAAAAGAACAATGAATGCTTTTTCTTTTGTTCGAAAACAATCATCCTAATTTTGACATTTTTTTGCCAAAATAACTGTCCTATGTTTTATACTTCAAACATGTGCCTTATTCACTTCAAACAAGACGGACAATGAGAGTGACACAAAAATTACATACTAAAGTAACTATACCTAAAAGCTTCCCCCTTACCAATTGAGCCTATTTTCACACATAAAACAAATTTTTTTTTTGGTGTGTCTTAATAGCAGGTTCAAGAGGATTCCAACGTTCTTGCCTCGCGGTGGTCTCTGTTGTGGTGGCTATGTATTTTTCTCCTCTTGCAATTGATTTCTTTCAATTTGTGCCAAAAAAGGAGAAAAAAAAGAGAGGATTCCAACGCACTTTTGCAATGACATTTTATGAATAAGTTACGAATTTCCAAAGTGTTGACTATAGGTTGACCACAAAGCGACCCTAAACTTTGATGTTCAGATTGTGCACATTCTCATCAATAGAAGGGTGTCATAATTTACTTATTGTGAAAGATTACGATTTAAGGAAGCTGCTTTGTGATATAGTTACCTTACTACCTTCCTGCTTTAAAGAAAGACCATTTTGGAGTATTGAGATGATTTTTTTGGATGAAAAAACGTTCAATTGATTTTTAAAACTAAAACAACAGTTATTGAGGGGCAGTTTACACCACGGACCAAGAACTCGTCCCATGCAACTTAAAAATCTATGATTGGTCCCGAGATGACTTGGGTTTACACTATAAGGAAAAAAGAAAAGTGACCAAAGGAGTTGAGGTCCTCAAAAGGCCTAGAAATAGGCCTCGTGGATAATGTTGAAGGGTTCCCGGATTTTGTGGTGAGAGATGCATGTTGGGAGACAAGCATAAACACCAAGTATGAGCATCAAAATAATGAGCCGGAGCTCTGGTCCACTGAGATAATATTCAGGGGTGAAGGCAACCTTTACATTGGTTAGGGTTTAGGGTGTGACTGTATTTATCATCCATCTATCTTATCCCTATCTAACAAGTAGGTATGCTGACTAAGCTATGGATGGAACCGGAGAGTGAATGGATGACATTCATCCTATCTTAACACTCCTCCTCGAACGATGATCTTCCTCGTTAAAAAAACCTTCATGATGCGGTGAAGGAAAAAGAGTGAAGTCATCGTTCGCCATCGAATTCACTCTAGTTCAGTGAGGGTCCTCATACCAGCCGCAGTGATGAGCTTGCGGTGCTGAGGGGCTGGTAGTGCCTTGGTGAGGACGTCGACGATGTTGTCTGCTGATGCAATCTTTTTGACTTTGATCTGCTTGGTCTCCGTGAGGTCTTGAGTATAGCCAAAGAGGTAAGGACTTATGTGTTTGACACGGTCAGCTTTAATGAATCCGGATGAAACTTGTTCGATGTAGGCCGCGTTGTCTTCAAATATGGTCGTGGACGAGTTTGTCCAATCGATGGATGGCCGCTCATTTGAAAGATGGCATGTTGCATAGTACAAAGAACAAAGTACAACGAGATCCATCAACGAGTACAAAGAAGTACTTGAACTGACCTGACTAGGGAGTCATGGGCCGCACCAATCGCTGTGGAGATGATACAATGCCGCTGACATTTCGGTCGGGAGCTTCCACCGTGATGGCTGCTTGATGAGCTTCCCTTGAATGCACGCTGTGCACTCCTCCACGCGCTCCGCATCACTCGTACATAGATTGTGACCAGTCAAGATGGGAATCATTTTTTTTGCATCATGGTTGTCCCGGGGTGCCCCAACCGGCGATGCTAAATGTTGGCTTTGGAGCTGGCGGCTAGAAAAGAGGCCTAGGCACCCCCCAGGGATAGGCGTGGGTGACACTCGTGTTGTCGTCCACCGACCTCATCCTCACCTTGATAAGGGGAGCTAGCTTGCATGATGCAAAGCTCATATAGGCCGTTGGCTGCCGCGTGTGCGGTGGCGAGGCGCCGGGGCCCTCGCCTAAGCTCGAGGACCTCTTCATCATTTTCCACCGTAGTGGAAACGTGGATACCATTTGCTCTAAGGTCCCGGTAGCTGATCAGACTCCAGGGAGCAGTTGGTGTATACAACGCATGCATGCATTTGAGGGGGGATCCCCCTAGGCAAGACTATGTTTGCCTGGCCCTCTTGAAACTCAAAGTTTCTCCTTCCAGCAATAGTGACTATGTCACAAGTTTGCCAGACCTCAGCTTGGCTGGGAAATGTAAAGTACTTTGGATCCTTCAAGATCGTATGGATAGAGGCACTATCTAATAAGGCCACACCCGGACATGCCCCTGACTCAATCCTGTTTACCATGAAATTTTTTGGCTCTATAGTGTTGATGGATGGAGCATCTAAAGTGTGAGTTTCCCTCTTTCCTTCCCTAAGTGACTGCAACTCGTTATACAATGCAATGACATAACTAGAAGCTCGACATTCCTTAGCATAATGACCTTGCCGCATTTATGACAAGTTTCCTTCCTCAATGACTTAGAAAACTGGTCTGATTTGCATACCTTTGGAGTTTCCACGTGTGCTTGGGCTTCCAGTTTCCATTTGGCTTCCGGCGTAGTGCTTCGGAGATGTGGGACTCTCTGCTTGGATTGCCCGGCTTCGGGTTTGGTGTCGGTGCTGAGCTGTTTGTCCTGGGCGGGTTCTGAATTTCGTTGTTGTGATCAACTGTGCTAATCTATTTCTAAGTTTTTAAAAAGAGGAGAAAAGAGCAAAAAGAAAGTGAAGGAAAGCAAGAGCAAGAGCTACAAAAAGCTACAAAAAACTATGGTAGAATAGCAAAAGCAAAAGAGCTACAAAAAAACTATGGCAGAAGAGCAAGAGCAATAGGTGTGAAGAGCAAAAGCAAAAGTGTGAAGAGCAGAAGCAAAAGTGTGAAGAGCAAGAGCAAGAGCTGTAAAAAGCAAGAGCTAGAGTTATGAAGAGCAAGAGCTAGAGTTGTGAAGAGCAAGAGCGCTGTGAAGAGCTACAAAAAGCTATGGCGAAAGAGCTATGGCGAAAGAGCTAAGGGGGAAGAGCTATGGCGGAAGAGCTAACGGTGCTGATAACGTGTTGGGAGACAAGCATAAACACCAAGTATGAGCATTAAAATAATGAGCCGGAGCTCTGGTCCACTGAGATTATATTCAGGGGTGAAGGCAACTTTTACATTGGTTAGGGTTTAGGGTGTGACTGGATTTATCATCCATCTACCTTATTCCTATCTAACGGGTAGGTATGCTGACTAAGCTATGGATGGAACCGGAGAGTGAATGGATGACATTCATCCTATCTTAACAATGCAAAAAGGGTTCTCTCATTGCCAAACAAGGAGACCATGAGCTAGAAATGTCATTTTATTATTGTTTTGAGTCCCTGTCCAAGTTCGATTTACACTAAGTGAGAGGCCCAAAGGCTTTAAAAATTACATTTTTTTAAAGTGTGACCATGGAAGTGTGATCATGGAATTAATTCATTTTCCTTGGTCACGGTTTTTGGTCCATAGTGTAAACCGCCCCTAAATAATTGATAATCATTGGCCAAAGTGAGTACAAAATAAATGGAGAAGGTAACTAAAGGTAACATGGAACAGAGAGTCTAGAAGCCTAGAACTTCTCTGTTTGTTGGATCGCTGCCGGTGGATTGGATAATATTGCGTGGGTGAGTAAATAGAGTGACAACTTTGACTGAGATTGTGACTGCAGTGAGTCAGAGAACTTACTGAGGTGGCTACGGAAGCGGTGCTCCAAATATCTGCACAAGATTGTAGTTCGTTGCAAGTTGCAGTAATAATAATAATAAGGTAAGTTGAGCACGGTGATGATCGACTGGTGAGCAGGAGTTTCAGGCAACTGGAGAACCGACGGTGAAATTAACTGTACCGCACAATGGTCCGTCTGATTCCCGTTTAGTCTGCCAGAGTGATCGGCTGAGTTTTGTGAGCTTCACACGGAAAGCACTGGAGCTTAATTAATTGGGAGAGAGAGAGAGAGAAATTTTGTACTTAACTTAGTGCATGATCGATCAGTGGTTCTGGTTTCCGTTGAGCGGCAACTACACCCTGCACAAACGGAAGCCAGCAAACTGATGAATAAGAACTGAATTGCAGTGACTGTCAGTGTTGTCTGATCACCAGGTACATTTCAGTGTTGTTGAGCAGCTCTCTGCAACGGCACCTCATATTTTTTGAAATTTAGTCTAGAATGTAGTATCGGAACCTCCCGTGTATTATCTCGTGTAGAATGTAGGCGGCGGGTACATTTGCCGAGGTGAGGTTCCCGATACTACATGTGTCCCGAAATTTGAAATTTCGAGTTTTTGAAAATTTGACACACATCGGAAAAAACAAAATCTCACTTAGGATGGCTATCCGTTGAGCTCCTCCTACTTCCAAAATAGGATGTTTCGATCCTTTCAATTTGTGCCACATCCATAATTGGTAGGTTAGCTAGGGATCTGCTCTCTCGATGAGCCAAATAAAAAACGCACATTGGAAGGTCATTTCTATGGGCCTACAAATGTAACACATGGAAAGTGTGAAGAAGTATTTAGACCTAAAGGTCATCTCTATGGGCCTACAAATGTAATACGTGGAGAGTGTGAAGAAATGAGACTCGTGGCGAAGAGAAGAGTCGACGTCCTCAATGTGGGCCATTGTTTTTCAACATTTCATGTCATAATTAACCCCCAAAAAAACATGGAAAGCATTGAAAGGTGAAAGCGTGGAAAATTCCCATGAGTCAAATATTTTGATTTGAACCTTCAAGTCCCCAATGGAAAACCACCCTTATGATTTATGTTCGTAGATTTACCAGGTTTATTTTTTTTAATCGAACTGTGTACGTTTAGGATACATACCAATGTTGGGCTGGTAGTAACAAGGTATTATTGGTTCATTTTGGTGTTTTGTGGTTTTCGACCACTTTAGGTATTTAAAATGCAGATAAGGTCAATATTCCATTGTTTTTTTTTTCCTTCTTCTTTCGGTAAACATATTGTTAGTGACAGATGAAGTTAGCAGAAAAAATCCAGATTTTATAATTATTCCAATTTTTGGGGAAATTGTTTTTGGTATAGTAAATTCCATTCTTGTAATTGGTGTTGAAAAATTGCTGCATAAAAAGTTGAAAACAACACCATTTTTTGGTACATTATTTTTGTGCTCTGCACAATAATATACTTGGTTGCCTAAGATGAACACACCTTTTACCACCTCACACCCACTTCTGTCCTCATGTATTCGTAGCGTACATTCTAGAACACGAATGTACGCCTCTAGTACATGAGGGCATAATTGTTAAATGTATGGTAATGAGTATATCTATCTTACTCTAGATATGCAAATCACACCGCAGCATGTTTCCACATACTGTTGGAAATCCACCTGCTCTGAGCTTTTCCTTTGCAGATCAGGAATGCCAGTAGCTCCCCAATGGGCACCTTCAGTTACTTGAGTACATTTGGCCCCTTGCAGGTATATGAGTGTGCCTGGTCTCGGAGGCCCACTTGAGGGACCAGGATTTATAATTTAAAAATGATAAATTCAATTGACCATATTGTGTAAAATATAATTCAGATGAGACTAGATAAAAAACAATCATAACACTGGAATTAGTGAAGAACATTGCATGTGTTGGTCAAAAAAGAAATCGATGGTTATAGATAATTTTGGTTATGCTTCTATAGTCTCTCTAGTCTACGCGGACAATGTTTACAAAACCAAAAAAAAACAAAAAAAACAAATGGATGCTTTATCTCCATTGCACAACAACAATTACAAACATCACATTGTGAACGAAGAGAGCATGTTTCTAGTGTTCCCCCCATGGGTGGTTTTCTTTTGGATTTATCTTCCTACAACATCTGAACTAGACCCAAAGCTCCTAACAACCATTTCCAACTAATAGCAACACCCCCACCGCAACATGAGGCCTAGGAGCAATCTTCGTCATGCTCGGGTTCCTATCAAGGAGCAAAGTATTGGCCCTCACGACGTGCATTCAACTGGAAATCGAACCGCCGCCCTATTTGGTGTTAATAAGCACTCTTAAACCTTAAACGTCAAGAGGGCCTGGATGGGGCAGCCCGCAAGGCATCTTTTGGGGAAATTAATTAAATAAATATATACATTTTTTATTTTTTATTTTTGCAAAAACGGCTCTACAGTGCATTGCTAGCTAGCACTGTAGCACTGTGGCACTGCTGAACTTCACCTGCCCCAACTTCAAAACTTGTTCAATTTGATAACTTTGATTGCTTACCAACAATTCCACAATTTCTCAAATGAGGCAAAAATTTGGAATCTAAATTGCTTTTTCAGTAGCTTTCCAATGCAACAAGTCTCACTTGATTTGGTTGAGAAAATCAACTTTTTTCTTCATTATTCTCTTTTAAATAAGCCCATGGGGCTTACCTTGACGTTTAAGGGTTAAGGGGAATCCACCTCCTAATTATCATCTAGGTAGTTCAAGGTCATCCATATGCGGGTGACGGTGTTTCTACTAGTGTTGGGTAGAAAGATAATAGACACATGGATCATCACTCAAACATTGTTTTGTTGTCTTTGTTCCACATGGAGAGAGATTACGAAAACGCTTCATTTTCAAAAAGTTATATGGTTTAACAATATAAACAAGCTATAAAAGTAAATTTAGGGTAAATACCAAGGCAAAGACTACTGTACATTGAGGTCAAGTTTGGCAAAATCAATTTTATAAATAAATGCCTGAATTTTTGGGAAATTGTTTAAAAAAAAAATTGTATGGGAAAAACGGATTTTAGGGTATATTCGTTTTGCAAATTCTATTTTTAGGAAATATTAATTATTCGATGGAGGGTCGATGAAGCTGCCCCTAAAGTACGATATGCGACTAAATTTAGCCACTTGTTTGTATTCAGTTGGCCGCCCATGTTGGGCGGCCATGTAGCAAATCATTGGTGGTGATGAGATTTAAGCAGATAATTAAGGGTAACCACTCCACAGGGTCACGGTAGTCCAACCTTTTCCAGTAATTAGGCTTTTGCAGACATTTTGTCCTCGAGAATTAATGAATTTTGTTCCATTTTTCAACCCTTGCACTGTAAACTGCACTACACTAACTTACTGCCACATGGAAAGAAGAAGCTTGAAGGAAAACGAGTCAATAATGTTTGGCTCGGCCTGCCCTAAATCTAAGTGAAGGCCTTCATGGTAACCTTTTTGTCTGGATGTGAGAATCCGAAGTTACCATACCTGCATCTCAGAATCTTACCCAAGGTCAAAATGTTTTTGTTTATTTATTGGCTCTGAGTATAGGGAAGAGGAAGAGGCATTGCGGGGACACTCATTTTTTGGGTTAAGAGCAAGCCCAACAGTTTCAGAGAAAATATGTTTGCCAAGCAGTAATTTGAGGGCCATTTTTAATTTAGAGGAATGCCATACAAGAAGTAGCTTATCAACATTCCTAGAGCGAGCACGAAGGCAACTTATAAAATGAAGATTTTATGAAAGTAACTTGATGACCTTGAAGCACGGGCCGGTGAATAGTTTTCAAGCTAGTTATTTAATTGTTGATTGAGCATTTTTGCTCGCTCGGTGTGAGAAATTTGCTTGCGTCAAAGCTTTTGTGGATGGCGGGCAAACTTTGGCTCCAAAAACTATTATTTAGGTAGTTGTTGGGCCAAACTTCGAAGCAAGTGGAGATGACTACACCAAATCTTGGCGTTGGTATTTCCAAAACACATGTTGTTGGGCATGCTCTAAGAGCATTTCCACCCACGCACACTAGGACTAACTCGTTGAAATTATTCATCTACATTTGAAGGGCCTTTGTACTCACACTCCCCCATCCTTGCAAGCCCCTCACATATCAAAAGTGCGCATCAAATAATCAATGGACCAATCACAAATAGAATGTGAGGATATAGTCAACTAAATAATGATTTGAAGGCCCAATTTCTAACATGCTAGGATTGAGAGTCAAGAGGTATTTTTGAACAGCCCTTGGCACTTTTCATCTACTTCTTGAGTGTGAGAGACTTTGGGAGGGCATGGGTGCCCATGCTCTAAATACCATTGTAGCAAGTATATTTTGTCCACGATTCCTGAAAAAATGCATTCTTGTCTTCACATGTTCTATTCTAGTCAGAGCTCCTCGTACCGTAGCTGCTTTTTTTTTATATATAAATTATTTGGATGAGCCCAATGCACAAGAGTTTTGTAAAACGGACCGACTCTGAATAATTCAAAGTCATTTTCAGCAGTACTTTTCCAACAACAAATAACTATTTTCACCTTGCATTTAGTAGATGATCTAATCAAGTTTGTCAATATGTATTACCGTCTTATTATTCATCTTAACCCCTAAAAGCCCGAGGGGTATTGGACAAAATATAGACATGTTATAATATGTGCCTTCCATATGTTTGATGAAGTTTGGTTCAATAGACAAAATGTAGGGCATCATCTCCACAAATTATCCATACGGTCAAATTTCAAAAAAAATAACTTTAGATATTTTTTCATGAATTTAAAAGAATTAACCTTTGAAAATTTGTATAAATTATAGTTTTCACTTTATAAAGTTTTAATTTAAGCATGATTAGTTAAAATTGGTTTATCTATTGTTAACTTCAAAAAAGCGAAAGAAATGATGGAGGGAACATCATTGCTTTCTCGAAATAGAAAATTTTATGACACTAAAACAATGTTGAGGTGATTCACTTTGAAAAATTCTACCCAATGGAGTTTGACTTGGATTGACGCAATTCAAATTGCATTGGAAAGTAGACTTGATGTAGTATTTTTTTTAATTTGAAAAAAATTCATAAACTTATCTTTTGTTCTGGGTAGCCCTTTAATAATAGACGGCGATCAAAAAATGATCTCTTGGGAGCTTAGGGCCGCCATACAGAAAGCATGGACCCCCAAATAGGCCCTATGAATAAAATCAACGAAACCAAATACCAGAGATAGCCTTCTGACATTTTTCTCATTGATTGCCTTCCCAGCTTGTATGAATTTGAGAATCTGATAGGAGCTGGCCAACGAAAGCAGGCCACATCCTAAGTACAATCAACCTCCTAGGGCGGGGATAGGGGAAAAAAATATTTATCACAGAAATTAAACTTACTTACACCCCCTCCTCTAAGGACCTCCTTGAGGGTTCATAATTACTCTAATCGGATTAACTTAGTTTTCAATGGTGAGTTGAGGACATTGAATATACAAGAGATTTTTAAAGCTTGGATGATTTCGAGCTTGTTTCTCATCCATTACTAAGAAAGTGGGGGCCTACGCAAAGTATTAGAGTTAACCGAAAAGTCAATTCAAAGAGGAAAGTTTTAGCAAATTCCTCTTGAACTCCTCTTGAACTCATATTGAAATATAAATAGACCGAAAACTAGTTCAAGGTGAGTTGGGAGACAATCTAAAGCAAGCCACTGTCATTATTCTCCACACCTCGCATTGCCTTCCACACCTCCTACCAAAGCTCCAAGCCCATGGTCCACAAGGGGACAAGTTATGACACGACACTATTCAACCGAAACATAGCTGAAGGGAGCTCAAGGGAGCTCAAAAGAGCGCTTGAAAGAAGGTTGAAAAGGCATGTTCCGTGACCTTTTCGGTTAACTCTATTGTTGTAGATGTTCTAAGGAGGAGACTAGATGCATAAAAATTAACCATGAGTGCAAGGCACTAGTAGAAAAAGTGGCATTGCCGAGGGAATTGCCCAGACGTGTGGTGCTCAATTCCACGCATGCATAGTGATTTTGACTACATAACATTCAATAGCCTTCAAAAAAGCTGCATGTTAGTTTCATCCACCTTTATATATAGTGAACAATGCTCTGTAATTGAATGGGCTATTGAATCAAATAAACAATTACGGGACACTATTGAACTGTGACTCAGTGAGTGCTTTCAATTACTGTTCACCATGGTTAGTTGCTCTTGTTTAATGCCACCTGCTCCCATAGCTACTGATGTGATGTGGAAAATCCCACAACATTTTATTGGGGGGATGAAATAATGTGGGATATTCCACATTATTCTGTTGGAGGAAGGCAACACTTACAAAGACTATTGAATGTTATGTAGGCATTTCCCTCAGAGCGCCACCTTTTCTACTAGTGAGGGCTAAACCTATCTTCGCAACCAGGTTTCTACTAAGGTAGAGGGCTCTAAACCCGCCACGGATCTAAACCCGCATTCTACCAAGGATGAACATTTTGAAATTTTGGATGTACCCATGGTGAAGAGCACCATTTTAGAACCCATGTCAATTCAACTTCAAAAATTCATAACTAATTTTAATAACATCCAAATTTTTTGATTCAAATTATGTTGGTCTCTGCTTCAATTTCTCGTCCAGTGAAAAATCATGCTCAGTTCTCTATGTGTCCTCATAATGCCACAACCCTTAACCCTTAAACGCCTGAATGACCAATTTTGGTTCATCATCTTTTGCTGCAGCTGAAATGCGATTTTGGCCATCAAGATGATACTTTTTGAATTTGAGCTTAACTAACAAAATGTAGCTTACAAAGTCTAGTTTCCACTCCATTTTGAAATTTTGAAAAATTCCAAAAATTGAATGATTTATAGCAATTACAAGTTGAGGGTGTATTACCGTGGCACCTCCACAATGTTCCACGGTTTTAGGATTTTCCAATGTATTTTTAAATTTAGGAATATTTTTGAGCACGGTAAACAAACTAATTTTTTTCTTTGTAATTTACACATTTTACAAGTTTTTTGTATTTTTAAAATATAGTTTATAATTGATGTGAATTTTCTTTACTTTTATCACTTTGAAAATCATGATAATTTAAATTTTGCATTAACAATTTTGAAAAAAACAAATATTGCAGTTGACATTCGGTTTCATGCAGGAAAAATACGAAATTTAATTTTTTATTCAATAATAATGGTGAAAGATAGCATACAGTCTAAAGTTTTTCCACCAGGGTAATAGGGTTAGGCATTTTAGGGTTAAAGGGGCGGGTTTAGAGCCTCCTACCTTACTGTAGGTGGAGGGTGGGGTCAACACATCATTCTTTGTCGAATATTTGATTAAATATAAATATATATACAGATGAAACATTTACTTTGGCATTTTTATCATTTTCCATCATACAAAAAGTACTTCTTTGAAAAATATGTTTTCCCGAAAAATTCAACATTTATTTTGAAAACTACATTCTGCCTAGTACGCTGCCCTCACCAAGTGACCTGAATGTCATCCCACCTGGAAAATTTTACCCAACTGACAGTCAAACTTATGCAATGGAACTTACTTCGCTCCAGTCATTTCATCCTCCCTTAATTGCCGGCCCGATCATTGACCGTTGTAAAAGTCCTTTTTTACATAAATGAAAAGGAATTCATTGAGCAAATACGTTAGAAGTCCTTTTTACTGTCAAGATCCACTTAAGTAGTTAAGTATAGTGAGTCAGTTGTGAATCGTGGTCCTTTTAATTTAAAAGCGACAAGTGTACAGTACAGGAAGGATATTGAATGACTCCTTATTAATAGCCTTGTCTTTGAGATACAGTAATTTAATATATTTTTACCCAACAATATGATGGAAATCATGGAATACATTACATTCTACAGAGTGTCTGAGCGATCATGCACCCACCTGCTACAGATCACCTGATATTCTATACCATTCCTTCCACCTGTGCTTCATCAATACGGTGTACGGTGTATATGTTATTATATAGTTTTATCAGGCCCATTCCTATTCCTGTATAATTGCTTTTATGCTTATAATTGCTTTTATGCTTGTAATTGCTTTTAGTTACTAAAGCTTTGAGTAATTAGAGTTAACCGAAAGGAATGTCTCTAAGTGGAAAACTCACCTTAGGCTGTTTTGGGTTAAAAGAGAGTGCAAAACTAGTTTATAGTGAGTTGGAAAAAAATCAGAAGCAAGGCCTTGCACTGTTCGAGGGAAAGGAACTCGTGACCTCCTCAGATGCTAGTAGAAAGTTCCCACAAATTTACCCAAGTTTAAGAGAACCCACCAAGGAACTATTCATGAACAATGCTTGTCAAAATTTGTTATTACAGGGATGCAAACTTATCTCTTATGTTTTCGGTTAATTCTCTTAGTCATAGAAGTTAGAAAGTTAGTACCTATTATTATCCATTTAATAAGCTATTTGAACATCTTGGGGAACATACTTATCTAAGTGTATCATACCATTTGATTGCAGTTAAAATTTTATAAATATTGGTTCCACAACAATTCTATGAGTGGTCTAAGCAACTTCCACTTTAAAAATTCAACATGTATATGATTGATCCAAAAATTACATTGTATATATATGGACCTTGAACACCATGTGTCGATATGGATCTTGGACACCATGTTTTGATACTATTCTTCGGTGCACAAGTATGACTTTCTACTAGTGTAGTACTACAAAAAATCCTATCTTGACCCTTAACCCCTAAAGGACCAGGTGGACACAATGTGTCCTCGAATCATTTCATTACTTTAATAACTTGTTTGGATTTCATAATTTTGACTTGATGTTAACTAGAGAATTGAAAATGTACGTTACAAGAACACAAAAATCCTTTAAGATTTGCAATTACGTTAATTGATTCATTGGGAAAAACCTAAAACGTCAAGGTTGGTAAACTTGGGACATTTTAGTTAGGGCGGTTGATGACTTGAAGGACGTTTTCACACTTGGATGTCACATTCGTATAAAAAAAGAAGTGTACAATATGTAAAATATTTTCCATTACTGCATCATTAACACTATATAATAATTACAGAAAATGTTTAAATATATGTAAAACAGAATCTTTTCAAAATAATTGGAATCTTTTCTACATATTTTATATTATTCTGGAATATTTTGAATATTCCAAATATATATTTGAATTCTCAAAAACATTTTTGTAATGTAAAAGTTAATAACAATCACAAACACCGGCTCAACGAGTCACCAACAAGTCACTTCATCCAAACATAAATCTTTGAGAATCAATCATTGTTGTTGTATTTAGTTTTAAAACACCATTTTTTGTGAGCACCTAGATATAGTACATCTTTGTATGCTCCTAAACTTTCAAACGCTAATCATGGTTTTTTAATTTATAAGAAAGCTTGCAATGAATGACCTGTTGGTTTTGTTCAAAATTTTCAGAAATCAACTTATGATCAAACCTTATAATCATGTAATATATACGGTAGATTGTTCTGAAAATTGGTGTACAGTCTCATGACTAAGTCCTCTTTGAGTTTCAACGGTGAAGTTTTCTACATGAATACCAATCAAGAGATACAATTGCCTTTTTGAAAGCATCACAAGAAAGTGATAAAATTTTAGGAATGAGCATGGTCCTTTAGGGGTTAAGCATTCACACTGCATTTACTCGATCAAACATCATAATTTTTTCACATTTAAATTATATTATATTGTATTACTATTTTCTCATTTAATTTATTTTTAATACTATTTACACTGATTTTTTCATAAATATTTAAATATAAGTGAATTTTATAAGATCTTTCACATTTAATTTATTTTAAATATTATTTACACTCGTTTTTTCATAAATATTAAAATATAAGTGAATTTTATAAGATTTTTCACATGTTTTCTCTTGTAATAATCATAGTAATTATAAAAATGTCTAAAATAGTATGAAAATTGAAGGAAATAGTAAATAATAGTGATGAAGAAAAAGGTGTAGGTGGCATGCTTTTTGGCCTTACATAAATAGAAATTTGATTGATAACTTTTTTCAATGTGTCTACTAGAAGATTAGGGTTGTGAGATTTAAAGTGCTGTAAAATACACAATTTAACAATTTTGAAGAAAAATAAATCGGATTAGAGAGTAGAAGATAGCTCCCATACTTTCTTAAATGGGACCAATTTCATTTGAAATTAAGAATTAGGTGAAAATCATCATTTCATTGAAAAATGACCAAACATGGTCCCATAGAACTCTTTGTGCACTTGGGGGTTAAAAAGAAACCTCCAACTCTACTAAAGACTTGTATATACCTAATGATCACTGGCTTGGGAAAAACCTACATAACATTCAATAGCCTTCATGTCCATTGCCATTCCTTCATGCACTTTGTTGTCTCTGTCCACCTGGGGAGAAACTACGGGAACGCTTTGTTTTGAAAGAGTTACATGGCCGAACAATACAAACAAGGTGTAAAAGAATAAATACAAAGGTAGAAACTATGCAATTAGCCGCTTTTTTTATCATCTTAAGCCTCCACCTGTTCACTTAGCTATTAGAGTTATTTGTAAAGTCCATCAAAAATGTGTGAGTGGACCATAGTTTGAGTGAATAGTGACAGTTATCCTTAAAAAATAACGTGTGTCGGGCACTAAAAAACATTGTCGATGCAAACTTTAAAAGCATCAAAATTGGTGCTAAAAAAATTCTCATCCAAGTTTCTATTATTCACCTTCACACATGAAGAAGATCATTGCTAACCCCTTTTTTGGCAATAGATTCTCGCTATATATACCTAGACCGTCCCCACTCACCCATTCTTTTAATTTCGTAAAATTTCTCTCAATAGTTTTCCTTTCTCCAAATTTTAATCAAACTAAGGTTCACTCAACCCTTTAGTTTACGGATAACTCTATTGATGAAATTCTACAGGGTTTGGAATATACCACACCATATACTATTGAGCCAAGGCAAGGACAGTGTATGCTACTGAATGGGACGTTGATTTTTCTATTATAAGGTAAAAATAGGTTGTCTTCTAGCCACCGATCAAATAAGTGTAAGCAACCATGGAAGAATTGGGAGAACCAACCCCCACACTGGGACCAAAGATAAAAAACATAAAAAAAAGCTTTCCCCTATTTTTGAACATGGAGGGTTGTCCCAGACTAACTTGGGGTCGCAGACCCCAAAATACAGAATTAAAATTTCCAAAAAAAAATCACCCAAACCCCCAAAATGAGAAAACCAGAAAAATGACAGGTCCCAGTGTGGGGGTTGGTTCGCCCTCCCCACCCTGGAATGGGTAAAAATAACGGTTTTAGGTGCCTCCACATTGCAATCTAGTCTGACAGCCCTATCATGGCACGCAAGCAACAAAGACCAGCGACACAGGTTGACACACTGTTGGCACGTCCAGACCATCACCTGTACCAACGACGCTGCACACTCTCCCATAAAGTAGAACCAACTCTAAAATTAATATATATAGAGAGGATTATTGGCCAGCCAGAAGTTCCTGAAAATGATCAGCCGTCTTCCCCTTCAATGAATCCCACCACCTTTCACGTCTCATATCGCCACTCCTCACCTGCTCCGCGTAGTCTCTCACTCACCAAGTTGCAATCTCCTTTACAGCTCCAAAGAACGGAATGTGACGAGCAGACACAGACAGACAGCCACAGAGCCTGATCACCTGACGGGTGAGCTGGGTGGGAACTGATGCCCAGGTTGCGAGCGTTGTCGATTCATTATGAGGCTACGCCACATTCCACAGCATTACTGACATCGTGACAGTACTCGTACTGTCCTCGTAGAAGTGGTTCAGGCATTCAATGTGCTGGTGACTCCCGCAACGCGTAGCAAGTGAATCGAAGGTGCTCATCATCAACGAACGCCTCCAGGAGCGCGCTGGTCGTCACGGGGAAGACGAATTCAGATTCAGGAGTGGTAGCGAGCAGCGCGCAGGTCGTCACGGGGAAGACGAATTCTGATTCTGGAGTGGGAGCGAGGAATTGCATTGTGGATGAGTGCAGATCGATGGCGGATCATGGCGGAACTCTTCGCGTAGTAGTCCCGGCCGCGTCGCCCAGTCGTCGTGACTACCAGCTTCGCAGCTACCGTCACGACGAGGAATCCAGTCGGCCGCAGTCGCCGTGGCTGCCGCGCGGCGACGAGTCCACCACCATGTCCCCGTTTCGTCTCTACGAGTCGGCTGTAATCGATCGACCCCACTCCCGGAGCGGCCCGGTGCCAAGTCGTCGTCAACTGGTGCAGTCGGGCTCGTTTGCGGGGCGATTACCAAGTGAGGAATGGAATGATCGGCGAGTTTCGTCGCCGTCGCCGACGAGCTGGAGGCGGAATTGCGTGAGTGGCGAGCTCGGGAGGAGTTTCGAGCTTGCGAAAGCGCGAGGAAGCAAGAGTGGGGAGATTGTGGGACTGGAGATCCGTGCCGATGGGATATTTCCAATTCCCGAGTCGTCGTCGCGTGCCAGTGTTCGCAAGCATTCGTCGCCGAAACTTGAGGGTGTTCGCAAGCATTCGTCTCCATCCGGGTCCATTCTATGGGAGGCGCTGAACGACGCGGACAATGTCGTGAGCCCGCGTCGCGAGCGCGTGGTGCCCGTTCCGTTCAAGTGGGAGCAAACTTCTTCTTCTTCTTCCAGCCCGTCCTACTCGCGGATTTCGACTGACAGGTGCTCGTCAGCGAAGATATGTAAAGCGGAGCTTGATGTGGGCAGCTCGGCGGTGCCGTTCAAATGGGAGGTCAGACCCGGGAAGCCCAAGGAGCTCGAGGTTTCGGAGAAAACCATCCCACCCGCATTGCAACTCCCGCCGCGGCTGAAGCAGCGCGCGTCGTCTACGCCACGGTATCGCTCTCTGAGCGCCTCGTTATCATCGAAACTGGAGGAGCCACCGTTGTCGCCATCATCGACCTCCTCGCCGCGACGGCCGAGTCGACACCTTTCGCAATTCGGGACGCCGCAGTACCAGAGCGCGGACTCGTACAATTTCTGTTGCGACTCGGACCGCGCGCGTTCTCCGACGAGTACTCTCTGCGGCCCGGGAACGCCGAGCTCGTCGTCGTCAACAAGCAGCAGCAGCTACAGTCGTAAACCGAGCAGCATTTCCTTCTCACAAAACTCGGGCACTTCGTTGGAGTCTTTCGACCGCTGGGATCACGTCAGCCCGACCTCCCGGCACTCGTACGCGGAATCCCAAGACTCGAATTCTCGTGACGACAACGTTGCTGATGGCGCCATCGTCAAGCTGCGCAGGAAACTGAAATCTTCCAAGCCCCCGAAGAGCCCCATGCGGGCTCCTTCGTCTGGCGAAGAGTTTTTCGATTGCCAACAAGCGCTCGCCTCGTCACCGCGAATTCCGAACGAGCCCGCGACGCGGCTCCCGTACAAGATGCCGCCGTCACCTGCTCGTGACTTCGAGCCGCTGCCGGAGTCACCGACGCGAGGTGAATTTGCGCCATGCCTCGCGTTGCCTCGTTTCCTGTCCAAATCCGAGACCGCTGCCGTGCAGTGGCTGCAGAATCCCTCCTGGGACAGTACTGCCGCGCCCTCCAGGGACCTGGAAGATGGGTACCGATCGCCTGCGTACAAGGCTACCCTGGACCTTCTGTCGCCATCGCCGGACCTCATGTCGCAGAAGAGCCGAAGCTCCAGCTCGCGGCGACGCCACTCGCACCTCGTCGTGAGTGGCCTCAAATCCATAGTGATATCGTTTTCTTCAAGGATTTCTCGTTTTGGCAAATTTTGCATAACATTCTTGCTTAGACTTTAAGAATTTCTGGCGACATACATTAAATTTGTCTTAACAGTTGTATTTTTCTTTCTTTTAACGGCACCCATGCTCTACAGTGACGAGCTCTTTCATTCTTTCCTCTTCTGTCCATTCAAGAGTTCAATAGATTGGAAGGCACTAGTAGGATTTTGGTCCTTTACAACTAGTCCTCTGTGACTCAATTCTTTAGAAAAGAAGTCGTTTTGGACCATTTAAGTCACAAAAGACCAGTTATAAAGGACCAAAATCCTACTAGTGAGGATTGAATTGTTAGTTTTCGTGCATGGGGTTGTTGGCGATGAGAAGTTTCATAGCCTGGTCTTACATTAGGAGAGTCACTACAAGATTGTTTTTAATGAAAGTTATGTGGTGGCATGTGGAGTGAAAGTAGTAACATTGAGTTTCATTCTTCATATACTACCTTACAACTTTGTATGAGTTTGCTGGAGTGAGTCCCCCTATATTGAGTGATAGGAGGTTTCTTCACTACTGTAACAAAGAGTTCAGTTCTAGAATTGCTTTAGAATGTTGTGTTCTTAGTGCAGCCTAAACAATTGGTGGTTTTGAGATTAACAAGATTGCATTTTTTTTCATTGACAGGAGGTTCTCTGCAACTCACTCAAACAGTCGCTCCAGCGGTGTACAAAACGCAGTGTCGCCAGGACGCACTCCATTGTCCTCTACGACGACCAGTTCACAAAGGTATCAATTGTTCCTTACATCACTCCCATGCTGTTGATTAGTTTGAGAATTACAATTCTCTCAGGACTAGCGTAGTTTTCTGAAATTGAATTTTATTAAGCATTATTTTACTCTCGTACAGCTCCTATTGATAGATTTGGATTCTTGGGTGCAGCAGTGGGCCTCTAAAAAAAGTTATGTTATTGTGAAAATCACAACAATTTTTTATGTTACCATAGTTAATCAAGTGGTTGGTTGATCATGCAGAGACATCAATCGTTCATGTGGTGAACACATTTTCAGGCACCCTGAATGTGATGCCCAAAAAACAGATTTCAATATGGACTAAATCAGGACCGTCAAATCTTGAAGACTTATGGGGGTTAAGACTTTGAACCCCTACTTTTCCAACCATACTTTTCCAACCATGTGACGATGAAAGCAAAAGGAGAGGTGAAGCAATGCACAGAGTTTCTCAACTCTGACCTTTACTGATTGTAAGTTTATTATGAAAAAATTCTGATAAAAGTGTTTTGACATACTGCGGCTGCGTAGCAATAGAACATGAGATAAAAAGAGTTATGTAATATAGGCCATAGACTAGAGCATTAGACTATTGTAGGTGCCGCCTTCTGACTTAGAAGGGAGTGCTCTTTTTTTTTTTCTTTTTTTCTTTTTGAGATGAGTCCCATGGGACACAAGGATCTTATAATCTTGACAATGTCATAACCATCTGTTTGCGTAGTAGTTAGTGAGAGCTTCTTGTAGGAATCCAATACCATGAGGTTGATGGATAACCTTGTAACACTTGTTATGATACCTTGAGATGAGCATGCCTTGCGCTGCAACCAACTGTACCTACAGTTTCTGTAATAATTAAACTCGCAGGACACCGTCCTGCATGCTGTTGGCTCCTATCAATTTGCTTGGCTGAAATCTGGTTTAATCTGGTTTATTGTCTCTGACCGTAGGGAAGAGGCATTGCAGGGACACTCATTTTTTTGGGCTAAGTACCTCTGTAGCAAATATATTCCGTCCACAATTTCACTGAACGTCCTTCGCCATTCTCGTCCTTCACCTATTCTATTATGGTCAGAGCTCTTGGTAGCGTAGCTGCTTGTTAAAGTTACTTGGTTTTAAAAGTGTTGTCCCATAGGGATAGTATATATGTTGTCGTATAATTGAGATTTGCTACCAACAAGAAACTCTAAATTGGGATCTTAAGAGCATGGCCACCCATGCCCTCCTAGAGTCTCTCACACTCAAGTAGATGAAAAGTGCCAAGGACCCTTCCAAAATGCCTCTTGACTCTGGATCCTAGCGTGTTAGAAATCGGGACTTCAAATCACTACTCCCTATGTCCCATAATGGCTAGCACGTAGGTTCTCTCAAATCTACTTCTGAGGTAAATTTGAGAGAACCTACGTGTCAGCCATTATGGGACAGAGGGAGTATTTAGTTGACTATACCCTCACATTCTTCAAGCGATTGGTCCATTGACTATTTGATGCGCACTTTTGATATGTGGCGTGTGCAAGGGTGAGAGATCCCATTAAAGGTGTAGATCCATTCCAAATACAATCAAAATACACCGTATTCTACTGGCCGTCATGGCACGTTCATATATTTAGGGGTTAACCCTCTACAACCCACACAACTACATTGTGGTTGCAGAGGTATGTTTCTTCAACCTATTGTAAGATTTACTCCAAACTAAGCATCAATGCTTGAAGTTCAAATGTGGAGCTTTGTCTCACACTCTCACTTCACAGATAAAATTTAAATTTGGAGTTGTGAAGCTATCAAAACACCTATCTACAAAACACCAAATATTGAAAATAACTCAAAATACAGCAAATACAACACATGTTCTATGTGGTATTTCTTGTGTTTGGAAAATTTTAATCTTTTTTTATTTTTTGAATCATCTTCTCTTGTTCATGCTCCATTAGTGTATATATTCTGATCTTGATTAATGCACCAACTCCTTTCATATTTATATGTATAAACTTTGTCTTGAACCGTATATGGATAAGTCACTCTCACTTATAAAATTCATAATAATTATGTGTGATTCCATTCTTGACATAAAAGATTGCAACGGAGAGGTGATGACATAGGTCATTGTTGAACTGCTTCACTTTCATTTTTGAAAATTTAACCCAAATTCTATTTAATTTTGAAGTCACTCTCCAAAATCTTGTTTTTGAGTGTGCATTATACAGTTCAAAGACATACTATGATCTTCCAATCCAATAGTCCGAACTAACTAAGGTTTAACTAATACTTGTTTGATTAAGCTATGCTTTTATTTATATAGTTGAATACTATTAATGATATCCCAAATTTCAACAAAGTTAAAAAAAAACCCAGATATATGAAGTTTCCATAGAATAGGGTTAGGCGGTAAAGGATTAAGAAAGATTTTAGGAATGAAATTTAGAGATATTTGAACTAAAGTAGACATGGTCATTACTCATTACCATCCATCAACATGGTTAGTAACAACTCTGCCCTCGTGTACCTAAAGTGTACATTTGTGTTCTAGTATGTATTCCACTGACTCATGAGGGCAAAATTGAATTGGGTGGTCATAGGTGTGTTCATTTTAGATTTACTTTACTAAGACGCCTAACATCAAGTGTGAATATACCAAATATATCACTCCTATAATAATGAAAAGTTGCCTATTGTAATGAGATGAATGAATGCTCTAAATTTAACCCAATAAGGTTGATAGGGACATGGAGTGCTCTTTTGAATGATAATAGTTGCACCTTATTTTAGTAGAACATGGATGGTTTTTGATTGCCCTAATCACTCGTTAAAGTTTATTTTGGATCTCTCAAGGCAATTTTGGATTTTATACAAGACCCCTTAGAAGTGCAAAAAATGTTAGTGAGTGGCAATTGTCTTAAACAACATGCATCATCAAATTTCTTGAAAACCTTTTTGTATGAATTTGAACATTATGACCTACAATGCTCATGGGATCAATAAACCCACAAAAATTAGCAAAATTGCAATGTTATCTTTGTTATATCCAATCCTTTTGCGACATTCTTTTGATTCTCCACATGACTCATCTTTCCGCCTTCATAAGACCACATGTAAAACAAAACTTACAAGATGAACTCCTAGAATCTCCAAGATCCTCTATTGTATCCAAAGAGAGTTTTATAGTATTTAGAGAGAGAAGGGGTGCAAAGTTCACTCTCCTATATACACTTAGATTGATTCTATCAGAGTATGTAGGCATCATTGCCACATTCTCCACCATTGGTATGTGCTTTAGTGGTAATAGAATATTGTATCACAATCTTAACCCTTTCAGATGCTCGCGTCCAATATTTGGATGTTGAACAGATTTTGACTGTTCGAATTCCATCCAAACTTGACAGTTTTCATCCACCAAAAATTTTCATGATTTTTGTGCAAGTTGACTATCCTTTGTACGGTTTTGATTTTAAAAATAGGTTATTATGATTTTTGGAAAAACAACACAAGTGGTTTATGTCAAGTTTCATTCTTAGTTCAAAAAGTGAGACCTTAAAGATGATTTTTCAAAATAAGTAGAATCAAATAATAGAAACCATACCATCTCGTAGTGCATGTTGTTCCAATTTCATCACAATTTTTAAAAAAAAATTCCGTTAATTTATGATTTTTAATTGATTTTCAAGAGAAAACCTTGCAAAATCAATAAAAAAATATTAAAGAAATATATGATAAATCCAACCGTACATATGTGATCTTCACATTGACATTTACAACTTTTCTTTGTACATCAACTCCATTTTCGGCTTTCATCAAACATTTTATAACAAATTTTTGAAAACAGTGTTGAAGTGGGACGTTAAAGGGTTAAATCATGGGGCCTGACATTCTATAATGAATGCCAAATTCTATTTCTAAAAATTGATTAAATTATTGACAAGCCTTGTTTGAAACCAATAACGTAATTCATTTAATTGATGCAATATTGCCAAAGTAGTAAATGAGAACAAGGCAATCTTAGTACTACAATAGTTGAAATGTAAGCTCTAACATTTATCAAGATTAACCTCTAAACGTTCTCACCTTCCCCAAATTTGGCAGTTTTGCAAAGATGCATTATAAAATGCAACTAGGAGTGATATTTGGAACTTGATGTATAAATAAAAGTTGTAACTAATTAATTTTAGATTCTATTCATACGGTTAGATCTACGATATCTATCACCAATATATTTTTATAAAATTTGAAACTCAAAATTCAAATCACAATCAACTTACAAAAGGGTTGAAATTACGAAAGGGTCTTTTGTAAATTGATTGTATATAAGATATTGACAATCTAAGAATGAAATTTGTTGTGATGGCCTGAAATGTAATACGCTAATTGTAGTGATTTTTAGGGATTTTTTTTGTTGCTTGATTTTATGAGTTGACTTTTTCAAGAGCACTTTACACTGAAATCTTCAAAAAAATTGGTGGAACAATGTGGTATGAAATGAGGCATAAAATTTTCACAAATCATCCCCTGTTTAATCGGATCACACATGCTTAAAGCTAACTTCTCATAAAAAATTCAACAAAAAATCCACACTGCATAAAGTGCATGATGGATGAAAAAATGGAGTTCAAATCTGCTCATTGTCCAAAACCTAAATGGTTGGACGTTTAGGGGTTAAATAAATTGTTAGTAGGAGCAATTGTGACTACTCCAAATTTCGGTCCTATGTTACTAACTTTATTGCTAAAGTACATCAGCATGTTACTACTATGTTTTTGGTTCCACCCTAATGGACCGGCGATAGATCTTCTTGATTTGGAATCTACACCTTCAAAACATAAGAGTGGAATTGGAAACATGATGATAATAGGTTAGTGTACCATAATAAGGTTAGTCTTCTTAAAAACGTAAATTCAAAAGTAAGAAGAAGGCGTCATGTTTAACCCTTTAGCGCGCCGGCGTCCAGATTCTGGACGCCGGATGAATTTCAGCAGCTCGTTTTCTGTAGGTACCAGATGTTTTTCATCCATTTTTATATTTTTTCATTCTTGTGCTAGTTGAGTACCATTTGTACGGTATGGATCTTCCAAATAAGATAACATGAATTTTTGAATATTTACAAAAGTAATTAATGTCAAGTTTCAATCTTAGTTCAATAAGAAAGACCTTAAATATGATTTTCCATAGTAAGTAAAATCAAATAATGGAAACCATACCATCTCGTAGTACATGTCATTCTAATTTCATTACAATATTTTTAAATTTTTGTGTGTTAATTTTGGATTTTTAATTGAATTTCAAGAGAAAACCTTGCAAAATTACTTTAAAAATATTAATAATAAATATGATGAATCCAACCGTACGGATGTTATCTACACATTGACATTTACAACTTTGTTTTGTACATCAACTCCATTTTCGTTTTTCATCAACCATTTTATAACAAATCTTTGAAAACAGTGTTGAATCGGGACGTTAAAGGGTTAAGGGTTAATCCAATTAGGAGCGGTTTACACTACGGACCAAGAGCCGTGACCAAGGAAAATGGACTAATTCCATGGTCACACTTCCATGGTTACACTTCAAAAAAATGTAATTTTTAAAGCCCTGTGGCCTCTCACTAAGTGTAAACCAAACTTGGACCGGGACTTAAAAATATAACAAAATGGCATTTCAAGCCCATGGTCTCCCGTACGACAATGAGAAAACCCTTTTTGCCTCTCTCACCACAAAATCCGGGGACCCTTCAACATTATCCACTAGGCCTATTTCTAGGCCTTTTGAGGACCTCAATTCCTTTGGTCACTTTTCTTTTTTCCTTGTAGTGTAAACCCAAGTCATCCTGGGACGAGTTGATGGAGCCAATCACAGATTTTAGAGCTGCATGAGACAAGTTCTTGGTCCGTAGTGTAAACCACCCTTTAGCTTCAAATTGCTATTAAACAATTTCAATATGTAAAATGAATTGTAACAAGCGGCCAATCACGTAGTCTCTGCCTTAGTATTTACCCAGGATTTACTTTTACAGCTTCTTTATACTGTCCAACCATGTAACCCCTGAAAACAAAGCAATTTCATAGTCAGCAGGGACAATAAACCATACTTCTTGTACGAGCTCCATGTCACTCACTGGAATGAATAATTCACGTGATAAAAAATTTCAGATTCAACCACTCATGTCAATTCATACACTCATCTCCCTGTCTGTCACAGATTTTTAATATTTCAGAAGTAATCAAATTCAATTGCCCCGGGCTCCAGGGAATGATAGACAGAGACTTGATTGAATTAATGCCGGAGTGAATGCAACCTAGGGGTTTTTCTATTGGGCAAACCTACCTATACTATTTAACAAAGACACAAAGTTCAAAACTGCAAAGATAAAAGGAATGGCATATTATGTGACTCATACCATTGGCGCACTTCAACATCTTGCACATCTCCAAACAACTTTCAGTCTGAAAATTTCCAACCTCGTTACCAATAATCACCACAAGAGCAGACGCCATCTTTGAAGTGGTGAAAGCGATTGGCATCCCTGGCCACAATCTCCTGTCCAGTCACCTTAGAGATGAACTTGGTTGCTGTATGGCAATCTGAACACACCCGAAGATTCTTGTACACACGAATTGGCTTTCCACGAGGGGTGTGCATGAGTCCATAAGCAATAGCTAGCTTTTCACTGTGAGAGCAAACTGCAAGTTCTTTGTCCTCCTCATCAACATTGCGTAACACAAGCCGAGTATCAGGAATGTACCCTTCAGCCCTTAACTTTTTGGTCAAGTTATCCAGCACAGTAAAGATCTGCTTTGCTTCTGCGTGAGACGTATCTCCTGCAAGAAAGCGATGAGTCTTGTTATTAATCTCAATCCAGCTAATCCCTGGCTCCTTGCGAATACCTCTTTCCTCCATCATACACCGTATTGATGACACCTGTTCCCACTGGCCAGCGGCAGCATAGATGTTGGAGAGGAGCACGTATGGAGCGGCACCCTCCGGTTCCAACTTAAGAACCTCTTTAGCAGCAAGTTCGCCCAACTCCACATTACCATGACTTCTACAAGCACCAAGCAAAGCTCCCCAAGTAGCTGCACCTGCTTCAACTGGCATGTTATCAATAAAGAGCTTTGCTTCCTCTAAGTTTCCTGCCCGCCCAAGAAGATCCACCATGCAACCATAATGAATAACAGTAGGTTCCATGCCATAATCCTGGATCATAACCTGAAAGAGCCGACGGCCTTCATCAACAAGGCCTGCATGACTACAGGCCGACAACACTGCCACAAATGAGTAAGCATTAGGTTCAACACCATCAGCAATCATTCTTCTAAAGACTTCCAGGGCTTCGTGTCCACATCCATGGTCTGCAAGTCCACAAATCATCACACTCCATGTCACCACATCACGTTCCTCCATTCTGTCAAAGACTCGAAGGGCAGCATCGATGCTGCCACTCTTTGCATACATGTGAACGAGCGCACTAGCCACACGCAAATCCGACTCCAATCCATCTGCTAGGATATGGCTGTGCAGGTCCTTCACCCACTCTAAAGCACCCACACTTGCACATGCATTCAAAATGCTCACATACGTAATTGAATCTGGTACACAGCCCTCCCTTCGCATTTGAAGGAAACATTCATATGCTTCATGCCCACGTCCATGGCCTGCAAGTCCACCAATCATCCCGCTCCATGTGATGACATCACGTTCCTCCATTCTGTCAAAAACTCGTCGGGCATCATCCATGCTGCCACTCTTCGCATACATGTGAATAATCGCATTCGCTACTCGCAAATCCGACTCCAATCCATCTGCCAGGATATGGCTGTGCACATCCTTCACCCACTCCAAAGCACCCACACTCGCACATGCATTCAAAATGCTCACATACGTGATTGCATCTGGTACACAACCCTCCCTTTGCATTTGAAGGAAACATTCATATGCCTCATGCCCACGTCCATGGGCTGCAAATCCACCAATCATCACGCTCCATGTGATGACATCACGTTCCTCCATTCTGTCAAAAACTTGTAAGGCATCATCCATGCTGCCACTCTTTGCATACATGTGAATAATCGCATTCGCTACTCGCAAATCCGACTCCAATCCATCTGCTAGGATATGGCTATGCACGTCCTTCACCCACTCTAAAGCACCCGCACTTGCACATGCATTCAAAATGCTCACATACGTGATTGCGTTTGGTACACAGCCCTCCCTTCGCATTTGAAGGAAACATTCATATGCTTCATGCCCACGTCCATGGCCTGCAAGTCCACCAATCATCACGCTCCATGTCACCACATCATGTTCCTCCATTCTGTCAAAAACTCGTAGGGCATCATCCATGCTGCCACTCTTTGCATACATGTGAACAAGCGCACTAGCTACACGCAAGTCCGACTCCAATCCATCTGCTAGGATATGGCTGTGCAGGTCCTTCACCCACTCTAAAGCACCTGCACTTGCACATGCATTCAAAATGCTCACATATGTGATTGCGTTTGGTACACAGCCCTCTCTTCGCATTTGAAGGAAACATTCATATGCTTCATGCCCACGTCCATGGCCTGCAAGTCCACCAATAATCGCGCTCCATGTCACCACATCACGTTCCTCCATTCTGTCAAAAACACGTAGGGCATCATTCATGCTGCCACTCTTCGCATACATGTGAATAATCGCATTAGCGACACGCAAATCCGACTCCAATCCATCTGCCAGGATATGGCTGTGCACATCCTTCACCCACTCCAAAGCACCCGCACTTGCAGATGCATTCAAAATGCTCACATATGTGATTGCGTTTGGTACACAGCCCTCGCTTCGCATTTGAAGGAAAAATTCATATGCCTCACGCCCACGTCCATGGCCTGCAAGTCCACCAATCATTGCGTTCCATGTGATGACGTTGCGAGTCACCATTCTGTCAAATACCAATCGCGCATCATCAATACTGCCACTCTTTGCATACATGTGAACAAGTGCATTCCCCACACGAACATCTGATTCAAGACCATCGTGTCTGATGAGCGCATGAAGCTCTTTGCCCCATTTCAAAGCTGCTGGACTGGCAAATGCCTTCAGGATGCTCAAGTAAGTAACTTCATTTGGCTGCACACCTTCTTGGCACATTTGATTGAAAACTTCCAGTGCATCTTTAGCACAATTGTGCTGAGCATAACCTCCAATCATGATGGTCCAACTATAAACATTCTTGTTCAGAAGTTTATCAAACACTCGGCGTGCATCCTGCAGCCTCCCACATCTGATGTACACACTCAAAAGGTTGTTCGCCACATGTACATTTTGCTCCATTCCACTCTTGATGATGCAGTCATGAGCCCGCTTGGCCGCCATAAAGTCTTTCTGCTTCAAGCACCGCTTCAAAACTTCAACATACATGTACGAGTCTATAGTGATGCCTTGTTGGAGTAGATTCTCCATAACAGCAAGCGCTTCGCTCATAGTACTTGTGCTCCAAATAAGCTTACTATCAATAGCATGAGAATGTGATGTGCCCTGAGTGACCAATCTGAGGCTTGCCTTCACCCAAGTTGGAGTTTTCCAGCCATCGAGCCACAACGCTTCTCTTTTCACTTTATGTTTGAAGTCAGGTGATCTGGGGTTCCTCTGTAGGCACCACAACCCACCATCAAATGTGCAACATGTGACGCATATTTAAGCCCGGCTAATCTGCACCCAACACTCAACAATCAAGGATAACATTTTTTTCAACACTACAATGATCAGACTCGACTCCAAAGTACACAAATCACAATACTTATGCTTGCCTAGTGCCACATTCTTTGTACAACTAAGAAATATCCACCTCACGTGTCTGATTCAAGGCTTACATCCACTTCCTAGCATCAACCCACTGGCAGTCCTGGGATACCTTGTCAACTCTGTTGTCCCACCACTGGGAAGGATCCGCAAAGTACTCTTCCCAAAGCTCTTCAGTCCGCTCAGCTTTGTCTGAGGCAAGTGCAACACACACTTCATGTCAGTCACGTTCTCTCCGGGGAAGACGAATCCCATCCACCTCATTCCACCAGAGCCTGTCACACACCTGGAGCTTCAGCACCCGTGGACGATGATCTTCTCCAAACCGATGATGTCGAGAAACACCTAATTTGTCCACTACGTCCTCCATGAGAGCACAAGAGCACGGATAACAAAGGGTAGACAGGCCATGGAGACTTGAACAGTGTGTTCGTACGCACATCCTGCTCACAACGAGCCCAACAACGATTCAAAAACTGCACACTAGTAGCAGAGCTCAAGCACACCATCTCAAATTTGGAAACATTATTGAAACAAAGGCTTTGCTATGTAACATTGTTTTAACCCTTAAAGGACCAAGGATTCATGGTTTTAAAATGACAAATTCAAATGATCATATTGTGAAATATATAATTCGGCTTGGACCAAATTTTATATCGCCCGGAATTAGTGAAGAACATGGCATGTTTTGGTCAAAAAACAAACAAATTTGATCAAAATGAAGTCTACATAAAACCTAATAAAAACTGCCAAAAAAAACATGAAGCCCCCTGGAGGCCTTATGGCCGTTTAGGGTTTAATGCAAAGAGCAGTGTTGAAACTATGCTGAAACAACATATGATGTCAATTTGGTGTCTTTTCAATGTAGTTTTTGACCTTCATATCAATACTGGGGTCAGGGTTCGGGGTTCAGCCGACCGCTGCTACTTTGGGGAAAATGTAAAAACCTAGATATCAAGCATTGCCTTCCGAGCAAGTGCTCACGCGTGATCACTTGCAATTTAATCAAAAAGCTGACTGAAAAATCTTTCTTTCCGCCCGCAAAGGTGTACACACAATGAGTGTCTGTCATCTGGATGCTCCGACAGTCTTTATGGCTCGCTAAGAATTTCAAAAGAATCTTCAACTTGAGAGAGGCCAAGCCTGGAGTTCTGGAACTTACAGATTTATGCACGAGGTTGATTCGTTGCCAGTTTCCACAGGCGCAGGCTCTTATCCGAAAAGAACGTCCACAAGCTTTGGATGCATGTCTTTGCTGACGAGTTGAAATCGAAGAAGGCGCCAAATAGTTTGTAGAATACGAGGTGCTCGCGGTGATGGCATCAGGCGCCGACGCTGCCCGCCAGTCTGAAGCCACAACGGAATCCATTTCGTTTTTTCTGAAGAAAAAAATTGTCAAGCGTGAGAATCCGCTAAAGAACACAATCACCAATTTCGATAATTAGTTAGCTAAAGACAACATAAAACCAGCTGTACGTACTACTTTGAGTTGCTTTCTACAACCAGTCAATTGAAAATCCGTTTGGTGATTACTTGCAAACGCCACTGACAAACCTGCTCTAAAACAGAGTATGATCCAAAACAGCATTCAGCTCTTACCGGCAATTCAAAAATACCGACACTGTAGCTTTAGCGCGCGAATGTGGTCATTGGAAACGCAAATCGAGAGAAATGAAGTAGCAACGTCGCCAGCAAACTCGACAAAAACAAACCCTAACTCTCTCTCTACACATTCACGACCGCTTGCAAAGTTCACTGCCACACGAAACTGATGAAACTCACGTCTCATCATGAACCCTAAAAACACCACAATCACTCCCCACAAGGCAAAGCCATTCGTTGCCATGTCTACAAAATTCCAATCCACACCTTCTCCTCGACAACTCGTCCAATTCTCTTCGTAAGGTATTTTTGTTGGTCATGCCACTTCTTCAGGCAAGTTAAATTCAGATCATTCAAGGCTTTTTTGGATTTTTAACCACTAAGTTAGACGACCTGTTTCCGATCACCTTAAGCAATTCAGCACACTTCCGGTGGAGTAACAAATAGGCAAATAATTTTGCAGTGTAGGGAAATAGATTTGAAGAAGGTTACATATTTTTGAATAAATTTTGGGGCAATATTGAATTTACTACAAATTTTCAAAGTGAAGATTTTCTTCAACCCGTTCTCGCAACATAGGCTGACCTATTTCCAAGAACTGCAAAACTAGATTTGGAGAACACATGATATCATACTAACTCGGTAACAAGTTTCCATTCTTGGTGCCAACCATTCCATATTAAGAAGAAACATGTTTCCGTCACCGTTTACAAATGAATTCAAAAATAATGCAGGCTAGTTCACGGAAATAGGTCGCCCTATACTGCGTGATTGGGGGCGTGATCGGAAACAGGTCGTCTACCTTAAATGCCCCAGCGTTCAGAAACTCAATCACAAACAAATTCAAAGACTTGCAGCTTTCTCATGCAATCTTGGATGACTTTCATCCAAATCATCTTTATAAGACTATTGAATTCTCTACCAATTATAATAAATCTCATGTGATGGGGAGTTGTTGATAATATTGAAAAAGCTTCCGATTGCAAATATGTCAAATTTGTTGGGTGGATTTTATGCTTGCAATGGTCCTCTCATTTACACCTCGTGTACGTTTGAGCCATGCTAATATTTATTTTTGAGGCTAGCATTTACATATGTTCAAAGGGTCGGTACATTTAGGGGTTAAATGGGTCCTAACTACAAAAAGAGTCGTAAAATCGGTTCACCATGTAGTGTATTTTTGGTTTATCTATTTTTTTACCTATACTAAATTTAGGTTTTGAAGTGAGCTCTATAGCATTTGAGCTTAACTAACAAAATGATGTTTGCGAAGTTTTGTATCTACTCCACTTTGAGATTTTGAAAAAGTTTGAAAATTAGTGTTTTGTTGAAGTTACAAGTTCGGTTGGTATTTCCATGGTGTTGTGAAAAATTCTAAATTGACATACACGGATGATTTTCATTACCTCAACTTTTCTTCATTGTAGTTTACACCTTTAGTAAAAATATCGAATTTTATTTAGTACATTTTGTAATTCATATGAATTTTCTTTACAATCATTTCAAAAAATCATAGTAATTTCAAATTTTTACCAAAAATTATGAAAACTTCATAATTTGTAGTAGACATGTCAATTCATCTCCTCCAAATATAAAGTTGGATTCTTGCATCATTTATAGTGGCAAAATTGAGTGTAACAAGTAAAGCATGTATCCATAGTCATAGGCCCAACTTTTAGGGGTTGAGGAGAAGGTGCGGATTGGAATTTTGTAGACAGATGCAAATGAACTTGATTACAAGAGCAACATCTTTTTGCCTCCCAACTAAGTTTAAACCTAGTCAAAAGTAATAATTTCTCACTTTTTGGCAATTTTGAATTATAAATTATATGATATTTGGCAAAAGAAGTCAGTAATTTTCTGAAATTTTAGACATATATTTTTAGAATTATTTTCTTCCAACCTTGCTAGTAACTCAGCTAGTAAACTACAATAATTTACATGCTATGTAAAAAGAATATTTTGCATGGTACTGGGAGATACTAGGTGTAATATGTATGTAAGGTAGAAATACAATAAACTGTGAAGATAAGAAGTTTTATATATTAGAAAGTAATGGAAGTGAATGATGGCATTGACTTATTTTTCACAGACAGAAAAAGGAAAATCATGAAGAAGCAATTCTATTTCAAGATTCGTAGAACTCTGGTGAACAAAAGCGGACACATGAAGACCTTTCAAGTTGGCAGAGCCTGATATGAGGAGTTTGGAGCATTTGGTGCGCAACCGCTTGCAAAGTCGTTGTCCAATTGAATGTAAGTCATAACTATAGGATTTGGTTTGCGTAGACTTGGCTATGGAAATTGCAGTGCAATGCGGAAATTCTATCTTACTGTGCATCATAAAGAAAATAGGCTACATTTCGCTAGCCGATATGCAAATTGGATACTTAGTGCAAAATTGAAAGAATGTCATTTAGAGTGATGAATCTTCTTGTGAGATTAGCTAAATTTCTCATAGAGTTACTGTATGGCGGAAAACATTGGAATTCAGTTGTACCTCTGTGATGGTGTGGAATGCGTTTTGGGTTTTAACAAGAGGTCCCTTGTCATTATACCACCTAATAGAAGAATGTTGATGAGTTCGTGGATCTTGTTTATGAGATAACATTGAGTCCATTCTATTTCCTACAAGATCGTCCCAAAAATTTCATATATATGAAAGATGTTGCTTTAATCCACCGTAGTTTCCTACCAAAGATCTAGAAAAAAAGTTATGGCATAAATTATGTGGTATAGCTAGCAAATTTGTCTAAAAGAAAAGGAAATGCGCCGGCCGAGAATCAATCCCGGGGGTGGTTGCAAGCTACGGTCACCCAAACTTTTTGTCGCGGTCTACAAATTGGTGCACTAACCCAATCTTTGGAAAATCATCAATAAATATTGGAATGGAATTTTGTGACGAAACAAATTGCATTGTTTCTAGAATTCTAAAGTTAAGATGTCTACCACAATAAAGTTTCCAAAATTTCAATCTTTCTATCCAAATTAAGCATTTCTACTTAGATTTGGTAGTGTGTCGCTTGTCAAAAGTGCACCTATTTTATGGGAAATGCTAGAAGGGGGTCAAATTTGAGCTTCAAAAATTTATAGCAATATACGGCAAGTGTGTACAAAGCTACCATATTTTATTTTTTTGGGTATTACGCTTACTTAGTTTTTAATTAATTGTTTGGTGATGTTTTTGTTTTTTAAGATTTTCGTGCAGTTAAAACTTTTTTTTGGATTTTTTTTTTTGGAAATGAAATAATGGTTCAATTTCAGAGGTGGGATATGAAATGCATTTTTCATAAAACCTAGCTAAGGATGTTATGTAAAAAAGGCTCTAATTACCCATGCTCGGTAAAAAACAGAAAAGGCTATTGAGCAATGCCCAAAGTCTTGAAATTAACTTAACAATTGCTACAATGAAAGTATTAGCATAAACCCTATTTGGGATGGTGAAATTTTTGATTTTATTGAAAGTTGAGAGGTGCGCATTACTACGCTAGTGCACGAGCTGCACGGCCTTTAGCTGCACAAGCTGCACTCCCCACTTGGTAGACCGTAGCTTGCAATCACCCCCGGGTCTGTACAGTGGCACAATACTATTCTACCACTAGACCTCAAAATCCAGTTTGGACAATCAATTAAATAGCGGACCAAAATCCAAGGAGGAAAACACTTTTGAATACAAGTTGGCCGGGAAAGCCAGGAAAGAACGCTCTCAATAAAAATATGGCGGTGACTCGCAAATGAGCCACCAAACCACAACCCAAACCAAAAGTCATAAGAAAAAACACCCAAGACAAAAGCCATGCAGGGATCCTAGAAGAAGTCAAGAGCAAATTTAATCCCACAAAACTAAAGGTTCCAAGAGATCACATTCCAAAGGAGATCACGATAGGGACTTGCCAACAAGTCAAGCAGTAAAAATGTAAAAGCCCACAGCAAACGCTAAGAAGAGACCACAGAGAAGCAACTAATGTGAAGACGAGGTTCAAAGCGCATTCTGGTGAGCCAGGAAGTTTGGGGATTGAATATCCTCAAGCAAGGAAGGGTGAGCAACCTCATCGTCTTCTTGATTGATGTCATCATGAAGGTCCCCCAGAATCTAGTCTATGATAGTTTTTGTCAAGTTTTCTGCTTTGTCACGAAGCATGAGAGGAGTGGCCATCCTTTGAGAATTTTCAAAAGGACAATCCTCTTGTTCGGAGACCAAAGTATGATTGTCCCCATCATCCACGTTCTTCCGTTGAATTTTGACGGAGTAGAATCTGTTAGCAAAGTCCCTGGTGAGTAAGTGTCGATTGGAAATAGGGTTCCATTTAGGCTTGCCGCCCACACCATAACAGAATAAGTCGCGATGACTCCAAATAGAAGTAAAAGCCCTTTCCATATCAAATTGTTTGGCCAGGTCCCTTTTCTTACAAATTTTTTGTAACTGCCTCCAAGCCGCTATACCGACTTGAACTATGCACTGCCAAGATTTGTAAAGGACCACACCAATGTAGAAGATTCCCTCGCATAGGTCGTGTTCGCAATGTTGGCACCAAATATATACTACATGAGGGAACATCTGAGGACATGTACCATAGTGTGTTTTTGTTGACGGTGTAAGACGTACTGTTGTTCCAAGTGATATCATTGTCGAAGTTCAAAAGCCCCGTCCCAGGCCTCAAGCTAGAGGTCTACCAAGCTCTTTGTATAAGGTATCATCCCATAAGAGTAACAGGAGATGCCGATCTGTGCGAGCTACAATGGCTCAAAGTCTCTCCCATACAAGCTTAACTGCATTGCATTGAAAGAAGCAACATTCGACTGTTTGTACATTATTACATGTACACAAAGGACAGAGACTAGAATGTCCTATTCTAATACTCCAAGCTCCAATAGGAAATCCCTCTACTATGGTTAGTCAAATCATTGATGAGATTTTGTGGAATCCATGGGTACCAAAATTTCCAAAAGAAACTCTTTTTCTACTGCTCAACAAACCATAATTTTTCATTCATTTATTAAATCCTAGTTGACAATGGGAAAATTAGTAGCGTGAGTGCAGAGCGGAGAGCGGAGAGCGCAGATTTTCATTTTTTAAAATAATTTTTAGTAGGAAAAATGCCTATGACCGTGGACATTCGGTTATCTTTAGTTAATTTTCAAAGAAAAGGACCCCAAATCCGTGGAAATGGGTAGAATTCTTGAAATCCTAGTTCAAAACAAATTAATAGATTTTCAATGATTTTCCATGGCATTACTTACAAAAATAAATACATTTTTGTTTTTGTATGGTTTACATCCAAATTAAGGTTGACATCATCATTAAAAACCATGAAAAGTGCAAATAGAATAAGGACTCTTGTGAACACCGATGTAAATAAATCAACACAAAAAACTTCATATAAAATCCAAATCAAACCAAAACATAAGGAGCTCAAGTCTCCACAATGAAGAGGCCTAATCAAGGGTTAGAACTCCTGTCAACATCACTATCCTTGCCTTGTTTAGCCTGTATATTCATAAATTGGTATACCCCCCTATCAAACTTCAGGATGCGACGAGAGGGTGGTGAAGCTGCAACCTCTTGCTGATGGGCAACCTCAGCAGTATTCGACGACAATTCGAATTCCCTTGGAGGGCTTCCAAAGAAGCTCGGACGGAGAACACGGATCGGACTCGCCTATGGAACTCTGGAAACAAGAATATAAGAGGATACATAAGCATTAGTAAAGAAGGAGGAGAGAAGAAGATGAACAATGGTGTGCCAAGTGAACAAACCGACTTACTTACAGTTCCTCTGACGTCGTACGAGCTTCTGGGGAGGCTCCTCAGAATCAGAGTCCTCGAGGTCAACAGTAGACTGTGGTGGAGGCACGGGATCCCGCATAGGGCGAAGGATGGCCTCAAATATCTCCGTGTCCGCCTCTAACGCCACAATGTGGCGCTCACCTTCACGACACGCACTAAAGGTCCCTTCCCACCTGGCCTTTGTTAGGACCTGGTCTTAAAGATAATAAAGCTGTTTTTGAGCTGAATACCCGGGGTGACATTGAATACGGGCATTTATGAGGTAAATACCCGCTGACTCGGGCATACCGGTATTACGTAAGACTGGGGTGTGCACATATACCCGGGTTGTTACCATGTTATCGTCCACGTGGCCGATAGTGAGGTTTAGGGTAATGCACCTGGTCACACCTGAGTAGTGGGTTTTTGCAATGTCAAGTCGCTGGGACAGGTGATTATCGGTTCCGGAGGCTGTCACCTTCTCTTTTGCAGTCATTTCTCTTTTCTTCGCTCATCCGGGTGGGCGTTGTTTCTCTCTGCGTATTTATTTGTGGACATGATTCAGAATGTGTGCTTGCCGTTGTAGTGGGGGGAACAGATGCACTTCAGAGTGTTTTGATTTTCCCTGCGTTTGTGCGCTTCTGGTTGTGTTTTTGCGAGTATGTAGTTTCTCCGGGGTTCAGTGAATTGCTGTCGTTCTGTTGGGGTTCGGGCGTTGCAGTATCGTGGTTTCTAGGGTCGAGCTGAGCATTTAAAGCTTCTAGGGTGTCGATGACGCTTTGTTTTTGGAGCGGGCGCTTGTTCTCATGTATTTGGTGCCGTTCGCATTTTTTTGTGGAGCGGGAATTTCGCGATCAATGGGTGGCTTACTTTTAACGGAGGCGCTGGGGTTTCCTTGGTGTGCCGGCACAGTGCGTCATTACTTCTCAAGATCAAGCAGTTCCTCTTGAGGTAAGCTCTGTTCAGAGCGCGTCATTATTCGTTGGACGCGGTTGTTTTGCCGTGGAGCATTGTTTCTGTCTACAGAATAGGGTGTCGTCGTTGTTGAGAAAAACAATTCAATTTCAGTTTGCGCTAATTTTTGGGTGTCTAGGATGTGGCTGACTGTGAGCGGCATTTCTACAGGTGTTCGTCACTTGCACTTAGGATTTGGGGATCATACAGTCGGAGGTTTTCCTCTGCATTCTAAAGGTACGTTTCCTTACCTGCTGCGTTTTTTGTGCCTACGCTCCTCTTGTAGTGGAAACGCAGTGTTGTTGCTTGTTGTAATTCCGTAGTTCCTAGAGTGTCACGGTTTTCCCTCTGAATCGGGGGAAACGTTGCCAATTTTTTTCCAAGATTAGGGTTTCACGTTATGGGTAATTAGACACTGCTCTGTCCGAGTTCAAACTCTGTTTGCTGTGTTCTGCCACAGTTCTAGAGTACAAACAATGTAAACGTACGCTGCCAATTTATTGTTAGAATACGGTGTACTATGTTACTGCTGAAAAACCTGAAAATACTTAACAACAGTTGTATCTTGTTTAGGGGTTCGAAGAGAGCACATCGATTTTTAAAAGACGTTGGCCTCTGTCATGGATCCTTTGTCCCACCTTCACAGTTCGTTTGCATGGAGTACCTGGGTAGTTCTCATGTTGCTTAAGGTGCAACAGGCCCTAGAGCTTCCCGTATCCTTAGAGGCCGTAGAAGAATCCGAGGACCAGTTGTCCTGTATTGTCCATAGCCTCGATAGTGCTGAGCCAGATGCGAGTAGTATGCTTCGAGCCACATTGCACAACTACAGACTGTGTACGGCATTCATGTTCTTTGAGGAGGATTTGGGGTTCTGGGTAAAACCCCGATCAACTACATGGTTTTCTCGCTTCTTGTTGGAGCAATACGATAATAATCGTTGGGTACAGATGTTTCGCATGACGAAACCGGCCGTGTTTGCCCTAGCAGGTCTATTAAGTCCACATGTTCAAAGAGCAGATACTAAGTACAGATTAGCAGTCCCAGTACTAGTGCGGGTCGCTTGCACTCTATTCAAGCTTTTCCATGGTGCGAATTTGACTATCTGTAGCGAAATGTTCGCTATTGGCAGAAGCACAATTTCTAAGGTTTTACGTGAAGTCGTCAATGCTATCAATGACACAATGCGTCATGAGATAGTGTGGCCCACAGGGGACCGGTTACGCGAGAAACAAAACAACTTCTCTCTACTATGTGGGTTACCTGGTGTAGTAGGGGCTATCGATGGAATGCATATTTCCATTTCTAAGCCTAGACACGGGCCCAGCGATTACTATTACTTCAAGTCCGGTGGTTATACATTGAATTGCCAGGCGGTGGTAGACAGTGACAAGAGGTTTCTCGATTTATACTTAGGGATGCCTGGCTCAACTAATGACGCACGCATGTTGCGTCAATCATCCCTATTCAACATGGCCATGCAAGGGAATTTGTTGGATCCAAATGTCTTACACGATGGGTTTTCGCCATTCATAATTGGTGATCTTGGCTATCCACTACTCCCTTGGTTGATGGTGCCCCATAGGACGCATGGGCAACTCACGGTTGCGGAGGCGCTGTTTAACAGAAAGTTGCGTCGAGGCCGATGTGTTGTGGAGAACGCGTTCGGTATCTTGAAGCAAACCTTTCGTGAATTGTTACTGAAGTCAGATTTGTCTGTTACTTTCCTGCCGGATGTCATCACTTGTTGCGCGATTCTCCATAACGTTCTACTCGGTCAATCGCATGAGCAAGTGGAGGAGTTACTTGAAGTGCTACGCGTTGAGGGGCTTGAAGGCGAAGTGTGCGATGATGGAGATGTTGCCCAAGATGGAGGAAATGCCAATCCAGATGATTTTGTGGACGCGGTGGCAACTGAGAAGAGGACAGACCTAGGGCTGTACTTGACCATGCAGCGTCGACAGCAAGGGTAGACTACTTGCTCAGGTAATGCACTTTGCTTCACATCCTTCATTACATGCAATGTCATTAAAGTCTTCATGCTGAAATGTGAAATAATCCAAAACACAAATGTACAGAATGCAAGGTAAATAGTAGATTGTGATTATGAACACAATTCACATTGCAATTGTCTGAACCACATCTAATTCCGCACATGCACGCACTGTTCCACTGCAGGGACGGGGGCGGAGTAATCTATTGCTCTGTGGTGTTGCTGTTAGGATCCGAAGTACATCCAGGAAGCTTCGATGGACTGTTCGGATGTACTGTGGAGCACTCGTAGCCGCCACCACTGCCCATGGTTCCGTCACTGCCGTGATCACGATGATGAAGAGGAGTAGAGGCACTGAAAGGACGGCCCCGCAACCCTAACAGTAAGCTGGTAGCACAGTCTTCGACCGGGGTGTGTCGAGTTGGTAGAGGAGTCCCTTGCTGTGGGGGGACGGTTGCTTTAGAAATAGTTGCACTTGATAAGATTGGTGACGCAGATATATAGGTAGTTGATGTAGGCAGGCCCGGGGCAGCAGTTGTAGAGGAAGTCATTCCCGGGTTTGTTGTCTGTGGCATTGCAGGCATAGTTGGGTGTCCAGCAGTTGAGGTCTTGAGGCCTGGGTTCAAAGTCTGTGGCATTGGAGGCACACCGTGAGAGTTGCTCATACTCTGGCCCAGCACTGTTGAAAGTTGCGCCAAGCAACTGACCATCTCCCCTTGCTTAACAATGGCCAATCGAGCATTCTCTTGTGCAATCAGTGCATTCTCATACTGTCGTCGGTCCTTTTCTCTCTGATACTCCATTTGCTCAGTGAAGAGTCTAAGCTGCACTTCTATCTTGGAACGTTCCAAGTCACGGCTGGCATCAGCTATCTCCTGCATTTGTGCAGCCATAAGGGCGCCAGTTGCTTTAGTGGCGTCTGCAATCACAGTGTGGCCCGACATGCTCTTTCTGCGAACACCCGTGTTTCCCCCGCGTCTATGCATAGCATTCTGAGACGTATCTGAGGAGCTAATGACCTGGGCAGTTATGCCTGGGGGCAGCCTCGAAGTTGGTCTGGAATTGGGACTGCCGGTGGTGTCTGATAATCCAGGGAGTGGTGCCGCTGCTGTAGGGGTCCTGCGGGGCGACCTCGGCGGCGGTGACCCTTCCGTTGTCTCGAGATGTTCTTGCTGTAACATGTCCAAAGGATCTTCGTTCTCAGGTTCGCTATCGCCCTCTTCACCTTCTTCTTGAGCATCGTGTTGTGGTCGTCGGTAATTCGCATCATTTGGAGCCAACATGTCACGAACGTGCGGTGGTTGCATTTGAGGTCGGTTTCCATACCACTCATGTATGGCGTCAAAAACATCTTGCGGAAATTGACGAGGTAGACCTTCTGCTTTCCGATCTGCGGCGGCGAGATCCCAATACTCCGGTACGTTGCGTCCGGTCCTGCACAAATAATCTGCAATTTTCTTGTAGTCTGGCAGGAGCTGATTCCATTTAGTTTTGCAGGCTGGCCCATCTCTATGAATCGGTGAGTAGCCACCGCGCATGACATGTTGCGATACACGATGCCACTTCGTCGTATCAGGGGTCATAAGGTCTCGTCCGTCGATAGCGTCAAGCTCTTCTAAATACATGTCACGTTTGGCCTCAATCAAGAAGAAAATTTCTTGGGGAAGCCAATTGGGTCCACGATCTTTCCTTGCTCGTTTAGATTGGCTTGCTGATGGTGGGACTGGAATAGGGGCCGCTCGAGGAACGCCCACAGCAACCCGCGTACGAGCTACTGGGCGTCCGGGTGCAAAACCCCTACCATCCCTAACCCTGCAATGACATGATATGTGTAAATGTTTGAGAACCTTTATGTCAACGAAGACTAACTTAAGCATCGGAGAGGTTTGTTTTCATGTGTAGGTCCATTTCTCGAAGTTCATGCACAGAAACTAACATTTGTACTTGACGTATGTGTATGCTTCATTATGTACATACAGTGGAGCGGAAAGAGTGAAGGTACGAGTAATCTTTCATTACGCTTAATTTTTATACTACAAACACATACTTATTGAAGCATCGGAGAGTTGTTTTGTGCTGTGCAGGTCCAATTTTTTGACGTAGGCGTATTCACAATATACTTTAACAAAAAATAAGCCAAGTCATTCATATGTTTCACTATACTGCAATTCCGTACTTGTTACTGTTATGTGATACATGATATATGGGAAGTTAAAAATCATGGCAAGGAAAGATTTATAAGAATGTACCATCCACTGGCATGGCTGTGGGTCGAGTCGGGGCTGTGAATCCTTGAGATTTACGACGGTTATCCATGAGCATGATCAGAGTGTGAAAGCCAGAAGTTAGGAACAGAATTGAGCAACCATGACGCTAAAAATTCAGAATTATTTAAGGCAACAATTGCTTCTCCAAAGGACAGTTCAAAAGGTTGTTCGGTTCTCATGAAAAGAACACAGCACCCTCGACATACTGAATCAAAAAATTTCTCATGATAAACTAGACTCTATATGATGGAGTCAAGACAGTCCATGCACTGCAATACTCATTTCCCTAGCCTGAAATAACAGAGATCACAGTGAAAGACCATGGCGAAGGCCACCATGAACGTGATGAAGTGGAGTGACAGCAATAAACACAATGCAGATGATCACACGCAGTGTACCGAAGGAACTACTTTAAACGCAATGCATTGCAGCGACAGTGCATGTGAAGTTGCAAATCTAGAATTGCAGGTCGGGGTGCGTCGGAAGAATACCTTCACGAAAATTTCCGCAACACTGGAGGTACGTACTTCTCATTCCTCTCTTGCACAGTGCTGCATTTGTAGTTGCGGTTTGTCACAATCGGAGCTCTTTGCGTGCCGATGATTTTGCATAGTGGCAGCGTCTTTGAGTGACGGAGCAAGAAAGACGCTGCGTAGTTTGAGGCCGCATAGACAGGCGTTCTTTCTTAATGTCAAGTCGCAAGCTCTTTTAGATAAAACCGGAGGTTGCTCTCTCAAATGTACATATTTCTAGATTCGGAAGCCACTTGCTCTTAAGTAGCAACTGCCGCTTATCTCGCAGTTCCCAAAAAAATAGCTCCACCTACTTTTCTAACTACCGGTCTTTGCTCTTGCCACATGGGCGGCCACCTAGGATCGGTAACTACAAAAGCACGCTGGTGTGAATCCAGGCGGCCTTTCCGCACCAAACACCGCTCCTCCACCGCTACGTAGAGCCAAGTGGGAAGGGACCTTAATGGAAGCACCTAGAAGAAACAAAATGAATGAGCCCAACAAAACCACAAGAAATGTAAGAAATGAAGAACAAAGACAATTAATATGCAAGGGAGGTAATGGAGAAACATGTGTCTGCGTGCCAATCCAAGACAACGTCGTGCCTTTGGGTGAGAGTGTGGATGATGATGCTCAAAAATTCCTTGCACGCTTCTCCCGAGCCCCTCTCCATGCCACGGTGCCATCCTTGAGGAGTTGGGTATCCTCATCTATGAAGTTGTGAAGAAGGGAATCCTTCTCAAGTGAGAAGCCCAACTTTGAAAACTCTGTGGCCTCATACACGGTGAGAGAGGCGCCAAGGGGCACAAGCACCTTGATAAAGAAGCGCTTAGTCTACACAAAAAAAAACCACATACTTAATGACAAAGAGAGGAGATTGAAACTTGAAGAGAAATTGGGTGAGAAGAGAAAAAACTTACAAACATCTTTGGATCTTGAGCGGAGGTAAGGTGAAGGTCATTGACACCCCACCAATCCCTTGCCAAAGTCCATTTAGCCCCCTTGCATCAATTGCGAAGCTCATTGTGCATCTTGGGGTCATCGCCATGTATGATCACAAAGACACCGTTGTCGTGAAGATGATCTTTAGCAAATGTGAAGAGATCATCCATATAGAACTCACGACGGCGGTTCCACAAGGGGATAACAGAGGGGGAGCTAGAGATAGCTGGCACTGGGAGGTTCTCTGGAACATCTGCAAGGATGAGGTCGATACCAGAGTGGGATTTGAGCTTCCTTGTGTTGGAGCGAGAGCGGCCGCCTCCAACCTAGAAAACAAAAAAAGAATTGTCAAACAAGGAAGAGGAATGCTTGTAGGAAAAAAAATTGACAACATAGGGTTTCGTTTTTTTGACCCAACATTGTCATCATATGGTTTCGTTTCTAGCAGAGCGGTGATTCCCGTAGGCAAGTGGAGATGGAGATCGAGGCGGCGTTAGGTCGAATTGAAGACACAGGCATTTTGGTAAGTATCCGTTCGCTTGTACTATTTGAATCGTTTGGAAAGACTCGGGAGAAAAAAAAGTACAAGGAACCGGCACCAAGGCCAACCCCACGGATCCGTGGGGTTAGCTTTGGGCCTTCAATGCCAACTCATAATTATATCGTTTGTAAAGCTTCTGGCCCCTGATCTTGAGCTCCGAAAACTAGATCTAAAATATCAGGTGGGAGCCATTTTAACTAATATGAGGCTCAGTTGTAGATGATAGCTCATTCAATTAGAAATCACTGATCACTCTGTTTTATAAAGGTGGATGAAACCAAAAGGCAGTCTCTTTGAAGGCTACTGAATGTTATGAAGTTCGTAAACCGCGTAGGATTTCGTAAACACTGATGAATAAAATCAGTTGGAAAACGAAAATTAAATCGGAGCATGCTGTAATATTGCACACATTCTGGCTCCCTGCGATTTTCCACCACATTGGATATGAGATGTACATACCAACTATTATTACTTTGTGCTGAGGCGCTGAATTGATCCATGAACACTGAAATTCCGGAATCCAAGATTGTACCTAGGCTCACATAATTTGCTAACTCAAAGATCATTACATTCGAATTGACGATTAGACTCCATTATGCAAGAGTTGACAATGTTGGGTTTTTATAATGATGCATATCCACGTTTGGTAAAATAATCAAATAAATGCCAAGGATTGATAACATCCTACCGTCTCCAACGTCACTCCTTGAGATCGAATGGGAGATTCCTAATAGAGCCCGATTTGAAAACCCACACCGTAAGGGATGGGTTCACATAGTCAAATGGTTTGAAATCTACAATCGTTCCCAAATTTGACTTGATGAAGACACGTGCTTTAATAATGCTCCCTTACGGAAGCAATGATTATCTTTGAACAATTGTTCAGAATTTGGGTGTTGGCGATAAACCTCTACTACCTAGCAATCTCTAGTCTGTTGTAAAAGGTGGAAGGCATTCTTTTAAGCAATGGATCTATAGCTTGAATCCACATGTCTAGTTTGAGAAACTCAAGGAGTGACACATCCCAGTCCTTCCTTGCCTGAATCACCTTCCTTCTGAGTGTTTTTACATTTGGAGACTTAGTGATCCTACAAACTGAGGATACATCTAACTACCTTGAATTTTCTGTAGTCCTAAGATCATTTAGGGAATTGATTCCTTTAATAGACCAGTTCCTAAAGTATAAATTTCTTTCCTTCCAAAAAAGGAGTTATCCAAAACGATTTCTGGATTCAAAAAAAGATGTTGGCAAAGCCTCTTAACTTAGGAATCCGCTTTTAATTTGGACATATGGATAATTCCAGTCTTACTGAAGTCCAAAAGCTCTAAATTGTCAACTACAACAAGGACCCCTGAGGTTTAATCCTCGGAGCTGAGTAAAGCCCTCCTACTGAGATGTCCCAATCGCCATCACAATTGAGCCGCAAGTTGTTCGCTCTATGCCTCACAAGTGATATTTAGGGTTTTGGTCTTAGGACCAGAGCCCTTACCAACATTTTAGCTAGTAAAGCTTGTGTTTGGGTTAAATGATTAAAGATCCAAATACCTCTGTTTATCGTTGGGATGATGGCAGTATTCCACGCTATTTTCACCCTCGACTGATCCTTGAACTTCCCGCTCCAGATGAAATTTTTGACCAAAGCTTGGACCATGAGTAAAATTTCTTTGAAGAAGTCGCAGCAACTATTTAGGTACCAAATACTTGCCAGTATCACTTGGTTAGTTACTAACACCCTAGCGGCAAGTGAAAAAGTTATGTTTGACTAGGAATTAGTTTGGGACAAATGTGTTGTAAAACCTTCACATCTTTTCAACCTAACTGAAATTACTTTCAAACGGGAAACCAAGGTAACGGGTGGTTTGTCTGTCAATGAGCTATTGAAGCCCCTTGTCTTCTCCCTAAGACCAGGTTTTGGCATAATTGGATACCCATAGAGCACACGATTTATGCCATGATTCATTGAACCTTGACAAAATAGTTCAATGACTTAAAATGCCCTTTAAAAATTAGTTGAATCCCCATGTAGAAATAATGTCGTGTCACCTGCAAAACATTGGATACGTGTCGTGGAATTGTTTGAGAGCTTCAAACCAAAAATCTCATGTGTAAAATATATGTTTAAACATCGAAAAAAAACATGTATAGGTATGGTACGAGTGGACACCCCGGCCTGTCTTACAAATCTTTAAACATAAAAGGGTGGGAGTTTTTTTCCTGTTCATTAGAATGAAAGTCTACACATTTTTATATAGAGAAGAGGTCCGTACGCTTTCTCAAAGTTTAATAGAAGAATCATTGTGTCTCGTTTGCTCTCCAGACCATAAGAGAGAGCCTATGTCGCCAACATGATATTATCAAGGATATTCCTCTCCTTCACAAACACAATTCAAGTGGATTGAACAAAAGAGGGTAATATAGACTGAAGTCTATTAGCCAACATCTTCACAATAAGTTTATACGTAGCCGGAAGAATAGAGATGGGTCGAAACTCCATAACATTCAGTAGTATGAGTCATTGTTGCCTTCTCCTCAATAGAATGATGTGGAATATTCCATATCATTTCATCCCCCCAATGAAATGATGTAGGGTATTCCACATCACATCAGTAGCTATGGGGGCACATGGCATTAAGCAAGAGCAAGCAACCATGAACAAAAATTGAAAGCAGTCAATCAGTCAGAATTCAACAGTGTCATGTAATTGATGTATAATTGAATAAGCTATTAAATAAAAATAACAATATATAGTGAGAGAAAGCTTTGTCTTAGGACTCGGAGTGCTTTGCCTTGGGAGAAGTAATTTAAATATTAGTGGGGCCGTGGAATAAATGCGTAGGGGAGGAACTGGCTAATGTGGGCCTGGATAATCCAATAAACTCCCTGGCTAGTGAATGTCTCTCTAGAATGACTTAGTTGAACCAATAACCTCCCTGGCTACTAAATCATTACAAAATCACTGGTCATTCTATAAATAGAGGTAGATGAAACAAAAAGGCATCATCTTGAAGACTATTGAATGTTATGTTTCAGATCGAAGTCAACGTGTCTTCTTTGGGAATAAAAGAAATTAGCCTATATTTAATGGATTTAAAGTATGCGTTTAAAGAATCTTGAATGAAGTCCTAGACGTCAACACCGATCTCATCCCAAAGCTCTAAGATCAATTCCTTAGATATAGAATCGTATCATAGCGCCTTTTCATGTGGCATGTCTTTAAGTGCAATGTTGATTTCATCAAGTCTAATTCCCTGTGTAAGCTTGTCGTTCATCTCATTTGTGATTAGTTGGGGCACGCTAGTGTAGCAGCGTCTTTGGCCTCTTGATCAATTTCTACCTCCAAGTCATTAGAATAAAGGTCTTTATAGTAGTTAGGAATAAATGTGTTAATCTGTGATTCTTTTGTTAAAGAACGGCCTTTGTTTATGAATTCAATAATAGTCGCTTTATTCCTCAAATCCTTGTGGATTCAAAGAACTATTTTGAACATTTGACCCTCACCTGAATCCACTTAGCTGTAGTTGCGTTCTTTGTGATTTCAAGTTTCCGGAGCCGAATCTCCTCCAATGCAATATTCAATTTCTTCTAAGCCTGCAAATCAGCCCAATCTAATTCGAGAGCGGCTTCCGCTTCTTCCACTTCTCGGAATTGTTCCTTATATGTGGTCAAGGATGCTCTATTCCGCTCCGTAGAGATCCGGGTATTAAGTCTTCTAATTTGTTCAAGGGCCACGGTCACCCGTGTGCCTTTATCAAAGTCGCTTACAAATTGCATGGCATCTTTCCACGCAACAGCGAAGGAGTCCATAGTAGATTCATTGTTTATAAAACCTTTGTTGAAATACGCGTGTTTGGCAGTAGTCCTCTTGGCTAATGGAATTAACATGAATATTCCTACATGATCAGAGATATAATCAAGATGAGGCCATGTCCCATGTCTCCCTCCCCTTGCACGAAGTGCAGCTGAGGAATAAAATATGTCTAAGCGAGACCAACACTAGGATGGTCTCTCTTTTTCATGTATATCGTTTAGAGCCCACCCTCCAATATTCTGATGCGTAAAATGTGTTTTTGATTCCCAAAGCTAGCGTCATACGCTGCGATGCATTTTGCTCTTTGTTGGTCATATTCTTAGCTATAGTCCTCCGCCATTTCTGTCATATGAAAATCCCTTGAAATTATCCATTCCACGACATGGAACTAGTATTGTAACAGTAAATTCCAAAAATTCGTGCGAGATTCAATCGTAGTTAGTACGCAGATGTTGAGAACATCGACATAAAGTCCTTTAAAGTTGAAAACTGTGTATTGGCCTCTACCTTTCACTATAGCCAAGTTCTCTATCAGACAAGAAGTTAGCTCTTTAAAGAATGACATCCCCATGCCTCTATGGAATCTGGTGCCTTGAGCATCATATAAGGCATTATTCCAAATACTTGACCCTCCCTTAAGCTGTAGTTGTCTTGTTAGATTTAGGTGATCTTCTAAGGATAAATGTCTTGGAAGAAGAGCAGTTGAAGTTGCAAATTTGCTCTGCAAAGAAAGTCCCAGATGTCACACTATTTCACCATTCCTTGAACACTTTGCCCTAAGGTGCGGAAGTCAACCCCCTTACACTCTTTCCATGAAGAAATGTATACATGACTATGCTAGAACCGCCTATACTTGGTAATAAGAACCAATGAAAAGTTAGTGCAAAAGAAAAGGAAATGCACCGACCGGGAATCGAACCCGGGTCTGTACCGTGGCAGGGTACTATTCTACCACTAGACCTCAAAACCATCTTCGGGCAAGTAGATTAAAAAGAGAGCCGAAGCCCAAAGGGGAGGAACCCCCAGTACAACACGGCCGGGAAAGCCGAACCAGGGCACCAAGCCCAGGAGAAACACACAGCAGAAGACTGAGCAAGGGGATAAAACCCACAAAAGCACAGGCAAACCAATCCAAGCAAAAAGCCAAGAGGAAACCCCGGAGAAAACCGGAGGGGAGTCAACAGAGGACTCAAGGGCAGAACACCCTGAAACCAACCAACGCCTCACACGTGGGCGGAGCCCTGGAGAAGCCAGGGGGGGAGACAACAAGGACTCCACAGAGTCCCACGCCAAACGCGTGGGAGGGGACCACGAAGGGGTCAAAGCGCAGACCACAACGCGCTTTGATGGGCGAGGAAACGGGGGGATTGGATGTCCTCCGGAAGGGAGTCGACGTCCTGTTGCGTGACGAGCCCGTCGAGAGAAGCCTCCTCGTCAACTTCATCCTGCATATCTTGAAGAAGCTGGTCGATGATCGCTTCCGCCAAGTCTTCTGCTTCATCACGTCTCGCCACCGGAGTAGGTCTGGGAGGACGATCGGAAGGGGAGGAGTGTTGTTCTGAGGAAGACGGTTCGCTGCCATCCTCGCTGCCGTCCTTGCTGTCATCCTGTCTGATAATGCGTGAGGAGGCAAATCTATTCGCCAGAACTCGAGGGAGGTAATCCCTGTGAGGTTGCCAACGGTTTACCCGCCTCTGCTGTACAAAACAGGTTAGCTTGACCCCATATCGAGAGAAAGGTTGCTTCCATATCTGAGTGTTTGGCAGGGTCTCGCTTCTTTTTGTATTTTTGTAACTGTCGCCAAGCAGCCATCCCAACTTGGACTGTACATTGCCACGATTTATAGAGTGCCACTAGACCACTAGACCACCGGTGCATGCCACGTGTGCTGAGGAGGTCAACCCCCTCACACTCTTCCCGTGAGGAAACGCCGCTGCCGGGGATCGAACCCGGGTCACCCGCGTGACAGGCGGGAATACTTACCACTATACTACAACGACTTTTGGTTCCGAAAGTCAACGCTAACTACAGGTGGCACCCGCAGGCGTTGACCTCAAGCTCCGTCGTCCTCGGAAGAAGATGACACCGGCTGCCACAAATTGAACTATACCACCGTACAGGAGATTCCTCATACCCCTTTCATTTCCAAGACATCAACAGTGAAAAGTGTATACACTATCTTAGCTCAAGTCAACCTTGACACCAGTTAGAACTGAAAAGATGATCGCAGAGGCCTAGACCTCCAGTTCAAGAAAAAGGGATCTGCAAGCAGGCACTTGCAATCTACACTCTCATTCAACCTAAATCCAGCGAATTAAATTTCTGGTAACTCTCAGAGGAATCACGTTCAGACAAGTTTATCAAACATATACACTAGTCTTCAGTAAGCTCAGTTAGGTCTTCCATTGTCTCTTGGCTGCCTTGAAGCCTTTCCAATACATTGAACCCTCTCCAGTCTAAAGTTGCTATCCCGGAATACTAACACCTCGCGAGAGCAACCAGTACAAAGAACAACACACGCAGTCATGTAAGATGCAGGATGCATTTCCAACGAGTTCCAATGGGTCCTACACAATAATCTGTCGACAAATTAAGCCCTCCGAAGTAAAATACAGTACACTTTGAAGTAACCCTGCATCAGGGACCTCAACCATGATGATGATCAGGACATCAACATATACGATATCACCCAACTAAGATGAAGCTCAAGAGTAAGCTGAAATCACTAGACAGCACAACACCAGCTGAATGGTAGACCAAATTGTGTGATTAACTAGAAACTCTACAGAAAATTCATCTGTCCGACATAGTTAAAGAATAAACGTAAGTACATATAGTCAATTGAAACACACACTTTTCAAAGTAGACAAACCATGTATGAAAGGGTGTACAGTCACCCCCAAATTCTGAGTAACCAGAAATGATGCCTCATTAAAAGTGCGCTCTTACAGCGTCTGCAAAAATAGCTTATCCCTTCAGCAAGAGCAACTCCAGTAAGTAAAAAAATGGACTATCAAAGCCCTATTTACTGCGATACACCTAACCACTTTGTGAAGTTCTCGAACTCTGTGTACTCTGAGTCCGAAACCATAGTCTTGTACCATGAAGCACCCTGTTTCTTGATCAAGGCCTTCTCCTCGGGCTGCACACAAGAGAACCAGATCAGACCGATGCTCGCATGGAACGAACACTGCACTATCCAGAACTAGGACCCAATTGAACGGAAAGACTCCGTGACGGACCTTCAGGGAAGAAACGAGAAAAAGAACTGAACTCCAAATCTAGCTAACGTTAAGAAAAATACCTTGAGCTGGCTCCTCTTGCTCTGCAACTTCTCGGCCTTGTTCTTGGCCTGCCTCTCCTGTGCCAAAAGTTCCATTCTCCTTGCAGACTTGGCGTAAGGGTTGAGCTTGAGAAGAGCACCCAAGTTCTTCAATGGGTTCTTCTTCAGCACACGCCTCTTGATGGCCACCTTTGTGGGGCGGACAACGCTCTGGATTTCATCAGAATTGATGATTCTGGCCAAGTCGGGGTTACCCATGATGTTACGGGGGAGGATGTAGTCCTTCTTCACGAGTGACTTCTTCTCGTGAGTACCGAAGATGGCATCCAGCTTCTCAAAAGCAGACTGGGTCCAGACGATGAAACGTCCAAGGTGACCACCTTCAACCATGTACCAAACCAAAATATCAGATTACTACCTATGATGCACTCATGAGAAAATTCATAAACCCTCATTTTAGTGTGTTCTCTTTCCTCTATTACCATTGCAATCGGTCATTGACCGCGCGATCATTAAATGAAACTATGAGCCAATGCATACATTCACATTCCAGTTACCCTACCGCAAAATCCTTATCCCTAACTACATCAACTAGGGCTCCAATTAAACCCTAAGCGTATAAAACGCCTGATATGGCCATCTGCAGCATCACTGAACTTTGCAACGGTGGCATTTCCTCATTCGTCCTCAGTTTTCTGATTGCGATACATCATTTTTAAGCTTTCAATACAGCATATTCTATACTAAAGATCAACAGTGTCAATTGTGTCAAGTTATTTTGCACAAACAGATGCTTTCCAGAGGGGTCCAATTTTCCTACACTACAGACAATACAGTGGACGCTTAGGGGTTTAAAATAAAGTTCTAACCTGGAGCGAGCTGCAGAAGGTTGAGGCGATCAACGGACACAATCTCGACACCGGGAATGTTTCGGAACGCCTTGACGAGCTTGGCGCCCTCGGTACCGTAAACGACGAGGGGTCCACGGCGAGAGATGTACCTCCTGTTCCTCATCTTACCTTTGCCAGCCCTAATGGCATGGCTGAGCTTAACCTTCTCGACATCAGCATAAGCACCAAGCGACTTGAGGAGCTTCACAGCAGCTGAAGTCTTCTCGATGGCCTCTGCGGCGTTGCCCAAGACCAAAGGGACCTCAGGAACCTGCTCGATCTTGTGGCCCCTGGCAAGGACCAAAGAGGGGACAGCAGACGCAGCCAATGCGGAGGCAATAGCGTACCGCTTCTGGTTCAGGTTCACCTTGCGGTGCCAGCGGCGCCAGATCTTCGTGGGCGCGAACATGCGTCCGCCACGGCACATGTTGCCGAAAGCTCCCTGCCCTGCACGGTGCGTTCCGCCTCCGGGAACCCTAGGGATACGGGAGACCGCACGCCCGGTTCCCCATGACTCGGCTGAGGTTTGGTGCCCCGCCTTCACGCTCACGGCGTACGGCTGGCGCTTGTTCTTCGCCAAGGCCGTGTGCACGTCGTGGACAACGTCCGGGCGAATTGGGGCCAGGAACACGGCCGGCAATGTGGCCTGCGCTCCCTTCTCGCTTCCGTCCACGCTCTGGACGCTCACCAAAGGGCGTGCAGCTGCCGCGGACGCCATCGCTAATTCGCGCTTGAGATACCTGCGAGCACGAAAGGTGCACTGGAAAAGAGCTTCCACGACAGCCCTGCTCCCCTCTTGGTCGCCTCCAACACCGAGTTAGGGTTTCGATTCTCCTGACGATCTGCGCCGCTCATCTTCCAGTCCTAGTTTCACCCGGATTGCATCGTATCCGTCGATGGACGTTCCCCTGGATGATTTCGTTCCCCGTGTTCCCGACGAGTCGTCTTCTCCAGCTCGAGACTGTTGCAATGTTTTCAGTTTCGGAATGAAATTGTCTGTCAAGCCCTAAAAGTTGAGAAAATGCACCTGTACGTCACTGAGGAAAGTAGACGTGAGGGTTTTTCAGTATTGAGTAAGCATATTTCCATTTCCTATGGCAATTTTAACCCTTTAGTGCCCAAGTGGTCAATGGGTCACCAAAAAATGAAATGTTGTAAAATTTATGAACCATCTTAGCCCAATGAATGTATAAAGTCACTAGTAGAAAAAGGTGGCCCTTCCCAAGGACATGCCCAAGCAAAATCACTGTGCATGCGTAGAATTGAGCACTACTTGCCTCGGTATCTCCCTGGGCAGTGCCACCTTTTCTACTAGTGAGTTCAAATGTGTAACTTTTGATTCTAACACACCTTTCGTTAAAATTGAACCACATTTCATTAAAACTAAACTACTAGATTGAAAAAGGAATGGGGAGTGCTACCCTTTGAAATAGAGATAGGTCCCCAATTTTTAACACTATTGATTACAATTTTTTTAATAAAAACCAAAAAACCATAAAAACAAAAACACAAAAAAACAAAAACACAAAAAAACATAAAAAGAAAAAAACTGAAAATGAAAAATAACAAAAACGTAGAAGAGTAAATAAGATATTAAGATTAATCACAAAATTAAAAAATTAAAATAAGTTAAAAACAAAAAACCCCACAAACACACCAGAAACCAAAGAATAAATAAAACCAAAGAAAAACATAACGAAACAAAACAAAAGAGAAATGCAAAAAAGTTTTAAAGTAATAAATACATTAAAAAAATTAAAAATTAAAACAAAAAATTTTATAAAAAAATAATGAAATAAAATAAAACCAAAAAAAATTATATATTATAAAAAAATTAAAGAAAAAAATAACCCACTCCATAGGGTTCCACAGTACTAAACATATACAAGTCTATGTCAATGCACTAAAAGCATATAGATACAATAAACATGTTTGACGTATATTTATATTAAGCATGTATTTAGGACAAAATAGATCTGTATACAAAGGTTTTTAGACATACAACCCTAGTATACGAAGGGGTTCTTAGAAGGGGTCTTAAACGCACGTGGTTATCAAACATAATGTCAAGTGGAACCCCGGAGAAACCGACTCTTTGAGTTGACTTCTCTTCAAGACACTTCCAAAGCGTTAAAGATGTTTGGCCACAAATCCTCTTTGCCCATTTCTCCATACTCATTGCAAATTTCTTTTCAACACTCCGCCCCTCTTCCTCACTGTCTCCTTTCTCTATAACAACTATTGTCTTTTGGCTTGAATGCCAAAAGGTTTCTTGCTAGGAATTATGTAGGAAACAAGAAGATACGCTTTCTTTTCAAGTACATTAAGGCTGGCATACGTTACAAGGTCTTTGTTGATTTAAATTTAGGGTAATCTTTTGATCCATCGATATTCATATTGGATTTTATATAGGTTGTTCTTTTCAATTAGATTTCTCAGCTCTTCTTCTATAGATCATAATCCGATTAGATGTTATAAAGAATTCTTTGGTGAATGGAACTAACTGAACTCCTCTTGGTGTACATGTACGCGTGCGTTTGTGGCAGAGAGAGCAAGCGATAAATACTTCATGGTCATCTTGTAAAAGCCAAGAATTAGCAAACATGACAGGTAACCTTTAGTTGTGGAGTGTTTCTTTCTTGGATTGAGATCAGAGATGAGCGATGAAGCAAATGACTTTTGTTAGAAGTATTGTTTTCTTGCAAAAAAACATAAGGCAAACAAGTAGATAACTTTTTGTAGAAGTGTTGATTCTTTTCGGAGATGGGAGCAAAGAAAAAGGTACGGGAGACTTGTGTGTTAAATTAATTGAGGTAATACTTTAATATAAGAATTTTTGCAATATGTTTGGTTCTATATTAGCAATAACTTTGGAAAGACGCCGATGCTTACATTAAAAGCATTTCATGTTTTTTAGAAGAATTTGCAACGATGTTAAGTACCCAATAACCTTTCGTTGTGGTGTTATCTGTTTGGGTGGAGATGAGAAACAAACAATGCAACAACTAACCTTTCATTAAAGCATGTTGTTTTTTGTGAAAGTGAAAGCTTAGCAAAATGGTAGATAGGTTTTTTTTTAAAAGCAATATTTCTTTTTTGAAAATGAGGGTGACGAAAGAGGCATAAGAGACTTAGCTATTGAATTATTTAAGGACGATAGTATTTTTTTACATGACAGTGTTTACTAAATGCTTATTTCTATACAAAAGCAATAATTGCAAGGACTCCGATGCTTACATGATTGTAAATTAGTCTCATCAGAATTCTAACCCTAAACTTTTAGGATGAGGATACTAGGTTACGACAATTGAAAAGTGCTACCGTAGTAAAAGTTTACGAATAATCAAAGTATACAACCAATACTAATGTGATACATTCAAGTTGATTTACAGACACCATGAGGGCCAAGAGGCAAAAGTTGATGGACGCAGAGGTATGGAGTAGGTTGCAAGACCACATCCCTCTCCAACTCCTATACGAAAAGCTTTCGCAAGACGATCTCTACCGCCTTCGTCTAGTTTCCAAAGAGTGGAACCGCACTTCACTCCAAAGGGTACTCCCAAAGAACTCCTTTGTGGCTATCATCACATGGACGCGAAATGAAGGAGAAGATTGGGAGGATCATTACCTCAACGGGATCGTCACCTATGACGACAACAAGAACGTGCACACATTGACTTTCCACAACGAGCACTTCCGCCTCCGTCCTAAAGAGCGTCACGTTCCGCCGTTTGAAGTCGAAGGTCTCATTCTCTGCCACCACTCCAACAACATGCAGGAGCGCGGCGTCTTGAACGTCCACACCCAAATGTGGCACGTCATTCCTGAAGCTCCAAACAAGAGTGACACGATCTGTGTTTGTGGCTTGATCGTGGACACATCAATCAAGCCGTTCACGTTCAAGCTCATCGAAGGGTGTCTAGACATTGCGACGCAGATCTACGACTAGCAGACCAAAACGTGGAGCATCACACGCTTGCACTTGTGGGAAGAATATGAGAATCTAGCGTATGTCGGCGAGTACACTTGTGTGTGCTGGAACGGAAATGTCTACATCTCGGTATATGAGAATGTCATCTTGAAGTACTCGTTGATCGATGACTTGTGGATTGCGTCGGAGTTACCGGCGGTAATAACTCCAGTTGAACACAACATGTAAGGAGTGTGGGAGAGCCGGATCTGCACCGTCCGGGAGAATTTGGAAGATCAAGGAGTGACGGTGTGGGAGATTGTGAATGAAGAAACGCAAGAATGGGTGGAGTATGCGAACATGCCGAATGAGTTGTATGAGTGGATGTGTAAGCATGATTTTCTTCTCGCTAGGGACGATGACCACGACGGACAGCTTAGGTGCAACTATATGAGGACTTTCTTTCGGAATGGGTGCGTTTTGTTCTGTTTGTGGACGTGGTATACTCATGCCGATGCATTTGTGTTGTTCAATATGACGACGAAGGAGTGGTTGAAGGTGGACTCAAATTTTGGAGATGCTGTTGATGAAGATGATGACGAAGATGGAGATGCGGAACACGATGAAGAAGTTGAAGAGGCGAAAGAAAATGAAAAAGGTGAAGTGGATGGAGAGGTTTAAGATGACACTGAAGAATGATTATTATGAAACAAGATGGTGTTGTCGAAGATGATGATGAAAATGGAGATGTGGAAGAGAATGAGAAAGATGAAGAGGTCGAAAGTGATGATGAAGAACTATGATTGTGAGGTAGTTTGGTAGTTTCGATATGGAATGAAGTTTTTTGTGTCTATAAGGTTGAGTGAAGAGGATTTTTTGTAGAGGTTAAGAATGCAATGACGTTCTTTTATATTCCGTGCGGTGGAGAATGATACTCTTTTGAGTTCAACCCCATGGATGAAGAGGTAGTGTTGTGAGTCATGATAAAAATGGATTAAAGCTCATGATTTAACAAGGGTGGGTGAAGGGATAGTGTTGTGATGTATATTAAGAATTAATGAAATGAAACTCTTTTGTGTTCATCTCGGGTGGATGAAGAGGTGTTGTTGTGGTTTGTGAATGTTAAAATGCAATGAAACTCTTTTGTATTAAACGTTGAGGTGAATGAAGCTCTTTTGTTTTCAATGATATAAATGAAAGTATAGTGGTATGATTCAAGTTAAATATGGAATGAAGCTCTTTAATTTTTGTTCAAGAAAGGTGGGTGAAGAGGTATTGTTGTGAATGTTATGAATGGAATGAAACTATTTTGTATTCTATAGTGTAGGTGAAGTTTTATTGTGATTCATTTTAAGAATGGAATGGAGCTCTTTTGTGTCCAATAGGATGGGTGAAGGAGTATTGTTGTGAATGTAAAAATAGAATGAGGTTCTTTAATGTTGAACACATTAGGTCAAGAGGTATTTTTGTGAATGTTAATGATGGAATGAAGTGACACACATTTCGTTAAAATTGGACCACATTTTGTTAAAACTAAACTACCATATTGGAAAAGTGATGGGGAGTGCTACCCTTTGAAATTGAGATAGGTCCTTAATTTTTCTACATTGCTCTTATTCGTGAAATAAGAGTGTAGAAAAATTGAAGAACTATCTGTATTGCAAAGGGTAGCACTGTCCATCACTTTTTCAATCTGATAGTCTAAAGTTAACAAAATGTGGTTCAATTTTAACAAAATGTGTGTTAAATTTCTTTAAGTGATGGAAAAAGAAGAAAATTGGAATTTGACTTTCTTAGATATCTAAATAACTATGTACATAATACCAAAATATTGCAAACACCTCAAAATACAATAAGTACTTACGAATACAACACATGTACAATGCGGTATTTTCTTGTGTTCAAAGGTTTGTTATTTGGTATTTACTTTTTTGATTGTGTTCTCTTATTCATGTTCCACTAGTGTATGTATTCCAATCTTGACTCATGTGCCAACTCTTTTCATATTATAACATATGAATTATTGTCCTAAACCATATACGTATAAGTCACTATCATTTATAAAACCCACAATAATTATGTGAGAATCTAGTCTTAACATGAAAGATCGCAATGGAGAACTGTTGACACAAAACATTATTGAATTTCTTCATTTTCATTTTTAAAAATTCATTATATATGTATGTATATATTTATTTATTTAGTTTTGTTTGTGTGTGTGCGAACGCCCGTGTGTGGGGTAAAGTTATCATATGGTTTCTATCACGTACTTCACTACAAGAGTTTTGAATTCATGATGTATTTTATTCATAATTATATTAGCCCGTAGTAGAGTTCAACACGATAGTTCTAGCAATAAAATCGTCTTGTGTGTATTGTTTGAATTATATTATAAACTAGGTTGTCCCATAGTAGAATCATCCTCGCATGTATAGATGCATGTTTTTTTTTGTTATCAATGAAATAAATTTATATTTCATTTTCAAAAGACAAAATGAAATCCTCTAAAACGTAACTAAATTATCTTTTCAAACTAATTGGATTTTATTGATGTTTCATGTTTCATATCCTTCATTAGAATCTTTCCATTTTTTCCCAACTAAAGATCATTTGCGTACACTAAATTGAATTTGGTGCTCATTTGTATGTAAAGTGTTTTGATTGTACTTACACCCTCAATTTCACAAATGCAAGGGCAAAGGAGGTGTTCATTACATAGAAGAAAAGTCTTCTAAGAAGGGGTATCTATATCAAAAAGATTTTCATGATTCTATTTCATGTAGTAGAAGATATCGATTTTCAAAAAGGTCTATCATTTGGAATTACATTAATTAAGAAAAAATAAAAATTGTCAAATTTAACATAAACTAGTTTATACAGTGAACAGAGGTGTTACTGATACGATGGAAAACCCCTTGAAAAAGGGACATCACAATCAAGGCTTCATACAATTTAGATCTACAAGGTATGATGTATTAAATTTCAAAATATTTTTATCCTCAAATTTCATATAATAGGAAAATTACCCAAAATGGAACTTTAGTATAAGTTGGTTAATTGTAATTGTGACAATGATTCAAGCTATACTTGCTACATCCTATATATCATAGTAGATGATTATTGTCTACTGGTATCTCTCGCTATGACATCGAAGAAACCTCATTCTCAACCACTGATTTCTCAACCCTAAAGACAGGCTTCTCACCCATTTCTCAACAGAAATTTCTAAAATTCTCTTTACACTCTGTCTTTGGAATAAAATACAACCCTTCACCGACACCATTGGCCTTCCGCCCTCGCAGCAATGCATCCCAGTATTCATAAAACCTCTCCTCAAGATATTTGTTCCACCCCAACACTCCCTTTTGTTCCAGTGAGACTTGGATGTGTGTATGAATGACGCCTCATTTCTTTAGTGGTAACAAACGCCTTGCTAATATTGCACATGCATCTGCAAATCTCCAGCACCAGCAACTGCAATTAGAGCTAAATTGGATATAAGCGTGGCCATTTTGGCGAGAATCGAGGAGTGTAGCTGCGGTACACTCGGGTACAAGTTGCTTACAAACTTTTTGACTCCTCCCTCATAAAAACAAAGTCCCTTCCCTAAATTGTAATGTGCTAGTCAGTGCTCTCAGAACCACTTTGTGACATTTAGCACAGGGTGCTACCTCCCACATAAATGGTAGATACTTTTGCTACCTTGTGAATGTACTACTCACGATACCTCTATAATATCCGGCAATACCCTTGATATATTAAGGTGATACCATGGTGATACCCTTGCTACAGATTTATAACATGATGAGCATTCTCGCTACATTTCAATTTTTTTTTCATTTTCTTTCTTTGTATGTTTAGCAGCCTCATTTTTTGGGTAGAAATCCAGCTAATATTAGCCACTTTTGAGATCACTGGTGCTTGATATGGCACCCATGGACCTACAAATTGAAAGAGACATTCCTACTCTAGTCCTCTACTGGTAGGAATTTTTTCTTACCATATTTGCAATCTTCATAATCAATGTGGCCACTTGATATAGGATTTACCTACTTTCAATGCTTACGAAAAAAATTGTAAGCATGTTGTATCCGACTGTACATTGATCAATGTGATCAGCTGCAGGGAGAAACCCTAAACCCTAAACCCTGAAACATGACTCGTGATTTTACAGTTGCTTTGTAAGCGTCGGATGGAAACAGATTTTCAGTACTCGCACTGTTGCATTCCCAGGCACTGCAAGGTTCACATGGTCAAACCCTAAACCCTAAACCCTGAATCATGAGTCGTGATTTTACGGTTGCTTTGTGCGCGTCAGATGGAAGCAGGTTTTCAGTACTCGCACTGTGGCATTCCCAGGCAACGCAAGGTTGACAGCGTTTTGAGTATTGTCACAAGAAGCCCGCAAGCGCTCCACATGATCAAACCCTAAGGCTCTCCCCGTGAACCGCTCGACGAATTGCTTCACAACGCGACGTTGCAAGGCAAGCGGCAGCGATTGCACGATTCCGATGTCCAGTTTCCTACCCTCTCCGTCGTCGTCCTCCGTCTCCGCCTTCCTCAAAATACTCTCACACACATTCTCAAGGTACTGCTGATCGGCGTGCAAAATCTCCGCGCACCGAGCCAGGGACTTGTCCACAGACTCGTTGAAATTCTCCCGCAAGTACGGGAGAAGCTCGTGACGGATGCGGTTGCGGTCAATCTCCAGCGACATGTTGCTCGCATCGGGCCACAACGGCAACCCTAATTCATCACAGTACTCCCGAATCTCTGTTCTCGTAAACCCTAGAAGCGGTCTCACAAGCGCCACCTCCTTTCTCGAACCAACGATTCCCGTGAACGCTGAAAGCTCCGGGGACAAAACGCGTTTCCATGTTAACGATTGGAGCCCGAGGAGCCCCGAGCCGCGGAAGAGGTTATGTAAAAGAGTCTCCACGCGGTCGCTGGCGGTGTGCGCTGTGACAATGGAGCTGAATCCATGCCGAAGCGCAATCCGTCGTAAGACGCCGTAGCGCCATGTGCGCGCAAGAGACTCTCCTGGAACAGGGGAGGTTGTCACTGCTTGGTAGTAATTCATCCCCAGGCTTGCTGCAATCTGGGAGACGTGGGAGCCTTGGTTCTGCGATGACGACGACCACTGATGGTCGCAGTGCGCCACGCCTATCATCCAGTCCCAGTGCTCACGGAGAGTCGCGAGCATGCGAAGCAGAGAAACCGAGTCTTGCCCACCGGAGACGGCAACGAGAATCTTCTCCCCGGGACGAAACAGGCTCTGCTCGCGAATCGTTCTGGACAATCGTTGGCTGAAGCTGCGCTCGATTCTTGCTGTGCTCGAGGAAATGGGAAGGTTGGGGCTCTTGCTCAGGAGCGTCGACCAGTCTATTGATTCTCCTCCTTCCCCTCTCGCGCGAGTGAACTGCCTCCTCTTCCCCAATGGTTCTCCCTGTTTACCGAATTGCGACGGCGTAGCGATGAGCGTCCCCGCCCCTACTGTAAGCCCCAACATCTTGCGCTGGAAAACAATGCACAATAGCTAGGATCAGATGACAGTCTAATGGTTCTGCTGGAAATCTATACACATTGTAGCTTGATATTCTTGTGACGATAGTTAGAATCGATTCAAATCGCCATGACCGGGCAGGTTCTACATGGCCTAGAATTGCATCAATCAAACGGGCTCTGAGATAAACGGGGAATTGCGGAGGGGAGTCATGGCAACATCCTACAAATGGACCTCTGTAATGCTAAGTTAGAGCGAATTCCCCTCTGAAAAGCATCCTTCTACGGTACAGACGGGTACAAGTAGCTTACAAACTTTTTGACTCCTAAGGTAGTTACCCCATTTCCAACTGAATAAGAAAAAGAAATATGGATATGAGGCATTGATATTATTTAGTATTATTATTTTTTAGAGTTCAGCAAGAAGAAATAGATTTCAACACAAGTTGAAACATAATTTTTGGATGAAGAATGAATTAGTTATGAATTTTCAAAGTCGAAGTATGACACATCCCATTCACGTCATATAGGTAGAGCACTTTCTGTCTAAAGAAGATTTTTATTGCACACACCAAAGATGCTTAAACCAACAACAACGAATCCATAACCACACCTACATATACTTAAATCAACAAGAGAGAACCCATTACCAACTGTAACTCATGCTACAACCAACACCATTGGAGCATTAATTGTGGAAAATGCCCCTAGCTGTTGGTAAAAGGCGCCAGTTGGGAATGAGGTAACCACCTAAAGATAGATAGAAACTCCGACCCTTCTACAAGGCCGGAGTGAATGAAGTGTCCGTTTGTAATGCCAATGATCCGATGCCCACCGGACAAGGGGAAATTGGGACAATACTACTCTCCCCTTTCGAGGATGGACACTATAGTGACACACTAAGCTACTACCTAGCTAGCCACTAGTGCCTTGAAGATACCGGACATGGTATCCCCCCAAAGGGCTTTAAGGTACCCATACAACAAGGTCCAAGGACCCCCCACCGTAGTTGGGTGGACTATGGTAGTGAGCACCACGCCGGCATGGGGAATAGAACCCACAACCTCCTCATTTAGGGCCATGAGCCCCAACCACCAAGCCAAGGCCCGTGGTGCCTTAACCATCTAAACTCATAAGATCAGAGTTTCTTCCCTAAATTGTAATGTGCTCGATTTGGCACTCATGGACTTACAAATTGAAAGGAACATTCATACTCTAGTCATGTACTAGTAGGAATTTTTTCTTACCATATTTGCAATCTTCAAAAGCAATGCAGCCCTTTAGTGAAGGATCTACCTACTTTCAATGCTTACAAAAAAAATTGTAAACATGTTGTACCCAACTATACATCTTTGTATGCTCTTGAAATTTCAAACGCTGATCGTGATTTTAGAATTTATGAGTTGACCTCCTGATTTGTTCAAAAATTTCATAAAACAACTCGTAATTAAACCTTATTAATCATGTAATGTATACGGTAAATTGTTTTGAAAATTGATATACAGTCTCATGACTAAGTCCTTTTTGAACTTCGACGGTGAAGTTTTCTATATGAACACCAATTAAGAGATACAATTGCTTTCTTGAAAGCATCACGAGAAAGCGATAAAATTTTAAGCATGAGCATGGTCGTCGTTCATAGAACATTACATATTTCAGCATCAACTCTCTAGTTCATTGAAATAGTATTTCACAAACTTACGTCATTATAAATATGATTGCATTTTTGAAAAACATTAATTTGCCATATCAAGTCAAATTGACTTGATATGTTAAATTAGATGGTTAGGGGAGATGGTTAGGGGTAATCTCTATTTAATGCAATCTTCTATTTAAAGTGTTGTACTCCAACATTCAATTTACACAATTGCATTTTTGAAAAATGGAGTACAACACTTTAAATAGAAAATTGTCTCTCTTTTATACCTCCACCCACAAAATTGCATGTATAGTGATACAAAATCAATTTCCTCAAAAAACACTCAATCAATACTTTAAATAGATAATATTTTCATTCATTATACTATGTTTCATTGTCCAAAATTTGAATGTTGATTTTTGGTGAATTTTTAAAGAATTTTAGAAGCCAAACTTAAGAATTTATTTAAAAACCATCGTTGATAGATTTTACACCTATAATTGAATACATGCATAGATAATTTGAAAACAAACGTCTTTCAAGTTAGAAGAAAGTTCTAAAAAAATGTACATTTCATAAAATACCAATAACAAAAAGATTGTTTGCCTACATGTGATCAATAAAAACTTTACAACTATTGCATGTAAATTAAAACTGAACTGTTTTTTTTGAATGAAATATTCAATCAAGAATTCATGCAGAAAACAATTTGATTAATCATTCTAATTTTTATTTTAAAAAAATAGAATTTTGATTTTGACAAAAATATTAAAAGCTTTTGGTGTTCAATCTTAGAACAAATGTTTTGAGGCATTTATTGTATACTTCTTTAGAATATAACCAACTTAAATTTAGAATGAATCATGTTATAAAATAATGGAATTTAGAAGAGATTTTAAATGTAGTAAAAAATGATATTGACTAAACACCATTCACTATGTTGAGGATTTATACTTTTTAGAATTGCATCACAATCAAAACTTCAAAATAAGTTTAATAATTTTATAAATTTTAATATAAATAATATCATTGATAACTTTACGTATTTTATTAGATATTATTATTATGCTCTTACAATATATATTATTAATATATTATTACTATATTATTATATATAATGAACTTGTTGACTTTATTTTGAGGGTTTGGCCAAGATAATAAGCAACATTTCAAAATTCCTTACCAAAGTCAATTTTTGGAGGGACCAAAAATAAAATTGGTTAGCGTGTAAGGACAAAATACAATTCCAAGCCTATACATGGCATATGTCTCTCAAGCCAACTCTGGTGTGCTAAGGTGGTGATACCCTAAAGTTGATTGTAGAAGCTCGCGCAAAAGTTAATATAAATACTCAGACTCTAAAATTTCCTAATGTTCTTCTGGAAATGCTCTCTTTCTCCACGAAAAAAATAGAGGTTTAGTATCGAGGCAATAAGGCTTGAATTTCACAACATTCACTAACCTTCACCGTCTTTTCATTCTCCCTTAGGAGAATGTGCGGAATATTTGACATCATCATTTAAAAAAAAACAAACATGATGGTAGTAGTAGGTGATATGTGATAACTACATTCATCTTGTCACTCTTCCAAAGCTAACACTGATGTTGTGGATGAATGAAAAGATTGAGTCATAACTGACTACATTGAAATCACCATATATTGTGGGTGGGTAAATTCATGGGTAAATCATCCACTTGGACAAATTATTATCCATTTAAACAACATTTCATCCACTTCGAACAAAATTTCATGCAATTTGGATGAATTCTAGCACAATATTTCGGATTTTTTTTATAATAGTGATAACATTCATGTTCATCACTTCGGCAAATTGGCTTGGACTGAACTTCCAAGCCTCCTGAACGGACGTCTGGTACCGAGGCAAAATTAGGGTTTGGGGCTCCGTCCTCAGTGTACAAAACCCCATCTAGGGTTCCCGAGGAGGCTCTCTTTCACCTTCGCAGCGTCGCAACGTCCGTCCTGTTTGTCGCAATTCTACTACAGCCATGAGGTTTGTATTGCTCCTCTAGGGCGCGTTAGTCCAATGCGCTCGTTTCTTCTGTTGTCTGTGGATTTCTCGTCGCGCGGTTCACCCAGCCGCGGGCGGAGAGCGGCCATGTCGCCGCCGCTCTCCCCAAATGGGTACCCGGGTGTATACCCGGGGGAGTGACCTCCTCTTCAATAGAAGAGGAATGATCTTCGTCTTCGTCTTCGTCTTACTGATTGATTCAAGGTATGCGCTTGTTATCGAAAATTCGCCTTAGGCTCTTCTGTGGTGTTAGGGGTTAGGGTTTTAACGGTAGTGTTCTGGGATGCAGTAAGCTTCAGAGCGATGTCCTCCGAGAGGCCATCACCCAGATTGTCACGGGTGCCAAGGAGAAGAATCGCAAGTTTACGGAGACCGTGGAGCTTCAGATTGGTCTGAAGAATTACGACCCCCAGAAAGACAAACGTTTCAGCGGCTCCGTGAAGTTGCCCCATATTCCTCGTCCCAAGATGAGGGTGTGTATGCTTGGTGACGCCCAGCATGTTGAAGAGGTGATTGCTTGATTCCCTTGTCAATCACGAGTTTAACCGATTTACTTATTTATTTTTCTCAATAGAGATTAATTGAGGTTCCCAGTGCATTTCGGTATGGATTATTTGGATGTTGTATGAATAAGTTATAGATTTTTCGAAGTTTTACATGGGAACCATGCTTTATCTTCGTTAAGATATAAAAGGCCCGCTTTGTAATGTATTTTGGCAAGAGGCAGTTCAGCTTTTCTTCTGCTTTTCCATGGCTTGAAGAGCAATCAAAGCTCCTTAGATGCTCTTTCAAATTAATACATGTGAAATATCAGGGTAACACAAATGTGCTGCCTAGGTACCGCTCAGGTAATACCTGGGTGATACCTAGGTTAAAAGAGGCTACACATCTTGACTCCATGTAGGAAATTTAGTTATTATTATGTTTTCATTTCAGAAACCTTCGTATCTACTAGCCAGCCCAAATATATGGAGGCATTTTGCTAGGAAATCACTGATGCTTTGTACAACCTTGACATGCCTTCACTACAGTTGACTAATTAATTTTTTTGAAATGAACAGGCGAACAAGGTCGGCATGGAATGCATGGACGTCGAGAGCCTGAAAAAAATGAACAAGAACAAGAAGCTAGTGAAGAAGCTGGCTAAGAAGTACCACGCTTTTTTGGCATCTGAGTCAGTCATCAAGCAGATCCCCAGGTTGCTTGGGCCTGGTTTGAACAAGGCAGGAAAGTTTCCTGCTCTTGTGTCGCACCAGGAGTCTCTTGAGGCGAAGATGATGGAGACTAAGGCTATGGTGAAGTTCCAGTTGAAGAAGGTTCTGTGCATGGGTGTGGCCATCGGAAACTGCGGGATGGAAGAGAAGCAGATCTTTCAGAACACTCAAATGAGTGTCAACTTCCTCGTATCTTTGCTGAAGAAGAACTGGCAAAACGTATGCTTTTTCAACCCAAACCTGTTGAGCTTGTTGAACTCCTAAGCGTCTGCTGTGTATTTTCTGTACTGTAGAAAGTGGACTCCCTGCTACAAATCATCTGTATGCGTGAAAATGATTTCAGTTTGACTTGATCGTGTTGTATAGAACAAGAGCTTGAAAATGAGCTATTGCAATCAGTAAACTGAGGTATGATGAGAAAGTACCACTGCTGAATAGTTCAGTGATGCAAATGGTCATATTTGGCGTTTTAGAAGCTTAGGGGTTTTACTTGATTTTCTTTTGCAGTTCTATTTCAAATTTTCAACAGAGGTTCATATCTGACTTTTACTGCACAATATGTTTGTAGGTTCGTGTGTTGTATCTGAAGACTACCATGGGAGCTCCTGTTCGTATCTACTAGGCATGTAGAGTTCTAGCTCTTCAATCAACTTTGCGAGCCAGCAACTGGACCTTGTGGAGATTTTTCATCTTAATTCCAATTACTTGATTATGATTGGAATGCCAATTTTGTACAGAGTTTCTTTTGTATTCTAAGCTTCTTTGCATGTCAACTGCTTCTCCCTTTTTTTTAATTGTGGTCAATCTACGGCACTTCGTACAATTGAGGATTCCCTCTTTCTTCTCTCCATCGGGACTTTAAAAAGAATTTCGACTTGCAGAATGTCCGCTAAACGAACTTCACGATCTAGATCTGTACACTAAATAGGCGTCGAGCAGCTTATATGTTACAATGGGTCGAGACTCTACTAATAACCTAAATCACCAAGCAGACGGCCTCGCCGGCCCTGGCGGGGCTGGTTTTGTATTTGTACTAGTGGGACCCGTGCCGTTGAGCACATTGAGCTTGGAAGGGGTTGTCTCCTCGACGGATTCCAACGCGGAACGGTCGAGTGAGACAAAGCGTGCTGTATTGTATAATAGATCCTGTGACTGTTTTCTTTTTGCAATGAAGGGTTCTCCTTTGTTTGTGTCAAAAATAAAATAAAAATCACCAAGCAGATGTAGATATTATTTTCTACCTTACCAAGCGAAGTGAACGTTGATATCCTGTCACGACTCCATGGAGCACAAAACTCACTTAGCTATGCTTTCCGCATACTCAGCTGCCAACCAAAAGTGATAAGTAAGGATATTAGTCTAATGCATTGACAGGTTAATACAAATTCCGTGAGCTCACTATAAACTGCTAGCACAGATCATGTGTCAGCTCTGAAACCAAGAGAACAATTGTTACAAGTGCCGATGGGGGCAATTGATCACTTCGAATTTTTTTTCGCACATTCAGAAAGCCAAATTGTTAATCGAAATATCCGAACTGACCCAGAACGCAAGCACACACTTTCACATAAGGTAGGAGTGTAGTCCGACTGTGTACCCAATGGACATCACCGCTACTCACTACACCATCGTTGTCACCTGACTATCGTCGTCTTCAGTATTTGTACCAGTGTGGATTCTCCGTGCTCGCAGTATATGGAACGATCAGGCAGTTCTGAATGTCTTGTGCAACTACCGACACACAAAATAAGGAACTGCGAGCATTTCCTTACCTATACCTTGCCTGTAGCAGTAACAGACCTACAACAAACACTAAAATTATTCACTGCCACCCGGACCTGGCCGGAGCTCGGAATGAATGTATCATCAGTTCATCACCCAAGTCGCCATTTGATCGATCTCGCTGACAACGATCCAAATCAATCCAATAGCGAGGCTTATTGACTCCTGAAGCCGGGATTCAGCCAAAGATCGACCGACAAGTACATACCCCGGCCCTTCTCGATGTGGTCCCTCAAACGGATCGAAAGTGTCCTACCACGTACGTAAAGCATCATACTGCGTTCTGAGCCTCATTTTGCAGCTGCATTATTGAACTGGATGCTGCTTTGAATCAACTGAAGGCATGACATGGCATGGCAGCAAAGTGAGTGAGTGAGAGATACAGTATCTCAATCAGAGTGATTGTTGCAATTGCCAGTGAGTGTACATATGTGGGTTGTTGGAATCTGCGATATATGCGCTAGCTGTAATGATACGATTGTTACTGTTCTGACTCTCAGTACTGGCGCTCTGTCTGTGATCCAGGAAAGAGCAGCAGGCAACTCATGCACTGGAAGCTTTGTAGAGTTTAGCCCCTGGGGCTAAACTGGCTTGGGGGGTTAAACCAGGAAGTTTAGCCCCGGCTAAACTCAAATCTCTCTTTTTTAGCCCCGGCTAAACCCGAATCTCTCCTTTTTAGCCCCGGCTAATTTGTGTTTTAGCCCCGGCTAGTGGTACAAAAAGGGCTAATGGTACAAAAAATTTAGCCCCCCCTCATTTTTCACATAGTGCTAAGGAGGGCTAAAGAGGGGGCCAAACTACCCCAGTTTAGCCCTGGCTAAACTGATCAAAGTTTCCAGTGATGGACGTGCAGCATGACGACGGAGCAGAGCCGCAGAGGCAACAGTAAGTTATGTGACGATGGGTTGCATGCCATCTTCACCATTCATACATTCTAGTCATCACCCTACTATTCTAAGTTGAGGCATCTGGAAACATGTGTGCATTGAGGAATGTAAAAAGAGCCACGGACTCATCCTCTCCTTGAGTTGGATCCGTTCTGATTTTGTGAGAATCTACGTTCCACGTGCACCTTTTATTACGGAGGAGCATTGTTACTGTTGTTATTATTCGTTCAAATTTAGTTTCACTGAATCCTTTTGGCAAATCTCACCCTCCATGGAAAAACTAAACAAGCTAAAAATAGTAATTTTGGATCCTATGTTATAGAATGGAGTAAATTAATAAAACTTGATTTGTGAGAGATCTAGGAAAGCCACCCCAAATTCTATTTTTAGTTTGTTAAGTTTTTCCATGGAGGGTGAGAAATGAGAGAGGATTTCGGAATTTTGGATTACGACAATTGGACTCTAGGTCTATAAATACGTTATGAGTATTTAAAGTCTTGAACATAGGTTCATCATAGCTCCACACCAAGCTTCATGTTTAGATGGTGCAAACATGTTCATGTTTATTTTGGGTACGAGTTGGATAAATTTTGATTAGAGATGTAGTTTCAAACAATGGGCATTATGGATATTACAACTCTCGTGCGTAATCCCCACAAGACTATCAATGGAGTTCTCATTTCATTGTGCCAATCCATCTGCTTATCTCTTTCTAATGGTATGATCTTGTTTTTCATATTGTGTGCACTGTACATTTTTAGAATTTGATGTTCAATAGAAATAACTACAATTATAGATTTATTTGTAAAATTGAAGCTAGGTAACTTGTTTTTTGATCAAAGTTTTTTTTCTTGTAAATAACTTTCACTGACCACTTTTGACATGAACCGGTGACTTGCTTGGTGTTGGAGAGCATGTGTTTCATGTGGGGGGACATGGAGATTCTCCTTTGAGAACTTGTGTGAGGTAAGGAGGAGCTTCGAGGTTCAAATCTATGTGACAATATAGAACATTGTCATTGATTGAAATTTAAAAAGAAAAAACTCATTTTTTGCCTTGGCTTCGCTTTTGTGAAAATAATGATTAACTTCACATATAACTAATATAATGTGTGAGTTTTTCATTTTAAGAAGGTGTATTACAAGAAACTAATGGTAAGTGAACCAAATTTGGAAAGTTGGAAAGTAAATCAAGTGTACATAGATTTCTTTTGAAGGAAACCATTGGGTACAATTCTATTGACATTTGATATCTTGGTCAAATACAATATATTAAAGTACTAACAACTTTGCCAAGGAATACCCTATGTGAAGGTTAGATTCGGACAATACTATGTCGAAATCTACTTTCCACATCATATTTTGAGAGGTCCACGTCACCATAAACCAATCACAAGATGACATGTAGCACTTTTGGACAAAAAGTAATTAAGTAATGTTAAAACTGACCACGACGTAGGGCATTTGATAGTGATGCCTACAGGAAAGTCTACATGCAGAGTTAAATAGGGGAGCTGGTGGTTCGACAGCGGTCACCAATGCCGATAAGGTCGAGGCACCTAAAACCGACCAGGTACCCAAAACCAACCACCCCAGATTCTTGCCTAATTTCTAAATTTTCAAAGGGAAGATGTACCTCATGTGTACATTAGAACATGTGATCGGTTATAGGTAGACCTATGACTTTCACTTTGAAAATTTGTATTTATTCAAATAATTATAAAAATAAATAAAATTGAATACGAAAACTTCTTAATTTCTGATTACTAAAAGAGGAAAATACTCAAAATATCAATTCATCCATCCCATGTATAAGGTGGTTACCCCATTCCCAATTGGCTCCTTTTACCAACAGGTAGGGGCATTATCCACAAGCACTGCTCCAACGGTGTTGGTTGTAGCATGAGTTACAGTTGGTAATGGGTTCTCTCTTGTTGGTTCTAGTATGTGTAAGTGTGGTTATGGGTTCATTGTTGTTGGTTCAAGCATCTTTAGTGTGTGCAATACAAAGCTTCTTTAGACAGAAAGAGGTGTACCTATATGACGTGAATGGGATGCGTCATACTTCAACTTTGAAAATTTGTAACTAATTCATTCTTCACCCAAAAATTATGTTTCTACTTGCGTTGGAATCTAATTCTTCTTGCCTATGTCTAAAAAATAATAACACTAAATAACTTCAGTGCCTCCTATCTGTATTTCTTATTCAGTTGGGAATGGGGTAACCACCTTAGTGAATGCCTCAACTGATCGGTTTTAGGTGCGTCGACCTTGTGTGAGAAATGGAGCCAAACCACCGGTAGGGAGAATCGAACTCCCACCCCCGCAAAAGCGTACTACAAAAAAGAGGTACTGTTAAACGCCAGTTCGGCTTAAGAGAAAAGAAAAGAACAACGGGCCACGAGGGCCCGGGACCCCCCGAAGGAGACGGCCCCCATCACGGGGGAGGGTCAACCACCAAGGTCAACCAGAAAGCAACTAGCCTACGCAGCCAGCTAAAGGGAAAGAATTCCCAGGCCAAGGGAAGGCCCAAATCACAGCGCTAAAAACTAGCCTGGAAAACTAAGAGAACTGAACTCAAGGGATGCACCCCAAGAACCAGCCAACCAATAGAGACAAAAGAATCTACGGATACAAATCTTCAGGGAGAATAAGAGCCCCTGCTTCGCCCAACGTAGTCGGAAACACCTGCTGATCTTCAACATCTTTGTTCTCGTACATCTGCATGACGATAGCATGGTAACAAAAAAGAGGTACTCAGTTGTGGGGGACCTCGCAGGGCATTCCCGATCAATACTTCCGCCAGGTTCCCCATCCCGACTCCCCGTCATGACCTATTTAGTTTAATTTTAGTATTTATACCAATGTATTAATTCACAATGCTCCGGCCCAACATTTCCAAGGATCAGGCAGCTGTGAATGTCTTGTGCAGCTACTATACCGACGCAGAGTAAGGAGCTGCGACCATTTCCTTCAGTTGCATGTGCCTAGATAGCCTGTAGGAATTACGGACCTACAACCCACACTATTACTCCCTGCCCCCCTGACTTGGCCCGAGCTGGAAATGAATGTAACTATCATCACCCCAGTCACCATTCGATCTCACTAACAACAATCCAACTCGGGCAATAGCGAGGGTTCCATCACTCGGCTGAGATTCACCAACAGACTTGACTTTATAAAATATATCTGCATTTTTTTTCTAACGAACAACGATTTCAATTAAAATACAGTATTAAAGTATCTATAACTTTGCTATGGAATACTTGATAGTGATGAATACAGGAAAGTCTACATGCAGAGTCAAATAGGCGAGCTGGTGGTCTTAGAGGAATCACCATTACCGGTCTGTGTGAAATAAACCTGAACCACGGGCAGGGAGAATCGAACTCCCATCCCCAGCAAAAGCGTATTATCAAAACTTGATAGCTAAGGGATGAAAACGGACAGTGTATTGCCAACAATAGCCCCTGCCAGATTTCCTCCATCACCATCATATAATCTTCACTAACTTTACTATTATTTATACCAATGAGTAAATTCTCCGTGCTCGCAGCATATTGAATGATCAGGGAGTTCTGGATGGCTTGTGCAGCTACTGACGCATAGAGTAAGGAACTGCGACCATCTCCTCACATGTGCCTTGCTTGTAGGAATTACGACATGCGTACAAATCACTTGCTTAAGCTTAGTCACCTACTTAAGCTTAGTCACCTACTTGTAGAAGGAAAGCTTTAACATGTGTCGAGTTCTGAAGCTCAGAGAGGAAAGTGACACTCACAGGGGAATCAACATACGGAAACCATATGTGAGCCCTATGCGAGGCAGAGTGTCTCACTGGCTTTTGAACCTCTGTCATTTTGCAGCAGTAGTGAATTAGATGTTGTTTTCAAGCAATGGATGGTAGGAGAGTGAGTCACAAGGAGATCCTCTGAAATTCCCTAATACACATACGGGAGATTAAAGCAAATTCCATTGTAGGAATGGACACGTAAACGGGATTCAAATTTTCCGTGTTACACATGTATATGGGAATTTTAATTTCCCTAGTACTAGTAAGGGAATGTTACATCACATAGGGAATTTGACTTTGATTGGGGAATTTCCCAATTTATCTCAATAAAGTATGAATTTCATTCATATATAGTATGGTAAATTCATAATGATTTTGATATTTATTTTCAGTATAGACCACACTATACCTACATTACCACAAGTACTACAAGTAATCTCAATTACTTCGACTCAAACTTTCTTCGAATTCTACAAGTACTAGTAGTCTAAATTTTCATTATTATTCCGGATGGGATTAACCCTTAAACGTTCCATGGGGATAGTAGATACGTGGCTGTATTTTTGGCATTTGCTACCAACAAGAAGCTCTACATTGGGATCTCTAGAGCTCACTAGAACCGCATTGATGTAAATTTTAGCTTTTGTGTTGAACTCAAACCTATAAAAGGTCTGGATCCATTCCAAATACAAGAAAAACACACCGTATTCTACTGGCCGCAAAGGCACTTTGAGACGTTTAGGGATTAAATAAGATAATTGGTGTATAGTGGTATACATTACATCATAAATCCTAACTACCTACCCAGTCGTTATTTTGAGTGATGTGTAGAATTGAATTTTGTTTTCAAATCCATCATGCACTTCTTGCAGGAAAATAATTTCTACAAAATTCTATGGAATGGTAGCTTCATCACCTTCATGCATGTATGATCTGATTTGAAAGGAGATGATTTGTGAAAATTTCTTGCTTCATTTCAACCCATAGTGATCAATCAAAAGTTTCTAAGTAAGATCTTAGTTCAAAACGAATCAAAAGTGCTCTTGAAAAAATCAACTCAAAAAATCTCCACAAATCAATACTACCGGTATGTCATAAATCTAATTTCCATATCATATTTTGAGAGGTCCACGTGACCATAAACCAATCACAAGATGACATGTGGCACTTTTGGACAAAATGTAATCAAGTAATGTCGAAACTGACCACGACGTAAGGTATTTGATAGTGATGCCTACATGAAAGTCTACATGCAGAATTAAATCGTGGTCTGACAGCAGTCGCCATTGCCGGTATGCGAGAAATGGAGCCGAACCACCGGTAGGGAGAATCGAACTCCCACCCCCGCAAAAGCGTACTATGAAAAAGAGGAAGTCAATTATGGGGGACCTCGCAGTGTATTCCCGATGAATATTACCGCCAGGTTCCCCATCCTGACTTCCCCACATGACCAATTTACTTTAATTTTAGTATTCATACCAATGTGTGAATTCACAATGCTCCCAGCATTTCCAGGGATCAGGCAGCTGTGAATGTCTTGTGCAGCTACTATACCGACGCAGAGTAAGGAACTGCGACCATTTCCTTCAGTTGTATGTGCCTAGCCTGTAGGAATTACGGACCTACAACCCGGCCACACTATATATAACTCCCTGCCACCCTGACCTGACCCAAGCTCGAAATGAATGTATCATCACCCCAGTCACCATTTGATCTCACTAACAACAATCCAACTCGGGCAATAGCGACGGAGGGTTCATGACTCAGCCGGGGATTCGGAAACAGATCGTCCGACGCACACCCCTTCTCGATCAGGTCCCTCGAACAAATCATTACGTACGTTACATAGACAGCTAAATAATCTGAAACCCCGCCTACAGCTTGGGCCATGAGGAATCACTGCATGCCGTGCCTGGGCACCAGCGTTTTCTTAGAGGGGTGCTTGAGCTCCCAGCTCTTCCTATCCGCAACATTATTTTTTAGGAAGAACCCTGCAAGAATTCCGCTAATGTGCTTCACCAGGAAAATGAATTGCACTGGTGTTAAATGGCCTTAGAGCATCTCCAACCATGCACGCTAAAAGTGACTCGCTAAAACTACTCATCTATATTTGAAGAGCCCTTCAACTTAAAGTTCCCCACCCTCAAACGCTCTTCAAACATCAAAAGTGTACATTAAATAGTCAATGAACCAATCACAAGTAGAATGTGGGATATAGTCAACTAAACTTAAATCAACTATATTCACTTGATTTACTTTCCAACTTTCCGAATGTGGTTACCATTAGTTTCTTGTAATACACCTTCTTAAAATGAAAACTTCACACATTATAGTTATATGTGAAGTTGAGCATAATATTTCCACAAGAGCAAAGTCCAAGCAAAACTAGATTTTCAACTTGAAGTGCCGCAAAAATGAGTTTTTGCTTTTTAAATTTTGATCAATAACAATGCTCTATATTGTCAGGTAGATTTGAACCCTGAAGCTCCTCAATGCGAATAAAGCCGCTCCCCCATACCTCACACAAGTTCCCAAAGGAGAATCTTCACGTAACCAAACAGCAAGCACATGCTCACCAACACCAAGCAAGTCGGCGCTTCATGTCAAAAATGGTCAATGAAAGTTATTTACAAAACAAAAACTCTGGTCAAAAGACAAGTTACCTGGCTTTGATTTTCTGAATAATTCTATTGTAGGTATCTCTATTGAACGTCAAAGTCTTAAAATGTACACACAATATGAAAAACAAGATCATATCATTAGAAAAAGGTAAGCAGATGGATTGTACGCCTACTGGAAAGTACATATGCAGAGTTAAATAGGGGAGCTGGTGGTCTTACAGCAGTCACCATTGCCGGTATGTGAGAAATGGAGCCGAACCACCGGTGGGGAGAATCGAACTCTTACCCCCGCAACAGCGCACAATATAAAAAAGGGCGGCCAAGATTGAGGAACCTAGCAGTGCATTCCAGATGAACACCTCCACCAGGTTCCCCAATCTCTCACCCCCACATAACCTACGTATTTTAATTTTAGTATTTATATCAATGTGCGAGTTCACAATGCTCCCAGCATTTCCAAGGATCAGGCAGCTGTGAACGTCTTGTGCAGCTACTATACGGACGCAGAGTAAGGAACTGCGACCATTTCCTTCAGTTGCATGTGCCTAGCCTGTAGGAATTACAGACCTACAACCCACACTATTACCGAGTTGGAAATGAATGTAACTATCATCACCCCAGTCACCATTCAATCTCACTAACAACAATCCAACGTAACTCGGGCAATAGCGAGGGTTCATGACATAACCGGTTGTTGACTTTTCAACGTCGATGTGGCTCCATCCCATTGGCAACCCGTCACCATCACCATCACAAGTTGCAACTCATATCCTTCTCTCCTTTCAATTTGCATCCTATGCGCTTGGATCATGAAGATCAAGGGTTGTGATTAAAAAGTGAACAACCGGTTATGTACGATAACCGACTCGCCGCTACGCGGCTCGACCGGTTATCTAGTCCATAGCCGGGGATTCAGCAACAGATCGTCAGACGCACACCCCTTCTCGATCAGGTCCCTCAAACAGATCATTACGTACGTTACATAGACAGCTAAATAATCTGAAACCCCGCCTTACTACAGCTTGGGCCATGAGGAATCACTGCATGCATGCCGTGCTTGGGCACCAGCGTTTTCTTAGTAAGAGGGGTGCTTGAGCTCCCAGCCCTTCATATCTGCAACATTATTTTAGGAAGAACCCTGCAAGAATTCCGCTAATATGCTTCACCAGGAAAATGAATTGCACTGGAGTTAAATGGCCTTAACCCCTAAACGTCAAAGCGTCCAGAAAGTGGACATTTAACAGATTCAAACCCTTCTCACATTCTCATCAATGCTTGGATGAAAGTCATCCAATGTGTTTGGAGATTCTTTATCAAGTTGTTGTCCTATCTAACGGCTGGATTTAGTCATACTTCATGATTACATACTTTTCTCATTAAAATAGTTACAAGTGTAGAAGTATGTCAAGTCTTTGACTAAGTCAAAATTGAGTTGATTGTAGTTCAAAAGTGCCTTGCAAAAATGAGGTCAAAAAAATATAAAAATCTTGTTTGTAATCGAGTTTTGAAGAATTTTTTTAATTATAACTTTCAAATCAAATATTGGTGATAGTATTAGTGTATCGAACTGTACCGATGAAATCTAAAATTCAAAATCTAGAGCTTTCATTTGTAAATCTATTCCAAAACATTCTTCTAAATAGTACTTTATGATGGTTTTTCTCAAATTGTTAATTCTAGCCAGGGACACCCTGGTACGTTTAGGGGTTAACATCTAATGTCCCAAGAGACCGCAATGTGGTTGTTTGTGTGCTCAAGCAAACTGCCACATCCACTTTCAACATATTTAATAAATATCTTTTCTTTTGGATACTTCTTCCTCTAATCTTTCCAATGATATAACTCATGCTTCGAAATGATCATCCATGAACTAGTTATAAAATTCAAAAGGCATTGCCTTCATTTTCATTCGAATTTAGTGCATAATTATGAGAACTTCTCAACTAATGTTAAAGGCGTTGATCAACTGAGATCTAGATTTGTCAAAAAAAAAAGTGTATAGTGTGTAAAACATTTGCCATTACTAGGCCATTAATACTATATTATAATTACGGAAAAGGTCTAAATGTATTTAAATGCAATCATTTTCAAAACCTTTGGAGTCTTTGCAACATATCACCATATATGGTCCCTCAAACGGATCGAAAGTGTCATACCACGTAAAAGCATCATACTGCGTTCTGAGCCTCATTTTGCAGCTGCATTATTGAACTGGGTGCTGCTTTGAATCAACTGAAGGCATGACATGGCATGGCAGCAAAGTGAGTGAGTGAGAGATACAGTATCTCAATCAGAGTGATTGTTGCAATTGCCAGTGAGTGTACATATGTGGGTTGTTGGAATCTGCTATATATGCGGTGGCTGTAATGATACGATTGTTACTGTTCTGACTCTCAGTACTGGCGCTCTGTCTGTGATCCAGGAAGAGCAGCAAGTAAGTCATGGACGTGCAGCATGACGACGGAGCAGAGCCGCAGAGGCAACAGTAAGTTATGTGACAATGGGTTGCATGCCACCCCCACCATTGTAACATTCTAGTCATCACCCTACTATTGTAAGCTGAGGCATCTGGAAACATGTGTGCATTGAGGAGTGTAAAAGAGCCACGGACTCATCCTCTCCTTGAGTTGGATCCGTTTCGATTTTAAGAGAATCTACGTTTCACGTGCACTTTTTATTACGGAGGAGCATTGTTACTGTTGTTATTATTCGTTCAAATTTTAGTTTCACTGAATCCTTTTGGCAAATGATAGAGGATTTCGGAATTTTGGATTACGACAATTGGACTCTAGGTCTATGAATACGTTATGAGTATTCAAAGTCTTGAACATAGCACACTAGGCTTCATGTTGAGATGGTGCAAACACGTTCATGTTTATTTTGGGCACGAGTTGGATAGATTTTGATTAGAGATGTAGTTTCAAACAATGGGCATTATGGATATTACAACTCTTGTGCGTGATCCCCACAAGACTATCAATGGAGTTCTCATTTCATTGTGCCAATCCATCTGCTTATCTCTTTCTAATGGTATGATCTTGTTTTTCATATTGTGTGCACTGTACATTTTTAGATTTTGATGTTCAATAGAAAGAACTACAATTATAGATTTATTTGTAAAATTGAAGCTAGGTAACTTGTTTTTTTATCAAAGTTTTTTTTCTTGTAAATAACTTTCACTGACCACTTTTGACATGAACCGGTGACTTGCTTGGTGTTGGTGAGCATGTGTTTCATGAGGGGGTAAATGGAGATTCTCCTTGGGGAACTTGTGTGAGGTATCGAGGAGCTTCAAGGTTCAAATCTATGTGACAATGTAGAGCATTGTTATTGATTGAAATTTAAAAAGAAAAAACTCATTCTTTGCCTTGGCTTTGCTTTTGTGGAAATATTTTGCTTAACTTCACATATAACTAATATAATGTGTGAAGTTTTCATTTTCAGAGGGTGTATTACAAGAAACTAATGGTATGTAAACCGCACTCGGGGGGTGCACTGTACTAAACATGTACGAGTATACGTGAGTGCACATAAGGGGTATTAATTTGAACACTACCGTATTACGTATACATACAAGAAACACATTTAGAGCTAAAAATATTCACATATACTTACACTAAAGATATATTTAAAACATAATACATCTGTACACAAAGGTATTTTAGACATACAACCTCTTGTATATAGGGGGGTTTTAGAAGGGGTCATGAATGCACGTGATTCTCAAATATAATGTTGAGTGCACCCCCCGAGAAACCGCATTCGGAAAGTTGGAAAGTAAATAAAATGTACATAGATTTCTTTTGAAGGTAATCATTTAGTACAATTCTATTGACATTTGATATCTTGGTCAAATACAATATATTAAAGTACTGACAACTTTGCCAAGGAATACCCTATGTGAGGGTTAGATTCGGACAATACTATGTCGAAAATCTAATTTCCACATCATATTTTGAGAGGTCCACGTCACCATAAACCAATCACAAGATGACATGTAGCACATTTGGACAAAAAGCAATTAAGTAATGTTGAAATTCACCACGACATAGGGTATTTGATAGTGATACCTACAGGAAAGTCTACATGCAGAGTTAAATAGGGGAGCTGGTGGTCTAATAGCAGTGACCATTGCCGATAAGGTCGACGCACCTAAAACCGACCAGGTATCCAAAACCAACCACCCTAGATTCGTGCCTAATTCCTAAATTTTCAAAGGGAAGATGTACCTCATGTGTATATTAGAGCATGTGATCGGTTATAGGTAAATCTATGACTTTCACTTTGAAAATTCGTATATATTCAAATAATTATCAAAATAAAATAAATAAAATATGAAATCTTCTTAATTTCTTATCACTAAAAGAGAAAATACTCAAAATATCAATTCATCCATCCCATGTATAGTGAATGCCTCAACTGATCGGTTATAGGTGCCTCGACCTTGTGTGAGAAATGGAGCCGAACCACCGGTAGGGAGAATCGAACTCCCACCCCCGCAAAAGCGTACTACAAAATAGGGGTCTAGGGTCTAGAGAACCGCACAGAGCATTCCCGATGAATATCTCCGCTACGTTCTCCATGAAGACCCCACCGGGGTTAAACACCGAAGTGTGAAAAGAGAACAAGCGGGCAGAGCCCAAGGAAGGCCGAAGGCCGAGAGACAGCCACTGGCCGAGACAGGCCAGCGGCCATACATCACTAACCCTAGCAGCAAAACAAGCAAAAGCCAGTCGGACAAGAGCAGCAAGCGACAAAAACAAGGGAAATGTCAGCGTGGGTGCCGTTTGCCGAGGTTTATATAGCCCTTGCCGTCGATCATCCATTGGCGATAGTTGTCACCTTCGAGGTGTTGGGCGACGTCGGTGTAGAGCTCGAGAGCGGCAAGGCCTTGGAAGTGCGGGTTGCGTCGGGCGCAGCGAACCACCTCCGGAAGATCGGCAGCGGTATATGGCGTGTCATCCATATGAGCGCGCATTTCGTCCTCCGTTCGCCTCACCAATGTTTCGGAGCGGGGAGAGAGAGGCGGATTAACTTGAGTGCGGTAGCGTTCTTCCTCCACGGTACGTAACATGTCATCAATCTCTTGCTGTAGGTGTTGGTCGAGAAGCCTGGTCGAAGCTGGACTGACCTCCCGTCGAACTTGTTGTATCGTTTTTGTCAAGTCTGTCCTGTTGTAGAGTTCGATAAGGCGGTTGTGCTTGGCGATTGGATTCGTGTATTCCTTGCTGCGCTGCGGTCGTGGCTGCCAATCGGATGGGGGTGAGTTAAGAAGAGTGGTGTCCGTCGTTGATGGTGACGACCTGGGCTCAAGCCCATCGTTGCTGTTTGGACTCCCCTGTTCACCCCTGCTGTTGTTTTCTTCGTCTGGCCAGTCGAGTGGCAGTATAGAGTCTTGTGGTTGGATGTCGAAGTTGGCAATGCCATCTGTCGGAGTAGGGCTCGTCCAGTCCTGTGGTCTTTGCTGTCGTTCCAACCAGTTGGATGGTCCAGCTTGGTCCGGGTGTGGAGCGTTGATTGTCGGTGAGGCGCGTTGTCGACGTTCCTGCAAATAAGAGAGTTTTGTTGGATCTTGTGTCGATGTAGTTGGCGAGTTGGTGCGTAAGTCCTCCAGGGCCTGGTTGACCTCCTCAAAGAGTGCATCGATTGCTGTTTCGATTTCTGTAGAACCTCTAGAAAGAAAAGAGTCTCTATCTGGGCTTCTGTTGCGGATTGGGATCTGTCTGAATGGGTCCGGGATTTAAGAGGCCAATGTCTGTGGAAGATAGAGAGAGGGTGGGATGATGTTCCACCGAGGTTTGCCGGAGTCCATGGTGCCAAAAATACCTTCGTCTGTCCAGATGTTTTGAAATAGTTGAACTAATTGCGCTAATCGTTCTGGGCTACGCTTGTGTCGTCCTATACTGTTCCATACCTCTATGCCAACATGAATGCAAGTTTTCCATGCGTGATATAGGGCCTTACCTAGGCAAAAATCTTGGCCGTTGAGCTCTTGGTTACACTTCTGGACCCAGATGTTCCAGAGGAGGGTAGAGCGTAAGATTTCCCATGCCGTGTCTTCAGATACATACGTTGTTTTGCCGGAGTCCCAAGCTGTTTCGTCTTAAATCGAGTCTGCTCCAGGTGGAAGGCATAGGCCGTAGATGATCTGTGGCCATGACGTATAGTTGCGGGGCCGTTTGGATGTTTGACGTAAAGCCTGGAAGTGAGTCCATGCTGGTAGAACTATAGGGCAGGCCATGAGTGCGTGCTTCGTGTCTTCTGTGGGATTGCCGCAAAGTTTACAGTTGCCTTCCCATTTTGCCTTGGCTCTCCAGTCTCCAATAGGTAGTCCGCCTGCTAGAGCGAGCCATTGCATAGAAGAAATTTTCCTTGGTAGCCAAGGGTGCCAAATTCGCCTAAGTAGTTGTTTCCGCTGTGTGTCTGTGAATCCCTGGCGTCGTAAGTCTCTAATGGCCTTCATAATAGCTGAGATGCCGCCGAGGCCAATCTTGTAACCGTATTTGGTTTCGTAATTGAAGAAGGAGGCAACTTTGAGAGTGCCCTGTCGCTTCCACTGCCAGTCGCGTGGCTCCCATAGAAGATTCCGAATGGGAGAAGTGCCGAAAATCCATACTGTTTCAAATTCGCTGGGCTGTTCTTCGGGGTTGTAGTTCTCCACAGTATCTTTGATACCGAAAGTAGTGATTATTCTAACCTGTTCCAGACGCAAGTTAGGAATCGGTTGTCGTGCAACGTTGGTTTGAAGAAGTCTCTCTGTTTCGAGTCTGCAATACCGAATGCCCTTGTTTGAACCTAAAGTGTCGTCGGTGATGTGATAAACAAAATGAATTGGGCCCGTGGTGTCGGGTGTTATCCATTCTCCCTTCCGTGGTGCTTGATAAAGACCAGGGTGAAGGGTAAGTCCCCTTATGAGGTTGGGCCTTTGGTGAGGAATGAGAAGGGATTTGGTGCGGAGCTTGAACTGATCTTCCGTCATCCAGTCTTGTCTTTCTTTGTCCCAGATGTCTTGGAGCGTGCTTGTATCGTGGGTCGCCCATGTAGTGTATGCCGAGTCCTTCTCTGTGCCGAATTGGTTGCCTTCAGTGTCTTTGAACATCGGGTTCCCAAATAAAGTTTGTCGAGCTATGTCAGTATGGTGAGTGGGGATTCTGTGTTCTAATCCTTGTCGAGTTTGAGTGAAGGCCTGAAAGATTGATTTCCAGAGGGGTGAGGCTAGAACTCTTGCTCGGGTAGCATTCATAATCCACTGTGGTGAGGGGGGACAACGTTTTTGATCGGTCATTTTTGTCAACGCTACCTCCCTCCGGATAAAGGTTTTCCAGGGAGCATAACTTGGTTTAAGTCCTCGTACTATAATCTTGGTTAGAAGAGCAGCAGATTACAGGGCCGGGTCGATAATTTTCACTCCCCCATGGGCTGTGGGTTGGACCACTACGTCCCAACTGATCTTTTCCCTGGTCTTCTGCCCTGCACTTGCGCCCCAGATGTAATTTCTAACCACCGCTCGAGTCTGCCTGAATGCTGCTGATGTTACGCTGGAGCATGAACACAGGTACCAAATGCAAGCAAGTGTGACCTGGTTCGATATCATTATTCTGCCTGCTAAGGAAAGGGTGTTGGCTCCCCAGCTAATAATGGATCTGTTAATGGCCAGAAGGATTTTGTTGTTGATTTCCTCCTTCGGGATTCTGAACCCCATGGGAAAACCTAACAGTCTAGTCGTGTGCCCTGCTGGTAGCCAGGTGATGCCGGGGTCGTCTTGCCATTGCCATGAGCGTTCTGTCGGTGATGCCCAGATGCTAACTGTCTTGGTCCAATTTAGTTTAGCTCCCGAAGCCAGGCAGAAGAGATTTAGGATGTCCATAGCGGTGTTGAGATTTTGTCCTTCGCCTACCAGGTATAGTGCCGTGTCGTCCGCAAACATCGAATTGGACGCTGAGGATCCATCCGGAAGTCGGAGTCCTTTAAGTCCCCGTGTCGGATCATCAAGCATGTGTCCTAATACATCGGCCACCAAAATATATAGATATGGTGCCAAGGGGCACCCTTGACGGACTGAGCGCTGCAATTTGAAAGTTTTCCCCTGTTGTCCATTTAGAATCACTGTGGCCGATGCCTCCGTATATAGTGCCATGATAAGTTGTACCCAGTGGTTCGAGAAGCCCAAGTGGATCATGCAGGATCGTAGGAATTGCCAGCTGACACGGTCGAAAGCCTTCTCGAAATCAAGTAAGAGAAGAGTGAGTTTTTGATGGCTAATGACCGCCCATTCAAGGGCTTCACTTGCCAACAAAATGTTGTCGAATATGCATCTCCCCTGTACGAAAGCTGTTTGTGTTGGTTTGATCCATAGTGGGAGGAATTGGATCATCCGTGTTGCCATAAGTTTGGCAAGTATTTTATATACTGTACCCAACAAAGAGATCGGTCGGTAGTTGGTTAATCTTGTAAGATCGCCTCCCTTGGGTAGAAGAGCAATCTTGCTCGTATTGAGGTCTCTGCAGAGGTTGTAGGTTTCGAAGACCTCTGTAGCTAAAGCTAGAAGGTCTGATTCTATATCATCGAGAACAGCTTTGAAAAACTCTATTGGAATCCCGTCGAGCCCTGGAGATTTGCTATTATCCGTATCTTTTATAGCTGTTCTAATTTCTAAGAGACTGGGAGGGTTGTCAAGGATGTCGTTCTGGGCTTGAGAAACTACTCTAGGGACACTACGGAAACAGTCTGTTCTAGCTGTCTCATGCTCTAACCCTTCCTGCTCCTGGCTGTAAAGTCTAGTATAGAAGCTGTCTACATAGTTCTGGAGGTCCACCTGGTCAGTTATGACGGGACCGTCTGCAACTAGCTCGCGAATTGTAACTGGCTTCCAATGTCCGGAGTAATATTCAAAAAACTCTTTGCTACATCTGTCTCCTACTCGGGTCCAGGAAGAGAGGATCTTGTCGAATTTGCGCTCCATTCGTCCCTGTCTTACCTGTTGAAGTGAAGCTTGGGCATGGTTTAGTCGTTCTCTGGCCTCTTGAGAATTCCACTGGTCTTGTAGGTCGAATTCCGCTAGATTGAGGTCCTCGAACTGTTCTTGAAATTTGTCCTCCGAGATTACTCTGCGATTCTTCGATTCTAGGTCTGCTGATCGTTTGACAGCTGTCAGAGCTTTGCTGATCCGGAAGTTCCAGGATTGGTCTTCATGATCCCTAATAGCACCTTTCCATGAAGCTACCAGAGAGCGTCTAACTGATTCATCCTCTAGCAAATGGCGATTGAAGGCTAAGGTTTTGAGGTGTTTCTGTTTGGAGAAACGAATGCGCAGGAAAACTGGCGCGTGATCTGAGAGGTGGGGGATAGTTGGGAGAATACCAGTGAGCCCGCCTATATTATTAAGGGAGTTCGAGACGTAGATTTTGTCTATACGAGTGCAGACCATATGTGGTGAGGCGCGTCTATTGTCCCAGGAAAAGCGCTTTGCATTGGCTTTGCGGAACGAGTCTGGGAGAAAGCTGTCGTGAATGCCTAAATTCACAACTAGGTTATGCCATGCTTCTATTTCTCGCTTACCTCTGCCTGTGGTGGTGTTTCCTCCTTGTTTGTCTTCGATTTGCTCGATCATGTTAAAATCTCCCGCTAGGATCCATTGAGCCTCGGGTAACGGGAAGTTTCTTATCAGGTTCCACATCCTAGCCCGTGAGCCTGTGTCATTGTATCCATAAATGTTGATAATGCCTATGCGGGTGTCTCTGGTCCATTGGAAGAGGATGAACTGGGCTCTTCCGGGAATGATGATTCCGTGGTCGATAATTCTATCCGAGATACGAGAACTGAGTAACACGGCTGTTCCGCCCTTGTAACTATCTGTGGCCGCTGAATAGATGGCTTCGTTCCAAAATTGGGCTCCTTTCAGGAAGTTGAGTTGTTTGGTCTTGTTTTGGCAATCTGCCTGGACGAATCGGTGTTCTTGAAAGAGTATCAAGTCAGGTTTGGGTTTAATCTTCCCTAGTGTGTCGGCCATTTCTCTTCTTTTTCTAACTCCGTCAATGTCATGGCCAAGGCATTGGACGTTGTATGTTAGAATGACTAGTTGGTCACTGGTCATTGATGGGAGTAGGGGAGAAAGAATCCTCTCCCAATCTAATCATGGGAGAGTCGGAATCTGATGTGAGCACAATGCGCTCTGGGGATGAGGTGTGAGAAGCTGGAAGAGAGCTTTCATCAATCTTCTCGGTGTTTTGTGGATCTTGATCCACTGCACAGGGTACTAAATGGTTATCGTTGGGAAGAGACGAGGGTGGATTTGGTCCCAGAAAATAGGACCGTTCGCTAAGGACCAGTTCCCAGTGGGACAGCGTTCTAGGTTTCCGCAGTGTCCAAGGTAGTCTGTCGTCAAGAGATTTCGGAGCCCTTTGCCAGTCAAACTGATTATCTCCGCCACGTTCTCCAACCCTACCGACCCGCATGACCTTCACTTTTTAATTTTGGTATTTATACCAATGAGTGAATTCACAATGCTCGCAGCATTTCGAAGGATCAGGCAGCTGTGAACGTCTTGTGCAGCTACCGACGCAGAGTAAGGAGCTGCGACCATTTCCTTCAGTTGCATGTGCCTAGCCTGTAGGAATTACGGACCTATATACAACCCACACTATTACTCCCTGCCACCCTGACCTAGCCCGAGCTGGAAATGAATGTAACTATCATCACCCCAGTCACCATTCGACCTCACTAACAACAATCCAACTCGGGCAATAGCGAGGGTTCCATCACTCGGCCGAGATTCAGCGACAGACTTGACTTTATAGAATATATCTGGATTTTTTTCTAACGAACAACGATTACAATTAAAATACAGTATTAAAGTATCAATAACTTTGCTATGGAATACTTGATAGTGATGAATACAGGAAAGTCTACATGCAGAGTTAAGTGGGCGAGCTGGTGGTCTTAGAGGAATCACCGTTACCGGTCTGTGTGAAATAAACCTGAAGCATCGGCAGGGAGAATCGAACTCCCACCCCCAGCAAAAGCGTATTATCAAAACTTGACGGCGAAGGAATGAAAACGGACCCCCTGCCAGATTTCCTCCCTCCCCATCATATAATCTTCACTAACTTTACTATTATTTATACCAATGAGTAAATTCTCCGTGCTCGCAGCATTTTGAATGATCAGGGAGTTCTGGATGTCTTGTGCAGCTACTGACGCATAGAGTAAGGAACTGCGACCATCTCCTCACATGTGCCTTGCTTGTAGGAATTACGACATGCGTACAAATCACTTGCTTAAGCTTAGTCACCTACTTAAGCTTAGTCACCTACTTGTAGAAGGAAAGCTTTAACATGTGTCGAGTTCTGAAGCTCAGAGAGGAAAGTGACACTCACAGGGGAATCAACACACGGAAACCATATGTGAGCCCTATGCGAGGCAGAGTGTCTCACTGGCTTTTGAACCTCTGTCATTTTGCAGCAGTAGTGAATTAGATGTTGTTTTCAAGCAATGGATGGTAGGAGAGTGAGTCACAAGGAGATCCTCTGAAATTCCCTAATACACATACGGGAGATTAAAGCAAATTCCATTGTAGGAATGGACACGTAAACGGGATTCAAATTTTCCGTGTTACACATGTATATGGGAATTTTAATTTCCCTAGTACTAGTAAGGGAATGTTACATCACATAGGGAATTTGACTTTGATTCGAGCTTTGATTGGGGAATTTTCCAATTTATCTCAATAAAGTATGAATTTCATTCATATTTGGTATGGTAAATTCATAATGATTTTGATAATTATTTTTAGTATAGACCACACTATACCTACATTACCACAAGTACTACAAGTAATCTCAATTACTTCGACTCAAACTTTCTTCGAATTCTACAAGTAGTCTAAATTTTCATTATTTTTCCGGATCGGATTAAATAAGATAATTGGTGTATAATGGTATACATTACATCATAAATCCTAACTACCTACCCATTCAATCATTTTTTGAGTGATGTGTAGAATTGAATTTTGTTTTCAAATCCATCATGCACTTTTTGCACTAAAATAATTTCTACAAAATTCTATGGAATGATAGCTTCATCACCTTCATGCATGTATGATCCGATTAGAATGGAGATGATTTGTGAAAATTTTATGCTTCATTTCAACCCATAGTGATCAACCAAAAGTTTATAAGTAAGATCTTAGTTCAAAACGAATCAAATGTGCTCTTGAAAAAATCAACTCATAAAATTAAGCAACTAAAAAATCTCCAAAAATCAATACTATGTCATATTAAATCTAATTTCCACATCATATTTTGAGAGGTCCACGTGACCATGAACCAATCAGAAGATGACATGTGGCACTTTTGGACAAAATGTAATCAAGTAATGTTGAAACTGACCATGTCGTGAGTAATTGATAGTGATGCCTACAGGAAAGTCTACATGCAGAATTAAATCGGGGACGTGGAGGTCTGCCAGCAGTCATCATTGCCAATGTGAGAAATGGACCCGAATCACCGGTAGGGAGAAATGGAGAATCGAACTCCCACCCCCGCAAAAGCGTACTAAAAAATAAAATGATGAAGAATGAAGAACCTAGCAGTGCATTCTCATTGAATACCTCCACGAGGTTCCCCAACCTCCACCACCACATGATCTACGTATTTTAACTTAATTATTAATACCAATGTGTGGACTCACAATGCTCCCAGCATTTTCAAGGATCAGGCAGTTGTGAACGTCTTGTGCAGCTACCGACGCAGAGTAAGGAACTGCGACCATTTCCTTCAGTTGCATGTGCATGTCCTGTAGGAATTACGGACCTACACAACCCACACTGTTACTCCCTGCCACCCTGACCTGGCCCGAGCTGGGAATGAATGTAACTATCATCACCCCAGTCACCATTCGATCTCACTAACAACAATCCAACTCGGGCAATAAGGACGGAGGGTTCATGACATAGCCGGGGATTCAGCAACAGATCGTCCGACGCACACCCCTTCTCGATCAGGTCCCTCAAACAGATCATTACGTACGTTACAGAGACAGCTAAATATTAATTTGAAATCCCGCCTAAGTTAGAGCTTGGGCCATGAGGAATCACTGCATGCATGCCGTGCTTGGGCATCAGCGTTTTCTTAGAGGGGTGCTTGAGCTCCCAGCTCTTCATATCTGCAACATTATTTTAGGAAGAACCCTGCAAGAATTCCGCTAATATGCTTCACCAGGAAATTGAATTGCACTGGTGTTAAATCCTTTACCCCTAAACGTCAAAGCGTCCAGAAAGTGGACATCTAACAGATTCAAACCCTTCTCACATTCTCATCAATGCTTGGATGAAAGTCATCCAATGTGTTTGGAGATTCTTTATCAAGTTGTTGTCCTATCTAATGGTTGGATTTAGTCATACTTCATGATTACATACTTTTCTAAAACAGTTACTAGTGTAGAAGTATGTCAAGTCGTTGACTAAGCAAAAATTGTGTTGACTGTAGATGAAAACTGCCTTGTAAAAATGAGGTCAAGAAAATATTAAAATCTTGTTCGTAATCAAATTTTGAAGGAATTTTTAATTATAACTTTCAAATATTATAACTAAATATTGGTGATAGTATTAGTGAATCGAACCGTACAAATGGAATCTACAATTCAAAATCTAGAGCTTTCATTTGTAAATCTATTCCAAAACACTCTTCTAAATAGTACTTTATGATCAAACTGTCAATTCTAGCCAGGGACACCCTGGTACGTTTAGGGGTTAACCCTTTAGTGCCTAGGGTACTGTAGCAGACAACTCTGGATTTCAGTGGGTTTTTCCACTGTGGTTGAGACTACCAAAAATAGAATGGGTTAAATTAGAAAGTAACCGTACAATTCTATTCTCAACTCGAGAGCACACATTTTATTAAAATTTGAGAATCATCCGATGGTGGGATCGGAAGATTATAGTATGTATTTGAACTGTATAATGCACGCTCAAAAACGAGATTTTGGGGGGTGTGTGACTTCAAAGTTAAATAGATTTTGAGGTAAATTTTCAAAAATAAAAGCAAAGACGTTCAGCTATGCCCTATGTCAAAACCTCTCCGTTGCAATCTTTCATATCAAAAATAGACTCACACATAATTATTGTGAGATTTATAAGTGAAAGTGACTTGTCCATGTACGGTTTAGGACAAAATTTTATACGTTGAAAATTGACAGGAGTGGGTACATTAGTCAAGATCGGATTACACACACTAATGGAAGATGAAGAAGAGAACACAATCCAAAAAAATAAAACAAGATAACAAACTTCCAAACACAAGAAATACTACACAATACATATGTTGTATTTGTAAGTATTTACTGTATTTTCAAGTATTTGCAGTATTTTTGCGTTCTGTTGATAGGTATTTTGATAGTTGTACAATTCCAAATTGAATTTTTTTTTTTCTGGAAGGCGCGTAATGTATGTGCGCAAATCTGAACTTCAGAACTGAAGTTCCAATTCTTCACGGATTCTCTGTTATTTGCATTTCCGACGTTGCAGTGACCATAATCTGGCTTGCTAGGCACTAAAGGGTTAACCTCTAATGTCCCAAGAGACCGCAATGTGGTTGTTTGTGTGCTCAAGCAAACTGCCACATCCACTTTCAACATGTTTAATAAATATCTTTTCTTTTGGATACTTCTTCCTCTAATCTTTCCAATGATATAACTCATACTTCGAAATGATCATCCATGAACTAGTTATAAAATTCAAAAGGCATTGCCTTCATTTTCATTCGAATTCAGTGCATAATTATGAAAACTTCTCAACTAATGTGAAGGGCGTTGCACAACAGAGAGCTAGATTTGTCAAAAAAAGACGTGTATACTGTGTAAAACATTTGCCATTACTAGGCCATTAATACTATATTATAATTACGGAAAAGGTCTAAATGTATTTAAATGCAATCATTTTCAAAACCTTTGGAGTCTTTGCAACATATCACCATATGTGGTCCCTCAAACGGATCGAAAGTGTCATACCACGCAAAGCATCATACTGCGTTCAAAGCCTCATTTTGCAGCTGCATTATTGAACTGGGTGCTGCTTTGAATCAACTGAAGGCATGACATGGCATGGCAGCAAAGTGAGTGAGTGAGAGATACAGTATATCAATCAGAGTGATTGTTGCAATTGCGAGTGAGTGTACATATATATGTGGGTTGTTGGAATCTGCTATATATGCGCTAGCTAGTTGTAATGATACGATTGTTACTGTTCTGACTCTCAGTACTGGCGCTCTGTCTGTGATCCAGGAAGAGCAGCAAGCAACTCATGCATGGACGTGCAGCATGACGACGGGGCAGAGCCGCAGAGGCAACAGTAAGTTATGTGACAATGGGTTGCATGCCACCCCCACCATTGTAACATTCTAGTCATCACCCTACTATTGTAAGCTGAGGCATCTGGAAACATGTGTGCATTGAGGAGTGTAAAAGAGCCACGGACTCATCCTCTCCTTGAGTTGGATCCGTTCTGATTTTGTGAGAATCTACGTTCCACGGGCACCTTTTATTACGGAGGAGCATTGTTACTGTTATAATTATTCGTTCATATTTAGTTTCGTTGAAACATTTTGGGAAATGAGAGAGGATTTCAGAATTTTGGATTACGACAATTGGACTCTAGGTCTATGAATATGTTATGAGAATTCAAAGTATTGAACATAATTAGGTGCACCATAACTTCACACTAGGCTTCACGTTTTGATGTAAACATGTTCATGTTTGTTCTATGCAAGAGTTGGGTAAATCATGATTAGAGATGTAATTTCAAACAATGGGCATTATGGATATTACCACTCTTGTGCATAATCCACACAAGACTATCAATGGAGTTCTCTTTTCATTGTGCACTATCAAATACCCCACGTCGTGCTCACGTTCGACATTACTGAATTACATTTTGTCCAAAAGTGCCACATGTCATCTTGTGATTGGTTTATGGTGACGTGCACCTCTCAAAATATGATGTGGAAATCAGATCAAATGTCAATAGAATTGTACTCAATGATTTATTTCAAAAGAATTCTATGTACACTTGATTTACTTTCCAACTTTCCGAATGTGGTTACCATTAGTTTCTTGTAATACACCTTAAAATGAAAACTTCACACATTATAGTTATATGTGAAGTTGAGCATAATATTTCCGCAAGAGCAAAGTCCAAGCAAAACTAGATTTTCAACTTGAAGTGCCGCAAAAATGAGTTTTTTCTTTTTGAATTTTGATCAATAACAATGCTCTATATTGTCAGGTAGATTTGAACCTTGAAGCTCCTCAATGCGAATGAAGCGGCTCCCCCATACCTCACACAAGTTCCCGAAGGAGAATCTTCACGTAACCCAACACCAAGCACATGCTCACCAACACCAAGCAAGTTGGCACTTCATGTCAAAAATGGTCAATGAAAGTTATTTACAAAACAAAAACTCTGATCAAAAGACAAGTTACTTGGCTTTGAATTTCCGAATAATTCTATTGTAGTTATTTCTATAGAACATCAAAGTCTTAAAATGTACACACAATATGAAAAACAAGATCATATCATTAGAAAAAGGTAAGCAGATGGATTGTACGCCTACTGGAAAGTATATATGCAGAGTTAAATAGGGGAGCTGGTGGTCTTACAGCAGTCACCATTGCCGATACGCGAGAAATGGACCTGAAGCACCGGTAGGGAGAATCGAACTCCCAGCCCCGCCACAGCGTACTATAAAAACTTGCCCGAGAAGCTGGTCGAATCTGGCAGAGCATTCTCGATGAGTATCTCCGTCAGATTCACCAAGCTCCTCAGTCACATAACCTGATTATTTTAACTTTATTATTTATACCAATGTGTGAATTCACAATGCACCCAGTATTTTGAAGGATCAGGTAGTTGTGAATGTCTTGTGCAACTACTGACGCAGAGTAAGGAACTGCGACCATTTCCTTCAGTTGCATGTGCCTAGCCTGTAGACCTACAACCCACACTATTACTCCCTGCCACCCTGACCTGGCCCGAGCTCGAAATGAATGTAACTATCATCACCCCAGTCACCATTCGATCTCACTATCAAAATCCAACTTGGGCAATAGAGTTAACCAAAAAGAAGAGAAAATACATGTTAGGTGAGGTGAGTTTGACCCGTATCTAAGGCAGCCAAACAAACTGGCATGGTTTCCAAAGTTTTCAAAATAGAAAGGAGTGTGAACTAGTTTTGCGGTCACAAAGGAGGCAAAACTGAGATGAAGGTGAGTTCAAAGAGAGCTGAGGCTTGGACCACATCCACTTGAAATATAATTAGGTGACTGCATTGATTAGTTGGCTCTGACAACTTGGAGCTCGTGTCTAAAATTGAAGATAGAGGGTATCTTCTTCCCTTGGAACTTTGATTTCGGTTACACTAATAGAGGGCATGCAGTCTGACTTCCTGAAATTTTGCGGGTCAGAACACCTGTTCTGTTTTCGATTAACACTAATATCGATTGAAGGTTCATGCACTAGAAGGAAATGTATCGTTTTCACTTACTATAAATGAAAAAGAAATGAAAGGGCGCTAGGCACATGGGCTGTGTTAGTGCTCATGAGTAGTTTTGGTCACAAGAAGACAAAAACGTAAGTATAATATTCCGCCACTATCCATTGTTCCCACGAAATGAGGAATGAAAAACGTCAGGTTTGCTACTAGTGATAACTCAACTAAGATTCACCAACAAATCAACCGATGCACACCCCTTCTCGATCAGGTCCCTTAAATAGATCGAATGTGTCCTACGTACATGGAGCGCATATGGTTCCCCTGTGTTGATTCCCCAGTGAGTGTCACGTACTTTTCCCTGTGATTCGAGTTTTTGACATGCGTACAAATCACCAGCTTAAGTTTAGTCACCGACTTGTAGAAAGAAAGCTTTAACACATGTCGAGTTTTGAAGCTCAGAGGGGAAAGTGGCACTTACACGGGAATCAACATAGGGAAATCATATGAGAGTGAAACAAAGAAGTTTGGATTGGACGGGAATGGAAACCTGAAACCATGGTTGAGAGACCGTCAATTCTTTTGCATAAAAAATCAATTGATTATATTTTATTCCCTATTTTCAATTCATTATTTTGGACTCTCAAAAAAGTTTGGCCACTCAATCCCATGGCCTCTCAACTTGGACAGTTATTGTGTGAAGTGGCCCTAACATGGGTTTTTCCCTCGCGTGCCGTCTTCGGTTGAGTGCCTTTGTATCCGTAACTCTTGCAATAATACAAGTTTCATTTGTGTCAACAAAAAATGATAAAAAACAGCAAAAAATAAAACAAATAAAAATAACTAAGAATTATGTAGTTGGTTCAAATGGCTGCAGGAATTGGTAGCAAACGAGGGAAGTCAACCTGAGAAATCGAACCAGCCCAGAAAGCCACACTGATTCGAACTCCCAACCTACTCCATGCTCTAAACCATCAAACCACCTTAAAGTCTTAAAATCAGTACGGAATTCTTGCGAAAAATGCACGAACCCATGAAATATCAGATGTCGCACGGAAATTGTTGAAAATCCGTAAGGTCCTAAATTCCTGATGAATTCCTGATGTAGTGTAGACAATGTACGCAATAAGCAAATTAAGTAAAAGCATGCTTATTGTGCTTAATGCCCAATGTAGGCATTAACCCCTAAACGTCCATGCATCCAGTTACTGGATGTTTGTTGGTCAAACCCAATTTCGATCTTGAAGATGACTTTTGTTGCTAATACACCCAACTAAGAAAATGAAGTTTATTAAGTCCAGTTTGTACTCCACTTTTCAAATCTTAAAAATTCCAATTATTGAGTATTTTCTTGCTTTTGCAAGCTTTGTAGCTGAAGGTTTGAATTACACTACATAGGACGTTCACCTTTCGAATTTCAAAATCTAAATAAAAAATTTCTATGGAAAACACATCATGTGATTCTCCATTGTAATTTGTACCTGCTCCCCAAAAAAAATTAATTTTTTTAAGGTTTTTTGTAATAAAAATTATTTTTTGAAGTATTTGACCTAAAAATTTGTTAAAAAGGCCGTATTAAATCAAAAAAATCTGAAAATTTCAAGACTGATAGGAAACATTCAATTCCATGCATGAAAAATGTTATAAAATATATTTTGATAAATCTTGAAGGCTAAATTATGTAGTTTGACTTTCCTACAAAGGAGTGGTACGTTTAAGGGTTAAGTACATTTGGTACACTTTTCCTTAATGTTCCATTTTTAAGATATTTTGATGATACATTAAGTTTATCATAAGCAATTGTGTTTTTTGATGGTGTAAAGTGCCAAAAAGTCCAAATTGACCTCTTGTTTCTTTTGTAGTTTTAAGTAGGTTCTATATAGAATTCCTTTTGTTCAAATTCATTTTTTCTTTGATCAACACATACAATATTTTTCACTAATTCTGGTGAAATAAAATTTGGTCAAATTTAAAATGTATTTTTCACAATATGATAAACTGCATTTGTGATTTTAAACCAACGAATACTTGAGCCTTTTGAGGCTTGTCACGTCAATGGCATCTCTGGCCGTTGTTGGAATTTAGAAATGTAGGGGTGATATATCATCAAAAGACACAATCACTTACGATAAAAGGAGGTCCAATATGGAAATGCCATGCTCTCAATACGTAAAGCACTCAACAATTTTGCTGACTATAGAGATTCTAAATAAAATTTATTTACAATAAAAATTGAGTTCCAAGTTTCACCCATCCAATGCTCGAACTTCTCTCGTCTCTATGATAAGTTGAATGAATTTGTTGCCTACATGTAACTGGAGAACCAATCGTACAGCCTTGTCAATATTTTGCTCCTGAGCAGAGCACCATTTCACAATGGGAATTGCATGTTCTCACAAGCTCAACTCCAAGGAAATCTTAAACATCGATAATATCATTCGGTAGCTTCATTTTGTCTCCTCCACGGAGATACTGCCGGCAGGCATAGAACAATGCATCATGAAACTTGGGTGCGTTGTCCATAAATACAAAGTGTCCACCCTGCAATAAGCAAAACAGATTAAAGTAAGTGGCTAAACAGTGCTCAAGAATATCCACACTATTTTAGTATTAGTGTAATGTCAACAATGTCGTAATCAACTACACTGTTGCTCATTAAGGTAGGAGCACCTAATTCCGACAGTGTACCCAATGCCGATAATTTCTTGACATGGTAGTCATCCTAGAACGTAAATCTAGGTAGACCATAGATAGCTTATCATTTTGGTCAACAAACAATAAGGTCTCTATGACGTGCTTAGATTTGTGTTCTGAAATGACTACCTTGTATAGAAATTATCGGCAGGTACACTGTTGGAATTGGGTGCTCCTACCTTATGTGTTCTTAAAAGCCGGTGGCTATAATGACATTCTTGCCCTAGTATGAAAACCATCCTTCTCAAGCCTTAGGAATACCTAGTAGTTTCTTATCTAATAGGGTTGTCTTTACAAAAGAGAAACATGAAAGTTTAGGGACAAAGAAACAAAGAAGAAAGAAACAAAGGTGGTATAAAATTTCTTATTTGTCACCTATACAAAGACTTCTTCCACTTGAATACAATTAGATGGGGTTTTGTAGAATCAAGAATGATACGATTTTCAAGCATTTGTCAGTGATTAAATCATAACTATCACCAGAATATTCTGAACACAATGAATAGAACATGTACCTCGGGAACACGAAGAATTTCACAGGGAACGTTCATTCGTTCCCGAGCAGCTTTGGCGCCTGAGTAAAGCATCCAGTCGTCGACGCCATAAATAAACGAGGTTGGCACTTTCCAATCCGGTGCACTACACACATCACAAGAATTTAGAACTTAAAATGATTAATCTCTAAATGATTAATCTCTAAATGATTAATCTCTAAAGGACCAAGGATTCATGGTTTTAAAATGAAAAATTCAATCGATTATAATGTGAAAAATATATTTCAAGTGGGACCACACTTTATATCACCGGAATCAGTGAAAAACATTGCATGTGTTGGTCAAAAAGAAAAGAAATTTGAACTAAAGGAACTCCACATAGGTCGTACTCAAAACTGCTTAGAAAAACATAAGGCCCAATTCCAGCTTCTTGGTCCTTCACGGGTTCATAAACTAATTAAAACTAACAGCATTATAGAACTGAAAATTACCTACTAGGTGAAGCCTCATACCTGTCAACAAGTGGTGTTCGGGCGAATCCTCCAAAAGAGAATATGTACTTTAGGCAGAGTTCTCCACTTGCTTTAGCTGCCAAAGTGTGAAACATATAATCTACAAATCAAGAAGCAACAGTTAATAAACAACCACAGTATGACTTATGATAGCTGTCCATATTATTACTCAAAACTATTACAGTGCCCCTATTTCACATTAAAATACAAATATATGTATTTATACATATCCAATTTCCTTTTTACCACAATCTTAAAAATCAAGTTGTACAACAAAGTGTTATTTTCATAACACTGTTAAGCCCTAGACTTTGTACCCCTACTAAAGTTTCCAAGATTCTTTCTGATGCTCTTTGTTTTCGTATCTTAAGTTTGTCTTACTTGCTTGACTCCTACTAAATTCCCTCATATAATGGCAAGTGTCATCTTTCACTCCATGTTCCAAGGAATGTTACTGTATCTTTATAAAAAAGGCGGTGCGATACCCTATTGCGTAAGAATGTTATGTTTACAAGTGCATGTAATGTGAAATTGCTTCCTTTTGCACATGGGTTAGAAAAGGTGATTAATTTCACTGTTCATTTGCTGGTTAGTATTACTGCTCCTAATTGATTTTGGAGCAGTGTCATAAGGACACAGGTGCACAATCACCTTATAAATTAGATGCCTGACTAGTTAACAATTTGGTCTCATACATGCTCCGATAGATATCTCACTACGGTTGACATCCTTAACAGTTTAAGACCTCTACAGCTGGCTTCATCACTAACAAAATTAAGATGAGGGTTGCAAATGCATTGAATAGAAATTCACTAACCAGAAAGCAATTTGGACTCTTGGTCATTTAAAGTTTCCCCAGATCCAAACTTGCCCCCAAATCGTGCTCCTGAATACCAATTTACCAAGTTTGGACCCCACGGTCCCAACCACCTGCAACCAGAAAGAGAATGTCAGTCACTGAAAATCTTTTACCACAATTCGTTCAAAGGTGAGGAGGAATAGTGTCCCTATAGTACATAGGAGTTTGCCACTTGTCATTCTCACTTCCACTGAGAGTGCCATGTTCTTTCCAGGTGATGAGAGTGACATGAGCTGGCATGCCATGTTTATTATAAAGTTACCATTCGTCATTGGAACACTACATCCAAAAGGTTTACTTGAATTTTTTATCATTTTAAGTTCTACAGAAAATTTTCTTTTACAGGGACACTATATCTCCAAAAAGTCAAATAGTGTCCATCTTGAAAAATAGTGTTCCAGACACTAAATCACAGAATTTTAGTGTACTGGACTCTTGTACTTGAATTCTACTGTTTCATAGCCATATTGAAAGCCTTACCTTATGACTCTTTGTGGAGTGAAATTGGATTCCCAAAGGAAGTTCGCCACAACACCTTTCCAAGTTGCCCTAAATTGCATAAATCGATCCGAGCCGGCAATGAAGCCTGCTGGACCCACCAGTACCAGATGCTTCACATGCTCTGGATACTACACAAAACAATGAAAATAATAAGACGGCTTAAACATCAAGGATTCATGGTTTAAAAATGATAACTGACATTGTGAAAACTATAATTCAGATGGGACCAAATTCTATATCACTAGAATCGGTGAAGAACATTGCATGTGTTTGTCCAAAAAGAAATAAATTTGAACAAAAAGAACCCCCATACAAGACCTACTCAAAAACGCTAAAAAATAAAATATGAGGTCCAATTTGGTCCTTTTGGGGTTAATACAATGTTACGTCATTTCAAATTGGATTAGAAGAAACACACAAAAAAGGCAACAAAATGCTTAAAAGATCATCAAAGATGAGCTTTGAAAGAACAAGTCACGAAACTAACCTTTAGAGCATATCGTGTAGCAACATATCCTCCGAATGAATGGCCTAGCAAGATGAAGTCGTCTAAATTTTTCACCTTCCGCCACTCCTCCAGCGAGTCAATAAACCATGACTCTGCCTCTGAAAACATCAAATGGAAAAAATCAATGAGAACCAGCTCACTATAGTTAGGATCAAGGATTCATGGTTTCAAACTGAGAAATTCAATCGATCATATTGTGAAAAATACGATTATAATGGGGCCAAATTATTTACCATCAAAATCAGTGAAGAACATCGCATGTGTTGGCTAAAAAAAATGAGTTTAAACAAAAGGAAGTTTATATAGGAACTACTTAAAAAACATGAGGCCCAAGTTGGGTTTCCTAGTCCCAAAGACACATGTTCCAAACTGAGAAGTACAAGTGATTTCACCATCCATTGCACAACATTCCTTATACTCAAAAAATCCAACATAAGATACAAGATGTCGAGAAAGTATGTAGAATTTTACCTTGTGTACTTTTGCAAGTGAAATCCGGACGGCTTGAAGCACCCCACCTGACATACAAGGTAACAAATATCCAAACTCAGAACCTGCTACTGCATATCACTGACCAGTACTTCTCAACACAGCATTGCTCAAAACTTAACCCCTAAAGGACCAAAGACCTCACATTTTTTTACCATTACATAGAATGTTCTTCACTGATTTCGGTGATATAAAATTTTGTCCCATTTGAATTATATTTTCACAACGTGATTGATTGATTTTATCCTTTTAAAACCATGAATGCTTGGTCCTTAAGGGGTTAAGTATCCATGTAAAACGGGGTGAACAAAACCATCTTTCTACAGCGAAACCTTAGACATTTCATTCTATATACCTATTTGAGGTCCGCTATAACTCTAATTCATTCAGTTCACTGATACCAGTACAACACTGAATGAAACATCATAAAGACATTGCAAAAATCAACAGAACCATGCCATATATCGTATGTGAGGGTCAGATTCGGACAGTATTGTGTCGAAATCTAATTCCCACATCAGATTTTGAGAGGTCCACGTCATCATAAACCAATCACAAGATGACATGTGGCACTCTTATGACAAAATGAATTAATTTATGTCGAAACCGACCACGAGGTAGGGTAATAAAGTTCTAAAGAGCTCACCCGATTTGATCAATGGCAATAACTCGGAACTTGGAAGCCAAGGCGTCGAAATTACGAAAGAAGAATCCTTGGGAAGCACCATATCCATGCACCAGCACTATGGTGGGTGCATCCGGTTTTTCATTTTCAAATGTGACTGTATTGATGAAGCGAGGCTCATTACTGGTAGAGCGAAACCACCGCACTTTTGAGCCCGGAGGACCAGATCCTATATTCACTTGCTCCACCACATGCGGAGTCCTGAGCCATGATCATATTAAAAACAACATTAGCATCCAAAATGTGCTCAGAAAAGAAAAAGAAAAAAAACAGAACAGAAGAAAAACAAGGGAAAAAAAACAGAAAACAAAAAAGGGGCATTAGCATCCAATGCTGCAACTGGTAGGAGCTAACAAGAATGACCACCCAGACAAAACTTGCTTCACATAAGCAGATGACACAAATCAATGTTTATTTTTTGTTAACACCACACTAATTGTGTCATGACTATTTGTGCTACATTTAAAATTTTGATATGTACACTACTAGTACATAGGGAGACTTCCAAATCATGGCACAAATAAGGTCAATTCTGATTCTCTCAACGTATCAGCCAAGCTGGGTCCCTAACGGCTTTAGCTAACCCCTAAAAGCCTGAATTGGGGCTCATGTTTTTTTAACAGTCCTATATGAACTTCCATTTGTTCAAATTCATTTGTTTTTTTACCAACACACGCAACGTTCTTCACTAATTCCAGTGTAACAGAATTTGGTCCCATCTGAATTATATTCTTCACAATATGATCGATTTCAAAACCATGAATCCCACGAGCTAAAGTACACAACACATTGGAAAAAATGTCACCTCAAAAAACAACAACAAGGTTTCTTTCTTTCATACTTCCACAAGTGTCATACTATGCATCACGCACCTCACGAACCCCATATTCGTTACAATGGTGGATTTGGCACAAACCTCATGATATGATTTCCGCTTGCAATGACCTAATTGCTTGAGTAGGGTAACCTGACGACATTCAAGCTCTAAAAACCAGGACTGGAATAATAGATCTGACAAGTGCCAGTTAACCCCTAAAACGCCCAATATGGCCATCTGGCATTTTCTCATTTTACCTCGGTTTTCTGACTGCAACACATCATTTTAAGGCTCTTGTTCTACACTACAAGGCGCACAGATTCAATTGTGGACTGGAATAATAGATCTGACAAGTGCCAGTTAACCCCTAAAAGCATCTAAAACGCCCAATATGGCCATCTGCATCACGGTGGCAATTTCTCATTTTACCTCGGTTTTCTGATTGCAACACATCATTTTAAAGCTCATGTTCTACACTACAAGACGCACAGTGTCAATCGTGTCAAACTGAAGTCTTTTTCACACAAACAGATGCTTCGTCCAATTTTCCACACAATTGCACCACGGTGGCATTTTCTCATTTTACCTCGGTTTTCTGATTGCAACACATCATTTTAAAGCTCTCGTTCTACACTACAAGACGCACAGAGTCAATCGTGTCAAACTGAAGTCATTTTCACACAAACAGATGCTTCGTCCGTAACACTCACTTGACAAGAGTAAGGAGGCGCTGCTCGGACTCGATGACCTCCTTTCGTGACGTGGGGCTCCAGCGAAAGAAATTGTAAAACGACGCAAGCAAGGACTGCTTCTCGGCTTTCACCGCCACTTCCTCCGTCGCCATGTCCTGGCTAGTAAGTTAGTACTCTTGCAATGGATCGATGTATGAATGAATTCTCGGAGATTACTGAGGTTGAATGGGAGGTTGAATGGGACGAGGATTCATGGGTTATGTACTACTGAGGGACTGGAACGGAATGAAGGAATACTAACTTACTCAGGTAACTTACTGTGATTGTGCAGGTGATGGCGTGGGGGGTACCCAATTGTGAGAGGAAGTGGAAGGCGAAGAGGAAGAGGCGGAGAAGGCGACACGAAATGGCGCCGGGGTCTTCCCCTGGTCCGGGAAGTCAGCTAGAACATTCCAAGGTCACACTGTTGGACTTCTTCTTGTGTTCACACGGCTGCACCGAAATGGTTATTTTGGTTCACCCTGTGTAGGGTTGTCCCCAGTGATCTCAAAACTGGCTAAAATTAGCTGGATTTCTACCAAAAGAATGGGGCTGCTAAACATACAAAGAAAGAAAATGAAAAAAAAAACTGAAATGTAGCGAGAATGCTCATCATGATATAAATATGTAGCAACTTCATGAGCTGATATCCGCGGATATCATCATGGTATCACCTTAATATATCAACCTGGATATTGCCGGATATTATAAAGGTATCATGAGTATTGTATGCATTGGGTAGCAAAAGTAGATACCATTTATGTGGGAGGTCGCATAATGTTCTAAATGTCATAAAGTGGTTTTGAGATCACTGGAATAAGGCCCACTTTATACTTGAGGGTCGGCCCAAACTTTTCAAATTTCAATCAATAGGATCGCTCGATTCTTGAAAATCCGGTCCAAGGGCTTCATACTAGGGCCAGGCTTGTGCGAGCAATTTTACCTATGTGGCGTCCTATGTGGCATAATTTTGGTGCTAAATCTTTGGGCCGGTTTGATTGAATCGGAACAAGGTTTTTCTTGGGTCCGAAACTCTAAACTTGAACATGATTGAATTAGGCGAGCCTTCCATCTATCCCCAACCTTAAGATTTTACCATGAGGACGTAGCTTAAACGGTGGAAGTTTGTTCCGGTAAAGCATAACTGATGGTGTCACCAGTTGTCTTAGGAAGGTAAGTAATGTATATCACACTACTGCTCAAACGTACCCAGCGAGAATTGAACCCAGACCACATAGTATGATACATAGCCTTCCACCATCAAACCACAGAACTCATGACTTGGTGATCTCACTGATACCAATTTCAACTTTTACTCAAACAATTACCCAACGAAGAGCTTATAGTTACTTTTCAGTAGTTAATGGTTACTAAAATGTTTATTCTTGGTAGAGGAGAGTAGTTTTGTTTCAATGTCCCTTTGTCCGCTATGCACTGGATCATTAAAATTACGAACAACATTTTATTTATGCGAGCCTTTATTTATGCCTTATATCTACTAGTATCTATTTTCATAGGAGACACCTTTAGATTTCTAGATTTCTGCACCTTTTTTCTTGCAAAGCCTATAACGTCTCCTCAAAGTCCTCCTTGTTCACTATGGTGTTCCATCTTCTCATATGCAATCGTCTTGGGCATCTATTAAAATGAATGTGGCACCTACCTTCAATTAGACACAATAACTTTTGTACCTCTTCATTCATTCTATCGGACACTAAAAACTTAACACACATTTCGTTAAAATTGAACCACATTTTGTTAAAACTAAACTACCAGATTGGAAAGTGATAGGGAGTGCTACCCTTGGCAATAGAAATAGGTCCCCAATTTTCCTAAAACACTCTTATTTCACAAATAAGAGCACTCTAGAAAAATTGAAATTCTATCTCTATTTCAAAGGGTAGCACTCCCCATCACTTTTCCAATCTTGTAGTTTATTTTAAACGAAACGTGGTCCAATTTTAACAAGAATTTTAACGAAATGTATGTTACTTCGTTCTAACATTAACATTCACAAAACTACCTCTTGACCAAATGTGTTCAACATTAAAGAACCTCATTCCATTTTGACATTCACAACAATACTCCTTCACCCATCCTATTGGACACAAAAGAGCTCTATTCCATTCTTAAAATGAATCACAATAAAACTTCTTCACCTATCCTAATGAGTACAAAATAATTTCATTCCATTCATAACATTCACAACAATACCTCTTCACCCACCTCTCTTGAACACAAATTAAAGAGCTTCATTCCATATTTAACTTGAATCATAACACTATACATTCATTTATATCATTGAAAACAAAAGAGCTTCATTCACCTCAACATTTAATACAAAAGAACTTCATTGCATTTTAACATTCACAAATCACAACAATACCTCTTCACCCACCCTAGATGAACACAAAAGAGTTTCATTTCATTAGATTTTAACCCTTAAACGACAAATCCTTGCCTGATACCACACCCAAAATCTCTTTTAAATTCCATTTTAAACATGATTATGTGCTTAATTTACTTTAGCTTTATTCTAAAGAAGTATAGATCTCTCTAGGGTGCTCGGTTTGGAATTTTAAAAATCCCATTAGGTAGAATGGTGTAGAAGTTATGAGCAAGATTCTCCCAAACTAAAACCAAGCCCGTGGGGCTGGCATTGTTGTTTAAGGGTTAACATACATCACAACACTATCCCTTCACCCACCCATGCTAAATCATGAGCTTTATTCCATTTTTATCATGAATCACAACACTGCCTCTTTATTCATGGGGTTGAATTCAAAAGAGTTTCATTCTCCACGACACGGAATATAAAAGACCGCCATTGCATTCTTAACCTCTACAAAAAATCCCCTTCATCCAACCTTATAGACACAAAAAACTTCATTCCATATCGAACTACCTCACAATCATAGTTCTTCATCATCACTTTCAACCTCTTCATTTTTCTCATTTTCTTCCACATCTCCATATTCATCATCATCTTCGACAACATCATCTTGTTTCATAATAATCATTCTTCAGTGTCATTTTGAACCTCTCCATCCACTTCACCTTCTTCATTCTCTTTCGCCTCTTCAACTTCTTCATCGTGTTCCACATCTCCATCTTCGTCATCATCTTCAGCAACAGCTGCATCTCCAAAATTTGAGTCCACCTTCAACCACTCCTTCGTCGTCATATTGAACAACACAAATGCATCGACATGAGTATACCACGTCCACAAACAGAACAAAACGCACCCATCCCGAAAGAAAGTCCTCATATAGTTGCACCGAAGCTGTCCGTCATGGTCATCGTCCCTAGCCAAAAGAAAATCATGCTTACACATCCACTCATACAAATCATTCGGCATGTTCGCATACTCCACCCATTCTTGCGTTTCTTCATTCACAATCTCCCACACCGTCACTCCTTAATCTTCAAAATTCTCCCAGATGGTGAAGATCCGGCTCTCCCACACTCCCAACGTGTTGTGCTCATCTAGAGTTATCACCACCGGAAACTCCAATGCTGTCCATAGGTCATCGATCAATGAGTACTTCAAGACGACATTCTCATACACCGATATGTAAACAGTTCCGTTCCTGCACACACAAGTGTACTCGCTGTCATACGCTAGATTCTCAAATTCTCCCCACAAGTGCGAGCGTGTGATGCTCCATGTTTTAGTCTGCGAGTCGTAGATCTGCGTCGCGATGTCTAGACACCCTTCAATGAGCTTGAACGTGAACGGCTTGATTGATGTGTCCACGATCAAGCCACAAACACAGATCGTATCACTCTTGTTTAGAGCTTCAGGAATGACGTGCCACGTTTGGGTGTGGACGTTAAAAACGCCGCGCTCTTGCATGTTGTCCGGGTGGTGGCAGAGAATGAGACCTTCGACTTCAAACGGCGGAACGTGACGCTGTTTAGGACGGAGGCGGAAGCGCTCGTTGTGAAAAGTCAATGTGTACGCGTTGTTGTTGTCATCGTAGGTGACGATCCCGTTCAGGTAATGATCCTCCCAATCTTCTCCTTGGTTTCTCATCCATGTGATGATAGTCACAAAAGAGTATTTTGGAAGTACTCTTTGGAGTGAGGTGCGGTTCTACTCTTTGGAAACGAGACGGAGGCGGGAGAGATCGTCTTGCGAGAGCTTTTCGTATACGAGTTGAAGAGGGATGTAGGCTTTCAAGTTGCCCCAAAGCTTTGCATCCATCCGCTTTTGCCTCTTGGCCTTCACGGTGTCTGTAAATCAACTTGAATGTATTACATTAGTATTAGTTGTATACTTTGATTATTTGTAAACTTTTACTACGGTAGCACTTTTCAATTGTCGTAACCTAGTATCCTTATTTTAAAAGTTTAGCTTTAAAGTTCTAATGACACTAATTCACAATCGTGTAAGCATTGAAAACCTTGCAATTATCGTTTGTATTGAAATAAGCATTTAGTAAACATTGTCATATATAAAAAAAATTCTACCTCAAATAATTCAATAGCCAAGTCTCTTATGCCTCTTTCGTCACTCTCATTTAAAGAAAGGAACATCACTTCTAGAAAAACTTATCTACCGTTTTACTAAACTTTCACTTTGACAAAAAACAACATGCTTCAATGAAAGGTTGATAGTCGCCTCATTGTTTGTTTCTCATCTCCACCCAAAAAAACAACACCACAACGATAAGTTATCGGTTGCTTAACATTGTTGCAATTACTTATAAAAACATAAGTGAAATGCTTTTATTGTAAGCATTGGCGTACTTGCAAAGTTATTACTAGTATAGAAACAAGCATATTGCAAAAATTCTCATATAAAAGTACTACCTTAACTAATTCAACACACAAGTCTCTCGTACCTTTTTCTTTGCTCCCATCTCCGAAAAGAATCAACAACTCTACAAAAAATTATCTACTTGTTTGCCTTTTGTTTTTTTGCAAGAAAACAACACTTCTAACAAAAGTCATTTGCTTCATCGCTCATCTCTGATCTCAACCCAAGAAAGCAACACTCCACAACTAAAGGTTACCTGTCATGTTTGCTAATTGTTTTCTCGCTTCTTTGAAAAGCTTCATGGCTTTTACAAGATGATCGTGAAGTATTTCTCGCTTGCTCTCTCTGCCACAAGCGCACGCACACATGTAAACGAAGAGTAGTTCAGTTAGTTCCACTGACCAAATGATTTTTTATAACATCTAATCGGATTATGATCTATAGAAGAAGAGCTGAGAAATCTAATTGAAAAGAACAACCTATATAAAATGCAATATGAATATCCATGGATCGAAAGCTTACCCAAGACTTGGACTTGCGGAGACCTTGTAACCTAGATTAAAAAAGACAATAGTTGTTATAGAGAAAAGAGACGATGAGGAAGAGAGACGAAGGGTTGGAGAAAGAAATTTGCAATGAGTATGGAGAATTGGGCAAAGAGGGTGCGTCGCGGAACACTGTCACCGCTTTGGAAGTGTCTGGAAGGGAGGTCAACCCAAAGAGCATGTTGCCCTAAAAGTGGGCCCCATGGAGTCCACTCGACATTATGTTTGATATCCACGTGCGTTGATGACCCCCTCTAAAAACTTCTTTGTATACAAAGGTTGTATGAGTAGAAACCTAGGTATATATATTTATTATGTTCTAAATGCATGTTTACTGTAAGTACACGTCATTAATTTTTAGATGTAAATATGTTTATCGTATGTATACCCCTTATATGCACTCATAGATACTTGTACGTGTTTAACCCTTTAACGTCCCGACTCAACACTGTTTTCAAATATTTGTTATAAAATGGTTGATGAAAAACGAAAATGGAGTTGATGTACAAAACAAAGTTGTAAATGTCAATGTGTAGATAACATCCGTACGGTTGGATTCATCATATTTATTATTAATATTTTTAAAGTAATTTTGCAAGGTTTTCTCTTGAAATTCAATTAAAAATCCAAAATTAACACAAATTTTTTTTTAAATATTGTAATGAAATTAGAATGACATGCACTACAAGATGGTATGGTTTCCATTATTTGATTCTACTTACTATGGAAAATCATATTTAAGGTCTTTCTTTTTGAACTAAGATTGAAACTTGACATTAATCACTTTTGTAATATTTCAGAAATTCACATTATCTTATTTGGAAAATCCATACCGTACAAATGGTATTCAACTAGCACAAGAATGGAAAAAAAAAATGGATGAAAAACATCCGGTACCTACAGAAATCGAGCTGCTCAAATTCATCCGGCGTCCAGATTCTGGACGCCGACGCGCTAAAGGGTTAATACAATGGAACCTCCGTGGAGTGGGCTAGTTTTTTTTTATAAATGTTTTTTGGATTTTGTTTTATATTATTAAATTTTTATAAAAAAAATTGTCTTACTTTTTTTATTTTATTTTTCTCTATGGTTTCTTTGTTTTAAAACTTTTTTCGTTATGTCTTTTTTTTGGTTTTTTTTATTCTTGGGTACTTTTGTGTGTTTGTGGTTTTTGTTTTTTTTTCAATTTAATTTTTTTGATTTTGTATTTAATTTTATTTACTCTTCTACGATTTTGTTATTTTTCATTTTTCATTTTTTCCTTTTTTTGTTTTTCCGTGTTTTTGATTTTTTGGTTTTTTACAGAAGTTTATCGGTTTTTTGGTTTTTTTTTTTTTTTTTTAAATATATTTTTATATGTATGTATATATATTTTTTTGGATATATGCGTTTATCCTTCTATTTTTTATTTTTGACTTTCTGTTTTTTCATTTTCTATTTGATTATGTTCCTTTTTTTAATTTAATTCTATGATAATCTTTGGAATAAGTTTCAAACATCTGTTTAGTTCTATTGAATTTTTTTTTATTAAATATGTTGTAATAGGTAAAAATGTATAATTCTAAGTATAGTGGTTCTTAAAGATCTTTTGGTTGCACAATTGTATGAGGTGACTTCTTCTAGAGCATTTTTTTATTCATTTTCAACTAAGATCCGATAGAAATTTTTGTTGAATAATTAGAATATGAAATGAGGCATAATAATTTCATGAAGTCATCTTATTTCTCATCTGTTCAAACTTACATGAAACTATTATTTCATAAAATCTACAAAATAATTCATCATCGTTATCGAGTTAACAATCTATTCCCGATTACAACTTTACAAGAAATCAGAGCTTTCTAAGATGCCTCAAGTTTTTTGTTTCTCTAATTTTTTTATTTGTTAATTTTTTTAAATATACGAAAAATATTACTACGATGTGGCATAAGTTCGACTATAAGGGACTGGATATTAAATATTAAAAGGTTTGTTAAATTTTAAAAATATTCATAATATCAAAAAATATATTTTGAACATTTTAAAGCATTTTTTTATAATAATTATATTTTTTTAATGATAATTATATTTTTTATTAATATTTTATTTTGAAATATTTTAATTTAAAAATGAATTCCAATAAATAATTAGATTGTTGCTTAAACATTGAAAAAGCAAACTTAGAAAGTTTAATTCTCTTTTAATGTTTCCTTTTGGTTTGTGAAAGGTATGTATATGGGAGATTTATTCAACACTAGAGGAATACTTATCATCGCCGTGTGGAAGCTTTCTACAACGAATCCAAGACTTCTCGATAATACCTATACCTAAACCATTAAATTGAAATTTAATTCATGTCCTTAGCAACAACGGATTGCACTTTGACAAATTGCAAGTCTATCTCAATGGGAGGCCCATGAGCCCTAGGAACACTTGGATTTCTATTTAGACCCCTTTAGTGGTTTCATTAACTCCTAAACGTACAAAAGTGTTTTTAGATTTGACAATTTGAGAACAGTCACCATAAAATACTATATGCAAAAATATTTTTAGATTGATGTATGATTTATATTTGTAGATTTTGAATTGAATATTTGATCTGTATGTTGACGTTCACCAATGCTATTTCCAATATTTTATCCTGAATCACAACACTACCTCTTCATCCATGGGTGTTGAACATAAAAGAGTTTCCTTGTCCACAACATTGAACACAAAAGAGCGTCATTGCATTCTCAACAATTACAACAATTCCTCTTCACCCAACTTCTTAGACAACAAAAAAATTCATTCCATATTAAAATTGTCTCACAGTCATAGTTCTTCATCTTTCTCATTCTCTTCCACATCTCCATATTCATCATCTTTGACAACATCATCTTGTTTCATAATAGTCATTCTTCAGTGTCATCTTGAACCTCCCCATCCACTTCATCTTCTTCATTCTCTTTCGCCTCTTCAACTTCTTCATCGTGTTCCGCATCTCCATCTTCGTCATCATCTTCAGCAACAACATCTCCAAAATTTGAGTCCACCTTCAACCACTCCTTCGTCGCCAAATTGAACAACACAAGCGCATCGGCTTCAGCAGTATACCACGTCCATAAACAGAACAAAACGTATCCATCGCGAAAGAAAGTCCTCATATAGTTGCACTCAAACTGTTCCTCGAGGTCATCGTCCCCAACGGAAGCAAAATCATGCTCAAACATCCACTCATACAACTCATCTGGCATGTTTGCATACTCCATCCATTCTTGTGTTTCTTCATTCACAATCTCCCACACCGTCACTCGCTCAACTTCACGACTCTCCCTGACAGTGAAGATCCGGTTCTCCCACACTCCCAACGTGTTGTGCTCATCTAGAGTTATCACCGCCGGAAACTCCAATGCTGTCCACAAGTCATCGATCAACGAGTACTTCAAGACGACATTACCATGTAACGAGATGTAGACACTTCCATTCCTGCACACACAAGTGTACTCGCCATCATACATTGGATTCTCATAATCTACCGACAACTGCGAGGATGTGATGCTCCACGATTTGGTCTGCGAGTCGTAGATCTGCGTTGCGATGTCTAGACACCCTTCAATGAGCTTGAACGTGAACGGCTTGACTGTTGTGTCAACGATCAAGCCACAAACACAGATCGTGTTACTCTTGTTTGGAGCTTCAGGAATGACGTGCCACATTTGGGTGTGGACATTGAAGACGCCGCGCTCCTCCATGTTGTCCGGGTGGTGGCAGAGAATGAGACCTTCGACTTCAAACGGCGGAATGTGACGCTCTTTAGGACGGAGGCGGAAGCGCTCGTTGTGGATAGTCAATGTGTGCGCATTGTTGTTGTCATCGTAGGTGACGATCCCGTTCAGGTAATGATCCTCCCAATCTTCTCCTTCATTTTGCTTCCATGTGATGATAGTCACAAAGGAGTTCTTTGGGAGTACTCTTTGGAGTGAGGCGCGGTTCCACTCTTTGGAAACGAGACGGAGGCGGGAAAGATCGTCTTGCGAAAGATTTTCGTATATGAGTTGGAGAGGGATGTGGTCTTGCAATTTGCTCCAAACTTCCACATGCATCGGCTTTTGCCTCTTGGCCCTCATCGTGTCTGTAAATCAACTTGAATGTATTGCATCAATATTTCAGTAGTATACTTTGGTTCTTCGGAAACTTTGACTTGCAATTTTCAATTGTTGTAACCTAGTATCCCCATCCTAAAATTTTAACCTTAGAATTCTAATGAGACTAATTTACAATTGTGTAAGCATTAGAGTCCTTGCAATTATTGCTTTTGTATAGAAATAAGCATTTAGGAAACATTGTCATATATAAAAATACCACCGTCTTCAAATAATTCAATAGCCAAGTCTCTTGTGCCTCTTTCATCACTCTCATTTTAAAAAAGAAACATTGTTATTAAAAAAAAAACTTATCTACCGTTTTGCTAAGCTTTCACTTTCACAAAAAACAACATGCTTTGATGAAAGGTTAGTTGTTGCATTGTTTGTTTCTCATCTCCACCCAAAAAGACAACACCACAACGAAAGGTTATTGGTTACTTAACATCTTTGCAAATTCTTCTAAAAACTTGAGTGAAATGCTTTTAATGTAAGCACCGGCGTCCTTGCAAAGTTATTGCTAGTATAGAAACAAGCATATTGCAAAAATTCTCATATAAAAGTACTACCTTAACTAATTCAACACACAAGTCTCTCGTACCTTTTTCTTTGCTCCCATCTCCGAAAAGAATCAACAACTCTACAAAAAATTATCTACTTGTTTGCCTTTTGTTTTTTTGCAAGAAAACAACACTTCTAACAAAAGTCATTTGCTTCATCGCTCATCTCTGATCTCAACCCAAGAAAGCAACATTCCACAACTAAAGGTTACCTGTCATGTTTGCTAATTGTTTTCTCGCTTCTTTGAAAAGCTTCATGGCTTTTACAAGATGATCGTGAAGTATTTCTCGCTTGCTCTCTCTGCCACAAGCGCACGCACACATGTAAACGAAGAGTAGTTCAGTTAGTTCCACTGACCAAATGATTTTTTATAACATCTAATCGGATTATGATCTATAGAAGAAGAGCTGAGAAATCTAATTGAAAAGAACAACCTATATAAAATGCAATATGAATATCCATGGATCGAAAGATTACCCTTAGACTTAAATCAACAAAGACCTTGTAACGTATGCCCGCCTTAATGTACTAAAAAAGAAAGCGTATCTTCTTGTTTCCTATAGAATTCGCTAGTAAGAAACCTTTTGGCATTCAAGCCAAAAGACAATAGTTGTTATAGAGAAAGGAGACGATGAGAAAGAGGGGCGGAGGATTGGAGAGAAATTTGCAATGAGTATGGAGAAATGGGCAAAGAGGATTCGTGGCCAAACATCTTCAACGCTTTGGAAGTGTCTCGAAGAGAGGTCAACTCAAAGAGCTCGTTGCTTCGGGGGTTCCACTTGACATTATGTTTGATAACCACGTGCGTTTAAGACCCTTCTAAGAACCCTTTCGTATACTAGGATTGTATGTCTAAAAACCTTTGTATACAGATCTATTTTGTCCTAAATACATGTTTAATATAAATATACGTCAAATATGTTTAGCGTATGTATACGCCGTTAGTGCACTAATGTATACTTGTACATGTTTAGTATAGTGGAACCCCATGGAGTGGGGTTTTTTTTTTCTTTAATAATTTTTTTATAATTTATAATTTTTTTGTTTTATTTTATTTCATTAATTTTTTATAGAAAAATTTGTTTTACTTTTTAATTTTTTTTGTATATATTTTTTTATTGTTTGTTTTGTTTTTAAACTTTTTTTCATTTTTCTTTTGTTTTTTTTCATTATGTTTTTCTTTGGTTTTATTTATTCTTTGGTTTTCTGGTGTGTTTGTGGGTTTTCTTTTTTCTTTTTTTTTCATTATTTTTTATTTTTTAATCTTGTCATTAATCTTAATATCTTATTTACTCTTCTACGTTTTTGTTATTTTGCATTTTCAGTTTTTTCTTTTTATGTTTTTTTTGTGTTTTTGTTTTTATGGATTTTTGGTTTTTCTAAAAAAAATTGTTATTAATAGTGTTTTTTTTGTTTATTGGATGTATTAGTTTTTGCTTATATTTTTAGTTTTTGTCTTCATGTTTTTTTCATTTTGTCTTTGATTTTGTTTCCTTTTTTGAATTTAATTCTATGATTATTTTTAAAATAAATTTCAAGACTTGTTTAGTTCCATTACAAATAGGATATTGACAACTTGTTGATGAAATATGTTGTAATAGGTTGAAATGTATAATTCTAAGTATAGTGGTTTTTAAAGGTCTTTTGGTTGCACAATTGTATGTTACATTCAGTAGCAAGTGTTGTTCGTGCCTTGGCTCTATAGTAGATGGTGTGGAATATTCTACATCTAATAGTACTTCATCTAAGAGGATATGTGGAGGTTCAAGGTGATGAGGAGAGTGCATGAAAGAAAGGTAGTAGGCATGAAGGCTATTGAATGTTATGAGCGTTGTGCTCCAGAGACTTACTCAGCATAAAAAATGTTAAAATGAAGTATCTTTCTAACTTTTCTTTTGATGGTGGTGTCACCATACTTTTGCGGAAAGAAATCACGCATGCTAAAGGAAAAGAAATTGGTGCCAAAAGGTGCCAATGGACATAAAGTTAGTGAATGTAGGAATTACAATTTGTACAAAGCTTATGCATTGTAAGTGTAATGATTTTACTCACAATTTTTTTTAAAGTTCTTTACGGCCTAATTGTTGACTTGATCCACATTTCACAATAGAACTAGTGTGGAATTGTGCCATTGACCCATGACGTAGCTATTCTTTTACTTTTTATTTTGTTTTAGAATAATTTATTTATAATTCAATTAATTCAATTTATGATGACAAAATTCCAAATGTTAAAAAAATCATAACTTCCACCTTGTAGGTTCAAAAGCTACGAAACAACTTTGGTGCACCCTTTCTCGTAGAGAGCTTTCCAATGATACCAAGAACAGGGCTTTACGGTTTGGGAGATCTCAACATAATATATAAAACAAAACATTCAAACAAACTATTTTCTTTAAAGTATAGATTGTTTGGATTTGGTAAATTGAGCCCAACAACTTCATATTGGGGCATGTTCCGAACTTCCCTCATTTGATATAGCAGTCTACATGGCTCAAATTTGGCGCTAAAAAATTTAGATCAAGGTTTTTCTTCAACAACTTGGGCCCAAATACCTCAAATGCGCCGTCATTTTCTCACACATTTCTACTATCTAATATACAATCATTAAAACAATTACTTGTCAATTGGGTTTGAGCCAATAATTGGATTAGGTTTTAATGTAAAGTGGGCCATATTATGGTTTAAACTCTAACGGACCAAGGATTCATGGTTTTAAAATACCACATATTCAATTGATCAAATAGAGAGAATTACAATTTAGATCACTACTAGAGAAATGGGGTTCCGGTGTAAGAGAAAATCAACAGAAATTCTGCTAGTCCGTGTGCGGGTTAGGAACAGTTGATTCCGGATCACAATCAACAGAAATGTCTTGGTTCGGTGTTGCTTCAATGTCCAAGTATACAGATAAAGAATGTTTCTAATCTAGCATTCATTTTTTCTGGCCTGCTCGAGGAAAAGTAGCTGCCCGGAAAAAAATTTGATTGCCACGGCGAAGAACCCCGACCCACCACCGTAGGGCCCACCATGGCTAACCGAAGACCAATTGCCAACGGCCGGATTCGAACACAAGACCTTCTAAACCCCAACCACTTACTAAACCACCACACCACATACACACGCTCATGCAAGTATGAGAATTATCTTGTTAATTATAAGAGAACTTAACCATTGCCGATTCATTTGCCATGTACAAAAAACTTTTTTTTTCAATTTTTTTTTTGCACTATTTCATACAGGGATTTTTCTGTATGTACAAAAAAATTCAGATTTTTTTGAATTTTTTTTTTTTTGGACAAAATCTTGAAGGCTGGAGCTGTTTTTTTTTTCCCAGCAGTCTTTGAATATTTTTAACGATGTAAAAAAAACTTTTTTTTTCAAATTTTTTTTTGCAGTATTATATGCAGGGATTTTTCTGTATCTAGGAAAAATTTCAAATTTTTTTGAATTTTTTTTTTTTCGACAAAATCTTGAAGGCTGGAGCTGTTTTTTTTTTCCCCAGCAGTCTTTGAATATTTTTAACGATGTAAAAAAAACTTTTTTTTCAAATTTATCTTTTTGCAGTATTATATGCAGGGATTTTTCTGTATCTAGGAAAAATTTCAAATTTTTTTGAATTTTTTTTTTTTTCGACAAAATCTTGAAGGCTGGAACTGTTTTTTTTTTCCCAGCAGTCTTTGAATATTTTTAACGATGCAAAAAAAACTTTTTTTTCAAATTTTTTTTTTTTGCAGTATTATATGCAGGGATTTTTCTGTATCTAGGAAAAATTTCAAATTTTTTTGAATTTTTTTTTTTTTCGACAAAATCTTGAAGGCTGTACCTGTTTTTTTTTTTCCCAGCAGTCTTTAAATATTTTTAACGATGTAAAAAAACTTTTTTTTCAAATTTTTTTTTGCAGTATTATATGCAGGGATTTTCCTGTTTCTAGAAAAAATTTCAAATTTTTTTGAATTTTTTTTTTTTTCGACAAAATCTGTCTTGGTTCTGTCTTGTTTTGACGCACTCTCTAGTAGTGAATCAACAGGAACTTGTTGGTTCCAAGAGGAAAATCAACAGGAACTTGTTGGTTCCAACAGAAATCAACAGGAACTTGTTGGTTCTGTGCAGATGACTAAATGTTTGCTACGTTAAACTCATTCTCTGTTGGTTTCAACAGATGTGTGTTGGTTTTGTCTTGGTTTTTACGCACTCTCTAGTAGTCGATGGAACCATTTTTTTTATCACTAGAATCATGGAAGAACATTGTATGTGTTAACCATGACACAAAGAAATTTGAACAACATGAAGTCCCCATGTGACTTACTCAAAAACTAAGGAAAACATGAGACAAGGAAAATAATCATAACATTAGGGGTTGTCACACCTCCACGGAGAATGGAGAATGGAGAATGAGGAAAAAGAGGCCAGAGCCAATAAGATAGCTTCTCCATGGAGAAAATGTGACACCCCTTTTGTGGTTTGTGAAGATTGAGAATGGAGAATAGAGGTTGTTAGTTGGTTACTCATACTCCAAGAATGGGCCATTCTCCATTCTCCATTCTTCATCCGTGAAGGAGAAGAATGAAATTCTCCAATCTTCAGAGAATGGGCCCTCTGCCATTCAAGAAGAGCGTGCCACGTCTCCATTCTCTAAAGATTGAGAATGGGAAGAAAGAGATGTGACACCCCCTATTGGTCCAAAGGTCATTGTGAATAAAGAACATAATGTTATTAACCCTTGTGAGCAAACGACCATTTTATGATCGTTGTCCTTTTATTACGGGTTGACAGACATACCGAGATGGAAAATATATTTTATAAAAAATAAAAATATTTTCATATAGAAAATCAAGTTTACTTTCCAATCCAATTTGAATCATGTCAATCTAAGTTAAACTCCACAATGGAGATTTTTTCAAAGACAAACACCTCAACATTATCCTAATGTTATAAAACTTGCTATTTTGTGAAAATAATGATGCTCTCTCCTCTAAATTTTTTGCCATTGTCCATTTTAAAATAGAACGTTTAGTTTAACCAATCATACCAAATTTCAAACTCAAAATTTTGTTGGAGAAATATTCAACAATAAATACTCCTAAATTCATTAAATGAGTATCTAAAGCATATTTAAATTTTTTTTGACTCTATAGATAATTACTTAACGCCATAATTCTCATTTTTTTTTTCGACCAAACTTTGTTGAAGTTCTTGCCGGGGTTCGGTGCCCTTGGTTTGCTATGACGTTTTGCTCTCTCAAAGGAATAAAATGTACTGTTGTTTCAAAAAAAAAAAAAAACTACTAATAAAATAATTCAACTCTCCAACCTTCTTCACTTTAACTACACTGAATGGCGTATTTAGTATCCAAGGAGAATGGTGTATTTATGTCTTTTACCACAATTCGTTCAAAAGTGAAGAGAAATAGTTTCCCTTGATACTACATAGGAGTTTGCCACTTGTCATTCTTACTTCATTGAGAGTGTCATGTTCTTTCCAAGTAATGAGAGTGACACAAGGTGGCATGTTCATATGTCATTGGAACACTACATTTATTTTTTCTTACAATGATACTATATATTCCTAAAACTAAATATTGTCCAGATTTAGAAATATTGTCCCGAGATACTTAACACGCCATATAGTGCCCAATATAGTGTAGCTGAATTTAGAAACAATTCTTTGTGATTCTCCCATCCTTTGACAGATGTTTGAGATTCAGAGGTGAACATCACTGCTGCTAAAAAATTGTATAAGTTTGTTGGGATAGTTCATCTCGCGGTTCATCTATCAATGCCACAAAAATCTATCACTAATATCACTACACCCATTATTATCTTTAGTTTGAGAACCTCAACTAGTTAGAATGTTTTTACAAATCCTCATACTAATTCCAACGTATACTATCAAAATTAGTCTGAGGATATAATTGAATTATTATTATTATAATATTAGATTATAATATTTATTTCTTCAAACAACTATAAATAATAATTTCAAGATATTTTATTCATATTTGGCATGCTGGTAAATTCATAGTAATTTGGATAGTTGTTTTTATTATAGGCCACATTATACCTACATTACCACAATTACTACAAGTTATCTTAACCCTTAACCCCTAAATGACAGAGGGGGTAAGGGCAAAACATAAATGTGTTATAAAAAATTACTTCTTCAACTTTGATGAAGTTTGGTCCAAAAGAGAAAATGAGGAGCTTGATGTTTAGGAATTATCCATACGGTCAAATTTCAAAAAATAGCTTTTTATCTTCTCATAATGAATTTAAAAGCATTTAACTTCAAATATTTATCAGAATTACAAATTTTATTTTTAGAATTTGAAATTTTGTATGATTTGTTAAAAATAGACATTCTATTCTAAAATCAAAAATTGCAAATTTTTCAACGGAGAGAACATCATTACTTTCCCCAAATAGTAAGTTTTTTAACACTAGCCAATGTAGAAGTGTTTTTCTTTGAAAATTTCTCCCGGGTGGAGTTTAACTCGGATTGACATGATTCAAAGTGGGTTGAAAAGTAGACTTGATTCCCTATTTAAAAATATTTTTTATTTTCTATAAAAATAGTTTTTTCTATTTTGGGCAGCCCGTAAAAAAAGGGCAGAGACCATAAAATAGTTGATCCGTCACTTAGGGGTTAAACGTCAAGAGGGCCTGAATGGGGCAGCCCGGAAGGAATCTAATTTTTTTGGGGAAAATTTAAAAAATTTAAAAAATTTAAAATAAAAATAAAAATAAAAATAAAAATAAAAATTGCAAAAACGGCTCTGCAATGCACTGCTGACTAGCACTGTAGCACTGCGGCACTGCTGAACTTCAGCTGCCCCAACCTCAAACCTTCATTTGTTCAATTTGATAACTTTGATTGCTTACCAACGATTCCCCAATCTCTCAAATGAGGCAAAAATTTGGAATCTAGATCGCTTTTTAGTAGCTTTCCAATGCAAAAAGTCTCGCTTGATTTGGTTGAGAAAGTCAACTTTTTTTCTTCATTATTCTCTTTTAAATAGGCCTATGGGGCTTACCTTGACGTTTAAGAGTTAATTACTCCGACTCGGACTTTATTTTAGGTCCACAATTAGTCCAAGTTTTTGTTATTGGTCCGATTCAAACTAAAGATGATAATAGATGTAAAGATGGTGGCATTATATCAATTGTAAAGTGCAGTGGTAGCATTACTAGATTGGGCATATTAATTTTTATGTTTGTCAATTAATCACTCATATTAACCCCTAAACATCCACGCATCCAATTTCTGGATGTTTGTTGGTCAAACCCAATTTTGATCTTGAAAATGACTTTGTTGCTAATACACCCAACTAAGAAAATGAAGTTTATTAAGTCTAGTTTGTACTCTACTTTTCAAATCTTAAAAATTCCAATTATTGAGTATTTTATTGCTTGTGCAAGCTTTGTAACTCAAGGTTTGAATTACACTACATAGGATGTTCAGTTGTTCACCTTTCGAATTTCAAAATTTAAATAAAAAGTTTCTATGGAAAACATATCATGTGATTCTCCATTGTAATTTGTACCTGCTCCCAAAAAAATATTAATCTTTTAAAGCTTTTTTGTAATAAAAATTATTTTCTGAAGTATTTGACTTAAAAATTTGTTAAAAAGGCCGTATTAAATCAAAAAAATCTGAAAATTTCAAGACTGATAGGAAACATTCAATTCCATGCATGAAAAATATTACGAAATGTATTTTGATAAATCTTGAAGGCTAAATTGTGTAGTTTGACTTTCCTACAAAGGAGTGGTACATTTAAGGGTTAAATAATCATATGAGTGTAGTAGACAACCTTGTTAACCCCTACATGACCACAAATTCATGGTTTTAAAATGAAAAATTCAATTGATCCTATTGTGAAAAACAAAATCCAAATGGGATTGAATTTTATGTCACCGGAATAATGAAGAATATCAATCATTGTAAATGTTAGTTAACTAAAAAAGAAATAAATTTGAACAAGGAGAAGTCCACATAAGATTTACTCAAAAATGCTAAAAGAAAACAAAAGGTTTTATTTAGGCTTTTTGGTCCTATAGGGATTAAAGATAATGTCAAAATGTCACTTCACTTGTGTTACAGTCAAAAAAAATTCATATCACCCCTTTGATAATCAACATATGAGACTTCATAACTTGAGATGTAAAAAGTGCCTTGATAGAAAGAGATAAAATACTGTTATGACTTTTTTAACTCTTGCTTTGGTTGGAAGGAATGAACTCAATTATGATTTTTAAAATCTGTACTTTGGTTGGAAAATTTGCATACGGTTAAAACATTTGAACTTATGTTTCAATTGAAATTGACAAAATACGATAATGACAATTGGACTCGTCTCAAGTGATAAAGACTTTTAGAAATGTACCCTAGTAAGAAGGAACAATTAGATAGCTTTGATATTTGTTCTCTAAAATTAAAAAGTTCCAGGATTTGTGCATTGGAGTTAAACAAATTTAAAATTTGTGAATATAGGATTAAACATATTTGTGCATTGAATCCACACCTCCAAAACTTGTTCACTACGTTTGATACTTCAAAGTCTATGTATTAATGATATTTTACACGGATATACATGAATCAATGTAAATTTGAAATGTGTATATAAATAGAATTTGAGGATGATGAGAGGCATCATTTTATACTGTATACAATCATCTCTCCTCTATGCTTCGGAAAATTCTCTTAGCATACTTCCTTTCAAGTGTTTCCTCTCATGTTTTTTTTCTTGTGAAAAATAAGATATGTAAATTTCACATAAATAAAATATGTTTTAAATTAACTGAAACCATTCTTTGAAGATTCTTGAATTGCCTTTTAATGGTCCCTTTTCTACATTGTTAAAATTAATTTATGTGAGACCAACTACAAACCCAATAAAGACTAAGAATTCATGATTTTAAAATGACAAATTTTAATATTTCATATCAGAGTTATCCATAAAATCAACTTGAATTTGAAGAATCTTCAATGAATTGTGCTTTATTTTACTCTTACTTGTTCACTTCAAGTAGTTAAAAAGTGTGGAAGATCTTGGTAATTTATCATTATTAAATGTGTAAGAGATGTGTAAGAGCTTGTTGACCTTCAAAAAAAATTTAGGACCAAGAAAGGAGCTAAAAAACTTTTGAAGACTATCAAGCTCTTACACACCTCTTATACACCTAATAATGATAAACCACCAATATTGCACAGTTGGCTAGTAGTGTGTGGCATTTCTGTTTTAGCCAGGTCTAACTCGCCAAAGGTCTATTTGAACCTTGTTGTTAGGGTTGAAGGAGAGATGAAACCCGTAGTGCTCAAGAAGCTCAAGGTTTGTGTATGTTTCGTAGCACAGGGGTAGAACCTAGACAATCTACAAGCACTCAAGAGATTTCGACTATATGCCGAAGCTCAACAATTATAGATCTTAACCCCTAAGCATCCACTGAGAATTTTTTTGTCCTGTAGGAAAATTGGACCCTCTGTTGCAAATCATATGTTGGTTTGAAAATGACTTTAGTTTGACACCATCAGCTTTGTTAAACCGAGGTAAAATAAGAAAATGCCACCGTTGCAAACTTCAATGATGATGATGGCCATATTGGGCGTTTTTGACACTTAGGGTTAATATTAACCCTTAAACAACATATGCTTTCCTGATACCACACCCAAAATCTCTTTTAAATTTCATTTTAAGCATGATTCTGTTTTTAATTTACTTTGACTATATTCCAAAGAAGTATAGATCTCTCTAAGGTGCTCGGTTTGGCATTTTAAAAACCTCATTTGGTGCAATGAGATAGAAGTTATGAGCAAGATTCTTCCAAAATATAACCAAGCCCGTGGGGTTTGCATTGTCGTTTAAAGGTTAAGAAAAGAGACATGGCCACATGTAACGTCAAGGGTATCAAAACCGTCTCTAATATTGATCCCTATTACCAAAATCAACTCATCTTGTCACACACTTGGTTGGACTTATTTGTAAGCAATCATGACTTGGTTAAATGTCTATGGCCACTGATCTTTGAATGAACAATTAGTGATTAGCGGCCATACTTTAAAAAAACCCAAATTTATTAAAATTTAGTGATTCAATGTGTGAATGGTTTCACAATACATCAATTTCAAGTGCCATCTCCAAAGTCCTCGTAACATTCATGAATAGAGCAACCTGGATCTCTTTGCTTTGCATAAAAAGTGGAACTTCATTAATGAAATGAACACATGAATCCTAAATCCTAAACCCTAAATTGCAACGTGTAGTATCCAACACCATTGTTTAGTCTTCACTTGCTTAATAATGCAACAAGAATTTAAATTATCTTTGTTCTATAAGGGTATTGTAGAGAAGACTCCACCTACTCCATTCAAGAATGACTATTATGTTCCTCCCACGTCATCAAGAGTCTTTGCATAGAGTATCTCAACTTTTTAAAAATTAATACAAAAGTGAGGATTGGCTTCTCGATGATTCCTCATTTTCCCATTTGAGTGATACATGAAGATTTTATGGTGCCAATGCTCAAGACACTGTCATAAAGTGAAATGATCACATTCAAAAGTAGGTGCTAGAAGCACACCAAAAATGAGTGTTCTAATTCTCCAAACATTTGGACATTAACTATAGTTGCAATTATTAGATTAATAATTTTTTTGATAAATCATGTTAGCAATTTGAAAAGTATCCAAATTCCAACAAAACCGAGATGACATTCAAATAAGAAAGCCAAGAGGTTTCTCAATGTTGTATAACTATAGCCAAGGTTTTGTAACTATAGCCAAGTATATTAAACCAATGGGTTGGCAAGTAGTAGTTGTACAAATTCATGGGTCCGGAGTTTATATCTATCTATCTATCTAATTGTACAAAGGAAGGAGCCATGATACACAAAATGTGGTGATGAACCAAACCAATAATCCAATAGAGCAAACTAAAATCCAAGTAACCATAATGGATTTCACACACTGCTTATTAGGTTCTTTCAAACTTGTAATTATCAAGTCACCTCTCGATGATATCTACCCACGTGGCAAGAGCTCATAACCATTTTTCTCTTCAATTCTTCATCAATGACCTTCTAACTTGTAATCATCAACTCAACAAGGTGAGTTTCAAGAATCAACAATCAAAGAATTTTTTTGTAAACTCTTCAACCAATTTTCCTCCATTCCACCTCTTGACATTTCACACATTACATACTGTAATTATGAACACTCTTCGTTGAAGGCGGGCGATTGGTCCACACATTTTCAACAAGTACTTCAACGACCAGATGACAAGCAATTATTCTCGCCTGATCAACGATGAATCAGCTCAGTATTAACATGAACAATCATATGATTCGCATGGATTCTTCAATTATAATTCTCTGTTGGATTAACATTTTTCCATCCCAATCGTATGCAATATCGTGAAACATTCAATCTCCAAAAGTTGGCTCCAAACACCAGAAACCTCAGAAGAATGGGTGAACATGTTTCAGGCATTAAATTGTACAATGGAATGAACTCTTTCCAAAGAAGAAATGCACCCATGAAAAAAATATGACCTCAAATTCTACAGCCTGAGGTTTAGAACAGGAGTCTGCATGCAGCTTTTCCTCATCAATGATCTTATGCATCAGGGCTGCAAAACTCATGGGTACTGTTCAAACCTAGTTGGGACAAAACAAAATTCCCACTCTTGCCTACACCACTCAGACATCCAGTTTTACAATGGTGTGTCTATAGGTGCAAGGGGCAGATCAAGCTAAACCCCGTCAGGCTGCACCATAGACTCCACAATCAATAATTTGAACACACCGCATTTGAACACGTGGTGGTGACGTGGAACCAAGACCACGAAATAACTATACAAGGTGCGGTGCAGCAACACATGCACTAACACTTCCCGTCAGGCTTGAGAAAAATCACCTCTAACTCACACGCGGATTCAACACCGAGAGAAACGCAAGCGGTGGTTCTCAGATTCCAGCTCTCGCACACGTAGAAGTGCCACCTGTTGCGAAAAAAACATCCTTGTTGTCAAGCTGAATATATAAAAAAATTAGAAAAACTCGCATGTCTCTGCAAGGACTTCACCCCTTGAAAACAAAACCCTGCTATCAAGCTGAATAATATAAAAAAGAGAAAAAGTTGCATGTCACCGCAAGGACTTGACCCCTATGTTTTAAAGCTTAACCACTAAATGCCTATTTACACCAAAGTGTCCATTTCCATATCAATAAGATTTCAAATCAATCATTTGGAAGTTTTAGGGACATTTAGTGTACCAATGAAAAAAAAAAGTTGTTAAACAGTATAGGAGATACATTTAATGTTTTAGATACAGTTTCTAGTTTTAGTTCAAACACTAAGTAGACACTGAGCATTGGAAACCAATATCCAATTATAATAACTTCTGACCGTATCAAGAAACCATTTGGTACATTCACACCAAAGAGGAAATAAAACCCAAGAGGTTACGATTCTGAATTTAACTTACGTGTTTGCACCAAGGGAGCCAATCGTCACCCAAATCCAATGTCGCATATATGGTGGGTGGATATATATCTTTATTCTTTAAGGCTTTACTTTAGCGCATGGGATTATAATCATCAAAATAAATACAAGTTGAAAAGAACAGTTAGAATATTTAGTGAACACATTTGGTATGTAAGGGTGGGGGAATTTAAGTTCAAGAGCACTTCAAATATGATTCTGTAATTTAGTGTGAGATTCAGCGTGCAAGGGTGCAGATTCTCCAAGGGGACAGTTTACAATAACACCACAAGCATGAGAATCTGCATAAGCTAGTCTTACTTCAATCAAATATGATAGATGCCACCAGAACGAACCTTGAGTTTCTTTCTCATCTCTTCATCGTCACTTTCTCGAAGGAGCCGCTCCTCCTCCAATGCATGGTGCAGGTTGTCCCGTTCTCGAATACATTTCTCTAGATTACGCCAAAAAACTGCCTGCTGCTGTTCTGAATCCAGAAGCTGCTCTAGCCACAGGAACAACGTTAGCTATCCCATGTCCATTGTTGCATAGAAAAGTTATTAAATACATAAAAGACAGAAAACTACGAAAGCATCATGGACATTACCATATCTATAAAGTTCAGAGTTGCCAATGAATGATAATTTACCTGAGTTTCCAATATACGATTCCGGTCAATTTCAAACATCAGACTCTGCTCACTCTGTTCCTCCAACCTCCGGCATCTGAAGAGGGATAAACCTGTCACGCTCTAAGTTGCAAAAACACAGATAGGGAACGTATGTACTGAACTTGAACAATCCGGTGAAACCTAGAAACGAACGGAAATTCTACAATGTAAAAAAATTACTGTAGCATCAATACAGCTACGAGATTAGAAACTTTCGGATACTAACCTTTCTCTAATTTGATCATTCTCATCTTTGAGTTGCTTCAAGATCTCCAGGTCCACAGTTGCCCTATGTCCATTGGAAGTTGCTGGACGCTGCTGCTCCTGTGGAGGATGTGGAACCTCCGCAGCGGCAGCTCTCCTTACGAACTGCACCACCCAACAAACATCTGAGTAATGCGCTTAAACGTGACACCGTAGACCTGCCAATGGAGCAGAATAACTACCACGAACACGGAATAGAAAAGTCTTGTACATTAACAAAACACTGTTGAGGAAAATACCATTCTCCCCAGATCTTCCAATGACTTCCGGCTAGGAGCAGTCTCCTTGGGACCAGGTTCATTACCCTGCAGCAGCATATAAAAAATGTAGGTTAATAGACCAGAACAAATCTCCATCAAACATGCTGCTGCGATAAGCACTCATGGTGAAAATTTTCCACACTAATTTTCAGAACTGCAAATATCACAAAATAGTAATAACAGGCCAATCGGACACTTTAAAAGTTCTGGGACCACCTTAGCAACGGAGGTGCCGTTGGTCAGTGACCCACTTCTGGATATGGCAGCAGCAGGTTCGATTTCGAGTCTCAGTCTTCCCGATGTTCCCTCTCCATAAGTTCGCAAAACCCCTCCTCCACCCCTCCGTCCTTCACTCATCGAGTTGGAAGGCAAAGAGAGCCGTAGCTCTGCATGAGGATCTGAATTTGGAGATGACATTGTTGAGCCTTGACCCCTATTCATAACGCCCTCTGGACATCAACAACATTTCATGAATAAGAAAACTGGAGACAAATTCACATTGTAACAGAAAGTAAACTACAAGCAACGTCCACGCCCACTTTGAAACAAATGCAAAGACGCAAAGAGAGTTTAAGGACTAATCCACTACAAAATCCGTGCATTGTCAAGCTCGGTATGCAATGTTGTGATGCAATTATGAGAGTCCAAGTGCCGAGGGGAAAAATAGACACCTGCAGGTATAGGGGCAGGTGGAATAATCTTCTTCTTACTCTTTTTGCTCACATAGCCCACTTTATGACAATTATTTGCCCTGCAACAAAGTACGTCATCAAGTATTAGATCTTACATAAGGAGGATGTTCTTCGGAGGAAACAATCACAGTTTTTAGTTTATTGATGCTGTGCTGAGATGAAGGGCATCTCACCAGTAGTTCTTCTGCATCTGCAACAACCGTGACTCTAATCGCGACAGCACTGTAGTACGCTCAAATCCTTGCTTGTCATGAGCAGGTTCCACAAAGTTGGCCTCTAACACTCCTACAAACAAACAACAGTCCAAGGTCACATGTAGATATATACCCTAGCTCCTGGATAGCACTATCAATGAACAAAGATTATTTCTCTTGTGGATTGCACACTGCCTTCAAAAATACGTGTCACGATGTCCACAAACAAACGCATTGCGGTTCTGACACCCTGTAATGCTTCAAGTATTTGCAAAGCGAGTGGTGTTACTATGTTCAAACAAGCTTCACTGCTAGATATAAATAACTAAACAACACAATTTTGAGCACAAACCTTGTGCAGCAATTCTTTAACGAATCCAGAATATTGGGAACGATCAATCTTTGAATAGGAAACGGTTCACTGCTCTCATTCACATTTCTATCTTCGATTAACTATGTTGACTGTTCCAGGTTACACCAAAGTCTCAAGAAGATTCGAACCATGTTCTGCTAGATATCCAATCACAAATGTTTAGTAATAAGCTCATAGCAATACTATGCAAAGTCGCACAAGCAACACATTGGCTTACCTATAATGCCTCTTCCATCACTGCCAGTGCAATTCCAAATTTTCCAAAATGGCTACAAAAACAAGAAATTGTAGACATTAGCATCCAGATGTGCCGAAGGCATATGTTAGAGACACGATATGTATTAATTATTATCAAGCAACACAAGCTACCATATGCCGAAGTTGCTCGAAGCAATAGGCTGTAAGGGACAAATGCGGAATGATCTACTTACTCCAAAGCACGAGGTTTTGCAAATTCATTCAATTGGATGGCAGTATAATGTTCACCTTAATTAGTCGGTTTTTGTGGTAAACGTTGAAGCCTTGTATATTTACATGGTCTTTCGCATCCTTCACGAACCCAATGGTCACAACTGCCACCATCTGCAACCTCACAAATCATACACATTGTAGCAAATTTCTCTTCTACCGATACCTGCATGTTTATGTTTTGAAAACAACAACGGGCGGACCATAAACATTCCATGCATGCACAGAGAACGGATAAGATGCAGGGATAATAAATCAAGAGCAGTCGCTTACATCGGTTTCTTTTGTAACATGATCGGCCCCACTCTGCGGCCTATATGTGAGCTCTTGTGTGAACATCAAGTCGTCTACAAGGTTGTGATGGGGAACTTCTTGTCCCCGGAGAATAATTCTAAACCCAGGTGGCATCCTCATATATAATATGGAGACATAACTCTGCCACACCACCATGCACATCTCATTTGTAAGTCCTATTCATCATAATCAGTAGCAAGGATACGAAATTCTTTTGTCACTTCTTCCAAACTGTTATCAGCATCGCTATCATGCTTTGTTTCATGACATGCATGATAAAAAAATTGCAACACAAGGAGTCTCCGTAAGGTGCACAGGAAATATTACATACCCGCAAAGAGTGACGGTAGGTGAGAAAATGGCTAGAGTGCGGATACCGCTGAGCCATTGAAATCTTCTTCTCGTCACGATTTGCTCCTCTGATTTGAATATCCTATTATCCCAAAAACAATTAGATATCCGCCCCCAGCCATTACACTAGAAAACACGGCAACAGAGCACACTACAGTATGATGCTCACTGTCTAACTTCGCTTCTGATAGATTAAATCTCTGATTAAGATCAATCCAAAATGTTATGACAATGTTCAGGAGAAGAAATGCCTCACATAGGGGTCTGTTTCAAAGTCTAGCTCGAGTTGGCCTTGATCGTCCTCCCAAAGATTGTACAGAACAATCTTTGTACCATGGTCCTTCATTCCAACAAACTGCACGAGTAGCAAAACTTGTATAAATGTCTTTGACTGTGAACTTTTCCCTCCATCATAAAGCTCCTTTTCATATTGGACAATACGTACTTCATTAACAAACACGGCGAAGATATTGATGCAGCTACGATGGGCAGTGATTCAAGAGTGACGGTCTTGGTACTTCGCGATTACATTATTCCTAGTTGCAACATGAAGCAAATGCTATTCAGCTTAGAACTAAACGGAAACTCCCGGGTTTTGTTACAAGTCAAGATCCCAGACCATAGATATCTCCTTACTACACGGCCAGTCTACACATATCCATCAACCTTTCAAGGCTTGTAACCAACAAACCTGGTCAAACAACTCGTCCTCGCTACCATAAGGAGACCACGTCTGAATTGTTTCCAGGTTGTGAGTCCAATCGTTCAAAGTTGTCCTCATCATCTTCCACACCTCCCCATCTCCGATTTCATAATCGATCTGCACAAAGTCAGAACCTATTCTAAGAATATTCCCTACATGAAAAATTTAATATGAGGTGAACAACACCAAATGAAGATGATGAATTCGCCTGGTTTTCCTTGGCGCCCAACTTCTCAAGGAAAACTTGGACCTCGCCCATAAACCGGACGGGTGAAAGAAACCCATTCCTTCGTTTAGTAAGAATTCCGCTAGTATCAATCCCAAACTACTTCTCTACTCTCAAGTTTTACCATCTCCCCATGCAAGATACATGTAAAAAGAAGTGAAAATTATCTTTGATGGCAGCCACTGTACTCACCATTGGGACAACAATATCATCATGCCCAGTTTGTCGTAAAAAAGTGAAAGATAGCATGCCAATGCTCTGAGTAGCTCTGTCAGGCAACCAGAAATAAGACCGACCTTGTGAACAGAATATTACAATCCTCAAACTCCATGGATTTCCCGATCCCACTCCAGTGCCATGACTGAGACTCAGTTACAGGGTTACTTGTCACGAGGAACAACTGATTACGAAATTCAAGCATCGATGACCAGAATGTTAGAAGAAACAACTATGCTCAAACATAATCTACGAAAACGATTTCAACATAAATTATGGTCCAAAGCAATGACCTACCTGTGTCCATTGGAAGCACCAGATCGAGAAAATACAATCACGTCAGCTCCAAGACGCATAGTACTTGTCTTGAAACCATTTCCATCTGCATGTACGGTCTTGTCAAGTCTAACTTCTAATTTGTGCAGATCTTAATGCAGAAGCTAATGCAGATAATATAGGTGCAAAGCTGAAAGCAGGTACTAATCCAGATGCAAAAACACAAATGTGCACCTTCAAGTGTCAGCAATGAAGATGCCGACACAAGAAAATAGTTACAACAAGTACATTTACTCCAGGGGGGAAACCTTAAATGTGTTATAAATATAACAACTATAACTGTGTTCCCAAACGGAGAGAAAAGGCAACCATCTCTGAACACATCAAGTTATGTGGTGTAGCAGTACGAACATTGACCGATGGTGTTGGCACTTTTGCTCTTTGCAGAGTATCCAAGGGACATGCATTGACGCATTCGATCGGGATTCATCCCACCACCATCATCTGAAAGCCAAGTGTGAAAAGCAAAAAAGTGAATATCTCAGGAAGACAATTATAAAAACAAAAGCCAAGCTTCAAACAAAAATCACTTCACTAACGACGCACAAACCACACGATAAACCTGACTGGGATAGATAACAACCATGGCCACTGACGCCAATAGAGACAATTACATAAAAGCTAAACGCATTATGGGGAAAACCCCATTGTGATCAAGTAAAGAGATCAATTGGTGCAGTTGATTGGATTGAGAACCAGCAGGAACTGCATACCCTCGATTACAAGCATAGGAGACCGATTTCTAGGGTGCAAGGCAACATCCACATTCACAAATGTAGCACCGTTCACAACCTAGATCCAAAGATAGACCCATTGTCAGTGAATTTGATCAGGTCCAATAAAATCCACATCAGGACACTATATTCAAGAAAAATACTGTACAAATAACCACTTTACACCTCCAAAATCACCGCCTAAATCAGAACAACACCCAATGACAGAATGGCAGAACTTCTAGAAGGAAGGAGAACCAACACTGCCTAAGATTATAATTTATGCTGGGTCGCTACAATATCCTGCTTGAGCTGGAGACAAATCATACCTCGTCCACAGCATTATCCACTAATTCAGCAACAGCTGCGAAACACCCAATCCTCAATTAGATTTCCACTCCAGGCACTTCGGTACAGCCTCGAAATTGCGATACCAATCAATTTAACTTTCAAAATAAGGATTCTCCAACAAGGGAATGAACTTGAATGGGCACACATGTCTAATCAAATAATTCCGGCAAATGATCCATGTGATAAAAGTCCGACCATTGCAATCCCCGACTACTCAATCCTCCAATAAACATAACATAATTGACAAGTAGGTGGAGTGTACCCCCAAGTGCCCATCTGTGACTGGTTGCATTGGCGTGCAGAAACTTAGGGTGAACCCTAACATGGTCGATCCCACCTGAAAGCTCAAAACACAAACTGATCAGATGATGTCGTTTCTCCTGCCATTGATCAAATACTTTACAAATAATTCATTGTTGAAAATCAAATACTTAGTACTGTAAGTACAAATCTTCCTGTGGACAACAACTTTTTCCTTTCATGCTACTTCAAACTGGTGGAATGAGTGCTGCTCGGGTGACGCCATCCCCTGAAAAATGTACCTCTGGTACATACTAATTGCAGATCATACACTCGGAGTCACCTGAGCAGCACTCTACCCGAATCCATGAGTTCATCAAACTTCATGAGAGCTAGACCTATTTCACCCCTAAGCGTCCACTGTGTATTTTCTGTAGTGAAGGAAAATTGGACCCCTTGCCGCAAATCATCTGTCTGTTTGTGTGAAAATGACTTCAGTTTGACACCATCGACACTGTTGATCTTGTTGTATAGAACGAGAGCTTTCAAATGATGTATTGCAATCAAATGAGAAAATGCCACCGTTGCAAAGTTCAGTGATGCAGATGGCCATGTTGGGCGTTTGAGACGCTTACGGATTCAATTGTCAATAAAACCACTCTCATTTGAATGCACCAATGGCGTACCAGAAGTACCCACGCAAAGGAATATGAATAGTCACCTCCTTTTTGCATTGCAACAGCAGGCGGGCCTTCATAGTCTCCAGCTTTCCAAAACTGTTTGCAACTGGAGCGTGTGTGGGCAGAGTCCTCCAAAGACGGTTGAGGGAAAAAGGGCAATGCAACCGGGGAAGCGACCTTGACTTCATCCTTTTGGCTTTGCTTCTTCAAATCCTCGTACCTCCATGCATTCAAACGCAAATCATCCACGGGCTCTAGCTTCTGCTTCTTCTGCAGAAACCCTCCGCCCCATGCGCTTTCTGATGGACTCACTCTTTTACCGACCTCCTCCCCTTCTCCTTCCCTGTTGCCATCATCGCTGTTGGTACTGCTCGAACTCAGCTCATACACACCGTCCGTCTCTTCTTCCCTCTTTACCACCCCCGGTGCAGACATTGCTGCACCTCGTATTCTTTTAGTCAGTACGCAAAGCAGAAGATGGACCTGAACATTGCTTTCTCCTGATCGTTACATTCCTCAATCTTAAATAAGACAAAGGCGGTGTCGGTCTTCTCAAACTTCGCTGCTCAATGCGAGCGCAGTATTGCAAACACACATTGTCCCCCCGTCAATCTTCTTCTCGATTCCAAACCGTAACGTCCTCAAAACGATGTAAAATTGAGAAAAATATATCCCGTTTAATATTAAAACTCTCCAATGAACACCTCCTTGTCTCGATAAATAGAGCTCCTGAGTGCGCAAAAAGAATCCTGTAGAAAACAACAAAGTATCTGTACGAAGAGTCCAAAAGTATTCCCTGGTCGCAGGTTTCAAAACCCTGGGAGGTGAGGGATTATAGCTTCCAGCGCTACAAGTATTCCAGTCAATTCGTTCCCTGAATTCGTCGGCGTGCTCTAACGAAACGGCACTCTTGAACAATAACGCGAGGTCTTCTTATTACCCCAGGACAGGTTCGAAACCCTGGGCGTGGCGTAACTGCTACAATACGGCACTGAATTGGCCACGGAAAAGCTCTGTCGGTGCAGCGAGACGCCGTGAGTCCGGTAGCGACGTCCAATCGAACCCGTCACCACGGAAATCTGCTCAAATCCTCGAGGCTGCGCGAAGCGACCATGTTGTCCAGAGTTCACTCGTGGCCGAGGTGTTCCGGAGGTTTAATGAAACGAAGAAGACGAAGTTCCCTGTGGCGTTCCCGTTACGTTCCTCAACGCTCCCCATTAGTTCCTAAATGATCATCAAATCACGAGCCATGTTCAAATAGAGAGTGTTGATGGCTTCTCCAATTTGACTTTGATATTGGATTGGTTGCGACACATTAAATTGCGTACAAGGTTTGAATCTTGGAGGATATATTGCACTCTCTAATATATTTGGACTTTTTTAATCAAGTCTTTGCAAATATTGTCTACTAAAATGAACATTAGAGAAGGAATTATTGTTTCAAAATAAAATTAATGGATGAATTACGAAGTGAATGGCATAACTTCAATTCTAGTTTAATTATTGGCTTAGGTTAAAAAAAAATTCATTTAAATTCCCACATCATTGTCCTAAACGACAATGAAAATGACACGTGTACTAAATCTTCATTTTGAAAGTAAATTCTATCTTGCATGGCACTTTAAATTGGCATAGAGGACATACATAATTAAAAGAAGTAAAGCCATTTGTGTATGAGGTCATTGGATTGTTAAATTGGCATAAATAATCAAAAGCAATCATTTTTGTAAATACGTCGGATCGTGTAATATTTTTATGTATCCACTTGTGTGCTATATATGTCCACATGTGTTTAGATACATAACTATCTGAGAACAGAAAACACTTCAAGAATCTAACTGATATTTAACTAATCGTGGGCACTAATTATGAATAAATTGGTACACTTAATCATGGTGAAATATGCCCAAGAAATGTAGAAAATGCGTAAATTGAGGTAGGAAATTTTGAAAAACACTTGAATATGAAGAAATTCAAACAAATTATGAATATGCCCATAGAATAGTATCAGTGGTCTGCCAACACGTTCTTCACAAAAACCAAGTCTATTAACCCCTAAACGTCACAGCGTCCAGCAACTGGATCATGAACGGATTCAAAGTCCTGTAATTTTTTCATGCAATGTGGGATGACTTTCATCGAAGTCACCTTTGCAAGCCTATTAAGTTCTCTACCAATGAGAGTAAATCTCTTGTGATGGGGAGAGGTCCATAATATTGGAGAGGCCTCCAAATGCAAATATGTCAAATTTGTTGGGTAGATTTCATGCATGCAATGGTCCTTTCATGTACACTTATTGTACATTTGAGTCATGCTAAAATCTATTTTTCAGGCTAACATCTACTTGCGTTCAAAGGATCGGTACGTTAAGGGGTTAAGAAATATGACAATATGAAACAATGAAATTTGAAAAAACTAAAGCAAATAGATCAAACAAAAGTGTCGGTTGGCTTCTAATACAATTATAACTAAATAAAAAACTCTAAATTATCATAATACCAAAACCTAAGACCCTAGACTCGAAACTTTAAATACAGAACCCTAAACATCTAGTAGAAATCGCACTAAAAAAACAAATTTTTAAATATGAGAGCAAATATGGGCCAAATATACCCTAGGATATCAGATCATATGTAATTAAAGACTTGATATCAGGCAATACAATCGAGTATCGGCTACCAACTGATAGGCACTCTCAAAGAGAACCCAATCAGTTGGCAACAAATATTAACATTGTAGAGCAAGATCAATTTCAAATAATAAGTAGTAAAGGTTATGCAAAGTAAACATGACAATTTCTACCATTATGTGAGCAAAATACATTAGACAAGCCTCCACAAGAAATGGATACAGAATCGAAATGATGAAATCCAACTTGACAAAGTCGTGTGATAATGAATATAGTACAAGCTATATGTCCGAAGCTCATATGTTAAAGGAAATTTCCCCACATACTGAAATCATGTTTGTACAAGTCCATGAGCATCACAACTCGATACAAATATGGCACACTAAATAGTCATCTACGATTAAATTGCACAAAAGACAATAAGGTATCGGCCCGCATGCGATACATAGCTAAGTAGAACATGCGATCATTAGACGACATATGACCAACTATTGTATAAAGCTAGTAGTATCAGCTCGCGGCCAACTAAAGCATGTCAGTCCTCTGCATCATCGTCAACATCTCGATTCATTACGACGTGAGCAGCCTCTAAGTTTTCCAGAGCAGTTGCGACAAAGGCCTCTACGATGACATGAGTAGCAGGAGGCCCCTTCTTGACATGCGAAGGCATCATCTGGAGGAACATGACGTACAATACTAACGTGAACGACTTGAGGAAGACGTGGCTCCTTCTACCAACGATGTGTCCAACATTCTTTAGCAACGACTGCCTAATCCTCCTTTTTGAATCTCATAGGTATCGACCATTCTACCTCAAAGTTACTATAGCTTGGACTTGGGATTAAGTCAATACGCTCAAGCATTTGACCAAGTCGTACTAGTAGGTAATGATTCTAGCCAGGGCAACATAGCACGAAGTCCCCTAATAGCACGTCATGGAAGGGATTAAAGGTCAACTTTGTTCAATTACTTGTAGGACCATAATATGGGTATGTGTCGACATCATCCTCGGGGATAATGTTCTCTAGATTGTTCAAACCAGAGACGGAATCTATGTTCGCGCGAGCATGATCACGCGCTAAGTCTGAAATTAGCCAGAATCTTTTTATAAATGTAGCAAGAGTCACTGACAAGGACTTGTTCATCTGTGCATAGATCCACTCCAATACGCTACGCATCTAGCCATCTCCTCAGAGTATCTCCTCTTACATGCCTACCAGTCTTCCAAAACTTCACGTATTTTGAAATGTCATTTGATATGAAGCATTGCTTCTCCATGCATTTATTAGCCCTTGCTTGGTCCTTCTCAAGATTCAACTTCCTAGTATTAATCTCGACATTACCCTTTAATGGTTTAAAGGGAACATGGGAGGGTCATCAGATGGCAGTCGAGGTCTCCCATGGTTATCAGTTAACCACATTTTGACAACGGGACCAAGAAGAAGCCCGTGAAGAAGCCATGATGAATTAGTTGCTCTGTTTTATAGCGCATGACAGGCCAACCTCAATCATCTCCATCCTCTTCAACATAAAATTTAAAGAAGTAATTATTGCCGAGTTCAACAATCTTGTTGATACCATTATGATGGAAGCCCTTCACGTATGATTTGAAATCAGCCACCTCCTGGACGAATCCTAGAATGAAAGCCTCCATGAGATCTGCAAGGACGTATGTATTCTTCCTCTTAATAAGCTTGAACAGATATAATTGAAGTGCCCGTCAATATCCTCATGTTGCGATGTCCTCGTGCTACGCCATCGCGCTATTCCGCAACTCAAAGGCACCAGCTAGAGTCAAGAATGCCGCGTACGAGAGAGGGCCTCGGATCTTACTTTGACCCAAGGCCTTCTCAATCAATATTCAATCGGCAAGAATTCACTTCACCAGGAGCTGAGCATGGATGACATAGAGCACAATGTATAGGTTACATCAAACTAACTCTCGAAGGATGGTGGAGAATTACTATCCAGTTCATTCATTCTGGTGGCCTATGAACACATACACTGGAAAAAAGCAAAAAGAAAAGTCAAGGGTATCAATACATCGGGTATATGTACATCTGATACAGATGGGGCCGGTTGGTTGGTACAACTTTCCTGCCATGAATACTCACTCACAGCACCAAGCCATGTATATCACACCACTGCTCAAACGAGCCCAATAGGTTTCGAACCCAGACCACATAACTGTGATACAACGCTTTTCACCAACCAACCAAAGAACTCATGACTTGGCGATAATACTTCATTTTAAACAGACCTTGTACAGATACACACCCACCCTCCATTTTCCTCAAAACCTGACATCTTTATTGCTACTATTACTTTATTTAGGTTACTCTTTGATTTGGTTACTCATTTGATTAGGCTACACTTTGTTAGGGTAGTATAGTGTCCATCCTCGAAAGGGGAGAGTAGTATTAGTCCAATGTCCCTTTGTCCTGTGGGCATCGGGTCATTGCCATTACGAACGGACACTTTATTCACGCCGGCCTTGTAATAGGGCTGGTGTTTCTATCTATCTATCTACATCTGATACATCACATTGTTGCAGATACTCCGATGCATTGTACAGTGCATGGACTCCAAGACAAGGGAATGCAAAAGCAGGAGGCAAGCGCTTTAAAGTGCCTCTGTGACAAGTCTTACAAGTCAAATAAGATGCACTTTGATATTAAAACATAAGCCTTTTATTAAATAGTGTAAACCATATATAAAAAAACATGAAAGCTATCAAATAGTCCGAAAGAAAAATAAAATAACAATGCTACATTTAATAGTAATCGTCATCAAGAGCCGCCTCTACTTGTGCCTCCTCATTTAGATCCAAAGGACCTACATCTCCAATAAGTGTAATACGAGATATCTCCTGGTGGTACTTGCGAACATCTTGCTCGATAACTTTGATTCTTGTTCAACGCACTCTACAATCTCCGTTTCGTAAAGTTTCATCTTTCAATGCAGCATCCATCTGTACATACATGTTGTATATTAGTATTACAAGTATAAAGAGTAATTTATATCACAAGTCAAAATAAATATCAAATAAAAGAAATGTACGAGACTAACCACATAAATAAACCAAGCCAATTGGCTAGGCAACAACTCCGATTCACGGTTAAATGAGTAATGCAATCCAAATTTAACCCGCAAGATTGCTCCATATACTGCGTCTGATCGAAATGGATCAGAATCTTTAAATTGCCAATTTTGCTCTGCAAAGACATTTAAAAATCAATCAATTGAATTAATTGATCCATTACAAATAGAATTGAGAAGAAATAAAATTAAAAGAAAGATAGTTGAAAATAGATTTAAATAAAAGAAATTAATGATTGATTGACATACCACGAATCCACTCTTTTTTCTTTGCCTTCCATGTAGCCAACTTCGTTTCATATGCCTCGTCATTTTGACCATTAGGCTCGGGTTTCTTTCCTACTCCCAAGAGTCTTAAAAACTCTTCACGGAGGACACGCGTATACTGACTGCGCCTCTCAATGAAATATCTCACAATATGGTGTTTTAAACCATGAACTGACTTTGATTTTTGCGCCAAGCCGCATCAAGTTCTTTGCGATGTAGTGCACTATTGCTCACGTTGAAAGCCGATAAAACTTCTTCTTTTACAATTTTTTGTACGGGCCTCATGCTGCATTTAGACGGATCAGTATCCAGTAAAAGCGTGGTAGAAATACTCAACATTTTTGGTTAAACGTACTCCCATTGGGAACATTCAACCACTGGCACATGGGCTTGACTTTGTTTGGCCAAAGTCATAAACAATTCCAAAATTGTCTTTTGAGCCTCATGGTAATCTCTTTGCAAGTGAACAAGCATCATTCGCTCGCTTGCATCAAGGGATCTGTCACAAAAACCAATTTTTTGTTATTTTGAAAATTTTGTTGAAATTAAAAATGACTTTGAAAAAAAAGGCTCAATTTTTTTTTAAAATAAAAATCTTTCACATTAAGTTAGAATTTTACCTTGAGTTTGTTGTACATTAGATTATTGCCTTGGATGTGGCGTTATGTCTCCCTGTGAAGTCGTTTTCCATCTCAATGCAGATCGCGGTCCTTGTGACGATTGCCTTCGAAAACGTATCGGAGAGATTGGAGACCTTGTTGTGTCGGGCCTATCGCTGCTACCGAGAGGGACTCTTGGAACTCTATTGAGAGGGGGAGAAAAATATCTCTCTCTCGCAGGCGACGAATCTGTTTGAGAGTCTCCCATAGAGGAGGTGGAGTAGAGGTATTTGGGAGAGACGACAAAGAGACAGGTATCGGGGAGATAAGCAGAGACGGACGGAGAGTAGGTAACGGGGAGAAAAGAAAGAGAGGGACGGCGCGACGTTGAAGAGATGCATAGAACATGTCTTTAAGTGGGAATCAATATCGCGTTCGTCAAAGAGTTCGTGTGCGTTAAGTGTTCGTGTGCAATAGACGGCGTTGGAAGGGCGCCACTTTGCAATGCCGTGTCTTGCTAGGCTTTGTTTTTGGCGAAGATAAGAGTTGGTGAGGATGAAGACGCGGTGACGGCAAGGAACGGTCCGCAAAGAACAGGTTTGCGAGAAAGAAGGAGACTATGAATATTATGGAGCGACGGTGATTAGACCGAAATTAGCGAGCGCATGCTTAATTTGAGTGGGGGGCAGAAACAGCAGCAGCGATGGCAATGGGCGTGGCTTCAATGGCGACTTTGGCGCCCAAGCAGTAGCAGTTGCAGGTCACGCCGCTCGCGTCCGCATCCAACACGGGGGAGAAGCAGGGCTTCCTAGACTAGTTCCGCATGACTCTCGACAACGAATTCTTGAGCGAGACCGACGTCGTGCTTGCCAAGGGCAATGCGGATGCCAAGAACAAGCCCACTTCTTCATCACGACGCATGTTCTCATGATTAGCTATGAGTACCAAACTAACATACAAGAGTGAGCAAAATGTGTAAAAAAAAAACTAAGTGACTTTCTTGTAAGGCTCACATGCTTCTTTTTTCTAAAGCTCACATGCTTGTCTTGAAAGGGGCGCCAATTGGAGCCCCTTTCAAGACAAGCTACTTCCAAGACAAACCCCCCCTTCCAAGACAAGCCTATACTTGACGCTGTCAGATCCAAAAATTAGTTGCAATGTCAGAGGCTTACCATGGTATTCTCTAGTATTATTGTTGGCAGGTTTTCCTATTTAGAGATTGCCACTACTGCAACTCTAACCATGGCTACTGTGACTGCAGTCAAAATAGATACGAATATCCTTATGAATATGACCCACAATCATGAATTGATTTTTATTAACCTTAGCTCAGTTGTGAAGTTGCAAAAAGAGCTTCTTGGATAGTGGTACTGTTGGGTGTCAAGAGTTAGGTGGTGGCGTGAGAAGACCCAAAGCAATAGGAATGGACAACAAGCACCTTAACTTCCTGTGCATGAGAGCTTTGAAGAAACTATTCTAAGGGTGAGTAGGAAATAATTCACTTGGTACGAGACCATATTCTACAAGTTAGTTTGTAAAAGCAGGAACCCTATCGGCCAGCAGCCGATATAGAGTCGAACGATGAGCTGAAAGATATGGACTAGGTAATAAAAATACATGCAAGACTATGTAGTTGTACCGCAGTGGGTATCCAGACCACATTGAACAAGTTCGTTTGTGAGAGCACAAACTTTATCGGTTGTCAGCCGATAGTGACTTGTACGATGATCTGAAAAAGATATGAACTAGATAATTAAAAAACATGCAAGACTATGTAGTGGCACCGTTGGGTGCCTAGAGCTAAATGGTGGCGTGAAAGACCCGAACCAGTAGGAATGAACGATGAGCACCTCGAAGAAATTGTTATAAGGGGGAGTAGGAATAACTCACGGGATTCAAAAATAGGTGGTATCTCCTAAGCTCACAATACCCGACACAGAGGGAAAATAGTAAAGCTGGTGTCACCAAACCAAAGTGGTGTTGAATAATGTGCATAAGCACCGCTACCATGGCCATGCGTTCACATGCTAGTACAAGAGATGGGTATTGGACCAAGACCTGCGGTAGCCTTCAATTGGTGGCTTTTTGCATTTTGGAAATAGCTGTCTTGGTTGTATCCATCTTGTCATGAATAATACAGAGAGATTCAAACAAATTTTGTACAAATTGAGCACTCCAACCAGAGTATATATTTCGACATAACCTCTGATAATTCAGATGACGATCTCTATCATTCACTAAAGACTGTCATTCATCACATCCTCTTGGGTATATGGAAATGCACTCAATAAGAAAGTGACACTAGGTGCACTTAGAGAAGTTGCTTCCAATTGTCTTGACTTCAACATTTCTGAAGTGAGCTTTACGGAGCTGTGAGACATGCCTACATTTGCACTTTTCATTCACCTAGTACGAGACCACAATGGACAAGTTAGTTCGTGAAATTGGCCGGCAACCGATACAGACTCATACGATGACCAGAAAGCAATGAGGAGCTGAATGAAAGTAATGAGAGACATAGAGTTGGACCGTATCAGTTGCCATCCGATACAATGTCAAAAACAAATAAATACTAGTGAGAGCATTGGAGTGTTGGAGAATGTACTCACATATATATATTTAACTTGATCATGCATGTGGTTCCAATTCATAGCGGACAACATGGCCTTCAAATTATCCACTCACTTATTGACAATGAGTCTGAACTCATTCGGCATCTTGTCAAAGTTCTCATCTTTGATTTTTCGTAGGGTTGTCTGGGCTTGAATTGTATGGAGAGGAGGTCGAACAACTCTAGAGTTACCGTGTGACCTGCTAACACATCTTCCAACTGCAGAGGTTTGTACACATGGTATGCGGATCTTAAGACTCTATGAATGACGGACCATGTTTTCTCACAAACATCAACATAGGCAAGAATAATAAAACTCTTTCCCCTCAACGGACTTGCATGAAGTTGTGTCTGGACAACACATGCAGTGTCCCTCCTTGCCTCAAAAGAAGAGGTATAAATCTTTCAGCGGAGATTCCTAGTCTCCTCCCAAGGAAACGTTTGACAACATCTATTCTTACAACAACTCTTGGAGCTGACCTTTCTAACTTCCATTTCGGATGTCATGTGCTTAAGTCTGGATACGGGAGTGTGATCCTTGAGTAACGGTTTGCAGCTCACAATGTGGTAAGGATTTTTAGAAATATCCTAGAATCCTCCATCTTTGGATTCATCCAAATTAGCAACAGTAGAGCAAAGTGTGACGATCTCAACTGCACGCATAGCCATCTGGAAGAAACTCACTCGGTGTGGCTATTGTTGGATGAAATTTTGCATGTCGTCCCATGTTGGTAATGGCGGCTACAAGCTCCAGTTCAATCGCCTCTCCCAACTGTATTTCAATCTTAACTCGTCCATCGGCATGTGACGACAAGTCACGGGCGTGAGCAGGTTTTCCCTTGAGCGCCACAGAGTACGAGTTTGGTTTGACGTCCATCGTGTGGCATGTCCTACATTGCGTGAGCCTAACGCACCAAGCTCAAACCCTAAGATGCTAAAATTCCGCTCCACTTCTTTACGGACTTCTAAACCCGGATTAACAGGTATTTAGAAGATAAACACTAAGCTAAAATTGGATGCACAAAGAGAAATTGAGACTACAGTAAACTAGGAGGCTATGGATCTATGATCTGCTCAGAAAACGCATGCTGCTGCCTGCGCCTCTCCAGAGCTTCATTGCGCCACCACCATACATCAGATATTCAAAACCCGTGGTCTTCAGTGCGAGGCCAGAGAACCGCAATAAGGCCATACGATCTCAAATGTCATGATTGTTCAATTGGACTTTGAATTTCGTTCAAAAGCTCTGCAAAAGTGGTTAATCCTTTAATGCCCACCTGACCACATTATGGTCACTACAACGTTCAAAATGTAAATAGCAAAGAATTCGTGAAGAATTGGAACTACAGTTTTGAAGTTCGGGTTTTGCCATGTACATTACAAACCTTCCAGAAAAATAAATTTCCAATTTGGAATTGTACAACTGTCAAAATACCTATCAATAGTATGCAAAAATATTGCAAATACTTGAAAATACAGCAAATACTTACAAATTGTACAACACATGCATTATGCAGTATATCTTGTGTTTAGAAGTTTCTTGTCTTGTTTTATTTTTTCGGATTGTGTTTTCTTCATCATCTTCCATTAGTGTGTGTAATCCGATCTCGACTGTTGATCTTGTCAATTTTCAACGTATAAAATTTTGTCATAAACCGTACATAGATAACTCACTTTCACTTAAAAATTCACAATAATTATGTGTGAGTCTATTCTTGATATGAAAGATTGCAACGGAGAGGTGTTGACATAGGGCATAGCTGAACTTCTTTACTTTAATTTTTGAAAATTTAACGCAAATTCTATTTAACTTTGAAGTCACACACCCCCAAAATCTCATTTTTGAGCGTGCATTATATTATTCAAATACATACTACAATCTTCCAATTCCACCATTGGATGATTCTCAAATTTTAATAAAATGTGTACTCTCTAGTTGAGAATATAATTATACGGCTACTTTCTAATTTAATGCATTCTATTTTTGGTAATCTCAATCACAATAGAAAAAACCACTGAAATCCAGTGCTCCCAGCTACAGTACCCTGGGCACTAAAGAGTTAATGAAGCTCATAACTTACGCAGGTTTAAGTTATTATAGAATGAACATGATCTTTTCAAGATGATTTTGTTCTGAAAGATGCACAAAAGCTCTTGCCATGGTTTAAGGTAGACGACCTGTTTCCGATCAGGCCCCCAATCACGCTATATAGGGCGACCTATTTCCGTGAACTAGCCTGCATTATTTTCGAATTCATTTGTAAACGGTGATGGAAACATGTTTCTTCTTAATATGGAATGGTTGGCATCAAGAATGGAAACTTGTTACCGAGTTAGTATGATATCATGTGTTCTCCAAATCTAGTTTTGCAGTTCTTGGAAATAGGTCAGCCTATGTTGCGAGAACGGGTTGGAGAGAATCTTCACTTTGAAAATTTGTAGTAAATTCAATATTGCCCCAAAATTTGTTCAAAAATATGTGACCTTCTTCAAATCTATTTCCCTACACTGCAAAATTATTTGCCTATTGGTTACTCCACCGGAAGTGTGCTGAATTGCTTAAGGTGATCGGAAACAGGTCGTCTACCTTATGTGGTCAGTCCACAAGAGAGAATACAAAAAAGCCCATAAGCCTCTAGCTAACCATGGACCACAGAAGATTGATATGTACCCAACTGTCAGAGTGGGCAAAAAAATTATAAAAAGAGAAGCTCAAATTTGTAGGATTTCTTTCTTTCAAAAAAAATTCATTTTCGATGGTGAAAAAAAAAATCTTACAAAATACCTACATAATCTTAGAGAGTACATAACATTCAATAACATGCACTGTCCATGCCTTGGTTCTACAGTGGATGATGCGGAATATTCCACACCCAACAATACTTCATCAGTAGCTAAGTGACATGTGGAGGCTCAAGGTGATGAACAAATTGCATGTAGGAAAGGCAGTGGACATAAAGGCTACTGAATGTTATGTATTTACATCATTTCAGCTAATAAATAAATAAAATTGTCATGATCTGTCGATCCTATGGTTGGGTACAGTACATGATGGAAACCACACCAAAAGTGTCTTTATTTCATTGTAAGTTTTCAAGTTTGTAAGTCAACTATTAGAAGTCTAGCTCTGTCTGATGGATTTTGGTGGATTTTGGTGTGGGGTCTTGAACAAAACAGAGTCTTGAATGTCAGCCCATCAAAAGGTTGGAGTTATTTACATGGGACACAACAACACATGATGGCCACAAAATCATTCCAAACGGAATCTGCTGGTCCAAATTTCCATCCAGAATATGCCTCAGTGTTCAATGAATGATTTATCCGTTGTTGTCGTGACCAGGAATGTGGGCCATGTTGTAATTGGTTCATGTTTCTTTGTTTCCGTTGATATTGTCGGTAACGGGTTAAAATGACGTTGGTACATAATATTTTGGAAGAGTCTATTGGTCCCGTTCCCCAATCTTCACTTTTCGTAAGTTCAAATTTTTGGATTTTAAAGAGATTCTCTCGTGGATAGATTTTTGTTTGGGGTTTTTATTATGCGACAAAAATTAAATGACTTGAAATTAACAAATGGAAAGTTATAGAATATATGTACTCTCTATGATGTCATCCAAAACCAATCACAGAATGACATGTTTCACCTTTTTAAAATGTTGATACTGATCATAACGTTGACTACCTTTAATTTCTCATTGAGATTTGCACCAGTGAATTTAAAGTGAGTGAATTTATGCCAGGTGGCTACATTTGTATTTATGTGGCTATGGAAAAAAAAAATTAATGGAATTATAGCCTGATGTTTTCCATCGTCGCATGATGCGTGGTCTAATTGTGAGGTTGGCTAGATCTGCTTTAGCACTAATGCCATCATCATGATCTATTGTCAGCTACCTTTGTTGGCCCCAAAAACCCTAAATCGCCTCCTTTTGAAGCCATGCAAGTCATGTATTGTACATGGTTGCAGATTCAAAGTAAGTTTCAACATACAACGTATAACCTTCAGCTGTTTTGCTCTTAACTTCTCAAAGACCAAGTCTGATTTTCCAAATTTGGTAAGCTCTCTGTGGAATGAGTATTGATCCTCAATTCTTGAGATTTTTTGTCGTGATTTTACTCTTTGTAACTGCAGGCACCTCCTAAATTTTTTCACATAATGAGCTATGCATCTAAATTTTTGCACATAATGAGTCAACACCCTCATGCACACAATTGCCAAATTCATTTAACCAAATTTGAGATGAAACAATGCATTTTCGACATTTTCAGAAAGTTTCAACTATGGGCAACAAGCAAAAAATAGGTGCAACCAACTTTGAAGTTTATAATCTTACTACTGAAGAACCCTGAACGGTTAAAAAGTTGTAGGTCGTAATAAAATCAAGTTACTTGAAAAATCCTACGGTTGAATTGGTCAAAAAGGTCATAAATAAAAAAAAAATTGTCTTTTTGATGAGAAGGGATATTTTGGAGTGTTTGAAGAGGAACATAGATGTGGTGCACTAGGGGTTAATAAAATATACCACTAAGGTAGAGGGCTCTAAACCTGCTACGGTTCTAAACCCGCACTCTACCAAGGACGAACATTTTGAAATTCTAGATGTACCCATGGTGAAGAGCACCACTTTAGAACCCATGTCATTTCAACTTTAGAAATTCATAATTAATTTAGGAACATCCAATTTTTTTAATTCAAAGTATGTTGGTCTTTGCTTGGATTTGTCTTCCAGTGAAAAATCATGCTCAGTTTTCCTTGTGTCCTCATAAGTTCACAACCCTTAAAGTGGCGGGTTTAGAGCCTCCTGCCTTATTCATCATACTTCCACAAGCAAAGCAGCCTTCCGTGTTCAACAAAAGCAAAGTGGCATCAGCCTTTCAAGGCTGAAAAAATAAATTCCCATACGCCTTTTCCCTAATGAGCCATATATTCCCCGGCCACCTTCAGTTCACTAATCTGCTCTGTGGGTCCTCTGGGACGGATCTGCTTGAATCATCTAATTCGGTTTAGTTGGGAACCGAGCCAGGTTCGTCAGAGCCAAAGGCAAAATTATAAAATATGTTAGCAAATTGTATATGCAATCTGCACATGGTATATCTATTTCTCTAACTCGGGCTCTCCTCTCGTGGGGCCCAAGAATGTTTGTCTTGTTAACAAAACTTCCATAAACCGGTAATACAGTAATGAAGCCCACTCATTTCTGTCACAAAACAATAACACGGAGTAAATGAACAACAGAAACATTGTTCACCACGAGTAACTTACATCTCATTGTACACCACACCAACCCTCTGTTGACAATCTCCACCAAAAGCTCACATATTCAAAGTTTCCAACTAATTAGTTTTCTGGATTGTGACGGATACACGGCACACTATTTGGCATGCTTTGAGGAGAAACAAGAATAAAGAGGAACACAGATGCACCTTCTAGGTAGGAGATCGTGACCCTAAAAAACCACCCACGGACACATAAGTGGAGCTCTCAAGATGCAATGCATGAGGGCCTGCCAGAAAGTCGGCTAAAGACGACCATAACATAGGTAGCAACGGCGGACGCAATAGATTTCTGCAGATAAGAACAGCCTACTGAAGATCAGAAAAGTCAAGGACGCATTGGTTGGAGGTACTAGTACATTCGCCCCCCGCCATTTGTTTCTCTGGTGGATGGACTGCAGAATCTTATCACACTCATCAGCCAAACTCTTGGTCCTGGCCGGAACTGGCCGGTTCCTTGTTGTATTCGTATCTCTTTCCCGCAGTAAAGGGTGTCCTTTATTTGCGCCAAAAACAAAAAAAAACACTCGTCAACCAGGTAGGAAAAGGAAACTGGTCGACAAACATGGGAGGAGTGTTCCATGTGATCAGGCATCATCAATGCGGCCGATTGACCAGATCTTTCACAGGACTTGAGTCGTACAGGCCACAGGAGGGTTGTTTCGTACTCCGGCAGCATCATCATCGCAGAGAGGTTTCTTCATTCAGTACCGGTACCATACCTGAAGAGGTAATTAAATCCCTCTGCTTTCATCCTTTTTCCTGGTACTGCCCATAGCCGTCGAGGTAGGTGAAGTGCAACCCAGCCTCGTCACAGGATAAGATGAAGACGTAGTCTGTGGAGGTGGCCAACATGCACACACAACGTCAAGGATTTAATGCAAAGCAGGAGTGAGGGTTCTCGCATCATTTGACTTGCGTTACGTACCAGAGACGGGATGTCACTACATGTGGACGACTGAGTCAGAGCACTCGGGGAACATTATTCGCAAGATGTTGTAACATATATGGCTTAAACAACGCCCTATGGATTACTATTTATAGGTAAAAGTGATAGACTCACTCACTGGCATGTGTGAGTGTGAATGGGTCCCTCATCGGCTTTGCTAAAATTGGGTATGATGAAAACCAGTACAATCTGTGAGACGATGTGGTCAAGTGGGGGGGGTGTCTAAGATAAATCCCCCCATCGAGCGTGGCTCGGAGGCCAGCTTCGGGACGGGGTGGCAGGGGTGGGGTAAAACCTAATAAATAAACTCGGCGAAGGGGTCACGTGTGCGTTACCTAATGCAGCAACAATTGAATGCAACGTGAGACCGGCCTTCGCGGTTCGCCATCCGCAATTCATGTAATAACCAATGCACAAAAATACACCGCAAAAGCAACGTTAGTTGATTGACGGCTCCATCCAGTAGGATGCTTTCGGCACAAGCTCAAAACCGGATGCACTAGACAGAAAAGGAATCCGTTCTTTGTGCTACTTACTGCGAGTCCAAGATACTACGGCAATACATCCGTGGTCCAACAACTTTTCTATGGTCGACAGCCAACCGGAGTTTTTCACTGTCCCAGGCTGATGACCTTGACCCTACGCAGCTACGGAAACGTTCTTCTCTTCGGTCATTTTCTGAGTGCTGGCAATAATTGCGGCCCTTAGCTAGCTCTCTGCATGATCATACAATATCTGAATTCTTAGAATCCGAAAGTGATATTCACAGATTTCTCACGGGAAACGTGTGATGTGAGAAACTAGAAAAATATGGCCGGTCGAACTTTCTTGAACGTGGGGATAACTTAACATGTTGATTACAGGACAACAAGCAGCATAAATATATATCTCTGAGTTTTCTAAAACATGCTGACCAGGAAGGTTCGAGGAGGCACATACAAGTGAATGATGAATAGTTCTTTGTAAGGCGCTCTGTCCGTCCAGGTCAGAGGGCAGACGTTTCAATAGCGCTTGATACCGAATGCTCCTTAGTAATTTCTGCTCGGTCAGTTGGCGGTCATCAATTCAATTTTCAAGAAGGTGTTCGTATTTGATGACCAAGTCGGATTTGATGACCTAGCAGTACGTTTCTTGCCGTGTCAAGAATATTCACTTTCAATCTATTCAAGTTCTGGGGATGCTTGGATGTACAGACGACACTCCGTTCACGTTCTGGGAAATCTTGGACAAAGCGTGAATTCAACAGCACAGCCTAAAGTCGATGTATGCGTGTTTCATTTCGACCGCTAAACTACCTCGAAGATGACCCCTAATAATTAAATGGGAAGCGCTTTCTAGTTTATTTTATTCTTTGGAGACCTGTCATGCCTGCATCATATCATACATCGAGTGGAGGGTTAACTGACCTGGCGAAAGCAAGACAATTTGAACACGTTATCCGGTGCTTTCTCTTGTTGTGAAGCGATATTCTGATCCTGAGATGACGTGATGCTTGCACTTGAAGGTCGGTCCAATGGTGGAAGACCTCAGACAACATCCTAACCTTGCGATTTTGAGTATTAGTAAACCTCAGTTGAAGTGTTGCCCGTGTCCTTGAGATAATTGTTAACGTCCACTGAGAGGCCCATGGCCCAAGGGACTAGCAAAAGCGGAAATGAGCACCTTATGATTGGTGCTTAGTGGCATGCTTTAAAAACTTGTTGATTTAGTTTGTGATAGATGTGAAAAACTGTCTTGTTTTCCATCAGGTTAGGTGTAAAATGATCAAGATGTTGCGCACTAATGTAATCATAGTAGGGGCAATGGAAGATGAAATGGGATTCGGTTTTGACCTCACCTGCTATGCACATTTGACATCGTCTCGATTCTCTTAGGTATGTTATGCCACCTGTGACAAATAAAAACTTTCACTCAGTGACAAGACTGGTCCGGCATCCTGTTTCAGATAGCAAGATTATGGTTCAGAAGGTAATGGAACATTCATTAGCGAGTTCTAGTAGAAAATTTACTTACTGTCGAAGAATGAGAGATTTTGCCAAGATTTCAATGGTTGAGTTTTGATTCGACTCTCTCTCAAGGTTGGTGAGCCTGAAAATTTCCTCCTCAACAAGATCTGTGTCCTTCAATGGAGACCATACAACATGGAGAAGTGAGTAATACTAATGCATTGTGCAGTACTGTGTTGATCCTTCCAAGAGATGATCGTATCAATTAATTCCAAAGCACATCAACGTGTATCATTACAGTAGTCATATTTGTCAAAATGCCATGTTCTAAAGCACCGAAATTGTAACCTGCAAGTGCACAAATCTGTAAAAACTAAGGACTGGCTTACCAAAAGGCTCGCTGGAAAAATGCCGATTTCTTCAAATTTCGCCATTTTAACGAATATGAAGATTACGTCTGAAACGGAGCTGCAGACAGAGGAACAATCAAGAGCCGTAGACGCAAGACACCTCACAGCTTCTGAGCAGCCATGTCCTTCAACATGGCTTGATTCTTGTCTTGCAGCATTAAAGCAGCATTACAGAAGCGATTGTACACATCCATTAGGCCTTGATATTGAATATAACAATGCGAAATATTTACATCGATAGAAATATTCACGAATTAGCAGGAAAGAAGAAGTAACAGAATCCAAAGCCTCCAGAACTCAAATCCTAAATTCCAGAGCTCATGACATTATATACCAGGCTACTCTGCAAATACGGTCGGAACTTTGACTAAGCTAAAAGCGAGGCATCAGGCAAGCACAAGGGAGAAAAAATTAAATTTCTACAATGGAAAATTCTATGAAGTAAGTGCCAAGGAAAAAATCCTAAATAAATGCCAGAAGTAGGCGGGAACACGTGCCACCATTTCTCTTCACCTGACATATCCATTAGGCCTTGACGTTGAATAAAACAATACGAAGTATTTACATCAAAAGAAGTCTTCACGAAACTTACTTCAGGACAACAAGTAAGCCACTTAACAGAGACATGGCCGTAAGCGGTGATGAATTTCAGATCGTCAAAAAGAAGATCGCGCATCCTCGTAGCAGCCGGAGCCGATAGCTCTCTAATGGCTCCCGCAATCCTGTCCCTGACCATTTACATTCTAAAGTTCATACTAAACCACGATTTGAAAATAATAATCAAAATCTGGCGAGAATTCCTTATCGATCGTAAATCGAATAAAAAAAAGAAGGAAGAAGAAGAAATCCGGTCAAATTGTTCAGCAAATTCGACGAGGACGCCATGGCTATGGCGATGACAAAATTCGAACAAAGTTCGCGCCAAAGGAGAGAGACGAAGTTCTCATAGAGTTCGCGGTTCGGGGAACATTGAGAACTCATGCGAGAACTTCGTCTCGCCACTCATGTACCCTTGGAGTACATTTTCGGTAGAATGTACACTCAGACCTCTTTAATATCACATCTCTTTAATATCGGAAATGAGAGTATCCAGTTCAAAACTCAGTCTGTATTTTGACTATGACATTTTATTATCTTACGTCATGATCGCTTTTGACATTAATTAATTCAATTTTGTCAAAGTGCCACGTGTCATCTTGTGATTGGTTTAGGGGTGATGTGTTCCTATCAAAAATCTAGTGTGGAAAATCAATTTTACCATCAAGCTATCAGAATCTGCCATTCACATAACATATGTTGTAAAAGTTGTACATAAATGTGAGAGTTTTATGAATCATCTTATTAACTCATTGCATCTATTTTTTTTCCATCGGCTTATTTACCTGCAATTATTTTGGTGAAGTTTGAAAGTTTATAAAAAATTGAACAAGTAAACTATCCTAGCGTTTATCAAATTCACCACATTCATTGCTTTTCTTCTCTAAAAAATTCTCTATTATCAAACACCAATAGGACTTATAACATTCATAGTGAATTGAAAGTAAAGAGAATAGTATCCAAAGTCCTCAATATTCTTATTGAGTTAGTTCATAAATTTTGATTGACGTTCAAAAAAATGTGATCTAGTGAAATGTTGTGATGGTCACATTTCTTTTGAATTGCAAATTGCACAAGAGGGATATAAGCTACGAGTACTCAGTACTCAAATGCCACTATCTTTATGGTTACAAATTTGATTTGAACAATCAATTTGAACAATTGAATACGGGTATTACAAATATACAAACCTATACTGGTATTTGTCATAATGTCACATGCATAACTCCATATTATCACTCCGTATCATAACTTTTAGATGATCAAGGATTCATGGTTTTAAAATGATAAATTCAATCAATCATATTATAAAAAAATATAGTTTAGATGGAATCAAAATTTATATTACCAAACTCAACAAAGAACACTACATGTGTTGATTAAAACAGAAAATAAATTTGAACAATAGAAACTCCACATAAGACCTACTCAAAATTGTTGAAAACATCATAAGGCCCAATTTGGGCTTCTTTGTCCTTTACAGGATAACCCCTAAACGTCTGAACGTGCCGTGGTGGCCAATAGAATACGATGTATTTTTTTTGTATTTGGAATGAATTCACATCTTCAATAGGTTTGAGTTCAGAAGAGAAGTTGGAATTTAGATCAATGGGGTTCTAATGAGCTCTTAACCCCTAAAGATCCTCACCTCTTTTGTAAAAGTCAAAGCACTATAATTTGCATACTTGAAATATCACATTGTATGATTTATAATTTTTCATAGATAGTCATTAACATTATGAAGGTATGGCAAATTTTTCAACATGATTCGAAGATATTTTGAATATTTACAAATTTTAATATGTAAACAAGGGAAAAATTCAAAATAAATATATTTTTGTCAAATTTAATATCAAAAATTATATTTAAGGTAGATAAAAGTTATATTTACAAGGAGTAAAAAACTGAAAGTGAAGAAATTAAAAGAGACCTATGATAGGAGCATCTTTAGAAATCCCTTTGTATTTTGGACACTCAAAATTCAAATTTCTCGACGGTGGAAAATCTTCAAATGAAGTCTATTCTCCAATCCCAACGGTCAAAAGATGTATCATAACTTAACTTAAACATCTAATGAAAACACCAACTACAATAAAGTTAAAACACTTGATTTTTGGGGCGTTTGACCAAAAAACAAGCATAATATGGTTGATTGGTCCTTTAGAGGTTAAAATCCCAATTTAGAGTTTCTTGTTGATAGCAAATCTCAATTATACGACATCTCAAACTATCCCCATGGGACGTTTAAGGCATAAACTGCAAATGGTCTGTGATATTAGAGAGGTCTCGGTGTATTGCAATGCCAGAGCTCGATCGCCTCAGGCAGCACGTTGAAGTTGTGGTATGTGACGATCTCTGACTTTAGGGTTTAGGATTTAGTTAGGGTTTTTTGTTGCGGAATGCGAAGCAATTCACTAAACAGTAGCAGAAAATTCATGCTTCAGCTATGACGGACGAGGATTCAACTGAGCAATACAAGGACCTCTTGCACTGGGCAGCGTCGAGGGGCATCACTGATGCTCTTGGGCGTTCACCAACTCTGGGATTCTCGCTACGAATTGCTACATTTCCCGAAGCTGGCGGGTAAGAGCGAGGAATGCCTGTGCCTGTATCCGTGATTATTATTTTTTCATTTTCTCAAGGGAGTCCCATTGGCGATTTGAAAATTGAAACTTGAAAAAACAGAAAGCAGTTTCTGGCGATTTACAATTTTTTTACTACAAATACGTAAGAGCTTTCTATAGAATTGTTGGCTATACATACGAAAGATTGTGGCGATATACTCTATTTTTTTGCCTAATTTTTCGTGTAGCAACATAGCAAGCCCATTTTTCAAATAGCAAGTTGGCGATATATAGGCACAGAAAAACATTCGCTGGTCTGTATTGATATGTTAGGGTTTCAATAACGAGGTGATGTGATGCAGGAGGGGACTCGCTGCAGCGCGAGAATTGAAACTGGGAGAATTAATCTTGCGAGTTCCTGAGAAGGCACTTATGAATGGAAAGAGCGCAAGGCAGGACGTGGAGCTTGCACGGGTGCTCGCTTCGTACCCTTCATTATCGGATGTGCAGGTGAAGTCCCTAAACCCTGAACCCTAAATCACACTAGGTTGCTCTTCCACTACAAATGCAATGACATTAGAGCACAAACGAGTTTATTGTATCAAATCATACGAACATTTTTTTACAGTGGATAGAGCTCCGCAGAAACCCTAAACCCTGAACCCTAAATCACTACGTTGCTCTTCCACTGCACATGCAATGCATTTCATTGATATCAGAGCACAAACGAGTCTAATGTATCAAATCCCTGAGCCCTAAATCATACCAGGATGCTCTTCCACTGCATTTCAATGATATTAGAGCACAAACGAGTCTATTGTATCAAATTATACGAACATGTTTACAGGTTAGGAATATTAAATATTTGTAATTATGATGCTATCTTGAGAGAAGAATTGCCTCTTTGCGCAGGTTTTGTGTGTGCACCTTTTGAGGGAAATTGCCAAGGGCCGTGCGAGTGAACGGTTTCCATATTTGGTGCATCTTCCACGCTATTATCACACTTCAAGCTTTTACAGCACATTTGAAGCGCAGGCACTGCAGGTAATAACCTATCAGACAAACGAACGCATGAAATTCTCAAGAGGCCTCATGTTTGCTTTTTGCAGTTTTGAGTAGGTCATATGGAGACTTTTCTTCCTGCAGTTTCTTCACTGATATAAAGTTTGGCCCCATCTTGATCAATGGAATTGGTCATTGTTAAAACCATGAATCCTTGGTTAATTTTGAATCAGCTGTGCAAGAGACTGACTCCTTTGTATGGAGCTCTTTTAGGTACAGGATGCGGTGGCTATGGCCGAGGGGGCTGCACAGACCTCCCGTGAGGAATGGTTGGAGGCTCGTCCAGTGCTGGAGATGCTGGCCTTAGGTCGACGCTTTTCTACTCTGCAAGCATGGCGATGGGCATCTGCCACCGTACGTGAGTGCCCATCTCAAATGTGGCTTGCCACGTAAAACACTAGTTATTGCATTGTTTTATGAAGGTCGTGCCATATTTGCACATGTTATGTGCATTCTATGTACTAAATCAATGCAAAAACAATACCTATCAGTGCCATATTTGTACATGTTGTGTGCATTCTATGTACTAAATCAATGCAAAAACAATACCTATCAATAACAGAACTTTTTTGTAACGTTATCAATGTGATTGTCGTTATCATATTTGTGCAATTAACCCTTAAACGTCCCAGCGTCCAGATACTGGATCACGAACAAATTCAAAGCCTTTTTACATTCTCATATAATCTCAGATGATTTTCATCGAAGTCACCTTTTCAAACCTATTATATTCTCTACCAATTACAATAAATCTCTTGTGATGAGGAACTGTTGATAATATTGGAGAGACCTCCAAATGCAAGTATGTTAAATTTGTTGGGTAGATTTCATGCATGCAATGGTCCTCTCATGTACACTTATTGTACATGTGAGTCATGCTAATATCTATTTTTGAGGCTAGCACCTACTTGTGTTCAAAGGATCGGCACGTTTAGGGGTTAAAGTACATAAATCACACGTTTTTAGTAAACATTGTAACGACACTGTTTTTTCATTGAATGTATAGTAATACGTGCGAAAATAACACGAACTTGTGAAATAAAATAAATTGTGTTGTATTTGCACGAACCTATGAACCTTGTGAATTTGAGATGAGTGCCCCTACCCTGGGTTCTGTTTCTAATGCCTGAAATTTGTAGTGTGAAATTCGGCTTGAAAATTGCAAATGTGAATGTGCAGATCTCATCACGCACTTTGTATGTCCCTTGGGATGAAGCGGGCACATTGTGTCCAGTCGGGGACTTCTTCAATTATGCATGTCCAGGGGTATGCTATGACTCCCCTGCCAGGGAAGAGGTAGAAGACGAAGACTCCTCATGTGGCCTTGAAATCCGAGACAGGCTTCGAGATGGAGGTTTTGAGCACGAGAGCGGTGAATACTGCTTCTACGCTCGGCAAGACTATCGGGAAGGACAGCAGGTCAGTTTCCTCATTTCGCAAAGAGATCATTCTCGTGCTTCTTGTTAATACTCTTTGCGCCACTTGAAGCATTTTAACATATTTAGGGAGATCACTACAGAGATACAAGAGCTGCACTCTCTTGGGATCGAATTTTTACCACTACGTATGATTTTCTTATGCAATCATTCAACGTGGGAGGTTGTAGTCCATTATTGAAGGAACAGTAGACAACCCCATGTTCATTCAAAGATCAGTGGCCATAGACAGTTAACCTCTAAGCGTCCACTGTGTATTTTCTGTAGTGAAGGAAAATTGGACCCTCTGCTGCAAATCATCTGTTTGTGTGAAAATGACTTCAGTTTGACACCATCAACACTGTTGATCTTGTGGTATGGATCAAGAGCTTTAACCCCTAAACGCACCAACCTTTGAACATAAGTAGATGCTAGTTTCAAAAATAGATATTAGCATGGCTCAGATGTACATGAGGTGTACCTGAGAAGACCATTGCAAGCATAAAATCTACCCAAATTTTTTGACATAGTTGTAGTTGGAGGTCGCTCGGATATTATCAACAGCCCCCATCACAAGAGATTTATTGTGATTGGTAGAGAATTCAATAGGCTTACAAAGGTGACTTGGATGAAAGTCATCTAAGGTTGTATAAAAAAGTTGCAAGGCTTTGAATCTGTTCGTGATTCAGTTTGTGGACGTTGGGACGTTTAGGGGTTAGAATGATGTATTGCAATCAGAAAACCGAGGTCAAATGAGAAAATGCCACCGTTGCAAAATTCAGTGATGCAGATGGCCATATTGGGCGTTTTAGACGCTTAGGGCTTTGGGGTTAACCAAGTCATGATTACTTACAAAGAAGTCCAACCAAGTGTGTGACTAGATGAGTTCTTGGTAACAGGGGTCAGTATAAGAAACGGTTTCGGTAGCCTTGACCTTACATGTGGCCATGTCTCTTCTCTGAATATTAAGATCTGTAATTGCTGAGCTCTGGCATACAGTTGAAATCTTATACTTGCATTGAATCTCTTGAGTGTTGGTGGACTGTGCAGGTTCTGCTCTGCTACGGAACATACACAAACCTTGAGCTTCTTGAGCACTACGGGTTTCTTCTCCCCTTCAACCCTAACGACAAGGTTCAAATAGAGCTACCCAGCGTTGAGGAGTTTAATCCTGGTGGGGGTTTTCAAGAGGCTGTTCCACCAAAGAGCCTCTACATCGATTACGAGGGGAAACCTTCGTTTTCCTTGCTATCCAGCTTGCGTCTCCGAGCTGCTCCTGCCTCGTTGCTGAAAACTCGCCGGCACTTGGCTCTTGCAGGCCAGCAGATCTCGCCCGAGTCGGACCGAATGGTGTTCCAGTGGCTGAAACAGAAATGCCACACACTGCTGGCCAACTGTGCAACCTCGTCCCGTGCAGACGAGCTGTTGCTGGAGTTTCTCAACGCCCATCCTTCCATGGTGGAGATTCGAAAGATTTTAGGTGAGTACAAAACCCCCATCCCTTCACCATTGTGGCAATACTCCGGGGGTCACCCTTGTGTAATTTGTGTAAAGGGTATTCAAATGGGGGCTATCACATAATTGGAATAGTCAAGGTACATTCTGGTCTATTCTAAGTGAATTCTAATTATTTCCTTGAATTTAAAGCATCATATACTAAGGTAGAGGGCTCATAAACCGATCAAATTTCAGGTTAAACAAGTTCCTCATGGAGTGTTCAAAAGAGTTTTTTTGGGAGAATGTGCAAACTTTGTTGGAGAGCATTGATGATGGAATCAAAATTTTCCAATTTTTTTTTATTTAGTTATGAATTTTGGAAGGTGATGTCATAGGTGTTCCTTAACCCGATCAAGCTGTGGTGTACATTTGAGGGTGGGCTTGAAGGCTAGAATCTTCCTTCTGAGAAGATTGGCCTAGTGCACGGATTGGCCTAGTGCACGGTTTTCGGTCCTGCACGGATTATTAGCCCTCTACCTTACATCTAAACTTTTATGAGGTAGAAATTTTGCCTCCAGATGAATGAAATGGACCCTATATTTTAACTCACGTAGTTTTCTAATTTTTTGACAGCAGCCCCTTTGGGATGCAATGCTCCTGAACATCTGCAATCGGGTGTCGTGGAAGAAGTGGAGAGGTTCATTGCTCATGTAGATTCAGCCTCTTCCTCACCACCGTCCCAGGAAGACCTGAGACTGGAAAGATGGAGGCTTGCTGTGGAGTGGCGCTTAGGTTTCAAAAGGATTGTAAGAAGCTGTATATCACGTTGCTCCCGAGTTTTGCAGGAATGAAATTCAAATTGAGACCAAAGTTGAAATTGATTGGTTGATATGGGAAATTAGAAAAGCACCTTTCACGTGTTGATTGGATACGTCTGAGAGTCAACTTCCATGGGTGAAGTAAGGAAGGATGTCCTAAAACCCCCACCTCCCCCAATTGTGACATGTAGACCTTTCTTGGGGCACCACAGTTGAGACCCAAAATCACCAATTTCACTATTCAAGTAGACCAATGGCACGCCAAGCATTGCAAAGAAATAGTTGGTGGTTTTGGGTATCATTATGAATGAAAGTTTGTACCACATGGTGTGAACATGGAGAAACCTAGAGGTTTGATTTGGGTCAGAGATTACTTTCCATTTTGGAATTTTGTATAAAATTGACAGCCGCGAATTAGATGTTGTAAATTTTTGTAATCCTCATCAAAACCTATTTCAAATGCAGTCATATTTTTTTTTGAATTTAGCACTGCCAAAAATAGGCTAGATTGCTTAAGTTGGTGGTTTTAGGACAACCAACCTTATCTCACTATAAGACAAGTTTTTAGGGACTTCGGGGGACCGAGTTCCATATTTCAAGCGAGCTTTTGAGAAATGAAAGTGGTGAAGTTGTCATGAAGTATGGTGGGTTCTCAAGCCCCAAGACTTCATGGGAACTTCTTCCCAACCAATCAAATTTGTTCATGTTTCTCCTCATGCAAATCCATGGAATGTGCACAACTTCATGTTTGGGTATGAGTCAAACTCAAGTTCCACTTTTCCTCTCCTCTTGCCTATTCCCATGGGCAACTTGTCAAACCCGTGGAACTTGGCCCTAATTGTGTTTGTGTCTGGGTTTTTAGTTGTTGTGTACCGCAGCTTAACCCTTAAAGGTCCAAAGAGCCCTTTCCGACCAGTATTATACAACAATATTTTGTTGTGTTTGGCATGGTTCCACACTTCCTATGGGTTTAAGACCAAAAGTGAAGTTAAAATTCACGTCAACATAATTTGAATGAGCTATTGGGGTCTCAATTTGGATCTTTCTATTTTACAACAAATGTCAAATATACGCCAATATATCTACTATCCCCATCAGCCCTTTAAAGATTAACCCTTAAAGTTGTTAAAAAATTTTAAATTTTTTGTAAACCCTTAAAATTGTTTTGAGTAAGTCCTATGTGAACTTCTTTTTGTTCAAATCTATTTATTTTTTGACCAACATATGCAATGTCCTTCACTAATTCCAGTGATATAAAACTTGGTCCCATTTGAATTATAATTTTTCAAAATATGATTGATTAAATTTGTCATTTTAAAAGCACGAATTCTTGGTCCTTATGGGGTTTGCAGCTAGTCTGACATAAATCAATTTCAACAATGTAGAAAAGGGACCATGCAAAGGCAGTTCAAGAATTTTCAAAGAATGGTCTGAGTTAATTTGGAACATACTTTATTTATGTGAAATTCATATATCATATTTTCTACGAGAAAAAAAATGTGAAAAGAAAAACTTGAATGGAAGTAAGCTAAAAGATTTGTTCTAAGCATAAAGGAGAGATGACTGCATACACTAGAAGATGATGCCTCTCATCATCCCCAAATTCTATTTTTATGTACACATTTCAAACGTACAGTACATTCATTCGTGTTTATCCGTGTAAAATATCATTAATATCTAGATTTTGAGGCATCAAATGTAGTGAACAAGTTTTGGAGGTGTCTAAATCCAATGCAGAAAATATGTTTAACCCTTTAACGCGCCAGCGTCCACTGTGTGGACGATGCACAGATTGAAACTGCTGGATTCTCATCCAAATTAGACAGTTTTCATCCACCAAAATTTCTTTTGGTTCTTGAGCAAGTTGACTATCCTTTGTACGGTTTGGATCTTCAAAATAGGTTATTGTGATTTTTAGAAAATCAACAGAATTGGTTTATGTCAAGTTTCATTCTTAGTTCAAAAAGTGGGACCTTAAATATGATTTTCCAAAATAAGTAGAATCAAATAATGGAAACCATACCATCTCGTAGTGCATGTTATTCCAATTTCATTACCATATTTTTAAATTTTTTTGTGCTAATTTGGGATTTAAAATTGAATTTCAAAAGGAAACCTTGCAAAATTCATTTAAAAATATTAAATAAAAAAAAAATGAATCCAACCATACAGATGTGATCTTCACATTGACATTTACAACTTTGCTTTGACCATCAACCCCATTTTTGGTTTCCATCAAACATTTTATAACGCTTATTTGAAAACAGTGTTGAATCGGGACGTTAAAGGGTTAAACCTATATTCACAAATTTTAAAGCTATTTAACTCCAATGCACAAATCCTGGAAATTTTTCCTCTACATGAATGGAGAGACGAAGTTCCCATAGAGTTCCTCGCATGAGTTCCCAATGTTCCCAAACCGCGAACTCTATGAGAACTTCGTCTATCTCCTTTGGCGCGAACTTTCTTTCGAACTTTGTCATCGCCATAGCCATGGCGCCCTCGTCGAATTTGCTGAACAATTTGCCCGGATTTCTTCTTCTTCCTTCTTTTTTTTGTATCCGATTTACAATCGATAAGGACTTCTCGCCAGATTTTGGAATTTTATTTTTAAATCGGGGTTTAGTATGAACTTTAGAATGTAAATGGTCAGGGACAGGATTGCAAGAGCCATGAGAGAGCCATCGGCACCGTCTGCTACGAGGATGCGCGATCTTGTTTTTGACGATCTGCAATTCATCACCGCTTACAGCCATGTCTCTATTAATTTTATCGCTTGTTGTTTTCCTGAAGTAAGGGATGTGAAGCAAGGATTAGAATTCTTTGCTTGAAAGCTACAATCGATCGAACTAATCAATTGAATATGTTTACCGGTATAGAATTTCGTTATAATGTGAACAATGTCTCAGGTGAAGAGAAATGGTGGCACGTGTTCCCGCCTACTTGTGGCATGAATTTAGAATTTGTTGCCTGGCACTTACGACATAGAATTTTCCATTGTAGAATCTTAATACTTTTTTCTCCCCTGTGCTTGCCTGATGCCTCGCTTTCAGCTTAGTCAAAGTTCCGACCGTATTTGCAGAGTAGCCTGGTATATAATTTCATGAGCTCTGGAATTTAGGATTTGAGTTCTGAAGGCTTTGGATTCTGTTACTTCTTGTTCCCTACTGATTCGTGAATATTTCTATCGATGTAAATATTTCGCATTGTTTTATTCAACATCAAGGCCTAATGGATGTGTACAATCGCTTCTGTAATGGTGTTCTAATGCTGCAAGACAAGAATCAAGCAATGTTGAAGGACATGGCTGCTCATATGCTGTGAGGTGTCTTGCGTCTGCGGCTCTTGATTGTTCCTCTTTCTGCAGCTCCGTTTCAGATGTAATCTTTGCATTCGTTAAAATGGCGAAATTTGAAGAAATTGGCACTTTTCCAGCGAGCCTTTTGGTAAGCCTGTCCTTAATTTTTTACAGCTTTGTGCACTTGAAGGTTACAATTTCGGTGCTTTAGAACATGCCATTTTGACGAATATGACCGTTGTGCTGACACATGTTAATGTGCTTCGGAACTAATTGATAGGGTCATCTCTTGGAAGGATCAACACTGTACTGCACAATGCATCAGTATTACTCACTTCTCCATGTTGTATGGTCTCCATTGAAGGACACAGGTCTTGTTGAGGAGGAAATTTTCAGGCTCACCAACCTTGGGAGTGAGTCAAATCAGAACTCAGTCATTGAAATCTTGGCAAAATGTCTCATTCTTCGAAAACAAGTAAATTTTCTACTAGAACTCGTCTAATCAATGTTCCAATACCTTCCGAACCATAGACTTGCTGTCTGAACCAGGATGCCGGAGAAGTCTTGTCACTGAGTGAAAGTTTTTTTTGGCACAGGTGGCATAACATTCCTAGAGAATCGAGACTATGTCAAATGTGCACATCAGGTGAGGTCGAAACCTAATCCCATTTCATCTTCCATTGCCCCTATTATGATAGCATTAGTGTGAAACAATTTGATCATATTACACCTAACACGGTGGAAAACCTATAGAATTTTTTTCACATCTAATTGACACAAACTAATCAACGAGTTTTAAAGCATACCACTAAGCACCAATCACAGGGCCCTCATTTCAGCTTTTGCTAGTCCCTTGGGCCACAGGCTTCTCAGTGGACGTTAACAATTATTTCAAGGAAAGGGGCAATACTTCAACTGAGGTTAACTAATACTCAAAATCGCAAGGTGAGGATGTTCTCTGATTATCTAAGCTCCAGGACCCTCGTATACTCTAGGTGTTCCACCATTGGACCGACCTTCATGTGCAAGCATCACGACACCTGGCCAGAATATCGCTTCACAACAACAGAAAGTACCGGATGATGAGTTCAAATTGTCTTGCTTTCGCCAGCCGGGTCAGTTAACCCTCCACTCGATGTACGAAATGATGACAGACTGAGGTCTCCAAATAATAAAATAAACCATCAAGCGCTTCCCTTTTACTTATTAGGGGTCATCTTCGAGATAGTTTAGCAGTCAAGATGACACACGCAGACATCGACTTTAGGCTGTGCTGTTTGAATTCATGCTCTGTCCAAGATATCCCAGAACGTGAACGGAGTGTCGTCTGTACATCCAAGCATCCCGAGAACTTGAATAGATTGAAAGAGAATATTCTAGACACGCCAAGAAACATACTGGTGTCTCGACTAGGTCATCAAATCCAAACACCTTCTTGAAAATTGAATTGCTGACCGCCAACTGACCGAGCAGAAATTACTAAGGAGCATTTGGTATCAAGCGCTTTTGAAACGTCTGCTAAAGCACTATTCATCATTCACTTGTATGGGCCTCCTCGAACCTTCCTGGTCAGCATGTTTTAGAAAACTCAGAGATATATATTTATGATGCTTGTTGTACTGTAATCGAAATGTTAAGTTATCCCCACGTTCAAGAAAGTTCGACCACCCATATCTTTTCTAGTTTCTTACATCACACGTTTCCCGTGAGAAATCTGTGAATATCACTTTCGGATTCTAAGAATTCAGATATTGTATGATCATGCAGAGAGCTAGGGGCCGCAATTATTGCCAGCACCGAAGAGAAGAAACGTTTCCGTAGCTGCGTAGGGGTCAAGGTCATCAGCCTGGAACAGTGGAAAACTCCTGTTGGCTGTCGACAATAGAAAAGTTGTTGGACCACGGATGTATTGCCGTAGTATCTTGGACTCGTAGTAAGTAGCACAAACAACGGATTCCTTTTCTATCTCGTGCATCTGGATTTGAGCTTGTGCTGAAAGTACCCAACTGGGTGGAGCTGTCAATCACCTAACGTAACTTTTGCGGTGTATTTTTGTGCATTGGTAACTACATGAATTGCGGATGGCGAACCGCGAAGGCCGGCCTCACGTTGCATTCAATTGTTGCTGCTTTAGGTAACGCACACGTGACCGCGTCGCCGAGTTTACAGTGTTTATTAGGTGCCACTTGACCACATCGTCTCACAGATTACTCTCCGAATACCTTTCCGAGATACTGGTTTTCGTCATACCCGATTTTAGCAAAGCCGATGAGGGACCCATTCACACTCACACATGCCAGTGAGTGAATAACCTATAAATAGAAATCGATAGGGCGTTGTTTAAGCCATATACGGTATGTTACAACCCTTTGCATCGTAGGTGAATAACTTAATGTTCCCCGAGTGCTCTGACTCATTCGTCCACATGTAGTGACATCCCGTCTCTGGTACGTAACTGACCTTCTGCAAGTCAAATGATGCGAGAACCCTCACTCCTGCTTTGCAATAAATCCTTGACGTTGTGTGTGCATGTTGGCCACCTCCACAGACTACGTCTTCATCTTATCCTGTGACGAGGCTGGGTTGCACTTCACCTACCTCGACGGCTATGGGCAGTACCAGGAAAAAGGATGAAAGCAGAGGGATTTAATTACCTCTTCAGGTATGGTACCGGTACTGAATGAAGAAACCTCTCTGCGATGATGATGCTGCCGGAGTACGAAACAACCCTCCTGTGGCCTGTACGACTCAAGTCCTGTGAAAGATCTGGTCAATCGGCCGCATTGATGATGCCTGATCACATGGAACACTCCTCCCATGTTTGTCGACCAGTTTCTTTTTCCTACCTGGCTGACGAGTGTTTTTCTTTGTTTTTGGCGCAAATAAAGGACACCCTTTACTGCGAGAAAGAGATACGAATACAACAAGGAACCGGCCAGTTCCGGCCAGGACCAAGAGTTTGGCTGACGAGGGTGATAAGATGCTGCAGTCCATCCACCAGAGAAACAAATGGCGGGTGTCGAATGTACTAGTATCTCCAACCAATGCGTTCTTGACTTTTCGATTCTTCAGTAGGCTGTGCTTATCTGCAGAAATCTATTGCGTCCGCCGTTGCTACTTATGTTATGGCCGTCTTTGGTGGACTTTCTGGCAGGCCCTCATGCATTGCATCCTGAGATATTAGTGCAAAGTGATGATAAGCTATAAAAGTGCTCCACTTAAGTGTGTGGGTGGTTTTTTAGGGTCAGGATCTCCTACCTCGAAGGTGCATCTGTGTTCCTCTTTTTTCCCCTCATTCTTTGTTTCTTCTCAAAGCATGCCAAATAGTGTGCCGTGCATCTGTCACAGTCCAAAAAACTAATTAGTTGGAAACTTTGAATATGTGAGCTTTTGGTGGAGATTGTCAACAGAGGGTTGGTCTGGTGTATAATGAGATGTACTCGTGGTGAACAATATTTCTGTTGTTCATTTACTCCGTGTTATTGTTTTGTGACAGAAATGAGTGGGCTTCATTACTGTATTACCGGTTTATGGAAGTTTTGTCAACAAGACAAACATTCTTGGGCCCCACAAGAGGAGAGCCCGAGTTAGAGAAATAGATATACCATGTGCAGATTGCATATACAATTTGCAATATTCTCTAATTTTGACTTTCGCTCTGACGAACCTGGCTCGGTTCCCAACTAAACCGAATCAGATGATTCAAGCAGATCCGTCCCAGTTATTCCAGGACCCACTGTGCAGATCTCAACGAAAAATTAAAGGTACCCAACGTCATGGTCAGTATCGACATTTCAAAAGTTGGTTAAAAGGTGAAATGTGTCATCGTGTGTTTGGTTTTGGATGACATCAACCCTTGAAAATCTGACGTGGAAATTCAATTTGACACTTGGCTCTCGAATCTGACCCTCACTTCCAAAAGAGGGACCTTTTAACCCTTAACCCCTAAAGGACCAGGTGAACACATTGTGTCCATGAATAATTTCATTACTTTAATAACTTGTTTGGATTTCATAATTTTGACTCAATGTTAACTAAAGAATTGAAAATGTTTGTTACAAGAACACAAAACTCCTTTAAGATTTGCAATTACGTTGATTGATTCATTGGGAAAAAACTAAAACGTCAACGTAGGTAAACTTGGGACAAAGTAGTTAGGGCGGTTGATGACTTGGAGGGCATTTTCACACTTGGATGTCACATTCGTGAAAAAAAAAAAGTTTGCAATATGTAAAATATTTTCCATTACTGCATCATTAACACTATATAATAATTACAGAAAATGTTTAAATATATTTTAAATGGAATCTTTTCAAAATAATTGGAATCTTTTCTACATATTTTATATTATTTTGGAATATTCCAAATATATATTTGAATTCTCTAAAACGTTTTTGCAATGTAAAAGTTAATAACAATCACAAAAACCGGCTCAACGAATCACCAACAAGTCACTTCATTCAAACATAAATCTTTGAGAATCAATCATTGTTGTTGTATTTAGTTTTAGAACACCATTTTTTGTCAGCACCTAGATATAGTACATCTTTGTGTGCTCCTAAACTTTCAAACACTGATCATGGTTTTTAAATTTATGAGAAAGCTTGCAATGAATGACCTGTTGGTTTTGTTCAAATTTTTTAGAAATCAACTTATGATCAAACCTTATAATCATGTAATGTATACAGTAGATTTTTCTAAAAATTGATGTACAATCTCATGACTAAGTCCTCTTTGAGTTTCAACGGTGAAGTTCTCTACATGAATACCAATCAAGAGATACAATTGCCTTTTTGAAAGCATCACAAGAAAGTGATAAAATTTTAGGAATGAACATAGTCCTTCAGGGGTTAAAAGATCGAAAGAGCCCTTTCCGACCAGTATTATACACCAATATTCCATTGTATTTGGTATAGTTCCACACCTCGTATGGATTTTAGATCAAAAGCGAAGTTAAAATTCATGTCGACATAATTTTAACAAGTTGTTGGGATCTCAATTTCGAACTTTCTATTTACAACAAATGTCAAATATACGCCAACATATATACTATCCCCATCAGCCCTTTAAGGGTTAACCCCAAAGAGCCCAATATGCCCACTCTTGGTGTTTTTCAGTCAAATGTTGATTTTCACTTAGTCCCTAATTGTAAATGATAATGGTCCAACTAAAAAAGTGAGGGAGCTATTTTCTACTTTGTTGCTCAATTTACTATTCTTCAAAACTGTTAAAAATGTTTTTATTTATAGCACTTTAAAGCTCATAACCCTAAAATTCCAATGTGGACTGCAGAAAAAAAAATTCTATTGAATTTCTTTTTATGTCAGCTGAAGAAGCAGGCCGCTCACACCATGTTCATATTTACATTCTTTCCTAAAAGCCATACTATTTGAAGAATTTTGTAATTACTATGACTGTTATAAGAGGAAAATTGTGAATAATCTTATAAAATTCAATTTTATTCAAATGATTATGAAAAAAATAGGATAGCTTCAATCAAAATGCAATCAAATTTATACTAATTATCAAAATGTTGAGATCTTCAATGCATTTATAGAAACGGGACAAAAATTAATAGAGAGTTCTCAATACTTCAAAATTCTAAATACTAAATAATGTAACTATAGCTTAATGCATTCACCTTACCAAATGAGCCGATTTACACACATAAAATAGAAAATGTTTTCAGTGGTTCTTAATTAACCCTTAAACGTCAAGAGGGCCTGGACGGGGCAGCCTGGAAGGCATCTAAATTTTTGGAGGAAGAATTTTTATTTTTATTTATTTTTTATTTTTTATTTTTTGCAAAAATGGCTAGCACTGTAGCACTACGGCACTGCTGAACTTCAACTGCTTTAACCTCAAAATTTGTTCAACTTGGTAACTTGGATTGCTTGTCAACGATTCTGCAATCTCTCAAATGAGGCGAAATTTTGGAATGTAGATCGCTTTTTCAGTAGCTTTCCAATGCACCAATCCTCGCTTGATTTAATTGAGAAAATCAACTTTTTTTCTTCAATATTCTCTTTTAGATAAGCCAATGGGGCTTACCTTGATGTTTAAGGGTTAATAGAAAGTTCAAGAGGATTCCAACGCACTCTAGCATGTATTATTTGAACACCGTATGAATAAGTTATAAATTTCTAAAGTGCTGACTATAGGTTGACCGTAAAGCAACCCTAAAATCTGAAGTTCAAATTGTGCACATTCTTATCAACAATATTTATTATGGAAGATTGAACTATAGACGCTTTAAGGAAATGGTCGCTTTTAGATATAGTTACCTTATCAGATATTATTTTCAAAAACTAACTACTACATCATAGACCTTATCCATAACAGATATGATACCACAATACCCTACCTATACAATATGCGACATACGGCCTCAAAAACTTCACCTTGCTAAGTGTCCTAAAACAAAAATAGACAAGTTATCACTTTTTTATGAGAATTTTATAATTATGGATAAAAAAACTTACATAACAATAATACACAATCCCTATTTTTTCAAGAAATGGGATTGTAATTGTTTTACAAAATGAGTAAGACACGTTCTATATATTTGTCAACTTGAACGTATACAAAAGATTAAAAAAAATTACATATTAATTTGAATTTATATGAAATAAATGATTTAAAAATACATGTCAACTGCAACCAATGCAAGTGTTGAACGACAGATGAGTGCATTGAATTATATCATAAATCTCAAAAGAGGGCTTCAAAGGTAGCATGTGCCTTTTTGGTCCTGGTGGCCAACTTGGTAACGCATCCACCAACAGACTCTTCATTCACGCTAACTCCATGGGCCAGAGTTCCTCTTCTTCTTATATCATAAAACGATGACCAACAATCAAAAGTTTATTACATATGAAACATAAAATACATACATATTTATTTCAAACATACTACATTAATTGTTTGCAATCTTTCTACAATGCATATTTTGATTAAAAATTGGAAACATAGTAAACTTGCAAGATCTTATAGTACATTCATATCAAACGGGAAGATAGAGCAATATTCAATCATTGCATAGAATGAACCTAAATAGATTGACCAATTGTCAAACACACCAAAACATTTAGTAGCCTTCACACCCTATGTCTTTCCTTCATGCATCATTTTGGGACTTAGCTAGTGATTTGGCCTTGTTGGGTGTGGAACATGCTGTACCATCTATTGTGGGGCAAGGTAGAGCCCTACAAGCTACTGAATGTTAGGACAACAATCATAAAGTCCCATGTATTCTATATTTTTCCATTTGTCAATTTCAAATCTATTAATTTTTGCCGCATAATGAAAACTCCCAAAAAAAATAAAAATTATCTACTAGAGAATCTCTTTAAAATCCAAAAATTTGAACTTATGAAAAGTGAAGATTGGGGAATCGGACCAATAGGCTCTCCCAAAATATTATGTACCAATGTCACTTTAACCCGTTGCCGACAATATCAACGGAATCCAAGAAACATGAACCGATTTCAACATGGCCCACATTCCTGGTCACGACAACAACGATAAATCATTCATTGAACGCTGAAGCATATTCTGGACGGAAATTTGGCCCAGCAGATTCTGTTCAAACGATTTTGTGGCCATCATGTGTTGTTGTGTCCCATGTAAATAACTCCATCCTTTTGATGGGCTGACGTTCAAGACTCTGTTTGTTCAAGACCCCACCAAAATCCGTTGGACAGAGCGAGACTTCTAATAGTTGACTTATAAACTCGAAACTTAAAATGAAATAAAGACACTTTTGGTGTGGTTTCCATCATGTATTGTACCCAACCATTGGGATCGGCAAATCATTACAAATTTATTTATTTATTTATATGTTGAAATGATGCAAATACAAAACATTTAGTAGTCTTCATGTCCACTTCCTTTCCTGCATGCAATCCGTTCATCACCTTGAGCCTCCACATGTCCACTTAGCTAGTGATGAAGTATTGTTGGGTGTAGAATATTCCACATCATCCACTATAGAGCCAAGACATGGATTGTGTATGCTACTGAATGTTATGTACTCACCAAGATTATCTGGGTATTTTATAAGATTTCTTTTTTCACTATGAAAAATGGATTTTTTTTTGGAAAAATTGAATTCTACAAATTTGGGCTTCTCCTTTTATAGTTATTTTGTGCCGACTCTGATGGTTGGGTATGTATGGTCCATGGTCAATGTGAGAATTATGGGTTTTTTTGTATTCTCTCTTGTGGACTGACCACATAAACCACGGCAAGAGCTTTTGTGCATCTTTCAGAACAAAATCATCTGGAAGAAGATCATCTGTTCATTCTCTAACTTAATAACTTAAACCTGCGTAAGTTATGAGCTTCATTAACCACTTCTGCAGAGCTTTTGAACGAAATCCAAAGTCCACTCAACTGAGCACTGGCATCAACTGCAAAATGACAAATGTTTGAGCAAAATTTATTGGAGTATGGGCCAAGCCTTATGGCATTTCTGGTGGATGTAAGGGAATAGTGATTTTTAATTTTTTAATTTTTTTTCAATGGTGTTACTTGGCGGTGACCTTTTCTTTGTGTACTTTCTATGTGCATTAGGCAAACTTTGCGTTAGGGCTCATGTCTACTTTGAAGTTATCTTAATTTATAGTTCATTAGACCAAAGTTAAAATAGTGGGTTTAAAAATTGGACCTTATAATATAGAGCCCTTGGGGTTCATCAATGACTCGATTTCAAAAAAGAAAATTACTTGGCCTTCTAAGATAAAGTCCTTAGGTCCCATTATTGACACAATTTCAAATTTGAATTATTTGGCTTTTTAGCCTTTAAACCCTTAAACTTGATTGTTGATTCCATTTCAAATTTGACATTAGTTGAACTCTCAAATATGAAGCCTTTGAATTTGATTAATGGTCCAAGTTAGCTCAAATTTGCAAATTGTTTGTGTATATGGCTTTGCCATTGGGAGTAGGAAGCCCTACATAAGTACACAATAGTAACTGGTCCCAAAACAAGTTTACAATGAGAAGCTTATGCATACTTTGAAAGTACACACGCAAAGTTGCAACACTTTGCAACTTGTAGTCTTCGTTAATTTTTCAATGTAGTCCTTCTCAATTTACATGTAGTCCTTCTCAATTTACATTTAGTCCTTCTCAATTTACATGTAGTCCTTCTCAATTTACATTGTAGTCCTTCTCAATTTATGGTCAATGTAGTCCTTCTCAATTTTTCATTTCAGTAGAGAATATTTGAAGAGACTTGATTGAAAAAGTCCAAATATATTAGAGTTATTGGTAAACCAAAGGGTTGAGTGGGCCTTAGTTTAACTAAAATTTGGAAAAACGAAAACTATTGAGAGAAGTTTTAGGAAATCAAAAGAATGGGTGAGTGGGAACGGTCCAAGTATATATAGCGAGAATCTATTGTCAAAAAGGAGCTAGTAATCACCTTCTTTATGTGTGAAGGTGAATAATAAAAACTTGAGTGAGAAAGTTTTTAGCACCAACTTTGATGCTTTCAAAATTTGCATTCACAGTTTTTTTTAGTACCCAACACATGTTCTTTTCCGAGGATTACTGTCACTATTCACTCAAACTATGGTCCACTCACCCACTTTTTAGGGACTTTACGAATAAGACTGCAATATATCGTTTAAGTTTAAAACCTCGTCTGCAATTTAATGTGTGGCAAGCAATCCAATATCAAAGTCAATTTGGAGACACTCTCTATTTGAACATGGCTCGTGATTTGATGATCATTTGGAAACTGGTGGGGAGCGTTGAGGAACGTCACGGGAACGCCACGGGGAACTTCGTCTTCTTCGTTTCATTAAACCTCGGGACTAGCTCGGCCGTGAGTGAACTCGGGACAACATGGTCGCTTCGAACACACAAACCGCGCAGCCTCGAGGATTTGAGCAAATTTTCGTGGTGACGGGTGCGATTGGACGTCGCTACGGGACTCACGGCGTCTCGCTGCACCGATAGAGCTTTTCCGTGGCCAATTCAGTGCCGTACTGTAGCAGTTACGCCACGCCCAGGGTTTCGAACCTGGCCGGGGTTAATAAGTTACGCTTTGAAGGCGCTTTGGAGGTCTCGATGGTGGAATTCTAGGTAACGCAGAGAAAAGCTTTTCTTTCGGCGGACCCGAGGCCTTACGTTCCGTTTCGCTTTTTCCGGTTGCGTGTTCATTAGAGGTTATGAAAACTGAAAATGCTGGTTGTAGATTTTAAAATGTAGTATCTGGATGTGATTGGAATAAGAAGGAAGGGGGACGAGGGAGTACCTGGCAGGTTCGTTAATCTCGAAGCGTTGAGGCACAAGTTTTAGTGAAAGCTTCGGATGGAGTGAACATGAGGTCGTTTTGCTCGCGCTGAATTGGTACCGCTGACCGCCGGGGCGTTTTACCTTACGGAGTGCCAATGCGCTTGCAGACGTCGCGTTGTTGTTCAAGAGTGCCGTTTCGTTAGAGCACGGCGACGGCTTCAGGGAACGGTTTTTATTGACAGGAACGCTCGAAGCGCTGGAAGCTATAATCCCTTACCTCCCAGGGTTTTGAAACTTGCGACCAGGGAATACTTTTGGACTCTTCGTACAGATACTTTGTTGTTTTCTACAGGATTCTTTTTGCGCACTCCAGAGCTCTGTTTATCGAGACAAGGAGGTGTTCATTGGAGAGTTTTGATATTAAACGGGATATAATTTTACATCGTTTTGAGGACGTTACGGTTTGGAATCGAGAAGAAGATTGATGGAGGGACAATGTCTGTTTGCAATACTGCGCTCGCATTGAGCAGCGAAGTTTGAGAACAACGACACTGTCCTTGTGTTATTTAGGATTAAGTTACTTCGAGGAATGTAACGATCTGGAAAAAGCAATGTTCAGGTCCATCTCCTGCTTTACGTACTGACTAAAAGGATTCAAGGTGCAGCAATGTCTGCACCGGGGGTGGTAAAGAGGGAAGAAGAGACGGACGGTGTGTATGAGCTGAGTTCGAGCAGTACCAACAGCGATGATGGCAACAGGGAAGGAGAAGGGGAGGAGGTCGGTAAAAGAGTGAGTCCATCAGAAAGCGCATGGGGCGGAGGGTTTCTGCAGAAGAAGCAGAAGCTAGAGCCCGTGGATGATTTGCGTTTGAATGCATGGAGGTACGAGGATTTGAAGAAGCAAAGCCAAAAGGATGAAGTCAAGGTCGCTTCCCCGGTTGCATTACCCTTTTTCCCTCAACCGTCTCTGGAGGACTCTGCCCACACACGCTCCAGTTGCAAACAGTTTTGGAAAGCTGGAGACTATGAAGGCCAGCCTGCTGTTGCAATGCAACAAGGAGGTGACTATTCATATTCCTTTGCGTGGGTACTTCTGGTACGCTAGTGGTGCATTCAAATGAGAGTGGTTTTGTTGACAATTGAATCCGTAAGCGTCTCAAACGCCCAACATGGCCATCTGCATCACTGAACTTTGCAACGGTGGCATTTTCACATTTCACCTCGGTTTTCTGATTGCAATATATCAATCTAAACCTCTTGCTCTATACAACAAGATCAACTGAGGTCATTTTCACACAAACAGACATATGATTTGCGGCAAGGGGTCCAATTTTCATACAATACAGAAAATACACAGTGGACGCTTAGGGGTCAAATATGTGAAGTATTTGATCAATGGCAGGAGAAACGACATCATCTGATCCGTTTGTGTCTTATGCTTTCAGGTGGGATAGACCATGTTAGGGTTCACCCTAAGTTTCTGCACGCCAATGCAACCAGTCACAGATGGGCACTTGGGGGTACACTCTACTGACATGTCCATTGTTTTATGTTTATTGGAGGGATTCAGTAGTCGGGGATTGCAATGGACGGATCTTTATCACATGAATTAATTTCTGGAATAAGTTTAGATGACATGTGTGCCTATTTGAGTTCATTCCCTTGTTGGACAATACGTATTAGTAAAGTCAAACTGATTGGTATCGCAATTTGGAGGTTGTACCGAACTGCCTGGAATGGAAATCTAATCGAAGATTGGGTGTTTTGCAGCTGTTGCTGAATTAGTGGATAATGCTGTGGACGAGGTATGATTTGTCTCCAGCTCAAACAGGATATTTTAGCGACCCAGCATGAATTATAATCTTAAACAGTGTTGTTCCTCCTTCATTCTAGAAGTTCGGTCATTCTAGAAGTTCGGCCATTCTGTTATTTGGTGTTGTTCTGACTTAGGCGGTGATTTTGGAGGTGTGAAGTTGTCTTATTTGTACAGTATTTTTCTTGAATATAGTGTCCTGGTGTGGATTTTATTGGACCTGATCAAATTCACTGACAGTGGGTGTATCTTTGGATCTAGGTTGTGAACGGTGCCACATTTGTGAATGTGGACGTTGCCTTGCACCCTAGAAATCGGTCTCCTATGCTTGTAATCGAGGGTATGCAGTTCCTGCTGGTTCTCAATCCTATCAACTGCAGCAATTTATCTCCTTACTTGATCACATTGGGGTTTTCCCCAAAATGCCTCAAGCGTTTATGTAATTGCCTCTATTGGTATCAGTGGCCATGGTTGTTATCTATCCCAGTCAGGCTTATCGTGTGGTTTGTGCGTCGTTAGTGAAGTGATTTTTGTTTGAAGATTCGCTTTTGTTTTTATAACTGTCTTCCTGAAATATTCACTTTTTGTTTTTTTACACTTGGCTTTCAGATGATGGTGGTGGGATGAATCCCGATCGAATGCGTCAATGCATGTCGCTTGGATACTCTGCAAAGAGCAAAAGTGCCAACACCATCGGTCAATGTTCGTACTGCTACACCACATAACTTGATGTGTTGAGAGATGGTTGCCTTTTCTCTCCGTTTGGGAACACAGTTATAGTTGTTATATTTATAACACATTTATGGTTTTCCCCCTGGAGTAAATGTACTTGTTGTAACTATTTTCTAGTGTCGGCATCTTCTTTGCTGACACTTGAAGGTGCACATTTGTGTTTTTGTATGAGTAGCTTTGCACCTGGATTATCTGCACAGATTCTGCATTAGCTTCTGCATTAAGATCTGCACAAATTAGGAGTTAGACCTGACAAGACCGCACATGCAGATGGAAATGGTTTCAAGACAAGTACTATGCGTCTTGGAGCTGATGTGATTGTATTTTCTCGATCTGGTGCTTCCAATGGACACAGGTAGGTCATTGCCCTGCACCATAATTTTGTTTGAAATCGTTTTCCTAAATTATATTTGAGCATACTTGTTGCTTCTAACATTCTGGTCATTGATGCTTTGATTTTCTAATCAGTAGTTCCTCGTGACAAGTCAGCCTGTAACTCAGTCTCAGTTATGGCACTTGAGTGGGATCGGGAAATCCATGGAGGTTGAGGATCGTAATATTTTGTTCACAAGGTCGGTCTTATTTCTGGTTGCCTGACAGAGCTACTCAGAGCATTGGCATGCTATCTTTCACTTTTTTACGACAAACTGGGCATGATGATATTGTTGTTCCAATGGTGAGTACAGTGGCTGCCATCAAAGATAATTTTCACTTCTTTTGTACATGTATCCTTCATGGGAAGATGGTAAAGCTTGAGAGTAGAGAAGTTGTTTGAGATTGATACTAGTGGAGTTGTTACAAAACGAAGGAATGGGTTTCTTTCACTCGTCCGGTTTAGGGGTGAGGTCGAAGTTTTCTTTGAGAAGTTAGACGCCAAGGAAAACCATGCGCATTCATCATCTTCATTAGGTGTTGTTCACGTAATGTTGAATTTTCCGGATAGGGATTATTCTCAGAAGTGGTTCTTAATTTGTGCAGATCGATTATGAAATTGGAGACGGGGAGGTGTGGAAGATGATGAGGACAACTTTGAACGATTGGACTCACAACCTGGAAACAATTCAGACGTGGTCTCCTTATGGTAGCGAGGACGAGTTGTTTGATCAGGTTTGTTGGTTACAAGCCTTGAAAAGATCATGAATGTGTGTAGACTAGGCATGTAGTAAGGAGATATGTATCGTCTTGGATCTTGACTTCGAACAAAACTCGCGAGTTTCCGTTTGGATCTAAGCTTAATAGCATTTGCTTTAAGTTGCAATGAGGAATAATGTAATTGCGAAGTTCCAAGACCGTCACTCTTGAATCAGTGCGCATCGTAGCTACATCAATATCTTGGACGTGTTTGCTAATGAAGTACGTATCGTCCAATATGAAAGTGAGGTATGTGATGTAGGGAAAAATACACATTCAAAGACATTTATACAAGTTTTGCTACTTGTGCAGTTTGTAGGAATGAAGGACCATGGTACAAAGATTGTTCTGTACAATCTTTGGGAGGACGATCAAGGCCAACTCGAGCTAGACTTTGAAACAGACCCCTATGTGAGTAGCATTTCTTCTCCTGAAAAGTGTCATAACATGTGGGATTGATCTTAATCAGAGATTTAATTTATCAGAAGCGAAGTTAGACAGTGACCATCATCCTGTAGTGTGCTCTGTTTGCCGAGTTTTCTAGTGGGATGGCTAGAGGGGGATATCTAATTGTTTTCGGGATTATAGGATATTCAAATCAGAGGAGCAAATCGCGACGAGAAGAAGATTTCAATGGCTCAGCGGTATCCGCACTCTAGCCATTTTCTCACCTACCGTCACTCTTTGCGGGTATGTCATATTTCCTGTGCACCTTACGGAGACTCCCCGTCTTGCAATTTTTTTTATTAAGCATGTCATGAAACAGAGCTGGATAGCGATGCTGATAACAATTTGGAAGAAGTGACAAAAGCGTTCCGTATCCTTGCTACTGATTATTATGAATAGGACTTATGAATGAGATGTGCATGGTGGTGTGGCAGAGTTATGTCTCTATATTGTATTTGAGGATGCCACCTGGGTTTAGAATTATTCTCCGGGGTCAAGAAGTTCCCCATCACAACCTTGTAGAGGACTTGATGTTCACACAAGAGCTCACATATAGGCCGCAGAGTGGGGCCGATCATGTCACAAAAGAAACCGATGTAAGCGACTGCTCTTGATTTATCATCTCTACATCTATTCCGTTCTCTGTGCATGCAATTCATGTTTATGGTCTGCCCGTCGTTGTTTTTAAAACATAAACATGCAGGTATCGGTAGAAGAGAAATTTGCTACAACGTGTATAACTTGTGAGGTTGCAGATGGTGGCAGTTGTGACCATTGGATTCGTGAAGGATGCGAAAGACCATGTAAATATACAAGGCTTCAACGTTTACCACAAAAACCGACTCATTAAGGTGAACATCATACTGCCATCCAATTGAATGAATTTGCAAAACCTCGTGATTTGGAGTAAGTAGATTATTCCGCTTTCGTGCCTTACAGCCTATTGCTTCGAGCAATCTTGGCATATGGTGTCTCGTGTTGCTTGAGAATATATTCAATACATAGATCATCATGTCTTGAACATATGCCTTCTGCACATCTGGATGCTAACGTCTACAGTTTCTTGTTTTTGTAGCCATTTTGGAAAATTTGGAATTGCACTGGCAGTGATGGAAGAGGCATTATAGGTAAGCCAATGTGTTTGTTGTGCGACTTTGCATAGTATTGGCATGAGCTTATTACTAAACATTTGTGATTGGATATCCAGCAGAACATGGTTCGAAATTTGTTGAGACTTTGGTGTACCCTGGAACAGTCAACATAGTTAATGGAAGATAGAAATGTGAATGAGAGCAGTGAACCGTTCTGTATTCAAAGATTGAACGTACCCAATATTCTGGATTCATTAAAGAATTGCTGCACAAGGTTTGTACTCAAAAATTGAGTTGTTTAAATATTTATATCTAGCAGTGAAGCTTGTTTCAACCTAGTAACACCAATCGCTTTGCAAATACTTGAAGCATTACAGGGTGTCAGAACCGCAATGCGTTTGTTTGTGGGCCTCGTGACACGTATTTTTGCGGGCAGCGTGCAATCCACATTATAAATGAACTTTGTTCATTGATAGTGCTATCCAGGAGCTAGGGCATATTTCTACATGTGACCTTGGACTGTTGTTTCGTTGTAGGAGTGTTAGAGGCCAACTTTGTGGAACCTGCTCATGACAAGCAAGGATTTGAGCGTACTACAGTGCTGTCGCGATTAGAGTCACGGTTGTTGCAGATGCAGAAGAACTACTGGTGAGATGCCCTTCATCTCAACACAGTATCAATAAACTGACAACGCTGATTGTTTCCTCCGAAAAATATCGTCCTTATGTAAGATCTAATACTTGATGACGTACTTCCTTGCAGGGCAAATAATTGTCATAAAGTGGGCTATGTGAGCAAAAAGAGTAAGAAGAAGATTATCCCACCTGCCCCTATACCTGCAGGTGTGTCTATTTTTCCCCTCGGCACTTGGACTCTCATAATTGCATCACAACATTGCATACCGAGCTTGACAATGCAGGGATTTTGCAGTGGATTAGTCCTTAAACTCTCTTTGCGATTAGGCATTTGTTTCAAAGTTGGCGTGGACGTTGCTTGTAGTTTACTTTCTCTTAGAATGTAAATTTTTCTCCAGTTTTCTCATTCATGAAATGTTGTTGATGTCCAGAGGGCGTTATGAATAGGGGTCAAGGTTCAACAATGTCATCTCCAAATTCAGATCCTCATGCAGAGCTACGGCTCTCTTTGCCTTCCAACTCGATGAGTGAAGGACGGAGGGGTGGAGGAGGGGTTTTGCGAACTTATGGAGAGGGAACATCGGGAAGACTTCGACTTGAAATCGAACCTGCTGCTGCCATATCCAGAAGTGGGTCACTGACCAACGGCACCTCCGTTGCTAAGGTGGTCCCAGAACTTTTAAAGTGTCTGATTTGCCTGTCATTACTATGTTGTGGTATTTGCAGTTCTCAAATCAAGGCATGAAATTTGTCGTCACGAGTGCTTATCGCAGCAGCATGTTGGATGGAGATTTGGTCTGGTCTGCTAACGTACATTTCCTGTGCTGCTGCAGGGTAATGAACCTGGTCCCAAGGAGACTGCTCCTAGCCGGAAATCATTGGAAGATCTGGGGAGAATGGTATTTTCCTCAACAGTGTTTTGTTAATGTACAAGACGTTTTTATCCTGTGTTCATTGTAGTTATTCTGCTCCATTGGCAGGTCTCCGGTGTCACGTTTGAGCGCATTAATCAGATGTTTGTTCGGTGGTGCAGTTCGTAAGGAGAGCTGCTGCCGCGGAGGTTCCACAGCCTCCACAGGGTCAGCAGCGTCCAGCAACTTCCAATGGACATAGGCCAACTGTGGACCTGGAGTTATTGAAGCAACTCAAAGATGAGAATGATCAAATTAGAGAAAGGTTAATATCCGAAAGTTCTGAATCTCCTAGCTGTACGGGTGCTACAGTAATTTATTTATATTTTAGAATTTTCTTTGATTTCTAGGTTTCACTGTTCAGTATATACGTTCCCTATCTGTGTTTCTTCAATCTAGAGCGTGACAGTTTTATCCCTCTTCAGATGCCGGAGGTTGGAGGAACAGAGTGCACAAAGTCTGATGTTTGAAATTGACCGGAATCGAAAATTAGAGACTCAGGTAAATTACCTTTCATTTGCAACTCTGAACTTCATAGATAAGGTAATGTTCATGATGCTTTCGTAGTTTTCTATCTTTTATTTATTGTCTCTGCCCACGAGGGAGGAGACTACGGAAACGTTTTGTTTTTAAGGAGTTACATGGTTGAACAGTACAAACAGGGTATAAAAATAAATGTAGGGTAAATACAAAGGCAGAGACTTTGTGATTAGCCGCTTGTTCAAACACTTTTCTTTGCAACAATGGACATGGGATAGCTAACGTGGTTCCTGTGGCTAGAGCAGCTTCTGGATTTAGAACAGCAGCAGGCAATATTCAGGCGCAATCTAGAGAAATGTATTCGAGAACGGGACAGCCTGCACCATGCAGTGGAGGAGGAGCGGCTCCTTCGAGAAAGTGACGATGAAGAGATGAGAAAGAAACTCAAGGTTTGTTCTGGTGGCATCTATCATATTTGATTGAAGTAAGACTAGCTTATGCAGTTTCTCATGATTGTGGTGTTATTTTAAACTATCCTTTAAGAGAATCTGCACCCTTGCACGCTGAATCTCACATACTGAAATTACAGATTTATATTTGAAGTGCTCTTGAACTTAAATTCCCCCACCCTTACATACCAAATGTGTTCACTGAATACTCAACGGACCACTCACAAGCATAATGTAGGATATATTTAGTTTAACTAAGATTTGAAGACCCCATTGAGGTTGTGCAGGCTATTTGAAAGGGCACTCAACAATTTTCATTCAATTTGGCTATGTGTTAGACCTTCCCAAGTGAATGGGTGTAGATACTCTTTAAGTGTTCAACAGTGATGGGCTTTAAAAATTAAATTTTGATCTCGTGGGAATTGTGGAAATTTAAGATATAACCCATTTGAACATAAATATTTTTGAGAGTTTGTTCACAATAAGTAGGGGAAATAAATGCTACAATTATATGTAACCTTTAAAGGTGAACAAGGGGCAAAAAGACCCCACCCTCATGCAAGTGTTAAATTTCGTAACTATTCTTTTCAACTTGTATTTATTATGTTGATTATAATCCCATATGCCTGAAGTATAGCCTTAAAGAATTTAAGATATATATCCACCAATCATATGTTCTTTTCAAGGGGTGAAGTCCTTGCAGTGACATGTGAGTTTTTCTGGTTTTTGGATATATTCATCTTGATAACAAGGATGTTTTTTCGCAACAGGTGGCACTTCTACGTGTGCGAGAGCTGGAATCTGAGAACCACCGCTTGCGTTTTTCTCAGTGTTGAATCCACGTGTGAGATGGAGGTGATTTTTCTCAAGCTTGAGGGGAAGTGTTAGTGCATGTGTTGCTGCAACGCACCTTGTATAGTTATTTCGTGGTGTTGGTTCCATGTCACCACCACCTGTTCACATGCGGTGTGTTCAAATTATTGATTGTGGAGTCTATGGTGCAGCCTGACGGAGTTTAGCTTGATCTGCCCCTTGCACCTATAGACACACCATTGTACAACTGGATGTCTGAGTGGTGTAGGCAAGAGTGGGAATTTTGTTTTGTCCCAACTAGGTTTGAACAGTACCCATGAGTTTTGCAGCCCTGATGCATAAGATCATTGATGAGGAAAAGCTGCATGCAGACTCCTGTTCTAAACCTCAGGCTGTAGAATTTGAGGTCATATTTTTTTCATGGGTGCATTTCTTCTTTGGAAAGAGTTCATTCCATTGTACAATTTAATGCCTGAAACCTGTTCACCCATTCTTCTGAGGTTTCTGGTGTTTGGAGCCAACTTTTGGAGATTGAATGTGTCACGATATTGCATACGATTGGGATGGAAAAATGTAATTCCAACAGTGAATTATAATTGAAGAATCCATGTGAATCATATGATTGTTCATTTTAATAGTGAGATGATTGATTGTTGATTAGGCGAGAATAACTGCTTGTCATCTAGTCGTTATTGAAGTTCTTGTTGAAATTGTGTGGACCGATTGCCCGCCTTCCATGAAGAGTGTTCATTATTATGCAGTGTGAAATGTCAAGAGGTGGATTGGAGGTGGATTGGAGGAAAATTGGTTGAAGAGTTTACAAAAGAATTCTTTGGTTGTTGATTCTTGAAACTCACCTTGTCAAGTGAATCATTGATGAAGAATTGAAGTGAAAAATGGTTAATGGGCTCTTGCCACTTGGGTAGATATTGTCAGGTGACTTGATAATTACAGGTTTGAAATAACCTAATAAGCGGTATGTGAAATCTATTATTGTTACTTGGATTTTAGTCTTCTCTGTCGGGTTATTGGTTCGGCTCATAACCACATTTTGTGTATCATGGCCCCCTTCTACGACTACTATTTGCCAACCCATTGGTTTAACCCTTGAACGTCCCATGGGGATGGTATATACGTTCTTGTATGATTGAGATTCGCTACCAACAAGAATCTCTACATTGGGATCCACATTAATGTAAATTTTTACTTCTATTGTGCACCCAAACTCATTAAAGGTGTGGATCGATTCCAAATACAACCAAAATACACCATATTCTACTGGTCGCCATGGCACGTTCACCATGGCACATTCAGACGTTTAGGGGTTAATATACTTTAGTTACAAAACCTTTTTCCTATAGCTATTCAACATTGAGAAATCTCTTGGCTTGCTTATTTGATTGTCACCTTGGTTTTGTTGGGATTTGGATACCTTTTAATTTGGTAATCTTATTGTTTTGCACCTTGCCAAACTAAATCAACATTCTTTGAATTCTCTTAACTTAATTTTTTTTAGAATGAAAGATGAAGGTTTAGTTTCTATTTGGGGACTCAAGTTTATTTTGGATTATAATATTTATAAAAAGAATTTATCTTAGAAAAACTCTAGATATCTTTTTACAGATTAACCTTGAAATATTTAGAAGGAGCTTTAAATTGAGCTTTAAATTTGACAACTATAAAGACCTGTAATAAAATATACTTTACAAAACTATTAGGTGATGATATTTGAATTATAATAGACGTAGATTGTCCGCATCGAAGATTTGATTTTGTACACTTGAACCTTTTGTAAACAAGGGCTATTCTTTTTTGAATTGATGTCTAAGAAGGTAAGTATGAGATGCTATATTAATTAAATACTTAAATTGAGATTTTTGACAAAATTGGACTTTCTAATTTTGTCAAAAAGCCTTAGGGATTAATTTTGAATACAAATAAGTTATTGACACTATTTTATTGAAAGTTGTTGTGATCAAGGTTTTTTTTCCTGGCACCATAGTTCCTAACTCCAATGTTGTGGCACAGTGACAATTGTTTAAATTTGGAGGAACCACTCTCAATTGCATGCATGGAGCACTCAATTGCATGCATGGAGCACTGCAACAATGCAAAAAAAAAAAACCGTGGTTGTGATGGGTTTGAAATATAGAACTCTTAATTTTACAAATTTTAGAAAATTATGAAATACCAAAATTATCACTTTCATTTTTAAAAGGACCGAAATGTGATCTAAAAGAGCCACCTTTCTTTTTTCTTAATATTCTTTCAAACTATCATTTATAAATTCTTAGTTCAAAATAAGGAACAAAAATATATGTAACTCACACTGCACCTTCAAAATAGCTATCAATTGTTTAACTGTATTTTATACCAAGATGTAAACAGCAAGCAACGGCTGGTCTTCCCGAGGGTCTGGTTGGTGTAGTCGGTCATCACGCTAGTCTCACACACTAGAGGTCCCCAGTTCGAACCTGGGATCAGACATTTTACATTTTACACCTTACTTCCATTTACATTTTAATATCATACTCTTTAATATCACATTCCAGTGTTGCTGTTCTGTACAAATGTGATTGAAACTTTCCAGATTAGTATTCAGGCGAGTGTTTGGCATTTGATGCGAAGGAAGAGGCCTGGGTACTGAGAGGATCCTGGCAGGTAACCCAGGCTAATCTTTGAGTAAGATGGGACGTAAAAATTTCCACATTAATTAGCCTCTATTAACACAGAATTTTCGTATAGCAGGGAGCCCCGGCCCGAGGGAATTCCGCGCAGGAAAACCCCGAGGCTGAGGGCGGGAGCCCGAGGCCGAGTAGGGTTTTCCCTGAGCGGGAATTCCCGAGGGCAGGGGCTCCCTGCTACGTAAACCCTGAGGAACGCCCCCTAAGACCGTGGGAGGGCGTTCCGTTCCATTATTTTCCCTCCCAGCTCATAGGAGGGCGTTCCATTTCATCATTTTCCCTCCCAGCTCGTAGGAGGGCATTCCGCCCTATAAACTCCCAGAATTTATACAGGGCATGAGGGCCCGAGGGGTTTACAGTCTGTGAACTTACCCCCTTCGACATGTTTAGATCAAATTTCTCCTAGTCCCCAGTGCAGAGCCTGCAATTGGTGCGTCTCAATCATTTGCAACAGGGAGAAATAAAGACATTCCCACATGGGATTTCATATGGGAAGTGGGACAAAATTCCCAGAATTGTAACTTTCTTGGGATGATTGTAGTGTATTTTGATCTGGGAAAGTTACAATCGTGTCCCTGTTTCGCATATGGGAATCTTGTATTTATCTCCCTGTGTGCATGCATGGAAGATACATACTGCCTACAGTAGCTCTCCTGCACTGGACTGAACGTACTGAGGAATATAATTTATATGTATATGTGCGAGGAAGATTTTGAGTATGTGCATGTTAATAATTAATCAGCTAGAATGAAGTTACACGCTACTTGATTCCAAGAAGACGTCAATACAAATCCCGAAGCAAAATAAGTATGCAAGGAGAATGCGGGAACAAGAGGTCTATCAATTAACCAGCTGGAATTGAGAACCGTCCAAATTAATCATTCTTAAGAAAGCTAGATATATCTACAATATTAACAAAGTCCCAGCAGCTATTTACAGACCGATTTTTTCTCACGTATATATGTGCATATGGGTGATGGCTTGATATGGGTACCCCTCCAAAAATAGTGTGATTTTTGAGAATTATCTTTTTGGTAAGAAAAAAACATTGGAAAACTACAAAAATTAGAGGGTGTTATAGGCACCATGGCTGCAACTACATACATGGCGTTGTAGATGGAATTTTTAGCACACATAAAATGAGTTATACATAAGTCAGCGAGTCGCGTAAAAGTGGTATCCATATCAGGCCATTCCCATATGCATAGATATAGTAGAATGGAGCCCGTATACACCGGTAGCCCAAGGAAGATCACACTTATGCGAATGAAAGTAACATATTGGATGATTATATCGGGATGAATCATGATAAGATGAAAACGTGACAACATCGCAGCCGTACGTGATGCTGTTGATTTAACCCTCAAAGGTCTAGATTGGTCATTTTGGCCAGTATTATACGGCTGTATTTCATTGTATGTGGAATGGTTCTACACCTCCTATGAGTTTCATATCAAAAATGAAGTTAAATTTCATTTGAAAGAATCGAGCGATCCTATTGGTAGAAATTTGAAGAGTTGAGGCCGACCCTCAATCCCGCCCCAAGTATAAAGTATAACAATATAATTCTTTTTCAATTGCAAGAAACTAGATCTGACTTGTACTGTAAGCCCGGAATCGTGGCTCCGTCAGATTGGAGTCGCCTTCTTTCGACCTCAACCACCTCGTTGAAGGAACCGAAAGTGCATGGACAGGCCTTGAAAATTTCATAAGAGCTTGGCGTGGTCGGTCGTTAAGGTACGGGTACCAATTTCCGTCAGGCACCAAAAACCGTGCAGTAGCTTGATTTTAGCAGGAGGTACATTATAGCCCCCACCTCGAATTTTGAATGTACTCAACGTGCTCATTTTAGACTGAACGGTTTTTGGTATCCCTACGGCTTCTACTTCCAAAATTCATAACTAATTCAAGATGTATCTAAAATTAATGATTCCAATTGCTTTAGATTCCAGCATACTTTGCACATGTACCAAAATTGATTCCCTGAGCCGCCCTCCAATAAGCTAGCCAAATCTGAAATTTGAACGGTTATTGGGCACACTACCTTAATTAGTCGTCGCTCGGACACTACGATCTGATGGATTAATTACATGGACAGCTCTTTCCAGTCAGTAAAAACAAAGTACTGATTGAGCCTTGCTCATCAAGCAATTGATATACAGCACATGGTTACGCTCCAACTCAACTCAGGGCTGCAGACTCCTCGTTATATTTGTGAACTTTCACAACACTACTAGGATCGTACACTAGGAGCTTAAAGTGGATTCCCTGTGTGTTTCCATGTGTATTCCCTGTGTGAATTTCATTACACAGGGAATTTGTAAAGAGTCCACATGAAAGAACAAAGACACACAGGGAATATTGAGACACACAGGGAAAACTGAGTGTTCCCTGTGTCTCATTTTTCCTTGTGTGTCTCAGTTTTCCCTGTGTATCTTTGTTCTTCCCCTTTGTCTTTTTACAAATTCCCTGTGTATGTAGGGAAAACGTCACAGGGAATCGCATATGAGACCCTGGTGGTACTTAGTGTGAATGTGTGCTCGAACAAACACTACGGCAGAATGAGGCGTTTCTCGGGGTCACTTCTCACTGGGTGAGTGTAACTGGCCACATAAGACTTAGTCCTTAGTCCTATGTGACCAGTTCCACTCACCAAGTGAGAAGTGACCACTACAAGAAAACTAAGACTCATTTTGTTGTAGTGAAACAATCATCTGTTGAGTACCGCAAGCTATGCTACAACATGCTACAACGTTTCAACTTTCCAGTGGGAGCAAATGGTTTGTACGACACTGTAAGGACAATATTCTAGAATACGATAGAACAAGGTAGAACAACATTAGAACGATATTATCTAGAGGGGCCACTTAGAGGCCGAAAACGTTTGTCGTTTTGGGCCCAAAAAAGCAGGCCACTTATTTAGAGAGTAGGTCACTTGATTACCCCACTCGTGCAACTTGCTATTTGTTAACTTCCAAGCAATCGCTTATTTCCTAATGTGCAAAAATTAAAATAATCTTCACCGTTTATTATCCAAATGAACTACTAATTGTAAAAAAAAAAAATGTGGTATTTCAAGGAACTTACACAACCACGATAAATATTAGCTATTTACCGGGAAAAAGTCTAAAATATTTGAGCAAGTCAAACATTAATTACAACTTTCTTGTCGACAAAAAAAACGCTATCTTTACCTATATTGAAGGATGGGTGGCGTGAGTTGTAACATTAATTGAATTAATCTCCTACGTTGCTAACAAACATTGCACACAATGTGTGATCCTAATACTGTAATAAGAATTGGAGTCAAGCTACACGAACAAATAAAGCACATATGAAATTTTCATGTACCTTGGGAAGCATGAGGCACGGAGACCTCTGAGCCGTCAGCAAGGGTCATCAGCCCCATCTTGCAGCCTGGCTCCACTTTACACTTGGCCTGTTGCACAATTGAAAGGGGGACTGCCGTGTAGTTACAGCCGGTATCTATTATGCATGTTGTGAATATATGTTGGACCTTGCAGTTTGTAACCCAATCCTTGTGTGACTCATTACATTCAACAGCCTTCATGCTTTCTCCCACTACACTAAATAGGTAGATTAGTGTTAGATAATTATAAGATTTGAAAATATTATAGATTTTTACTCTCGACAAGAAAATTTACCAAAGACATTGATTCCAATACTATTGAAAGATCCCCATCTTGACCAATATAGAGGGTAAAAAATTTGGTCAACAGTAAAAACTTACAACATGTTTATGTAAATTAGTGTATCTAACACTAATCTACCTATTTAGTGTAGTAGGAATTGTGTCGCTTTTCACTTCCTATAAATGAAAAAGAAATGAAACGGCGCCAGGCACATGACAGAAATGTAAGTTGAATATTCTGGTACTATTCACTGTTCTCAAGAAATGAGGAATGAAAAACGACAGGTTTGCTACTAGTTAGAGTACTAGTGCATCATCTCACTACAAGAAAAAGGTGTCGCTTTTCACTCCCTCTGTGAGTCAAACAATGTCACTTCGCACTCACCAATTCTTTAGTTGGATTTGGTGAGTGCGATTCGTCACGTAGGACAAGCGTGTACAGTGAAAAGCAACAATGAACAAGATCCTCCTGAGTGAGAAACAACGCCTATGATTGTAGTGTTTTGGGACTCCACCTGTCGAATTAGTTACTGATTTGGTCTTGTTGGGTGTGGAATATACTGCACCATCTCCTGTGGGGCAAGGCAAAATGACTACAAGCTACTTAAAGTTATGCACTTTTTCTCTCTACTTACTTGGACTCATTGCAAGGAGAAGGCGTTGCTTTTCACTCCTTTTGTGAGTCAAACGGCGGCACTTCACACTCACCAATTTTTTGGTTGGATTTGGTGAGTGCAATTTGTCACGTAGGACAAGCGTGTACAGTGAAAAGCAACAATGAACAGGATCCTCCAGAGTGAGAAAAGATGCCTCTACTTGTAGTCTTAATAAGAATTACCCACGACATCATTTCTTATTCAGGAAGACTACCTCCTTTCAGCACTATTGAGCAAGGACACCCCAGTTACTGTACATAATGTTGTGCTCAAAGCACACTGCAAGCAAAACCCTAAACCTCTGACTGCTTGCCTTGCAATATTGTGGCTGCTGGGCTCCGATTAATTTATACCGTCTGGCTTTCCTGTGGACGAATTTCTTTTTCGTTTGTTTCATCCATGCCGATTGAACGATTCTTCGTTGAGGATGCCTCGGTTGTAAATGTATTGGTTGCCTCGGCAGGGAGGTTGAATGTGATCTGGCATGCCAATTTTGAATGTGAGAATTAACAGGAGAGTGCTTATTACGGTAGTAATTAAGTAGCCCTAAAATAAATAAATGATATTTGTTACAATGGCATGATTTCATAAAATTGGTGCATTCAGAAAAGGGAACCTGGAACTTGGGAGCAGTTTGAGATGCGATCTAGAGATGGTGATTTGATAGTGATATGAAATTCTAGATCAATAAGGTAGTAACACCTTAAACCGACAGAATAAGGGAATTGATAACCGGGGAGTGCAAAAAGCATGAAGTGAAACCATGAATGTGTTAGCAAATTGGAGACGAAGTGTTGGGTCTTGGAATCAAAATTTTTGGACACATGAGCAATTTTACACGAATTTTTGAAGTGAAGGTGTTGTAGACACCTAATCAAAATTGTAGACTTACCCAAAAGAAACAGAAGGAACACATGGACAAAACTTGTCAATGCTTCCATCTCATTGGTTCCATCTCATTGGTTCTAGTGAAGTTTTAGTGAAGTTGTGGTCCATTTTAGGTACACTCCCAATCACTTTGAGGTGAAATTATAGGAGGCAGGAATGGGTACTTGGCAGTTTAAGGTGTTACTACCTTAGAGTTATCTGTAAAGTCGAGGAAAAAAATCTGCAAGAGGACAGACAAGGTAGAATTGGTATTTTAGTATTAAAGGGGGGAAACAAGTTTTGGCTCCTTTTTTTCCAACCAATCAAAACCCACTGCGTTGTCAAGGAGATTCTAACATGGCACCTTCCCAAAGCTAAAGGAGTTCCCCCAATGCACACTCAAGTTCTCACCACAAAATCTACATGTGCCCCCACCGGGGCCCCCACACCAACTCACATGCTTGTCCAAAGCAAGCGTGATTGACAATCTCTGCGATTTCAAATTGAAGTTTGAAAACTCAGTGTTACAGAAGGGTTACCCCTCCTTGACTTTATGGATAACTCTAATATGAATTTTAGATTTTTACGACTATCGGGTGAAAAACTTTTTAGTCACTACAATAGTAGAAAGGGTGATATTTGGGCACCATGCTCTGAGCTTCATAACATTCAGTAGTCTTCAAGAGGGGTGCCTTTTTGTTTCATCCACCTTACTTTATAGAGTGAGCAGTGATTTGTATTTGAATGGACTATTGAATCAAATAAATAATTATAGAACACTATTGAATGTGATTGAGAAGTGCTTTGAGTTCCTGTGCACCATGGTTGATTGCTCTTGCTTAATGCCACATGTCCTCGTAGCTACTGATGTGATGAGGAATATCCCACATCATTTCATTCGGGGGATGAAATGATGTGGGATATTCCACATCAATTTGTCAGAGAAAGGCAGCAGTAACCAAGGCTACTGAATGTTATGTTAGGTCACAATTCCCCAGTAACCGAGGCCATAAATCCTGTAATGCATGCGAGAAAATTTGGTCTCGGTAGTAGCCTTGGTCTGAATGCTTATAAATATCAGCTAGTGCCACAGTCCTCTTCATCTAAGTTCTTCTTTCTTCTTGTTTCTTTCTGCAGTATTTGCTCTATTGAAATGGAAGGGAGCGATGATGGCCGCCGTCCCCGGAAATATGTTCCTTTTCCTAAAAGTATGAAGATATTTTATTTTTCATTTTATTTTTATTTGTGAGTACATAATATTCTTGAGTTTTCTTTTCAACAATTTCTTCTCTGAACAAAGATCTTGAATTGAAGATGCTGAATGTTATTGTAAAGCTCACTATTGAAGAATAATGCCTTTTAAGGAAAGGACCCAAAATTGCCCACTTCGTACATTTTAGAGGACAATTTTGGGTGCACGTGCAATAGCACTTTAAAAAGGGAGGAATTCAAGAATGTTATGTACCTTCATGATAATTATGAATCACTTTAATGCTTCATATTTGTCTTTCAATTTGCTTGCTGAAATTTTGATAAAGATTCTACAAAGGAGTTTGAAAATGAATCTGTATGGTTATTGCTTACTAATCTAATTGTTTTCCCAAGCAGAGGTCACCATGGAAATCATTAGGGAGAGGTTGCCAGCAGATGTGCGTGTTGCTACAGATGTACAAGATCTCCTGAGGGATTGCTGCGTTGGTGAGTTATTTACCTGCACCATTTGCAATATGTTGGTTCCCATTTTCACCATTTATTATCCCCTAAACGTACCGACCCTTTGAACAGAAGTAGATGCTAGCCTTAATAGTAGATATGAGCATGGCTCAAATGTACATGAGGTGTACATGAGAGGTCCAATGCAAACTTGAAATCTACCCAACAAATTTGATATACTTGCATTTGGAGGCCTCTCCAATATTATCAACATCTCAACATCACAAGAGATTTACTTTAATTGGTAGAGAACCTAATAGGCTTGCAAATATGACTTGGATGAAAGTCATCCGATATTGTATGAGAAAGTTACGAGGCTTTGAATCTATTCGTAATCCAATTTTTGGACGTTGGGACGTTTAGGGGTTATTACTAGACTGAAAGCACCATATATTGTGGCCCATGGTATTTATGAGAGGCTTTACCAATAATTATTTTCCGAAATACTGTGGTAAAATTCATCCAAATCTGATTAAAGAACATTGTTCAGAATGGATGAAAATTCTCTGTTATAGCATTGGATATTGTACTAGTCCTTTTACTGATCTTGATGGGCGACTCCTGGGAACAGAGTTCATCGCCATGCTGACATCTGAAGCAAATGAACTTGGAACGGGGAATAGGATTTCTCCAAAACATGTTTTGAGCGCACTTGAGGTACACACTGTCTATTGCTTGGAACGCACTTCAAGTATCTAGTTCATATACCGCCATACTGACTGATTACTGTGATAATCACACTTGGAGTTCAAGTTTTTTCTCATGGAAATCTCTAAGTTATGAACTAACACTAGTAGGAAATCTGTCGCTTTTCACTTACTATAATTGAAAAAGGAATGAAATTGCGCATGGCACATGCATGGGATGTGTCAAGGCTGGTGAGTAGTTTTGGTCACAAGAAAACAAAATTATGAACATAATATTCAGCTACTATTCATTGTTTCCACACAGTCGGGAATGAAAAACGACAGGTTTGCTACTAGTGTAAGGGCCTATACAAAATTGAAGTGTGTTTAATGATAAAATTTCACTACACATTATTGTCTCTTGTCGGTCTATATATAGTCAGGTTGCAATTGTCAGTCTTCATTAGTCATTTGCAACATATATATTGCCACTCGGCAAGTCTATTGGTTTGTATTGCTACTCGGCAAATCTATCGCTGGGAACCTTGTCCAATTCACTGGGAAGTAAATATTACTGCCAAACTACTATTTATAGCAATTTTTGCAAGCGGATGTTCAATTTAGCAAGTGATTACCAAGAATTTACTATCATTCTTGTACCCATTACTGCCTGGTAATATGGTCAGGGTTCCTTGTGTATTGATTTTTCTGGTCACATCTTGTACATCATAAAACACCACTTCTATTAAAAGTGCATGTGCAGATCAAGCTAGCACTTTCAGAAATTAAATTACAAAATTGCATGATAAGAAGGCTGGCGATTACTAGCCTTATGAATTTTTGTCAACAATTTTGTGTCACGTGTATTTTACACATTGAATGTGTACTGTTAATGAAAGCAGTGTTAGTACTTCATGCACAGATGAGATGTTTTTGGACTTTGACAGAGGCAGGCTGAAAATTGATGCAGAGTCTGGGCTTTGGAGAGTACATAGGTGCAGTGCAAGCTGCTTATGAGGAACATGAAGCTGAGAAGTCGGTACGTTTTTGTATTGGTTTAGTGTAATAGTTTGTTCAAGGGTCCAGGGACTGGGGGGTCGGAGGGTAAATAGGGTGCAACGGAACGTTACCCCTACATGTTTTAATATTGAAAAGTGGGGAATGAAAAACGACATGTCTGCTACTAGTGATTGGGCTTCCATAACAAACTTATGGAACTGTCCTTCTCCAATAAAATGATGAGGAATATATCTCATCATTTTGTCAGTCCCATCATTAGTTTAGAGGGTGTGTGGTATGGGTAGGTAGAACTCTAAGGATGAAGTTGGATGAAACCTCAAGACAGCCGTGCAAGAGTTACTGAATGTTATGTCTATTGTGAGAAGTGACCTCTGCACCCTTGTAATGTTTTTTTCAGAAACGTAAAGAAGACAAAGCAGCTAAGAAACTAAAGAGGGAAGGAGGCCTGACAGAAGAAGAGGCCACAGCTCTTCAACTAAGAATGTTTGCTGAAGCGCGTGCCCGCGTGTACACGTCCAAGGATGGAGCTCAAGCGCCTGCTACCCACTCTGATCTTGCTGATGAAGAAGAAGAAAAAAAAGAAGAAGAAGAAGAAGGAGGAGAAGAAGAAGAGAAAGAAGAAGGAGAACAAGAAGAGAAAGAAGAAGGAGAAGAAGGAGAAGAAAAAGAAGAAGAAGAAGAGAAAGAAGTAGGAGAAGAAGTAGAAGAGAAAGAAGAAGGAGAAGAAAAAGAAGGAGGAGATATAGAAGAGGAAGATATAGGAGATATAGAAGAGGAAGCATTAGAAGAAGGAGAAATAAAAGAGGACAAAAAAGAAAAAGAAGTCACTAACTCTATAATGCAGAAGGAAAAGAAAAAGAAGAAGAAGAAAAAGAAGCTAAGAACAAGCGGAATGATGATGAATAAGAAGAAAAATAAGAAGAAATAGTGTAAGCTATTGACTGTGATGCATGAGGTTCTTTAGCCCTTCTATTGTTGCCCTCAGAATCTTGGCCACTATTCTCGAATCACTCTAGCAGATTCGGAATCATGTGCAAGTCAAAATCGATTTTAGTTAAAGATTGGGTGGTGAGACATTGTATTTAATGTTAAAACTTCTACATTGCTACTATTGAACAGGAACTGCTAAAGAACTTTATGTGATGCAAAGGAAGTAAAAGAAGGAGCCAATGATTTTGATTTGATTGAGCTATCATTGAAAAGAGGGTTGGTGTCTACTCTTCAAAAGGAGGGAATGTAGTTATTGTGGTCTCTTCCACTCTCATATGGATTTTAGTGTGAAGTGTTGAACAAATGGGCTCTTCATTCACACTTGTAATCAAGTGTACAATACAAAAGGAATCTTTAACTTTTACTAGATTCTAGTTTATAATGCATTGAAGCAACTTCTTTGTTTAGATATGTGCGTATGAAAATTCATATTGTTGATAATTTTTGTATAGCAATGTATATCTTTTATTGGCTTTGTTAAAAGATGAGTAGGCATTGCATCAACATAAGTTACACTAGCAATAAAATAATGAAGTAAGAAGTGTATTAGCAATAAAATAATGAATTAAGAAGTGTATTAGCAATAAAATAATGAAGTAAGAAGTGTATTAGCAATAAAATAATGAAGTATGAAGTGTATTCACAATAAAATAATGAAGTGTGAAGTACACAAACACTAAATATCATGAGTTTTTGATTTTTGACTAGGAATCTTGTCAAATTTACAATTTACTGAACACCTGAAATGACGTATATACATGAGATACATAAAAGATATGTACAATATCCACCAACAAGTTTACGTTCACAGCAGTCATTCTGCAGAAACAAGGCTCATATCTCCAATTTCAAATTCCCACCATTTGCTCAAAAATGATCCAAACCACAAATCGCAAAGTGTGTTGGAGGGATAATGAAATCTACTTTACTAGTATATTAGGCATTTACAAAAAAAAAACTTATAGATTTATAACTTAAAGATTTGCTAATGTTGTAACTAAAGAGTAATTTTCTAATGTGGTGAGAAAGAGGTTTGAATGATGCACATTTTTGAATAACTTTTCATTCAATGACAATCGGTACACATTTTCAAAGCATAAACCAAGTCAACATCTTTTACTAGTTCTTGATTCTAGGCTTGCTTGTAACAAAAAAGTGAAGAACAATCGTGTACTTAGACAATTTTGTGAATATATGAACTAAAAATAAAACGTTCCAAGGTACATTGAAATAGAAATGATTGGACACACTAAATTTGAATGGGAAGTCTAGATTGCTAAAATTGCAGGGGAAGTCTAGATTGTTATTTAGGGGCATTTGCGGTGCCTCTACCTTGGTGAATTTTTCAGCAAAGATGTGGTCCATGTCTTTTGGAAGGGTAGTAGCACAATCCAGCCAATTTTTTTTTGTTTTTTGTTGGTAGAACAATACATGTTTTGGAATCCAAATAAGGAAAAATTTATAGAACCATTCATTATATATATATATATATATATATATATGATTAAGATTCATTCAATTATCTATTATAAAGCACTTTCATTCAAGTAGTGGCAAATTCAGTATATTTTCAAGAAGACTTTAGTGATTTCATCCACTTTTTGGCTTGTTTTGCCAAAACAAAATTTGGCTAGGAGAATCCTGTGGTTTCAATTTGCTTATAGAAGCCAAGAAATTTCGTGAGTCTTATCATTGTGAGAAAAAGAAGCATTGGCCCTTTATAGTTTCTTTTTCTTTTTTCCCTTCATTTGCAATGCTCATTCTTTCACATAGACTTTTTCCCGGTTACTGTTCATTAGAAGCAGAGGCGTCGTTTCTCACTATGTTCATTGTCGCATTTTACTGCAAATGCTTATCCTACGTGACGAATGACAGTCACTAAGTCCAACCAAAAAATTGGTGATTGCGGAGTGGCACCGTTTGACTCATGGTCCATTCACACCAGCCTAGTACCACTGTTGCGTTTGCATTCTTGAAAAAATGAGCTAGAAAATGAAGAAACAAAAAATATTCAAAACTTTATTTTTACTGTTGAGCACTATCCCAACTGCAATACATTGACTCAAGTATAGTCCCGTTCGTTTTTTTTGCGTTGCATTGCTTTCTATCAGGTGGTAGTGTAATTCCTGTCTGTCCTATTTTAGATTTTTCTATTTACCTCATATTCCTTCAAAGTTATTTGACGCAGTTCTTGGATGGCGGCCGCAGTGCAGCTCCGGAGGCGCTCGCTTGTGAAGAGGGAGCTATCCATGAGCGGATCTCTGATCCACTGCGACTAAGAACTTTTGTGCTCAATTCTGATCTGCGTACTTGCATTAGGCAAGTGCCTTTTCTTCGTGATCCTCAGATCATCGAAGTCGGATCTGGGTGGAGTTGAAATTTTGAGTTAGGGTTTTAGTCTTCAGGGTGTTCTTTTTTAGGGTTTTGCAAGTAGTCGCAAGCCGCTGCGAGCAGCACTGAGATGGAGCGCTCCTCATACGCGGACACATTGAAGGAGAAAATGGAGCACGCCCCCACAGCTCCCACAGCTGCAACCAGTGACAGGGATCTCGCGGCCGATAGAAAGGATGACGTTGTGGAACCGGAACTCGTGGCAGCAGTTACGAGTATGGGGCGACATGCGAAGATTCATCCCACAGTAGCCACGCCGGGTGAGAGTCTCCCCGAAGGGTACGCGAGAAGCTCAACTGGGTTCCTGATTTGCAACACGGTCTTGGAAGTGAAGGTCGACCAGGAGGTTGTGAGGAAAGAAACAGAGTGGTTGCAGCGATGCGCGGTAGTGGTTTATTTCGTAGGGGGAAGGCAAGCGCCTGCAACCCTAAACCAATGGATCCTGGCGATTCAAGCAGAAATTGGGGAATGGGTTGGGCTTGGCCGCAACTTAGGGCATGGTTTTTTTCAGGTTCTTACCAGGCAAGGGGGTGCGACGCAGAAGCTCCTAATGCGAACTCCCCATCGATCCAGATGGGGTACTTGCATATTACAAACTTGGGCGACGGGGTTTAATGCAAGTTACCCAACACGCATGAAGGTGCCTACTTGGATTACGTTGCGTGGTATTCTAGGCGAGTTTTTTGGCGTTGCCAAGGAAATTGCCGGCGGTTTGGGGGAATTGCTGGGGTGCGATAAGAGGAACGTGTCGTCGGCGGACCAACGCTTTTGCGTCGCATTGCAATCTGGGTGCGGATGGACTACTCAACTGTCGGTGACAAATGAGAGTACCAAGGAGAAAATTCTCATATCGGTCGATTACTGTAATCTTCCGATTCGTTGCCGGTTGTGCCAATCCACTGACCACTTGATTAGAGAATGTCCAGGTTTGAAGAGGAACGTGAACGAGGCTGACACGGGTGAAGGGAACAGCTCGGCTCCCCGTGCTGAATCAGGGGCTGGAAACAACTGGGAGGAAGTGGCTGGCGCGGATCCTGGCCCCGCTCCCCCCCCCCCCCCCTCCCCCACCTCCGTTAAATGGTAACGATAATCCCACGATTTTGGTGGGTAGCGATAACTCGTCTGGCAAAGAAGGTGGCTCAGATGACACGAGTCGCTCCGGCAACCACTATTCCAACGGCTCGTCTCGGGACACACCCGAGTACGAGTGGAATGGTTGGGAGAAGGTGCCGCGAAGCAAGACACAAATCCGTTGCAGTAATTCGGCGACGTGGTCTAGCAGACACAATCCGCCAGGCACCACTAAGACCAAGAAACAGCCCAACCCGGACTCAGAACACCGCGTAACACAAACAACCAACACGGCCCAAGGGCCGCATGCAGGGAGATGGCCGTGTAGGAGAGCCAAGTGGCTCGACCAGGCCGGGTCCAAAACCGGCACAGAATGCAGAAGTGCCGCCGGTGCCTTCGAGCAGCACCAGGACGACACCAGTGGGCACTCAGGCCAGCAATGGGGCACTAGTACATACAGTGCTTGCGAGCATTGCCCCCATGAACACACCTTAACATCATATTCATTAAAATGAGAGAATGGGAACCTCTCAAAATAGTATTATGAGAATTCAAGTGGATGTATGGGAGTTTAGGGTTAATATAATTAGTAAATGGAACTTGAAGTTTTCATTAAATTGAGAGTTTTATATAGAAGAAGACATTCTGACTGTCAAACTTTTGATTTTTGATTGCAAATCTTGTGTACAAGGTCTAAATTATTCGTGTACCGGACACCAAGTCATGAGCTCAGTGATTGGTTGTAAGGGGGTGTTTATCTCATGTAGGTGGTCCGGGTTCGATTCCCGCGGGACTCGTTTGAGCGGCTATGAGATATACATGACTTGGTGCTGCTAAGTGAGCTTTGGCAGGCAGGAAAGTTGTAACAACCAACCAGCCCCGTACCCTAAACTGTGACAAGTGCTTGACGCGCTAACAAAAAAACAATAAATAGTGGTCCTAACCACTACCAATTTTTTTTATAATTCAAAAGTATTATGCAATCAAACATACACCGAAAATAAATCATGTAAAGAAGTTAACAAAAACAAATGCACATGTACAATGAAACAATGAATATATTAACGCGATACGTAGAATGTAGTTGAATATTAAAAACAAACCAAATACAATAGAATAGAAAAGCAGGGTTCAAACAAATACCATCAAACTATTACACATAACTTCTATACTACTGAATTTTGCAACACACAAAACTAATACGTCTACTCTCAAGTAGATACATAAATTCCTTTGGAATTGGGCCAAAGATCATCTACGCAAGCAATGAAGACATATACATCACTATATAGATGTAGAAATACTCAAATATGTCACCAATACATGAAAGATGTTCAAGCACCAGTATATGCAGCTATGCTATCGTTGATAACTTCGATTTGAGCCACTGGGATTTTCAACATACATTCCATTGTGTCCTTCTTGATTCTTGACTTCCACGCTGTCATCAGAGAATCCGTATGCTCCTACAGCGGAGGTTGACTTTCATCAACCTTCCAACGCAATCCTCTAGAGGAATCCCACCCAGTGTAGCTCTCTTGAACATTATGATCTCTAGATGTGGGCCGGAAATACTGAATGAGTACACAGTTCGGCTGATCCGGGTTCGTATTTGGATCAGACAATGCTCTCGCAATCCATACAGGTCTAGAATCACCATCTGCAGGCCGTATAGCAATAAAATAGCCTTCAAAGACATCACGACCAACTCGGAAGGATTGCACTGGACGATCGCGCAACTCCCCAACGTACGCATCATCCTCCGCAAACTCCTCACGAAGCCCACCATCTTCAGCAAATTGATCCTCAACCCTCGCAGCAACGCGAGTGGATGGCCAAAATCCGTCTTTGAGTGCGATGGATGGTTGAATAGGCTCGTCCAATGCTGCCTTCACAGCTCGCCAGTAGAACACCAAATGTTCATACCGTCTTCTATACTCTCCAGTTCTGTCTTCAGCGGACATTGTCTCCCAGTACTTGATAAATCCCGAGAGGCCCTTCACAATGTCTTCCACACCTCTCATTGCACGGTGCGTGACGGGAGCCGGTTCTCCACGAGGCCATAAACTACGACCTTCCGAATCCTCCCTCCACAATTTAATCCCAGTGCAATCCTTTGGCAGCCAATCGACATCAGTGCAAGAAATCTTGTACTTCATTACTGGGCAACCCGTGGAGTCCAGGAAGAACTTGAATTGTTGAGCCTTAGTATGACCGACAAGAGCCTCATCTCCATCCCTGATGAATCCTTCTATGAAACCTTTAAAATCAGGCACCTCCTCGATGAAATGGGGAATAGTGGGTATTGATTCCACATCCATGAAAGACTTCATGAGCAAAGGAATTGTAGGGAAGTTATCTTTCTTCAACAACATGCTCCACCTCCCGAACAGAGCATCAATGTCGTCGTGGGTGTGACCCACCAACATAAAATTAACATACACCTCACGAAAAAATTTCTTGGCTACAAGAAGGGACCAAAAACAGAACACATATCTGTTCTTATTGTCACCAGTGGCATTGTCCATCTGCACATTCATAATAGGAGGAAGTGGAGTTGCTGGAACGACAGTCTCTGGAGCAGGCCGAAGAGATGACTTGCACATGTCAGCTCCCTGAAGGACAGCATTGAAGATTGGAGCGGACTTTGACCCAACGAACAATTCCCTAGACGAGTACTTAGGAGGTAATTCGAGATCTCGCAATAGATTCGCGAAAGAACCCACCGTGTAGTTTGAATCGTGAGTAAAATTATCAAGCCCGTAATGCGCGTAGCGGACATCCCCGTGACCATGGGCGATCATACCCGTAACAGACACCGGCAACTTCATCAAACCATCAAGCTCCTTACTCTTGTGAGAGAAGACGGGAGAAGCGGTTTTTGCATGATCCATTTTGTCGTGCATAATGGTCAGGCATTCGTGCGGGAAAGAAGTGGATTTGTACCGGTTTGCGTAATATAACTCTCTATGAGCTCGGGCAGCAGACAAATGCACCTCGAGCTTCTTCGCCCACGGAAGAGCCTGCTGCGAACCTGCTGTGGCGCCACGCCTAAGAATGTGCAATCTATCACACTTGGAGCAACGGGCGAAATTATCTCCCGGCTTCTTTGCATCGTACTCAGGAAAGTTTAGCCTTCGAATCCTGCTCAAACTAGAGGGGGACACTTTCTGCAAACCGAATGACGCATTTGCAGCGTTGATCTCCGGGATGGCATTCTTCCATTTCCATGTGGCTGGAAGAATCATAGAGACGACCTTCTCTCCCGATTTCAGAGTACGAGTACGGTGTGGCATATGATCAGCAGAGTTCTCCAAGATGCACCTCAAAGTAGCAGTGGCCTGAGACGTATGCTTTCGAGGCTTCAGTAAACTCGTGTTCCCATGAGGCTATGCTTGAAGACCTTCAGCAGCGAACCCTTCGAAGCGATGGAAAGTGGCTTCTGACACTCCAGCAATCTGCCTCCATGCAGGCATGCAGACGTCAATACCCTCAACAGTGGCGACCCTCCTTCCCTGGGCGTCACGATGAATTTGCTTGTGGACATCCAGCTTCATATGGAATCTGAACTGAAAGGATGTATCACGATACATTCGCTCTCGGAAAGCGCGAATCTTATCCCTAGGGAATGGCTGAACACAGTTCTTGGAACAACATACTTTGCTCGATACAGCGTTGATAGACTCCTGAGTTAGGAGACCCTTCGATTTGACGGACGTCTCTCGAGGAGGGTTCCTTACGGTACTCGTATAACGCGTGCTTCGAGACAAACCAAGCTGCGAGAGTCTTGCTACACGGCAGTTGTAGTTGTACCGAAGGTCGTGGTCTCGGAGACTTGCACCGTTACAGTAGACGTGCTCAATAGGCCAAGCCCGGACGGAATATCGCCAATCATCCGACACATCAGCAGTCGAGAGGCTCTTCGATATTTGTACAGCAACATGAGTGTCCCCAAGTGCACCATTACAACCAAGGACAAGATCCGAGCTGACACTGTGACAAATTCCTTCAGCCACAGGGGAGCCACCGTCGCTATATAGTGTAACGAGCTTGGTACTCCAGAGTCTACGTCGAATTCCCTCGCAATTTGGAATGTCAATCGACTCCTCTACTTGATGATTCACCTCATCATCAGAGGAGAAATCATCAGATACCACAGACCCGTTTTGAACTTCCATCGATAACCTACAGAATGAAAGAGATGACAAACTTTAAAGTCCTGTTCAGGCAATGAGAACATCAAATCGACTCGAGTTGAAATGAGTAGAGTGTATCATATACGACGGACGAATATAAAATATTTTCATATATTTATCAGCATGGGCTCCTGTGTGGGCAGAAACTTTTAACTCGAGTCGAGTTGATTCTACAGGGAAGAATTCTTTGATTAGTATATAGATTTGTTTAGTCGGCGTATGCCCTGTGTACAATTAGTTCAACTCGAATCGAGTTGAATATACGCAGACACCGAAACAGAATGAAGTGAAGATTATACGTTAAGTGATCTGATGAAAGTCCCCTGGCTAGACGCCAGACAGTTCAACTCGAGTCGAGTTGAACTATACCCTGGTGTGACCAACCAGTATACATTGTCAGGCAGTTCAACTCGACTCGAGTTAAACTTCCTGACCATGTATCCTGCCTGCTCAGTCCATCATACATTTCAACTCGATTCGAGTTGAACTTAATCCTTGGCGTAGCAGGCAGTTCAAATGTCCAGGAAGTTCAACTCGAGTCGAGTTGAACTGTTCCCTGGTGTGACCACGCAGTGTTCATGGTCAGGCATTTCAACTCGGGTCGAGTTGAAATGAATGGCATGTAAACAACCTAGTCATGACAGTGTAGGCAGTTCAACTCGAATCGAGTTGAAATTCTCGACCATGTAAACTGCCTAATCACTCCAGAATACAGTTAAACTCGAGTCGAGTTGAACTTAATACTCGGATGATCAGGCAGTTCAAATGGCCAGGAAGTTCAACTCGGCTCGAGTTGAACTGTACCCTGCTGTGACCATGAAGATATAGGGACAGGAAGTTCAACTCGAGTCGAGTTGAACTGTACCCTGGTGTGACCATGCAGTTTGCATGGTCTGGTAGTTCAACTCGAGTCGAGTTGAACTGCCTGGCCTTTTAATCTGTATGGTCACACCAGGGTGCAGTTCAACTCGACTCGAGTTGAACTGCCTGACCATGTAAACTGCATAGTCACACCAGGGTACAGTTCAACTCGACTCGAGTTGAACTGCATGGCCTTCTATCTTCATGGTCACACCAGGGTACAGTTCAACTCGAGTCGAGTTGAACTGCTTGTCCGTTTAATCGAGGTATATATTGCTCAGAATTTTATTAGACGATAAATTTAACAGATGCACATAACATTCCCGGAATTTGCGGCGGAAAAAACGGGAAATGTTAAACCACAAACATTTAACGCTACATAGAACCCTAAATCCCAATTTCTCAAATAATGAAACAAATATGTCTAAAACAGAAAATATGAAACACACATAATCCTAACCTCAGACAGTATTGCAGCGTTGCATTTGATCGGATGCAGAACAATAACATGCATGAAATGAACAGATTGGAAAGCGTGGCGCACAAATTCATACCGGAAATTGGCGCAAACTACCCCGAATGCGATGTACAACCTTCAAGTCATAAAGCGATGAACGCTGCCGCGGCGCAGTCTTGAACTTCTTCAGCAACAACTATCTAGTGATACTAACCTAATACTGAGCTCTCACGATGCACGTACTGATCGCAAAACAATGCTACCGCAACGAAGTTCGGAGGCGCAAGCGCAAGGGCATGAGACCGAATGGAGAAAAGGTTGCTCCCGGTTACGCAGAGAGACTTATAGGCGATTTGGCGGGAGAATTGCAGCGGGAAGGGAATCGACCAGTTGAAACGGTCGATTTCAAATGTGCCGTTCGCTGCAAATGACGAGAACTCCGGTGCCTTTACAGTGAACGTGCCTATTATTAAGCCTTTATCTGACATGCGCAGGCGACTTTATCCTGTTGTTCTACACCGACGAGGTAGGTGGGAGTAATTGCCAAATTACTGAAGAAAAAGTTATTAAACTTGCAAAAATCAAAATACATTCAGAAGCGAAATGTTCCTCTGAAACGGACGACAAATTATGTTTGTACTCATTCCATTGTACTGTGTTCAGGTATAAGTAAAATGCCGAATAGGCCCAAAAAATAGTTCGTGTAGGGCATAAATTATTCAATTCCAACTAATGCCTGGATGATTTCCATCCAAATCGTTAGGTGAAGGACGTTCGCTCTAAAATGCCACCCAAGCTTTTTAGATTTAATTCAAACTATTACAGCTATTTCTAACTTTTACAATAGAGTAACCAGTACATATATTGTTTTAAAAACGATTTACCGCGTGTTGTACTTATAATGTTATTGCTTGTGCGACACACACACAACTTAGCCTATAAAAAGAGTTCTGTCGCATTTGAAAATATCTATCATATAAAACTTGTCAACTCCAATATTCAAATGAATACACTGTAAAATATAACATAATAATTTGAATGTTTGGTGTTATACTGTAGGTACGAGGGGCGAATTAATCATTTAGCTATGGCAAAAAATTGTGAATTTCTTTGTCATATTTTATTTATTAACTAAAATATTTTTAGTTTTCAAATATGCATTTAGAAGAAATATATGAATTCCTCAAATAAATATCATACTAACTTAAGAATATGAATTTCATAGACAAATACATTAAAAGTTTATTAATTTATTTTAAGTAAATGTATTGCATAAGAACCTTCATCTTCATGATTCGAAAATATTTAGGATGCATAATTCTTAAAAGAAATAAAATTTAGCATTGCCTGTACTTTAATGAACCTAATTACATAATTGACTGAGCGCTATTAATAGGAGTATAAACGGAAAAAAAAATCCCACAAGTTGAAAATACGTATATTAGGTAAAATTCATGAAAATATTATATTTTTGCAAACGTATGTATGATTTTTAACTTCTCCTAAAAATAAAGTATGTTGCTTGCAATAATCTTATGCGTTGAATCATTTTAAAGATTCATTTATTGAGTGAAATTATGTTTACGATAAGAATTACCGCATAAATTGTAAATATTTTACATAATTTTATTTTAGGAGAACCTTCAAATGATTCAACGATTTTTAGGATGCATATTTATCGCAGAAAATTACAATATAGCGCTAACTGTATTTTAATGAACCTAATTACATAATTGGCTAAGCGGTATAGGAGTTTAAAGGGAAAAAAAAAATCCCACAAGTTGAAAATACCTATAATAATTAAAATTCATGAGAATATTATATTTTTGCTAAAGTATTTATGATTTATAGCTTTTCCAAAAAATAAAGTACAGTGTTTGCAATAATATTATGCGTTTAATTATTTTAAAGATTCATATATTGAGTGCAATTATGTTTACGATAACAAATAACGCACAAGTTGTAAATGATTTACATAACTGTATTTTAGGAGAACCTTCAAATGATTCAAAGATTTTCAGGATGCATATTTATTGCAAAAAATTACAATAAAGCGCTAACTGTATTTTTATAAACCTAATTATATAATTGAATGAGCGCTATAGGAGTTTAAAGGGAAAAAATATCCCACAAGTTGAAAATACCTAGAATAATTAAAATTCATGAGAACATTAACTTTCTGCAAACGTATGTATGATTTATAAGGTTGACAAAAAATAAAGCACAGTGCTGACGATAATCATAATTATGCGTTCACTTCTTTTAAAGGTTGTACTGAGAGCAATTTAGTTACCCTATGAAAAGAATTAAGTGAATTAACGGGTAATTTGTAAGTATTTTAACTAACTGTATTGAATGAAATCCTTGAAGTCATGCAAAAAAAATTTGGATGCATAAATAACAATATATCATTTAAAGACATGAAATAACATTTCTTATTGTGAAGCTTAAATTTGACCATGACTATCTCAACTGTTTACAAATACAATTGCAAATGAACAAAATATGGACAAAGTCCATTCACTGTCAAAAAAGATAATGCATGCTATTCTTATACAATTCAAACACTATCAAACTTCTCTAGAGTTAGGGAAATTTTATACAAACTGTTGGTGAAGATGCTTTTACCAATAGAAACTTGTAGATGTCACTGACCGTAAGCTTCTTGAAAAAACAAGGAAGTTAATAATTCCCTGAACTTTTCTTCTCATGTGCTAATAATTCGTTTTCATTAGTTTTCCGCATTGATTTCTTGCAACAGTGTCTTGTGTACACTTATCATTTGTGGCAAATTTGACAGTGTCGATTCATAAACATTTTGTGAATCATGATGATATGTAGAACAAGGATCTTCATCGTAATGTCAAATGAATAATAAAGGTACATAATCAAATAACTTTTACGTGCGTTGCATCTTACAAATTATAAATTTTAATCAAGAATTTTAAATTTGTCTCTTCTGTAACAACATGCGATTTTAGCAAACTGCAGGATCATTATGCGCTATGGCTCGAAGTGAAACCTCTGCTTTGATGAGATGACTTTGTTTTTTTTCGTGCAAAATTGAACGTGAAAATCATTTGGGCCTGATCTCGATGATTGATGAGAGATCCCACCTTACAGATACACTTTAAATTCAAAATTTACTATAAGAGAGAACAACAATGTATCGCGTTAAGTTTCAAGAACGAATAAAAAGTCACATAGTCTCTCTAACCATTGCTGAATCGGACTGATACATATTTTGAACGTCCGGTATGAATGATGACCTTCACACTCCATAATTATCGATGATTGATATCGAAGTATAGCAAGTTCTCGAAGTTCTTATTCATGCATTCTAATAAAACGTAATTACTACTTTTACGTTCCTCTATTTTCAACATAATTATAATTTGCTTTATTAAAATATTAAAATTTAGAATGCAGTAAAATACAGCTAGCACCTTAATTTAACGTAATGAAGCTTTATATTGCGAACAAACGCTTGCATCAATTTAAAAATCTCATGAAATTCAATAGTTCACATTCTTTGGAACTTGTAAGGTTTGGTATTAAAAGTCGTTCTATGTAGAGTTCTAATTAGATATAACTTGGTCTTCAAAAAAGTGGTAGTGTTTAAATTTAACTTTTTAAACAAAATATTCATTTTAAAATTCATTCGATGACGATAATTTTCTCTTGCATTTTACATAATCAATATCTTTAGAAGTTGTACGTCACTTATTTTCAACATGTAATGTGCTTTATTAAAACATTCTAATTCTTTGAAAGCATTAAACTACAGCATTAAACTACAGATTTATATAAATTATATAAACAGTGATATACATTTAAAAGTTCCCTTGAATTTTAAACGTACACATTATTTGCATCTTTTTGAAATCATGAAAATTTCTCATTACAATGAATATGGTAGATAACTCCATGAACTATGAATTGTTACAAGTAACTTTTTCATGCAAAATCTTTGAAGCATAGAGTCAATATTTAACCAGAAGCCTAAATATTGTCAATTTAATGTTTAATGTTTAATGTTAGTACTGTGAGTTATACTTTAATGTGACTACTGTCACTATTGTAATGTCATTATTGTAATGAACAGCGATTGGCTGTGGGCGATGAAAATGATTAGATGTGGGCGATGGAAATGATTGGCTTCTGAAGGAACAATGCACTTATAGTTATGAATTAAGAGAAAATGCACATTCAATGGCTTATCGTAGTAGCCGCATTTGTGTAACTTCATGCAAATAGTGAGACATTCTTTGTTTAGTAAAAGTAGCATGTTTTCATTTCAATATATATATATATTTTTTTAAAATTTAAATTATTATTTTTTTTTTCACACGAATCGCAGTGTTCAGCAATTGGGAATTAAAAGAGCTGGACTACTATTGCTGGAGTAGTTATCATATAAGTATCGATGATTGATATCATGGTATAAGAGAGAACAACAATGTATCGCTTCTCTAGAACAAATGCGAAGTTACAAAGTCTCTTCAACCACTACCGAATCGAAATGATACAGATTTGGAACGATGACCTTCCCACTCCATAAGTATCGTGAATGATGACCTTCCCACTCCATAAGTATCGATGATTGATATCGAAGTATGAATAGCACGTTCTCCAAGTATTTGTCCATGCATTCTTATAAAACTTGATAGCAAAATCCGCAAAATAAAAAAAAAACCCTGAAGTGCAGGATAATACGATCTATCTTACTATGCAATCATAAATCATTAAAATAATATGAAATTCACGATGCAACACTTATCATGCAAGTAAAGGTTTTAAGTATTTTCAAAGCAATTACAACATAATTATTCTATACTCGTTATGTTCAAAGGATTTCCAATTCATGAATTTATTGACAATTTATCTCGAATTGAGCTACAGTGCACCCACTAAATGGGTACTTCAATTTTTGTCATCTATGTCTCCTTTGAGGTATATGATTAAGTTTAAAAATACATGTACTTGGTATACAACGAATATTAAGTCCCGCAAACTTAAAAATCTCTCAATTAACAAACTTCATGTTTTCTGCACAAATATAGGCTCAACCTTTAGTTGCAAGAATGTGCACATGTTTCGTACTCGTTACAATCGATGATTGATGAGGTTATTGTATGATTGGAGAACGAGTTAAACTTCGATGCAAATTATCGATATGGAGAGTGAAGGTGAGTCCACATTAATTATTTTCTTGACCAGTAGTAGTTTGATTCGATAGTGATTGGAGAGATAAGTAGGTGCTCTACGTCATTGCAAATTTTGAATTCGAAATGTTATTTAAGAGTGGGGGCTATGTGAACTAATAGGAAAAAAACGAAAGAATATTCGGATTGCACGAAACTTAAAATTCATCTCATTCAAGCATAGGGTGAACACTGGTAATATCGCTTCATTGTACAGTATGTGGAAACCGCATCTTCACGATGCAGTGATAAATTTGAATTTCATGATCATTACTTGAGGCTATATAAAATAAACTGCATATAAACCTTTAATTATTTTGATTATGGACCTATTGAACTTATGCATTGAATTTCTTAAAGGACATAACAATTAACAAAGTCTATTTTTGGTATATAAAGGAAAATGAAATATACTCTTTCTTAGTACATCGCCATGACTCACTAACTATTTAAGAATCTGCAATGTCAAATTTCACTGTCTAATGTCTAATGCATATTGTCTACTGTTTAATATCATATGACCATCGGGTAATGTCATAATGTCACCCTAATGTCCGATATGTCATACTGTCTAATGTTTACTGTTTATACAATGAGCATAATTATGTCGGATAGGTATTTAGATAACAAACGCACTTGGTTAATTTAAACCCATTAAGATTAGAAAATTTCAATATATTTTACTTCACAAACTCAGAGTTCCGATGTATAGTAAGATTGGTTTAATTTGGGCTGTTAAAAAAACTAACAAAAATATATATGGAATTATTAAGAACTTCTAGAAAAACAATATAAAGGAAGTAAACGAATTGGTGAAATAAAAGAAGTAAATCTTAGCAATGAACGAAAACCGTGATCTAAAATGAAATAAAACACTGTTGTTGGGTTTGTTTAAAAGCTATTATTAGCAGGATTTAAAATGCCTCGATTAAAAAGGTACATCGATACATTTATTACATGCAATTTAGTTTATGTTCTAATATAATTTCATTGAGCGTTATAGTTTGAGTTCGTGTTATTATTTCTCTCAATTCTAATATTCCCTTCCTTCTTGTTAATTTAAACATAATATTTGAGAAATTTATTTATTTCTTCGTTATTTTAATTATTAAATACAATTTTTTAATAAAATTCATTATGATTGGTCAAAATTATAAGTTTAATAAGATGTTTAATTATTGATTAGAATTCATCTTCTTCTAAGTGATTAATTTAACTAGTTCTTGTCTATAATTGTTTAAATTGGTGTTTCTACACAATAAAATATCCTAAATCTTGACATCTTATAAATATGTTATGAACATTATACTTTTGACCAATTTTACCCTAAAACTATTGAAAAACAAATTAAACTAAAAATTTTATGAATATTCGAAATTTTTCTTTGTAAATTCATTTCTAAGAATTCTAAAGTGTTTTTGTGGAATTTAATTGTATAGATAGGATCTATACGTTGTGAATGACAACTTTCATGTTCTATGGAACTTCTAAACAGTCATGAAACACATATTTTATAGGTCATTTAATTTATGCCATAACCCTTCAGGAAGTTAAGGGATAAGTGCACATCAATGTATATAGAAACGTATATAGAATTGTGTATTTTTAGACATGTATATGCTTGTGTGTGCATATATATATGTATGGATATATATATATATATATATATATATATATATATATATATATATATATATATATATATATATATATATATATGTATATATATTCTACATGTATATACATGTATGTATATATATATATGTGTATATATATATATATATATATATATATATATTATACATGTATGTACGTGTAGCGATAAAATTTTCGAGGTCATTACGGTTTCTCGGTCATTTGAATTTAGCATTTTCAGTATATAACACTACATAATGTAGATTTTATTTTTTTACAGTTTCCTCTTGTGAAGTAAAAAAAAACTTGACTTGAACAAATCCTGTTACACATGTGGCAATAAAGAGAACCTTTTACTATGAATAATGATAGATTTATTTAGCCAATTATCCATTAGAAATCTGAATGGATGAAACACTATAAAATTTCAAATTAAGATAATGGTTACAATTTTATGAAATGTTGACTCTTGCACATTGAGGACATTTGGTCTAAAAGAGGAAAAAAGAATCATTACGTTCAGAAATATTTTGTACTATATACATTTCACATCATTTTCTAATGTTTTCGTTATAGTAAATCTACATGATGCATTTACTATCGATTAGTCTCCAACTGCACTGTTTTACTACCACAATTACAAGAGTTCAAAAAATTACAGTGCAGTGTTCTTTATGGTTTAGAGCCAACATACTTAATTACACTCGAAAAAAATTAAGTAAACCACTCACAAGTCTTGACACATGCATTGTATAATCATGATGAGCACTTAAGAGCATATCCAACATCACTTTGCAATATGAATAGACACTGCAGAGGACAAAGTTTTTTCAACAATAATCCCACCAAGAAATAACTATTTCTCCTTGCATATTCATATTTATGTATTGTATTTGATGTCTCCCTTCAAATAAATTGTTGACCAATCCATACAACATCCATTTAATCGTGCAGATGCTCTCACATGTATGTAGTCAATCAATTTTACTGTCAAAACTATATTTCTCTTGGGATTAAAGTCAATTCTATGAGATTTCATTTTGTAGCTTAGATATTAGCGTTATTTTTAAAACAAACACTACAATCTACACTACAAATCTACAACATGCTTTTAACCCTTTAACATCCCGATTCAACATTGTTTTCAAAGAAGCGTTATAAAATGTTTGATGAGAACCAAAAATGGAGTTCATGTACAAAGAAAATTTGAAAATGTCCATGTGAAGATCACCCTTGTACAGTTGGATACAACATATTTTTCATTAATAAACTTTATTTAATTTTGCAAGGTGATCCCTTGAAATTCAATGAAAAAACCCAAATCAACGTAAAAATCCCAAATGAACCAAAATATTTCAAAAAATTGTAATGAAATTGTAATAACATGCACTACGAGATGGTATGGTTTCCATTATTTCATTCTAATTATTTTGGAAAATCATGTTTCAGGTCTCACTTTTTCAACTAATAATGAAACTTGACATAAACTGATTGTGTTAATTATCTAATAAACATAATAACCTATTTTAAAAATCCAAACCGCTCAAAGGATACTAAACTTGCTCAAGAACCAAGAGTAATTTTTGTAGATGAAAACTGTCAAATCTGGATGAGATTCGAACAAGTTGAAACTATTCGTCGTCCAATATATGGACGATAGCGCGGTAAAGGGCTAATCTAGGAAACTAGTTTTGTTTCCGGGCAGCTATACCGTAACACCATAGCCGGTTCGCCACCTGGCGAACGAATATTTATTTTTTTTGAAAAACTAAGGTTCGCCTCTCGAAAACTAAATTTCTCGATTTTCGTTTTTTAGCAAAAAATCAGTAAAAATGACCTTAAATAGCTTAGAAATAACAAAATATTGCAAAAACTAATTTATTTTATTTTCGTTTTCTTGTCTTCAGAATTTTGTAATTTTTCCGTTTTTGATTTTTAGAATTATTTTACGACAAACCTGCTATGGTACTACGGTATCCTTTTGGGTACCCCGGGCATCTCAGCCACTGCCTGAGAATCTCGGGCAGCCCGGAGATGTTGGGCAGCCCAGACATTGTGGGCAGCCAAAAAAAAATCGGGCACTGCCCGAGCTGGTCCTCTCTCCCAGCGTTAGGGTTTGGAGCCCCGGTCGTCTCTCTCCATTCTCTTTTCTCCTTCTATTTGCTCTCATGGCTGTCTGCTCTCCTGGCTGTCTCCATTTCTCCACGCGCGACCTCTACCTCCTGCCATCCTCGTCTCTATTTCTCCACGCTTGTCTTCTGTTTCCTTCGCTCTTCGTCTTCTATCACTCGTTCTAGCCCTTGGAGTGTTGAACTGGAGTGTCAAGCTCTAGGTTTGAAGTGTAGGTTGGGTGGCTAGATTAGTGTTGCGGTTGTGTGATTAGGGTTTAGAATCAGAAATTGTGGAGCTCGATTGACAAAGCGCCAGTACCGGAGTGCTGTGCGAGTTTGAAGGTTCAAGAGCAGCATTTCATCAGGTAAAAACTCGTCTTCATGCACTTCATTTTCTTGTATGCAGTTTTGTTCTTAGTTTAGGATGTAAACCATACTGGGTAGGGCTCAGCGGGTGTTGATTTGATCACCCTGCCAGCACCTTCTGAGATTTTTTTTTTTTGGGTTTCGTGGAGAGTGTGGCCAGATGGGATTCATTTGATCTCCTGGGCACTGGCAGGGGTCCATTACGCGGTTTAGTGTGTAGTTGAAAACCCTAAACATACCAGGTCTAGACATCTGGTGAAAATTGTGAAATTCTGAGGTCTTCTTTGCATGCAGGGGTGTGGTACATGCCTGTTCTTAGTTGATTGAGTGATTTCTCTGGTTAAACGGTTAAACCAAATCTTCAGTTTTCCGAGCTCATTCTTGATTCTGGGGTTGGTGTTGCATGGCCATTTTCAGTGGGGTCAATGTCGTTGGTGGTTGAATTGTTTATCTGTGGGGGAACATGGTTGCAAGGCTGATTCCTAGTTGTTGCAGGGGTTTGTCTGTTTGATTATGACCTCAGGCACTAGCTAGTTATGGGAAGCAATTAGGGTTCTAATTGAATCAGTGATTGAATTGTATGCTAGGTTGCTTCAAATTGCTGCAATGCACGTATGCTGTGGGGAAATGGGGATAGATCATTGCAATTGGGTGAAACTTGAATGAAATTTATGTTGAAACTTGAATAAACTTAAATGAACTGGAATGAAACTTCAATGAAATTGAATGAATGAAATTTCTGTACATTGAATGAAATTGCTGTAGATTGCTTCAATGAAATGGCTGGAATTGCATAAATGTTGTTGTGGTTGAATGCCTGATTTTCCAATCTTGCATATATAGTTTACACATTATGTTCCATGACAAGCAAGATCTTTTTTTCCTTTCGTTCAGACTAATCGATTTGGCAATCAACTTCCCTGCTTCCACTGCATTGAGAATCGCACTTCAGAAAATTCAGGTTTGTACAACGCTCATCACTTTGAATTCTGGCAGTTTATTTGTCCACATAGCTAATTTGTCCACTTTGAATTCTGTTATTGAGGTCCATGTGTTTTCATACCTTATTTTTAAAAAATTCGCAGAAGTTTGTACTTAGAATCGTCATAGTAGTTTTCGCTTTCATTTGCAGAAGTAGTGATGGAAGTTGAGAATGTATTCAATTCCATGTTAGGGTTCTGGTTTCTTGCATCGTTCTCATTATTTTAAGTGCACTCTATTTCAGATTGGAAACACTATAGATTTCATTGAATGTAGAATTTTTCTTTGTGGCTGCTGAAATGAATTCACGTATACGAAATCGTATACAACAGTTTATCTCGATGTTATTTCAAGTCGACGTCAATTCAAGTCGACAACCCTTGAAATTGCGAACCAACACACCAAATAATAGGTCGAGTCGAGTTGAATTACACAGCCAATACATAGCCAGATGGCAATTCAACTCGACTCGACTTGAAATTCTGGACAAACCACATGAAATTCAACTCGAGTCGAGTTGAGTTGCACGACCATAATCCAAAGGCGCATGCAAATCAACTCGATTCGAGTTGAATTATACCCACTAGCCAGGTAACAAATACCTTACAAGATAATTATATGAATATAATTCAACTCGAATCAAGTTGAATTTCAAAAAATAATTAAAACGCCCATGAAAATCAACTCGATTCGAGTTGAATTACCACACTAGCCAGGTCATAAATACCTCAAAAGCTACTCAACTACATATCATTCAACTCGAATCGAGTTGAATTGCGAAACAAAAGGAAAACTCCCATGCAATTCAACTCGACTCGAGTTGAATTGCATACAGAAAACCCCGTAGTTATGTTAGGATCACATTAATACTACAATATAATAATTACAATTCAACTCGAGTCGAGTTGAACTGCAAAACATACACCACAGGCCGATGCAATTCAACTCGACTCGAGTTAAATTAGATACAGCCAACCCCGTAGTAATGTTAGTACATCATGAATACTAATGTAATAATTACAATTCAACTCGAGTCGAGTTGAAAACAGAACATACACCACAGGCTCATGTATTCAACTCAACTCGAGTTGAATTGCATATAGAAAACCCCGTGGCTATGTTAGCACAACATCAATGCTACAAAATATCTATAATTCAACTCGAGTCGAGTTGAAAACAAAAAATACACCACATGACTTTGTATTCAACTCGACTCGAGTTGACTTGCAAATATAAAACCCCGTAGAATGTTAGAATGAAATAAATACTTCTATAATAATTACAATTCAACTCGAGTCGAGTTGAATTGCAAAACATACATCACATGCCCATGCAATTCAACTCGACTCGAGTTGAATTGCATACAGAAAACCCCGTACGTCTGTTAGCATTACATGAAGACTACGATAAAAAATACAATTCAACTCGAGCAAAAGACATCGATTAAGACATCGCAGCTATTCAAACCAGACATTTCAACTCGAGTCGAGTTAAACACGTTTTGTCTGAATTGCTAAGCCAAGCTAAACGCGCTTCTGAATGCAGATATGGATAGTCAGGATTTCTCGATGGACACCGATAACGAGGAAGCCAAACTCAACGTCTTCTACGAGAAATACATCACACCAGAAGTTGGTGGCGATGAGTTTGGCGACTCAGTAACGTATGGTGATCTCTGGAAGTATCAAGATCCCGACAGCGTAGAGTACTGGAGCATTGTATTAATCCCAAATGGAAGTAAGCTGGCCGTAACGACAAAGCACAAGAATGGACAAGTAGAGCTACCCGTATCTCTATACGAGCAAATAGAGGATATTAATCCGGGGCCACCAGGATGCGTGTACATCACATGCATTACAACCGAGCCTGGCACAGAAGAGTACCGCTTCACGTACATGATGGAGCCAGCAAAAACCCCATTTTCGATTTCAGCTCATTTAAGCAGCCTCGTCAACAGCGACTACGAGAAGCTGATAAAAGACGTCGAGGCGCACGTTGACAAGAACATCTACACCACAGAGTCCGGCGAGCAACACCCAGCCAATATCCTCGCACCCCGACTGAGAAAATTGCTGCACGGGTTTGAGCTGTTCAAGATGAAGATGGAAGTGTCAAAACAATCCATGCAGCCCTTGAGCCTGAGAAGGGAAATGAGTAGTCAGGGTGCGAGTCAGGAGTCACGACTCTATGAGACTCCAGACACGAGGAAGAGTGGAAACAAAAGAAGAAAAATTACTCCATCGACGTCTTCGAGACAGACGGGCGCAACAGGAAGCAGGGTTAAACAAACCAGGAAGTCGCTCTTATCTGATGCAGTGGAGCCTAACACACAAGAGAACATCAGTATGGAATCCGCACTGACAGACATTCCTCGTGACTTTGACAGCGAGAAACCAGATTATAAAAACTCGTGTGAAGTTTACGAGAGGTACTGGGCCGAGTGTACAAGCTCATACCTAGGGGGAGTAGAGACGTCATACCCTATTTCCATAGACCAGCTCAAGACCCCACCAGCAGACCTCAACGTCAGGAGCCTCGAAGATAAGATGGTTGAGGTAATCATGTACTACCTGGTCGAAATGCCCGACAAGGACAAGAAGCTTACGTTGTGCGCCATGCCCAAGAACTTAACGGAGATGCCCAAGTGCTGGGAAGACATACAGAATGGCCAATTCTGGATGATAAACGGGCAGCATAGCGTAGAGGCCTCCAAGCGCATGAGGGGTAGGCCGGGTATAACTAAGAAGGTTCTAAAGAAGTTCGAAACTTGGGACTGTTTTATTGTCTGGAACGCTGACCACTCCATAATCCGAAAAATATCAGCTTTCTACAATCGAGTCAACCACTTCCAGCAGTTCAAGCCAACTTGGGCAACAAACATTATAGGAGCCCGGGAAGTTTGGAAGACCCTTAACTCTCCAAAGCCGCTGAAGGAGGCGACGGAGGTTGGGAGGTCCGTCACTGTGCGGAGAACAAAGATGCAGCTGGAGGATGCACAGAAGTACAAGGTAACCAGATGATTCAACTCGATTCGAGTTAAATCAGATACACTGACCTAAGTTCAGCGCCGTTCAACTCGAGTCGAGTTGATTCATTCAGAAAGCATTATCTCTCAGTTCCAATGCACTAATGACAATATGAGTGTGCATGCTAGTTCAACTCGATTCGAGTTAATTGTATTCACTAACATGTTTGCATTCGAACACTGCAGGAGTTCGAGGACGCGGTGAAGCTTTGCTTTGGGATGATTGATGTCAAGAAGACCCAGAAAGCATTGAGCGCAAAGAATATCAAGGAGCAAGACGTTGATATTCACAATGAGATCAAGATCATCACCGCCGCAGACGATGTCTACAATCTGTGGAGCGAGCTCATCGCCAGTCACTCGCAAGGCTTACTCATCGATCCAGAGTCCGGGCTGGCGTTTAAAGAATTGAAGTCCTGGAATGCCGAGAGGGATGGTGTCATTTCTCGCGAATTCTTCAAGTGGTTAGGGAACCTCTTTGAGGCACAGTTAAAGAGGCTCGCTGAGCATTTGCTTAACAAACCCGATCCTAAGAGAGAGGAGCCATATCCGAAGGTGATAATGAAGAAGGTCGCCGGGGTTGTCGCAAATTGTTATAGCGCCAAGGATTGGTTCGAGAGATGCAAGCGAAAAATGATCATCAAGAGGCAGATCCACTTGCTAGAACCCAATCTCGGTCTCTACAGCTCCAGTGGAGAGTTCAAAAAGGACAGGTGGAAGGACTTCAAAACTAAATACAGGATTTCAAAAGCCGCCCTCAATGTCCTGTTAACCGCACCAGGAGAGGATTACTACACCGCAGCGAAGCTACCCCGCAACAAGAATAGGAGTATTGGGAATCTCACCGTACGCGGAGGAATTCTTCAAAGTCTTTCTCAAAAACAAGGGGAAGTTTGTTGTCCCCACGGGAAAGGCCAACTATCGGCCATACAATTTGGACAACGATATTCTCGCGTCGTGGAGTTCATCCGCGTGGAATGAGAGAACAGCGGAGCGGATTACACTTGGCATAATGGACTTCAGGAATCTGCCTGGGGTGGCGGAGCAAGATCCATCATCGACAGATGCTCCATACTTCTACAATATCCTCTCTGTATTGGGCGGGATTGATGATCCTTGTATCACTGAAGTTCCAGTGTGGGTCTGGATCTGTGGAGATATGGAAGCACAGGCTGTCATAGTGAATCATTTTCTTCACTCCGACTTTGCGAAGAAGTACAACATGAAACACGCGGATTACATGCCGGCAAAATACGAACGCCTGGAGGATGTACCAGCGAATAGTAAGCGGGCGCATATGAAAATGCAAATTCTTTACTTGTTTAAGAAGGGGATTAGGAGGACAGGAAAGACATACCCGCCCGTTTTCGAGCCCCCTGAAACCACGGTGTTCACGACGCCAGGTGCATACAATGAGCTGGACTACCACATCTACAACACCGAAATGCGGATGGAGTTCTACATCAAATTGCTGGAACTCTTATGTAAGAACGGTGATGCAATTCTCACCGTCTTCGGGGGAGGCAAGCTCACATGCGCTGCATGGGTAACAACATGACTCATACCATTTAACTCGATTCGACTTGAATTTCATTTGTTTATGTTAGCAGAACATTATAATCTGTAACGTTTAGATAATTTGTAAAACTCTGTGTCCACCACTTTCGTTGATTGGTCATCGTAGCATTCTGTGCCATTCAACTCGAGTCGAGTTGATTCAAAAGCAGAGTATAATGGACCATTCAACTCGAGTCAAGTTAAATGGTTAGCGTGCCGATATGTAGCATTTCACTCTTCTGACAAGTTGTTCCACCCATGCTGCAGATGTGTTCGCTGGAGAACTACATCATCGGAGACAACACACAAGTCGATGACTTCATTCGTCTTTCTAAGATGGCAAAGAACTTAGACAAGGCTGATTTCATTGATGTTGGATACATTGTTGATGAGACGATGTATCCAAAGCCCGGGCATAAGGAGGGGCAGTCGTCTCAAAGAGTGACGAGAGCACGTTCCGCGTCCGTCACACAGCAGGGGACGGAAAACCCCCAGGTAGTTAAAATTTCTGATAGCGACGATGATAGTGATGATGACGCGGATGACGAAGACTTCAACCCACATTTGACTCAGACGCCAAGGACTGGGCACGACTCCAGTGCGCTGCCAATTCCTAGCGATCATACACGTGAGACATCCGAAACCTCGTTCCCAGAAAAGTCTCCCATTTCCTCTCGCGGTAAGAGAAAAATGAAAGAGGAGAGCAAGACGGATTTGGCTTCGAAACTCTTCTCTGATTTGTCAGAGAGAATGCTCGAGCTCGAGGAGCGGCAGACCAAGCGTTTCCTTGAGGCCAGAGAGAGAGATCGAGAAGAGCGGGAGCGCGAGCGAGAGGAGCGGGAGCGCGAGAGGGAGCGGGATCGCGTGCGGGATCGCAAGGAGTTCGAGATGCGGATGGAGCTCATGTTTGAGAAGATTCCCGCCATGGTGAGAACATGTGTAGAAGTCAGCGGTGGTGGGCCTAGGCCCTTGCAGATGATCGATCCAGCACAGGGTCAGGCGGGGAATCTACTCCTCACCAATCGGGCAGAGAACTCTTCCGGTAGTGGTGCAGCAGTTCGTCCTTCCGGTTCAGGCTCAGCCACTCGCGAGGCATCCCTTGAGACCCCAGCTCCTCGATCAACTGCAGATCAAACGCAGCCTGCGATGGCCGGAGAAGTGCATCAGTCAAAGCCTGCATCCCCGTCCGGATCTGCAGACGAGAGTCGACAGGAAGGATTGGGAGCGGATGCGTCGGATGTGCCACCAGGTTCATCCCCATGATTCTTCTTTTTTGATTTAACTCGACGCGAGCTGAATTGCTGTCGCAGTATGACGAAGTATTTCACAATAGGGATTCTGGCTGTTTTTCTAGTAGTATAGTCTTAGCATAGACATACACTTTAACGACTCTTATTCTATACATTTTTGTAAATGTGAAATACTCTATTATTGAGAGTGAAATACATGATTGCCTTCTTACCGGATATTATCTTTGCACTTTCGCAACGCGCAGGCTCTGCCAATGTCCTCGAAATCAATTGCGCACATACGTCTGCTGCCGCATCTCCGGAGCATTTGATTAGTCGACATAGGTTTTCTGGGTCCCGTGAAATCCAAGAACCAGAGGTAGAACATCATCGTGTAGAAGTTACTTCTGCACTGCAATCTAGTGATTGTGACGTTATTCCTATGGACGTGAGGACTGAATCTGATATTCCTGACGCTGTTCTCCTGGAGGTCCACATCCCACTTCCGACCACCGTCGTCGACCAGGATCCCCCATCACAGTTGGTATCTTCAGACATGCCTGTAAGTCTTGCCTCTGTTGTCCCCACTTGCCATGAATTGGATCATTGACTGTGAGTCCGAGAATTGTTTTCTTTTGCATTCTTTGCCATTCTCGGATGGCTTGACGGTGGTAGAATAATAAAACGGTGCAGTCCTTAACTGTCTGCACATTCTGTTTGTCCCCTTTCTTAACAAGGGGCCAGTGTAGCGCACAGTCCAGTAGGTGCTGCTCAGGAGCCTGTCAATCATTCGTTCGTACCGAGGGAGGTCCGCAGGTGGCTGAATGTCATCCTGGACCTCAATGGAATTCTTTGTGTTTGTTTGGAACGGAGAAACATGTCGAAGCACCAAGTGTACAATGATATCTCTCAGCCGCATTCGTCCGTCCTTCCGGTGGTGGTTGGTCCTAAGGCTGTGTACGTACGGCCGCATTGCAGGGAATTTCTCTACGAGTTAGAGCTTTTTGCATGTCTCCATTTGGAGCTCCATGGCTGCTCCCACTACTAAGTTGATTACCGAGTACCTGTTCCGGGGTCTCCAACCCCCGTTGCATATCTTTGGCCAGGATACCTGCGATGTTATCAAGTGTCGTGGCTCTCGCGGGAAAATGTCTAACTTCAAGGTCAAAGGAACTAATAAGGACTTGTTCTTAAAACCTTTGGACAAACTATTTGAACCCCAAAATTCAAAATTCTCTTGTTCAAACACCATCATTGTAGACAATAGCCGGGAGAAGCATATTCTCAATGAACCTGAGAATGTCGTACTCCCTGTTTCGTGGTCCAAATTTGAGGAGAGGGATAGGTTTTTAGTGGACGACCTTCTCCCTTGGATTCAGCGGCTTCACCGATGCCGGGGTCAAGGCTTGCTGTCGTTCCGTAGGAATGATAACATTGGACGTCGGATGCTAATTGAAGAGCCCGATACACGAGAATACGATGAGCTCATCGTCGCCATTGAAACTTCGAAGGCTATAATGCTGGAACAGTCAAGTTGTCGCTGACTTGTAAATTGACTAATGAATGTGTGTGCCTACGATGTAATTGTTCCACTGTAACATCAGTTCTCCATTCAACTCGACTCGAGTTGATTTATATGAACTATATACTCCACACCTACGAATGTTGATGACTCCCTCTAAACTCTATTCGTATCCAGGTTTTGCGTGCCGTTTCGGATACGGACAGTGATTTAGATTTTCGTTGCGCTGCTTCAACTGATTTGATTTTGGACTACGGACAATACGCGATTTCGCAGAGTGGCTTAGGGCATATTATGTATTCGGCAGCTACGGCGCAGTCGACAATGGACTTCTCAAACAAGCCACTTGCCCATGGAGTTGTGGATAGTCCACCCAAGGGTGTTATGAGAACGCGTCCAGTTAGTTCGCCGTCACCACTAAAGCTCAAGCCATTGCATCTTCGCCGCGGAACCGCGATTCATGTGAGGGAGTGGCTCTAAGAAAGCTCTACGATGACAATGGACTCGCGGCAACGGGTGAGAAGGTCCCTGAAACTACGGTGTCCCAGAGAATGCTTTCTGAAGACGCCTCATGTCCAGTTAATTCTCTACAGGTGCGAATACCTTCTTTTCCCGCACTTGTATTCCTCATCGTCGGACATGCCTTACGGTATACTTATAGTTGTTCTTGTTCATGCAGCTTTTCGACATGCCAAATAGAAGCAAGTCCGTTGGTACTTTAAATGCTGCCCGATTGACCCTTCCGAACCCACCTCTTGTAATCCAATCCCGTGATGATGTGCCTCCTCATGCACCGTTGCGTACTCGTCAGCGTCCACTGAAGGAGGGTATCCGAGAGACTCGGTCACATGACGGATTTTTCAGAAAGAGATCCCCTCCTGTTCGAGATGCGTGGGAGGAACGGATGTTGGCGCAACAAAGACGTGAGATCTCCCTACAACGATGTTCGATATATACTGGCTATACTCGTGGTCCTCAAATGTTGAAGGCTGCAGCTGAACTTAAGTTGACGGAAGTAGCTGGACTGAAGACTCGATCGCATTCATGATACCATTTGGCATTGTATTTGCGATTACTATACAGTGGTAGTATCCTGTAGTGATGTACAGAACCGTAGTTTAGTTGTGTATCTTGTACCTAAATGCTATTTGACTGTAGCTCCTTGTAATGATAAGCAGCAATTTCTTCACCAATTGTCTGTTGCTCTATGCAATTTCTATAAATAGACATATATTACGTTACATTTCAATGGCAAGTGTCTCAATTCTCTTGCAAAGTAACATTTTCACTCTATTTGTGTTGCATATTCAAATCAATTTCATTGATATTTTGACACATCTAAACTCTCATTTTCAGAGTATACTCTCATTTTAATGAATATGATGTTCCTTCAGTGGTTGCCAGTATTGTCCCCATGAACACACGGGGGAGAAATTCAGAGCGTGGGGCGAGCAAGTCGCCCACCATGCAGGTGACCACGCAGATAGAAGAGGAGAACGATCCGCATGGACCTGCGCAAATGGACATCGACGAGATGCTGATCCATCTCACACAACCAACTGGAGTGCCGGTAGATGGGGGCACTGCAGCGGCTGGTACTCGGGATTTGGGGCGCCGACCATCAGGGGCAACAGGCCTGATGCCTCCACCCGCAATCCCAGCAGCTAGCGAAGCTGACAACTGTGCCGGCCGATCCAGACCGATCAACCTGAATGCCGTAGCAATAGCCTCTGCATCGGCAGCCAGAGGCGCGGCGAGTGGTGGGGAAACTTCCCAAGCCTTCCCACCACAACTCAGGGTGGACTTGAGAAGACCAGAACAGCCAGCCTCAGGCTTGGAGACTACAACACCGCGCACCCCGGCCCACTCTAGAATTCCCGAAGAACTGCAGGACGAGTTTTTGACGTGGATGAATAACAGACAAGGAGGGCCAGAAGTCACACCACAGTCTCGGAAAGGAGGCCTCACCCCGAATCAGCTTGCCCGAAGGCAAGAAGCTTCAGACTCCGCCTGTCGCCAACGCTCAACAATATTGCACCAACGACGGGAAACCCCTAGAAGAGGGACAGATGGCCACGGACTAAGAAATGCGGAGCTCTTCCCAGATCAACCACCCCCCCACCCCCGTCATGAAACTGGGACCCCATAAGAAGACCCCGCGCCGCACGTCAACTGCATGGATCGACGAAGATCCGAAAACGTCACACGCCAGGTATATCTGCAGTCTCTACGTACTGTACCCCTTGTACGTGCCGGAGCAAGAATATCATTAATGCTGTACCTGCAGATTCTCTTCAAGTACGAATTTGCACGGACAGTACTCTCCTCTGTCGGTGACGCTGCTCACGCTCAATCATGCATGACCCTGTCCATGTTTTCTTTCAGCTCTTTAGTGCACGATTAGTGTGATTGATCGTTGGCTTGTTGCAGGTGCTGCACTCGTAGATATCTTTCGCTACAACACTCGAAACGATCGAGGTACATTGTGTTTTCGTGGTTTGAATCGACTGTCGTTAACCCCTAAAGGACCATAAGGCCTCCAGGGGGCTTCATGTTTTTTTTTTTTTAGCAGTTTTTAGTAGGTTTTATGTACACTTCATTTTGATCAAATTTGTTTGTTTTTTACCAAAACATGCAATGTTCTTCACTGATTCTGGAGATATAAAATTTGGTCCAAGCTGAATTAAATATTTTCCACTATATGATCATTTATATTTGCCATGAATCCTTGGTCCTTTAGGGGTTCATTAGGTTGTGCGAGAGTACAATCTCTTCGTTGGAAGCTGATAATTAATGAACCGACGTAAGATTGCTGTTTGTGACCCTGCTTTGTGAATGATTCATGAGTTTCGGCAAGGGTTTTAGGTTTACGGTCGTGACTTACTAATGGTTAAATTGTAATGGAGCTGCAGGCGTAATGGAGCTCTCGAAGCAGCTGTCGTGGTTAGTGGTGCTGGCGTTCGTAGCTCTGCCGCATCTGATTCTCGGCCAGGTTCCAGCCTCCAATGCATCCCACTCCATCTGTCAGGATATGATTCCATCCCCTACGCTTGAAATGTTCGTGGACGCGTTGCCGAGGATGAGGAGAATCCAGGTCTCGAACGGCAAGCAGTTGACTCTGGGAGCGTACAAAATCCAGCAGGTACGAACAGAATATTATCCCCTAAAAGGACCATAAGGCCACCAGGTGGCTCCTGTTTTGAGTCGGTTTTATGTGGACTCTTTTTTAAAATTTTATTTTTATTTTTAATTCAACATATGTAATATTCTTCACTAATTCTAGTGCTATAAAATGTGGTCCCATTCAGATTATAATTTTCACAATATGATTGTTTAAACTTGTCGTTTTAAAACTCTCGGGGGTGCATTGTACTAAACATGTACGAGTATACGTGAGTGCACAGAAGGGGTATTAATTTGAACACTACCGTATTACGTATACATACAATAAACACATTTAGAACTGAAAATGTTCACGTATACTTACACTAAACATATATTTAAAGCGGAATACATCTGTATTCAAAGGTATTTTAGACATATAGCCTCTCGTATACAGGGGGTTTTTAGAAGGGGTCATGAACGCACGTGATTCTCAAACATAATGTAGAGTGCACCCCCGAGTTAAAACTATGAATCCTTGGTCCTATACACCGATTGAGCCTCATGAGCTGACTTTCTTTTCTCCAATTTTCGACCAATGCTTCTGGTGATGTAAACTGCGTCACCAGCTGCATTGTTGGTTTTGCTCACTCGAATTGGCCTGGTGATGTGTGATTGCAATGGTGTGCGTGGTTCTTCATTGTGTACAGAAACTGCACAGGGATCTGCCGCCGACGACGCTGTATGCATACGGCGCGACGGCGCAGTCGGCGACGTACCCGGGGCCGACGCTGGAAGCGATCAAGGACATCCCCACGCACATCCGGTGGGAGAATCACATCCACGACGCGACGCACATGTTCACCGTCGACCCGACGGTGATGTGGGCAAATCCGAAGCTGGGCGGAGTGCCCACCGTCACGCACCTCCACGGCGCGGAAGTCGCGTCCGTTTCCGACGGCTACCCGGACGCCTGGTTCACCGCCTTCGGTGAACACGGCTTCGCGTACTCCACCCAAAACTACACGTACCCCAACTCCCAGCAACCCACTCTGCTCTGGTAAGCCCATGCTTCGAACTGCGTTTGATTTCCCATCCAAAACGTTTCATTGCAAGTACTTGCAATCAGTGATTTTTTCTTTTGTCAGGAAACAGTTTAGCATTTTTGCTACTTTTCCATGGCTTGAAGAGCAATCCAGGGTCCTTGAATGCTCTTTTTTCATATTACTTATATAGGCAATTATATCAAGGTATCTACACATGTGCTATCTACACATCTTGACTGCATGTAGGAAATTTGATTATTATTTCTTTTTCTTTTTCAAAAATCGTATCAATTGTATCAATTAGATAGTCCGTGACACCGTGTGAAGAATTAGAATGAACACGGCTTCTTAATATATCTTTTCCACGGCTTCTCAATTTTCACGCCCATTCTTCATCTTCGAAGGAGAACACACCGAACTTTGACCGATTCACTGCCAAGTAAATGATACAAAAATGATGGTGAATTTGTGGTGAACACTTGCTAAATTGAGAAACCACTTAAATTTAGCAAGTTTTCACCACGAACTCACCATCATTTTTGAACCATTTACTACCTCGTGAATGTGTCAAGGTGCCCTGTAGAAGAATGAAATTCCTCAATCTTTAAAGAACATTTGGGTCCTTTAAAATGTAAGGAGAAAGTGCCATGTACGCATTCTCTGAAGATTGAGAATGGGAAGAAAGAGGTGTGACACCCTCTGATTGTAACTACTTCCATTACTACAAATTAAACCTCCTCTGCAGAAGATTCATGAGACATCACGTGGGGATTGTTCGTGACAGGTACCACGATCACACTTTCGGGATTACGAGACTGAACATCTTGTCAGGGTTGGCGGGGCTGTACATCATCCGGCCGAAGGAGAAGCTACCGGAGTGGATCCCGCAGAAGAACTACGAGGTGACGCTGCTGCTGCAGGACAAGGCGATCTACGCGAACGGCTCCATCAACTTCCCGACCGTGGGGCTGTCCATCAACAACCACCCGCACTGGTGCCCGGAGTACTTCGGCGACACCATTCTCGTGAACGGCAAAGCCTGGCCGTTCCTGGTCGTCAAGCCCCGGAAGTACCGCTTCCGCCTCGTCAACGCCGGGAACGCCCGCGTCTACGAGCTCGAGCTCAGCAACGCGAACGCGTCGTTTGTGCAAATTGGCAGCGATGGCGGGCTGTTGGAGCACCAGCAGTACTTGGATACCCTCACCATCGCGCCCGCCGAGCCCGTGGACATCATCATCGACTTCGCCACCGTCGCAGGTATGCGTTGTAATCAGCTTCCTCCAATTCAATGCAATTTAAACTTCCACAAACAGTGGGTAGAGCAACTTATGAAAATGACATTCGGTATAACATTGGAATGTCGTTCCAACAACTCATAACAACATTAAAATGTCGATTTTAATATGCTCCATAGAAAAACCTCACGAAATTCTACTCCCGATGCAATTTGGTTACACTTAAATTGTTATTAATTATCCCACTCGCCAATTAATATCACATTCCATCATTTGTCATTCTGGAAAGAACATCACATATGTGATAAAAGACACTTTTTGAAAATATGTGAGTTGGTTATCAAAGAGTCTGGAGAATAAAACGAATATTTAAATTTGTTGAATTTTCACAATATGAACAATTGAATTTGCCATTTGAAACCATGAAGCCTTGGTACTTTAGGGGTTCAATACAAGAGGATTAATAGAATGTTCTCATGATTGGTTCTTGCATGGTTAAATTAGAAACACAATCAGGTACACTATTTATTTAGATTTATTTTGTTAATCTTGACCAAGTGAGGACATTCTCACATTCTTTTTTCTTTTTAAAAAAAATTAAAATATCTGTTTTCTATTGAATTCATTTTGTTAAATTTATCATATTCCACTTGCAAATGAATTCCGACGTGAAAATCATATGATTTTTTTGCCACCTGGGGTACTTCTGAAAACAATCAAAATGGAGCAAAAATGAGCCCAACTGAATTCACGAGTCATCGAAGAAATCACAATGTGACTGTATAATTGATGTACTGTACTGTAGGACCAAATTTTATATGACCAGAATCTGAGAATCACTGAAGAACATTGCATACAGGAAAACAAACAAACTTAAACAAAAGGAAGTCCACAGAGGACCTCCTAAAGAACATGAGGCCCAATTCGGACTTACTTGGTCCTTCGGTTTTGAGCGTCACTGTTGTTGTGACTATAATGGCTTTGCAGGGCAGAACGTGACGCTGCACAACGCGGCGCTGGTGCCGTACCCGGACGGTGACCCGCTGTTCACGCCGCCGTCCACGCGCTCCATCATGCAGTTCAGGGTGAAGGCGTACGACGCGGACGACGCGCCGAACTCGCCGCCCATTCCGGAGAACATCACCACGCACCCCGTGATGAACCTCACGGGCGCGCTGTGGCGCACGCACACCATGATCGAGATCGCCGACGCCAACGACTTCCCCACCGGCTCCCTCCTCTCCAACTTCACGTGGATGGACCCCGTCACGGAAACGCCCTACCTCGGCTCCACGGAAGTCTGGGAGTTCATCAACCTCACGCCGGACGCGCATCCCATGCATATCCACCTCATCAAGTTCAAGGTACGCAACACACGTACTACCACGCTATCATTCTTTAATCAAATTTCAAAATAATGCACTGTAAGTGATTCTTCCTTTCATGAATGTACACTCAACCCTCTTTTGAAATTCTCCAACTTTCTCATAATTTGACGTACCTTGAATGTGTAATATGATCAGTGAATCAAAAGAATCATAAGTCTACCTGAAAATCACTGTGAACAAATTAAGAGTTCGTTCACTTCAATTCATTCTTAGTTTGTCTATCTGTGCCTCAAGGACATGGGTAGCAACCTTTATCTTTGGTACCTCCATCATTTATAGTTGCAATGAAACCATGTTGTATGGGCGTCTACCTTGTAGAGCCATGTACACTTATCCTCTAAGCTTTCTACACAAACATGTTGAAGTCTAAGTACATGCAGTCCTTCAGAATACCTCGGGATAATAGCTTCCTGGGCTCCCAGTTTTCATGTTTCAAAACGTTTCAATATTACAGTGTAATTCATAATCGATTTAAAACTTAATCAAATGAGAACGAAATACGTTTCATTGTTTCTAATTAAATGCACTTACAAATCAAGTACGTCCATAATTGTGTGCCAAGTTATCTATTACGTAATACAGACCGGGCACACAGAAACTGCGGTGCCGGACCCCAACACAGACCGACCTCGTATAATCTACAACCTCATAATATAGATAGACAAGATTCTCTAATAAAATTCATTTTTATTATTTACTTAAAAGAAGGTGAGATTAGCTAAAGACCTTACCACAAGGAACGTTGTCCAATTCACTAGGAAGTATACATTTATTTACTGCCAATCTACTGTTTATAGAAAGTCAGCAGGGTCTCACATGCGATTCCCTGTGTGATTTCCCTGCGAGTTTCACTTTTCCCACTGAGTCTTAAAGCTGCTTATTCACCAGTTTAATGTTGACTCACCTGCTTGTAAAAGGAAAGTTTAACAAGTGTCAACTCTTGAGGCTCGGTGGGAAAAGTGAGACTAGAAGGGAAATGCACACAGGGAAAGCATTATGAGCTCCCTGTGAGTTTTGCAAGTATTCAATTTAGCAAGTGTTTACCAAGAATTTACCATCATTCTTGTACCCGTTACTGGTAATTTAGTCAGGGTTCCTTGTGTTAGATCAGAGTCTGAAAGCTATCACAAATAATTTATATCTGGATGCATAAAGCTTTTGTAAGCACAGGTGTGCACAAATGGTTGCCATGATTCGATCTATTAACAAATGGCTGAGATCGATGCATGAATTCATGGGCAGGTACTGAACATGCAAGCGTTCAATCTGACGCTATACGAGGAAGGCGGGTGCGACCGGTTCGAGAGGGACTACCGGGGCCCGGGCAGTTGCATCAGCACGGACCCCGTGGCGCCCATGGTGTACCACGCGGGCTGGAAGGACACGGTGGTGGCGCTTCCCGGCTACGTCACGCGCCTGGTGCTGCACTGGACGCCGGAGTACGGCGGGGAGTTCCCGTTCGACGCCACGGCGGCGCCTGGATACCTGTGGCACTGTCACATCCTGGACCACGAGGACAACGACATGATGCGCCCCATTTCGTTGATTCGCCGCACAGTGTTGCCGTAGAATTCACTGGCCAGGATAGAGGCAATGCACACGATTGATTAGTTAATTTCAGGTTCAGCAACTCCGGCCTGAAGGTCTGCTACATGTAGCGTGTACTTTAGAGATCGATCGTTGACGTTCTTCCGAGTTCTGTCTGTTTTTTCCGTATAGAATAATTAATGATGAGAATCATGTTGCTTGAATTATTGCCTCACAGTCAACAGCATCGGTGATTAATAAGGCGGGAAAGCTCCTTTCTGTTGCATGTGATCGTGTTTCAGTGCAATATTTCGTTGATTCGCCGCACTGTGTTGCCGTAGGATTAATGTTCACTTGGCTGGCCAGGATAGAAGCAATGCACACGATTGATTAGTTTTCAGGTTCAGCAACTCGATCCTGAAGGTCTGCTACATGTAGCGTGTACATTAGAGATCGATCGTTGACGTACTTCCGAGTTCTGTCTGTTTTTTTCCGTATAGAATAATTAATGATGAGAATCATGTTGCTTGAATTATTGCCTCACAGTCAACAGCATCGGTGATTAATAATTAAGACGGTCGCGCTCCTTTCTGTTGCATGTGATCGTGTTTCAGTGCAATATTTTTGAGGCTTTGAATCTAGCACTGTTTTTTTTTGGTGTGCCGATCTGTCGGTATATATATTTTCCACAAATAGACTCTTGAAATGTACTGACATCGGTGGAGAAGGGTGTAGTGCTGCAAAGGGGAATAGAGTTCATCGGTAAACTTGCTGCAGATAAATGTAGTGTGGTTTTCATTGTGAAAATCATGCGGTGACATGGATTTCATGCAAAGGTTATGTACTTTGTAACATGAGGTTCATGTTGCACTGGAAAGCACTAATTACTTTCTTCTTCTTTTTTGACACAAAAGAACTAATCACTAATTATTTGGATGATCTGTATCATTTTTAACATAGAAAGCATGTCCTTATTCTATTGTAAACTTCGGCAACTATAGATCTTGTATGATTTCAATGTTAAGGTTCATGTTAGTTTCAGACCATTATCACATCAGAATGATGCTCCCTGTTTTTACTAATGTTATCTTAAAAGAGAAGTTATGTTTGAACAAGATACCATGTGTTTGGTGTAATATATTCTTATTTTCACTTTAAATAGTTATAAGACGTGAAGGAACTTAGTGGTCTCTCATTGTTAAGTGTGTAAGAGCTTAATGGTCTTACACATGGTATCTTATTCAAACACAATTTCTTTTTTAGGATAACTCCAATATCGTTATAAAAAGGTGTTCATAATGGTAGGATGAATATTCATTTTTTAATGAAGAACCACGTTTCATCTATGATATTTTATCCAACTTATGGATGTAAGTAGATTTATCATAATTGTGACTTGCACTGCCCAAAATTATTGACAAAGAAACCACTAAGTGCAAGATGTGACATTGGCAGAATAATGAACCTTGTAGAAGCCCACCCAGATCCCTTTCAGAGGCCCCCAATAAAGGTTTTAATTTGTACTTTGGGATATGGATAATGCTTAGCTGCAACCTACTTCCCCTCCGCCAAAGCTCTTACTATTGGCTTGTTCAGCCTCCATTGGCCGTCAGAAATGCATGTACAGATTGGCATGACCTTGTTTCTTCATGTAATTTAATCCCGAGCCCAGTACCTCTATGGTCAACAATTTCATTCAACCTCACTCTTGAAGAATTGAGCATGGTCATTGAGTACTAAACAAGGACGAGATGACAAGATATTGTGTTCATCGAGTAGGGCATCCTGATATGACCATGACCAAAAGAGATTAATCACCATAAACCTTGAAAAGGAATACAGAATGGTATAAGGTTATCAAGTCCCAGGGCAGAATACACGTTTGCTAGCCATCGTCTACATCACTAGAAGGAAATGTGTTGTTTTCACTTATTATAGATGAAAAAGAAATGAATCGGCGCCAGGCACATGGGCTGTGTTAGTGGTAATGAGTAGTTTTGGTCATAAGAAGACAGAAACGTAAGTATAACATTCTGGTACTATTCACTGTTCCCACAAAATGAGGAATGAAAAACAACAAGTTTGCTACTAGTGCATGAACTCCAAGGCTTACACCTGCTGTATAAAACCATGCTTGTACAGTACCCTGTAACAAGTGTTGCAACCCCACTTTCAAACCTCACAGTAAAACATTTATCACACTCACTACAACCGGATGTTGACCATGAAATTTTGCATGCACCACCGCTTGGACAAAAAGCATTTTTGGGCAAAATTTGGTATGTTAAAAATGAACGGTTTATGAAATAGAGCTAATTTGCTAACTTTTGGGCCTTCGTTAAAAAAAAATCATATATGGTACCCAATAGCTGCCATGGATCCAAATTTTTGGTAGAAGGTAGAAGTCATAATGAGGAACAATATGGTGATATAAAAAATAATGGTATTCCTAGGTATTTTTGTATCCAGTTGCAATTCAAAATTTTAATAAGAACGCTAAATTTTAGTTTAATTATATAATAAAGTAATTTTCTATTTTTCTCACTTTTTTTGTTACACCATGTTGTCATAGTAAGGAATAACTTGGTGTCACAAAAAGATGAGAAAAAGGTCATTTAATACATTATTTTGTAATCAAACTAAAATTTAGCGTTCTTATTAAAATTTTGAATTGCAACTGGATACAAAAATACCTAGGAATACCATTATTTTTTATATCACCATATTGTTCCTCATTACGACTTCTACCTTCTACCAAAAATTTGGATCCATGGCAGCTATTGGGTACCATATATGATTTTTTTTTAACGAAGGCCCAAAAGTTAGCAAATTAGCTCTATTTCATAAACCGTTCATTTTTAACATACCAAATTTTGTCCACAAATGCTTTTTGTCCAAGCGGTGGTGCATGCAAAATTTCATGGTCAACATCCGGTTGTAGTGAGTGTGATAAATGTTTTACTGTGAGGTTTGAAAGTGGGGTTGCAACACTTGTTACAGGGTACTGTACATCTAACATATGAATAATGAATTGAAGTGAACGAAAGGAATCATATCATATCTTTTGCAGTCGCTGGGAGAAGTTGAACTGTGTTTGTAGTGCTTCTTGTAACTCATTCACAAGATGGCCCCAAAGTTTTCCTGCTGAGAAACTGTTCTTCAATTCCTCTTCATCAATTTGCTTGTCAATGTTGTCTAATTGTTGCCTGAAGCCATGTTTGAAAGGCCTTTGCAAGATCACATCAACTGGTTGAACTCATTTGGGCAGTTGACTGGTGCAAAAATTAGAAACTTAAGATTTGTGGATGTGAATCCTTCACCCAAAAGATAAATTCCTTAGAAATATGCATGCTCTTAAATCCAATATCTAGAGTAGAATTGACTCTTCATCCATAGCCAACTTCTGCACCTGCTTTCTTCTGTATGGTTGCAAAATGTTTCTACAAATTGCTTTCAAGTTGTTAAGTTACTCCAATGGTTGTTGCTATAGGTTAAATGCAGATTTCTGTCTTTGCAAACCCCATGATCTGTATTTCAAGACTGAAGGCATCTATCCGTCGTACCAGTGAAGACAAGTTGGAAAAGGTAACAAGTGGGTGATTGTAAGCTAGGATCACTCAACTTTTATGTCCTGGTGTAGAAATTGCTTCACTTTTTCAAGTTTTTGAAAAATCACTGATAAATATTGGAATGAAATTTTGTGATGAAACAAATTGCATTGTTTTTAGAATTCCAAAGTTATAATGTTTACCACAATAAAGTTTGCGAAATTTCAATTTTTCTATCCAAAATTGTTGCTTAGATTTGGTAGCATGTTACATGTCAAAAGTGCATGTGAAGTGCACCTATAATATGAGAAATGCTAGACGGGGTCAAAATTGGACTTCACAAATTTATAGCAACATACCACAAGTGCATACAAAGCTACCATATTTTATTTTTTTGGTTATTATGCTTACTTATTTTTTAATTGATTGTTTCATGATGTTTTTTTTCTTTTTTTCTTTTTTTCTTTTTAACTTTTTTTTGGATTTTTTTTTTTTTGGAAATGGAATAATGGTCCAATTTCAGAGGTGAGATATAAAAATACATTTTTCATAAAACCTACCTATGGAGGTTATCTTAAAGAGCCTATAATTACCCATGGTGAATAAAAAATAAAAAAGATTGTTGAGTAAAGCCCAAAGTCTCAATATAAATTTAACAATTACTAAAGAGGAAATATTGACATAAACCTTATTTTGAATGGTGATATTTTTAATTTAATTGAAAGTTAAAACGTGCACACTATACCACTAGTGCTTGAGTTGCATAGGTTTTAGCTGCACACCCCACTTGGTAGACCGTCGCTTGCAATCGCCCCAGTCTCCAAATTAGGCTGAAGATGACATTGATACAATAATCTTCTGCTTAATATCGTTCATTCGAGGCACTTGAACATGTTTGAACCTCTTTCTACCCAAGTGTGGGTACTCCTGTGGATACCAAATAGATGCATGTTTGATCGGTATTAACCAGCAGGTAGAAATTGTGACAAAATGAAATGAGCTTTTGATTGAAAATTGACTGATAATCTAACTTTTGAACCAATTTTAAAAATATATAGCAATGATACAATGAAAAATGAACTGAGCCAACTTGTAAATTTACGTATGTATTAACCATAGAATAAAATCATAATTTGTCAAAATGACTTTATCTTGAAGAATTTGAGTATCAAAACATCCATCCTAATAACCGTCTGACCAATTTATGATCAAAATTTGAATGTAAATTTAGACAATGTTAGATTCTATAATTGAATTTGTATAAATAATACCACCAGCAAAAAAAAATTGTCAAACACATTCAAAAAAGAAATTCATAATAAAAAATTTATTAGTAGAGAAACAATTCTTTTATACTTAAAATAACACATTTCTTGAATCTTAAAAATGAAAAAATTAAATAAGAAACTAAAACTATTGGATTTTTTTTCACATATTTGAATATTGGAAACTTTTATAGCTCAAAAATCCATCCACGACTGGGTGTTTTCATGGTAGGGCATCCAAAATATGTAGTGTGACATCACATAACAAAATGTGGCAGTAAACATTTTCTATTTGTCATTGAAATTAGTTTTTTGACAAGAAGTTAACCACAGTGAAAATGTATATTAATCATTTTTAAGTTAATATTAATTAATTTTTGGACCAAAATGTAATACATTGCATTCGGTGACATTGTGATATAAATACTTTATTGCCTTAATTGATATGTTTCATTGAAGATATAGTGATTTTATAATGCATCTTTTGCAAAACTACTCAATTTGGACATGGGTTAAAATAGTCCAAGTTTTTTTGATAACTGCTACCACCAATTTCTAAAGTTTAAACCAATTGCAAAGTTGTGCATTGCAACACAAGAATTGGTGAACCATACCATGCAAACACCCATATATATGATCCTTTGATCATAGTGACATTCATTAGATGGAATTTTTTTAGGGTTGAACATTTGTCAAGTGATGATGATATTGGGAATCATTTGATACTTACTGGGACAGAGTAGTAAAAATGTGGCATGTCTTTAACAACTAAATGTCCATTGTAATTTGTCTATACCCGTAGTGATTCAAATCCACAATTTCATTCTCTACAAACAAGTCACAACACCACTTAGTCATTAAAAACAAGTCACATTACACAAGAATTCTACTGCTGACAGTCTACAAACAAGTTGTGTGTTTTTATAATAAAATTTAACAAAGTGGCACTTTGTTTTGTGATGGAATTCAAATTTATTGTCTACATCCCACCAAGGAAGAGACTACAAAAACGCTTCGTTTTCAAGGAGTTACATGACTTGAACAATACAAACAAGGTGCAAAAGTAAATCTAGGGTAAATACTAAGGTAGAGACTACGGGACTAGCCGCTTGTTTGATGTCCACGACCCACAAGGGGAGAGAATATGAAAACATTTCGTTTTCAAGAAGTTGCATGACTACATGGTTGAACAATGTTAATAAACAAGTTTTAAAAGTAAATCTAGAGTAGATACTAAGGCAGAGACTATGCCACTAACCACTTGTTTTACTATAAGTACGGGTTGCCTCTACTATTTTGTATGTATAGATATAAAGGAGTAATTATAGTTTGCAAAACACACATAAATAAAGACTTCAAGATATTTTGTTATAAATACGGGTTGCCTCTACTACTCTGTACAAAGGAGTAATTATAGTTCTCATAATAAACACACATAAATAAAAATATTTTTGTTAGAATGTACAGAACTTATGTTGGTAATGGCATATATTATACACCACTTTATGTTCCCTTCAAATCTTTGTTATCAGTTCCTTAAAATCTTCTTTCCCCCTCCTTTTCTCTAAACCTCCACATTCTTTTAAAGTAAACTGACCCTATCAGATAAAATATTTAAGTATTACTTGAACCCTAAACAGTCATCTTCGAAACAAAATACGCAATAACCACACTAATTAATGCCATTAATAAGGGCATCATTCAAAATCCAACTTCACATTGGAGATTTCATTAGATCCAAGCAGGTACATATTTACCAATCACCTGCACAAGTTACAGCTGGGGAAAAAAACGCTACCCACGTGGGGATAAGAGTTCACAGCTCCTTTCAGTAGTCAGTCCTGTAGTCACCCTAAAGCCGCAGTACTACTAATTCAACTCTCCACGTCTCACCAGTACTAGAAGAGGGAAAACAAAAATAGGGTCACCATAAACCCTAAACCCCAGCCATTGTACAAAATTCACCTCAACCCAAAACACCAAAAAACTCCCCCTCAACCAAGAGTCCATTGTGGTAACTCAAGTAACTAACCCATTCTGTCCCAAAGACAGTTTAGGGTTTAGGGTTTAAGGAACTTCAGTGATCTCTCCTTTCGGAGCTCTGGTTCGCTGCGACAACGAAGTTCCCAGTTTCTTCTCGAGCTCCAGAATGTCAAGCTTCACAGGAGGATGGAGTTTCATCTTTGCAGGATCAACCGGAGGGAAAATTTCGAACTCCGAATCAGAGTCTGAGAGCATTTCCTCACCGGAAGACGAGTCATCGGAGAATGAGTTCTTACTCTTTTTCAATGCAACATTCTTAGTATTCTCCTTCTCCTCCTTCGGTTTGAAAAGCGGAGAGTTCGGATGATTAGGCGAGTGTGTAAAGCCCTCCAGCTTCTCCTTCACAGCTTCAACTTGCTCGGCGATCGTGGCTTTCAACACAACCGGAACCTCGCCGCGGTGGAGTTCCTTCTCCTCGATCAACTCGCCTAACATTTCGATCTGCTTCAACTTCCCGGACTTCGACAAGGGCGCCGGAGTACCGTCGTCTGATAGCCCCATGGAGTCTCGTCTCACGGTGGAAAGTGTCAACCTGTCTGAGTCCTCCACGGGACTGTTGTCGATCGCCCGGTCCGTGACAGTTTTGTTGGGAATTTCTAGAGTGCTCGGAGGCTCGTGTTTTGATGCGTGTTCGCTTAACTCCAGTTGCTTCAGGTTTGAATCCGTTTTGAATTGCGAAATGGCTGTGGGTAAGTTGACGTCTTCGGTGGGTGGAGGATCCGCGTCGTCGTTTTTTGTTCTTGGCCATGAAGCTTCCTGTAACACCAGGGTATATTTTTTTTCATTTTTACAGAAATGATGATTCATGGTGTTTTGTTGAAACCAAAACATTTCCACATTCTTCCAAATCTTAGACTTGAAGCTGCTATTCGTCGATTTTAAGACCTACTTTCATCCATATCTGACTATTTCATTTTTTTTTAGATTGAAATTTGACTTGTTCATACGAAAATTTATTTCAGATTTATTTGTAGCAGGAGAAATAACACGACATACCAGAGCAGAGAGGGAGTAGCCTTTCGAATGTGATCCTAACTTCACTTCGAAATACTAATGAAGATGAAGGCTATATGACATTTCCGGGACACATGTAGTATTAGGAACCTCACTTCGGCAAATGTATCCCCTGGCTACATTCTACAGGGATAATACACAGGAGGTTCCAGATACTACATTCAAGCCCAGGATGCACATAGCATTCCCTCAAGAGTTAGAAAAGAGGATCAAACCTCGGGATCAGACTTTGGAAAAGACTTTGGAAAAGGGTACTCACTCTCTCTACTCTTGTGTGCTATGAATTTTGAAACCAAAACTGGCGACATGTAGCCAGAATAAAGTAAAATAACCTTACCTGCAAGATGGAGACGTTGTCGTCGTTTACTGCGTTTGTTTTCCAATTCTCGTTCTGGAGCTTCGCCTCGACCCCGGCGTATCCAGACTCAGCTACGGTTTGCAAATACTCCATCCAGCTTCCATCGCCTTTACGCAGTCTTCGAGAAACGCTCTTGTCCTCCCAGACCTTAACGTCTGCTGCTCTCCGAAACTCCCAATTGTCTTCTACAGTGGAGGTGCTGGTGGTGGTCTCCGGACCACCCATGGTGAAAAGCGCCAGCATGAAGAGCGCGGTGGAGATCAGTAACGGCGAGAAGAACCTCACGATGGGGAAGAAGGGCGGCGTGAACAGCAGGAGCGCTAGACCGGACAGCACTGGGTGTTGCCATAGAAGCGCAAACAAGTCCGTGAACACTTGCAACGCCATGATCATCGCACAGAACTTGAACTACAAAATCAGAGCTCTACAATGATGCTCCGAAACAGTAACTGCCTCAGTATAGCTGCCGCAAACGTAAACTGTTGTGGAAGGTAAAAGCTCTACAGATCGACACAGCCAATGATGCTTCCAGTACTTTAAGAAACAGCAAATTGCGTGAGCTGCTTCGATAAAATGGTGGCAAACGACACTATTGCGGAAAGTCAGAGCTTCACAGACACAGACGATGATGCTTCCACTACACTAAGAAACACCAAATTGCGTGAGCTGCTTCGATTTAATGGTGGGAAACGACACTATTGTGGAAAGTTAAAGCTTCAGAGACACAGAGGATGATGCTTCTACTACACTAAGAAACAGCAAATTGCGTGAACTGCTTCAATAATATTGTAGCATTCTCAAACCAGAGCACTGTTGTGGAAAGTTAGAGCTTCACAGAAACAGACGATGATACTTCCACTACACTAAAACACAGCAAATTGCATGGGAAACGAAAACTAGAAAACTACAGTGGTAAGTCGGAGCTTCAGACGATGCTTCCGCTACACCAAAAAGCTTCGATGGTGATTTCAAACTAGAAGTTGTGCATAACTGACAGTCTAGAAAATGCGGATTCCACTGTCGCTGACTAGGAAGTATTATCGATCCCCACACGCTAAGCAAGAATCTAGGCCCCCGGTGGCGCCACTACCTGGAGATGCCAGTCAAGCGTAGTTGCTAGCTAAAGATAGAAAAACCGACGCCACCATGGCCGGAATGATACTCACGGCCCACCAGTGATGAGGTTAGCAAGAGCTGCTGCATGAGGGTGAAGCCCGAGGAGAGGAAGTATGCAGACATGAAAATTGGGGAGAAAGTGTACTACTGGAGAGTAAAGTATGGGAGAACAGTAGACTGGGAAGTGTTCTGTAGCAAGGACGCGGAATTGAGTAGACGTTTCTGGGGAAGCTGGAACTACAGCCGCCATTGTGCTGCAGCCAGGCTGCAGTGCTGCCTGGATTCATGAGTCAGATCCCGGCTCTGGCTATGGATCATATGTGTGGCAGTACGTCGCAAATTTGAAAAGGTCCTGGTGTGGGCATGACGCAATTTTTTACTTTATTTTTTGAAAAATGTTCTCATATAATAATTATTATTAAATGAGCAATGTCACGAAATGTGTCACAAATTCATCCAAGCTGATGGTCACGTTCTCATCCATATAAATTCTCACGAACTCTATCACAAATTCATGCAAGTTGATGGTCACGTTCTCATCCATAAAAGAATTCATCATATAAGATGCAGGTCTATGCATCACAACTTTATGTCTTATGGTAATGCAAAGTGTGGAAAAATCAATCTAAACATGGTACTATTGGGCTTTGTTCAAGTAATCTATGATAAAACCATAGTAATACACGCACACTCCCTACAACTAATTCGTGTTTGGAAGGGTTGTCCTAAAGTCACTTCGACACAAGCCCACATATCTTAAATTATTTATGAGACTTGGAAACCTTGATTACAGACGATATAATCATCAGGCTCTTTTAACTTGATTTTTGGGTTGATCAAGCATGATTACCATATTGGAATTTGGGAGTCAGTGCTGCCTCTTAATTTAATGTAGTTATAATTCACAAGTACCATAAACCAGGAGTCATTAATACTGGGTTTGATTGCTGTTAGTAAAACCATTATGTGGTGGGGGCTCAATGTTGTACAGTGGGGTCCAACATGGAATGGCGTTTTTGGTTTCGCAGTGAGAATTGTTTTAGTACTGCCAACTTTGAAAGCCTCTCGAGAGCTCCAAAATTGGTATCTTACCACGAAATTTTTACCAGAGACTCATCTTTAAGTTAATTATATGTATGCCAAATTTCAAGGCCAAAAGATTCACCCAAAAAAAGTTATTCAGAATCTACCAACATTGGTAGCTGTGGAAATTTTTTCACTGCTGCCAACTTTGACAGCCTCCCGAGAATGGAAATTTTTTTTCCTTACTTTGGTATTTTTTTGGTAGAAACAAATTTGTGTTAGTAATATATGGTAAAAATCTCAAGTCTAAAAGATTAGGAAAAAAAAAGATATTCCCAATCTACCAACATGTGTAGTTGTGGGATACAATGGGGAAACCATTTCATTCCTACCAACTTTGAATAGTGCCAACTTTGAAAGCCTCCCGAGAGCTCAAAAATTGGTATTTTACCACGAAAGTTTTACCAAAGAAATATCTTTAAGTGAATTATATTTATGCCAAATTTCAAGGCCAAAAGATTCTCCAAAAAAAAGTTATTCATAATCTACCAACATAGTAGTCAAAGTTGGTAGCAATGAAATGGTTTCCCCCATTGTTTCCCACAACTACACATGTTGGTAGATTGGGAATATCTTTTTTTTTACTGATCTTTTAGACTTGAGATTTTTACCATATATTACTAACACAAATTGGTTTCTACCAAAACAATACCAAAGTAAGGAAAAAAAAATTCCATTCTCGGGAGGCTATCAAAGTTGACAACAGTGAAAAAATTTCCACAGCTACCAATGTTGGTAGATTCTGAATGACTTTTTTTGGGTGAATCTTTTGGCCTTGAAATTTGGCATACATATAATTAACTTAAAGATGAGTCTCTGGTAAAAATTTCGTGGTAAGATACCAATTTTTGAGCTCTCGGGAGGCTTTCAAAGTTGGCAGTACTAAACAAATTCTCACTGCGAAACCAAAAACGCCATTCCATGTTGGACCCCACTGTACAGTACTTCAGTTGGAGCTACTAGACTCCGTCCATACCACTCCAAAGAACAGTAAAAAATTAAAATGTAATCTTCTGCAGAATCATACCAGAGATCTTCCGTTTCCAGTATATATAATTTACATTTGTTGTCCCTGCCTAGCAGGAAAGAGACTACGGAAACGCTTCGTTCTTAACCCCTAAGAGCTCAAACGACCATTTTCTGGTCGCTGCCCGAATTTAACGGGCTGCCCAAAACAAAAAAAGATTTCTTTTTGAAATTTTAGTTATTTTTTAAATACTACATCAAGTCTACTTTCTAATCCAATTTGAATTATGGCAATCCGAGCTAAACTCCACCTGTGAGAATTTTTCAAAGTACATCACCTCAACATTGTCTTAGTGTTATAAAATTTGCTATTTGAGGAAAGTAATGATGATCCCTCCATCATTTCTTTTGCTTTTTTGAAGTTTACAATAAATAGCCCAAATTTAACCAATCATACTAAATTTCAAACTCTAAAATTGAAAATTATAATTTATACAAATTTTCAAATGTTAATGCTTTTAAATTCATTAAAAAATGATCTGAAGTTATTTTTGGAAGTTTGACCGTACGGATAATTTGTAGAGATGATGCCCTACATTTTGTCTATTGAACCAAACTTCATCAAACTTGTGGTATGTTTTGTCCAATACCCCTCAGGCTTTTAAGGGTTAACCCTTTAGTGTCCAGGGAGGTTCTGGAGAAACCAGAGTTTTTTGGTGTTTTTTTTAACCCTTAAACGTCAAAGCAAGCCCCACAGGCTTGGTATAAAGGAATAATTGGAGAAAAAAGTAGTTTTACTCAACCAAATCAAGCGAGACTTGTTGCGTTGGAAAGCTACTGAAAAAGCGATCTAGATTCCAAATTGTCGCCTCATTTGAGAGATTGTGGAATCGTTGGTAGATAATCAAAGTTATCAAATTGAACAAGTTTTGAGGTTGGGGCAGCTGAAGTTCAGTAGTACCGCAGTGCTACAGTGCTAGCCAGCAATGTACTATAGAGCCGTTTTTGCAAAATAAAAAATAAATAAAAATCTTTCTAGGCTGCCCCGTCCAAGCCGGCAAGCCCTCTTGACGTTTAAGGGTTAAAAAACTCTCTCTCTATTCAAACTTTGGAAAATATTAATAGTATTTAACCGTACAAATGTAAGCGTAGCTTAATCAAACAAGTGTCGGTTAAACCTTGGTCAGATCCGACCATTGGATTGGAAGATTATAGTATGTCTTTGAACCGTATAATGTACACTCAAAAATGAGATTTTGGAGGATGTGTGACTCCAAAGTTAAATAGAATATGGGTTAAATTTTCAAAAATAAAAGTGAACAGGTTGAGCAATGACCTATGTCAACACCTCTCCATTGCAATCTTTTATGTCAAGAACTGACTCACACATAATTATTGTGAATTTTACAAATTATAGTGACTTATCCATATACAAATTAGGACAGAAAACTATACGTTAAAATATGAAAGAAGTTTGTACATTGATCAAGATCGGAATAGATACACTAATGGAACATGAACAAGAGAACACCATTCAAAAATTTAGAATAAGATAACAAATTTCCAAACGCAAGAAATACTGCATAGTACATGTGCTGTATTTGTAAGTATTTGCAGTATTTTCACGTTTTGTTCATAGGTATTTTCATAGTTGCACAGCTCCAAACTGAAATTTTATTTTTTGAGAAGATGTATTTTATGAGCCTCCAACTCTGAACATCACAATTCAAAATCCAAATGTTCATGGATTTTCAGTTTTTTGCATTTCCGACATGTTAGTGACCACAATGTGGTCTTCTGGGCACTAAAGGGTTAAGGAGTTACATGGCTGAACAGTACAAACAAGGTGTAAAAGTAAATCTAGGGTAAATACAAAGGCACTCTAGACGTCTCAATTGACCACTTGTTTTGTCAAAGATTTATTGTACTTTGAACTTATCACATTAGAGCATCCCCACTGCATATGGACTTGGCATTTAGGGCTGGTTTACACCCAAAAAAACATTGGGTCGGAACCCAAAGAAATGGAGAATTTTGATTGGAACATAGTCTCGGTACCCAACTTTTGGGTTTGTAATCAAGGAAAATTTAGGTTGCAATCTATGTTTATTTTTTTAATGAAAATCTAGTTGGAATCCTATATGGTGAAAGTGAATAGCGATTTCCTAAGTTCAAGGAGAGTTTTTTTGAGGAACATAGCATAACAGAGCAATGGAAGTCAATACCCTTTTGCAAAGGGACCACAATGTAGTCAGTTACAATTAAAAACTAGTTTTACGTGGCAATAACACGGTAGTCCCAAAATTCATGGAATACAAATGGCATTTGTTCATTACTTATAAAAGTGTATCTAACTGAAGACTCTCTTTAGATCGAGTTTTCAAAACGGTGCTTCGTTGCACTGCTCTATTGTACTATGAAGGTCATGGAGTGTCCTATTCCCAAATGCAAGGAGAGAAATTGGGTAAACTTTTTCAGACAATCATTTGTATTAGTTTAGTGCTTGTTTTTTGCTCAATTGAATAAGTCTAACTTGTTTGCTTGAGAATAGTACCCTGGTTACAATGCTCTCACCCAAGAAACAACGTACTACTTGTCTTTTTAAGTTGGAGCCCAAGTTTTTAGGTGTAAATCAGCCCTAAACAAAGCTTGTATATTGGGTCTAACTCGGAGTTTCAAGAGTTGGGCCGTGATTAATATATTTGAAGCATTTTTGAAGTGAGACCAATGCAATTTTGGCTTAGTCAAAACTTCACATACTTATAAGTTTGTAATTTTAAAGAAGTATGTACTCTAGTGACACCAAATTCGATTGTTGTATAAAACAACTTAATGATGTATCTTTAAAAAATGTTTCATGGTGAAGAAATCCATGAAGAAGGAGATATGGATGAGAACAATCATCCATCAACCCCACAGGGGTTGGTTGGGCCTTTAAACCCTAAACGTACCAGTTGAAGCTTTGAACATATGTAGATGCTAGCCCCAAAAATAGATATTAGCATGGCTCAAATGTACATAATGTATATATGAGAGGACCATATAGCAAGCTTAAAATCTATCCAACAAATTTGACGTACTTGCATTTGGAGGCCTCTCTAATATTATCACCGTGTTTTCATCACAATATATTTACTTCAATTTGTAGAGAATCTAGTTTGCTTGGACAGGTGATTTGGATGAAAGTCATTCAAAATTGTATGAGAAAGTTACAAGACTTTGGATTTGTTCATGATCCAGTTTCTATATGCTGGAACGTTTAGGAGTTGAGGGTAACCTCTAAACGTACCAAGGTGTCCTTCGAATTGACAATTTGAGAAAAATCATCTTAAAGTACTATTTAGAGGAATATATTTTGGAATTGATATACAAATGAAAGTTCTAGATTTTGAATTTTAGATTCCATCCTTACAGTTCGATTCGCTAATACTATCAGCAATATTTAATCATCAATTTTGAAAGTTGAAATTAAAGAATCCTTTTAAATTCAATTACAAACAAAATTTTAATAATTTTTGAGTTAGGTTAACCCTTTAGGGGGTTAACCTTTAAACGTTAATTGTTTAAACTTTAGGGGGTTAACCTTTAAAATTGTTTCAAACAGATGTCAATCAAGCATTCAAGCTCCTTTCACCTATAAAGATGTATTTTAGGTTATAGATCATCTTCACAAATCATTAAACAAGCTTTGCAGACAAACATAGCCCAATTGCATCTTTATAAAGTTGCAATTGCATTCCTAGTTAAATTCCAACTACACGATTCTGCCTAAAATAAAGATATTCATCATGAGCATTCATTATGTCTTTAAAATGTTTTAAAAAAAAACAAATTTAGTTGCACCCTATTTTTGAAATGTCTGTGTGATTTCAAATTTTGGAATTTAAAAAAAAATCAACTATAGATCCATATAAACAAAGCATAGATAACTTCCACATTATGTTGCAGTTGACAACAAAGTGCAAATCCTTTGGCATAGCACACAACATAAACGATACGAAAATCCCATATGTTTGTAAAGTACAAGCTATATGTATATCAAATTACAACAATAATGGAATGTATCCTACACTTTAAACTCTACCAATTATATATATAACAAAATAAATACATTATCTAAAGATTAACCATTGTGGTTTTCATCACAAAGGGCCTCTTCCACATCATTAGGAACTAGATTGTCAATCATATTGTCATCATAAGAGTGTTTGAAATCATTGTTGTCAAACATAAGATTGGAGGTAGAAGCTAAAGATACACCGCTTTTTACCCCAAATTTGTTGGTTGTCACCCTTTTCATCTTCTTGCGTGGCTTCACTACTAAGAAATTGTTAAAAAATCTTACATGACTTCAATTGATCAAAGTAACATTTCTCCTGAGAAGCAGCATTTCTCCCGAGAAGCAACATTTCTCCTGAGATTCCAATTCTTGTGGTTTCGATCCAAACTCTTTTCACAATTCCCAAGGGTGAAATGTATGAATCATTCTCATCACTATGCTTTGTCATTGTATGGCTCATCTAAATCAGCTCAAGTTGTCACTTCCATTTTGAGCTTGAATAGGATTTTGTATACATATTCACCAAATTGTTCACCTTTACTATCAATTTGTTTCAAATTTGCACCAAGATTTTACTAGCAATAGGTACTAAAATTAAAGCGCATCTTGTATGAAAATTCCATCAAACCTAAACCCTAAACCCCTAACTAAGCTGAAATGCTTATTTTGATGATTTAGGAATTCCAACATCAATTCCTTGCAACGTTTGTAAACTGAGACGTATTTTGACCTATGTTGTATTTATACACCTTATCTTCCCTAGGAAAGGAAGACAGCCAAGCATTAATTCTAATTCCTATTGACAAAGAACACACCAACACACAGAGCTTGTCCACATAACAGCGTCAAGTAAAAAATTCATCACTCCACAACTATTTATCCAAAAATGTCACACAAAAACTGTTACAACTCAGCCAGCGTTGCGAACCGAGAGGACTGGAAGCTCACAGTACAGAATAAACTGGAGACAGTGGACTTAAAGCTTGAAAGCTGCAATGTCAACTAGCTTCATTTAAAAAAGGAACAAGTATGAACATCTGAACACAAGAAATGACCAGGTGATGGGACATGTCGCTGCAGATCGCCTCATCTTAGCAACCCGTCTGCTTATTGTTGAGCAGGCAACTGCGGACATTTCTCCAACATCTCGTAGTGTAGTACAAAGTTCTCCTGGTGACAAACCACCAAAAAGTGTTAGCGGTTGCACTAAAAAAATTCTGAAATGTATGCTGTGGCATTGTCCTTACGCTTGGCAAATAAGAATTTCACTAACATTCCAAATATACAAATCACCAATATCTTCTCAAAACTCTCATGAATCTTTTCCGGCTGGTTCGACCTGAAACTGGCTAAGGTCAGTAAGAGTGATTTGGCACAAGAGGACATACCTTGCACCCTATCTCCAAAGTAGACGGATCCAGAAAGAAAAATGTGCCACGCTCGTATGCTGGGTTTTTTACCAATGGCTCGCTATTGGGAACACGCTTGAGCCATCTCTTGAGTTCCTTGTGAAAGAACCAACCCCTATTTGACCTGGCATGGACAAGTAAACCATGGTGAATAAATTTACAATGACAAGAAATCAGCCAACATAATTCAAAAAGAGAAATTAACCGAGTCATAGAGACATAAGTAGCCAGTTTTCAGGTATAGTAAATGACTTACAACTCATCAGCCGCATACAGTTGAGCCTCATCTCTTGGCATACTGCATTCAAAAGAAGACACGATGCCTTAGACCCTAAAAGAATAGAGTAAAAAGATTCGTGCGAAGGATGCAAAAACCACTCAAATTACAAACCCTTACCTGTAGAAGATATAAAACAAAGTGTTATCTTGGAACTTGGTGTAGTGATTCGCCTGCAAGATGACAACAAGCCAAGATTAGTCAAAGCATATGAAAGATTATTGTGGCAATGCAGAGTAAACATATTGATTGCCTGAAAGCAAATGGAAAATGACTCTTGCCAACCAAACGTTCAAAACATCTCCATCGTCTTCCTTATTGACATAACAGAGTTATCCTTTAAGTAGGGCAAAGTGGGGTTGGTGACCCCGTGTTAGTGGAAATATCTGGATCCATACTACTATGAATTAAGCATAATTCTAATATTTTCAGACTAACACTTCCAATTAGCGTGGGTACTACTAATTACGACAAAGTTACGTTCCACTACAAAAATCTCTATGTATGTGGATGAGATCTTTGTAATTTGAAGATGTTGCAACCCACAATATACTCATGGTCCAGTCATTTCAAAACCACAGTAATTACAACTTTTGGTGACGCCTTACTGAAGATGAGGGAGAAGTATACCTGCAACTGCGGAGCTTTCTGGTCGTAGCATGGAGGTACCACAAACTCAGGCTCACCTCGCACAGGTTCGTCAGCCCATGGAGAAGCAAATGTTTTGTACAAGTTCTCCCTTGAGTTAAGATTCAGGCCCAAGGTAGTAAGATCCGTACCCAAAGCTAACGTGGTTAAGTCTGGATCGCTCATTCTTATTACACTCAATAAACCTAGTAAACCAAAACGGTCAGGTTGCTGTGCTGAACCTCCTTGCTTTGAAGAGTCACGAAGTGTTCCTGCCATCCCCACTTGCTGTTGTTGAGTAAATGTTCCCCCTGTTCTCGATGGTGATTGGTGGTGGTAGTTCAGACTCTGATCATACTGACCTAATGCTCCACCAACCCCAGAACGATGCACTTGCGTAGCACCGGACACTGGAGGACCAACCGTCTGCAAAGAACAAGAAAGATTACCAGTTTTAGAGGTAAAACACTTATGACAAAACATCTTAAACGAAGTTCGATTTATTGAACTTATGGAAATTTTTGCTCCAACCCATTGATCGTATATATTCTCTAACCTATTTTCTTTTCATTAAAAACCAGTTGTCATTAATATACTTCAGAAATCAAGAGGTGTAACATGTTTAATCGTTGTAAAATAGGATCCAGGGGCATCTGTATCAGTCGTCATTAATGAGCGGGAACTCCAAACTATACCTTGTCTCACAAACTCAGACAATCCCATCCTAGAATGATACATTAGCAGCTTCCAACATAATTACAATGTATAATTATCTCACCGGAGAATGATAGGAAGCAGAGACACCACGAGCTGGAGAGTATGAGTCTCCAACACCAGCATGTAGATGTAAGTCAGAGGCATTCCCAGTTGGCTGCTGCTGCTGCTGCAACAAATGACGGTTTGATCCATAGGACCCTCCCTGCGAAAATCCAGAAGACCTCCCCATCTGCACTGAAACCATGTGACTAACTAAACTTAACTGAAGCACCAATCAAATATTCACTCACTTCCTGAAAACAGATTTACCCACAGACAAACTACTGCTCAATTATGTTATCAAGCAAGGAGTGCTAAACATCCACATATAATGATGACATTTTGGTGGCGACAGCAGGCCTGTTCCAACACCGATTCCACCTTTGCATTTGCTTTGAAAATAGCACTGTCAATTTACAACTGCTGCTATCTGTGATAGAACTTTAAAATGCCACTCTGAAAATACATATACATGAACCTTTCTAGTTCATAATTCCAGAAAATACACACCATTGTGCATAACCTGGCGCAAAAAAATCTCACACTTCCCCTGATTAAATTCATATAATGGCTGTCTATTCTAAAGCATACTTCTTGACACAGAATGACTAAAAAATTCTTGGTCAAGAACTTACTTACCAAGAAGTGTTGCGCTTGCATAGCTGCCATTTCGTGTTGCTGATCCTTATGGTGTTGTTGCAATTCAGATGCCAGATCATGGCTCCCACCTGCAAGTACGACATGTCTCCGAGTTAGAAGTAGCAATTAACAATTCACTGCAGGACTTCTATCTGGTTCAAGTTTGTGACTATATAAGTAGGTATTTTTAGGCTCCCCCACAACTACTTTCTGCGTATGTAGGATATCCAAAATGCTGTCTGCCGGTGTGATTACTCTGATCACGACTAAATTACCAAGGACCCTGACAAACGTGAGCAAACAAGACAGAACATGTTGATTCACACCTTTGTAACCTGGCAAAGCTGGAAAATCCTCATTTTGTATGCTGAACTCCTGGTTTTGCTGAACTATAGCATTGATTCCAACCCCTTGCTTTCTCAAGTTACCTGCCACAACAACACGACGTTGAAACCACCAAAATCCATTCCAGGTGCGAACATTGACTATGAGAAGCCTCCATGATCAATACAAAAGCTAAATAAGATTACTTGAGAAGAAATGCTCTATCAAAAAAGGGGAAAATCATTGTTAATCTATATCAGTATTTAGAAATTAGAAACGTAACAAAGCACAACTACCCTAAACCCTAAACCTTAAGATTTTCCTGGATATCTCCTTAAATTTCTTTACACCTTTGAATTAACAGTTAATTGTCAAGAAAGCTGCAACAGGCCAAAGTCGAAGGAAAATGATGTGAAAAATTAAAACAGACACGACTTACCTTGCATGTTTCCAGACGGTGACTGCCGAGTTGTTAGTTGAGGAAAATCGTTGATATCAAATGCCACGCCATCATTGCCATTTCCAACACTACTAGGGCTCATGCCTCCAACATGGCCATTTGCAGAGTGAAGTTGTCCCTGCATGCCTGAGCTTGGGGACGTCGAAAAATTGTTCCCCAATAAGGAGGACACACCTTGAGGTGATGCTGCAAAAGTATATTTAAAGATTAGGATTCACTGCACTCCTAGAATCTTTCACTTCACACCTAAATAAATACTATAGACTGACAAGATTACCGAGTCCAAGCATAAAAAGAGCACTGAAAGTTAAGCAAGGCATAAAAAGGAAACATACAAACAGATAAGAGGGAATAGAAATTTAAAAGGAGAATACACAAAATAATACATATCAAGCATCGGAGTTGATGAACGAGGAACCAGAATACCTCGACTAAGCATTGCCAGAAGATCCCCTGAAGGGTTATAAGTAGACGAAGACATGTTTACACCTTGCTGCAGTAGAGAATTGGCAGGCCGCCCTGGGCCTTGCACACCAATCCCACTGCTACCACTAAGTTGTCCCATATTCACACGTGAACTACTCAAATTTTGCATATTCACACCACCCCCAGCATTTAACGCCCTTGTAAGACCACCCCCTCCAGCGAGACTCACACCCCCAGCTCCGATACCCCCGACAGAGCTTGCTATGCGGGGCCCTACATTCCCCATCTGCGACGGTGATCCTCCCATGCCCGACAGAGAGCCACGATTTGCAATGGAGCTAGACCCAGGAGACCCTACACCAGATCCCCCAACTCCGTTCACGTTACTGCTGAAGGAATGATTTCCCCCTACACTAGTTCCTGTGCGGTTCGTCATTGACGAGTGTCCGTGAAGCCCTCCTTGCGACAACTGCTGGCAAGCCCAAAAACCGAAGCACCAGGTGTAATCAATTTATTGTTTTTGCGACTGAACGTCTCTATGATTTACATGGGAAACAAAATAATAAGGAGGCTCATCTAGAATATTGCCTAGATCAGCATATTTGCAATACAATACTGCCACGCCAACAGATAAGGAGACATGTACCAAGGAAACTGATCGAATATTTGAAGGATGTCGATGAAGCAATGACTAAGAGAATACTCAACAGTGAACTAAGCTTCCAAGATTATCTTCTCAACTCAACAACACAAAATTATTGAGTGCTCCCTGACCTTCGTAGTCTAATAAAAGAAGACGATTACAAGATGCGCACTTTAACACTATAATAGCGCTGTCCAAAAAAGACGGATTTGCTTTGCAGGATAACATTAGGCCACTGGGCCACAGCAACAGTCAGTAGCAAATCCAAAGGAACAAGCACGAGTAGCAGTAATTATCACCTGAGAAAGACCAACGCCCAGATTGTTGGTTGAGAACCGACCAGAGGCCACGCTACCAGTAGACTGATGAGCGACACCGGAGGGTCCTCCAAACCCTGTGTTTCTAGAGGACAAAGCATTAGGCATTGTCTGCATATTGTAGTTTCCTTGATTATGCAATCCTTGAAGGTTTCCTGCGTTCGAAAACGTTCACAAGGTCAGGACACTATGTAATACTTTGACTAAGCTTGTTCAGCTTCACAAAGACACAAAAATACAAGGGGGAGAAAATGTAAAATACGAAGGCCTAAGATAGTGATGAAGTTGCTAGCAGGTATGAAGACTTCGACGCTTCATATCAAGCTACTGAATTATAACGTGATGTGATATTACTGAGCATCGTTAAAAACCACATACCTGCGTGGTGAAAACCGGGAGCTGAACCTGATTGTGACGTAAAAGAAGAAGACCCGAAGGGTCTAGCTGTGCTTCCAGAGCCATCAAGCAATGATGTAGCCGAGCTGTTCAGCAAAGACTGCAGGCGAACAAAGGTAAAATCCAGAATGAAAAACAGGACCACAACCAGAACCTGCACACTACAGAAACACTCCGCTCTGAACCAGAACACTGACGGAATAATCCAGAGCAAAAATGCAGAACAAATAAAATACCTCTTTGTTGGCATTGGATTCATGACGAAGAGGATAGTACATGATGGACGAGCCGTATTCAAGCATCTAATTAGCATCTCGTTAATGCAACCTTTCCCCTTGATACCATTACTGTCTCCTCATCATATCTGTCACCACCATTTCAGTCTCAGTAGCCATTCACAAATGTCCTCCAACCTCGATCAAAAAATTTGCTCATCGAAACCTAACAACTACAATTGACTCCTTGCAAAACCTAGCAATGACTTCCATGATCGAACCTAACGAAAAGCTCCAAAAAAGGCACACTGTCTTGCATTAAACTCCAGCTAGGTATGCTAATGCGCACAATGCAGTCATGATTTTGAACCAAGGTACGGCAGGCGTAACAGCTCCAAAAGTCACTAACAGCAACACACTAACTCCACCTACAAACCCTAACGCTCCCATTCGCTACTCAACTAAACATAAACCCTAACATCAACCCTCACAAAAGCTCACTAAAGCTTTCTAAACAAGAAATAACCAAAAACAACACCAAAAAAAATCAAAAATAAAAAATAAAAAAATACCAGCAACAACGAAGATAATGAAATTTTCGGGAAAGCTAAATAAATCTGCTTCAATGAACTACCGCGCTTTAAAGTAAGAAGGAGCTCACCGGGAACTGAGACAAAGTGAGCGATGTAGGCTGTTGAGCTCCCGGTCCGGCGCGCCGGCAGATGTATTGTTTAAAATGCGCGAGGAGGAAACGGGAGAATAGAAAAAGGAGGGATTGCGAGGGAAGGGATCGGAGAGACGTGAGAACAGAATCTTGTGCTGCACAGAGGAAGGAGGAGACGGAGAGGCCAGGCCGGGCGGGGCGGGAAGGATCTACAGGAAGAGGGAAATGAAGAAGAAAAGGTTTCGGTAGGGTTGCGATGAGCTTTGTTCAGATGACTAAAAACAAACGACGACGACGACGACGACGACAGCTGGTGGATGAACGACGATGACGGGATGAAGATGTGGATGAACGTTTGATGTGTTCTTTTGTGAATGAAGACGGTGGATGAAAGTCTGATGAGTTTGTGTGGATGAAGACTGTAATTGAAAATCAGATGAGACGATGGATGAAAGTGTAGTGAGCTTTTCAGTTGTCAATGAAGACGATGGATGAAAGTTTGGTGAAACGATGGATGAAAGCTTCGTGAGACGATGGATGAAAGTTTGGTGAGACTATGGATGAAAGCTTTGTGAGACGATGGATGAAAGCTTCGTGAGACGATGGATGAAAGTTTGGTGAGACTATGGATGAAAGCTTCGTGAGACGATGGTGAAAGCTTCGTGAGACGATGGATGAAAGCTTCGTGAGACGATGGATGAAAGTTTGGTGAGATTTTCAGTCGTCAATGAAGACGATGGATGAATCAAGATGATGGATGAAAGTGTGATGTGTTTCACTGAACGACGGAAGACGACGGATGATCCTGACTTTTAGATGAAGATGATGCACGAAAGTGAGTATTTTAAGACGAATCTATTATATAATACAGCTCGCTTTGTCTCACTCGACCGTTCCGCGCTGGAATCCGTCGAGGAGACAACCCAAGCTCAATGTGCTCAACGGCACGGGTCCCACTAATGTAAGTATAACTTATTGAAGTATAAGAATATTCTTTATACCTTAAATTTCTAACCTTGAACTTGCCTAGATAAAAATTACTACGTATTTATTTTTTCAAATCACTTCAATACAATTAGATTTGTTGAACATGTCAAAATTAATAAAATGTGTATGGTCTTCAATTGAGTACGAGTATTCTTTGTATTTCTCTAACCTCAGTTGTTGGTTAGATATTATAATATTCATGTATAGTACAAAAGATGTAAAGTGTAAAACTGTGAAAGAAAAGTAAACAGTGAGAATAACAGTTATAGTAATGGTGAGAAGTTGATGTAAACTTGAAGCCTAACAAGATGGAAAACACTTACCAAAGGACGTTAAGAAAAATTGTAGTTATCTTGTGTTTTTTTTATTTAAAAAAAATTAAAGATACTTTTGTCATGGGGAATCAATTGTTGTACATGCAGCTTTCCGTTTAACTGTTACAATTTTGTAACCAATAGCAGTCTTGAAGATCAAAGAAAGATCTTTCTGGTATGTAGACATGAGAAAGAATATTTCTACCATGGATATGCGGAAAAGGTTGATTTCAAGATGATAATGATATGTTTAGACAGTTGTAGTAAGTTATAAAGAAGATGGATATTCTTCAATTAGTTATGAATATAAAGGGACTTTGATTTGAATGTTGATGAATGCTATAGATGTGGTGGTAGTCATTCACAAAGGAGAAATAAGGGGCTCTCAAGGTTTTGAAGTATAAGAATATTCTTTATACTTTAAATTTCTAACCTTGTACTTGTATGGATAAAAATTACTATGTATTTATTGTTTTAAATCACTTTAATACACTTAGGTTTGTTGAACATGTCAAAATTAATAAAATGTGTATGGTCTTCAATTGAGCATGAGTATCTTTTGTATTTCTCTAACCTCAATTGTTGATTAGATATTATAATATTCAAGTATAGTACAAAGGATGCAAAGTGTAAAACTGTGAATGAAAAGTAAACAATGAGAATAACAATTATAATAGTAATGGTGAGGAGTTGATGTAAACTTGAAGCTTAAGAAGATGGAAAACATCAAAGGACGTTAAAAAAATTTATAGTTATCTTGTGTTTTTTTATTTTGAAAAATTTAAAGATATTTTTCATGGGGAGTCAATTGTTGTACATGTAGCTTTCACTTTGACTATTACAAATTTGTAACCAATCACATTCTTGAAGATCAAATAAAGATCCTTCTGGTCTCGAGACATAAGAAAGAACATTTCTCCCATGGATATGCGGAGAAGGTTAATTTCAAGATAATAATGATATGTTTACACAGTTGTAGTCAGTTATAAAGAAGATGGATATTCTTCAACTAGTTATGAATATAAAGAGGCTTTGATTGACTATTAGTGAATGCTGTAGATGTGATGCTAGTTGTTCACAAAGGATAAATCATTTTGTGAATTATCCCAAAACAAAATTCTAAGAGAGTTTGACTATTTTTTTCAAAAATGAAATGAATGTTTTTGCATGCTTTTGTTGTTTCAAATTGGATATGGATGTAGTATTGGATAGTAGTCATTTTTTGCATGCTCCATTGTAGCTAAGTTATACATTACTCATGTAATAAAATTTTAGTTCAATGCCATCAATTTTTATTTGGGGAAAACATTTGAAATTGATTAATGTCATCTCACTATTTTAAAATTGATTATTTGAGAACAAAGATGTTTGATATTAATAACCATTTTTCCTATTGTATATTTTAAAATAATTTAACCATTTGTACCAAAAAATCAACATTTAAAAATGGAATTCATATAATTAGTAATCACTCAACATTTAATGCTTCTATATTGATTTGACACGGATTTTATAATGTTTCCTAAAAATTTAAAGATAATTTTACATTTAATAAACAATCTACGCGTCAATCAAAGAGAATTGACTCAAATGAAATATCTCAATAGTTTTCAAAAGCTAATGTTGAGTCTAATTGAGATAAATGACTAAATGAAATATCTCATTAGTTTTTAAAAGCAAGACCATTGTAGTAAATACCAAGTCCAATGGCATCATGAATGTAAATTCCAAGTCCAATCATCATAACATAACATTTACTAGTATGGCATGTGTTATTGACACAACTAGAAAATCCCAATTTGTTCTAAATTCTTTTGACTATTTTATTATATTCTTTTAGGGCAAAAATATTTGAAATTTGATAGTTTCTTTTACTGAATCCAAACCATATGAAAAATATATCATATATTGTTGTCACAATTGTGATGGTCTATTTTGTCTCATACGTAGTTCATTAAATCAATTCATTTTTGTAGCTTGCCAGTCATACAAATCTATAGTAGTAAACAAACACTTATTTCAATCAATGAAAGTTCTAATAAGACTTGTGTCATTGTTGCTAAAGCATAAAAATTTGTAGTTTGGGGTATCTTGTTACACCGAATTTCAAGCCTTAAATTCATATTCGGATTGAATGATATGTCAATATTGTTTATATTAGTATAACACCACATTAGCCCCTAAACGTATTAAGGTGTTTTTAGAATTGACAATTTGAGAAAAATCATCATAACGTCCTATTTAGAAGAATATTTAGGAATTGATACACAAAGGAAAGTTCTAGATTTTGAATTTTGGATTCCATCCGTAAGGTTTGATTCACCAATAACATTAATCTATTATATTAAATGCACAGTGTCACGACCCCAATGTCACAAAATCCGTCACGTTTTCATCCAAATTTTGCATCCATCAATTATCATCCAATATCTCATCATATATCATTTTCATCCATTTTCGTTCATTTTCCAGTTTTGTAAACTGTTTTCATCTATAATCAAGTTTTTCAATTTAACCCCTAAAAGCCCGAGGGGTATTGGACAAAACATAGATGTGTTATAATATGTGCCTTCCATATGTTTGATGAAGGTTGGTTCAATAGACAAAATGTAGAGTATCATCTTTACAAATTATCCATACGGTCAAACTTCCAAAATAATCTTTAGATCATTTTTTAATGAATTTAAAAGCGTTAACCTTCGAAAATTTGTATAAATTATAATTTTCAATTTTAGAGTTCAAAATTTAGTACGATTGGTTAAAGTTGGGCTATCTATCGTAAACTTCAAAAAAGCAATAGAAATGATGGAGGAATCATCATTACTTTCCCCAAATAGCAAATTTTGTAACACTAAGACAATGTTGAGGTGATCTACTTTGAAAATTTCTCCCGGGTGGAGTTTAACTCGGATTGCCATAATTCAAATTGGGTTGGAAAGTAGACTTGATGTAGTATTTTAAAATATTTTTTATTTTTTCAAAAAATTATTTTTTTGTTCCGGGCAGCCCTTTTTCCGGGCAGCGACCAGAAAATGGTCGCTCGGGAGCTTAGGGGTTAACATTCTTTGCAATGGAGTCCATGTTTCTTGATCATGTTTATTTAGTTTTGTGTTGCATTGCAACACAAGATTTACTAGTAATATTTAATTATAAAATTTGAATGTTAAAATTACTATTTTTTACTAAATTAGATTACAAACAAATTTTTAATTTTTTTTAGTAAGATATGTTGGAATGAAATGAGGTACTCTTGAATGTGGTGATTCTTTGAAATTTTTGTGTTCCTTAAATCTATGACCTCATTTTGCAAGGCCACTTTTGAATTATAGTTAATGCAAATTTGGCTTGTTCAACAACTTGACACACTTCTACATTGATAATATTAGAAAAATATGTACTCAAGTATCACACAAGATTGTAACTTGGAGAATGTTCATTTTCTTGAAACATATTTATGTTTGGAATTGACTCAATTCAATTCTATCAATTTTTTTTTAACATTTTATACCTATTCTTGAATAATATTCTTTCAAAAATGTCAAACAACTTCAATGACTATAAAATTTTGTACACATATAACCATTCCACCAAGGTATAAAAATATTGTGTTGGATGACTATAGTTCTTTAATCCCTAAACATCCTCACCATGTCCAAATGGGGCAATTTTGCAAAAATACATTATAAATTGCAACTGATACGGATATTTTGAACTTGATGTATGAATAAAAAGCTTTCATAATGAATTTTAGATTTTATCTATACAGTTATATTTGCAATTGCTATTACTAATATTTTTCTGTAAAATTTGAAACTTAAAACTCAAAATTGTTTTTAAATTTAAATACGAAGAAGATATTGACAATCTATAGGTGAGTTTCGTTGCAATGGGTTGAAATGAAATACTCTAAGCGTACATTGAATGGAGTATTTAGTGTCCCATGGCACTATTTCTAAACACATACACTATTTAATTTTAGGGAGGTATAGTGTTCTCGTAAGAAAAAATGAATGTAGTGTCCCAATGACATATGGCAACTTTATAATAAATATGGCATGCCACCTCACGTCACTCTCATTACTTGAAAACAACATGGCACTCTTAATGAAAATAACAATGATAGGTAGCAAACTCCTATGTAGTGTCAAGGGACACTATTTCTCTTCACCTTTGAAGACATTGTGGTAAAAAAACATCAATTCTTTTTGAACACTAAATACGTCAATTACTGTAGTGATTTTTGGAAATTTTCGGTTGCTTAATTTTATGAGTTGACGTTTTCAAAAGTTGTTTTAGACTAAAATCATAGAATTTATTGATAAAACACCACAACATGAAATGACGCATAAAAGTTTCACAAATCATCCCCTTTCCAATCAAATCACCATGCATGAAGCGAACTTCTTATACAAAATCATATAAAAATTTCACAGTGCAAAAAGTGCATGACAAATGAGGAAATAGAGTTTGTTTTTGTACATTATGAAAAAATATGCATGGTTGGGCAATTGAAAATTATTTAAGGAAATATCTAGCTTTGCGTTTCTACGGATTACAATAAAGAGAAGAAAAAAATTAAGCCCACTTTGAATGTTATAATCCTATAGAAGGGACTAAAATCTTAAAAGTCAATGAGGTAATAAATAAATAAGGCAATTGTTGAAATTATTGTGGTAAGATACTTTAAAAGAAAATCTCAATTTTTAATATTGGCACATGCAATGCTTTGTAGTAGCTTTATATAAGATACATCAATCAATTAACTCTAGGGAATAATTGTTTGACTTTGTAGTGTATAAAATCATGGTAGTCAAAATTTAAGGATACATTTTTTACCAGTATATCATCACAAGAAAATGAAATTTTTCGGCATTGTTTTGGGGAATTATTTTCTGCCGACCCTGCCTTCTTGGTACGGTATTTTACATTCTACAATTAAAAGGTTAAAATGGAAACAAACATGATTTTCCTTATCAGATAAGTTACATGATGACATGTTTACTATGTTTTTGATGCTCTATATTGAATACTACAAAGAAAGGTGAGTAGTCTTGTACCAATGGACCTTTGTCCAGTGGACATTGGCTCATTGTCAAGACAAACAGACACTTTATTCACGCCGGCCTCGAAAGAGGACCGGAGTTCATATCTATCTATCTACCGTAGTACCATAGCAGGTTCGTCCTAAAATAATTCTAAAAATAAAAAACGTAAAAATTAGAAAATTCTGAAGACAAAAAAACGAAAATAGAATAAATTAGTTTTTGAAATATTTTGTCATTTCTAAGCTATTTAAGGTCATTTTTACTAATTTTTTGCTAAAAAACGAAAATTGAGAAATTCTTTTCGAGAGGCGAACCTTATTTTTTCAAAAAAAAAAAATATTCGTTCGCCATGTGGCGAACGTGCTATGGTGTTACGGTACTACGAAGAAAACAATATCATACTTTGTCAAGGAAATTAGAAAATTGTATACATTCAACATACATACATACATATATATATATATATATATATATATATATATATATATATATATATATATATATATATATATATATATATATATATATATATATATATATATATATATATATATATATATATATATATATATATATATATATATATATATATATATATATATATATATATATATATATATATATATATATACCCATTAGAGGAATGATGATGTATTTATATTAGTTAGTTTTTATTCATATGTAACGTATACACAGTGGAGGTACCATTAAATGTTTATTGAATTTTAAATTAAAAGAACATAGTTGGTATATTTATTATTTTCAATATATATTATCTATTTATTTTTGGTATTATTATAAAAAGATGATTAGATTCTATGTGTAAATTTCTTCATACAACTATGATGGTAGAAACATTTAATAAGTTGTAACATAAAATTAACATATCAATGTTTATTTAGGTAAAACTTCCAAGTCAACATAAAATTTGCAAAGTGAGAAACTAGTAATATAATTTATTTGTAGAATATTTAAATTTTAATACATTTTTATCTCCTTTAACATCTCTAAAGATTTTGAATTTTGAAGTACTTAAATTTCTAAGTTGTCAATCATTGTTAAAATAGTAAAATAAAAATTATCACCATGCGTAAAGGTTTTTTATACAAGTCAAAATTAAGAGTTAAAATGTTTATAAAATTGATATTGACTGCAAACATTTATTTATTTTTATTTGAATTTATGCGAGTAAAATGTATTGCAATTTTATTCTAGAATATTTTAAAATTTGAATAAATTAACAATGTTGTTTATTTTGATGTCGTTTAAGACAAAATGTTCACACTTTAATCATTAAAGTGATTGACTACTGTGATTTAAATTAAATCTTGCTAAATTTGTTTCTAAGTGCATGTTCATCGATTTCATAATTAACTCTTTTCATAATGGATATTAACAATAAAAATATGAAAGTTTATTTCAAAAAAATTAATGCATCAAGATGAAATATTGTAAATTGAAAAAACAAAATGTGAGAAAAATGAAAAATGAATTAAATTTGACTTTATTTTGATCCTTGATTTCATTTTCAGATTAGGTTTTTTCAAATCAATTTTCAATTTTGGTTCAAAAGTTGAGTATCTTAAAATTAGTTCTTACATGGTTCTCGATAAAGCATAAAATGAATCATTTCAAAGTTTTTATTGAGTTTACACTTATTTTTCAACAAAAATTTGTTAAACGACTTTGATGTTATCATATAATTCAATCATTAATTTGTTCTTAAAGTTATATATTTATCAACGAAGGGTGATTTTAGATTTTCAATATTTTTCACTTAAAAGTCCACTTGTTTATTTTAGTTTTTCAATCAATGTGAGTTCAATATTACAATGATTACTTGATTAAAAGTGACACGATGAATTGTTTCTTTTTTTTTGGTGATTTATTTATTATTAGACAATATTTGAATACAAAGCAAATTTATAACTATAATTCTTTGGAAAGTGTTCATTAGGAATATTCATTCATTCCATATTCAAGTCTTTCAACTCATTTTCAAGTATTCACAATATGCTAACCTCGACGTGTATTGCATTTTATTTTTGCATTGTTTCACAAGATACATAAGATCGTGCAAAGAAATTATATTTGTATACTATTTTGCCAAATGTCATGAAAAAAACAACACTTTTACATGAAATTTATTCCAATTGGAAAAACACACAAACTTTGAGCAAATTTTTTAAAACACATTTATGTAGATGATAAGACTACAAGTATTTAAAAATATGATTTAAGTATTATTGGATATAAAATCAAAAGTATTGGCATTGGTCTTTAATAATATAACTATAAATATGGATAATTCCTACAAAATGGTGGATGAACCTTCTTTCAATTCAAAGAGAGGAATTCAAAAAACAAAAGCATCAACAAATTTAATGTATCACAACTCTATTGATAAATTGAGAGGCCCTGGTTCATACAACCCATGTAAAATATCAACATCGGCACCAGCATATTCAATGGGTTCTCGATTAAAAAACAAAGATAATGAAATGTGGCAAAGAGGGCCAGGATCTTATGATTTTGGAGAACCAAAACGAGGACCATCATTTTCATTAGGAATACGTGATTCAATAAAGTCAAATAATAGTTCTTCAATACCTGGTCCTGGAGCATATAATACTGATAAATCAACATTTACAAAAGCATCAGCACCATCTTATTCAATGGGTGGGAGAAATACAACAAAAGATTATGCTTTTCAAAGTCCTGGACCTAGAGCTTACAACCTTGAATATTCTTCTAAAAATAATATGGGACAAACTCACAACTTGAATTCTAGAGTATCTGATGCTACGGTAAGTTCAGGAAGTACATTTGGTCGTTCAACTATGAAATCAGCTCCTGCTTTTAGTTTTGGTGGTCGTTCACAATCCCAATTAGATAATACTCCAGGGCCAGGTGCATACAATGTGGATGTAGGTAGAAATAAAGGAGGTCCTGCATATTCTATTGCTTCTCGTGAAAATAGATTTAAAAGTGATAAAGGTTTTAGTCCTGGACCTGGTTCTTATAATATATCTTCTACTGGTCGTTCAGCACCTTCTTACACTATTGCTCAAAAACGCCAAGAAACTTCTATTGCGTAGGTTTTGTCAATTCAATTGAAATTTGAAGTAGTGTTGTGAATATATTCATTGAAACACATGAAGTGTAATTGTATAAATACTGTTGCTTGAATCTCTTCATTTCTTGTATTTAGCATGGAATTTTTTGAATTCTTATTTGTAATATTTTATTTGTGAAATAATTTCATTTTATAAACGTATTACCACTTTTCATGCAATTAATGTTTTGTAATTTTTGCTTCTTTAAAATTCAAGATTATTAATAGTTTTCCATTATATAATTTTTTAATTTTATATATATTCTCTTTTAATTAAATTTTATTATCAATTTGTTATCCATTTTTAATATAATATATTTAAATCGATTATATATAAAAATGTATAATTTTGTATGGTTTATTAAAATTTGCGACTAGAAAATGTTTGTTCTAAATGTCAAATTTGTAGTGCAAATAAGTACTATAAAGACTGCAATTAGAGTTTGTATAAATTTATCAACACACAATTAGTATTTATATTTTTATATTTTTATATTTTTATATTTTTTGAAACATTTATCTATGAATTCGTGTGAAAGCTACCATAATGTGAAATTATTTGTGAATTCATCTGAAAGTTGCAATAATGTATATATCGATTTGGCATTTTTTTAATATGACTTGTATACTGGTATGTAATTTGTATACATGTATATGATAAAACATAAACATCAAATCTGATTCATAATTGAAATTGGTAAATTTTTCAATTACTATTATTAAATTTGATTATTATAAACATTAATAAATTTTTATTACATATTAAAAATTCAATGCATTTTTGGTTTTGTCATGTGTAATAAGAATTCAAAAGAAAAATGTATAATGAAAAAGCAATATTTTAATATTTTAATTAATGTTTTTATATTTAAAAACTTACTTCAATGATTAAAAAATGTTAACAAGGCAAATTGAAATTGTAACAAGCATATAACATGTTAACTTATAAATTTGATAAGATCATTGTTATGTAGATACGTTTGTTGTGTATGTATATCATAAATACAAAAAAGAATCTAATTTGGTAAAGTAATGTCATGTCAAATAGCTCAAAAGCTCAATAATTTGAATTAATGATAAATTTCAAATATTTGAAAATTTATCAATAATTTTGTTAATTTTACCTTCACTTTATTCAAAATGGTTTATAGAAAGGATTTACAACGGCTATGTAACTCATAAAAACCCCCCAAAACAATTGTTTTCAAATGTCACTTTCAGTGTTCAATATTACTGAAAGCTTTGAAGTAATTCATAAAACTCATGTAATGATAACTTCTACAGTCAGAGATTAAAAAGTACACACATATGATACACTGGTATAAGGAGCTTGACTTTATGAATCAATTCTATTACCATTTATTTAGAGCAAGATCACAATGGTACTATTTCTTAAGTACATTTTCTAGAAATATATGACAATGTCTATCTTTTAACAAAATTGATGATAATGAATATAATTGACATTAGGTTAGTGTTGGAAGTGAAGGTATATTACAATCTTAATATTTTGACATCGTTGATAGAAATCAACACTATTTACAACAAATCAATGTTAGAAGAGAGAACATATCACAATCTCCATCTTTCCATATTAATAACAAAAAACATTACTTTTTACAATGTTAACATAGAAATAATACACAACTCCATGTTGTGACTTGTATTGTGTTGATATTAAACAATTGTACATGCAACAAACATTTGAAAGACTAGTATTACAAGTACATGTTCTTTGGAACTTATATATTAATGGATACAAATACGATTTTGATCGTAGCACAAGTGATGGAAATCAACACACTTGTCTACTTACAACAAGTCAATGTTGATAGAGAAAGAATAAGTTGCAATTTCCATATTTTGACACTAGTGATGGAAATTAACACTAAATCAATGTTGGCAAAAAATGAGTATTCCATAGTTTTTATGTTTTGACATTGGTGATTGAAATCAACACTATTTACAACAAGTCAATATAGGCAAAGAATGCGCAACAACCTCTATATTTTGGCACTAGTCATGGAAATTAACATTGTTTAAATAGATAGATAGAAACTCCGGCCGGCGTGAATAAAGTGTCTCTTCGTAATGATGACCCAGTGCCCACCGGACAAAGGGCCATTGAAACTAACATTGTTTACAACAAGTAAACGTTGGTAAAGAAAGAATGTGCCACAATTTTCATATATTGACATTAGTGGTGGAAATCAAATCTATTTATAGCAAACCAACGTTTGTCGAGAGAGGTTAGTATATTACAATATTCGAGTTGAAAAATCACACCACGTCATTCTTTCCGAGATACTTGAGTTCTCTTCAAGTTAAAGAACAATTCTTCCCTCTTCAAGAATGTAATAGGTGTTGCCCATGGTAGGTATATGGTACACTCATGCTCATTCTCAAATGGATGGAGAAATAGATTTCTACAAAAATAGACCTTAGAAGGAAAAAAGATCCAAAAGAATATTCAATATTAAATTAAATGATTGATGTTATACTATGACAACATGATGTTACAAAAAAAGTGACAAAAGTAGAAAATTACTTTATTATGTAATCAAACAAAAATTTGTTATTATTTAAAAAAAAATTCAGTTCCAAAATACCTAGGAATACAATTATTTTTTATAACACCATATTGTTCCTCATTGTGACTTCTACCAAAAATTTAGATCTTTAACAGCTATTGGGTACCATATATGATCTGTTTCTAAAAAGAGGCCTAAAAGTTAGCAAATTAGCATTATTTGATACACCGTGCATTTTTAAGGTACCAAATTTGGCCCAAAAATGCTTTATGTCCTAGCAGTGGTACATGCAAAATTTCACAGTCGTAGTGAGTGTGATAAATGTTTTAGTGTGAGGTTTGAAAGTGGGGTTTCAAGACTTATTGGAGGCCATTGTACAGTACAGTACAGTACAACACTGGTGGAGTCAGCTCGTCCCACGAATCCCCACAGCAGAGGTCCGGCATGGAATCATCACAACATAGTCAGTCTAGTGTGAATTAAAAACGGTGAGAATACAGAACTTACGGATTATGGAACCAAAATTGCCGTTGGTCCAAAAGTGCCACTTCCAACTCTTAGAGAAAAGGTACATATTGATTACAAAGATGTACAGTACACCCTGATCAAGTGACGGTTTTCGATCAGAGTTTTGACACATCACAACTTTTGCCTACAGTATCTAAATAATACATTCTAGAATGCATTTCCAATCCCTAACCAGAATATATAAAAATTTGACCAATGTAAGTATAAGAAATATGATCATTAGCAAATTTGGGTGTCACTACAATACCTCATAATATTCAAGGGGAGGGAGAGAGCAAGTGAGCCTTGAGCCAAATGCGCATGTCAGTGAACGCAGCTTCCGCGGCCTCATCGTCTTCCAGCGAGTCCGGCCTGTGAGCAAACCCATGGCCTCGTCCGGGGTAGACGATGGCTTTGGATCCATCAACGCGGGATTCAAGTTCCTTCACCACATCGACAGGAGACTTGGCGTCACAGTCTCCAGTGATGAGTAGCAGCGGCACTTGGATGGAGTTTGCTACTACGTCAGGATCGATCCGTGTCCCGTAGAACGACACTGCTGTTGCAAATATAGTTGGTGATTGTCTGGCCAATGTTTGTATGGTCTGACCACCGCCTATGCAGAATCCTACGATAGCGTACTTGCCCCCTCGGGTTCTGTTTGGTGATGATTCCTGGTCTCCTTCAAGCACCTGTTTTAGATAGGCTGTGGACACGTCAATGTCTTTGGCTATTCTCTCCGGAGTATGGGTGCTGCGCCAGCTTTCGAACTCTTCTCCTGTTGGTGGAGTCTGCTCGTCCCATGGATCTCCACGGAAGAGATCGGGGATTAACACACTGGCGGCATCACAACATAGAGGTGTGAATTAATGGAACTATGTAAGCTAAGATTCAGGTATGTCTAAACTCGCACTGCTTGCTAACTGAGAAAAAGGTCTAATAAATAGAAAATGTCCAATGATTTATTTGTATATGTTTATGAACCAAAAAAGCAGCTACGCTACAAGACGCTCTATCCCTTTTCTAATGCAGATACAAAGCTACGAGAAGCTCATTTCGTAATGTAGCTACACAATAGAGGTAGATTTAGGGATTAAGATTCAACTTTTGAATAGCACCGAACACTCTACATAAGAAACTACTCAAATTTCTTAGTCAAATTTTCTCACTTCACTATAGATGTAGCTTGTGTTGAAGCAATTGGCCTCCTCACCTTTGGTCCAAAACCAACAATCCAGGGTAGCACTTGCTATCTAGGCTTAGGAGAACTATCCCAAGAGAGTATTATTCACGTTGGCATGAGGGTCAGTTATTCCTCTTAAATCAAACAAAAATAAAATTTATTTCTGAGAGTGCCTGCACAACCACCAACCCTGACCAGGAAGCTTAACCCTTAAAGGACCCGGTTGACTTTCTTTTCTTCAATTTTATTTCGATTTGGCTAACAAATGCATTGTCCTTGGTGATACGAGAACTGGCCTCATCTGAATTAGATTTTTCACGATCAATCAAATTGGTCATTTTGAAACCATTCCAAAAGAGAAGTTGGGGGAAAGATTAGGGTAAGAGAGTCGTACTTGTAGCCAAAGCAGGCCAAGCGGTACACAAAATCTCGGATTCCACTGCTTTCGTAACCATAAACATCCGACAAGAGAAGCACTCCTGCACCGTTGTTGTTTTTAAGTGCCTGAATGTAGTAGCCCGCAAATCCATCATCTTCGCCACCAATCTCGACATCGAAGCCATTGACAAGCTCGCAGACTTCGTCATCGGCTACTACACCCTGCTCCTCTGTCGCTTCCTCAGCCTGAGCATGCACTTGAACGTTTCGAAGCCGTGAACGTGCACAACGATGCTCACGCGCTGCATCTCTCAACAAGGCACTACAGCTCGAGAGATCAGGATCACATTCAAGTACTCGCAAACACGGGTGCGAAACCGACAAGGGTGCAAAGCCACAGAAATCTTCAAACTTACATTTACAGAATTTACAAAAGTTGAACTTATTTTAACCATATTTCTATGGATCCTTCCACCCTTACATTATAATGACAATATTACCAAGAATCATTTTATAATACATTATACGTAGAATCTATTGGTAAATAATATTGATTTCGTCAAAACATGTTTCAGAAAATTTATAATCAAAACCAACATATGCAACTCTATCAATAGTTCCCTCCATACAACTCATTCAAATATCGTAATGACGAAATACGGTACTCATTCAAAAGACGTAATGTTATTAAATCCCCTGACCAACTAGCAGAGGTATGGAGAAAAATTGACACATACACATTTAACAGAGGTTTAATCTGTTTACGGACATGTAAATCTGAGAGCTGAAAAGAAAACCTGAATTCTGCGCACAAAAATCGACCAGCTTCTAATCACAAAACGTCTGCATTTGGTGGCACACAGTCGCATTCTTGAACTCATTCTAAGCAACAGAAGCATTTCTATCGGTAGCTCCCTCCAAACACCTCATTCAAGTTATACTTCTGGACTAGGCTTTTATCCAAAATTCACCTAAATATCAGTTTTGACGTATAACAGAACTAAATTAAAATTTGCAACAGTGACAATGCCATTAAATCCCATGACAAACCAGCAGAGGAATGAAGAAAATGGACACACAGATGTAACAAAGGTTTGGTTGCGTAAATCTAAGAGCTAAAAAAAAAAATCTGAATCCTGCGCAGTAAAATTCTCCAAGCTTCTAATAAAAAACGTCAGCGTCATAAACACAATCCCGGTGCCACGCAGTCGCATTCTTGACAGCAACAACAGAGCACATTCTCCTCGTAGTGCCATAAATCCCGTGACGAACCAGCAGAGTTATGGAGAAAATAGACACATACACATACAACAAAGGTTTAATCTCAAGTGGTTGCATCAACCTGAGAGCTGAAAAAGAAGATCTGAATGCTGCACACTAAAATTCGTTCAGCTATTAATCAGAAAACATCTGCGTTGTGAACACAATCTCGGTCGCATTCTTGAACTCACTCTCATCAAAAAATTCGTCCAGCTACTAATCGAAAAACGTAAACATAATCCCGGTGACACTTCTCGAACTCATTCTAAGCAACAACAGAGCACATTCTCCTCGTAATGCCATAAAATCCCGTGAAAAACCAGCAGAGGTATATGGAGAAACTAGACACATACACATGTAACAGAGGTATGATCACAAGTGGTTGCATAAACGTGAGAGCCGAAAACGAAAATCTGAATTCCTGCACACTAAAATCCTAATCACACGTGGAGAAAACAATCTCGAACTCATTCTAAGCAACAACAGAGCACATTCTCCTCGTAATGCCATAAAATCCCGTGACAAACCAGCAGAGGTATATGGAGAAACTAGACACATACACATGTAACAAAGGTATGATCACAAGTGGTTGCATAAACGTGAGAGCTGAAAAAGAAAATCTGAATTCCTGCACACGAAAATCCTTTTCACACGTGGAGAAAACAATCTCGAAGCAACAACAGAGCACATTCTCCTCGTTTGACTAAGCTTCCTACTCACACAAAAATCACTCTCACAAAAAAAAATTGTAAAAAAATCAAAATCAAAATCAAATTTATTCCATACACTGAACTAAACTCAGGCACGATGCTTACCAAGAAGTGACCCTGGCGCTCCGGCACGCAAGACGAAATTACTACGTGGCGTGCAGAAAACCGCACGTCGACGCAGCGAATGAACGCCGGGAAGACGAGGAGAATGGAAAGCCTGAGGCAGGAGAAGAGAAACTGCCGAGGAGGAAGAAGAAACGGCCATGGCCATGGCGACGAAGCGAACCGGGCAGCGCTGTCGCGACGGCTTCGCAATGTTCACAGTGTTGCGGAGGAGGAAGTGGTGCTGGAGGACAGTTCCACGTGGAATTGGCTGCGGGGCATGGGCGGTGTAGATATTTCTTTGGAATTTTTGTGCTGAGTGGGCAACTTTGGATAGGGTGGCTGAGGAGCTGGCGGCAGATCTGTACATCCTCAGCGTACCAGAGGGCTCTAAACCCACCACAATTCTAAACCCGCACTCTACCAAGGATAAACATTTTTAAATTTTGGATGTACCCATGGTGAAGAGCACCACTTTAGAACCCATGTCATTTCAACTTCAAAAAATTCATAACTAATTTTAGGAACATCCAAATATTTTGATTCAAAGTATGTTGGTCTTGGATTTGTTTTTCAGTGAAAAATCATGCTCAGTTCTCTTGTGTCCTCATAAATTCACAGCCTTTAAAGTGGCGGGTTTAGAGCCTCCTACCTTAGAGCATTCCCACCCATGCACGTTAGAACTAACTCTCTGAAATTATTCATCTATATTTGAAGGGCCCTTGCACTCACACTCCCCCATCCACGCCCCTCACATATCAAAAGTGCGCATCAAATAATCAATGAACCAATCACAAGTAGAATGTGAGGATATAGTCAACTAAATAGTGATTTGAAGGCCCAATTCCTAACACGCTAAGATCCAGAGTCAAGAGGCATTTTGAAAGGGCCCTTGGCACTTTTCATATCCTTTCATATTTAGCATTATACATCAACTCCATTTTTGTTTTCATCAAATATTTTATGATGAATCTTTGAAAAAATGTTGAATCAAGACGTTAACCCTTTAGTACCCATGAGACTGCATTGTGGTTACTCATGTGCCAAAAACGCAAATAATGAAAAATCCATGAACAATTGGATTTTGAATTATGATGTTCAGAGTATGAGATACATATCTTCTAAAATAATAAAATTTCAATTTAGAGTTGTGCAACTATATGAAAAAAATGCGAAAATACTACAAATACTTGAAGATACAATAAATAGTTAAAAATACAACACATGTACCATGCAATATTTCATGTGTTTGGAAGTTTGTTATCTTGTTTTATTTTTTTGAATTGTGTTCTCTTGTTCATGTTCCAAGGTTTAGCGAGCACTTGTTCGATTAAGCTATGCTTACATTCATATGGTTAATTCTATTAATAGTATTCATTATTTGAACAGAGAGAGTTTTAAGAAAAAAGTGCTAAAAAACTTTGGTTTCTCCGAAACCACCTTGGGCACTAAAGGGTTAAAGTGACTATGACATGATAATCCCAAAATTCATGATATACAAATGGCATTCCTTTATTCCTATAAAAAGTGAATTTAAATGAAGATCCTTTTTTGATCTAGTTTTGGAAAGGATGCTCCATTGCACTGATCTATTGTTCTCTAAATGTCAGAAAGTGAACGACTAACAGATTCAAACCCTTTTCACGTTCTCATCAATGCTTGGATGAAAGTCATTCAATATTTTGGAGATTTTTCATCAAGTTGTTGTCCTATATAACAATTGAATTTAGTCATACTTGATTACATATTTTTCTAAGATTACAAATTTAAAAGTATGTCAAGTCATTGACCAAGCCAAAATTGCGTTGACTGTAGTTCAAAAGTGGCCTTGCAAAAAAGAGGTCATAGATTTAAGAAACACAAAAATTTCAAAGAATCACCACGTTTAAGAGTATCTCATTTCAAATTCATTACAACAAATTTTACTCAAAAAATATTAAGATTTGGTTTGTAATCAAATTTTGAAGGAATTTTTAATTTTAACTTTCAAATTTTATAATTAAATATTGGTGATAGTATCAGTGAATCGAACCGTACGGATGGGATCTAAAATTCAAAATCTAGAACTTTCATTTGTATATCTATTCCAAAATAGTAGTTTATGATGATTTATCACAAATTGTGAATTCCAGAGACACCCTGGTACGTTTAGAGGTTATGCTATGCAACATTCATTACGAACTATGTTATTTCATCTACGAGAGCCTTTACGGTGGGTAATGCACTCCCCATTACCTACCAAGTGCGAAGCACGAGGTACGTAGTGGGGAGTGCATTACGCACTGTAACGGCTCGAGTAAATGGAATAATATAACGTGTCCCACTGGCCCGCCCATCGAGGGCGTCTGCTCGGATTAGCGCCTTTAATCTTTCAAGAATGTAACCTGTAGTTGGATTATGGTGAGTAATCTACTCACTGAGGCCTTCTTTACACTAGAGGCGAGGGGCCATGAAAAAAGAAATTTCAGCCAATGGGATGCGTAGAAATCGAGAAGACCAATGAAGGTCACTTTACACCCGAAATTTTCAGTCCAAGGGACAAAACGAGGAGAAAATGACATGGACAACACTTTTGTCCTTGGTGGCAGCAAAAAGGCACATTTTTCAAGTCCTCCGGATTTTTCGTCGGGCCCACCTCAAGAGGTGGGCCTGACGCAAGATCCGGGGGCCGTTTGGCCAAAATTCTCACAGCCAATCATTTTCATTTTTAAAATATTTTTTCAGAACGGCCACTTTTACTGACGGCCAGTTTTTTGACCCGTTTTCTACCCACAGCTATTACTATTCATTCCCGATTTTCGTCCTTTTACATAACAATTCATTAGTGCATTCATATACAAGCATATGATAGTGAAAACATCCTCAAAAATGTCAAGAATGAGGCCTTAAAGAATGAGGACAGCATAGTAAGTGGCCGGTAAACCCATAATGTTTGTCAAGACTCGTGTATGCCAGGTATAAGCCTGGCCTTGGGGTAAAAGGAGAGGTAGTGGGGTAGAAATGAGAGGGGTATTAAAAAAATCAGCACATTGTTTTGAGGCCCCTTCTCACTTTACACTATATCCAAAGGACGTCAAATTCAAAGTTCGGCTTCTCAAGAATGTGCCATGGCCCTTGGCCGGTTTTCTCCACGACTTCTCGTTTCTAGTGTAAAGAGGGCCTGAGCCAACCACAAGCCAGAGACGGAGGCCGGTGGAGTCACTTACACATATTTTTTTCATCCAATTTTTAATCATTTGTATCAATCTCAACAGGGTATCAATATTCATGCAGGGTATCAATGTCCGAGCCAGTTCAATGATGGTCCTCCGCGCTGGAGTGCCTCAGAGTCGCACGAATTGCATCAGCAGCTATGAATCCTAGGAATCAACTTGATCAGTAGAGCCGGATTACGAAGTGACGTTTGCGCGTGCACATTATCAGCTTCGTTTATTTTTTTCGGAAAATTTTCCGACAATTCTGAGGTTTTTCCGTGGAGAATCCTGGCTTTTCCGTTGCATTTGGTCAGATCGAAGTATTTTCGAGGGGCTCGAAGTTTGATCAGGCGAGTGTTTAGTTTTCCAACGGGATGAAGTCAATTGCTGGGGAATTGGAAGGCGCTGAATGAGAATTTTTAGGGTCTAGGGTTTGTTGGAACTCTAATTAATGGCAGCGGCGGGGCTTCCGAGTAAGGAGGTCGCTGTTCTGAAGGGCCATGAAGGGGCTGTCCTGGCGGTGCGCTTCAACAAGGACGGCAAGTATTGTCTGAGCTGCGGGAAGGATCGAAGTCTCCGGCTGTGGAATCCGCACAAAGGCGTTCACATCAAGACTTACAACGGGCATGCGCGCGAAGTCCGCGACGTGGCCGTCTCAAGGTGCGAGTACTTTTGATTTTTTTCCCCCAGCTTTGTTCGTAGTACTCCCTCTGTCCCAAAGTTATTGTCATGTTTGAAAGTAATGTTTGAAAGTGCTTTTTTAAGTAGGTAAAAAAATACTTCCTTGTGGCTAATTTTATTTAGGTTGCAATGAACACATGCAATGTTCTTCAATCATTCTAGTGACATAATTTAGAACCTTTTTTAATCATGTTTCTTACAATATGATCAATGAAATTGGCTCAAAGAAATACCAAGCAAATAAGTTGGACAATAACTTTGGGACGGAGGGAGTATTACACTTAGCAATTAACCCCTAAGCGTCCACTGTGTATTTTCTGTAGTGTAGGCAAATTGGACTCCCTGCTGCAAATCATCTGTTTGTGTGAAAATGACTTCAGTTTGACACAATTGACACTGTTGATGTTGTAATATCGAACAAGAGTTTTAAAATGATTCGTATTGCAATCAGAAAACCGAGGTAAAATGAGAAAATGCCACCATGTGATGCAGATGGCCATATTAGGCGTTTTAGACGCTTAGGGGGTTAATAACTGATATTTCATGGTTTTAAAATGACCAACTTGATTGATCATATTGGGAAAATAGTAGAATTCTGACGAGGCTAACTTTTATACCACCAGAATCAATGAAGAATATTGCATGTGTTGTTCAAATCATCAATAAAATTTGAACAAAAGAAAGTCCTACTCAAACTGCCTAAACCCTAAACCCTAAACCCTAATTTGAGCCTCTTGGTTCTTCAGGGTTTAATGTATCAACGATATTTGCTTGTGAGTGTAAATTGCGCGCCTGACTGAAGCGGTTATGTGCATTGGATTGGCAGTGACAATTCAAAGCTGAGCTCATGTGGAGGAGATCGACAGCTTCTGTACTGGGATGTTTCTACTGGCCGTATCATTCGCAAATTCCAAGGCCATGATAGCGAGGTTGGATTGCTTTATCAAAAGATGCTATTGTTGGAGCTTTCAGCTCTAAATTCTATGAATAAGGCCGTTTTTTTTTGCTTGTTTAAATATCAGTGTTAACCCCTAAAGGACCAAGAAGCCTGAATTGAGCCTCGTGTTTTTCTTAGCAGTTTTGAGTAGGTCCTATTTGAACCTCCTTTCAGTTCAAATTTATTTGTTTCTTAATCAACAGATGCAATGTTCTTCACTGATCTCAGTGATATTAAATTTGGTCCTATCTGAATTATATTTTCCACAATATTTTGATCATTTTAAATCCATGGTCCTTGAGGGGTTAAGCACTTGTGGAATCCAAACTAGCGAGCTACAGTCATATTGTTTTGTTTGAAAGGAGAAATGGGTGTTGTCACTGAAAAAAAATTCCTTATTGTTTCTAGATCAATTCTGTCAAGTTCAACGAGTATGGAGCAGCTATTGTTTCAGGGGGGTATGACCGCAGTGTTAGGGCATGGGACTGCCGCTCCAACAGATTTGATCCTATCCAGGTATGCCTGCCCGTAATATAGAAACATCTTCGAAACATTCAAAATTGGTGTAGGCAAAATCCTTTGTGTTCTTAGGATTGCCAGGACTTTTGAAATTTCAAGTCCGTACATTTTCCTCATTGAATTTGAAGCTTGGACACATACTGCTTCTATATCCAGAAAGTGATATTGGGAATCTCTCGGTTCAAATATGAAGTTAACATCCTGAGGAACTGGTTCTGACATCGTTTACATTCTTGACAGGTTATTGACACGTTTAGTGACAGCGTGACATCAGTTGTGTTGACGAAGACAGAGATTGTCGCTGGTTCTGTAGATGGAACTGTTCGGACTTTTGATATTCGAAATGGCAGGTAATATTGTGTGCTCTTATTGATGAAAAAGTCCTTGTTAACGAAAAGTAGTACGGTAAAAACTAGGTTGCGCTCTTATGGGAGCAATGCTTAGCGTCAATAATAGAGTTATTATTTTACTCAAATGTTTTTGAATTCCTCTTTGATTTGAAGATTCAACAGTTTCGAACACGAATCAATAGGAAACTAACATGAAGTAAGATTTTATGCATAGGGTTCAAATTTTTTGAGTTAAAGGATAACTCTAATGTGCAAAATTTTCAAGTTATAGAAATTGGTGCAGGGCTGTTTTAGGGATAGTGTTGGGCCTCCCTTGATTCAAGTTCGTTGTCCTGTTGTTGTTGGTCTTCAGTGACTTTTACTCTTTGATGTAGTTTTTGTTTGAGATCTATTACAAATGAGCAGGACGCTTACAACTCTTGGCTGGTCTTTTCCATTGCAGGGAGATTGTTGATGATATGGGGCAAGCTGTCAATAGTGTGGCCTTATCATATGACGAAAACTGTGTGCTTGCAAGTTGCCTCGATTCTTCCATACGGCTGCTTGACAGGTTCCTTTTCGATACTCCCTGAAACTCCTCATGCCCTCTTTGAAACTCTCATGTTTTCCTTGCGGTAGTAGTTGGTTTTCTATCAGCCTTAGCAGTGTTAGTGCGTCCAACCACATTGCGTTCACAGGATTGGTTAATGAAATCAGCAAGTATAACATTGATTTCCTATGTAAGAACATTATCCTAATGGCAAAATTCTTGTCATGCAGGGCGTCTGGGGAGCAATTGCAGGAATACAAGGGACATGAAAACAAGGTATGGTAAACTTCTAAGAATGGTAGTTCAAGTTAATTGGCTTCTAAGAATGTTGTTTTTGTTCTAGAATTTGTGGAGTATTTTTCGCATGAGCTCATGTCCAAGCGCAGCTAACTCCGTAAGGTTGCCTTGATCACGAACAGGCATACAAGATGGATAGTTGCCTAACCAATACAGACGCCCATGTTGTAAGCGGATCTGAAGATGGTCGTGTGTTTTTTTGGGATCTCGTGGATGGTTCTGTCGCCAATTCTTTCAAAGCACATCAGGCTGTGGTACGTTCATCACACCTCCTCTGACTAAAGGGGTTCACAAGTGAAATGCCGCACTCTATATATCTCCAATGACTGGGACAGATTGGGATCGTCACGGTAGGACATTAAGCAAATTTGATGACCGAAGTCCAAACTCTACTTTATCTTGCTTTATGTTCTACCCCAGGGGGTACACTTTACATTATGTTTGAGAATCATCTACCCCCTCTAAAAACCTCATGTGTATGAGGGTTTATATGTCTAACAACCTTTGTATACAGATATCTTCCGTCCTAAATATATGTTAAATGTATGTATATGTCGATATTTTGAGCTCTAAATATGCCTATTGTATGTATACTTTGTATGGCAACGTTCAAATTAATACCCCTTTGGTGCACTCACATATACTTTCACAAATTTAACATAGTGCACCCCCTGGGGTTCTACTGAGACACACAATACTTAGAAGCTGTGAGAATACTCTCACACGAAGTCCGAACACTCGCTGGAGTAGGATTTTTCACGAGGAGTCATTCTACCCTTTTGTACTTATAAGTGTAGTTTGTTGAACTGGCAGGTGACAGGTGTGTCGTATCATCCCACAGAGAGCTGCATGCTTACATCCTCAGTTGATGGCACTGTCCGTATGTGGAGAACGTGACCTTGTGCTAAAATCTGTCTGGAACAATTGACACTCGCTCTTCATAATATTGAAAAGGTGAACTCAACTACGATACGTGTGTAGGTTTTACAGCTTGATGCCTCATCACGTTTTAGAGTGTCTACATGTGAAAATTAACTCAACCCCGAGTGATAAATCTTTTGTGCATCACTACAATTGTGAGGTTAGACTAGAGAGATGTTCATACCAGTGGCAAGGACTGGGATTCTTCATGAGGATAAGATATCTTAGTGTTCTTTAACCCAGCCTGATGATTTCTATACGTGAAGTCTCTCAAGATTCTATTCTGTGAGGAGCTCTTTTAGTTGTGACTATATAAAAAGTAGCCAAGAAGAGCCATCATTTTGCAGCTCACCTTTTGATCAGTGGCATTAGCACAAGTTTGGTGCCATAGTCTTACTGTAAACTTTTGATATTTCCGTCTGCACACTGCTAATGTATTTGGTCATGGTATTGCAGTGAACTCCTGCTGCTTAGAGAGGATCGGTAGTCATTCCCAAGACCGCCCCTACCAATTCTTATTCCAAGGTGGGGAACCCAATACCACTGGTCTATATACCAGATGATATTCACTGCAACACTAGGGTGGAAATCTTAGGCAAGTACACACTACCGTATATGCTAGCGTATAGCAGTGGTATTGCAAACTAGGCAGGTATACCTTGGACTTCTTAGCAGTGCGAGTGTGCATAATTTCTCCTTTGCATAACCTTGGGAATTCTGGGAAGATTTTATGGGGGTAGCTTTGATGTATCTACATACTCCTTGCTGGCAACTTCAAGTCAGAAAAGATGATGCTTTTCAAGTGCAAGGAGAATATGAGAGTTTCAAAGCGATCACCTAAGTTATTACCAGAGCTTCAGTCTCATGAGAATTTGAATCTCTGTGGAAGCTGTGGAAATTCTACTGTCCATTTTTCAATATTTGTAGGTGATCAATCCCAATCTTCTAAGGTTATTTTGTGTGGAAATTCTACTGTCCATTTTTCAATATTTGTAGGTGATCAATCCCAATCTTCTAAGGTTATTTTGTGAAGGAGTACAAAGTGCCATTGCTGGAGGCTTCTAAGGTTATTTTGTGAAGTAGTACAAAGTGCCATTGCTGGAGGCTTCTAAGGTTATTTTGTGAAGGAGTACAAAGTGCCATTGCTGGAGGCAGCCTTAGGCTGGTCAGTTTCCATGTGTCCTGCTCGCCCACTACTAGAATCTGGTGAGAATAAAGACAAACGTATTGGAAATTTGGTGAAGTAGTGTTAGTACTTAGGATTTGGCTTAAAACTCACTCTTATCTCTTAAACTCATCTTATGACGGCCTTCTTTAGGATACTTGAGTGCACTGCGCTTTTCATAATGGGCACTAAGAGGTAGCTTATTCTTAGGATACCGGCGCTTTTAGGTTAAAAAGTGAATAGTGGCCTTGTCGCAATCTGCGTCTCATGGCTTCAGCCTTCTACTACTCAAAATAAGGGCCGACTTCCATGTAAGGGGGGGGCAGTGGGTGGCCGGTCCTAAAAAGGAGGAAGCTCCACCGAAATGGGTGGAAACAGGAGGATTCTAGAGTAAAAATTTCATTTGTACCGAAATGGGTGGAGCATGGGTGGTTGTTGAGGCCTCAATTCTTGTCTTTTAGTACCTTCCACCCATTGCCCCCCTTGGAAGTCCGCCCTAACTAGATAGTAGTAGGTTAGTGGATTCTCTTTGTTTCCATGTAAACGTTGTTACCAACCATTTTCCACATTGTAGTGAGTGAGTGGGACATGGAAAATGACCCCTAGAGTTATATGGTTCAAATTTGGAAGGAGAGTTGCTAGTCTCATTCCACATCTCATGTTGAGAGAAAACCTACTCCAACCCATTTTTTGGGATTCATTTGGCATTCTGATCTTTGTGTAAGGTCTCATATCACTGTCGTTTAGGCAATGTGAATGATTCTAGAACTACATATTACTATTGAAGATAGACTGTGTATTTTTAAAAACCTAAGCTACATTGAAAAGATTTGGGAAAGATTTAGATTTAGATTATATCTAATAATTAGATTCTTTCAGAAACTTGGATACCATCATAAAGAAAACCGGCTTCATAATTCACGGAGAGGTTTCCATTCAATCACGTACCCCATCACGTACAAAACAAAATTAGATTCTTTCAAGAACTTTCAAACATCATTATACAAAAATCTTTGCTAAAATTCATGAAGAGGTCTCCCTATGATCATTTGCAAATTACAATAATTCTTTTTAATAAAATTAAATCTTTTAAGAACTTTTAAACACCATTACAAAGAGGATTTTTTCCATAGAGTTCTCCCTATGCTTAACCCTTTAGTGCACAGGGTACTGTAGCTGGGAGTTCTTGATTTCAGTACGTTTTTCCACTGTGATCGAGATTATTAGAAATAGAATGGATTAAATTAGACAATAGCCGTACAATTCTATACTCAACTGGAGAGCATACATTTTATTAAAATTTGAGAATCATCCAATGATGGGATTGGAAGATTATAGTATGTATTTGAACTGTATAATGCACGCTCAAAAATGAGATTTTGGGGGGTGTGTGACTTCAAAGTTAAATAGAATTTGGGTTAAATTTTCAAAAATGAAAGTAAAGAAGTTCAGCTATGTCCTACGTCAACACCTCTCCGTTGCAATCTTTCATATCAAGAATAGACTCACACATAATTATTGGGAATTTTATAAGTGAAAGTGACTTATCCATATACGGTTTAGGCAAAAATTTATACGTTGAAAATTGTCAGGAGTGGGTACGTTAGTCAAGATCAGATTACACACACTAATGGAAGATGAAGAAGAGAACACAATACAGAAAAACAAAACAAGATAACAAACTTCCAAACACAAAAAATACTGCATAATACATATGTTGTATTTGTAAGTATTTACTGTATTTTCAAGTATTTGCAGTATTTTCGCGTTTTGTTGATAAGTATTTTGATAGTTGTGCAATTCCAAATTGAAAATTTCTTTTTCTGGAAGATGTATAATGTATGTGGCATAATCTGAACTTCAAAACTGAAGTTCCAATTCTTCACGGATTCTCTGCTATTTGCATTTCGGACGTTGCAGTGACCATAATGTGGTCAGCTGGGCACTAAAGGGTTAAGGCAATCATATGGAGGCCTTTTCACAATACCATGAAAGCCAATGATTCACTTTGACATGTCTTGCTTAGAGCATTCCCACCCATGCACGCTAGGACTGACTCTTTGAAATTATTCATCTATACTTGAATGGCCCTTGCACTCACACTTGCACGCCCCTCACATATCAAAAGTGAGCATCAAATAGTCAATGGACCAATGACAAGTAAAATATGAGAATATAGTCAACCAAATAATGATTTGAAGGCCCAATTTCTAACATGCTAGGATCCAGAGTCAAGAGGAATTTTGAAAGGGTCCTTGGCACTTTTCGTCTACTTCTGGAGTGTGACGGACTCTCTGACGGCATGAGTGGCCATGCTCGTAGACTGCATGTGATTGCGTATTCAGAATTCATGCTCGTGACAATTTTACGAGAGTGGTCAACAGAAGAAAAAACCTTAAAAAAAACCTTGAAAGTTTGCCAGGGGTTCAATCATGCTCAATCCGTGGGAAATATGATGCATTTTCTCTTAAAGCCTTCCCATTTTCACCTGTGACACTTTCTATTTACACAGGTGAATAGGACAAATGTCTAGTTTTGACAATGTGGTGGAAGTGAGATTCACACAAGGAATTGCATTTGTTAAAAACCCTCATCACACATGTGACTCAATATGTTGTTCCTCACAATAAAGATGTACTTTAATTATGCTTAGATTCTTGCCAAACTTGTAAGATAGTTTCAGGGTTTTTTTTTATTGTTTTTTTTTGGTCATTTAACCCCTAAACGTCTGAAAGTGCCTTTGCGGCCAGTAGAATACGGTGTGAAATTTATATCAATGCGGTTTTAGTGAGCTATTGAGATCCCAATTTAGAGCTTCTTGATGGTAGCAAATGCCAATTATACAGCCACGTATCTACTATCCCCATGGGACGTTTAGGGGTTAACATTAGGTTACAAAGCTGGCATGCAAATGAGGTGGTATTTTTACCCCTTATTTTATGTACTTTTATTTGAAAAATTTAGTGATGGATCTCTGCTTTTTCATACATCCTATCTTTTTCATTCAATATATTGGCCTTTCGTGAAACCCTTCATACACCATGTATTTTTCATTCAACATTTTGGCCTTTTCATCTACTGCATGTTGCACACAAAGTCCGAGCCTAACTTGCAACCGGTGTAATTCATTGCCTTGGTGGTAACATGAGGTGGAATTTTTCTCATTATGTTCCCACATGGTGTTTCTTTTCGTGGATTTTTGTAGCAAAGTGGCTATAAAAAGCCAGAAAATAAACCTTGATAGTTTCCCTAAAAACGTGGGTAAAAATAAATGTGAAATTGATTGAATGTACACCAATTGCAGAGTATAAATCCTACTTACACTTTTGGGGAAGCTGCACTTCCAAATAATTCATAACCTACTTCACAATGTATGAAGTAATGTGTCAATATATGAGTGGCTATACACTCACAAGTTAAAACTCATAACTTGTCAATGTCTTCCTCTTTGAATTACTAATTCACTCTATGCAAGTGTTATAGGACTAAGTTAATTCAAATAGTGCCAATTCTTAATCGTGAGTTATGTCCAATAACCGACTCAGGACTCCCATCCTTTGCCGGTCATGTAGTCCATAATGGAGTTTTGCATAGTGATTCATACTCCTACTCTATGTGCTCCTATATGTCCATTGTTTTGAAACTGCAGGTGTATAATTGTTTTTTCTCTCGACACTTTTTTCGATAGTACAAATGACAATAACAATGTAGTGTTGAAAGCATTTTGAGTGTCAAAATTAGTGTCAAAAACAATGTAGAAAAGAGCACTTATTGAAAACGACAGTCACCTTTTTGTTTTTGATAGTGATCATCCTTGTGATCATCATGAGAGTCCATGAACCATAGTTACAGTTTGTGTTGGAATCTGTGGAGTTTTGTCATAATCTCAGGAGACAGATCATGGTACTTGTGCCACCGTGCGACTGTCATAGAAGTGACTGAGTATTGGAAAAAAAATTATATATTTTTTCATATGCCATAAGCAAAACATTACTAAGGATGCGTCAGCACGCACATCCTGATCTTCTTTGGTTCCTTCTGGTCAAAATGGATACATGGAGCCACAATGAGTCAAAATGGAGCAAAATGGAACCCAAAATGGAGCCATGTTGAACAAATCACAATGTGACAATTTTAATGGAACATGATAGATTTAATAAATATATTCAATTGAGAAAGTTCTTACTACAAAAGCTTGCATTTTCTTTAATATCGAAACTTATATAAGGTAGAGGATATTAAAACTATTATTGACCAAATCATGTCTCCTATACTATCTGTACCCATGTTATCAATAGCAACTCATCTTTTCCAATACACTTAGTTGGCTTTCAACTAGCAAGGGGTTTGACCAATACGCTCAATGTTTATAGCCATTATCTCGTAAAGGGTTGATGGGGATAGGAAGTTGTAGATGTGTAAAAATGATCTTAAAAACTTGGTTTCAAGAGAATTTGACTCTTGAATGCAAAGATCTCTCCACAATCTACCACATCTTCCAAGAATCTCACTCCCACATGCTGAAATGTTTAAAGTGATGCAAATAGTATTCTCTACCTCAGTTAGTCCTGTAGTCAGTCACAACTTGTGGATATTGTGTCATTTAAGCATTCAAATTTCTACCTCATGAACGTCAATTTCAAACTAGTGTTTCTTTTATTGGCTAACAACCTATAGGAGAATCACTCTGGGACATTCCCTCCAATATAAAGGGACATAAATGGTGCTTTTTTTTTATGATTTTTCCAACAAAAGAAATGCTACTGCAAATAAACCGGAATTCAGATTGTTGGTATCCATGAATTCAATGTTCAATATTCAAACCTAATTCAGAATGTTGAACGTATTTATGACTTGATTTGAATGTTGAATGTAGTCATAAATACATTCTCATAAATATACTGCACATTTGGCAACTCTGAATATGCTATTTTGTCTTCTATTGATCTCTACAACTGCGTTGGATAAGTCTAAGTCAAAGCTTCATTGTCCTGAATGTCTTTCATTCAATTTGGGCTGAATCAATGGACCAGGTAAGGCGTAAGAGCTTGTTTTCATGATCGTCAGCGCAAGCAGATGAGCAACAAATATTTTCTAAAAAAGGCTGTATATTAGGGTTGGGGAAGGGATCTGCCAATCTGCCACTGCCAATTTGCCACGACTGCAGGCAACTTGTTTGTTTGTAGGAGCTCATTTTAACCGACTCTAACCATTGACACCCGGGAGGCCTATCATAATGTCAAGCTCTTTGATTTATCATAAACATTCATTTGTCGTACTTTTGGTTGATCTAAGTGCTCCCATTCAACAACATGATTACAAAAAATAACCCTCAAATCTTGATAAATCTGCATGGACAGGTCAACTTGGCAATAGGATTTGTAATTTGAATAATTTGGGCTGAATGAATGATAAAAAATATGAGAGCCCTTCGGGTAGAAAAAAAGGCCTTTCAACCAAGAAACAGAACTTACCGCATATAACATGATTCCATATAACACAACAAGAGCCAGCCCTCCAATCTGCGCCTCAGGGACGTGGCGACTCGCAACTTTTTTTACAATAGTTCCTCCCTTTGTTGATTTTGTGTATCTGTCAAAGCCTGCTTTTAGTAAATGGACTAGATAACCTTCCAGAGAAAGGTTATCGATCAAAATGCAGTCTACCCTCCATAATATGACGATATTATTGTTTCAAGCAATACACATGTGACAAGTCATTTCTGTGATTAATCTATACTTCCAGAGCCAGAGAAAGGTTATCGATCAGAATGCAGTCTACCCTCCATAATATGACGATATTATTGTTTCAAGCAATACACATGTGACAAGTCATTTTTGTCATTGATTTATACTTCCAAAGGCAAAGAAAGGTTATCGATCAAAATGCAGTCTACCCTCCATAATATGACGATATTACTGTTTCAAGCAATACACATGTGACAAGTCATTTTTATGATTAATCTATACTTCCAAAGCCAGAGAAAGGTTATCAAACAGAATATAGTCTACCCTCCATAATATGATGATATTATTGTTTCAAGCAATACACATGTGACAAGTCATTTCTGTGACTAATCTATACTAGCCACCTTGAAGTTAAGGCTTCTCAAACATGTAATAATAGAGAGGGACAACTGTACAGTCAGGTACAACATGCTTACAAATTCATTAGGAGAAATGTGGGGTTCCAAAGGGGCCCTGTAAGACAACCCGTGTTAGGTGAACTAGCTGCCCAAACACCCCTCTCCTTGTAAAACCATTGGTGAAGGTCACTGTCCGCTGACAGTGTTGGAAGCGGCAGTGCTGGCAGCGTCGATTGGCTCGACCCACGGAACTGCACTACTGGCAGCGTCGTGGCACCATTGGTGTCAGCGTGTAAAGCGCATGGTTTTCCCTCAATTTTCAACACGTGCCAAAACAAAAAGCCCCTTTGGGACCCCAGATTTCCCCTAATGTTTCAATCACTTTTCACTAGAAAGTTCAACAATCTTTAGGAAGCTCTAGCGTGCTCAAAAATGAACTGATTTTGGAACCACAAATTGCATTGGAATTGCAATGAAGCATGCTTCAACTTCATGATAAGTGAAAAGAGAATAATTTAAAATCATACAACAATTTAGATTTCTTTTATATACTATCTATCATTTCATAGTGAACCTTTGGAAGATAGTCAAAGATTTTTAGCATTTAAGTACAAAATAAGTAAGAAATTGTGCAAGTAGTTCAAGCGGTGTGGGATCAAGTATCTCTAAAGCAATTGTGAAGGTTCATTTCTAATATGTACCATTAAATACAAGCTGTAATTTTTACAAATGGTGGCAGCACTAAATGGTAGATAGCATATAGAAAACATCAAAAAAATTGTATGATTTTCAATTACATATGTGTATTTGTATTGATGATAAAGTAAACTTTAGTGTGATTCCAATGCAATTTGTAATTTGAAATTCCTATTCATTTTTGAGCATACACGGGCCTTCCAAAATTCCGACAAATCTCAACTGAATCCAAAAATTCGTAACTATCTTGTACCTGACTGTACAAATTAGGTTAGATTCCTGGCTGGTATCCGATTCTCCTTGAGCAGCACAACGAGAGAGTGCAGATGGCAGCCTCAAATCTAGTACTTGGAATTATAAATGAAACCGGTCAAATCTCGTACTCGTGCACGTAGAAGGCCGGCTCATGCAGTGTAAATAAAGAGCCGGGATGTGGAGCTACCTCAACAGTGTAGATAACGAGTCAGTTGAACAACCCGAGAATTGAATTTCAAAACCCCCAATTCTTTGGACACTTTCTGGCTGATGAACAAATCATTGCATCGAGACGAGTGAAAAATCTGACATACAGACCCGAGAAATTCCGAAATCAAAAAAACCCTCCAATTGTACAGTACTTGCAAACAGAGCAGTGAACAATTAATCGGGGAAATAGAAGAATCCGGCGGCCAACTTCAAAACAGATATAACCCTGTAGCTGCATTCCTTAAGTGTTTCAATTGTGCAGCGTTTGTAACTTAAAGCCCAAGTTTTGGGATGTGGATGCTGAGCAAACATATATGCACCGTTTCCAAAGAGAAAAAATATGAAGAGGCTCTAACGTGTAACTTATGACAATCCGTCCGCCGTCTCAGTAGCAAAATGAAGCTCCACAATGGAGTGAATGGGAAGCAGGACAATGCTAAAAACAAGGATGGCAGAGGGGATGATGTATATTGTCGGATAAAGGGCGTACTCTCCCAGTCTTCATAAGCACACTCGTCGAGCCATATTTGACCACTAAAAGACTGCCCCCGCCCTCATTTGCATGTTACCATAGACCAGGTTGTTGAGTTGAAAATTGGGTTGACTTGAATTTCTTAACTAAGGTAAACTATCTTGAGGTAGGAGAACCCAATTCCGACAAAATCATTATGGAACGTAAATCTAGGTCTATTGTAGATAGCTTATCATTTTGATCAACATAGGTTATCATTTTGATCAACATGTTTATCAACATCAGAAAAGTTGGGCCCTATTTTAGTGTCATTTTGACACCAAAGGCTGCATACAGGTCATTTTAGTGTCATTTTATCCATACTAGGTTGGTATGGAGGTTGGTACCAAATCATAGTAATTGCATTTCAATGCACCATCATGGCACCATATTCACATGCATTGAAGTTCCTCATGAATGATAGGGATGTTGATCAATGATAGGGATTGATCAACATGTTGATAGCTTATCATTTTGATCAACATGCAGATAAATTTACATGTTTGTAACATGTCCCTCGTATGTTTTTCCTACGATAAACATACATAAAACGTATATCAAACGTAATCACCCTTGTTCATCTCAACAACATACGTAAAACACTGCAAAAACATGACTTTCTAAATTTGTGATGATACAATAAGGACTCTATGATGTATCTAAATTTTGCGTTATAAAGTGATTGCATGGTCTAAGTATTATCGGAATTGAGTACATTGTTGGAATTGGATGCTCCTACCTTATTTGTGCCACAATTTGGAAATCACCTTATTTGTGTCATAATTTAGGAGTCACCCTGGCTATATGTACTAGTAATGTTTATATCAAAATTTCAAATGAAAGACACTAATATTGGTAGTGATCACAAAGCGTGATGCAGATTAATTCAAAAAACGAATGTCAAAAAGTTTTGGAATTTATTTTTTCTACAAATGTAAGTTTTGTAAGTTTGAAAAAGAAATCTTGAAGAATATTTGTAAAACCAAAATGAAAAAAAATCCAAGAATAATAATTATTTGGCACCAATGTGCCAAACCAATTCTTTACTTTATAGAAAATTTTTAAAATAAGAAAACAACACATTCATGCCGTTGGAAAATTACGAAAAGATTTGGGTTGGGTTTTTCTCAAGAGGCTAATAATTTATTATATAAATCAGAGTGGTGTACACCCGTATACACATTTCTTCCACCGTAACGGTCACCATATATTATGGTATGAACCTACCTAGTCTAATGTAAAACAAAAGTTCATATGCCTATCAAGATGGCCAGTGCAAAACAAGTGTCAATTTTAGATTAAAATGTCTTATATAGTTCAAATTGTAACAATTGTTTTTATGTTACAGGAAAGTTGCACACAAAAGCCATAATATTCCGGGGAGCACTTTACATTATGTTTGAGAATCACGTGTGTACGCTCATGACCCCTCTAAAAACCCGATGCATACGAAGGGTCGTATGCGAGGTCATATGTCTAAAAAGCTTTGTATATAGACCTATTCCATCCTAAATATCTGTTTAATGTAAGTATGTATCAAATATTTCACTTCTAAATATGTTTAGTGTATGTGTACGTTATACGGCAATGTTCAAATTAATACCCCTTATGTGCACTCATGTATACTTGTACGTGTTTAATTAGTACAGTGCACTCCCGAGCATAATATCTAAAAATTAAAAAACGTATAATAAGGATTCTAGACAACCTTATGGACTAGTTGCAATCCCAAAATGCTTCTTCCATAACACCACTTGCAATTTTAAGTCACTACACTAAATAGGTAGATTAGTGTTAGATAATTATAAGATTTGAAAATATTATAGATTTTTACTCTCGACAAAACAAATTACCAAAGACATTGATTCCAATACTATTGAAAGATCCCCATCTTGACCAATATAGAGGGTAAAAAAACTGGTCAAGAGTAAAAACTTACAACATGTTTATGTAAATTAGTGTATCTAACACTAATCTACCTATTTAGTGTAGTAGAAAAGGTGACACTGCTTAGGGAGATACCCAAGCAAGTGGTCCCAATTCCACTCATGCACAGTGATTTTGCAAGGCATCTTCCTTGAAGCGCTACCTTTTTCTAGGGTGTACAATCCAGGTGTCCTATTTAGGTCTGGGTGTACTATGCAAACTTTCTAGGGCTGAAGTATGATTTTCTATTGTTGATTCGTCGAGCAAAAATTTGACCCCTGGTTTTAAATAAAGCTAAGTGAGCCGCATGATGTCGGTAACATGACTGAACAAGAGCACAATATTCAAGGATTTGACTGTCAATACAACAGAAATTAAAGAGGAACGGTAGGAGGGTCTTGGAACATGGTCAATTTTTTTGAAAAAAGAGGTGGTAAAAATCAGTTGGGGGAGGTAGTTGGGGGAGGTAGTTGGGGGAGGATACACGATGGCGGCGCTGACCGTGCATCCACTAGTAGGAAAGGTGGCATTGTCGAGGGAGATGCTCAGGCAAGTAGTGCCCAATTCCACGTAACGTATGCACAGTGAAGTTGCTTGGGCATGTCCCTGGGGAGTGCCACCTTTTCTACTATAGTGGTGATTTCTTGACACTCAATCCTATTTTTATTTTTTTCTCTATCTCCTCGGGGTTCCAACATTTTCACTATGACATAATTGGAACGTGTGTCAAGTGTGCTATCACTAGTAGAAAAGGCGGCGTTCCCCAAGGAGTTGCCCAAGCAAAATCACACTACATGTGTCCAAGTGGGGCACCACTTGCTTGGGCATCTCCCTCGGCAGTAGCCACCTTTTTCTATTGGTGTATATTAATCAATGATAGTGTGGCAAGTTTGCACGATATACTAGAAATTTTCATTTCTGAGAGCGTTTGAAAAACGAAAATGACTTTGCGTTCAAAATCTTGGGCTACAGATATATTTAGGGCTTATCAGTTGTGAAATGTTTGAATTGTGTAAGAAGCTTCTTTTGATTTTGTCCATATTTTTCACATGCGTAAATCCTTTTTTCTTTAATAATTTTTAGAAACACCCAACTAGTCACTAAGACGTCACCTTTGAGGATGAAAATGTAGTTCTTGAACTCCAGCCATCAATCATGAGGTCTTCAACTAATGAACTTTTATTTTTGTCTATTTTCAAATAAAACTAGAGTTACTATAATTGTGTTTTTTTGTATAAGGATTGTACATCTAAAAGAAGATGTTTTAAACACTCTATATAGTTCTATTATTAGAATAATAAAATTCATATCGTTCGTAGTTAGCAATTGAAAAGAGATTTCAACATGCTAAGAAAGTCTGATTTAAATATCTTGTGCGAAGGTTATTAAGATTAAAATGGACGCTTTATTTTAATCCACGTAGTTTTCTAATTTTTTGACAGTGACCTCTCCGGGTTCTCGTAGCAAGACACCAATGTCATGGCACAATCACAATGGTCTAAATTTTGGAGGGATCACCCTCCATTACCTCCACGGTGTACTGCTACAATGCCAAAAAAATAAAAATTCCCTTGTGTGGAGTGGTGAACAAATGGATCTGGACCAAGATTGAATAAATAAGTTTGTTGGCCAATCAAATGTAAAGTTCAATTGTAAAATAGCCAAAACCAATACAAATTCTAATGTTAAGGTGGTATACATTAACAAGATCATCAAATAATGATCAGACAAGATTCTTAGTTGTCTATATTTAGCCTCAGTGCAAGGCAACTACTTTCCTTCTTCTTGCTTCTTATAGCAAGACTTCAATGTCATGGCACAATCACAATGTTCTAAATTTTGAAGGGATCACCCTCCACAGCCTACGAGTGCTTTTTTTTTTTTTTTTTTTTTTTTTTTTTTTTTTCTTCTTCTTCTGGCTTCTTGGAGCCAGACTCCGATGTCGTGGCACAGTCACAGTGGTCTAAATCTGAAAGGACCATCTTCCATTGCATACATGGAGCACTGCTACAGTGCAAAAGCAAAGCCCTGCTGCCTGCATGGTGTACTGCGAAAGTGCCAAAAACATTTAAAAATTTAAAAATCCTTGTGTGGGGACCTTGACTGAATAGTAAAGTTTGTTGGCTGGTCAAAGAAAGGCTGGCTGTTGCCTGGGGGCCGAGTATATAATCCCCCCAGGTTGCGACCACATCAAAAACAGGGTTGATTATGTGGGCAGGAACTGGCAGGGATCATTATCGATGCAGCAACTGTAACTGAACTATGATGAGGCCGCGCAAGTCCAACGATCAGATTCGCAAAGGAGCATGGGGCGAAGACGAGGACGAGAAGCTTCGCAAATATGTGGAAACTTATGGGCCCGGTCACTGGGGCAGCGTTGGAAAGAAAGCCGGTGTGTACTACTCACTGCCTCCTCTCGTCTGGAAATTAGCGTCCTCTTGTTTTGTTCTCTAGGTTACATGCAGACTTTCTTTTGTTCAATTTTTATTTATGTTTCATGAAAATCGATGAACACACACTAGTAGGAAAGGTGGTACTGCCGGGGGGAGATGCCCAAGCAAGTAGTGCTCAATTCCACGTCGCACAATGATTTTGCCTGGGCATCTCTTTGGGGAGCGCCACCTTTTCTACTAGTGACATGCCATAATGTTCTTCACTAATTCTTTTGTGGAAAAACAAATGTTCAAATTGGGTCTCATGTTTTTTCAGTACACTGGTAGAAAAGGTGACACCATGTCCAAGCAAAATCACTATTATGCGTGGAATTGGGCACTACTTGCCTAGGCATCTCCCTCGGTAGTGACACCATTTTTACTAATGGTAGAGTATACTCCTTGTGAGGATTTTCTTTCATTACAATTTATTTAGGTTTCAATTAATACATATTAAAATGTTCTTCATTGATTCTAGTCTAGAAATAAGTGTCTAAATTAAGCCTATATGTTTTTAGTAAGTTATGAACATAGAGAATTTTTTTTCCTTCGAATTTATTTTACATTGAAATCAAAGTAACATAAGATTTTGGAATGCAGCATTGTAATTGATAACATTAAACGAATTGCAATGAATTTTTTTTATGAAATTATAGAATGTTCTTCATTGATTCTAGTAAAAAAATAAGTGTGATCAATAAAATTGGCATCAAAATAATTCACTTACACATAGAAACATCAGAAGTGTTGTCATTCAATGATTTGTTCCTAAACAATTGATTTACAACTTTTAAAATATGAAACAATATATTGAGATATATTCAATAGAATGGAAAGTCATGTTGATAATTAGATTATTTAGTGTTAGTAACATAGAATACATATATACTATATAAATATTGTCCCCTCTAATGATGACTATAGTATACATCAATCAAACACTTGATTTGATGTTCAAAAACACACCTAACAATATAAGTAAGTGGCACTATTAGTAAGCTACATCTAATAACATATGAAACATATGTTTCCCAATTTCAAATATGCACATCTAAATAAGCATATGAGTGTAGGATCTATTATTGAATTTAATTAAATTTTGTTGAAATAAGGTTGCGAAAAGGATTCCACTGCTAGTTTATAATGAACACATCATATGAACAAACTATGAATCCTTAGAAATATGCATATCCAAACCAACCCTAGATCCTCATGTAAAAATTCAAACAAGAAATTTTGCCCCTCCGTGGAAAAACTAAACTAGTTTAAAATAGTCATTTTGGAGAGTATATTATTGATTGAATGCAATAAAACAATAAAACTCGATTTTTGAACGATTTAGAAAAACCACCCCAAATTCTATTTTTAACTAGTTTAGTTTTTTCATGGAGGGTGAGATTTATAGGAATCACTTTTAGATAAGAGTCTCAATTAGGGAAACTTACTTTAAATTGCTCCAACTGCACTGCATGATTGGAAATGTAATACATTCTAAACTTGTTATTATTACACTCTCCAATATCATTTGCACAAAAACTTACTCTTGCATACAAGTGATTGAATCATTTGGATACTTTGCATATGGCAAGTTCTGAACTCTCTGAACTTTAGTTGTGATATAAGAGAGTTCAGAGTGTGGTGTGTTGTATGCCCGGCTTTTTCAAGGATGCAATTGAATTGTCCTCAGGTTTGCAACGATGTGGCAAAAGCTGTCGACTCCGATGGATCAATTATCTGCGACCCGACATACGACATGGCGGATTCTCTGTGGAAGAAGAGGAGCTCATTATCAACTTGCACGCATCCCTTGGAAGCAGGTTACCTGACTCCCTTTGCTAAACAATCGCATTCAATAGGAATCCAGAACATCAAACCTCAAGGGAATTAAAATTAACATTTGCCACATGTAGAACTTCTTTTTATGCATGTGATATGACTTATTTTGAACATACATGAGAAAAAGTAAGACTCAAAGGAAAAATACACATAACCTACTCCATGGTGAGTTTCTTACATGTGGCACAACGTGGTTGGCAAATCACTCACAGGTTATTTTTCATAACTTGTGTCTTCCTTTTAAAATATTAGTTCACTCCATGCAGGTGTTGAAGGACTAGCTTTCTTTTTATAAGATCCAAAACACAAAAGTAGTAGTACGCTTGTACTTTCCAAGTGCGCGTAGGTTCTAGTGTAAATAAACCTAGGTCCCTATTTTGTAATTGAATAAATCCTCCTACCATGACATTCAACAGCATGCAGTGGCTTTTTCTGGTCCCATAGTAGATGGTACAACATATTCCACACCCAACAAGACTTCATCAGTAAGGTAGAGGGCTCCAAATCCAACAAGGTTCTAATTCCAACAAAATCTAAGCACAATCATCCTAGAAACTCTCGTAGAAACTAAATCTAAGTAGACCATAGATAGCTTATCATTTAGGTCAACATTCAGTAAGACTGAGCTCTATGATGTGCCTAGATTTTTGTTCTAAAATAAATGCATGGTTTAGATTGTGTTGGGATTAAAACCTTGTTGGTTTTGGAGCCCTCTACCTTAGCTGATTGGAGTCCCAAGTTGATGAGCAGAGTGCATGAAGGAAAGGCAGAGGGCATGAAGGCTACTGAATGTTATGAATCTCAAAAGCGCAAAGCCGTGTACAGTAACGCATGTACTAGGAAGGGAGGGTCTGAAATGGGCAGTGGGGGTAATGGATTGGCACGCAGGTGGTCGTTGATAGCTGCGCAACTTCCCGGGCGAACGGACAATGACATCAAGAATCATTGGAACACGCGGTTGAAGAAGAAGCTGTGTGACATGGGCATCGATCCTGTGACCCACCAGCCCATTGCAGACTTGTTGCGCGACCTTGCCGGCTCCATGGCCAGCTCCAGCTCTCACGGGCATCAGGTAAATAATCAATAACGTTGAGTACGTTACAGTGGGACATAGTTTCAATCTACGACATTCGGTCTGGAGAGAGTTACTCCATATCAAAAAAATTGAGTCCTTAATTAGTTTTGTTTGAAACATTTGACACGTAAATGCTTACTAAGGTGATTTAAAGGCAGCTCAGTAGGAAATGTGTCTATTTTCATTTACTATAATTGAAAAAAGAATAAAATCGGCCATGTAAGTGCTGGTGAGTGATTTTCGGTCACAAGATGACTGAAATATCCACATATTCAATCATTGTTCCCCCTTTCTTGGTAATGAAAAACGACAGGTATGCTATTAGTGTAAGTTTTGGTTGGTGGGCCAAAAAGAGGGTTAGTTGTCACCGCTCTGCTACTCAATGGGAGGCCTTTGATCAAAGTACATCAAATGCGCATTTGTGATTTAAGACAACTTAACATTATGTCTGATAATCGCCTTCGACAGCTGGGATGATGCTATGGAGTCCAAAATGTGAAAGCATAATTCAGATGGGTCCATGTTTTATATCACCAGAACCAGAAGAACATTGATTCTGCGTGTTCGTTAAAACATAATCAAAACATATTCATGAGGAAACAAGAGACGCATGTTTCCAGACAGAGGGAGTACAACGATCTTGGCAGATTCTAACGTGATTTGAATGGCTGATGTGGGCGATGAAAAAGCCCAGTTATGACAGTTCCGTAACCTCTCCCTTCATAGCTCTCCTCAATATGTACTATTTTCTGCTTGCAAGTCTCCTCCCAAATTGAGTTATTTAGTATAGAATTCTTCAAAACCTGACCTTGTTTATATATGTGGATGATAGTTTCTGGTTTGCCATGAACAAGCCTAGATAAGGTAAACCATCCTATTTACGGCACTTTAAGGGACTCACCATTGTGTATCTATGTCTTCCATTTGAAATTTTGATACATACACTACTATAGTGGATGGCCCATAAACCAACCCTTTACACGCAAATCTAACATTGGTACATAATTAGAAGCTTTCAATGAACACATGTTGAATATATTGTTGGTTTATAGTACACGTCGGTTATTGGGTCATTCACCTTAATATATAGTGTTACAAATAGGATAGTTTAACTTAATAACCCCTAAGCATCTAAAACACCCAATATGACCATATTTATATCATTGAACTTGCAACGGTGGCATTTTCTCATTTTACCTTGGTTTTTTGATTGCAACACATCGTTGTAAAGCTCTTGTACTACACTACAAGATCACTTTGTCGATTGTGTCAAAATGAAGTTATATTAACACAAACAAATGATTTGCAGTAGGGGATCCAATTTCCCAACACTACAGAAAATACATAAAGAAACGTAATCTCCTTCATAACTCGCCTAGAGATGCCATCAGGAACTTCAAGGCATGTGAACATGGTGCCATGATGGTGCATTGAAATGCTATTAAGGTGATTTTGGTGCCAACCTCCATACCAACCTAGTATGAATAAAATGACACTAAAATGACCTGTATGCAGCCTTAGATGTCAAAATGACACCAAAATAGTCTGGCCCATCACATGGAACTTTGTCCAATTCACTAGGAAGTAAACATTACTGCCAAGCTGCTATTTATAGCAAGTTTTTCAAGTGGTTGTTCAATCATTAGAAGAAAAGAAGGACTTGTTCACTCAGTCTAGAGTGGGATTCTGAGTGAATTTGGTCACATCCGAGTGAACATGCTCAATGTACAAGTCCCTCTTTTCTTCTAGTGCACCATCATTCTTGTAGCCTTTACTCCTTAGTAATATGGTCAGGGCTCCGTGTGCAACTTTTCTAATGTGTACTATTTCATGACTGTAAAAAGTTCTATGGAATGGGGGTGCAGGTTGCAGAGGAAGCGGCGCGGCGGTGCTTCCGAGACAACATGGTGAGCAAAGCCGTGCGCGCGACGTACCTGCAACAGCACAGCGCCAACGCCTCCGCGTCGCACAGCATGGACGACAGCACCAGCACCGACGACTCCCTCAGGGAGCCCTCGTCGTCCAGCCCCGCCGCCGCATACACGGACTTCATCAACAATCAACAAGGCGCGTTGATCCATCACCACGACTACCCAGCTGCACCAGCCCGAGAATCAGCCTATCTCCCTGCACACAGCCACCAGCAGCACCTCGGCGCCAGTCTGCAACCCTACGAATCCAGAGAAGCCGGCTACTTCCCCGGCCATAGCCAGGATCCAGCCAGGCTCGCCGTGTATCAAGGAATCACCTCGACATCTTACATTCCTGATCAGCCCGCCCAAAACAGGGACGCCGCCGGTTACCGCCCTGGCAGTCCTGTTGATTGCAGCCTGCTTCCGAGCTCCAGCGGCGCGGGCTCTGAAGGTCCTTACCAAACCAGAAATTCGCAGTTTGAAAGATCACCGCAAGCTCGATGGTTTGGGTTGTGGCCGGAAAGTGAGGGGCAACGGGCGAGTTTCTTGCACGGGGAAGGATCTGCATTCGCGGTGACGACGAACATGGATGGGCATGATCTGGTTGCTGCAGCGTCGACGCCGTTTGATCAGGAGAATACTATGGGATGCAGAAGCTTGAATGAGCCCGTGTGCTTGCAGTCTGCTCCCGCAAGTGATCGCAGTTGTACTAGAGCGCAGAATAACGGTCTGTTGTGTGGCACCGACATCCTTGATGAACTCATACTGCAAGCCAAGTACTAAAATTTTACTTCCTCGGATCGCTATCTTACTCTCCAATTGTACGTAACGCATCATTCAAAATTCTTTAACCCTTAAAGGACAATGCAAGCCCCACGGTCTTGGGGAGAATCTTGTTCATAACTTCCACTCCATTGCACCAAATGGGGTTTTTAAAATGCCAAATCGAGCACCTTAGAGAGATCTATACTTCTTTAGGATAGAGCCGAAGTAAATTAGAAACATAATCATGTTTAAAATGAAATTTAAAAGAGATTTTGAGTGTGGTATCAAGAAAGCATATGTTGTTTAAGGGTTAACAAAACCACGACAAGCATTCATCCAAGAGCTTGCCAGTTCAAACGATTCCTCTGCAATGATTCTTTTCCAGTTGCGATTGCTACCTTTCGAAGTGACTGGCTGATTTCAACAAAGGAAAATATAGAATAGAATGGAAATTTCAGCTAGAATTTGTGTAGTGAGGAAGTCATGGTAGTCAAGTTTCTAGTAATGAATGGTGGCTCGTAGTCCAGACTTGGATGAATTTCTACTGGTGCCCAATTGCTATGTAGCTAGACTAGCTATTGGAAGTAGTTAATGTAATCATGTGGTTTTAGGGCATTGCAAGGAGATCAAGTTAGGGTTTGGGCTGGCACCGTGCAAACTCTGAGCTCCTCGAAATTTACACAATGTACTCTCAAGTAACCCTTATTGGCAAAATTAGCCAATAGTTTATAAGGTGATGTTCATGACTTAGCCAAATCGATGTACTTCAATTCTAGGATGTAGCCACCTCTGCTTTACCTGCTTTACTATAGCAGTAGAAAATTAGCCAATAATACACTTTTGCCCTCGTGACTGTAGCCCCGGGGCCCCTTGCTGAAATTTAAAAAAAAAAATTCACTGATGCCAATTCCCTGGTTGATCATTCTATGCATTACAATCAAAAGTGGACTTTCAAACTGTGATGCCATTCCAAAACCTGGCACGGAACGACATTGTCAGAAGGACATCCCATATTACATTCCTTAGCAATGTAAATGCTACTTTTGAAATGATAGGCATGTTTTGTTGAAATGGTCTTTTTGCATTTTGTGGAGAAGTCATAGTGCAAGTCTTGATTTGTAAAGCAAAAGCAAGCCAAGATTGCCTCCAAAACCCCAAATAACTGTTCTGAAGTGACCCAAAAATGCTTTGAAACAATCCAGAATGACAAAAAAAACAACCCTTAAAAGATTAGGACCTTACACCTAATTTCTCACAACAATCATGCACCCTAAATATTTGGCCAGCTGAATATGACCAAATTTTTCAAATATTCATTTGTAAGAGGGATCTCTTAAGCTTCTTAGAACCAAGGATTAATATAATCAACACAATTGGTAGTGAAGAACACGTGTAGCTTTTAGATATAGTTACCATAGACTCACTAGTAAGGAGACCTGTCGATTTTCATTCCCATTTTGTGAAATGGTGGTCAAATATGAGGGGAATGGCCTAATATGGGTACACGTAAAAGTGGTACACGTAATTATGATTTAATTTCTAATTTTATCCTAACTATTTCCAATAGTATTAAATGTAGTGAATAAATCTACTCAAATTCAATACACAATGCTACAGTGCTTTTGGGCTCTAAAGGATTAACTACACAAAAGCGTTGTCACAAATTGCATTTAATAACACTAGTAGAAAAGGTGCCTCTACCGAGGCAATGTTGTTCAATTAAAGACAAGTGCTGACCATTCACCGAGGCATACATGCACCTTTTCTACTAGTGTAATGTGGCCTACACTATATAGAATGAACAATATAGTTACATTGATGATACCATAGTACCTTGCCAATTTCGAACAAGGTTGTGCCAAATATTTATTTCACTTTCAAAAATTGATTTCAACAATTTTCAATATCTTGATGCTATGAAAAAAAATCATTCAATTTTTTTGTGCTACTTCTAAAGACTAGTTTTTGAAAAATTTAGGCATTTTGAAAATAAGTTTAATTTAATCTAAAAATGATGAAGTACTCCCTATCATCTTTGCATTTGAAAACAAGTAGCTACGCTATGAGGATCTCTGATCCGAAGGACGAGAATGCATTTTATTTTTATTTTTTGAGACAAATGGAGCTTTTATTCCACTGCAGAGAGACGAAACAAGCAGCTACGCTACGAGGAGCTCTGACCGGAAGGACGAGAATGCATTTCAGTGGAATCATGGATGGAATATATTTGCTACAGTGATATTTAGCCCAAGAAAATGGGTGTCTCTGCAATGCCTCTTCCCTATGGTCAGAGCCAACAAAGAACACCAATGCAAAACAAAGCAGGCCCGATACAAAGCCAATTGGGACGAGAATGCATTTAAGTGTAATCATAGATGGAATATATTTGCTACAGTAATTTTTAACCCAAGAAAATGGGCCTCTACCTTATGGTCAGTCAACAAACAAATAATTTCAAGAAGGTGAAATCACAGTCCATTGGCATCTTTGGCATTGTCTAAACCACGGGATAAGGACCCACGGGGAAGGGACCCACACGGGAATGGGTTCCCTACCTTCATCGTGAACCCAAACGCTTGAACTCTGCGATTAGGGTTTGGATTTCTGCTGGAAGGGCAAGAGTGTCGCAGCAAAATTGGAGACGACGGATTGCAGCATCGAGTAGAGGAGCGGACGAAACACACGAAGGAGCCGTGCTTGTTTTCTACCCCGCCGTTGCGGTCCGAAATGGCTGCCAATTTCTGGGCGTCCTCGCACTGGTGAGCATTCCTTCTATCAGATTTTTTGGTTAGCTTTTGGTTATGAAGGACCGATCCTTCCATACGAAGTTTTCGTGCGGATGCTGAAACCTGTAGACAGACGCTTCGTAATTAAAGACCGTTTGTTGGTAACCGTTTGTGTAACTAGGGTTCGTTGAATTGAGGATACTCTCTCCGTGACTCTAAGCATACGTAGGAATGTGCTTTCACTGGGAGATCAGGCAATTGAAGGCCAACGGAGAAGAGATTACAGTTTCTGTTGGTGACAAGGGGAGATGGAATTAGGTCCCTAACGGTTTTTGAATTTTCAAACTTAGATTTCACCTGCCGGCGCTATGTATTGATCCCGGAGGTTTTTTGTGTTTGCAGCAAGAAGCTACTGGATCAAGATGAAGTGAGCAAAGTCGCTTCAGCTGACTTGGAGCGGGGTTTCACCCCTGAAGACGTGAAACTGATGAAGATACAATTTTCTTGTTGTACGTTCCCAAACCATTTTGCTTTTTTTTTTCCAACTCTAGAGCTTTTTTCAGAGGCAATGGAGTTATCCATAAAGTCACCTTGGATTTGAAGAATCAACAAAGAATTTTGCTTTATTATACTCTTATTTCTTCACTCTAAATAGTTAGAAGGTGTGGAAGATCTTGGTGGTTTATCATTATTAGGTGTGTAAGAGGTGTGTAAGAGCTTGGTGGTCTTCAAAAGTTTTGAAAAGTTTTTTAGCTCCTTTCCCGGTAAGAATGGATCCTACTGGGATTTGTAGTTATTCCGCTTGTTTTGGTCTGTTTTTTCTTTTTGGTTTTTTGTTTGTTTCCCTGGTCTGTAGGTGCATTATAGTTGCCTCTGTCTTCGCAGATATCAAACAAATAGGATATCATGCTAAAGTTCGTCAACGGTGAGTGAATCTGCCTTTTCCTTTTATTGTCACAATGGCATATCTTAGTTAGTGATTTGAGAATTCAAATCTTAAGGACGAGACTTTGTTGCCAAGGTTTAAGTTTAGGGTTTCTTTGGACCCCATGATTGTTTACTACTTGACAGTGGGGATTCTTGTTTTTTGATCTTTTGAGTAGCTTTTCCGGTAACTGCTTCTGACAGGTACGGTTTTATTTGGGAATGCAGGGTGGTTGCGACTGCCATTGCATATTTTAGAAGAATATATACCAGGCATGTATTTTCATGCGCTTTTCATTTGTGTATAGTACCATCTTCGTTGGACAAGGTTGTAAATCTCGCTCTTTGTCTTGATTATAATCTTTGCTCTAATGATCCTTAGTTTTCTAATTTTTATGCGAACACTTGTGATTTCAATCAGTTTTATATGGTGCCAGTTTTTTTCTTGAGTGCAGAAAGAGTTTTTCCGAATTTGATCCCCGGCTAGTTGCACCTACATGTCTGTACTTGGCCTCCAAAGCAGAAGAAAGTACAGTGCAAGCTAAGCTTCTTGTTTTCTACACAAAGAAAATTCGGCAAAATTTCTTGAGTCTCTTTCCATGTAAGCCTGCAACCCTCAGATATCCTGCACTGTCCAGAAAGTTTTAACAGTTAATCCTGAGGAGTTTACGTTCACGTCACTTTGAGTCTCTTGGGTCCATGGTCTTTTTGCTCTTCTACTAAGTAGATCACTCTACTCTTTGGAAGTGTTGTATTAATATCTTTTGTTTACGGGGACAGCTAGTGAGGATAAAGCAATGCGGTATGACATTAAGGATATTCTTGAGATGGAGATGCGGCTGCTGGAAGCACTAGATTACTACCTAGTCATTTATCACCCCTACCGTCCTCTCATCCAGTAAGTTTCCTCACATGTTTCGAATTAACCCCGAAGAAGACAATATTACAGTACCCTCCTGTTGAAAGAACTTCCTTTTGTATAGGACTTAAGTTATTTCTGCATGAGACAACGTGTAGTTTTCAATCCAATGCCATTGCTAAGTGTTGATTTGTGTGCAAGTGCAGACTGCTACAAGATGGGAACATGACGGATATGACTGCATTCACTTGGTGAGCCCTTACACCTCTGTTCGTAAGAATTTAGGGTCGCTTCACACTATGGCCGTCCAAGTCGAGAGGCCGTGGGATTGAGAGTCCAAACTTTGTTGAGAGTCCAAAAAAATCTACTGAAAATAGGCAATAAAATATAGTTTTCATTTTTTCTGAAAAGAAATCGACGGCCTCTCGACCATAGTTTGGATTTCCATTCCCGTCCGACCCAAACTTCCTCTTGAGAGGCCATCACCTTGGTCATAAAGTGTTGCCACGTAGGCATTTTGGAGAGTGACGGCCGTTGGACTTTGGCCTCTAGTGTGAAGGGTTGAGAGGCCGAACGCATGGTTTCTTGCAATTTGATTGGTGGAAATCGATGGCCTCTCGACCTTCAGCCATAGTGTGAAGCGGCCCTTAGTCTACCTTGCATGTTGTCAATTTCTTCAGTCCGGTAGCTCCTAGTTGTACTCATGTGCACCATTTCTTTTATTAGTGTATGTTACACTATTTCATAGCTTTAACCCCTATACGCCCAAGGAGCCCCCTCAGGCCAGGGGAGGTCATTTGGGACCATAAATCCCAATTTAGTACTTAATATTTCATTTTTAGCCAATATGTAGGACTGGAACCTCTGCATTATTTATCTAATGGAGTTTTTCATTTGCAAAAAGAGTCAATATTGAGTAAGAAATAGACAAAAAGAACTGGAGCTTTATTCAAAGTCAACAAACCTTTGACCATTCATAAGTCCATGAGTTTGTGTTCGATCAAGTTGTTTTTTTATGTCCAATTTGATTTTCTCTCCATTTCATTCAAAAAATTCTAATTTTAGACTCATCCTGTCATCCAAATATAAGAAAAACACAAATAGTAACCGGAAGAGCATACTGTGATGACCTACTTTGGAAGAATGAAAAAAATATCTAAAATGGTCAGTTGGGGTAAAATTTATCATCTTTGGCTTCCTTTTGGTATTACTTATGGAAAGAAACAAAGATGTGAAAATATGAAGATGAGAATGGCTCTCAAAAATTAGGAAAATCCTAGGACGTTTAAGGGTTAATGCTAATTGAGATATTGCATATTAGTGCACCTATTGATGAACACCATTTACTAAGCTCTGAATCTTGTGGTCACAAGATATATTATTTAACAAAGAATTTCACTTACTCTATGGTATGCTATTTTGGTGATACACTGAATCATAACAGTGTAGCTATCAAGGTTTTTGGTGATCTGAAAAGCGATGTTGGAGTGTTTTGCAGGTCACTGGTGAATGACTCGTATAGAACTGATCTCATTCTCATGTACCCGCCCTTCATGATAGCGCTTGCATGCATCTACATCGCTAGTGTGCTCAAAGAAAAGGACACCAGATCATGGTTCGAAGAGCTTCGTGTTGACATGAATGTGGTATGGCTCTCTTCCCTTTTCCGCACCGTTATAAATGTCAGGTTTAACTATTTCAAATTGAAGGGTGTCATTCTCTAGTCAGTTTGGTATTGAATTTTTTTTGGCAAGGGACCTACGTTGCCATGCTGCGTGACTTTGTACAGTCTACTTTCTTTGACTATGACAATATTATTGTTTCAAGCAATATACATGTGGCAAATCATTTTTGTGACTCATTCATGCCTGCTACCTTGAAGTTAGGGCTTCCCAAACATGTCATAATCTCAAGGGGTGCAGTGTACTAAACATGTACGAGCATACTTGAGTGCACAAGAGGGATATTAATTTGAACATTGCTGTATTACGTATACTTGAGTGCACAAGAGGGATATTAATTTGAACATTGCCGTATTACGTATACATACAATAGACATATTTAGAGAAGAAAATGTTGACGTATACATACATTAAACATATATTAGAATGAAATAGATTTGTATACAAAAGTTTTAGACATATAATCCCTCGTATACAAGGGGGTTTTCAGAGGGGGTCATGAAGGCACGTGATTCTCAAACATAGTGTAGAGTGCACCTCCCGAGGTCATAATAGAGAGGGACAATTGTACCATTCTCCTGGTTGCGGAGTCGGCATACCTTGAAATTAGGGCTTCCCAAACATGTCATAATAGAGAGGGACAACTGTACCAGTCTCCTCGTTACGGAGTCTAGTTTGTGAAATGGGTTACTTGATGATAGTTTCAGAGCTTTGAGCACGCAAGTGTTTGTGTTTTTTCCTTATTAAAAGCTGCTTTGAAATGGGACTGTTCAGATTAAAAACATTGCTATGGAGATTTTGGACTTCTATGACAACTACCGGCTGATTCCTGACGACCGCATCAGTAGTGCAGTAAGCAAGCTACTACAACGGATGTAGCAGCTCATCTGCACAGCCACAACCCATGGGAATTATGTAAGGGATTCAGTGCTAGCCTCTGTATATATGATCCGTATTACCTTTAGAACACTATGACTGCAGTTTTTCTGATATGAAAATGCCGGGGAAGTAGTGTAGCTCCAAATTTATTATCAATTATACATGGACTTGTTTCAATGTGTCCACGGTTGACTAACATCATCACACCCCTTTTGTTTGAAGCTTGGGCATTTCTTGTATATGACTTCAGGTCATCAGTATGCCAATGGCTCAAGCAATTAGGCGTTATTTCTGGTAGAATGTATTCGCCTGTCAAGACAATGAGTAAATTTTGCTCGTGATTGCTATCATGAACATTACTATTTATGCAGCACATTTGCAGTGTAAAGTAGGAGAAGTTGTTTGCGGTTTTTCTAAGAGCATGGCCACCCTTGCCCTCAACAAGTGGCCTTTTGGCACTGTAGAGGGCCCTCACACTTTTTTCTCTCCCACCCTTGGGTTTGCCAGTGGCCTCTCTTGCAAGGCCTCTGTAGAAATGAGCTTTGCCACGCTAGGTTGTGGAGTCTTGCATTTGCCTCTGGAGCTATTTGAGGGAGATAATCATTGCATTAATTGCGATAATCACCCATGGCCCAACATGCATGTGCTGGCGTGGTGCTTTCCATCCTCTTGATTTGAATGTAATCAATGAATCATTCCCACCCATGGCCCAGCATGCATGTGGTGCTTCCCATTGGCCATGGGCTCTTCATTTTTCAGATTCTCAAATTCAAGGAGACTCAACAGTGGGGGTTCAGAATTTGAAAGGCCACTTGAACTCCTACAGTGCCCTCTCAAACCACTGTTGAAGGCCACTTGATGAGGGCATGGGTGGGAATGCTCTAAATACTTTTACGTGGAGATCTCATCTGCCATTCCAGTCAGAGTATGGCGTGTGTTAAAGCCTACAGGAGTTTAACCCTTAACCCTTTAACGCCCCAGTTTAACATTGTTTTCAAAGATTTGTTATAAAGTGTTCGACCAAAACCGGAAATGGAGTTCATGTACAAAGAAAAGTTGTAAATGTCAATGTGAAGATCACATTTGTACGGTTGGATTTATTATATATTTCATTAATATTTTTTTTATTGATTTTGCAAGGTTTTCTCTTGAAAATCAATTAAAAATCATGAATTGACGGAATTTTTTTTTAAAAAATTGTGATGAAATTGGAATAACATGCAGTACGAGATGGTATGGTTTCTATTATTTGATTCTACTTATTTTGAAAAATCATTTTTAAGGTCTCACTTTTTGAACTAAGAATGAAAATTGACATAAACCACTTGTGTTGTTTTTCCAAAAATCATAACAACCTATTTTGAAAATCAAAATTGTATAAAGGGTAGTCAACTTGCAAAAGAATCATGAGAAATTTTGGTCGATGAAAATTGTTCACTTTGGATTGAATTCGAACAGTCTTAATCTGTTCAGCGTCCAATATTTGGACGTAGGCGCTTGAAAGGGTTAATCGTCTACACTACAAATTTGTTTGAAAGATTTTAAACTATCAATTAATTATAGCGATTTTTGAAATATGCAACTACATATGAGAGTGTAACAACATATGACAATTCATATATTAAACTGCAATTGATTATATATATAAGGCTAAATACGGGTCGTAAAGAGGAACCTCGAGAGCCTTTTAAGGGTTAAGAATACTAAATTGGCTCTATAGTTACATAGATTATTGGAAGAGCTTGGTGGCATCTTATTATTAGGTGTGTAAGAGCTTGGTGGTCTCTAAACTCATGCACAACTAGTTTAGCTATCAAAAAAGACGGCTAAACTAGTTGTGCACGAGTTTGAAGACCACCAAGCTCTTACACCTAATAATGAGAGACCACTAAGCTCTTCCATACCTTATAACTATTTAGAGTGAACATATAAGAGTATATTAAAGCAAAACAAATGGTATCTTGTTCAAACACAACTTCTCTTTTAGGATAACTCCAATGAATCTTAGATATTGAACAATCCAAACATTTGATTAGCATCAAAATTTTGATCACCCTTCCAAGAATTGAATTTCATTCAACTTCACAACACAAAAATTTACTATCATCCAAAAACATCTCTAGATTAGAAAAATCAAGTCCAACCAAAACAAAGTTTGTGCTGACCTTTGGACCGAGAGCAGATAGAAACTCTAGCCTCTTTCAAGGTTGGCGTGAACTGTTTGTAATGTTAATGGCCTAGTGCCTATAGGACAAAGGGCCATTGGAACAAAACTACTCTCCCGTCTGCCGAGAATAGACACTGCAATGACTAGTAACGAGTAAAAGTAACAATAAGGTGTTGGTTGGATAATTGTTTGAGTACAAATTGATTTTTGGTATGCTGTAAAATCGCCAAGTCATGAATTATGCGGTTGGTTGGTGAAGGGCTATGTATCATATTATATGGTCCGCATTCGATTCTCGTTGAGTCTGTTTGAAGAGTAGTGTGATGTACACGACTTGGTGTTGCTAGTGAGTTTATCATAGACAAGAAAGTTGTACCAACCAAGCAGCCCCGACCTACCTTTGTGGAACAAAACCACCACTAGTTGTGTGAGCATTGGAGAGTCAAGGAGTGCAAGTGACCAATGGGGTATTTGCATGAGGGGAAAACCCCAAACACAAACAACAAAACTTTAAAAAACACCTTAGAAAGACAAAAAAGGCGAGACAATTTTTAGGATTCACCATCCATGAATCTCATACAAATAACCTCATCCTCAATCATTTCATCTTTTGTCAATTTGTACCAATGCCACGTCTCCATATTCTACTAATTTTCATTTTTTTCCTCAATTTTTTTCAATTGAATGACCTCAAAGCATATGTGCTTATGATTTGTGCTCATATTCACTCTCCCTCCACGTCACTTTGTAGGTATTAAACTAATGCATGGGTCACCAAAACAAATTTTGTTGTGTAGAGCTCTCAACTACATCAGTCAAATCTCATTTGAAATCGCACTTGATTTAGAATTTTCTTGAAAAATCTCATTAAATACTACAAGATGCATATAACAAGTTTGATTTGGTCAAAAAATGAGCAAGATATGAACATTAGGGGAAGTCATTGTGGATTCCCTACTACTTCAAATTCGTGTATAAGGTAATCACCTAAAACCACCCATATAAGATATAATAGCAATTGAAAATCGAATCGGGACTACTTTTGTAAGCTGTTACCCAAATAAAATTCATGAATAAAGGTGGAATTTCTTTTAAATTAAAAAAAAAAAAAAAGTTAGATAATCATATGTTTTTTTAATTTTAAAATCATATATAATGGGATCACAATCTAGTTACAATTAGGAACTATGTGTACATGGCAATGACACAATAGTCCCACAATTCATGAAATACAAATGGCATGAAAATTGGATCTATGTGAAAATCCTCTTTCAATCCAGTTTTCAAAAGGGAGCTCCATCGCACTGCTCTGTTATGTTATAAAGTTAGTCATACCTCACTTGTGCCATACCCCACTTGTGCCATATTCATGGTGTTTTCCCAATGACATATTGAATTTGTCACTTTGAAACCGTGAATTCTTAGTCCTCAAAAGGTTAAACATTTCTTTTTTATTATTTCCAACTACAGTAGAGAATTGTAAATAAGGGTAAGCTCTTATAAGGCTGAGCTGTGTAGAGAATGTTATGCAGGGACTTCTAGACTTACAAAACTGAGTAGATTTACAAAGACCAGTAGAAATCAAAGTTCTAAACAATGCAAAAACTAGGTGCTAAAAGCACCATACAATGCATGCACTCATCTCACCATCAAACTACACTCTTCCAAAAAAAAGACTCAAGTTAAATCATAGTTGAAACTATGTGAGAAATACTATAGCCGCATGAACAATTAACTTAACTTTAACAAGACAATCTCCGCACTTTTTTGCTACCCTTGCATGACCTAGAACATCGTCCTCTTCCATTAGAACATCAAAATTCCTGCACAGCAAGCACTCCAAACATGAGTACCAGAAATCGCAGCAAAATTAGACGCATGTGGAAAGTGAAAAAAAACTCATACTGTGTATCCTTCAAAGAATCACAAGAACAGCTAGTCTTATGATAACCCTTAAAGAACCAAGGATTCATAGTTGTAAAATGACAATTCAATCCATTGTATTGTGAAAAATATAATTCAGACAGGACCAGATTTTATATCACTGGAATCAGTGAAGAACACTGCATGTGTTGATCAAAAGACAAATAAATTTGAATAAAAGGAAGTCTACATAGGACCTATTCAAAACTGCTATAAAAAACATGTCTCTTTGAATAAAAGGAAGTCTACATAGGACCTATTCAAAACTGCTATAAAAAAACATGTCTCTTTGAATAAAAGGAAGTCTACATAGGACCTATTCAAAACTGCTATAAAAAAACATGTTTCTTGGTACTCTAGGGGTGAAATTGTGTGATATTCTATGAACTCAATTTAACCCCTAAACGACCAAGGATTCATAGTTTTAAAATGACAAATTCAATCAATAGTATTGTGAAAAGTATAATTCAGATAGGACCAGATTTTATATCACTAAAGAATATTGTATGTGTTGATCAAAAGACAAATAAATTTGAATAAAAGGAAGTCTACATAAGACCTATTTAAAACTGCTATAAAAAACATGAGACCCAATTTGGGCTTTTAGGTCCTTTGGATCACAAAATCACATACTTACCTAAATGCCAGAGAAGTATCCTGAACTTGGTGAGGGCACTGCATATGGAATTTTTACCATCTCCTACTGAAGCCTGAAAAGTAGATCACCCTTTAGTTTCAGGCCTACTCCTTTTTAGAAATCTTCGTTTTCTTTTGCAAAGTCTTCTGATTCTTTTCAAGGGACCTTGGCTTTTTCTTCAGCGTTCCCTTTTCTTGTTTTGTTGATTTTTTAGTCTCCCTGAAACCCTTGGAATTCTCGCTCTGTAGAGGCTTGCTTTGTTGCTTCTTCTTTGTGGCTTCTGAAACAGAAGACGCCCCATTGGAGTCAGGGTTCTGGGGTTTGAATTTCTGTCTCTGCACTTTGGGGAGGTTTAGCATCCACGCTGGCACGTCACATCCAGAGGCAAAGATGACGTGGGCAATAGATCGTAACAGAGGCACATCTTCCTCCGTATAGAATGTTACGGCCTGTCCCGACCTTCCTGCTCTTCCACTACGACCTGGCATTTGGAAATTAGTGTCACAAGAAATTAGTGTGTGATGTTATTCGTAAATTTGATAGAATATTAGTGTGTGCAACACTATTTGTAAATTAGTTGATTATTTGTTCTTTGAAATTAGAAGATTGTTTGTTCTTATGATTAGAAAATTAATTTTTGGAGATGAATTTGAAATCTAGGACTTAAAGAATTTGTTGGATTCTTAGAAGAATTCTCACATACATGCTTGTATGCCAATTGTAGACTTCATGATGTGTGATGAGAATTGACTTGGATGAAATTTTCCTTTTATGTATGATCTCACATATAAAAATCAATTTCTTTATTTGAAAATCCTTCCATTTTCATATTTTACAAACACACACTAATTTTGATACAAAGAGGGGTTAAAGACATGGATTAATGGCAATTAGTGTCACGCAATAAAAATTTCAGCCCCAAATTATTGAAATTAGTGTGTTCCTCGAAATTAGTGTCACACACACTAATAGTGTAGTTCATTGATTATGCCTTGCTCATGTACATAAGCAGAGGATATGGTACAACAAGGCTAGCGTAATTCAAAGACCCGAATTTCAGTTGCACTATGGTGGTCACAATATCTGACCCTCAATCATAAGATAGGCATCAAATCTTCAAGCTGGAGAGAAACTTAGCTCCTAATGGACCAAGGAACCCAAATCAGGTCTCATGTTTTTTTTAGCAATTTTGAATAGGTCCCATGTAGACTTTATTTTCCTTAAATTTATTTGAATTTTACCATTACACGCAAAGTTCTTCACTGATTTTGGTGATATAAATTTGGTCTCATTTGAATTATATATTTTTACAATATGATTGAGTGAATTTGTCATTTTAAAGCCATGATTGCTTAGTCCTTTAAGGGTTAAAAGGCATAGTGCTCACCAACACGATGGATGTATGACGAAATTGAAGGTGGGAAGTCATAATTGATGACACAGTTAAGCCCTTTGAAATCCATGCCCCTGCCCATCAGATCTGTGGCAATGAGCACCCATGTCTTTCCCTCTCGGAACTTCTCAACTGCAGCATCCCTCTGCAATTGCAATTAAAACATACGTTTCGTAAGGCAAATAGGATCAAAACCATTGGCGTATTTCAAAATATTCATTACATAAAGAGTTTTGACTTTGTATAGCATCACAAAGGCCCTGATAAGGGGACTTATATTATACACTGCTCATGGTAGTGAGAGCAAACCTGAGCTTGAGTACGATCCGCATGAATACTGTCGATGCTAAGATCTTCAAAAGCCAGCTGTTTATGAAGCTCTGCTGCTCGTTCCTTGGATTTCACAAAAATTAACACTGGTGGCCGCAAACTCTGTAGATTGAATAGCAATGTCAGACTACCCTTCGTATGCACATGATTTAGGGCAACATGAAAAATCATGTGCCAAAGCAGAAAAACAAAACACAATTCGAAAAGGTGGGTGATGACCTCATTGAATATCTGGCGTAATGCCATTATCTTTCCTTCCTCGCTTCCAACAAAGACTAGTCTCTGATTGACTGTCTGTGCAGCAGAGTTCCTAAAAAGAAGAAACGCGTAAGAAAATGCTCTTTCCACTAGGAATTGGACTATTGACAAACATTAATACCATACAAAACCATCTGACATGGAAGCATACTGTAGTACTCCGTAGTCCAGAAATAATTGTCATAGTTTTTGGCATTTTTTTCTTTTTCTTTTTGCGATATTTGTCCTATGTTTTATACTTCAAACATGAGCTCTGTCCACTTCAAACGGGGCGGACAATGAGAGTGACACAAAAATTACATACTACGGATGGCCCAATAACCGACATGTACTATAAACCAACAATATCTACAACAGGTGTTCATTGAAAGCTTCGAATGCTATACTAGTACTAGATTTGCATGAAAAGCTTAAAGTGTTGGTTTATGGGCCATCCACTATAAAGATAGACCATTTTTTGAGTATTGAGATGGCTTTCTTTTGCCAAAAAAAGCATCAAGTTAAACACGCCAAAAACTAGGACAATTATATCTGGACAAAAGGGAGTATCACTTAACCAAAAGCACCCTCAAAAAATCCTCTTACATGCAACTGACTACTATCGCCAGGGAGGCTGTAAATAAGAGCTACTCCCTCCGTCCCAAAATTATTGTCATACAAATTTGTTTGGTATTTCTTTGAGCCAATTTCATTGATCGTATTGTAAGAAACATGATTAAAAAAGGTTCCAAATTATGTCACTAGAATGATTGAAGAACATTGCATGTGTTCATTGCAACCTAAATAAAATTAGCCACAAGGAAGTTTTTTTTTGACCTACTTAAAAAAGCACTTTCAAACATGACTTTCAAACATGACAATAATTTTGGGACGGAGGGAGTACAAGATAACAATCTGAACTGCTCCAGACATTCATACCTCTCCCCAATGGTGACGCGAACAGCATCGTGCATAATAGAGCGAGCAAGCTCTTCCACTGTATCTGGTAAAGTGGCACTGAAGAGGGCGCGTCTAATCTTTGGATTGGTGCAGGCTGCTACAACAGAATCAATTTGCTCAACAAATCCCATCTCAAAAAGCTTGTCTGATTCATCCATAACCAAAAACTCCACTCTGCATCCAACAGATCATACCTCTGTAAATACCACATGAAAATACTTAGCAGACAAGGAACTTAAAGGTCTTAAAAGGAGGATAGAGTTCTCACTCGCTCAAATCGATTTTTGACTCCTTCAGAAGAGCATCCAATCTCAGAGGAGTAGAGACAAGAATGTCACACGGCAATGTTGAAAAGTCATTGCAAGAGGCCAATGCCTTGGTCATGACCCTTATTCGAAAATTGGTGCCGACAGTAAGTTTCTTTAGCTCTCTTGTAGTCTGTAAAGCAAGTTCCCTAGTGGGACATAAAACAAGCGCACGCAATCCTTCTTTGCTTGGCACCTGAAAGAAATGCATACTGCATAAGTGCCAGATGGCTCAGAACAACTGCAAACTTCAGAAGGCATTCCATGCGTCTGGTATGTTGGCAGTAACTACACTAGAATTGTGATTCTTTGTCCAGCGAGAATTGATGCCTTTTACCACAATTCATTCAAAGGTGAGGAGAAAATGTCCCTACAGTTCATAGGAGTTTGCCACTTGTCATTCCCACTTTCATTGAAAATGTCATGTTCCTTCTAGGTGGTGAGAGTGACATGAGCTAGCACGATTTGTTTATTATAAATTTGCCATGCGTCATTGGAACACTACATCCAGAAGGTTTACTTGAAGATTTCATCATTTTAAAATTTACAGTAATTTTTTTACATGGACACTATATCTCTAAAAAATCAAATAGTGTCTGTGTTGAGAAATAGTGTCCTGGACAATTAATCACAATTTTAGTGTACCAGACACTCAACCCTGAAACAGGGTCCAATTCTAGCAGCAATGGATGAAAGCAGGATCCTTACCCTCAATTTCATGAGGATTGGGAGTGTGAAAGCCAGTGTTTTCCCTGAGCCTGTCGGTGCACATGCAAAGCACTCCCGCTCCTGCAACTCAACAAAAAAAGATGTCATTCGAAAAAAGTGGAAATTCCATTTAAAAACAACTTGAGAATACCATAATAACGAGGCAATTCGTACAAGGTGAAAAATGAAAAAGAAACAAGCACGTGTGTGAGTAACGTGGAAGATAAAGATGGAACACTAGACTGTCAGGTTTTTCCTTCGAAATAAATGGAATAAAACTTCCAAAAACGTACCGCTAGCAAGGTCGTGATTGCCTGGCGTTGAATTGGTGTCGGCTCTGTATATCCTGCTTCTCTAATATTCTTCATTAGATATTTCCTGCATCGATACTGTGTTCGCAGCTGCTCAAACGAAACAAGCGGGGCTGGAACATCCCGGCCTGAGACATGAATTTGATATTTCTTCCTTGACAACCCTACAACCTGAAATCAAAGAAATCCTCCATTCAGAAATTGGGAGTTGAATTACCATGAAACTAAATTGTTGGCATCCCCTAATTGCAACACTTACCCAAAAGCAACCCCTATAGAATGTAAATGAAAGACTATGGGTACCCCTATCATCAACACTTCCCAAATTCATAGAGTCTCCACACATAGGCGCAATGGAATCCACTGGCGATTGCCATTCAGACTCAACAGAAATTAACCCCTAAGCGTCCACTGTGTATTTACTGTGGTATAGGAAAATTGGACCCCCTGCTGCAAAACATTTGCAAAATATTTGTTTGTGTGAAAATGACTTCAGTTTGACACGTTCGACACTGTTGATCTTATAGTATAGAACAACAGCTTTAAAATGATGTATTGCAATCAGAAAACCAAGGTAAAATGAGAAAATGCCACCGTTGCAAAGTTCAGTGATGCAGATGGCCATATTGGGCGTTTTAGACGCTTAGGAGTTAAGGAAGTTTCATAATAAGAACAATGTTCAGATGTTCTTTTGCTTTTACGTGTACAATCAGGTACAACATGCTTACAATTTTTTTCGTAAGCATTGAAAGTAGGTAGAACCTATATCAAGCGGCCGCATTGATTCTGAAGATTGCAAACATGGTAAGAAAAAATTTCTACCAGTAGAAGACTATAGTAGGAATGTCCCTTTCAATTTGTAGGTCCATGGGTGCCATATCCAGCACATTACAATTTAGGAAAGGGACTCTGCTTTTATGAGGGAGGAGTCAAAAAATTTGTAAGCAACTTGTACCCGACTGTACATACCTTAAGTAGTTTACCACTTACTGTGTTTGCAGGCTCCACAGACAAACTATCACACATACCAAACTGACAGCGGGATGGATCCTACAAGGACGTAGGACCTTGAAATTTATCAACGAGATAGTTATGACTCGGAGTAAAATTGCAGTAATTACCTCTGCTTCCGGTACCGCTCCGGTCACACCAGGTTCTGGTTCTTCATCAACCTGGTCAACTTCAGGGGTCTCGACAGTTTCTGACTTTCTGCGCTTGAACAGATTGAAGGTCGCTTCTGAGCCTATACATACATCACAACCTTAATTCAGAGATTGTAACTGAACCAAACTCTTTTTACCTTCAGGGTCTACAAGAATATTTCCAAGTTTTGTCGTTCGGAAAACTGTAAACTCATACTCCCTCCGTCCCAAAGTTATTGTCATGTTTGAAAGTCATGTTTGAAAGTGCTTTTTTAAGTAGGTCAAAAAAATACTTCCTTGTGGCTAATTTTATTTAGGTTGCAATGAACACATGGAATGTTCTTCAATCATTTTAGTGACATAATTTGGAACCTTTTTTTAATCATGTTTCTTACAATATGATCAATGAAATTGGCTCAAAGAAATACCAAACAAATTTGTATGACAATAATTTTGGGACGGAGGGAGTAATCAAATCAATTGCACTCAATTTTTTAACTGATTCATCCAAAATATTGTGAAACCTACCGTTCCCCTTGAGCATTCTCTTCCTTTTCTTGCTCTGGGTCTTGCTCTCGACTACATTCTGAGAATTCGCTGCAGAAGACGCGATCTCTTGACTCTTCACGCCATCATCGTCTTTCTTCGGCTGGAATACAGAGAAAAAGCTTGTGAAATCCTTAAACCCTAAACCCTTGCATACATTGTTATCGCTTCATCCAATTCCAGGAGTTGTTCCTGAACCGTGTGAAATCCTAAACCCTAAACCCTTCCATACATCATTGCTTCATCCGATTCCAGTACTTGTTCCTGGAATACTAGAAGCAGCGTATAAACCCTAAACCCTTCCATATATTATTGCTTCGTCGAATTCCAAAGTTGATCCTCAAACGCCACAAGAAATCCTAAACCTTAAACCCTTCCATACATGATTGCTTCATCCAATTCCAGTACTTGTTCCTGGAATACTAGAAGCAGCGTATAAACCCTAAACCCTTCCACACATAATTGCTTCGTCCAATTCCAAAGTTGATTCTCGAATGCCATAAGAAATCCTAAACCCTAAACCCTAAACCCTTCCATACATGATTGCTTCATCCAATTCCAGTGCTTGTTGCTCCTTGAATGATCCTTGTGTACCATTTCCATCCCATGGCCTATGAATTCGTTCCTGTTTCAATCGAAAACCTAGAATTCACAAACATTTCACAAACTGGCAGTACCTGGAAACGACTGAAATCGGCAGCGAACTTCTTCCTGTCCAAGCGCACCCCCGCGAAAAGAAAAGCCGGGTCCATCGCCGACACGATGCGAGAAAATTCTAGTAACGATCGTATACGACGCCCGGCCTGGCAATTTTGTGCACGGGGAATAATAGGGTTTAGCAAATCTGAGTCCGCTTCGCCGCTTGAACAACACAGCAACAGAGTGACATCACCGGACCTCTTTAATAACACCTTCTATAATATCACATGTTCTGTTCTCTCACCAAACCCTACGCGCAACCTTGGACGATGAACAGATTGAAACACTACCGACACCATATACAGTTTTTCATCCATCCAAAACTTCTCTAGGTTTTTGTGCTATTTGTTTATCATTTGTACGGTATGGATTTTCTAAGCAAGATATTGTGAATTTTGAAAAACAACACAATTGATTTATGTCAAGTTTCATTCTTAGTTCAAAAAGTGAGATCTTAACCCCTAAACGTCTGAAAATGCCTTTGAGGCAAGTAAAATACAACGTATATTTCTTGTATTTGGAATGGACTCATATCTTTGATGGAATTGAGTTCAGCAAAGAAGTTGAAATTTAGATCAATGCGGTTCTAGTAAACTATTGAGATCCTAATTTAGAACTTCTTAAAGGTAGTGAATGTCAATTATACAAAAACGTATCTACTATCTCCATGGGACGTTTAGGGGTTAAACATGATTTTCCAAAAAAATAGAATCAAATAATGAAAACCATACCATCTTGTAGTGCATGTTATTCCAATTTCATTACAATCTTTTTTTTTAAAATTGTGTTGATTTGGATTTTTAAATTGAATTTCAAGATAAAACTTTGCAAAATTAATTATAAAAATATTAATAAAAACATGACGAATCCAATTGTACAAATGTGAACTTCACATTGACATTCACAACTTTCTTTTGTATATCAACTCCATTTTTTTATTTTCATCAAACAATTTATAACGAATCTTTGAATACAGTGTTGAATTGGTACATTAAAGGATTAACTTACACCAGTAGTGCAAAGAACATAATAATAGTTCTTAGGATACTTTGGGCCACAGTAATTGCACGTTTTGATGTAATGTTTTACACTAGAAGTTGAGCCCGTTTCTTTGTGAGCTCAATCCAAAAAAAAATCAACCTATGTTAGCATTAGGCCCAACCTCTAAGTATTCAATATAACAAGGAGTTTATTTCTCTCTACTTAGTATAAAAGCATTAGGTCTAAAGTTATACCCATTGCATAAAATTCTTGGAAATTTCAACCCAAATTCCTAGTATAAAGGTGTGGGCACAAGAATTGATCCTATGGTATAAATTCTTTGGAAATTTCAACCCATAAATTCCTTGGAATTTTTTATTTTATTTTATTTTATTGAAATATGCAAACAACCCAAATCCACAAATTAGTCTTTCAGTTTTAGTGTACCCAATCCTTGGAGTTAGGCTTGTGTAAGATCTTGTCGGTATTAATGTAAAAAATGTATTGATTGCATTGGGCTCAAAGCTTAGTGTAAAGGGGTTGGGCCCAATTTCAAGGTTTCAACCAATAAAAAGTAAAGATTCCAGCCCTCTTATACATCAAAACAGGCATGACTCCTAGTATAAAGTTACATTCATATATCCTTGGCTTTATTCCTAGCTATACAACCGTTGCCATTGATGAGCTCTATTATACAATACCTTTCAAAAGTGATCAAATGTTTGATCAATATCATTGTTATTATACCTTACTTTCTGGTTTGGCATTTTGAGTGTTGAAATGTAATTTCTTTGTGAAATTCACTTGAGTCTCAACCAATGTGGAAACGACACCTGGCATGATTTTTGAATTTTTGAATTAATTTTTGCAGAACAAGAAAATAAAGTATAGTATTACTGCTTTTATTATTATAGTGTTTTTGGGAACATGAAAACACTTTATTCCATTGAAAAAAAATCATATATGGATATAAAATTTAATATAATACAATTAGAAACATCATTAGAAGAGATCTAAAACCTCCAATGGGTCATGTTATTGTTCATGCCAGTATATATAATTTTTATTGGTCTTAAAAATATTATTAAAAATTAATTAATCCTAATGATGACAGTAGATTGGAGCTCGTTTAGAAAAATGTTATTAATGATTATATGTTCCATCAATGGCTTTTCGACAATTGTAGGGTGTATAAGTGAGCCAGAGAGTCGCAAGTTGGTAATTGACAATTCTAAGGCAACTCTAAGACAAAGTTCTATGATGTAATTTAGCTTTTCACACCCTTAGATGGTTTTCTCATGTTTGTTTTCTCATGCCATTCCGCCCTCAAAGATCATTATGTGAAGTAACTTAGTCTTTCACATCATATTCAATTTCATAGCCTTTTACTTTAGTGGTACGAAGAGAAGTAGATGCTTATTTTTATTTTTATTAAAAATAAATTAAGTATTGAAAATCTTACACATATGTATATATATAATATATATATTGAATATTTGATGTCCAATCTAACGTGGCTAAACTTTTGCTACGTTATATTTAATTTTATTCTTTTTTATTCTTTTTTCATGACATTTAGCCAGCTGTGCCATTCAACTAGTCATATCATCGTACAATTAATCTCGGGGAGTTCACTAAACATGTATATATGTATACACGTGCGTGACAAAGGTATTTATTCAAGGGGTATTTAATTATCCATTATTAAAATTTTGTACCGTATTATTATATAATTTGCTGATTTATTGTTTTTTAAATGACCCTATAATTACTTTTAAATTTTATGAAGCTTTAATTAAAAACTAGGTATGTTCATTATAATTATTTGATTTTGCTCTAAAGGGTTCAGGAGCTTTCAAAGTACTAAGTCACTAAAATCCAATGCACATTAAGTTATTACATTAAAAGTGTTCATAAACATTTTCAAACAACAAAATCAACCAATGTTCTTCAATCAACCTACACGCACAATTAAACACAACGGTACTGAGTGTCAAAAACAAAAACAAAAAACACACCAAAAACATAGCAAGCAAAAAGAGGGTCCATGCAATAATGTAGAAGGGTATAGAATTAATACTACAACATCTTGTTTGGAGCAGACAGACACAAGACCAACCAAAACCCTTCTAATTTACCTCGAGAAATTGTTTCTAGCACTTAAAAACACTAGCAAAACCGTTCATAGTAAATGAAAGTTGTCATGTTCATCTTACAAAACAATTCCTAGCTTTTAAAAACACCTAGGATCTTTAATTCCTACGGTATATTTTTACAAATATTTAAAAAATATGCGTTTTTTTATATCAAGCCTATATTATTTATAATACACATTGTATCATACATGCTCATCTATATTACTTCTAAGAAAATTCTAAGTTTTTCCTTTTGTGAATATAAATTACCCTATATTTTCCCGCACGTTGTTTTCTAATATTATTGTAGTAAACTCCCCAAGCAATTAATCATACCATATAGCTAATTGTATCATGGAACTAATTTTGTCATAAGAATAAAATTAGGTAAGTTTAGAGGGCTTGAAAAGGCTAGTATATTGTGATTTTCCGAAATGAGCATTAATCAATAAAATATTATTATTATTAACTCTTGAAAGATCGCGGGTTTTTTCCTATTTTTGAGCATCATTTCCACCTCTTTCTAAACATTTTTTTGTGAATATTTTTTGCTCTTGATAGAAAATATCAAATTAAACATTTAACTAAAATTTAAGAATTTTTTTGACTAATTTTAAAAAAAATCCCAAGACGGTCAAATAATATCAAAAGAATCGCAATGTTATCTTTTCACTTCAAACGCTAAAATCTTGCAATCTGTGCGGTCAAATTCTATCTTGGTAGTCTTGAACAAGACCCTATGGTTAGAGTTGAAATATAATAATTTCTAAGGCTTATTTTGAGCCCTACCCGCACTTAAAAAAAACTCCTTTTACTCTATAATTTCCACTTAAAAAGTTAGAGTTAAAAATAATAATCAGACCTCCATTTTTGTATTGTTACACCAAACTCACATAATTTATTTCAAAAAATAAAAATAAAAATTGACACCGTGGGAAATTACCCTAACATTGAAATGTCCTAGTTAGGACACTCGGTCTTTTAAAAATGAAAGAAAGAAATTCCAATTCGATGTAGGCAATTGCTGTTCAAGTCGGATTGGGGATTTTAATATTTTATTGACCACTGTTGATTTCAACATATCAAAAGGTAGTAGCCTTCTAAAAGCGAGAAAACTCACCTAATGTTGTGTCATATCATGTAAGTACTATTAGTCATGTCACATCATACAGCTAGTTATGTCATATCATGCAGCCAATTGTGTTATGTTGGGTACCATTTTTGGTGCCCATTTTAGATGATTTAAAGTCAAAACTAAAGTAGTATACATTCTCATAATCTATATGTACTTGTTGTTTAAGACTTGAGGATGTTCGTCGAAGGACCTTATTACAACTTTGTTATGCGGTAACATTAGAAGAGAAATGAACCCTCCAAGGGACTTTTTCAATGTTTGGGCAAAAATCTAATTATTATTAAAATTGTTTTTAAATAAAAACATCTAAAAATTGAAATGTTAATAAAATAAAACAAAAAAATATTTTAAAATGTTAGAAAATGTATAAAAAATGTTCAAAGTTTTTTGAATTTTTGAATATTAAATATATATATTAAAATATATATTTAAAAATTAAAAAACTTTTAATACTTAAATATACAATCTGAAATGTTGAACTCATCAAAATTCATTTAATTTTTTTTATTAATTCAATATTTTAAAAAATTCAAAAATTTAAAACATAAATAAAAACTCAAGGCCTTTTAGACGGCTCAAATTTCATGGAATGAAAAAGAGTTTGATAATCAACTCTTTATACTATTTTAATTTTAACTCTGAGATAGATTTTAAAAAATTAGTATTTGCCCAAAAAAATCAAAAGAGGAAATGACAATGAGTTGAATGGCATTTGATGATTTTCTTCATGAAATTGATGGTATAAAATGTCATTGATTTCATAAAAGTGTAAACATCCAAATAGTAATTGGTGGTCCGCAAACTTAATTTTGATGATTTTTTACCTTCAAGTTTAATCAATGGAATGAAGTCTTACTAGTCTAATTTCTATGTCCCTTATCACATTCATGAAATTCAAAAAAGTATCATTTCATTATATTTGCAAGGTTAAGGATCATCGTTCCAATCACAATATATATATTTTTTGATTTTAGTTTACAATTTCAACCAATTTTTTAAAAGTTTGGATTTTTTTAATATTACATCATATACATAAATACATATATATAACTTGTAGTATCTTTGATGTTTAAAATTGTATTAACATCATTTTACACTTCAAAAATGTGAAAATTTGAAGACCAATTGATAAAACATGCATTCATCATGAAATAAGTTTTTATTTTAAAGGACAAATTGTACATAACAAATTTTATTTAATTTAATTAATTTATTTATTTATATTTGTAAAAGTTGACCTTTTAAGAATTAGAAATAACAAAGAATGTATCAACATGAACAATTGTATCAATTTCATCATGCATTTGAAACATGTCGTGTTCTATTTTATCACATTTGTAAAATTTGAGTAAGCCAACTTGTATGTTGGGACTATGTGTTGAATTTTTTTGTTCAACTATTTCTTATCTTGGTTTTTAATCCATAAAAGTTTTTAATCCGTTATTTAGTTTTCTTTTCTTTTCTTATATAAAGTAATTTTCATTAATAAACCGCAAAGTGAATAAACGTAGGACTTTTTGATGTCTAATAACATTTCATTACAGTATCAAAAAATAACTCAATTTTTTGTTCTTTCGAAAAAACCCTGTAAATACATACTTTGTTTCTCTAAAATTTGTACCTTACTCTAAGGATAGAGATAAAGGGCGAGGAGTGTTTCTTGTGGTAAAAGGTACACTACATTTGAACCATACGCCATAAAGATATTTAGTTTTAAATACGTACGCCTCAAGAATATCAAGGTCTCCATCTGATGATCGACCGTGTGGTACTATTTGTTCCAGTAGATATGACATCGAGTGATTTGACATTTGACCTTCAAGCTTTTGTACTTATTCCATTTTTTTTACAATAGTGAGAAAGAAGCAATGTTCTTACAATACATGAATATGATAAATTGTATTGGAAGCTTAACAGGATTGCCTTGGATTTTCTACTTCTTGTCCCTGTCACTTATTTCCTTAAGTATTGATGGAGATGATGAGACATATTCTTCATCATTTCGTATGGGCAATTCCTTGAAATTTATAAGGAACCATTATTGAATAAAATTGTCCCTCCTTAATTAATTCATTACAATTGCCTAACACAAACATGATATTGAATTGCAACACCCAATTAAAACTAAATATATTAAGAATTATAAGAGCAAATACTCACACTCTGACACCTCTATTATGTCATACATTTTTGAATAGCAAAAACATTTTGAGATTTACAATAATTGAATTGTAATATAACTTTCCAAAGTGGAAATTCTATTTTTTTTAGTTCAAGCACTAAATAAGCAGAGCTGGGAATGGGCATGTGGGCATGGCCCCGGGATGGTCATGGATGAACATGTGGCCATGGGGATGATGGGCATGGATGAACATGTGGCCATGGGGATGATGGTCATGGATGAACATGTGGCCATGGGGATGATGGTCATGGATGGACATGGATGGGACTCATGCAATTCAGCAGACACGGAGAGGAGGGAGAGACCTACCTCGACAACAGAGAGCGGGCAAACGACGAAGACGCAGATGCTTGCACGGCTTTTTCAGGAACTGATTTGCCGTTCGGAGCTTCGGCGCTTCATCTTCTGGTACACCGCGAGATTACGTTTCGTTTGCGCTATTTCTCGAGCTTCGTGGTTCATTTTTGCGTTCGATTTGGTTCGTTTTCTGGCGCCCGGTGCTGCAGGTAATAGAGGTGGTGAAGGAGGACGTGAAAGAGTACATTTCAGCTGTTGTCGTATTACGGGAGGATGTACCTTAGATTAGTAGAACTGCGGCTGATGTGTCAAGTTATTTGCAATGGTGTGAGTGATGGTGTAGGGGTGATCGGTGGTTTCGGCCCTTGCGTTTGTGTCTCGAGTGAGGTTTTCTTAGAGGATTATAATCGGAAAGTGTTTTTATGAGGCTTTCTAGTGGTACGGTGACGGAATTTAGTTTCGGCAAGGGTGTTGAAAAAAAAGCGGCACAATTGCTTCGTAGGACCGGTGTCTATGGATCCGCGGGCATTCACGGTTAGGTTTAAATCTCCTCGAAGCTCTCTGTCAAGAAATTTGATATTTACAGCAGGTGTTGTTAGTTTGGTGCGTTGTGGTTTCGGCTTTCTGGTGACTTTTCTTTGAATTTGAAATTAGTGTTTCTTGTGAATGCTACTAAATTCTAGAACGGATATTGCTCTAAGTATTTGAATACTTAACGAGATTCCCTTCCTCGATTGCGGCTGTAGCCGTTACTTCTACTTTGATGTGTGATCACGAGTCGAGCGTGCATTAGCAAAAGTAGTTAGTAAATGACTTTGAGTTAGAACAATTTTGGTAGAAGATTAGGTTCTACATGAAGTTGCTTGTGTAGGAATTGAAGTGTAGGAACCGATAAGGGATTGATTAGTTATCCTCGCGTGCAAACATTATTTTTTTACTCAGAGTGAGTGAGTCGCTCATTTTCAAGTTCATGAGCGAAGGCACCTACTAAGGCCCTTTGAAGGAGTTTTTAGTCATGCCGATAATTATGAATTTCCTAATTGTGCTTGAATGTGAGATGGTTGTCAGTCCACTTTTACGAGTGTATGAAGTTGGTGTTTTTTTAGTGAAATTAGCAGAATAATATTTTGCTTAGTAATTTTCCAATAAACTTTATGAAGGAAGAGTACTTCTGAAAATTTGGATGATTTGTGCAGGTCCATGAGCTGCTGTCGGGACATACCTTCTGAGGATTTTAGAATCACATGCAGGAACGGGGCTTGAACACAATGTTGGATAGTAATCTACATGTTAGACTGAAGGATTTGAAAATTCGAGAACCTCTTTGGAAGCACTTGTTTTTTCAGATGACGGAGGAAGCTTCTGAAGGTTATCAGCGAGTAGATCATGTGATACAGAATACAGCAGCTTGATCTTGATACTGAGCGTATGGCTTCCACACAAGGAGGAAAAGTCGGTGCCATTTTTGGGGATGATGACTATTTATCCCTAGAAAAGCTCTCTGTGAGCCTAGAAAAGGAGAGCTTGAACGATGACGGTACATTTACCCTGTGTTTTTGGGTTTACTTACTCAAAAGCAGTAAGACAGGCTTTCTTATTCGTCAGGTTTGCTTTCATAATATTCAATTTTACATTCATTCTGCTAAAGTGTGTCTAACTTACGTCTTTCTGCCAGTTGTGAATGCCGTATGGATTCTGATACTACTTATTGTATCCGTTCTTTTACTTTTGACGTTTTTTCAACATCTGAATGCATTAGTATAATTCTTCAAGCTGCTGCGAAAGTATACAGAAAGTAACTCCAGTGAGCATTGCATTCTTACTTCAGGGACTCTCAGAAGCAGGTTCTGGGATCACTTTCTGGAGGCCCTTCCTCACAATTGAAGCGGATAGGAAACTTACGCTGCATCATTTATCGCCACCATTGGAGGATGGAGCAAGTACACGTGAAGATCCAGTCACTGTTGTTGCTGATCAATCTTGCGCAATGGAGAAATGGGTCCACATTGGATGTGAGGTGAGACTTCATGGCCTTCGCATTGAAATATCGAACAAAGGTCTTCTTTCTGACGTCTTGGGGCTTATCTGTGCGACCAACCAGTTATTTTGGACTCGCATTCATGTTCCTGCTGGCTCCTCTTGCTCAAACTGGTTCCTGAAGAAAATTATAGTGTAATTGGCTTACACTGTCAAAGTATTTGAAATTAGCTTACAATAGGCCATTTTGCGGAATTCCAGAACATTATCCTGGGATAACATCTTATTGTGGACCGTTTCGTGCATCGATCAGATTGGTCCCGACATTCTACGACTGCATTTGAATGGAGGGGTTGTAGGGGAGAGGAAAACAGATTATCCGAATGACAACGGAGGTTTTGGAGTTGACTTGAGCACTATTCTTTTATCGGGAGGCGATGGCAGCACAGATAGTGTGCAGGGTTATGCGCATTATGTGCGAGTACTCCCTCAACCCACTGTCACAAACCACTATGTTAAGGTTGGTTGCATACACTGAAATTTTCTAATTATCATTGTCTGATGAAAGATTTGTCAACAAGTCAAGGTCTCTTGTCCAAAGTGCAACCTCTTTGATCCTGTTCCATGTTTCAACTATGGGCCATCTTCTTATGCCTGGAATTGTATTTTAGTACAATTGGATTCATGAGATTTTCGAACATATTTACGAACATTTTCAACAGATTTACGAACATTTTCCTCAACAAAAATCGAATCTGGAGTCCTATTGCATAGTGTCAAAAGTACATACAGTTGATTTTTCCCTTGGGCATAAAAGTGTTCAGTTCACCTCCATAAAGTTGATTACGAGGAGGGGATGTGTGATAGTTAGGATGGGCTTCATTGACTTTGTGCTCTCTTTTATGATACAGAATCCACCTCTGGAGCTCTCTCTTGATGGTTCAACAGGAGCATCTGATGATCATGAAGTCGAGGAAGGAGGGGATGGTGTGTGGAGTGTCGTAGGAGGAAAGGTTGTCTTCTCGGATCGTCTTAGCACTATGAGTTACCTGTCTGTAATTCTAGTTTTCGTGCAGATTGACGCTATTGATCGACTTCATCTTCACTGGGTTCTGGAATTATGATAGAGACTTTTGTGCCACACTAAGCCTGTTTGCTTTAGTTCACAAATTTCGTCCGTCAATTGCTTCTAATTTCACATATGTACCGCAATACAGGCTTCTTGTCGACGAAATTTTGCATTGGATGTGGCTCTGCTTGATGCCCTGGGGCGTTCAATCCACAAAGAAATGGAGGTACGTTTTTGTTGTTGATATGAGCTCTTTTTCTAATTTGTGCTTGGGCTATTTTAGGATATTATGTACATGGCACCATAGTATTTGAGAAGACGTTGAGATAACTATTCAAGCAAGTGTTTTCGAAGAACATGTTGTGTTACAATATCATAGATCGTCCCAATTAGAGCATACTAATGATTTTTCATTGTTGCAGTTGGTAGCATTGCTGGTTTATGCGGACAGTGGAAGTCCTGTAGAGAAGCCCAAGGATGATGCAGAGGCGCCCTTATTAACCACATTTGATGGCGTGGAATTTCCATCAACAGAGCGGCCTATAAAGCTAATTCACGGGCGGGCATCGTTTAAATTGAAGATTTCTCAGGTATGTTAAAAAACGGGACACTTGCTAAGCAGGATGTAGTTTTCTATTGAGCTAGTTCTTCTCGTGTGTTTCGGTGATCTCTTAGTCTCGTATGAAGATTGTATGTTTGTCTGGGTAACAAGTTATTCTCCTGGATTGCTTATATGTGGTGATGGATGAAGGATTGGATCGGGAACGGTAATAGGTTTGGCATCATGAAAGATTTTGCAAAGTGGGTCCCATGTAATGAAACTCATATCTTTTTTTTGCGTGTGCTTATCACGCTCACTATATGTTCACTGTCTTTTGCAGTTGTCGTCAAAGTGTGACAATCGGCTTTTCCGTGTATGTTTCGACTCTCCAAATATAGCACATTATCCTTTCCTAAGAGCCTTCTCTCGGCCCATAAGGTGCGTTTCTCGGAACAGAAATCATCGCACACCAGGTGGAGGATGGAAGCAAATGCGAACAAATCCTTTCCCCCTTGACGGAACCGTCTCTCCTGGTGGCAAGGAGATGATCAGCGGGGAGTTTCATCTCGGAAATAATGATGGACACTGTAATGGAACTGCACCCGCTGCAGTTGGTGTTCATGTATCTCCGTATCTTCCTGGTCAACCTCCTTTGAAGCGGACTCGATATCAAGAAAAAGGTCCTAATGGGGCTGAGACAGCTACAGACAGGATGGGTGTACCAAATGGAGAGTTGAAGGCTTCTTTTTCTGGCACATTCCAAAGGCCACTTCTGCCAACCTCCCCATCGTTAGGAAACTTTGGATGGCCAGTCTATGGTCATTTACCTCCAAGTGGACCAGTCTACAAGAGTCCAACCTTCGACTCTCATGGTTCTTTGGATATGATGAACAAACAGGATGTGATCAAAGATAACTCCTTGGAATGTGCCGTAACAGAGATTGCATCAAACCCCAAGTCAAGCGCAGTTGGTTTTTCTGATCTTCTGGTATTTAAGTACTGTCTGGAGAATATGACTTGCCGAGCTGCATTTCTGAAAGCTGTGATTATGGTTAGGAACGACCTGGACCTTGTCGACTTTGCAGGGAGGGTGTCTCATTGCACTGGTTGTCGACACAACGGGTACTTAGCTTGTCTTGATGAAGCATCCCATGCATGTATTCTTTGTATCCTGGATTTATTTTGGCTTTATCTTCTTGCTTGTCATCATTCATACCTTGCGGTCATTGTAACGCCAACTTCCAACCATGACGCGCATAGTTGATAACTCTGGTTTCTGTTACTTGTGGTTGAAGGAGCGTCATCTTCTTGAAAGGGTATTGAAAAAGTCAGTAACTTGCCCAATCTCTATGCTGTCAAGGTGGTAAATTGTGTATGCAGATATGGTAGTTGGTTGTTTGGCGAGCACCACTAATGTCAAGTTTCAGGATCATGCTAATGGCATTATTTGTTTCTGGACAGGTTCCAAATCTTAATGAGCCAGAAGCTATTACGTGATGGGAATGAGATGTGGAAAAATCTGTCAGCCGACAGTGACCCTGTATCATGGTCGATATTGGTGCAACATGTGGAAGACAGTTTTATGAAGATTTCAGGCTGTGATCGCCGGTCCTTTTCCTCCAAGGTAGGTGCCTAACTTTATCAACAGAATTGACGTGCTAAGTTGTGGCATAAATTTTTATTTGTTCAAAGTTGAAGATAGAAATATAATTGTTGAGAAAATACGGCTGTGCTTGGCAGGATAAGGAGTTCCTTCGCCAAATAGCTAACTGCGGTGATTACATCTCACGTGAGGAGTTTGACAGACTTTGGCAGTGGATTTATCCTATAGCAATTGCATTGTCTTCGCCCCAGCTACAGTCTACATGGGAAAGTGAAAATCCAAAATGGATTGAGGGCATGATTTCTCGTGACGAGGCAGAATCTCTTTTGAAGACTGACGAAGTTATGTTCATGCCCGGCACTTTCCTACTTCGTTTTGCCAACTCCCGCATTTGGCCACATCCAGACGCGGGCGCTCTTGTGGTGAGCTACGTGGGCAATGACAAGCGCATTCACCACAAGTTGCTTACGCTCGATGTTGACAATGGAACTGGGTATGTTAACCTTATGCTTCATTAGCTCATTTGTAGCATGTTCTAGGACCCTTGCAATGCATGGAACAATGTTTTGGCTTTAGATTAAGGAAGAAGCTGCTTAACAGTGTTTATGATTACAACTTCAGGTTTGGAGTAGGTGAAACTGCGTCGAAGCCTCTCTCGGAGATGCTACTTTCCCAGCCAGAGTTGACACAATTGTGTAGGTACGGATTTGAGTAGATACATCTGGGAATACAACATTCTGTCACATCTCAGCGCATTATTCGTGTCTATCTAGCTGCTTTGAAGTGTTGACTGGGCTAATCGTTAAGATCAATGACCTGCGTAATTTCTCAATTCTTAAAATCACGTTTACCAGCTAACAACGGAGTCTTCGTGCAGGGTACCGAGTTCACATCTTGAACAAACAACGGCAGACTTGAAAGAGGAACTTCTCAGTTCTGGAGGGGAGGATAATCCAATATAAAGTCCTGGATGCGTTGCATATTGCTGTTACGGCGACTGTAAGACCTTGTGAACTGCATGTGAGTTCTCGTCATCGGCTGAAACAACATCAGAGTACTATCTGTGTCCAGGCTCTTCCTTTCACTTCCTGACATCCTATATGAAAAGCATGCTCAGTTACGTCAATTTTGTGATTGCGTTTAGGTGTGTAGTCATTTGGGCTCTGATCTAGTTTCTTTTTCGGTAGTACTTATTAATGACTTCTATTGTTACAGGTGCCGAGCGACATTTGCTATCTCCTCCCAGAAACCTCACCATCTCGTGGGGTGGTAAGTTAGCATGGATCTTGTTTTCTTTCAATGAAAAATGGATGTATTTCTTGATTTTAGAATATGGATCGCGTATTCAGTAGCAGAACCTAAATATGCAGTGAAGTCCAAATTTGCACTTTGAACTGAGCATAAGTACAGTACACCTTGTAGAAGGTTTGCCAGTTTGCTTACTCGTAGAGTTGTACAGAAAGTGCTGGTACTGACCACAGTACTGGTATTTTGGAATTTGAGGTTTGAGGATTTTAGGGTAGCTTTTTGTGAAATTTAGGTTCAGGCCGAAGTATTTTGGATTCCGTGGTTGAAAAGAGGATCCGTAAGGTCAGCTATGGAGAATAATGGCGACACTGCTCACCATTCTAGGGTTTGCAGGTCAGGTTTTAATACACTCTGTTCATTTTGCAAAGATCAATGCATTAAGAATGTGAATATTCGATGGAGATTACTGATTGGCACGCAAGTCAATCGATGACCTTGTATCCTATGCCAGGAACTTAGTGCAGGCAAGTGCACACAGGTGTCTGTGAAAGATGCTCTGATGTTTGAATGTGAACAAAAAGAACATGAACTGATACCTGTACTTATGTCCACTCACTTACTCTCATAGAACATATCCGTCAGGGAGTCTGAGACCCGGAGCCTTATGGTGCTATCCTGGCCGGATACACCAAATTTCCGCTTTCACATGGGTCATGGGGAGCACCTGAATGCGGGCATGTACTAAGATCCGTGCATGTTCTAAGATCCGGGCATGTACTAAGATCTATGGGGAGCACGGGGTACGAAGCGGGGGAGGGGCTGGATCCAGCGGGAGCGTTCCGGACTTCCAGCAGGTTCTTTCTGTCTATTTTAAGCCCTCACGCTATTTTTCGGAATTTCGCACTAATTTACTGACTCATTGACTCACTGAGAATGATACAGAAGATTGCGCAATCTCGGGTTTTCATTATGTACCTCCTTGCCGATATTGAAAATCTAATTTTGAATCATGTACCCATATGTTAGATAAGCTAACCTATTTGATTTGGCAACCCAAAGAATCTTAAGTAAGGTAGGATGTCCTAAAACCACCACCTCCCCCAATTATGACATATAGACCTTTCTTGGGGCCACCACAGTTTAGACCCAAAACCACCAATTTCACTATTGAAGTAGACCAATGGCACGCCAAGCATCGCAAAGAAATAGTTGGTGGTTTTGGGTATCATTATGAGTGAAAATTAGTATCACATGGTGTGAACATGAGGAAACCTAGAGGTCTGTTTTGGGTCACGAAGTTCTTTTCACTTCAAAAATTTGTATCAATTTGAATATTGGGAATTAAATTACGAAAATTTGTGCATTCCGTGAGAAATCTTCTTCCAAATGACCGAAAAATATTTCTCTTAAATAACCTTGTTAAAATGAGGCCATATTTCTTAAGTTGGTGGTTTTAGGACATCCAACCTTAGGTACAGAAGTACATAAATAACATGCTACCTGGAATCATGTGTACACTACGGAGTACGCATTTGCTAATTATGATACAGAAGTTCTTCACTGTCGTTCCAAGTCGCGTGGTTGAGCTCCATCTGTACTTTTTCAACTGTCAAGCCTCACATGTGTCTCCGCGCCCTTCTTTATCGATGCTTTAAAACCGGTAGCAGTGTCGCCCTAGTTCCCTAGGCACCTCATGGTGCAGTGGCCGGGCTGGATGATTTCCGAGCTTTTTCACCGAGTTCAAAATGGTTGAGTTCTGCATGAGTAATACATGACTTCAATTTTTGATTTGTCGAGGGTACAGTAAACTTAGTTTTCTTTTTATGACCACAAGGGACCCGACCCCCTTGCCGTTAATTGCAAGCACAATTCACCCATGGGTCCCATTTTCAATTTTGGGCCTAGGACTATTTTTGGATTTTTTTTGTAAATCTGGAGTCCACAGTCCAAAAAGTTTCTAGGGGGAACTTCCCGTGAATTTTAAACCATTGGAAGAGGGGGTTGTTTTATAAGATGGCCTCAATATGTACAAAATAGGGGCAGATTTTGTTTTCTTACACTAACGTCAAGGGGGGATTTAGTCTCCATAGGAGGGATGGACAGACAACTAAGGAGTGATACATAAAAATAGTCTTATTTATTTATTTTTATAAATTTTTTATAATTTTATAATTTTTAAATTTTGGCTGAGTGAGTTCCCTAAAAAACTAACATGGTTTAAGGTAGACGACGTGTTTCCGATCACGTTAAGCAATTCAGCATACTTCCGGTGGAGTAACGAATAGGCAAATAATTTTGCAGTGTAGGGAAATAGATTTGAAGAAGGTTGCATATTTTTGAACAAATTTTGGGGCAATATTCAATTTACTACAAATTTTCAAAGTGAAGATTCTCTCGAACCCGTTCTCACAATATAGGCTGACCTATTTCCAAGAACTATAAAACTAGATTTCGAGAACACATGATATCATACTAACTCGGCCACAAGTTTCCATTCTTGGCGCCAACCATTCCATATTAAGAAGAAACATGTTTTTGTCACCGTTTACAAATGAATTCAAAAATAATGTAGGCCTATTCACGAAAATAGGTCGCCCTATACTGCGTGATTGGGGGCCTGATCGGAAATAGGTCGTCTACCTTACCCCACTCATGCCGTCTTCAGCTGGGTGCCTTCAGCCTTCATATTTGTCATTCTTGCAATGGAATAACTTTCATTTTTAAAAAAAAAAAAAAAAAAAAAAAACCCACCCATAAATGCCACCCATAAATTTGGATGATAAAGTGTTTTACACATACTGCAGCGAAGGACTTTCTAGAAACTGTAAAAACAGGAAAGACGAGCTGGGTTTTTCACTAAAAACATGAAAGACGAGCTGGGTTTTTCACGTGACTTTTGCAGTGGCCTTCTCCTACTGGTGGAACTCGACAGTCATTTCCCTACTACAGGATGTGTAAACGTTGTATGACTAAGCATGTGTACTAACTTATGACTTTCGAAATTGTCCCAATGTTTGTACATGTAACATTCAAAAACTAATGTAGGCAATAAATTCATGGAATAGAATGTAGTAAATTTATTGAAATAGGACATATAATGTACTAGTTGTTTACAAAAATTCCAACAAAATCCAAGCATCCAATGAGAAGGGAAAAAAAAAATTGAACCTACTCTATATATTGGGACTCTTTTGAAGGTCTAATTTAGGAATTCTTCACCACTTTATCCATTTTTCTTTGGCTTTCAATAAAATTTCTATTCGCCTATGGGTATTGTTTCTATAAGTCTCTTGCAATCATCAAGAATGATAGAATGGAAAGTTACTTCTACACGAGACCATAATTCAAATATCTCCTTTAGGTGGTGTATTATATTAGTTTAATCACCTTCTCAAAATGGCGTATAGATTTTCTATAGGATTCAAATCTGGTGATCGAGGTGGCTAAGACAAGACACTAAAAGGCTATTACTGCTATGTACAGGTGCAATTTCTTGTTGAAATATGACTTCTTATGCATCTAAATTATATTTTTGAATTGTGCCATAAAGATGCTCCTCCAAGATTTTTTGATAACTATTGTTGATTAAGGCAACTTTCAATTCTGCACATGCTAGGTCGATGTATACACATACATCCCCATATCATTATAGAACTATCACCTTGTTTAACATCTAGAATAATAGTCTGTTCCAAAGGTTCTTGTGGATTACAAATCCATCACCAAACTCTTCTATCTAAAAAAAATCTCAACATTGTATTAGTCTCATTGAAGAATATCACGTGATTCCAATCATCAATAGTCGAATGCTTATATTGTGGCAAATTTTAAGCAAGTCCTAATATTTTTGCTTGAGGAATATGGTTTCTTTTCTTTCACATATGATTGCAAACGTGCTCTACAAAGTCCACGGCGCACAGTAACTTCATTGACTTATACTTCAAAAACTTCTGAGTTGAACATATTTGACAGCTTCACTTGTACTAGACACCTTCTCTTTGGTTAATCCTCTAGTGCCTATGGTACTGCAGCTGCGTGCACTAGATTTTAGTAATCTTTTCCACTGTGATTGATACTATCATAAATAAAATGAATTAAATTAGAAAGTAACTTACCGTACAATTGTATTCTCAAGTGGAGTCGAGACAATTTGCCGAAATTAGAGAATCACCCAATGGTGGAATTGCAAGATTATAGTATGTCTTTCAACCGTATAATGCACATTCAAAAACAAGATTTTGGAGGGTGTGTGTTGCGAATGGCAACTCTTGGACGGAACCAAGATCAAAATTAAGGGAAAACCTCAGACAAAGACAAGACTGAACTAGAAGTGAGGGGATTCCTCACAAGTGACTCAAACTGCAACTCAAAGTGAGAGAACTAGAAGATGTATTGATAGCGGGAAATGAATACAAGATTGGGGTACAACTGGTGTTGAAGAGAGTGAGGAGCAACGGTCCTCGACTCTCTATATATACTAGGCTAGAGGAAACTTCCGGAGCAAAGTCCTAGAGACGTTGGGAAGTTCCTATGGGACCTTCCGGAAGCTTATGGGAGCTTCCGGAATTTAAGAAGGTCAAGCGGAACCTTCCGAAAGCTTATGGAAGCTTCCGGAATCTATTAGATGGAATTTTCTAGAAGCTTGTGGAAGCTTGTGGAAGCTACTAGAGCTATATGGAAGTTTGTGGAAGCTTCCACAAGTTTCCGGAAGCTTCCGGAAACTAGTGGAAGGTTCTAGAAACTAATGGAAGGTTCTAGAAACTAATAGAAGGTTCTAGAAATTAATAGAAGGTTCTATATGTTTCTATTAGTTTCTAGAACCTTCTAGAAGCAACTAAACATACCTAACGTCTCACGGGGGACCCGTGGGGTTTTGGATGAAGTCTGGTATGACACATCCATGACAGTGTGTGACTTCAAAGTTAAATAGAATTTGAGTTGAATTTTCAAAAATGAAGGTGATGCAGTTCACCAATGTTCCATGTCAATACTTCTTCATTGCAATCTTTCATATAAAAAACGGACTCACACATAATTATTGTGAATTTTAGAAGTGACAACGACTTATCCGTATACGATTTAGGAAAAAAAATATACATTAAAATATGAAAGGAGTTGGTACATTAATCAAGATTGAAATATGTACATTAATGGAACATGAAGAAGAGAACCGAAAAAAAAAAAAACTTCCAAACACTAGAAATACAACATAATACATCATATGCTGTATTTGTAAGTATTTTCTGTATTTTGAGGTATTTGCACTATTTTGATGTTTTGAACATAGGTATTTTGGTAGTTGCACAACTCCAAACTGAATTTTTTCTACAAGATGTGTATTATAAATCTCCAATTCCGAACTTAAAAAATTTGAACTCCAATTCTTCACGGATTTTATGTTATTTACATTTTCGACACATCAATGACCAGAATGTAGTCAACTAGGCACTAAAGGATTAAACTACTTACACAAGACCGCTCCATAGCACTTGTCAACTAACGTCGTCTACTCCCAATTGAAAGCTTTGCATCTAGAAAATGCTTCTTATGGAGCCTCTGCACACTCGTGACATTCAATAGCTTCTATGACAACTGCCTTCTCCTAACATAATGATGTGCAATATCTCACATCATTTCATCCCTTGATGAAAATGATGTGGGATATTCCACATCACATCAATAGCTATAGGGGCAGGTAGTATTAAGCAAGAACAACTAATTATGGTGAACAATAATAAAAAACACTCACTCAGTCACAATTCAATACTGTTTTGTAATTGTTTATTTGATTCGATAGCCTATTTAATTATAGATCACTAATCACTCCATACATAAAGGTGGATGAAACTAACAGGCAACCTTCTTGAAGGCTAAGAGCATTCCCACCCATGCACGCTAGGACTAACTCTCTCAAATTATTCATCTATATTTGAAGGGCCCTTGCAGTCACACTCCCCCACCCTTGCACGCCCTTCACGTATCAAAAGTGCGCATCAAATAGTCAATGGACCAATGACAAGTAGAATGTGAGGATATAGTCGACTAAATAGTGATTTGAAGGCCCAATTTCTCACACGCTAGGATCCAGAGTCAAGAGGTATTTTGAAAGGGCCCTTGGCACTTTTCATCTACTTCTGGAGTGTGAGAGACTCCCTGAGGGCATGGGTGGCCTTGCTCTAAGGTAGAAGCACCTAATTGTGACACTCACCTAAGGTCGAGGCACCTAAAACCGACCAGGCACCTAAAACCGATCAGGCCTAATTTCTAGATTTTGAAAGAAAAGATGTACCTCATTTGTACATTAGAGCATATTATCGGTTATAGGTTTTGAAGTACTTTTCACTTTGCAAAATTGTACAAATTTCAATATTGGAAAATAATTCATGGAAAAATTTGCATTCTCCGCGAAAACTAACTTCCAACCCGGGAAAAATATCACCCTATTAATGGCTGGTCCAGAAATAGTGTAGGTAGCTTAAGTTATCGGTTTTAGGTGCCTCGACCTTAATTGTAACAGATTTTAGGAATGGTCTTCGTTTCCAAACACTTTTCTACGTGAGTCATAGATCACGGATTTCAAGATAAATTGTCATGACTAGGTGGTTATACCTTACTGAATGTTATGTTTGATTTACCAACATGCAAAGACTGTGCTACCTCTCTCACATTAATTATGACCTTTCGGAAGTTCTGAAGGTCAGTGTAACTCTGTAAGTTAGATTTCACCTGAGAGTCCAGAACCCAAGCACAGGGAAGTAGTAAGGTCGAGACACCTAAAACCGATAACTTAAGCTACATACACTATTTCTGGACCAGCTATTAATAGGGTGATATTTTTCCCGGGTTGGAAGTTAGTTTTTGCGGAGAATGCAAATTTTTCCATGAATTATTTTCCAATATTGAAATTTGTACAATTTTTCAAAGTGAAAAGTACTTCAGAACCCATAACCGATATGTACAAATGAGGTACATCTGTTCTTTCACAATCTAGAAATTAGAATATATCGGTTTTTGGTCACCTGTCGGTTATGGGTGTCTCTACCTTAGGTGTGCAAGACTCGCAGTGCTCATGCAAACTGGTCTCCTACGGTGGTGCGGCAATTGACACGTTTCTATGCTTCAGAGGCGGCTCTACAGGGACGAGTGCATGTCGGAGACTGCGTCTACAGTGAGAGAAAGATCGCCATGACGTCTCGGTATTCTGGCGAGGCTTATTTTTCTTTGTAAGTGGTGGCGTAGAGGAAACGTGGAGATGGACGTAGCTAAGTTGATTAGAAAGAATTGGCTTCTGCTATTCTGTTGATAAGGAGATTCATGGACGTTGCCCGGAGAGCTGCCGAGAATTGCACTGAAGACAACAGGTACTAGAGCCGATTCAAACCCAGTTGTCACTTGAATGAGTTCGTAGAACTGGTCCAAATTTGTGTCGCGTCTGAAACCATTGTTACAGGTTCCTCGGACTTTCACTGTTAGCTGATGTATAGCCGGAGTCTCTGCCAAGGCGACGCAAATTCTGTGTGTACAGATGAGAGTACTTGACAGCTCGTCTGAGTGAGCCTTTAATTCTTCCGAGCGATGAAGTTGAATTAGTCTACCGGTGCGTACCCGCTATTCAATGCTGTCTGAATCAGAAGTCAATCTTTTTGCTCAAATCTTCCGGAGTTTCACAGGGAACCTTGTCCAATTCACTGGGAAGTAAACATTACTGTCAAACTGCTGTTTATAGCAAGTGGTTGTTCAATTTAGCAAGTGATTACCAAGAATTTACCATCATTCTTGTACCCATTATGGTAAGGGTTCCTTGTGTTCTAGAAGTCCGTGTAGAAGTCTTACCGGTGGACCAAGAAAGCTTGTGATCTACTGACGGACAAAGGTTTCGATCGCTTCGGATGGGCTCTCTCTGCATCATCAAAATGGCACAGTTCAAGAAATTGGCTCTTTTGCAGACGCCCAGCTTCAACCTCAGATCTATTCTAGTCCCAGTTTTCAGAGCTCTGTGCAATAGAATGTCACATTTATGGCATTTCTAAGGAATATGACCATCAGTATGCCTTGAGAATTCCCCGTGGATTCCTTCTTGGGATAGTGATTGTATTTCTCCAGCTCAAGGGACAACGATTGGGGTCGAAAGAGCGTTACATTTTAGTTATCTTCCAAGTCACCACTAACTTAGGTTTCTTCTGGATCATCTTGTTCGTCATTCAGACACGGTTAGAGGTTGGAAAATTAGGGCGAATTTAGAGCCTAACGCGTGATAGAGGTTGACTGGTCATCGTGAGTATTTGATATTCGAAATGCTGACCTCTCGTTATATGTACAGAATTTTTAAAGAGACGTCCATAATATTCAGTAGCCTCCATACCCACTGCCTTTCCTTCATCATCATCTTGAGCCTCCACGTGTCCACTTAGCTACTGATGAACTACTGTTGGGTGTGTGGAATATTCCACACCATCTACAGAACTTCCAGTCTGGGCATCTTTCTGTGCTTCGTCCAGTTATCCCTGGCCACGTGTGTCCTGGCCAAGTGTGACCTGGCCAAGTGAGATTTCTTGACTTCTGAGGCATCTTGAGTTCAAATTAGGGCTTTTAATTCGAAGCTCTCGGTGGGGGTATTTGACATATTAATATATTATTAAAGATCTACACGCAGATGCTGCAAGTATATTCCGAGATTGCATGCATTCATGAGCCTTGCGCAACTAGAAATCTAATTTCCACTAAGTAATATAATTTTTTATTTGCATGTGTACAGTAGCCAATGTAATTTGATTTATTTGTACTCCCTACTGGTGATTTACTAATTGAGTGATTCTACTACAGGACAGATATTGTACCGGTAGTCTTTTTTTCTTTGGCAGTTGATACAGAACCTTGGAGTAAACTCATGATCAATTGGTGATGCAGCATTCAATTTCGGATGAGAATGTGCGTTCTGAGCATGCTTTCCAATCGCAGAGAGGCTTGGAGTTTCCCAGCCATGGCGACGAAGTAGTACGAGCACTGGCAAACGGAAACAGCTAGTGACTTCATGGCGCATTTCAGCAAAACTCCATTCCAGCTAATGTAACGACGTTCACGAAATTTGGAACTGGGTGGTGGAAACAGCTAGCCAGTGACACCATGGCGCAATTATACCAAAGACAAGATTCATTACTGTTGAGAGCTCATCACCGTTCCATGACGAAGAAGCAGTACGCATGGTGGCTGCCTCTCATCCTTTCCTGCGCTGTAATCGTCCTTCTCTTCGTCTGGATCGACTCCAAAAATGAGCTCATGGTGCGAACACTGGAGAGCCCCTACCCCGCTTCCCAAACCTTTGCTAATCAGATGCCAATTCATCCCGAAGAAACAAACGACCACACAGAAGGCTTAGACACACAGAACGTTCAACAGGTGAGATCTTGTAAAACAAGTGACAGCATTGACTCGTAGACTTTTTGTTTTAATGTTATTCCATCAGCTCTTGCTGTACCATATACTAGTGGAGTGAACCAATATGTAACTTCAATAGAAGCCGGATAGTGGAATGGTAGCTTTATTCTGGATTAGCTGATGTAAATGCAACAGAGAGTGCTATTTATATGAAAATGTAAAATTGAAAACAAATGAATTAGACGATGAATAGATTAGGAACATTTGAATAAACAGTGACAGGGAGATAAATACAAGATTCTCATATGGGAAATGCAGACAAATTTTCCGCAATTGTAACTTTCCTAAATCAAAAAATACACTAAAGTCATCCCATGAAAGTTACAATTGTGGGAATTTTGTCCCACTTCCCATATGAAATCCCATGTGGGAATGTCTTTATCTCACCTTGTGAGCTCGCTTGTGAGTAATTAGTATAAATCAAGTAATTTGAATCAAATTGTGACTGCTGGCCTTCTATTTCACTTTATGAACTTACAAATTTTTACGGTGATTACAATTTACTTTGTTGTGCACAGGCTCTTGTTTTCCCAGTTTGGAAAAAAAAAATTGCCTCTTCACTGTCTCACTTGCCTGTGTGGAGTTACAGGAGTGTGATGGTCGACGTATCTTTGTCTACGACCTCCCCGCGGAATTCAACGACGACCTCGCTGCGGATTGCAAGAACTGGCGGAACTGGTCGGAGTGGTCCATGTGTGACGACGTGACCAATGGCGGATTCGGCGAGCAAATGAACCTGTCACCATCAGATCCCCTGGCGTCCATACTAAAGGTATGCCTGTTCACAATTCAAGGACCATGGATGATCCACGGTTTGAAAATGAACTATTCGACTGATCATATGGAGCCAAATTTTCTAACACCGGAATCAGTGAAGAGCAATTCATGTGTTGGTCGAAAATTTTAAAAGTGGACAAAAGAATATCTCCATACGACGTAGCGAAAAATTTGAGACCCGATTTCGGCCTCAGTGAGATCCTTTAGCACGTAAAGGACCGAGGATTTCTGGTGTTAAAATGACGAATTCAATCAATCATAGTGTGGAAAATACAATCCAAATACAACCAAATTTTATATCATCAAAATCAGTAAAGAACGTTGCATGCCTTGGTCAAATATTAAACAAATTTGAACAAAAGGAAATCCATATAGGACCTACTCAAAATTGCTGTAAACCCAATTCAAGCTTCGTGGTCCTTTCTGGTTAGGGTTAAATTGGCAGTTTTTCAGTGGTTTTGGCACAGTTTAGGGGTGTCACACATGCTATTTCTTCCCATTCTAAATCTTCAAAGAATGCGTACGTAGCAATTTTTCCTTGAATTGTGGAGGATTCATTCTTTTCCTCCGGAGGTGAAGAATGGATGTAAAGATTGAGAAGCAGAGGAGAAGATTGAGAAGTTGAGGTCACTCTCATTCTTCACACAACCTCAAGGAGAGTCACCTTCATGAAGAATGGCTAAGATCGGCTTTACGATTCTCTCCCTAGGTTCTCAATCTTCAAAGAATCAAACTTCTAGTATATGGTGTGACAAGCCCTATTGTATCTAGAGCTGTCCCTAGTTAGAAATTGGTTGCGCATGGGAGCCATTTTTAATGGAAAGTTTGCATTCCTGCAGCCTCAAAGTGCGTGGTTCCAGACGGACCAGTTCAGCCTGGAGGTGACGATGCACCGTCGGGTGAAGACGTACCCATGTCTAACGCAGGACGCGACGCAGGCGTCCGTGTTTTACATCCCGTTCTACCACGCGCTGGACTTGACGCGCCACATCTACAACGCCAACCTCACCACGCGCGACCACCTGGCGACGCGGATGGTCCGCTGGCTGCGTCGCCAGGAGCCTTTTCGCCTCCACCGCGGCCACCGCCACGTGCTCGTGCTCGGCCGCATGGTGTGGGACTTCTGGCGCCGCGACTCCGAGCCCTGGACGGGTACCTGGGGCAGCCCCATCCTCACGTTCCCTGAGCTCACCAACATCACCAAGCTCTTCATCGAGCGCAGCCCCTGGATCGGCGAACACCAGGTCAGTGAGTGCCGATTTTTTTCCTTCAACCCCTCAGGACCAAGGTTTCATGGTTTAAAAAATGACACATTCAACTGATAAAAATATGTGATGAACACTGATGAACATGGAATGAGTCATGAACATGGAATCTGGAACCATGCACTTTGAGGTTGAACTTGCGGTGGTCAAAGAAACAAATAAATTTGAAGAAATAGAAGTCCACATAGGACCTATTCAAAATTGACGAGAAAAAAACAAAAAAAACATGAGGCTTGATTCCTATTTAAAACTGCAAGAAAAGAAATCAAGGTCCAACTCAATCTTCTTGGTCCTCTAGGGGGTTAACCCTTTACTGCTCAAGGTGCGGTAGGTGGGTTCACTAGATTTTTTTGGGTTTTCCCACTATGATCGATACTACTAGAAATATAATGGATTAAATATAGAAGGTAACGGTTACTAAATATACATAACATTCAGTAGCATGCACTGTCTCTCCCTTAGCTCTACAATAAATGGTGTGGAATATTCCACACCCATTAGTACATCATTAGTAGCTACGTGGACAGGTGGAGGCTCAAGGTGATGAGGAGTTGAGCACAGTGCATGATGGCTATTGAATGTTATGATACTCCATATTCTTGCCCGGCCTAAATATATATATATATATATATATATATATATATATATATATATATATTCCAAATTATTTCAATGATTCTTCTTTGTATCATACATTTAGTAACCTTTGTGAGTGTTACCTTCCCCCAACAGCATGATGTGAAATATCCCACATTATTTCATCTCCCCAATGAAATGATGTGGGATATTCCACAACACATCAGTAGCTAAGGGACACGTGGCATTAAGCAAGGGCAATCAACCATGGTGAGCAGTAATCAAAAGCACTCACTCAATTACAATCCAACAGTGTTTTGTAATTGTTTATATTTGATTCAATAGTCCATACAAACAGTGATCTCAAAACTGGCTAATATTAGCTGGATTTCTACCAAAAAAATGAGGCTGCTAAACATACAAAGAAAGAAAATGAAAAAAAAATTGAAATGTAGCGAGAATGCTCATCATGTTATAAATATGTAGCAAGGGTATCATTATGGTATCACCATGGTATCACCTTAATATATCAAGGGTATTGCCGGATATTATAGAGGTATCGTGAGTAGTACATTCACAAGGTAGCAAAAGTATCTACCATTTATGTGGGAGGTAGCACCCTGTGCTAAATGTCATAAAGTGGTTCTAAGAGCACTGCATACAAATACTGGTCACTCTCCATGTATAAAGGTGGATGAAACTAAAAGGCAACCTCTTGGAAGGTTGCTGAATGTTACTCCCTCTGTCCCATAATGACTTGCACGTAGGTTCTCTGAAATCTACCTCCTGCAGTAGATTTCAGAGAACCTACGTGCAAGTCATTATGGGACAGAGGGAGTATGTATTAGCTCGTGTTCAAATTGTATATTTAACGTGTGGAAACAACCCCTGCATGCACCAGGTGGCCATCCCGTACCCGACGAGTTTCCACCCGTCCTCAGAGTCCCACCTCCAGGCATGGCAAGCCACAGTCCGCACCTCGCGCCGCCCGCACCTGGCGTCGTTCGCGGGCTCCTCGCGGACCGCGGGCTCGACGGGGAGCTCGGTGCGGTGGCAGCTGTTCGACCAGTGCAGCCGGTCGTCGCGCTGCAAGCCCCTGGCGTGCACGGAGAAGCTGTGCCATCACGACTCCCAGAACATCTACCACCTGGCACTCCACTCCGTCTTCTGCTTGCAGCTCGCCGGGGATTCGCCCACGAGAAAGGGCATCTTTGATTCGTTACTGTCCGGGTGCATACCTGTTGTGTTTGATCGCAACCAGACCGTGCTGCAGTACTTGTGGCATCTGCCCGGCGATGGAAGCAGGTACACTCTCGAAGGACCAATGATTCATGGTTTCAAAATGATGAATTCAATTGATCATATTGTTGAAAATATAAGTCAAATGTGGCCAAGTCATATATCATCGGTATCATTGACGAACAGTGTTACAGTGTTGCGTTGGTAAAAAAGAAATAGTTCTGAGCAAGAAAGTCCACCTAGGACCTTAAAAAAATCTCGAGTCCCAATTGGGCTTCTCATAACATTCAGTAGTCTCCTGAGTGCTGCCTTCCCCCAACATATCATAATGATGTGGAATATCCCATATCATTTCATCCCCCAATAAAATGATGTGGGATATTCCACATCACATTAGTAGCTATGGGGCAGGTGGCATTAACCCCCAAATGTACCAACCCTTTGAACAGAAATAGATTCTAATCTCAAAAGTAGATATTAGCATGGCTAAGATGAACATGAGGTGTACATGAGAAGATCATTGCAAGCATAAAATCTACCCAACAAATTTGACATACTTGTACATAGTTGGAGGCCTCTCCAATATTATCAACAACTCTCCATCACAAGAGATTTATTGCAATTGGTAGAGAATTTAATAGGCTTTTAAAAGTGACTTGGATGAAAATCATCCGAGGTTGTATGAGAAAGTTACAAGGCTTCCAATATGTTTGTGATCTAGTTTCTGGATGTTGGGACGTTTAGGGGTTAAGCAAGAGCAGTCAATCATGGTGAATACTAATCGTAAGCACTCACTCAATCACAATTCAATAGTGTTTTGTAATTGTTTATTTGATTCAATAGTCCATTCAATTACAAATCATTGATCACTCCATATATAAAGGTGGATGATACTAAAGGACAACCTCTTAAAAGGCTACTGAATGTTATGCTTGGGTTAATCTTACCTGATTTTTTCACTATGACATAATTAGAATGTGTGCTACAGTCAATGATAGTGCAACAAAGTGTGCACGACTATGTGAGCCATTTTTAATGGAATCAGAGTCAATATGAGTGCACGCATATTGGTACACTCAAAGCTCTTTTATATCACACTTTAGGAATCCATGAATTTAGAGCTTGCCATGTACAGAGAATGTGATGGTCACCAGTCCAAAATATTTGGAATGAATTAGTGTTCAAGTTTTCAAGTAGAAAGATGCCAACATTGGTTTAAATTCACAGCTACACAAATGTTTACCATTGCTAATGTACAGTACTGAAAAATTCTCTGCAGATACTCGGTGATGATAGACGAGGAGGCGGTGCTGGGAAACTACGACGTGATGAAGCACCTGGAGCGCATTTCGCGAGACGAAGTGGTGAGGCTGCAGGAGAATATAGTGGAGTTGCTGCCGCGCCTCTTATACCGGAATCCCGTGTTGGAGGGTGAGTACTCCTCCAAGGATGCCTTTGATGTCACTGTGGATTCACTCCTGGAGACCTTCCAAAGCCAGGATCCTGGAACCCGGGTAGAGTCGTAAACCTACACATCCCATAACATTTAGTATCACTGCAAGCAGAGGCGTCGTTTCTCACTCTGGAAGATCCTGGTCATTGTCACTTGTCACTCTACAAGTTTGTCCTACGTGACGAATCGCACTCAGCAAATCCAACCAAAAAATTGGTGAGTGCGAAGTGGTGCCGTTTGACTCATACGAGTGAAAAGCGACACCTTCTCCTCGTAATGTAGCTCTTGTGGAGTTGCCCTGGGGTTTCATTTGGTTTCATTTGTGACTAGCTGCCACTACAGGGAGAAGGTGTAGCTTTGCAACCAGTAGATGAGTCAAATGGCGCCGCTTCGCACTCACTGCACAAGCGCTCAAGACTTGGTGAGTGCAATTCGTCACAAAGGACAAGTGTGTACAATGAACTTTGACATTGTTTTGAATGAGAAGCAACGCCTTTGCTAGTAGTGTGCTTCCTGCCTTTGCTAGAGGCCCCTAAGCTACTGATGGGGACTGACAAGATGAAATATATTCCTCATCATTTCAGAGGGGCGGGGCAGTCCCTATGTTTACAAGGAATGTTATGAACTAAATTTTTTCTAGCACCTGTAGATGGTTCTTTTTAATCCAATTTTGGAGCAGAGCTTGTCCAGTACAGAACAATTTTGTTGTGCTATTTCGTGAGTAACGTGCTAGTCGAATTAGCTAGAGCACCCTCCCTATTGTTTATTATAGTTCAGAGCCTGACAATCATTGTCAAGGGCATGTACATAGCATTATAGAGCAATGGGAGCCAACACCTTTCAGCAACGGGACCATAGTGCCTAGTTACAATTAGAAACTAAGTTTATGTGGTAATGACATCGTAGTCCCAAAATTCATGGAATACAAAATGACATTCCTTTATTACTTAGAAGAGTGGATCTAATTGAAGATTCTCTTCCTATCCAATTTTCAAAAGGTGCTCCATTGCACTGCTCTATTATGCTATGTAGAGTGCATGGGTGAATTGAGAATAATAAATTTGCATGTTTTGAGCTCAAAATGATGCACAAAAAGAACTTTAATTCTTTTGTGAGGATATTACCTCTATGGATTGTATGTATATAATCCAGAGGTAAGATGGCATTGAATTTTCTTAATGGTTTTTATTTGGAAAAATATGTTAGAAACCGTTGAAAAAACCATCTCGAAGAAGTTTTGTGCTAAGGTATATCAATGTATTATCACCATGTTTTCAATTCCACCTTCATTCTAGTGGTGTACAAAAAGATTGTTGCCTCTTCTACCCACCATTGAGAAAATTGATTTTGATGCAATACAAAATAGACATTTTGTAAGATTGTCAATCAATATTCGTATCTAACACTAGAATCAGTAGTATGATCAATCATATCAAGTTTCATTTTCATAAAATAGAAAGCCTCCCAAATTGAAATCTTGTTTGCAGTGTTGACAAGATTGCGGATCTTATTTTTCTGTGATTTGTTATACAGGAATTAATGTGCTACTGCTCAAAAATTTGCTCAAAAATTTGGGATTAGTGATCACGGTTTGTTTCTGTAGGATCTATTTTGAAGATCTAGTAGCAACATGCTATGGCACAGAATTAAAGTCCTTGGACATTCGAAGAGCTTTCTTGCCTTTAAAAAGTATTGCAAAAACACAAGAATCCATCAAGGATTCGTATGGGCCTTGGAATGTTACAGAAACAATGGTTCTAACCCCTAAACGTCTGAACGTGTCGTGACGGTCAATAGAATACAATATATTTTGGTTCTATTTGGAATGGATCCACACCTTTAATAGGTTTGAGTTTAGAAAAAAGTTGAAATTTAGATAATGCAGTTCTGGAACTTTAAATTGGGATTTTGCCTCTTCTACCCACCAGTTTCTTGTTGGTAGAAAATCTCAATTATACGACAACATATATACTATCCCCATGGGACGTTTGAGGGTTAACCACTGCCTTGCACCTTTGATGTAGCACACAATTGGAGACCGTCTGGCTGTTTCCAATCGCCTGTGCTCAAAGCCAATCATATCCCATTGCAATGAATGGCTTCAGGAGAAAAATGAACAAAACTCAAGTTCCTGGGTGGAACGTAAGTCCACTGGGTGCGACATTCTTTGCATGTCCTCAAAGTATTTCATCAAAATGGCCACAGTGAGGCAGAGCAAGGCGACGATAATGGATGACCAACGTTGCAGAAGAAGCACAATTATGCGAGGATCTCCTTTTCAAAACCTTGAGCAGGACAATTGTTGCGGTAGTGGTGGGTGAGGGTGAGGATTGTACACTATATGCTCGACAATGCTGGAATCCTGCGTGTTGGTTTCTACGTGGGCTGAAGAATTCTTGAGAGGCGGTAGAGCTTGGATGCAGAATGCGGCGGAAGAAGGGCGATTAGGGATCCCTGGACGTCGACGACGAGCGCCGGATGAAGTCGATGACGACGAGGAACTGCTGGGCGGGCTGCCCGTGCCCCGGACTGGTGGGCTCCTCCTCCCCCGGGAAGTTCGGTTTAACGCGACGCGGGATTTAGAGTCGGCGCTTCATACGAGACTTTACTTTTTGAACTGTTGAAACTTAGTTCTTTTTTATAACCGTAGGGGGGAGTCAGGCAGACAGCCAAAAGAGAGATACATAAAAATAATGCAGGACACTCAGTGTTATTATTTTCTATTTTCGGTTTCCGCCTCGACGTCCAAAGTGAGTGACTGACTGAGAGAAAGATTGGGCCGGTTGACGTCTGGGTCTCTGGGAGATCGATCATCTATGTATTCTAACGAGATTTGTCCGTGTTTCTAAGCACTGGCTGCGTGGAGGAAATGTGGGGATAGACGGACGTAGCTAAGTTGAATAGAATGGATTGGCTTCTGCAATTCTGTTGATAAGGAGATTCATGGACGTTGCCCGGAGAGCTGCCGAGAATTGAACTGAAGACGACAGGGTTTCTGCAGGTACTCGAGCCGATTCAAACCCAGTTGTCACTTGAATGAGTTCGTCTCTCATCTAGAACTGGTTCAAATTTGTGTCGCGTCAACCATTGTTACAGGTTCCCCCTTTCACTGTTAGCTGATGTATAGCCGGGGTCTCTGCCAAGGAGACGCATATTCTGTGTAGATAAGAGTACTTGAGCCTTTAATTCTTCCGAGTAAATAGTCTACAGGTACGTGCCAGCTATTCAATGCGATTTGAACCAGAAGTCAAGCTTTTGTTCTCAGATCCCTTGCTCAGATCTTCCGGAGTTTTAGAAGTCCGTGTAGAAGTCGTACCAGTGGACCAACAAAGCTTACGATCTACTGACGGACAAAGGTTTCGATCGCTTCGAATGGGCTCTCTCTGCATTATCAAAATGGCACAGTTCCAGAAATTGACACTTACGGGAACCTCAGATCTATTCTAGTCCCAGTTTTCAGAGCTCTGTGCAATAGAATGTCACATTTTTGGCATTTTTAACGATTATGACCATCAGCACGCCTTGAGAATTCCCCGTGGATTCCTTGTTGGGATAGTGATTGTATTTCTCCAGCTCAGGGGACAACGATTGGTGTCCACTAGTGCGCGAAGAGCGTTTCATTTTATTTGTCTTCTAGGTCACCACTTGGTTCCTCTAGATCTCATCTTATTCGTCATTCAGACACGCTTAGAAGATTGGAAACTTAGGGCGACTGTAGAGCTTAACGCGCGAAGACGTCGATTTGCGTCTAGACGTTGGACATTGTGAGTATTTGTTAATCGAAATGCGGACCCCTCGTTATTTACAGAATTATTCAAGAAACTCGTCGCTGATCTACAGAACTTCCAGTCTCGGCATCTTTCTGTGCTCGTTCCAGTTAATCCCGGCCGAGTGTGTCCTGGCCAAGTACGTCCTGGCCAAGTGAGATTGCTTGACTTCTGAGGCATCTTGAGTTCAAATATTAGTAATTCTCGGTGGGGGGTTCAATATTTTATGGAAGGTCTATCGCGCAGATGCTGCAAATATATTCCGAGACTGCTTGTATGAGCCTCAACTAGAAACCTAATTTCCACTTAGTTGTATAAGTCGTTACTTACATGTGTGTAACGGTGTAACCAATGTAATGGTTATATATCTGATTTATTTGTACTCCCTACTGGTGATCTACGAATTGACTGGTTCTGCTACAGAACAGATGCTGTACCGGTAGTCATTTTCTATTTGGCAGTTGATACAGAACCTTGGAGTTAACTCTGAATCCCGCTAAATGATTTTGTGCAGATCTATTGGTGATGCAGCATTCAATTTTGGATGTGGATGTGCGTTCTGAGCATGCTTTCCAATCGCAGAGAGGCTTGGAGTTTCCCGGCCATGGCGACGAAGTAGTGCGAGTACTGGCAAACGGAAACAGCGAGTGACACCATGGCGCATTCATACCAAAGACAAGATTCACCACAGATGAAAACTCATCACCGTTCCATGACGAAGAAACAGTACCCATGGTGGATGCCTCTCACCCTTTTCTGCGCCGTGATCTTCCTTCTCCTCGTCTGGATCGACTCTAAAGATGAGCTCCTGGTGCGACCACTGGACAGCCCCTACCCCGCTTCCCAAACCATTGCTAATCAGATGCCAATACATCCCGAAGAAGCAAACGACCAGACAGAAGGGTTTGCTAATCAGATGCCAGTTCATCCCGAAGAAGAAAACGACCAGACAGAAGGGTTTGCTCAGCAGATGCCAATTCATCCCGAAGAAGAATGGATCAGACAGAAGGCATAGCCACTGAGAACGTTCAACAGGTGAGTTCAGTGATTTTTTTTTTTGTCAGGAGACAATTTAGCAATTTTGCTAAACTTTTAGCAATCCAGGCTCCTTTTTTCATATAAATATGTAGGTAATATCAGTGTAATACACATGTGCTACCTAGGTGCTACTTAGGCAATACCTAGGCTTAAAGAGGAAATGTAGGAAATCTGGATATTATTCCTTCTTCGTTTTTCAAAAATCCTTTGTATCAGTTATCCAGCCTTGATTTTACATAGCAGTTTGGCTAAAGTTGGCAACAAAAAAATGTTACTGGTTGAGATCTTGCAAAGGAAGTGATATCACTGACTCGAAGTTATGTTTGAATTTTTCAACCAAACTGGAATTCCATCAGCTCTTGCTGTACTAGTGGAGAGGACAATGACCTAATATGTAACCTTGTGCACAGGCTCTTGTTTTCCCAGTTTGGAAAAACTTTTTTTTGCCTCTACACTGTCTCAGTTGCTTGTGTGGCCCTGGCAGGAGTTACCGGAGTGTGATGGTCGACGTATCTTTATCTACGACCTCCCCGCGGAATTCAACAAAGACCTCGCTGCAGATTGCGAGAACTGGCGGAACTACTTAGAGTGGGCCATGTGTGACGACGTGAACAATGGCGGATTCGGCGAGCACATGAACCTGCCACCATCAGATCCCATGGCGTCCATACTAAAGGTATATATGTTCATTAACTGAACAGCTAAAGGGCTAAGAATCCACGGTTTGAAATGACCAATTTGACTGGTCAACCATATTGCCAAGAGATGGAGCTATCACCAGAATCAGTGAAGAACATTGCTTGTGCTGGTTGAAAATTTAAAAAGTGGACAAAAGAAAACCCCCATACGACGTAATGAATAACGTAATACCCGATTTATACCTCTTGGTCATTTAGCCTGTGAACTTGACAAACGATTTATGGATTTAAAATGACATATCCAATTGATCATTTCAGTGAACTTTTTTGGTCAGAAATCAGTTTAGCATTTTCGCTACTTTTCCATGGCTTGAAGGCTCCTTAGATGCTCTTTCCATATGAATATATAGGTAATATCCGGGTAATACACATTGTCCTACCTAGGCAATACCTAGGTGATACCAAGGTTTAAAGAGGTTACACATCTTGACTCCATGATGTTGGAAATCGGGCCATTATTCTTTCTTTTTTCAAAAATCCTATGTATTAGTTAGCCAACCCAATTTTATGTAGCAATTTGGCTAAGATTAGCAACATGAAAATCAGTGGATCATAGTGTGAAAAATACAAGTCAAGATTAGCAACATGAAAATCAGTAGATCATAGTGTGAAAAATACAATTCAGATGGTACCAAGTTTTATATCACCAACGTTGCAGGCGTAGGTCAAAACAATGAATGAATTTGAACCAAAGGAAGTCCACATGGGACCTACTCAAATCGGGGAAAAAGAACATGAGTCCCAATTCAGGCTTCGTGGTTCTTTCGGGTAAGGGTTAACTTGGCAGTTTTCAGAGTTTTTGGCAAAGTGGCACACGTTAGAAACTGCTTGCGCATGTGAGCCTTTTTTAATGGAAAGTTTGCATTCCTGCAGCCTCAAAGTGCATGGTTCCAGACAGACCAGTACAGCCTGGAGGTGACGATGCACCGTCGGGTGAAGACGTACCCATGTCTAACGCAGGACGCGACGCAGGCGTCCGTGTTCTACATTCCGTTCTATCACGCGCTGGACTTGACGCGCCACATCTACAACGCCAATCTCACCACGCGCGACTACCTGGTGACGCGGATGGTCAGTTGGCTGCGTCGCCAGGAGCCTTTTCGCCTCCACCGTGGCCACCGCCACGTGCTCATGCTCGGCCGCATGGTGTGGGACTTCTGGCGTCGGGACTCCGAGCCCTGGACGGGTACCTGGGGCAGCCCCATCCTCACGTTCCCTGAGCTCACCAACATCACCAAGCTCTTCGTCGAGCGCAGCCCCTGGACTGGCCAAAACCAGGTCAGTGAGTGCTGATTTTTTCTATTAACCCCTCCAGGACCAAGGTTTCATGGTTTTCAAACGACACATTCGATTGATCATATTGTCAAAAATATGTGATGAACCCTGAGTGATGAAATTGGAATCAGCAATCATACACTATTTACACATACTGCTGCAATAACCAAGGACTTTCTAGAAACAGAAAAAGATGATCTTGGATTATCACATCACTGTTGCTGTGGCCTGCTCGTGCTGTCATCGGGAGTCATTTGCGTGCTATAGGATGTGTAAACACTGCATGTGTTAGTCAAAGAAACAAATAAATTTGAACTAAAATAGGACCTACTCAGAACTGCAAATAAAAATATGAGGCCCAATGCCTACTCACAGAGAAGGGGTAATAAGGGAGTCAAATTTTGTTCAAAACTGACTTTTAACATTTTCTAGTTTGTAATATTGGGGAGTACAAAAATGTTAAACAAATACAGTGAGTTAATGTATATAGGTGTAACATTGATGGAGGGTTAAGTTAATTGTAGTGCCGATCTACATGATCGCATTCATTCTTGAAGGTGCCAGAAGACGGGAGCACCTTGGGTACCCTGATTCTTCCTTGAATTAGCAGTTGGGCCTGCAGCTCCTGTTCAAATTGTTTATTTAACTGAGAGTGTGGAAAAAACCCCTGCACCAGATGGCCATCCCGTACCCGACCAGTTTCCACCCGTCCTCGGAGGACCAGCTCCGGTCGTGGCAAGCCATAGTGCGCGGCGCCCGCCGCCCGCACCTGGCGTCGTTCGCGGGCTCCGCACGGAGCGCAGGGAGCACAGGAAGCTCGGTGCGCTGGGAGCTTTTCGACCAGTGCGCCCGCTCGCCGCGTTGCAAGCACTTGGCGTGCACGGAGAAGCTGTGCCATCACAACTCCCAGAACATCTACCAGCTGGCGCTGGGGTCCGTGTTCTGCTGGCAACCCGCGGGTGACACCCCCACTCGCAAGGGCATCTTCGACTCGCTGCTGTCCGGGTGCATCCCCGTCGTGTTCAATCGCAACCAGACTGTGCTGCAGTACCTGTGGCATCTGCCCGGCGATGGAAGCAGGTATACTCTCAAAGGACCACGCATTCATGAATATAATTTGATCATATTGGGAACACTATAATTCATATAGAACTAAACGACTATGAGGTCCTTCAGTAGTTAAAGCTAGCATTTTCACTATGACATAAGGTGGAGGCACCAATACCTGTCAGTGTAAGGATTTCGACCTATTTAGAGCAATGGTTTTCAATGATGAAAAATTGCAGCACATAAAACTTTGGGTTTAATAACCAAGCTCAATTTTTAATTAATTTTGTCATAATGTATGATTTGTTCTAAATTTTCAAACTTAGACCATTATTGATGTTAGTAGGTGAACCGATACTTGTCTTTCATTTCTAGTCCAATAAGTTTGTAAATTTGGTATTCTTAATCGATCACCAAACTGCTACAATTAATGGTTGTGATAATTTGATTGGGAACTCTTAAGTTGAAACAAGTGCTTGCATAGGTCACTGGAATTGGTCCCTAGCAGGTTCTGATGCTTCTACCTTAGTTTGAATGTGTGCTACAGTTAATGATATTGCAGCAAACTGTGCACAGTATTCAGAAATGTCAATAATAATGAAAGAGGTTTGAGTGTGATACAATGTTCCTGAAGTTAACTCTTTTTATTACACTCAAGTATCTCATCCTGGTATCTCCACGAAATAATGGATGTTCTTCATCCTGTAGGACATTATTTATATCGTAGTCTGTATAAACAATTTTAGTTTTCTTCCAGGTATCAATACCAAAACGGTGATTTTTTCTGAATTTTTTTCACAGTTCCCAGCAAAATGAATGAATCAGAGTCAATATGAGAAGTAGTGGACCTCATACGGGTACACTTAAATCTCTCTTATATCACACCTTCAGTACATGATTTCACAACTTGACATGATGTAGAAAGTGCCCAATCAGAGGCAAACATTAGCAAATATTCTGTGAGATTTAGAGATTATGATATAAGGGGTCCAAAGTGTGTTTAGAATAAACCACTGTTCAAGGTTTCACAGTGGAAAGATGCCATACCAGTCCAACACTGGTTTAAATTCACAACGACACTAATGTTTACCATTGCTAACTAATGTACTGAAAAATTCTCTGCAGGTACTCGGTGTTGATAGACGGGGAGGCGGTTCTGGGTAAGTACGATGTGATGAAGCACTTGGAGCGCATTCCGCGAGACAAAGTGGTGAGGCTGCAGGAGAATATAGTGGAGTTGTTGCCACGCCTCTTGTACCGGAGCCCCGTGTTGGAGGGTGAGTACTCCTCCAAGGATGCCTTTGATGTTGTTGTGGATTCGCTCCTGGAGACCTTCCAAAGCCAAGATCCTAAAACCCGGGAAGAGTCGTAAACCCACACATCCCATAACATTTAATATCACATAACATTTAGTATCACTACAGGCAAAGGCGTCGTATCTCACTCTGGAGGATCTTGTTCATTGTCGCTTTTCACTCTACAAGTTTGTCCAACAAAAAAATTGGTGAGTGCGAAGTGGTGAGTGCGACATTCAGTAGCTCTCACAAGGCTGCCTTTGGGTTTCATATATGGCTTCATCCGCAACCAGCTGCTTCCATCCACGAGATGATGAGATATACTCCTCATCATTTCGGAGGGGTAGGGGCAGTCCCTACGTTTAGGCCACTTAAATTCTTTTTAGTAGCTGTAGATGATTCTTTTGTATCCAATTTTCCAGCACACAACAATTCTGTTGTGCTATTTTGTGACTACTGTGCCACTCGAATTAGTTAGTGCACCCTCCCTACTGGTTACTATCTTACACTTCAAGGCCTGACAAGCTTGTATATTGCATCGGCGAGTTGTGATAAATAAAATGGGAAAAGGCCTACCGTTATATTGAGGCCCTTTGCAGATTTTGAGATGGAATGCTAGTTATTCAAAATTTTAGTTTAAAATAGTAATTAAAACCAAAAAAATTTAATGCTCATATAGTGATTCTATAATGAAATTCTAAAAGTTGGTGTTAACTATGTATAAAAAAATATTAGTGAAGAGATAAAATGGTTTATTTTTGAGTTGAGGATAAAAATGAGACTTTGAAAAGTTTGAACATAACGAATATGGCCTTGTAAAGTTTTATGCTCTGAACTCCAGAGGGTGTGCAAAATGGCTTTTGTGAGGATATTGCTTTTTCATTTTGTATGTATACAGTCAAGAAGATGGGATAATTTTTATTATGATTTAATAGATTTTTTTTTGTTAGAAACTGCTGAAAAATAGTAAGGGGCGGTTTACACTATGGACCAAGAGCCATGACCAAGAAAATTAAATCATTTTCATTGTCATGGCTCTTGGTCAAGAGCCGTGACAATGAAAAATCAAAAATGCAATTTTAAATGACTTGGTCACTCTTTGTAGTGTAAAGTGGATTACTGGATTTAGACCGGGACAAGTTTAAGCTAATCATTCTCTCTTTTATCCTCCCCTTTTTCCTCCTTTCTCTTTAAATAATTGAACACTAGCCAATCAATGATTTTTGAGCCCCATGGTCTCCTAGATTATAGTTGAGTCGAGGCATTTGCTTCGACTCAACTATAATCAAGGAGACCATGAAAACATTATCCATTTGGGAAATTTTAGCATTTTTGGGGACCTCAAAGTTAGTGGTCATTCTCCTTTTTTCAAGGTAGTGTAAAGCCAAATGGGACCAAGAGCTCTTTTTGGGCCAATCATAGATTTTAGAATTCCATGGTCATGGCTCTTGGTCTATAGTGTAAACCGCCCCTAAGGTACACCAACTTTTTACTACCATGTTTCAAACTTTTCCCTCATGTTCCGATGGTGTACAATACATGCTAATGCAGAAATGTCTGTTGTTGGTACATGAGGGGCGGAATTGGAAATTTGGTGTATTTTAGTGCACCATGCTTCATTATTTATTCATTTTTCCATGTAGAGGTCTCTGTGTCACACCAATGGGTTCTTCTTTAGAAATAAAAGATTTCTTTGTTCATCATTGATAATCACCTACTTCCAATTATTTAAAGTCCTATCCTTTAACCCTTGAACGGCCAGAAAGCCTTTTGTGGTTGTGTAGTATATTTTGTATTATGTACATAATATGAAAATATAACAATGACAAAACACTTTTTAGTGCAAAGTATATCAATAATCATGATAATATGTATATAACAATATATCACGATTCATATATTAAACCACAATTGAACAATTATAATGCTAAATACGGTTTGTAGAGACAAACCTCAAGGGCCTTTCAAGGGTTACTGAAATGTAGCAAATTCAAGTCTCTTATTGACCTTTATATGTCCACCATGATTGGAGAGGTGATTTCAGACCAAAGATCCAAATTTAGTACCTCAATATTTTTCTTTTTAAACAATATATTGAGTTGGAATCCCTATTCAAATTGCATTATTTGTCTAATGGAGTTCTTCATTTGTGAGAATAGTCATCAAAAGTTGAAGCTTTATCCAAAGTCAACAAAACTTTGACCATCCATTAGTCTATGAGTATGTTGTTGATTAAGTTTCTTTTTTTCCTCTAATGTGTGTGAAATAAAATTTTCTTATTTTAGACTCATCCATGATCCAAATATGAGAAAAGTAAAAATAGTAATAGGAAAATCATATTGTGATGACCTACTTTGAAGCAATGGAAAAATAACTAAAATGGTCTATTCAAGTAAATTTTAACATCTTTGACTTCCTTTTCAAATTATTTATGAAAGGCAACAAAAAAATTCTTAAAGAAGTAAAAATACAAAGATGAAATGACCCTAAAAAACGAGAAAAATCCTTGAACGTTTAGCCCCTAAACGCCCAAACAACCATTTTCTAATTGTTGCCCAAATCAAACGGGCTGCACAAAATTTTAAAAAGTGATTTTAAAATTATAAAAATTATAAAAAAAAATACTACATCAAGTCTACTTTCCAACCCAATTTGAATTATGTCAATCCGAGTTGAACTCCACCGGGGAGAATTATTCAAAGTGAATCACTTCAACATTCTCTTAGCATTACAAAATTTGCTATTTCAGAAAAGTAATGATGTTCCCTCCATCATTTCTTTTGTTTTTTTTATATTTACAATAGATACACCAAATTTAACCAATCATGCTAAATTTTAAACTCTAAAAGTGAAAATTAAAATTTATACAAATTTTCAAAGGTTAATGATTTTAGGTTCATTAGGAAAAAATCTAATGTTATTTTTGGAAGTTTGATTTTTGTAAATTTGTAGGGATGATGCCCTACATTTTGTGTATTGAACCAAATTTCATCAAACATATGAAAGGCACATATTATAACACATCTATATTTTATCCAATACCCCTTGGGCTTTTAGGGGTTAAAGGTTATTTAACACACTTCTGTAACAATAAATGCCTCGAATTGTTTTCAAGCTAGGGTGTACTTATTTTGTAGTGTCATTTTGACATGTATCTATTATAATAATTCTTTGAATGATATTTCTACAAATATGATAAATTATTAGTGAAATTATGGATATCTGATAATTGTTTTAAGATATGATTAGAATTTTTTTCACAATAGTAGCACTAAACAATTTGTTGATAAATTCATTGAAAAATGTTGTTCCTTGATGCTTTATTTCAAGAAGTTTCTTAGTTAAGAAGTTTTTGAAATTTAAAACATGTTCTAATATTATATTGTTGAAGATGATAATTTTTCTAAATTGTTTTGGTCAATTAACATTGATAAAAAAAATAAACCTTTTATCTTTAACAAATTGATATTAGAATATTGTCCAAGTTCAAAGGTCGCTGCTAATAAAAAAAATCATGAAATAAAACACTAAAAAAAAGTCATTTTCTCATTTAGTTTTTATATGTTTTATTACATTTGTACACATTCACTTTTTAATTTGACCCTTTTTTACATTATAGCTTAAAAACACTCATTAAATTTTTTGAATTTTTGCAATCACTTGTGTTTTTCAAGGCATTTTTCACAATTTTCTTACATGTCTACCTCCATCTAATTTTAAAGTTTTCTAATCGCTTGAGTTGACGTCTAAATCTACATATGACCAAACAAGTCACATACAATTGTCTTTAAACTCTATTATGACATGCTAGAGAAGCCTAACTTCAAAGAAGCATGCATGTATTAGTCATAGAAATGACTTGTCACATGTATATTGCTTGAAACAATAATAACGTCATATTATAAACGTTAGACTATGGTGATTTTTCCAATTTACTGTGAATTCGCTCGTAGAGACTTTCCAAAGCCAGGATCCTAAAACGAGGAAGAGTCGTAAATCTTCTCATTCCATAACATTTAGTAGCTCTCGCAAGACTGCTTTTGGGATTCATATGGCTTTATGTGTGACTAGTTGCTTCCATTTGTTGTCTGCTTCCTGCCCTTACTATGCGTCCCCTTAGCAACTCGTGGGGATTAATGCGATGGTGATATATATTCCTCATCATTTTGTAGGGGTAGGGGGCAGTCCCTACATTTACTAGTGAATGTTTAGCCATTCAAATTCTCTTTAGCACCTGTAGATGATACTTTTAAATCTAATTGTTGTGTGCTATCTCTTGAGTACTGTGCTAGTCAATTTAGCTAGAGTACCGTGCATTTTGTTTACTTCAAAGTTTGACATTCATTGTCAAGGGCAAGTAGTGTGCATGGGTGAATTGAAAAAAAAAAATTGCTAATTTTTTTATGTTTTGAGCTCAAGATGGTACGCAAAAAGAACTTTGATTCTTTTTGTGAGTATTTGTTCATCCTAAATAGTTTCAAGGTATAGAAGAGCTTGGTAGTCTTTCATTATTAGGTGTCTTTTTTGACGGCTAAACTAGTTTTCTATGAGAAATTAGGAGAAATTTGGGGTTCCAAAGGGGCCTTGTAAGACAACCCATGTTAGGTGAACTAGCTGCTCAAACCCCTCTCTTTGTAAATCCATTGATGAAGGTCGTTGTCCAGTGACAGTATTGGAAGCCGCAGTGCTGGCAGCGTCGATTGGCTCGACCCACGGAACTGCACTGCTGGCAGCGTCATGGAACCATTGGTGCCAGCGTGTGAAGCGTACGGTTTTTCCTCAAATTTTTAGCACGTGCCAAAACAAAAGGCCCCTTTGGGACCCCAGATTTCTCTAATGGTTAGAAGATTACCAAGCTCTTATACACCTAATAACGAAAGGCCACTAAGTTCTTCCACATCTTACAACTATTTAGCATGAACAAACAAGAACATATTGAAGCAAAACACATGGTATCTTATTCGAACACAATTTTTTTTTAGCATAACTCTGTTGCCTATTTGTTTTGTATGTGTATAGAAAATGGGTAGTTGCAAAGATGGGATGGAATTTTTTTAATGATTTTTATTTGGATATAATGAATTTTTTTGTTGGAAACCGTTGAAAAACCATCCCAAAAAATGTGAACTTGGGTGCCTTTATACTTAAAATGTACACCAACCTGTTATCACCATGTTTTCAATTCCACCCTCATGATCTAGTGGTGTACAATAACTTACCAAAACGATTGTCGCTTCTTCTATCCACCATTCAGAAAACTGATTTTGATGCAATACAAAGTTGACATTCTATAAAAATTTCAATCTATGTTCTAATCTAACACTACTATGACCAATCATACTAAGTGTCAATTCTAAAAAATGGACAATTGATTTTTGATTTTTGACAAATGAATCTTTAAATTTTTTTGGTGTTTAAGCTTACAGACTCACTTAAAAATCATCTAATACTCTAGATTTTAAACATGTGATTGGACACGCTAGTAAAAAAACATAAAAATAAACAACTTTTCAATTTGGAGAAAACTCAAAATAACATTTGCATATGTTAATTTTATGATTTTATGTTCATTTGCATATGAACATAGTGACAAATTGATTGACTACTTTAAACTATACAACTACCTGATTGTCTATGTTTCTCTTGTACACAAAAGTAATGTAATAATCACCAAATTTGATCAATCTACCAACATGTGTGTCCATCCTTTACTTTGATCATTGTTTCCAATCTAGAAGGAATCAACACAACTCAAGGTTATTGATACCACAAATTAAATTCCATTGGAGTTTAAGAATTTGTCTCAACTCTTCTAAGTCCTTGGTAATAGTTTGACCATACTAAACATAATTTTTTAGGATCTCCACGCATACTCAACCGGATCAAGATAAGGTGAATTTGCAGACCAATTCAACTTTTCAATGTGGTGCTCATCCCTCAAATCTATAGATAATTTGCCTTGATGAACTAGAGCTCCATCTTCCATGACTTTTGCTCCTCAAATCCTCCTAATAGATTGAACCAATTCACCGTGTTAACAAAGCTTCACAAAATCAACTCTTGTGTGTCAACATTTTAGCATAGGCACAAAATGAGATTTTTGACTCCCAAAAAATGTACACCAAATTATAAGTGATGTACGACTATTTTTAAACGTAAGAACCAAACAATAGTCACTATATTGTTCATATACACTTTGCCAAAAAGGAATTTTCCTAGTTGATTTGCCAATTTCAAAAATTAGACTAATCCATCTAAATAATGTGTTTCCATTGCTTTGCGATCGATCGACAATATTGCCTTACAAAAGTCAAACGTCAAACCATATAAATTGATGATAAAAACGATTTCTTCATTGCATTTCAATTTAAAATACTTACCTCTCGCTTCAAGTTACGTTGCACAGTTGATGAACCCACTTTGGTAAGGTATGTAGTCACGAATCTCTGATTTTTATTAGCAATACACAAGAATTCTTTCTTGAACACTAGAGGACAATTGCTGCATCTCTTTAACTAAGTTTGTGAACCCTTCTTAGAATTCTATAGGTACAAGTGTTCCCCTCTTTCGACCAACGCTTAATCATGTTTTGAATAGTACGTTAGCTGATTCTATTTCTTGTAGCAACGTTTTTAGTTATAACCATTCCATTAGTCATCTCAAAAATGCGACCACAAGTTTTTGATGATATCACCAAAGAGCTCTGCATTCAAAATTACGTTCACTAATTGAATCAATGTCACATATCCCATGTGACATTATCTACATGTCACATGTTCTTCATATTACATTACAAATTACAGTTGAAAGACCATCCGCAATAACCATATGAGACACTTTTATTTTGATAATTTTACTTCTAATACCATATTCATTATATTGAGACGTTTCGAAGCTTTTGAGACGGAATGCTAGTTATTCAAAAATTCATTTAAAAAATAATAATTGAAACAATAAATATATAATAAATGCTCAAATAATGATTTTATAATGAAATTTTAAAAGTTGATGTTCTTACCTGTTTATAAAAAATACTAGCAAAGAGATAAATTGGTTCATCTTCAAGTTGAAGATAAAAGTGAGACTGTGAAAAGTCTCAATATAACAAATATGACCTTTTCTAGTCATTTTAATGACTATTGTTTGCAAAAAAGAAACAATGTTCAATATTATTCTTGTGTTACAATCTTTATGAGTTAACGCAAAAATTTGAAATTTTTCTTCTTTGCTTCCAAACAAGCAAGATTGAAATTTCATACAACATACATTTAAACAACACCTACAAGATAATTTTAACAAAGGAACATTCTATTACTCAATCTAGCACCTCTTTAATTTTACACAAAGAATTACAAGTAATACATGATGATGTTTAAATTCATAAATTTTCATATTTTTTGGCATTTTTTATTTCCGAAAACTTCATTTTTGAATCCAATTTAGTACTTGAAACTGAGAATTGTAAGCATTGATTCAATGTTTTTGAATAAAATATACATGTTGAAATATTGACATTGTATATATGTTCAAAATTTTTTATTTTTGATTGTATAGAAACAAATGTTACTATTTTGACAATTTTATACATCTTTTTAGTATGTGCATTTTTATGAACATTTACATTATCAAGGACATATAATTGATAGAAAAATTTAAGAAAGGAAGCTATTTAGCAAAAAATCTTTAATAGTAAGTATTATGCCATGAGATTGCGTAGATTATGTATTACCATATTGATCATACTAGAAAATATGGTGATGTTGAATATAGATTAAGGGATTCCAGAAAAAAAATGCAAATAATAATTAAAATATACATAAATAATAAATTTTTATTAACATCATTGCATGTTTAATCCGACACACTAGTGTCGTAACTATTAATTTCTAAATGGGTTGTTTGTAGATTTTTTGTTAAGGGTGACAATTGTGGAGCTTTTGGTAAGTTTAATGCCTATTTAATAATGTCTAAGTTGTAGTTGAGCTTACAGATGCGCAGAGAAAATTTAAATTCAAAATTATTCTACTGATTCAACTAGTCGCAAATATAGAATAAAAGCAAACCTTCCCCACTCTTTTCCGCTATAAGCTTTTAATTCATTTTGCACTAGCATTAAAAATATCCACATATATATATATATATATATATATATATATATTCCAAGGCAACTTGCGTGGGAGTACTAAAGTTGCAATTAATAACAACATAGAATCATTGCTAGAAGAAAATATCAAAGAAGGCCTTTAATCACAGGGTATTCAGCTCAATCGTTTTGAATAGCAATTGCAATTTTATACTTGCAGATTTTTGAAGCCATTTGGCATGGCGTTGATTAAGGTATAATTTACTATATGAGTTCTAGTACAAACCTGCAAGAGTTGCTAAGAATTGATGTGAAAATATTTCAGTATATGTAGCCTAATTTTTTTTTAAAACGACTCTTAATGCTTATAGCTGTTCATCTCAGAGGTACGACTGAGAAATGCAATGAGGTTCTGATTTGTGATTCTCTTAGTTTGAAGAATTATACTATCACTGATTTTGAAATAGGTGTTTAATTCTGAACAAATGATCCAAACTTGAAAAATGCAAACATACATTAAAATTTGAAATAACAGTACTTCTATTTGCACTATCCATGCAACTTTCAAACGTCTTAATTTTTGCAAAATTAAAACATAATTGATAACCAAGGATGTAAGTGTATCAATCCTAATAAACATAAATTATTACAAATTCTAAAACAATTGTAGCCTCAAAAGCAAATGTTAAGACAATTGAAGAAAACAAATAAATAATTAAGCAAATGAAAAAAAAAATTACACTCATCATCACTTTTGAAATTGCGATTGCATGAAGTAATAGCAGCCAAACTGCAAATTGATTTAATAATTCTCTAAATAGAAAACAAGTTCATGAGATGTACGAGAAAGAAAGAAAATTTGTGAATGAATGTAATGTTTAATCTCTCTCTAAATTATATATGTAAGAGTTCTTCTACCTATAGATGACCTCTATGTTAAAACTTAAAGCACTGTAAATGAAACAGATGACAATTTTCTAAATTGACTATCATATTATTAAAAGAGAATTTAGCTTGTATGAGGTCCAAATTCTCATATTGCTCATCATTGTGCTCATAAACCACATATTAACATAATTTTAATCAGAAACTGCACCGCCTTCTTTTCATTATAAATGTAATCCTCACATTTTATATAAACCGCTAAATCTGAATCAATATTCATGTTAAATTTCATTCAGTCTTTGTTACGCTCCCTATGTTCGTTGCATGAAACTTTGACATCACATTTGATGTTACATCATCCACTCATTGATAATTTCACCCACTCTTTGATAAATTTTCCTAGCTTATATGTTGCATGAGACTTTGACATGCTATTCAATTTGAATCAATCAACATTTTTATCATAAATATCGAAGTCAACATGTTAATCAAACTATTCACAAATATAAAATTCCTTCTTTATAGCTGTAAAGTAGTGGAAAAATGATTGGATTACAAAAAGCTATGTTAAGTTTGTTTACCTTTCATGTGATGCGTTCATATTTTGCAGTTGCTTTGCATTTGTGCTTCTCTGTAAGAAATGTATTCATCAAAACTGAAAAAATATTTCGCACTATTTATAATTGTGTAAATGATAATTGCAATTTTTTGAGTTGCTCCTTAACACCACCTTTTTTTTATTTTAAAATCATTGTTTTTTATAAGTGAAAAAGCCGTAGAGATCATAAATGTTGTTGTTCAATAAACAAATTATATTCACATAAAAAATTCAAGGACAAAACATTATTATAACAAGTCTTGAAGTGAGAGTATGTGGTGTCACACTTATAATTTGTATGTAATATAAATTGAAGACCTATAATTTAACAATTAACAAAAATTTCAATGTCAAGCAAAAACTCTTGTGATGTTACAAGATTGAGTCTTGTGCATAAAGATTTCTACTTATATAAGTCATGGAATTTTTTCACAAAATTTTGCATCAATGTATTACAGTTTCTCTTTCGAGGCACCGCTTTCAAAATCAAATAATTTTGGTTCGTTAGAACATGTTGCCAAACAAGTTTAGACAATTTACATATATTAGAAAATACTCAAAGTTTGTATATTTGGTAATGTAGAGAAATTACAATACATAATTAAAGTTTGTATATTTGGTAATTTGTTTAATTATGTATTTTAATTATTACGAGAAGTTGATGTGACTGAATGGTGCTATGACAATACTTGTAATATAACAAAATGTTTGGATATGTCATCTTTTTTACTACTTCTTAAATTGAATGTTTTATTGTGTTTCATTTCGTATAAGACAACATACGTGTATTAATGTTTTAATTAAATTGTACATAGCGAAGTTCCATTTCTATTTCAAAAAATTGCATTTGTATACTGTTTTTTTTAAAGATTATTGATTGTTTTGTGATCTTTCAAAAAATGTTACAATTACAAGAATCATAAGCATGAAGAATATCCAACTGTTGCTAAAAAAATAAAAGCACATCTACTGAATGTACATATTGTGTGTTTTAAAAGAGATATCTTCTTACTTTAAATGATTTGGCAGCATGGTGTTATGGTAGAAAAAATCATGAAGTGAAAGAAATAGTGCTTAAAATTAAATTTAAGAGTTGTAACCAAAAAGTTGAGATTCGAAAAAGAAAGTGTGAATTTCAAAACGATCACAGCTTTAATATATCTTGAATTTTAAAGTTGTAAATTTCATTTTCTACTTAATAACGTAAAATTCAACGATAATATGCTTACAATTATGACAAAGTTAGTTACGTTTTTGTAAATTAAGGAAAAAATTCTTCAAAATATAATGAATTAAAGAGAGTAGATAAAGATGTCAAAATTCTGATTTTTGATCTTCGATTTGCTTACAACGAGATTAAAAGAAAAAAAAAGAAAAAAAAATTGTATTTTTGTATTGTTTTATATGGAATATTTTAATTAAATCTTTACTTATGATGTCTTTGTTATTTTTATAGATTTAAGCACAAAACATTGTGCGGATCAAAGGTAAAATACGCTACGAAATCATTTTAAAATTCAGATTCTTGATATATTTTTAAATATATGAAAATTGTCGTACAAGAAGAAGGGATTGAGATGTGAGTAACATTTGACTTAGAAATACACCTTTTAGCACTATGTGTATCACGAAAAATTATCATTACAATATACATACGGATACAGATGATGTATCTTATGGATTTTTCATTTGGTTTAGTAATCATGATATGTAAATCTTTCATATTTTTTTATTTGAAAAAAAAATTATGCATTCAAATTGTTGTGTTTTAATAATTATTAATTATATTTAATGTATTGGTTTTTTTTTAAGTACAAAAGATAATTAAGGTCAATAAAATAAACGGAGTAATTCCACTTCGAGTCTCCAGAGTGATCACGGGAGATCACATTGGACCAAGCTTGTAATCGATGATTTCCATCGCACGCAAAAAATTTGACGTTTCCCAAATAGCGCGAAGGTTTGCTGAGCAGGAATTGTTCAAGTTGGAAATCTGCAGCTTGCCAATGCACACTCCAAGATTGACGATCAGCATCGGAGACATTGTAGACAATACCTTGCTCGTTTGTTGTGAAAACGTAGAACATTACGGCTCCCTTTCGATATTCGTGATCAAAGTCAGCTTCGAGCATCGCAAGATCACATGTGAAAGTTGGGCGGACAATTGACATTGTCATCATTTGACGTAGAGGTATTGACATTCGAGAGTCCTGAATTGATGCTATACGGAACTACTCAACTGTCGCGATAGTGTTTAGCTTGTTCAAGGCTCGAAGTTGATCGTTGGTAAAATCGGGTGTATCCAACTCTTCGGCATCGCTACTCTCCTCATCTGGCTCACGAAAAGTAGGCTGATAGTCATCAATAACTGAATATGAAGCAACCGTGACATTGGGCGAAATTCTGAAACAACACGGTTAAATCCAAAATCAAGTACAATATCAAATTATGAATTGTCTGATGCAAAATTGCAACGATGCACAGCTAGGTCAATTGCCTACACACTCTCTTCTCTTATGACATTGATTGTTTTCGCACCCCACGAGAGTCTGCGATGCTAACACCTAGAAAGGCAATTGGAGAAATAGAAAAGTCAATCTCAACTGTCTCCGCTAACAAAGGAGAAAGAAACTTAAGAGGTGAAGTATATAAAAATCCGTGAAGAGAAGCAACAACAGTATCCGAAGGGGAAGTCGTTACAAATCCTAGGGGAGAAGGTGGAGCAGACATAAGAAAGGAAGTAGGCTCATATTATCACTATCAAAGTCACTGAAACTGATGATCACGTTTAGAAAAGCTGCATTGACCACAACGGAAATCTAAGATAAGTATAAAGAACTAATGAAAAAAATAGAAATACTAGAATCAAATGACTTTATACGCAGCATAAGTGAACTAAAATCAATAGATATTCAGTCATTATGCATGGGGGGATCGCCCGATAATAAATTTTCAATTCTAGCCAGAGTTATATTTCAATCCCTCCAATGTAGAATTTAAGCACTCTGTTGGTGAAGATGGGGCGATCCCTCGATGAGAAGATGAGGAGACCTCTCGATTGTTGTAGAAGATGGTGCGACCACCCGATGAGAAGATGAGGCGATCCTATTAAACTCAGAACATTAGAAAATCAGTCATTTACCATGGGGGGCCGCCCGATGCTAAATGCTAATTATTGCATGAGATAGATTTCTATCATTAGAAATTCAATCAGTGACCATCAAGGGATCGCTCGATGCAATTAAGGATCTCATACTATGAGCGTTTGACTTTGGTAAGAGTAGGTAGCCTTTTTTAGGCTGAGAGTGAATTGGAATGGCGGAGTTTAGAGTATGTAAGTCGTCTAATCTGATGACCGTGAGTGTTCCACGCACGCATCCAAAGTATTCGGAGGCACCTCCTGATCTTCAACCTAGACGGTTATCCCGGTATGTCGATGTGTGGTTGCGAAATGAAAACATTGAGTTGGATGATGGGACCCCCGTTAGAATTGCATTCAGAGCTGATCCACATCCTCAAGTGTGGGGGTTGATGTGGCAAAAGAAGTCGGACGAGTGTGCGAGAATCGTCCCAGTAATGGTTGCAGTAGGGGGAAAATCTAATAGTACTGATGTAGGAGTCCAAGTATTGGGGGTACATGTGCCTCACAATCATAGATACGATATTTTCTTTGTAATCCAAGAACAGCCACTTGAGAAGGACACAGATACCCGACTGTATTAACAACTTGTCGACGCAAACAAATTGGACTCAGCACTCTGCACATCTGTGACGGAGAGGGGGTTTGAAATTTACGAGGATCCACAGCGCACTGTCAAGGATATGGAAAAGTCATGGGAGCTTCTGATGGATGCCCAAAACGAATCTGCTGTTGTCAGAGAGGACCCGCCGGCAAATATTACAACTTCAAGGGGAAAGCTCGTGTGCGAGCGGAGAGCGGAGAGCGGAGAGCAGAAATAGGAGAGCGGAGAGCAGAAAATTCACATTTACCCAGTAAATTTCGAAGAATTTATTTACTAGATCTAGGTTTTCGGGGTTGAAAAGGGGTCTAAATTTAGATTTTACCCCCCTAAAAATAGTTTTTACTCCCCCTAAAAATAGTATTTAAGATATGGTACATTTCCAAAAATAGCTTTAGGGGTTTAGGGTCTAATTTTTGTCATAATTCTGAGCTCCCCTTCAGTTTTTACAATTTAAAAAAAAAAAATTCGAGACCTTGGTTGCCAATAAGGGTTTATTTTTCGGGCTTAGGTTGCCCTAGGAATGACTTTGTGTTGGGCACAAATAGAGTGGAGACCTTGGTAGTCTGGATACTTGCATGCAAATTCCAAGCATGCAATACATGTACAAGTCTGAGCAAGGTGTATACAACATAGTTTGAATGGAAAACAAGGAACATCAAAGAGGACAACACATCCATGCATCATACCCATCAAACATTGGAATGTGGTGGCTCCCTGACTGCCCACGCTGTCCATGGTCTATGGTGACTCCCTAAATCACTAACTGCCCACGGTGTCCAAGGTCCCTGGTGAATTCATCTCTAAACAAGCATACAATTTGCAAGCATGCAAATTCCAAGCGTGCAATACATGTACAAGTCAGAGCAAGGTGTATACAACAGAGTTTGCATGGAAAACAAGGAACATCAAAGAGGACAACACATCCATGCATCATACCCATCAAACATTGGAATGTGGTGGCTCCCTGACTGCCCACGGTGTCCACGGTCCATGGTGACTCCCTGAATCACTAACTGCCCACGGTGTCCAAGGTCCATGGTGAATCCATCTCTTAACAAGCATACAATTTGCAAGCATGCAAATTCCAAGCATGTACTACATGTACAAGTCTGAGCAAGTTGTATAGAACAGAGTTTGCATGGAAAACAAGGAACATCAAAGAGGACAACACATTTATGCATCATACCCATCCAACGTTGGAATGTGGTGGCTCCCTGAGTGCCCACGGTGTCCACGGTCCATGGGGACTTCCTGAATCACTAACTGCCCACGGTGTCTTAGGTCCATGGTGAATCCATCTCTTAACAAGCATACAATTTGCAAGCATGCAAATTCCAAGCGTGCAATACATGTACAAGTCTGAGCAAGGTGTATACAACAGAGTTTGCATGGAAAACAAGGAACATCAAAGAGGACAACACGTCCATGCATCATACCCATCCAACGTAGGAATGTGGTGGCTCCCTGAGTGCCCTCGGTGTCCATGGTCCATGGTGACTCCCTGAATCACTAACTGCCCACGGTGTCCAAGGTCCATGGTGAATTCATCTCTTAACAAGCATACAATTTGCAAGCATACAATTTGGAAGCATGCAAATTCCAAGCGTGCAATACATGTACAAGTCTGAGCAAGATTTATAGAACAGAGTTTGCATGGAAAACAAGGAACATCAAAGAGGACAACACATCCATGCATCATACCCATCCAACGTTCGAATGTGGTGGCTCCTTGAGTGCCCCCGGTGTCCATGGTCCATGGTGACTCCCTGAATCACTAACTGCCCTTGGTGCCCAAGGTCCATGGTAAATTCATCTCTTAACAAGCATACAATTTGGAAGCATGCAAATTCCAAGCGTTCAACACATGTACAAGTCTGAGCAAGGTGTATAGAACAGAGTTTGCATGGAAAACAAGGGACATCAAAGAGGACAACACATCCATGCATCATACCCATCCAACCTTGGAATGTGGTGGCTCCCTGAGTGCCCACGGTGTCCATGGTTCATGGTGACTCCGTGAATCACTAACTACCCACGGTGTCCAAGGTCCATGGTGAATTCATCTCTTAACAAGCATACAATTTGCAAGCATGCAAATTCCAAGCGTGCAATTCATGTACAAGTCTGAGCAAGGTGTATACAACAGAGTTTGCATGGAAAACAAGGAACATCAAAGAGGACAACACATCGATGCATCATACCCATCCAACGTTGGAATGTGGTGGCTCCTTGAGTGCCCACGGTGTCCATGGTCCATGGTGACTCCCTGAATCACTAACTGCCCACGGTGTCCAATGTCCATGGTGAATCCATCTCTTGACAAGCATACAATTTGAAAGCATACAATTTGGAAGCATGCAAATTCCAAGCGTGCAATACATGTACAAGTCTGAGCAAGGTGTATAGAACAGAGTTTGCATGGAAAACAAGGAACATCAAAGAGGACAACACATTTATGCATCATACCTATCCAACCTTGGAATGTGGTGGCTCCCTGAGTGCCCACGGTTTCCACGGTCCATGGGGACTTCCTGAATCACTAACTGCCCACGGTGTCTTAGGTCCATGGTGAATCCATCTCTTAACAAGCATAAAATTTGCAAGCATGCAAATTCCAAGCGTGCAATACATGTACAAGTCTGAGCAAGGTGTATACAACAGAGTTTGCATGGAAAACATGGAACATCAAAGAGGACAACACGTCCATGCATCATACCCATCCAACGTAGGAATGTGGTGGCTCCCTGAGTGCCCTCGGTGTCCATGGTCCATGGTGACTCCCTGAATCACTAACTGCCCACGGTGTCCAAGGTCCATGGTGAATTCATCTCTTAACAAGCATACAATTTGCAAGCATACAATTTGGAAGCATGCAAATTCCAAGCGTGCAATACATGTACAAGTCTGAGCAAGATTTATAGAACAGAGTTTGCATGGAAAACAAGGAACATCAAAGAGGACAACACATCCATGCATCATACCCATCCAACGTAGGAATGTGGTGGCTCCCTGAGTGCCCTCGGTGTCCATGGTCCATGGTGACTCCCTGAATCACTAACTACCCACGGTGTCTTAGGTCTATGGTGAATTCATCTCTTAACAAGCATACAATTTGCAAGCATGCAAATTCCAAGCGTGAAATACAAGTACAAGTCAAAGCAAGGTGTATACAACAGAGTTTGCATGGAAAACAAGGAACATTGAAGAAGACAACACGTCCATGCATCATACCCATCCAACGTAGGAATATGGTGGCTCCCTGAGTGCCCTCGGTGTCCATGGTCCATGGTGACTCCCTGAATCACTAACTGCCCACGGTGTCCAAGGTCCATGGTGAATTCATCTCTTAACAAGCATACAATTTGCAAGCATACAATTTGGAAGCATGCAAATTCCAAGCGTGCAATACATGTACAAGTCTGAGCAAGGTGTATAGAACAGAGTTTGCATGGAAAACAAGGAACATCAATGAGGACAACACATCCATGCATCATACCCATCCAACCTTGGAATGTGGTGGCTCCTTGAGTGCCCACGGTGTCCATGGTTCATGGTGACTCCGTGAATCACTAACTACCCACGGTGTCCAAGGTCCATGGTGAATTCATCTCTTAACAAGCATACAATTTGCAAGCATGCAAATTCCAAGCGTGCAATTCATGTACAAGTCTGAGCAAGGTGTATACAACAGAGTTTGCATGGAAAACAAGGAACATCAAAGAGGACAACACATCGATGCATCATACCCATCCAACGTTGGAATGTGGTGGCTCCTTGAGTGCCCACGGTGTCCATGGTCCATGGTGACTCCCTGAATCACAAACTGCCTACGGTGTCCAATGTCCATGGTGAATCCATCTCTTGACAAGCATACAATTTGCAAGCATACAATTTGGAAGCATGCAAATTCCAAGCGTGCAATACATGTACAAGTCTCAGCTAGGTGTATACAACAGAGTTTGCATGTAAAACATGGAACATCAAAGAGGACAACACATCCATGCATCATACCCATCCAACGTAGGAATGTGGTCGCTCCCTGAGTGCCCTCGGTGTCCATGGTCCATGGTGACTCCCTGAATCACTAACTGCCCACGGTGTCCAAGGTCCATGGAGAATTCATCTCTTAACAAGCATACAATTTGCAAGCATAAAAATTAGGAGCATGCAAATTCCAAGCGTGCAATACATGTACAAGTCTGAGCAAGGTGTATACAACAGAGTTTAAATGGAATACAAGGAACATCAAAGAGGACAACACATCCATGCATCATACCCATCCAACGTTGGAATGTGGTGGCTCTCTGAGTGCCCTCGGTGTCCATGGTCCATGGTGACTCCCTGAATCACTAACTACCCACGGTGTCCAAGGTCCATGGTGAATTCATCTCTTAACACGCATACAATTTGCAAGCATGCAAATTCCAAGCGTGCAATACAAGTACAAGTCAAAGCAAGGTGTATACAACAGAGTTTGCATGGAAAACAAGGAACATTGAAGAAGACATCACATCCATGCATCATACCCATCCAACGTAGGAACGTGGTGGCTCTCTGAGTGCCCTCGGTGTCCGTGGTCCATGGTGACTCCCTCAATCACTAACTGCCCACGGTGTCCAAGGTCCATGGTGAATTCATTTCTTAACAAGCATACAATTTCGAAGCATACAATTTGGAAGCATGCAAATTCCAAGCGTGCAATACATGTACAAGTCTGTGCAAGGTGTATAGAACAGAGTTTGCATGAAAAACAAGAAACATCAATGAGGACAACACATCCATGCTTCATACCCATCCAACCTTGGAATGTGGTGGCTCCCTGATTGCCCACGGTGTCCATGGTTCATGGTGACTCCCTGAATCACTAACTACCCACGGTGTCCAAGGTCCATGGTGAATTCATCTCTTAACAAGCATACAATTTGCAATCATGCAAATTCCAAGCGTGCAATTCATGTACAAGTCTGAGCAAGGTGTACACAACAGAGTTTGCATGGAAAACAAGGAACATCAAAGAGAACAACACATTTATGCATCATACCCATCCAACCTTGGAATGTGGTGGCTCCCTGAGTGCCCCCGGTGTCCATGGTCCATAGGGACTTCCTCAATCACTAACTGCCCCCGGTGTCTAAGGTCCATGGTGAATCCATCTCTTAACAAGCATACAATTTGCAAGCATGCAAATTCCAAGCGTGCAATACATGTACAAGTCTGAGCAAGGTGTATACAACAGAGTTTGCATGGAAAACAAGGAACATCAAAGAGGACTACACATCCATGCATCATACCCATCCAACGTTGGAATGTGGTGGCTCCCTGAGTGCCCACGGTGTCCACGGTCCATGGGGACTTCCTGAATCACTAACTGCCCACGGTGTCTTAGGTCCATGGTGAATCCATCTCTTAACAAGCATACAATTTGCAAGCATGCAAATTCCAAGCGTGCAATACATGTACAACTCTCAGCTAGGTGTATACAACAGAGTTTGCATGTAAAACATGGAACATCAAAGAGGACAACACATCCATGCATCATACCCATCCAACGTAGGAATGTGGTCGCTCCTTGAGTGCCCTCGGTGTCCATGGTCCATGGTGACTCCCTGAATCACTAACTGCCCACGGTGTCCAAGGTCCATGGTGAATTCATCTCTTAACAAGCATACAATTTGGAAGCATGCAAATTCCAAGCGTGCAACACATGTACAAGTCTGAGCAAGGTGTATAGAACAGAGTTTGCATGGAAAACAAGGGACATCAAAGAGGACAACACATCCATGCATCATACCTAACCAACCTTGGAATGTGGTGGCTCCCTGAGTGCCCACGGTGTCCATGGTTCATGGTGACTCCGTGAATCACTAACTACCCACGGTGTCCAAGGTCCATGGTGAATTCATCTCTTAACAAGCATACAATTTGCAAGCATGCAAATTCCAAGCGTGCAATTCATGTACAAGTCTGAGCAAGGTGTATACAACAGAGTTTGCATGGAAAACAAGGAACTTCAAAGAGGACAACACATCCATGCATCATACCCATCCAACGTTGGAATGTGGTGGCTTTTTGAGTGCCCACGGTGTCCATGGTCCATGGTGACTCCCTGAATCACTAACTGCCTACGGTGTCCAATGTCCATGGTGAATCCATCTCTTGACAAGCATACAATTTGCAAGCATACAATTTGGAAGCATGCAAATTCCAAGCGTGCAATACATGTACAACTCTCAGCTAGGTGTATACTACAGAGTTTGCATGTAAAACATGGAACATCAAAGAGGACAACACATCCATGCATCATACCCATCCAACGTAGGAATGTGGTCGCTCCCTGAGTGCCCTCGGTGTCCATGGTCCATGGTGACTCCCTGAATCACTAACTGCCCACGGTGTCCAAGGTCCATGGTGAATTCATCTCTTAACAAGCATACAATTTGCAAGCATACAATTTAGAAGCATGCAAATTCCAAGCGTGCAATACATGTACAAGTCTGAGCAAGGTGTATACAACAGAGTTTGCATGGAAAACAAGGAACATCAAAGAGGACAACACATCCATGCATCATACCCATCCAACGTTGGAATGTGGTGGCTCCCTGAGTGCCCTCGGTGTCCATGGTCCATGGTGACTCCCTGAATCACTAACTGCCCACGGTGTCTAAGGTCCAAGGTGAATTCATCTCTTAACAAGCATACAATTTGAAAGCATACAATTTGGAAGCATGCAAATTCCAAGCGTGCAATACATGTACAAGTCTGAGCAAGGTGTATAGAATAGAGTTTGCATGGAAAACAAGGAACATCAAAGAGGACAACACATTTATGCATCATACCTATCCAACCTTGGAATGTGGTGGCTCCCTGAGTGCCCACGGTGTCCACCGTCCATGGGGACTTCCTGAATCACTAACTGCCCACGGTGTCTTAGGTCCATAGTGAATCCATCTCTTAACAAGCATACAATTTGCAAGCATGCAAATTCCAAGCGTGCAATACATGTACAAGTCTGAGCAAGGTGTATACAACAGAGTTTGCATAGAAAACATGGAACATCAAAGAGGACAACACGTCCATGCATCATACCCATCCAACGTAGGAATGTGGTGGCTCCCTGAGTGCCCTCGGTGTCCATGGTCCATGGTGACTCCCTGAATCACTAACTGCCCACGGTGTCCAAGGTCCATGGTGAATTCATCTCTTAACAAGCATACAATTTGCAAGCATACAATTTGGAAGCATGCAAATTCCAAGCGTGCAATACATGTACAAGTCTGAGCAAGGTGTATAGAACAGAGTTTGCATGGAAAACAAGGAACATCAAAGAGGACAACACATCCATGCATCATACCCATCCAACGTTGGAATGTGGTGGCTCCTTGAGTGCCCCCGGTGTCCATGGTCCATGGTGACTCCCTGAATCACTAACTGCCCTTGGTGCCCAAGGTCCATGGTAAATTCATCTCTTAACAAGCATACAATTTGGAAGCATGCAAATTCCAAGCGTGCAACACATGTACAAGTCTGAGCAAGGTGTATAGAACAGAGTTTGCATAGAAAACAAGGGACATCAAAGAGGACAACACATCCATGCATCATACCCATCCAACCTTGGAATGTGGTGGCTCCCTGAGTGCCCACGGTGTCCATGGTTCATGGTGACTCCGTGAATCACTAACTACCCACAGTGTCCAAGGTCCATGGTGAATTCATCTCTTAACAAGCATACAATTTAGAAGCATGCAAATTCCAAGCGTGCAATACATGTACAAGTCTGAGCAAGGTGTATACAACAGAGTTTGCATGGAAAACAAGGAACATCAAAGAGGACAACACATCGATGCATCATACCCATCCAACGTTGGAATGTGGTGGCTTTTTGAGTGCCCACGGTGTCCATGGTCCATGGTGACTCCCTGAATCACTAACTGCCCACGGTGTCCAATGTCCATGGTGAATCCATCTCTTGACAAGCATACAATTTGAAAGCATACAATTTGGAAGGATGCAAATTCCAAGCGTGCAATACATGTACAAGTCTGAGCAAGGTGTATAGAACAGAGTTTGCATGGAAAACAAGGAACATCAAAGAGGACAACACATTTATACATCATACCTATCCAACCTTGGAATGTGGTGGCTCCCTGAGTGCCCACGGTGTCCACGGTCCATGGGGACTTCCTGAATCACTTACTGCCCACGGTGTCTTAGGTCCATGGTGAATCCATCTCTTAACAAGCATACAATTTGCAAGCATGCAAATTCCAAGCGTGCAATACATGTACAAGTCTGAGCAAGGTGTATACAACAGAGTTTGCATGGAAAACAAGGAACATCAAAGAGGACAACACGTCCATGCATCATACCCATCCAACGTAGGAATGTGGTGGCTCCCTGAGTGCCCTCGGTGTCCATGGTCCATGGTGACTCCCTGAATCACTAACTGCCCACGGTGTCCAAGGTCCATGGTGAATTCATCTCTTAACAAGCATACAATTTGCAAGCATACAATTTGGAAGCATGCAAATTCCAAGCGTGCAATACATGTACAAGTCTGAGCAAGATTTATAGAACAGAGTTTGCATGGAAAACAAGGAACATCAAAGAGGACAACACATCGATGCATCATACCTTTCCAACGTTGGAATGTGGTGGCTCCTTGAGTGCCCACGGTGTCCATGGTCCATGGTGACTCCCTGAATCACTAACTGCCCACGGTGTCCAATGTCCATGGTGAATCCATCTCTTGACAAGCATACAATTTGCAAGCAAACAATTTGGAAGCATGCAAATTCCAAGCGTGCAAAACATGTACAAGTCTGAGCAAGGTGTATACAACAGAGTTTGCATGGAAAACATCGAACATCAAAGAGGACAACACATCCATGCATCATACCCATCCAACGTAGGAATGTGGTCGCTCCCTGAGTGCCCTCGGTGTCTATGGTCCATGGTGACTCCCTGAATCACTAACTGCCCACGGTGTCCAAGGTCCATGGTGAATTCATCTCTTAACAAGCATACAATTTGCAAGCATACAATTTAGAAGCATGCAAATTCCAAGCGTGCAATACATGTACAAGTCTGAGCAAGGTGTATACAACAGAGTTTGCATGGAAAACAAGGAACATCAAAGAGGACAACACATCCATGCATCATACCCGTCCAACTTTGGAATGTGGTGGGGCTCCTTGAGTGCCGACGGTGTCCATGGTCCATGGTGACTCCCTGAATCACTAACTGCCCAGGGTGTCCAATGTCCATGGTGAATCCATCTCTTGACAAGCATACAATTTGCAAGCATACAATTTGGAAGCATGCAAATTCCAAGCGTGCAATACATGTACAAGTCTGAGCAAGGTGTATACAACAGAGTTTGCATGGAAAACAAGGAACATTAAAGAGGACAACACATCCATGCATCATACCCATCCAACCTTGGAATGTGGTGGCTCCCTGATTGCCCATGGTGTCCATGGTTCATGGTGACTCCCTGAATCACTAACTACCCACGGTGTCCAAGGTCCATGGTGAATTCATCTCTTAACAAGCATACAATTTGCAATCATGCAAATTCCAAGCGTGCAATTCTTGTACAAGTCTGAGCAAGGTGTATACAACAGAGTTTGCATGGAAAACAAGGAACATCAAAGAGGACAACACATCGATGCATCATACCCATCCAACGTTGGAATATGGTGGCTCCTTGAGTGCCCACGGTGTCCATGGTCCATGGTGACTCCCTGAATCACTAACTGCCCACGGTGTCCAATGTCCATGGTGAATCCATCTCTTGACAAGCATACAATTTGCAAGCATAGAATTTGGAAGCATGCAAATTCCAAGCGTGCAATACATGTACAAGTCTGAGCAAGGTGTATACAACAGAGTTTGCATGGAAAACAAGGAACATCAAAGAGGACAACACATCCATGCATCATACCCATCCAACGTAGGAATGTGGTGGCTCCCTGAGTGCCCTCGGTGTCGATGGTCTATGGTGACTCCTTGAATCACTAACTGCCCACGGTGTCCATGGTCCATGGTGAATTCATCTCGTAACAAACATACAATTTGCAAGCATACAATTTGGAAGCATGCAAATTTCAAGCTTGCAATACATGTACAAGTCTGAGCAAGGTGTATACAACAGAGTTTGCATGGAAAACAAGGAACATCAAAGAGGACAACACATCCATGCATCATACCCGTCCAGTCTTGGAATGTGGTGGCTCCTTGAGTGCCCACGGTGTCCATGGTCCATGGTGACTCCTTGAATCACTAACTGCCCACGGTGTCCAAGGTCCATGGTGAATGCATCTCTTAACAAGCGTACAATTTGCAAGCATGCAAATTCCAAGCGTGCAATACATGTACAAGTCTGAGCAAGGTGTATACAACAGAGTTTGCATGGAAAACAAGGAACATCAAAGAGGACAACACATCCATGCATCATACCCATCCAACGTTGGAATGTGGTGGCTCCTTGAGTGCCCACGGTGTCCATGGTCCATGGTGACTCCCTGAATCACTAACTGCCCACGGTGTCCAATGTCCATGGTGAATCCATCTCTTCACAAGCATACAATTTGCAAGCATACAATTTGGAAGCATGCAAATTCCAAGCGTGCAATACATGTACAAGTCTGAGCAAAGTGTATACAACAGAGTTTGCATGGAAAACAAGGAACATCAAAGAGGACAACACATCCATGCATCATACCCATCCAACCTTGGAATGTGGTGGCTCCCTGATTGCGCACGGTGTCCATGGTTCATGGTGACTCCCTGAATCACTAACTACCCACGGTGTCCAAGGTCCATGGTGAATTCATCTCTTAACAAGCATACAATTTGCAAGCATGCAAATTCCAAGCGTGCAATTCATGTACAAGTCTGAGCAAGGTGTATACAACAGAGTTTGCATGGAAAACAAGGAACATCAAAGAGGACAACACATCCATGCATCATACCCATCCAACGTTGGAATGTGGTGGCTCCTTGAGTGCCCACGGTGTCCATGGTCCATGGTGACTCCCTGAATCACTAACTGCCCACGGTGTCCAATGTCCATGGTGAATCCATCTCTTCACAAGCATACAATTTGCAAGCATACAATTTGGAAGCATGCAAATTCCAAGCGTGCAATACATGTACAAGTCTGAGCAAGGTGTATACAACAGAGTTTGCATGGAAAACAAGGAACATCAAAGAGGACAACACATCCATGCATCATACCCATCCAACCTTGGAATGTGGTGGCTCCCTGATTGCCCACGGTGTCCATGGTTCATGGTGACTCCCTGAATCACTAACTACCCACGGTGTCCAAGGTCCATGGTGAATTCATCTCTTAACAAGCATACAATTTGCAATCATGCAAATTCCAAGCGTGCAATACATGTACAAGTCTGAGCAAGGTGTATACAACAGAGTTTGCATGGAAAACAAGGAACATCAAAGAGGACAAGACATCCATGCATCATACCCGTCCAACCTTGGAATGTGGTGGCTCCTTGAGTGCCCACGGTGTCCATGGTCCATGGTGACTCCTTGAATCACTAACTGCCCACGGTGTCCAAGGTCCATGGTGAATGCATCTCTTAACAAGCGTACAATTTGCAAGCATGCAAATTCCAAGCATGCAATACATGTACAAGTCTGAGCAAGGTGTATACAACAGAGTTTGCATGGAAAACCAGGAACATCAAAGAGGACAACACATTTATGCATCATACCCATCCAACCTTGGAATGTGGTGGCTCCCTGAGCGCCCACGGTGTCCATGGTCCATGGTGACTCCCTGAATCACTAACTGCCCACGGTGTCCAAGGTCCATGGTGAATGCATCTCTTAACAAGCATTCAATTTGCAAGCATGCAAATTCCAAACATGCAATACATGTACAAGTCTGAGCAAGGTGTATACAACAGAGTTTGCATGGAAAACCAGGAACATCAAAGAGGACAACATATTTATGCATCACACCCATCCTACCTTGGAATGTGGTGGCTCCTTGACTGCCCACGGTGTCCATAGTCCATGGTGAATCCCTGAATCAGTAACTGCCCGCTGTGTCCAAGGTCCATAGTAAATCCATCTCTTAACAAGCATACAATTTGCAAGCATATAATACATGAACAATAAGCTGATTTTATACATGAGAGTTTGTTTGGAGAGGAAAAGAACATTGTGGTATTAACAAAATTGTATAAGGGGTCCATGCTCGTTCCCTTGGTCACTAAGAAAAAAAACATGGTGGTATTAAGAAAATTGTATACAGGGTCCATGCTCGCTCCGTGGGTCACTATCTGATCTGACCCCTGTTTTTGGCGCGACTGGCGGATGATGACAGATTTGGTCGGGTTTCTTCGCGGGGTCTTTGTGCAGCTTGGCTACGTGGTGGATCTTGGTCTCCAGAAAGGGCTTTTATGGCTGCAGTAACACCCCTATGCATGAGGACGTGTTTTGTCTTTTTAGTTGCACAATGTTGATATACATCAAACACGCTCTTGGCCAGGTTTTTATTACAACATGGACACCCGTTAACAATTGCATCGGGATTGGAGTAACGGGCACCCAAATCCAGGTTCTCATTAAAATACTTCAAGGTTTCTTCTATGGCGATAGCAAAGTCGTCATCACCCTCAATATCGTCAGACTGCTCCTCCAAATTGTTATCGGACTCTATTTGTGCCAAAGCAGTCATATGCTCTTGAAAAGTTTTGGAGGGATGCTGTACCGTGTTCTGTGGAGGCTGGGGTGGCGAGGATTGAGGCATCTCCTCCGATTGGGCAACGTCTTGGGCAGCACCTTGGGTGACACCTTGGGCAGCGTCTTGGGCAGCACTTTGGGTAGCAGAAGCAGATTGGGGGTCGCTTGGAGCTCCGGGTGTGATTGGTGTCGTCACTGGGACTGGTGTTACCATGGAAGTTGTGGTTGGCGCTGGCAGTGTGTTTGGGGGTGTCTCTTCCCGGATTCCTGCTTTTGCCTCACTCTCGGGTTGCAAGATCTGATGCAAAGGCACGTCTTCATCATCCCAGTCAAAGTCTGATTCTTGCAGGCCCAAGCTCTCAATGGCATCGTCACAGCATCGGTCAATGAACTCTTCGGTTGGATGTGCCGTGGCCTTGGGCATGTCTCTGAGGTGTTTGTATACATTGGTGACTGTGACGCGCACTGCCTCTTGTATTGTGCGGACTTTGTTGGCCTCAAAATTCGCATTCGCATTCTCTGTCTTCACACGCTCTGCTTGCAGACGTGCGACTTCCTCGGACACCATAGCAAACTGAGGTTGCGACGACTGCCCTTCCTGTGCGAACTCACGTTCATTTGCCAAGTCCTTGCACCTCGCCAAATACTGATCGTTTAGGATCTCCAAGGTTTGCACTCGCGCTTTGACAATGGAATTCTCCTTGTCAAGTGCGTCGACTCGCTCTTTGAGGATGGAATTCTCCTTGTCTAGTGCATCGCCCCTCTCCTTGTTGTTGGCCAATTCGAGCTCCAAATTGGCGACTTGGATGCGCGAGTTCGCCATGTTTTGCTCGGCTTCACCAAGTTGCATTTGAAGCTCATGTCGAGCCGCATCCAAGGTCTTCTGGGCTTCATCTTTGGCGGCTTTGATTTCCTCAGCCACCTTACGCTTGGATCTCTCCCACAAGGACTGTTTCTCTGCCATGTTGTCCCTGGCCTGCTCCGTGGAATGGACAAACTGCAAGAGTGTGTCCATGCACTCACTCATGGTAGCGTAACGTTCTTGGAAATCCCGGGTGCGTGGTCCCAAACCGAATCCACTTCCACGACTGGTCTGGGTGTTCCTCCGGCCACAATGGCCACACATTGTCGCTTTCTACTTGGTTCCGGGCTGTCTTGGCGAGCGCGGGTTCTCGGGGATAACTCGCGCTGTACTTCAGAAAACGTGCCCAAGGGTGGTGGAGCGTTGCACGTGCGGTAGTGCTCGAGGTAGCGGGTTATGTACTTGGTCAGGAAGGGCCCGATCGGACTTTGGTACGTCATGCTGCTACGGTGGCCCTCCAGGCAGTATCTGAAGTACTTGTCCAGGATGAAACCCCAATTCATCTTCTCACCAGCGTCGGCCATGAGAATCACTTTGAGCTGGTCAGCTGCAATAGAATGGCAGTCATTCCGGAGGAAGATTTGGCTGAGTATGCCCCGTAGCCTCGAAAACCAAGGATCTCCGTGAAGTTTGGCCAAATCAAATACATCGTATCTCCCGGGCTTCTTCTCTGGTGTGTCGCCCAAAAATTTCATCCAGTCCGGCTCTGGGTGACGACAGGTGGATGCGTTCCAACTGATGACCCCCGATAAATCCCAACCAAAATAAGTATGCAAGTAACGAGGTGAGTACTGGACAAGAATACCTTCCACAACGCCGGACGGGTGTGCTTCATTTTTGTCTCTTTCCCTGTGTGACTGGATGAACGCATTGCAAAGTACGACGTCGACCTTGGTATCGACGTCCTCCAAGTACCGCGTCAAGTTTGTCTTGTCACACCAAATAGCATCTTGATGTTTCTTCCACTGATCGATCTGGCGAGGAACGTAAATGGGCTTGCGCTGTTCATTCTTATCCGAGGAAGATGCCATGGCTCCAAGTGAAAGACAGCAGAGCAGATTGGAAATCAGGGAGAGTGCACGGGCGAGAGAGATGCGAGATAGATGCGCGAGATACTAGACAAGGAAGAAGATGAACGCGAATCGTGTGATAGATTAGAGGCAAAACACAGAAACCTAAAACTAAAGAGGAGAAGGATCGGAGGAAAGGAAGAACTGGGATTGCAATGGTAAAATTTGGAATGAGAGAACTTGGACTGAGAGATGCGCAAAAGAAGAAGGTTTTCAAGCAGGCGAGAGAGATGCGCAAAAGAAGAACATAGACAGCAAGAGAGATGTGCAGGAGTGAGGGACAAACATGACAGCGTAGAACTAGAATGAGAGCTTTGAATGAGAGGCGCTGGAGTCTCTATAATGCTGCTGGTTTTGAATGTTGTGGCATTGATGGTGGGCTTGATGAACGTCCACGAATACCTTGGCAAACATGAGTAGGCCCGAGTTTCTGGTGGCGACGGCGGCCGATGGCTGCGGGTTCTAATGATGGCTGCTATGCAATTACCACGATTTCCTTGGCTACCGTGGTATGTTAGGGGCACTAGAGTAGGTTTGATGTCATTGACATGGGAATATGGGTATAGGCGGCGGGGAGATGTGATGTCTGGCTTTGTGTGAGTCTTGTTGGCTTGTGAGTGGTTCAAGGTCACTATCCTTGGAGGCCATGGTTGTGGGTCATGGAAGCCATGGTCCTGGGTCACTATCCTTGGATGCCCAGACATTGTGAATTAGAGAGCTTGGAAAAAATAAGGCGCTGAAGGTTCTGAAATGTTGTTGGATTTGAATGTTTTGGCAGTGATTAGGACATGATGAACGTCCATGATGACATTCCCATGGATTTGGCTGGGTAGTGGAACAAGGATATCATTGACATAGACATCTGGTGTTGTGCTTGGGCTTTGGCTTTGGCTTTGGCGGCGGGAAGATGTGATGTTTGGATAGGAAAGACAGGTGATGGCTAGTTTGTGACACTATCCTTGGAGGCCATGGTTGTGGGTCGTGGAAGCCATGGTCCTGGGTCACTATCCTTGGATGCCCAGACATTGTGAATTAGAGAGCTTGGAAAAAATAAGGCGCTGAAGGTTCTGAAATGTTGTTGGATTTGAATGTTTTGGCAGTGATCAGGACATGATGAACGTCCATGATGACATTCCCATGGATTTGGCTGGGTAGTGGAACAAGGATATCATTGACATAGACATCTGGTGTTGTGTTTGGGCTTTGGCTTTGGCTTTGGCGGCGGGGAGATGTGATGTCTGGATAGGAAAGACAGGTGATGGCCAGTTTGTGACACTATCCTTGGAGGCCATGGTTCTGGATCACTATCCTTGGACGCCATAGTTCTGTATCACTATCCTTGGATGCCATGGTTGCAAGTCATTGTGAACGTCCCCCACACTAACGCTCGGAAGACATCGAAACTGGGATTGGAATGGAAGAATTGAAGAGTGCTGACATTTGTTCCTTGTTTGTCATAGTTCTCACGGAGGACCAAGAGTACTGTGTTCTACACCATAGACCCTTTGATCCCTGAAAGGAACCTGTCAACTAGATATGGAGCAAAACATAGACAGTGTAAACCTAGAAAGGTGGAAATGTTCCAACCTTAAAATATTCAAACACATTACTTAAAAAAAAACCCTCCGTGGTAAATCCAAGGTTTGAGACAGCCCATGGATGCAGCCAGCATGTCGTCCTCGTGGCCGAGGACGACCGCCTGACCACCACACCCAAATGTTACAAGTAACCTAGGATTACCAATACTACAAGTTACCTAGGATTATAACATCTGCAAATAGAGATGTTCTGACTTATAGCCCGTATCCAATGCTCATCGAGGAAATGGTTTGTTCACGACGAATGGCCAGTAAGAACCCTTCGTAAACGGCTGATTGCTTCACAGAGCGCATCATATCGTCAACTGTTGCGATGTAGAGACCCGTCCCTCTACTCTCCGACAGCCGTTTCCAGTGGCTATATGCGGTTCCGCCTAGATTACACGATGGTAAATCCGCCTCCACGCAGATGTTGAGATCCTGATCGCAAGATTAGAAAGGGTCAGTGACATCGATATTCACATTACTGACATTTCAATTGTTTTAGCAGTATATTTTCACAGCATCGATTTGAGAAATTACCAGGTCAAAGAAGCCGCCCCATTGACGGTATCTGAAGTGCCAGAATCCTAACCAATCATTCAGCTGTCGCACTCCATCTTCGATGGCAGCTCCTGAAGACAACCACGTATCTCTTATGCAGTGGTACAACTCTTCAGACTCCCAAGCGGTCTTGGCCTCTTTATAATCTTTACAGAGTTTCTTGTGCAACTCTTGACTGTTTGGCTGAATATTCTCCAGTGTCAGCCGTTCCAATGAACCGGTCCAATCCATATCAAGACGTCTCTCTCTACCAACCAACTTACAGTTTGGATCCCCATTCCCGTATATGACCCTCACAGCCTCCCAGTTAGCTTCATCCCGGTTTGCTATGAATCCCTTGAAGTAGGGATTGGGAACTCCGTTTCTTTGCATTACCTCATTCAAAGCTACCCACATGTTCTTCTGCGACTCTGCATCGTTGTTGCTAATCTCACATGTGGCTATGGTCATCAAGCGACCAAATTCTGCATCAAAAACATGACAAGACATTGTTGTCCATCCAACGACTCTCTTGACATGGTCAAACATGATCCAGCAACTCGTTAGATCACCTCCTGGCTGCATCCGCCTCACAAGATCAACCCCACAGGCCGATCCACTTTCCGACATCTTGAACAAGTATGTCCGCTCAATACGATCATCAACGATGTCGCACTGCTGAATGAACAAGTAAGGGCACTCGATTCTCAACCGTTCAACATCATCGTCTAAGCCTAGGTCAGCCTCCACAGCCGAGTCGACGCTTACAGCGTCCCACCTGTATCGAGAATGAAACGTAGCGAAGTGCTCGATCATGGCTAGGTACATCTCAGTCCGTGTAGGTACCCACGGACTTGGTCTATCTGCTACACACATGGTGTCGAAATCTGTGCTACACTCTCCCGAGTAAATGCTAGCCATTTGTGCACTACAACTATGAAGGTAATCAGCACACAAGATTGAATGAGACGAGCGATTCTGCAAGGTTGAAACGAGCCGTGAATTCGATCATATATAACTACCATCAACATCTTTGCACTTAGGTCATATCCTAGACCTTGAGAATATATCTATTCTCATATTGGCCGAGGACGACTAGCAGCCCTCTAGACACAGGACTTTTCAAACACAAGGCTATTTTTAGAAACACCCCCTGGCATTTCCATGGATAGTGACAGCCCATGGATGCATCCAGTTCTTGGGTTCAGCCAGCTTGTACTCCTCGTGATCACTTAAATTACAAAAAACTAACCTCCGTGGTAAATCGATGGTTTGTGAAAGCCCATGGATGCAGCCACCATGTCATCCTCGTGGCCGAGGACGACCAACAGCCCACCACACGGAAATATATTCAGACACTTGACTTGACAGAGTAACACAATCATCCGTGGAATGTCCATGCTTTGTGACAGCCCGTGGATGCAGCTAGCATGTCATCCTCCTGGCCGAGGACGAACTGCAGTCCCTCGAACTCAAAAAATTTTCAAGCACCTGACTTGCAATGACAACACATCCGTGGAATATCCAAGGTTCGTGACAAACCAAGGAAGCAGCCACCATGTCATCCTCGTGGCCGAGGACGACAAACAGCCCACCACACCGAAATATATTCAAACACTTGACTTACAGAAATAACACACCCGTGGAATGCCCATGGTTCGTGACAGCCCATGGATGCAGCCCGGGACGACCAATAGCCCCCAAACAGGCTCTCCGAAAGAGAATCCTAGTCTAAAGTTAAGCCTCAACGGCATTCCGTAAATACATGAAAACCACTCCGCCACTATGGAACTGGCAGGTTTCTATTTACAAAACATTATTACAAGCCACTGACCACTGTGGTCAGAGGAGCAAGCTGGCCAACGAAGTATTTACAGCAAAGAAGTATAATCTTTCTAAATTCTAAAAATCTGGTCCCTGCAGATTCACAAGGCCGCCACGTAAAACAATCTATTTCTGCCTCTGCAAACCAAAAACAAAACCGCTCCAAACTCAAAATCCGTCGCCAAAACAAGGAGCCGAGAGGTGCTGCGTAAGTCAAAACTAAAATTGGCGATTGCTCCCCACCGATGCTACATCTGATTCTCCAACTTCCGCCGTATCCGATGATATCTCAATCACTTGTTCGGTCCCACCACCATTCGAATTTGTGGGAGGACAATCACAAAATTCAAATCGCACGCACCCGCAATCCTTTCTTGTCACCGCCACTCCACGAAGTAAAAATGTGGCAGGACGGTACACAATTCTTGCCACTTGAGCATATGAAATGCCAGAAAGAACCTCCAGCCGTGCCATCTCTTTGCCACAGTGAATGTTCCAATAGAAATCATCTGCGCCACTAACAATGCCTTGCAACAATGGATGAGGAGGAATATTTTTCTTCACTCCACATGCATCCGAGTTGTAAACAAACCACAAGAACCCAGTCAATTCCCCTTGAGTATAAGGATGAGACGGACGAAGAATCTGTAGTGCATGGGTTGGATGTCTGGAACCCATGGTCAAGAAGGAAAAAAAATGGAGGAGATGAATGAGGATAAGAAAGAGTGAATGTGGAAGGGAAAGAAGCTCACAGGTTAAAATATTGAAATGTGGAAGAAGGAGAGTACTTGAAATGATTTGCAGTCTCGATTGAGCCGCCATTCGTCCAAAGTACCTACAATACCATTGAAAGCACCTGGTACTCTAGTGAATGTACCCTGCACTCTCACTTGACTGCATGTACACTCATGGGTACAATTTCTCCATGATTCTATTCAATTGCAAATCTAATTCTAGTTTTTTGGAATGATGATGATACACACACATCCATAAATATCTACGGAAATAGGTGCACAAAGACAAGACACAGGATAAAGTATATATTCCTTGACATGCACTTACGTACATACGTAATTACTCAGGCGTATAAATGTTTTTGTATTTGGGGGCTGCTGGTCGCCCTCTGCTACGAGGATGACATGCTAGGTGCATCCATGGGCTGTCACGAATCATGGACATTCCACGGATGTGTTACTCTGTCAAGTCAAGTGCTACATCTACGTCGAGGGCTGTTGGTCGTCCTCTGCCACGAGGATGACATGGTGGCTGCTTCCTTGGTTTGTCACGAACCTTGGATATTCCGCGGATGTGTTGTCATTGCAAGTCAAGTTCTTGAATAATATTTCAGTTCTAGGGACTACAGTTCGTCCTCGCCCAAGAGGATGACATGCTGGATGCACCCATTGGCTGATTCGAACCTTGGATATTCACGGATGAGTTCTTTCAAATGTTCAAATGTTTGAATATATTTCAGTAAAGTTGTCAGTTGGTCGTCCTCGGCTACAAGGACGATATATTGGTTGCATCCATGGGCCCATGGGAACCATGGATGTATCACGGATGAGTTGTTTCTGTTCTTTGTGTGTTTGAAACTATTTCAATTTTGGTGGTCAATTGGACGTCCTCGGCTACGAGGACGACATTCAGGCTGCATCCATGGGCCCGTGGATATCGTGGATGTTGCATGGATGAGTCGTTTCTGTTCATCCTGTGTTTGAATCAAATTGAGTTTGGTGCTGCTTGGGACGTCCTCGGCTACGAGGACGACATTCAGGCTGCATCCATGGGCCCGTGGATACCGTGGATGTTGCATGGATGAGTCGTTTCTGTTCATCCTGTGTTTGAATCAAATTGAGTTTGGTGCTGCTTGGGACGTCCTCGGCTACGAGGACGACATTCAGGCTGCATCCATGGGCCCGTGGATACCGTGGATGTTGCATGGATGAGTCGTTTCTGTTCATCATGTGTTTGAATCAAATTGAGTTTGGTGCTGTTTGGGACGTCCTCGGCTACGAGGACGACATTCAGGCTGCATCCATGGGCCCATGGATACCGTGGATGTTGCATGGATGAGTCGTTTCTGTTCATCCTGTGTTTGAATCAAATTGAGTTTGGTGCTGCTTGGGACGTCCTCAGCTACGAGGACGACATTCAGGCTGCATCCATGGGCCCATGGATACCGTGGATGTTGCATGGATGAGTCGTTTCTGTTCATCCTGTGTTTGAATCAAATTGAGTTTGGTGCTCTTTGGGACGTCCTTGGCTACGAGGACGACATTGAGGCTGCATCCATGGGCCCTTGGATACCGTGGATGTTGCATGGATGAGTCGTTTCTGTTCATTTTGTGTTTGAATCAAATTGAGTTTGGTGCTGCTTGGGACGTCCTGGGCTACGAGGACGACATTGAGGCTGCATCCATGGGCCCGTGGATACCGTGGATGTTGCAAGGATGAGTCGATTCTGTTCATTTGTGTGTTTGAATCAAATTGAGTTTGGTGCTGCTTGGGACGTCCTCGGCTACGAGGACGACATCCAAAGGCCCGTGGAACTATGGATGTTCTACGAATGAGTTGTTTCTGTTCATTCTGTGATTGAATCAATTTGATTTGGTGTTCATTGGGACATCCTCGGCTACGAGGACGACATTGTAGCTGCATCCAAGGGACCATGGAAACCGTGGAGGGTCCATGGATGAGTTGCTTATGTTCATTTCGTGTATGAATCTATTTCAGTTTGTTGGTCAGTTGGACGTCCTCGGTTACGAGGACGACATTCTCGCTGCATCCATGGGCCGTTGGGAATAAGCACCTGACTTGCAATGACAACACATCCGTGGAATTTCTGAGGTCCGTGACAAACCAAGGATGCAGCCACCAGGTCACCCTCGTGGCCGAGGTCGACCAACAGCCCACCACACAGAAATATATTCAAGCACTTGACTTGACAGAGTGACACATCCGCGGATTGTCTATGGTTCTTGACTGCCCATGGATGCAGCTAGCAAGTCATCTTCGTAGCCGAGGGCGACTAGCAGCCCCCAAACACAAAAATATTTAAACACCTTAGTTATTAGACGAAATCCTCTGTGGTAACTCCATGGTTTGTTACAGCCCATGGATGCAGCCGGCATGTCATCCTCGTTGCCATCACATGCTTGTTTATTGAATATAAGGCTAGATATCAATTGCCTGAGCTACCCTTGCAAGATTCTTCCTCTCCTTGGACTGCCTCGTCATCTACGTATGCACGCACACTTGGAACATGTCGTCGCTTGCGATGGTATGGAGGTGGCGAGATTGTGGCGTACTCTTGGGCAATCGCGGCAACGTACTCAGGCAGCGTGAATGTTAGAGGGGGACTTGAATATCGATAGATCCCACTGTTCAAAAGATTGTAATTGGTAAGAATTAGAAATCAGAATGCAAAGAGTGTAAAGTACAAATGGATGTGCAATTTCAAATGTGAATACAAGCTTCAGCGATACAACTTACGCACAATTGCCTCCTAGTCTCTGCCTCTTTGGTTTCTTGACTCGCGCTGGACTTGATGGGGGAGTGCTAACCCTGCCCTTTTCCGTAAGGTTGATTGCTTTAGGTGGAGGTAGAGGTGCAATGTGTTCTTCAAAAATCCGACGATCATCCTCCAATGCTAGAACGTGACGACCAAGAGCTAAGCATGCCTTGATGGATGTACCTGTCAAAGGACAGACTCCAAATGTTAGACTGCGATGATGAAACAGGTTTCGAAATTGTAGCTCGATTTACATCAAAGCATACCTGTGGCGGCCTTGCAATCGAGAACGACATCCCCAGGCTCGGAAAACTGCTGGATTAGCAGTTGGAAGAAGGGCTGATTTTTCTCGCGAGCACCTCTCCATGGAACACTCCCGTTCATAGTCATGTCATCGTCTGTGACATTGAAGAGAGCGTCACTCTTTTCAACGTGATCACCGATGTAGTTCTTACCACGGTTAGCGTCGAAAGAGAATTCTGATGGTTTCATTTTATCTGTCTCACGCCGTACAAACAGTTGAATCCAGAACCGTACAGACTGCAAGATCAAACGAAGTACATTCAGAGTAGTGAACGCGATATACGTTATTCAAATATTTCATTACGAAGCAACCAAGATTATACGACGCTGCAACATCCCAAATATTGCAATAAGTGGCAGTACGAAGAAACATGGAATTGAGTTGACTTATTAGGTACCGTCTTGGAGGGATCACAAGGCAATGCAAGGTGCATTTCATTGATTCCCCACCAGTCCTTCAACAGCTCCATGTCGTACTGGTCAGCCTTATCTTCGATCTCCCTCATCAAAGCACGGTCGTCACAGTGGATGAGGACAACAGCTCCGTCGTCGTGAAGATATGCGTCCGCCATCTCGAACACATCCTCGGTATAACTCTTGGCACGCTTGTTCCAATGAGGAACAGAAGTGGAGATTCCCGGGACTGGCAGATTCTCAGGGATATCTGCAATGATCAAGTCAATACCGGTGTGCTTGTATTGGATACAATGTTCTGAGGAAGCAGTACGATGTCGCTCGGCTTGAGCCTGCAAAGATTGAGTCAAACTCAGAAGTGAGACAGTTGATCATTGCAAGGACTGCATCCGTTGCCATCAAGCTCGAGATACGAGGAGAATAGGAATACCTTAGCAATGGTTGCATGGAGCCTCAGCCATCGTGGATCAGTACAACAAGTTACTTCGGCAGCCTTCAAAAGCTCAGACAAGGAAGTGCACTCAACATACACCTGCAGCGAATGCTGATCAATGATGGAAGAGCTGGCGGATGGAAACTGATCGGGCTTCTTCTTTCGCAATCGTTTCGCTGTTGCATGATAGGCATTAGAGATGGAAGAATCTGGAGCTTGTGGGGTAACGCAATCACCTTGGGCTTGCTCGAATGGTGGCGCGGAATCGTCATCAGCCTCTTCTAACACTTTTCTGGCAGGCTCTTCTCTAGACACTTCCTCTTGCCCGCCCGGTTCTTTTGCAGCTTCTCGGCCTTCTCCTTCTCGGCCCGCCTCCTTCTCGGCCTTCTCCTTCTCGAGCTTCTCCTTCAATTCCCTTTCAGCCTTCTCCTTCTCGAGCTTCTCCTTCAATTCCTTTTCAACCTTCTCGTTCTGAAGCTTCTCTTTCTCGGCCTTGGTAAGTGGCTTCTTTTTCAGTTTTGGAGGCTCTGTTACCTCTTCTTCATGTCCCCCCTCGTCCTTGTCCTCAAGCGGAGCGTGCCCTTCTTCTAGTTTGGCTCGATCATCAAGCTCACTAGGGGGGTATAGTTTCGGCTGCAATCAAGATACCAACCTCCAGACTCGAGATGCTTCTCACTGAACTTCTTGAGCTGAGGAGCAGTGAAAATGCACAGCTCCGACCCTTTCTGCAGCCAAGTGTTGAAGTAAAGAGGAAGGGACTCTGCAGAGATTGCGCTCTTTGCCTGAAGATGACGAACGAAATATCTGAAATTGAAAACATTGGATAGAAACGTCACAATCAGAAATGAACTCTACATTTGAAAATAAATTCTAAATTTGAAAATATGATTGTGAACATGGTTTACACATTGGAGGTCGTGTGACACACCTGTGGACAACCCGTTTGACAACGGCAGATGTTCCAGGGAATTCCTTGAATATACTTTTTTTTTGAAGGCCTTGGATTCATTAGACACAAAGAAGGTTGTGAAAGCCTTATCCCACAAACGGATTCTCTTGCTCTCCAAATAATCACCAGACTTGCGCATTCCTTGGACAGTCCAGTCCACGGTGATCTTCTCATCTCTAATGATATCGTCAACCATGCGCACAACTGCGTCTTCGAGCTATAGAACAAGGAAGCGCACTTAGAGAGTTGCGAAGATGAAAACAATACCGCCTAGAGATGGAGAAATTGATATGCAATGACAACACATCCGTGGAATATCCAAGGATGGAGACAAACCAAGGAAGCAGCCGCCATGTCATCCTCGTGGTCGTGGACGACCAACAGCCCAATACACAAAAACATATTCAAGCACTTCACTTGACAGAGTAACACATCCATGGAATGACGACCAGCAGCCCCCAAACACAAAAATATTCAAACAACTGAGTAATTATACGAAATCCTCCGCGGTAACTCTATGGTTCGTGACAGCCCGTGGATGCAGTCGGCATGTCATCCTCGTTGCCAAGGACGACCAACAGCGGAAAGACAAGGAAATATATTAAAACGCTTGAAGTACTAAAACATTACATCCTTGGAATATCCATGGTTCTTGACAGCCCTCGGGGCAGCAATGATTTCATCCTCCTGGCCGAGGACGAACTGCAGTCCCACGAACTGAAATATTTTTCAAGCTCGTGACTTGCAATGACAATACATCCGTGGAATATCCAAGGTGAATGCCGCCTAGAGATGGAGAAGTTAAGAATGTACCTCGGCCCAAAACTGAGCCTTGACAACCCAAGGATCGAGATCAGCATTGAAATTTCTCATGGGAAAACGATATGAACGTCTAGCATCTTCGGAGGAATTCCACCAACGTAACCAGCGCTCCTTGTGCTTTGGATCACAGTTAGCGGTCGCGATTTTCTGGAGCTTCTCAATCGTCATCTCTGTTGGGGAAACTTCACTGAAATGGCGATCAATCTGGACCAAATATATATTTCCGTCAATACTTCGAACTCAATATGCACCCGCGCCAGACGTGGAGGCCACGTAGAAGGACACATACCTGCTTCATGAAATCATCTCCGTTGGCTGGATTTGCTGTAGCGAGATATTTGTCGAAGTCCTTTACCTTCTGATACTTGACAAATCGCTGACCGGCTGTTTTCATCGCATGCCAAACACCGGTTGGAGTGCGCTCCTCAGGCGGGGTTTTCTTGTGATACTCGCGAGCAGCCTCATCAGCTGTGAGTTGGATCTCCCGCTGCGATAACCCCCAATTAAGTTCAATCAACTCGGCAACATGATGTCAGAATTGCCACAAAAAATGATGTGGTTAGAGTGGGTGCTCACCTTGTAAAGAAAACTGATAAAGACGTCGACAGTCAGCGAGAACCAAGTTTTGGTACTTGGTTTCACCTTCTCGCAATAGCGATACTCCTCTTCTGAGATGAGATCTTTGAATGATGAGAGCGGTAACACGCCAAACGTCCGGATTCGACGAAGCTTAGCAGGAATTGTGCTCTTTACATGGTCATGTTTAGTGGACCTACAACAGACAACATCAATAAGAATGGTTCAAGTACAACATTAGTTTTCGTTAAGAAATTATGGACTCAAAAAGTTGATAAGAGATAGTACCAATTGACGTCACTTATTGCGTTCAACAGTCGAGCGACAGAGCCTCTTGGGTCCAACAAAATGCAGTGAACCCTGTAATGCCAGTCTACCTCGTCGGGATGAACATTCTTGATCTGGCGGGTCCATGCAGTCACTCGGTGGTTACCATCCCACACGTAATACATCTTGCCACGTAGTTGTGCAAGATCTTCATTTGCTTCAAGCTCGCGTTCGAACTCCTCGTTCACTCCTCGCCAAATTGGGCTCCACGACTCGACGATATCATCGCTCACGTCGCAGGACATATCAAGACTATTGAAAGCTGATATGAAGAGCACACGGTCACGTTCGCGATACCCATTCACGAACTCGCTCTCAAGTTGTTGCACGTCCAGCTCTCCAACTGCTCGTACCTCGTCCATGACTATCATCCGACACAACGGAACTTGAAGGCGAGACTTTTTAACCGGAACAATCCGAAGCTTGTTGATCAGCCCATTGGTGTCCACCTATAGCTTCTTCCTATGAAACTTTTCACTTACCACTGCGGTCGACACATCCTCTTGGCATTTCATGTACGGCCCATCCTCCTCCTTAGGATCAGTAGCAACAACCTTCACCAAAACAATTGATCAATTAAGATCCCGTGGATAGAAAGCCATATAAGTAAATCCAATGTTCGTGACAATCCACTAATGCAGCCACCAGATCATCCTCGTAGCCGAGGAAAACCAAAAGCAGCCCTCTTCCACATTCAATATTACAAAAATACAAAATGAACAGAATCGACTCATACATGGATTATCCTTGGCTTCTATAGGCCCATGGATGCGGATCACGAACGTCCTCGTAGCCGAGGACGTCCCATAGTGCACCAAACTCAATCTGATTCAACCACATAATGAACAGAATCGAATCATCCATAGATCATCCTAGGCTTCCACGGGCCCATGGATGCGGCCTCAAGAACGTCCTCGCAGCCGAGGACGTCCCATGGTGCACCAAACTCAATCTGATTCAAACCCACAATGAACATAATCGAGTCATCCATGGATCATCCTTCGCATCCACGGGCCCATGGATGCGGCCTCAAAAACGTCCTCGTAGCCGAGGACGTCCCATGATGCACCAAACTCAATCTGATTCAAACACACAATGAACAGAATCGAGTCATCCATGGATCATCCAAGGCTTCCACGGGCCCATGGATGCGGCGTCAAGAATGTCCTCGTAGCCGAGGACATCCCATAGTGCACCAATCTCAATCTGATTCAAACACACAATGAACAGAATCGAGTCATCCATGGATCATCCTAGGCTTCCACGGGCCCATGGATGCGGCGTCAAGAATGTCCTCGTAGCCGAGGACATCCCATAGTGCACCAAACTCAATCTGATTCAAACACACAATGAACAAAATCGAGTCATCCATGGATCATCCTAGGCTTCCACGGGCCCATGGATGCGGCCTCACGAACGTCCTCATAGCCGAGGACGTCCCATAGTGCACCAAACTCAATCTGATTCAACCACACAATGAACAGAATCGAATCATCCATGGATCATCCTAGGCTTCCACGGGCCCATGGATGCGGCCTCAAGAACATCCTCGCAGCCGAGGACGTCCCATGGTGCACCAAACTCAATCTGATTCAAACACACAATGAACAGAATCGAGTCATCCATGGATCATCCTAACCTTCCACAGGCCCATGGATGCGACTTCAAGAAACGTCCTCGTAACCGAGGACGTCCCATCGTGCACCAAACACAATCTGATTCAAACACACAATGAACAGAATCGACTCATCCATGGATAATCCTTGGCTTCCACGGGCACATCGATGGGGCCTCAAGAACGTCCTCGTAGCCGACGACGTCCCATGGTGCACCAAACTCAATCTGATTCAAACACACAGTGAACAGAATCGAGTAATCCATGGATCATACTTGGCATCCACGGGCCCATGAATGCGGCCTCAAGAACGTCCTCGTAGCCGAGGACGGCCCATGGTGCACCAAACTCAATCTGATTCAAATACACAATGAACAGAATCTAGTCATCCATGAATCATCCTTGGCTTCCACGGGCCCATAGATGCGGTCTCAAGAACGTCCTCGTAGCCGAGGACGTCCCATGGTGCACCAAACTCAATCTGATTCAAACACACAATGAACAGAATCGAGTCATCCATGGATCATCCTAGGCTTCCACGGGCCCATGGATGCGACTTCACGAAACATCCTCGTAGCCGAGGACGTCCCATGGTGCACCAAACACAATCTGATTCAAACAAACAATGAACAGAATCGAGTCATCTATAGATAATCCTTGGCTTCCATGGGCCCATAAATGCGGCCTCAAAAACGTCCACGTACCCGAGGACGTCCCATGGTGCACCAAACACAATCTGATTCAAACACACAATGAACAGAATCGAGTCATCCATAGATAATCCTTGGCTTCCATGGGCCCATGGATGCGGCCTCAAGAACGTCCTCGTAGCCAAAAACGGCCTATGGTGCACCAAACTCAATCTGATTCAAATACACAATGAACAGAAACGAGTCATCCATGGATCATCCTTGGCTACCAAGGGCCTATGGATGCGGCGTCAAGAACGTACTCGTAGCCAAAGACGGCCCAGGTTCACCAAATTCAATCTGATTCAAACACACAATGAACAGAATGGAGTCATCGATGGATCATCCTAGGCTTCCACGGGCCATGGATGCGGCCTCAAGAACGTCCTTGTAGTCGAGGACGTCCCATGATGCACCAAACTCAATCTGATTCAAACACACAATGAACAAAATCGAGTCATCCATGGATAATCCTTGGCTTCCACGGGCCCATGGATGGGGCCTCGAGAACGTCCTCGTAGCCAAGGACGTCCCATGGTGCACCAAACTCAATCTCATTCAAACACACAATGAACACAATCGAGTCATCCATGGATCATCCTAGGCTTCCACGGGCCCATAAATGCGGCCTCAAGAACGTCCTCGTAGCCGAGGACGGCCTATAGTGCACCAAACTCAATCAGATTCAAATACACAATGAACAGGAACGAGTCATCCATGGGTAATCCTTGGCTTCCACGGGCCCATGGATGCGGCCTCAAGAACGTCCTCGCAGCCGAGGACGTCCCATGGTGCACCCAACTCAATCTGATTCAAACACACAATGAACAGAATCGAGTCATCCATGGATCATCCTAACCTTCCACAGGCCCATGGATGCGACTTCAAGAAACGTCCTCGTAACCGAGGACGTCCCATCGTGCACCAAACACAATCTGATTCAAACACACAATGAACAGAATCGACTCATCCATGGATAATCCTTGGCTTCCACGGGCACATCGATGGGGCCTCAAGAACGTCCTCGTAGCCGACGACGTCCCATGGTGCACCAAACTCAATCTGATTCAAACACACAGTGAACAGAATCGAGTAATCCATGGATCATACTTGGCATCCACGGGCCCATGAATGCGGCCTCAAGAACGTCCTCGTAGCCGAGGACGGCCCATGGTGCACCAAACTCAATCTGATTCAAATACACAATGAACAGAATCTAGTCATCCATGAATCATCCTTGGCTTCCACGGGCCCATAGATGCGGTCTCAAGAACGTCCTCGTAGCCGAGGACGTCCCATGGTGCACCAAACTCAATCTGATTCAAACACACAATGAACAGAATCGAGTCATCCATGGATCATCCTAGGCTTCCACGGGCCCATGGATGCGACTTCACGAAACATCCTCGTAGCCGAGGACGTCCCATGGTGCACCAAACACAATCTGATTCAAACAAACAATGAACAGAATCGAGTCATCTATAGATAATCCTTGGCTTCCATGGGCCCATAAATGCGGCCTCAAAAACGTCCACGTACCCGAGGACGTCCCATGGTGCACCAAACACAATCTGATTCAAACACACAATGAACAGAATCGAGTCATCCATAGATAATCCTTGGCTTCCATGGGCCCATGGATGCGGCCTCAAGAACGTCCTCGTAGCCAAAAACGGCCTATGGTGCACCAAACTCAATCTGATTCAAATACACAATGAACAGAAACGAGTCATCCATGGATCATCCTTGGCTACCAAGGGCCTATGGATGCGGCGTCAAGAACGTACTCGTAGCCAAAGACGGCCCAGGTTCACCAAATTCAATCTGATTCAAACACACAATGAACAGAATGGAGTCATCGATGGATCATCCTAGGCTTCCACGGGCCATGGATGCGGCCTCAAGAACGTCCTTGTAGTCGAGGACGTCCCATGATGCACCAAACTCAATCTGATTCAAACACACAATGAACAAAATCGAGTCATCCATGGATAATCCTTGGCTTCCACGGGCCCATGGATGGGGCCTCGAGAACGTCCTCGTAGCCAAGGACGTCCCATGGTGCACCAAACTCAATCTCATTCAAACACACAATGAACACAATCGAGTCATCCATGGATCATCCTAGGCTTCCACGGGCCCATAAATGCGGCCTCAAGAACGTCCTCGTAGCCGAGGACGTCCCATGGTGCACCCAACTCAATCTGATTCAAACACACAATGAACAGAATCGAGTCATCCATGGATCATCCTAACCTTCCACAGGCCCATGGATGCGACTTCAAGAAACGTCCTCGTAACCGAGGACGTCCCATCGTGCACCAAACACAATCTGATTCAAACACACAATGAACAGAATCGACTCATCCATGGATAATCCTTGGCTTCCACGGGCACATCGATGGGGCCTCAAGAACGTCCTCGTAGCCGACGACGTCCCATGGTGCACCAAACTCAATCTGATTCAAACACACAGTGAACAGAATCGAGTAATCCATGGATCATACTTGGCATCCACGGGCCCATGAATGCGGCCTCAAGAACGTCCTCGTAGCCGAGGACGGCCCATGGTGCACCAAACTCAATCTGATTCAAATACACAATGAACAGAATCTAGTCATCCATGAATCATCCTTGGCTTCCACGGGCCCATAGATGCGGTCTCAAGAACGTCCTCGTAGCCGAGGACGTCCCATGGTGCACCAAACTCAATCTGATTCAAACACACAATGAACAGAATCGAGTCATCCATGGATCATCCTAGGCTTCCACGGGCCCATGGATGCGACTTCACGAAACATCCTCGTAGCCGAGGACGTCCCATGGTGCACCAAACACAATCTGATTCAAACAAACAATGAACAGAATCGAGTCATCTATAGATAATCCTTGGCTTCCATGGGCCCATAAATGCGGCCTCAAAAACGTCCACGTACCCGAGGACGTCCCATGGTGCACCAAACACAATCTGATTCAAACACACAATGAACAGAATCGAGTCATCCATAGATAATCCTTGGCTTCCATGGGCCCATGGATGCGGCCTCAAGAACGTCCTCGTAGCCAAAAACGGCCTATGGTGCACCAAACTCAATCTGATTCAAATACACAATGAACAGAAACGAGTCATCCATGGATCATCCTTGGCTACCAAGGGCCTATGGATGCGGCGTCAAGAACGTACTCGTAGCCAAAGACGGCCCAGGTTCACCAAATTCAATCTGATTCAAACACACAATGAACAGAATGGAGTCATCGATGGATCATCCTAGGCTTCCACGGGCCATGGATGCGGCCTCAAGAACGTCCTTGTAGTCGAGGACGTCCCATGATGCACCAAACTCAATCTGATTCAAACACACAATGAACAAAATCGAGTCATCCATGGATAATCCTTGGCTTCCACGGGCCCATGGATGGGGCCTCGAGAACGTCCTCGTAGCCAAGGACGTCCCATGGTGCACCAAACTCAATCTCATTCAAACACACAATGAACACAATCGAGTCATCCATGGATCATCCTAGGCTTCCACGGGCCCATAAATGCGGCCTCAAGAACGTCCTCGTAGCCGAGGACGGCCTATAGTGCACCAAACTCAATCAGATTCAAATACACAATGAACAGGAACGAGTCATCCATGGGTAATCCTTGGCTTCCACGGGCCCATGGATGCGGCCTCAAGAACGTCCTCGTAGCCGAGGACGTCCCATGGTGCACCCAACTCAATCTGATTCAAACACACAATGAACAGAATGGAGTCATCCATGGATCATCCTTGGCTTCCAGGAACCCATGGATGCGGCCTCAAGAACGTCCTCGTAGCCGAGGACGTCCCATGGTGCACCAAACTCAATCTGATTCAAACACAAAATGAACGGAATCGAGTCATCCATGGATCATCCTTGGCTACCAAGGGCCCATGGATGCGGCGTCAAGAACGTACTCGTAGCCAAGGACGGCCCAGGTTCACCAAATTCAATCTGATTCAAACACAAAATGAACAGAATGGAGTCATCCATGGATCATCCTAGGCTTCCACGGGCCCATCGATGCGGCCTCAAGAACATCCTGGTAGTCGAGGACGTCCCATGATGCTCCAAACTCAATCTGATTCAAACACACAATGAACAAAATCGCGTCATCCATGGATAATCCTTGGCTTCCACGGGCCCATGGATGGGGCCTCGAGGACGTCCTCGTAGCCGAGGACGTCCCATGGTGCACCAAACTAAATCTCATTCAAATACACAATGAACAGAATCGAGTCATCCATGGATCATCCTAGGCTTCCACGGGCCCATGGATGCGGCCTCAAGAACGTCCTCATAGCCGAGGACGGCAAATGGTGCACCAAACTCAATCTGATTCAAATACACAATGAACAGAAACGAGTCATCCATGGATCATCCTTGGCTACCAAGGGCCCATGGATGCGGCTTTAAGAACGTCCTCGTAGCCAAGGACGGCCCAGGTTCATTAAATTCAATCTGATTCAAACACACAATGAACAGAATGGAGTCATCCATGGATCATCCTAGGCTTCCACGGGCCATGGATGCGGCCTCAAGAACGTCCTCGTACTCAAGGACGTCCCATGATGCACCAAACTCAATCTGATTCAAACACACAATGAACAAAATCGAGTCATCCATGGATAATCCTTGGCTTCCATGGCTCCATGGATGGGGCCTCGAGAACGTCCTCGTAGCCGAGGACGTCCCATGGTGCACCAAACTTAATCTCATTCAAACACACAATGAACAGAATCGAGTCATCCATGGATCATCCTAGGCTTCCACGGGCCCATGGATGCGGCCTCAAGAACGTCCCTGTAGCCGAGGACGGCCTATGGTGCACCAAACTCAATCAGATTCAAATACACAATGAACAGGAACGAGTCATCCATGGGTAATCCTTGGCTTCCACGGGCACATGGATGCGGCCTCAAGAACGTCCTCGTAACCGAGGACGTCCCATGGTGCACCCAACTCAATCTGATTCAAACACACAATGAACAGAATGGAGTCATCCATGGATCATCCTTGGCTTCCAGGAACCCATGGATGCGGCCTCAAGAACGTCCTCGTAGCCGAGGACGTCCCATGGTGCACCAAACTCAATCTGATTCAAACACACAATGAACAGAATCGAATCATCTACGGATAATCCTTGGCTTCCACGGGCCCATAGATGCGGCCTCAAGAACGTCCTCGTAACCGAGGACGTCCCATGGTGCACCAAACTCAATCAGATTCAAACACACAATGAACAGAATCGAGTCATCCATGGATCATCCTTGGCTACCAAGGGCCCATGGATGCGGCGTCAAGAACGTACTCGTAGCCAAGGACGGCCCAGGTTCACCAAATTCAATCTGATTCAAACACAAAATGAACAGAATGGAATCATCCATGGATCATCCTAGGCTTCCACGGGCCCATCGATGCGGCCTCAAGAACATCCTCGTAGTCGAGGACGTCCCATGATGCTCCAAACTCAATCTGATTCAAACACACAATGAACAAAATCGAGTCATCCATGGATAATCCTTGGCTTCCACGGGCCCATGGATGCGGCCTCAAGAACGTCCTCGTAGCCGAGGACGTCCCATGGTGCACCCAACTCAATCTGATTCAAACACACAATGACTAGAATGTAGTCATCTATGGATCATCCTTGGCTTCCAGGAACCCATGGATGCGGCCTTAAGAACGTCCTCGTAGCCGAGGACGTCCCATGGTGCACCAAAGTCAATCTGATTCAAACACACAATGAACAGAATCGAGTCATCTACGGATAATCCTTGGCTTCCACGGGCCCATGGATGCGGCCTCAAGAACGTCCTCGTAACCGAGGAGGTCCCATGGTGCACCCAACTCAATCTGATTCAAACACACAATGACTAGAATGGAGTCATCTATGGATCATCCTTGGCTTCCAGGAACCCATGGATGCGGCCTCAAGAACGTCCTCGTAGCCGAGGACGTCCCATGGTGCACCAAACTTAATCTCATTCAAACACACAATGAACAGAATCGAGTCATCCATGGATCATCCTAGGCTTCCACGGGCCCATGGATGCGGCCTCAAGAACGTCCCTGTAGCCGAGGACGGCCTATGGTGCACCCAACTCAATCAGATTCAAATACACAATGAACAGGAATGAGTCATCCATGGGTAATCCTTGGCTTCCACGGGCCCATGGATGCGGCCTCAAGAACGTCCTCGTAGCCGAGGACGTCCCATGGTGCACCCAACTCAATCTGATTCAAACACACAATGAACAGAATCGAGTCATCCATGGATCATCCTTGGCTACCAAGGGCCCATGGATGCGGCGTCAAGAACGTACTCGTAGCCAAGGACGGCCCAGGTTCACCAAATTCAATCTGATTCAAACACAAAATGAACAGAATGGAGTCATCCATGGATCATCCTAGGCTTCCACGGGCCCATCGATGCGGCCTCAAGAACATCCTCGTAGTCGAGGACGTCCCATGATGCTCCAAACTCAATCTGATTCAAACACACAATGAACAAAATCGAGTCATCCATGGATAATCCTTGGCTTCCACGGGCCCATGGATGCGGCCTCAAGAACGTCCTCGTAGCCGAGGACGTCCCATGGTGCACCCAACTCAATCTTATTCAAACACACAATGACTAGAATGGAGTCATCTATGGATCATCCTTGGCTTCCAGGAACCCATGGATGCGGCCTCAAGAACGTCCTCATAGCCGAGGACGTCCCATGGTGCACCAAACTCAATCTCATTCAAACACACAATGAACAGAATCGAGTCATCCATGGATCATCCTAGGCTCCCACGGGCCCATGGATGCGGCCTCAAGAACGTCCCTGTAGCCGAGGACGGCCTATGGTGCACCCAACTCAATCAGATTCAAATACACAATGAACAGGAATGAGTCATCCATGGGTAATCCTTGGCTTCCACGGGCCCATGGATGCGGCCTCAAGAACGTCCTCGTAGCCGAGGACGTCCCATGGTGCACCCAACTCAATCTGATTCAAACACACAATGAACAGAATGGAGTCATCCATGGATCATCCTTGGCTTCCAGGAACCCATGGATGCGGCCTCAAGAACGTCCTCGTAGCCGAGGACGTCCCATGGTGCACCAAACTCAATCTGATTCAAACACACAATGAACAGAATCGAGTCATCCATGGATCATCCTTGGCTACCAAGGGCCCATGGATGCGGCGTCAAGAACGTACTCGTAGCCAAGGACGGCCCAGGTTCACCAAATTCAATCTGATTCAAACACAAAATGAACAGAATGGAGTCATCCATGGATCATCCTAGGCTTCCACGGGCCCATCGATGCGGCCTCAAGAACATCCTCGTAGTCGAGGACGTCCCATGATGCTCCAAACTCAATCTGATTCAAACACACAATGAACAAAATCGAGTCATCCATGGATAATCCTTGGCTTCCACGGGCCCATGGATGCGGCCTCAAGAACGTCCTCGTAGCCGAGGACGTCCCATGGTGCACCCAACTCAATCTTATTCAAACACACAATGACTAGAATGGAGTCATCTATGGATCATCCTTGGCTTCCAGGAACCCATGGATGCGGCCTCAAGAACGTCCTCGTAGCCGAGGACGTCCCATGGTGCACCAAACTCAATCTCATTCAAACACACAATGAACAGAATCGAGTCATCCATGGATCATCCTTGGCTACCAAGGGCCCATGGATGCGGCGTCAAGAACGTACTCGTAGCCAAGGACGGCCCAGGTTCACCAAATTCAATCTGATTCAAACACAAAATGAACAGAATGGAGTCATCCATGGATCATCCTAGGCTTCCACGGGCCCATCGATGCGGCCTCAAGAACATCCTGGTAGTCGAGGACGTCCCATGATGCTCCAAACTCAATCTGATTCAAACACACAATGAACAAAATCGAGTCATCCATGGATAATCCTTGGCTTCCACGGGCCCATGGATGCGGCCTCAAGAACGTCCTCGTAGCCGAGGACGTCCCATGGTGCACCCAACTCAATCTTATTCAAACACACAATGACTAGAATGGAGTCATCTATGGATCATCCTTGGCTTCCAGGAACCCATGGATGCGGCCTCAAGAACGTCCTCGTAGCCGAGGACGTCCCATGGTGCACCAAAGTCAATCTGATTCAAACACACAATGAACAGAATCGAATCATCTACGGATAATCCTTGGCTTCCACGGGCCCATGGATGCGGCCTCAAGAACGTCCTCGTAACCGAGGACGTCCCATGGTGCACCAAACTCAATCAGATTCAAACAGACAATGAACAGAATCGAGTCATCCATGGATCATCCTAGGCTTCCACGGGCCCATGGATGCGACTTCAAGAAACATCCTCGTAGCCGAGGACGTCCCATGGTGCACCAAACTCAATCTGATTCAAACACATAATGAACAGAATCAAGTCATCTATGGATTATCCTAGGCTTCCACGGGCCCATGGATGCGGCCTCAAGAACGTCCTCGTAGCCGAGGACGTCCCATGGTGCACCAAACTCAATCTCATTCAAACACACAATGAACAGAATCGACTCATCCACGGATATTCCTTGGCTTCCACGGGCCCATGGATGCGGCCTCAAGAACGTCCTCGTAGCCGAGGACGTTCCATGGTGCACCAAACTCAATAAGATTCAAACGCACAACGAACAGAATCGAGTCATCCATGGATCATCCTAGGCTTCCACGGGCCCACGGATGCGACTTCAAGAAACATCCTCGTAGCGGAGGATGTCCCATGGTGCACCAAACTCAATCTGATTCGAACACACAATGAACAGAATCGAGTCATCCATGGATCATCCTAGGCTTCCACGGGCCCATGGATGCGACTTCAAGAAACGTCCTCGTAGCCGAGGACGTCCCATGGTGCACCAAACTCATTCAGAGTCAAACACACAATGAACAGAATCGAGTCATCCATAGATTATCCTTGGCTTCCAGGAACCCATGGATGCGGCCTCAAGAACGTCCTTGTAGCCGATGTTGAAGTAGGATGATTGCGTGGGTTGAAGTTGCTCATAGCCATGCGCATTAGCTAGAGTAGATGATGCGAATGAGCTAGACTTGCAATTAGAGAAGTGGTACTAGTTAGAAGTAATGAGAATTGGGTCTCCCAAGTGATATGTGCTGATCCTAGTGTACTAGGAGTGGAGTATGGGCTGATGTCCCATATGGTTTGCCAAGGGGACTCCCTTGGGTGTGCTACTTAAGAGGGGCAGCCCATGAGTAAAGATCATCTCTTTCCTATGCATTCCAAGTGTTTGTGTGAGGCTTTGGCATTCTAATCTAACCTTCAATAGGTTATGGGCCCACTCATGTGTTTTGCGTGAGTCAAAGATTAGATTGCTCATTGTGTGGAGGTCGTGCGTTGGAGCGCTGATTTTGGAGTATTGGAGCGCTGATTTGGAACTTTGGAGGGCTGAATTCGAGCTTTGGTGGGCTGATTTCGACATTGGGAGGTATTACAATCTTCCTACCTTTGATCTACGTGTTGGAGGGCTGAATTCGCACTTTGGAGCTATCATTTGTTGATTTGGAGCTTTTGGAGCACTTTGGAGCACTTTTGGAGTTTATACACGTCTACAAGGGCTGAATTGGAGCTTTGGAGCTTATTGGTGCTTGTTGGAGTATATTGGAGCTGATTGGAGCTTATTGGAGCTTATTGGAGCTTATTGGCTCAATTTGTGCTCAATTTGTGCACTTGTGTTGTTGCAAGGCACTTTTATGCTTTGAGGCTCTTGGGGTGAGTCTACAATCTGATTTTGGTATTGCAATTCTTGCACAAGGGTTTGGAATGTGAGTTATGCCCTTGGAGTGCTCAAAATTGGAGTTTGGGTTAGTGAATGCACAACGGGGCTGATTTGATGAATTTCAATGCAATTAGGACTTGAAGGGGCTGAATTTGCATTGATTTAGAGTCCTTGGAAGGCACAAGGGTGTCCATAGGGTGCATTACATGTTGTGAAGCACAAGGGTGCTGATTTGAGTGGATTTGAGCCAACGAGTGCGCAATTCTCCTAGTTAGGGTGTTGTGGTATGATCTTGTGCAAATTCACTAAGAACCATCACGATTGAGTGTTGTGAGGTTGATGTGTAGCACAAAGGTGCTGATTTAGTGTTTGGAATTAGTTTGGAGGCATTAGAAGCACGTACGTGTGCAATTTGCCTCACAAATCACAAAATTGTCAAAAAAATCATAAAAACAATTTTTCTTAGCTTTCTAGGGGCTGAATTTTGTGAGCGTACGTCCTTCAATCAAGGATATGGCTACATTTGAGGGTGAAGGTGCTAAGGTTGTAGACAAGTTCGATGGCGTCAACTTCCACTTGTGGAAATTCAAGATGGAAATGGTCATGGCCGAAAAAGAATTGTGGGAGATAGTTGAGGGTAGTGAGGAACCGCCTTCGTCCGACGCCGAGGCTAGGGTACGAACTGCGTACACTCGGCGAGAGAAAAAGGCCTTTGCGATTTTGGCTCTTAATCTTTCTGATTCCCAGCTTTCTCATATTCGATCGTGCAAGACTCCCGCCGAGGCATGGGCCAAGCTTTGCAATATTCATGAGGCAAAGAGCTTGGTCAATATCTTGTTTTTGAGGCGCAAGTTTTTCACCATCAAGATGGAAGAAAACGACGACATGTTGGCGCACATCAACAAAGTCAAGGCTCTTGCGGATCAGCTCAACGGCGCAGACGTCAACATTATCGACGGTGATATCGTTATGACGCTCCTCGAGAGTTTGCCGCCGTCGTACGAGTATCTTATCGTTGCTATGGAGAGTAGGCCCATTAGCGAGCTCACTCTTGATTATGTGACATCACGGTTGTTGCATGAACTCTCGCGGCGCAAAGAGAACGAGACTCGTGGCGATAGCGCGGCGCTTATGGCGAAGCAATCCAAGAGCGGTGCCAGTGGGAGCTCTACAGACAAGGTATGCTACTATTGCGGTAAGAAGGGCCAGTTGGCAAAATTTTGCTACAAACGCAAGAGAGAGGAAAGTGCCAACAATACAAAGGTCAACGATGCAGGTGATGAGTACGCATTCATGACTAGCGTCTCTTCTTGTAGTGATGACGGGGACGAGTATGCAATGATGGCAAGTGACGTGTCATGCAATGGTAGTGTGATCGATTGGATTGTTGATTCGGGAGCCTCGAGTCACATGGCGCCCATTAGGACTTGTTTCCAATCATATCACGTCATATCTCCAAAGAATGTCATTTTGGGTGATGATACGGTTCTTCAAGCCGTGGGTAAAGGATCCATCGTCGTAGACACCGAGGTGAAGGGTCGTGTGAAGACAATTACCATCCATGATGTCCTCCACGTTCCCAAGTTGAAGGCAAATCTTTTATCGGTGCGACATTTGGTGATGAAGCATTTGCGAGTGGAATTTAGCGACCAAGGGTGTTTTCTGTTGTCTCCAAGTCGTGAGGAGGTGGCCATTATACACGAAGTCAACGGCTTGTACCAAATCAAGTTTTCCAAGATGCACGCGGCGGAATCCGCAACGTTGGTGCAATCGAGTTCAAACGAAGACAAGTTGGCGTTGTGGCATCGTCGTCTCGGGCATTTGAATGTCAAGAGTGTGAAAGCACTCCGTGGAATGGTAAGTGGCATGGATCTTGCACAATCACACGTCGCACCTAGTTCATTCACATGTGAGGGTTGTATTGAAGGCAAGCAACAACGCTCACCGTTTCCAGTTGATGGGGCAACTCGTGCAACCAAGGTTCTTGAGATTGTGCATTCCGACGTGTGTGGTCCAATGAAGACCACGTCTATGGGAGGTTGCAAGTATTTTGTGACGTTCATTGATGATTTTTCGAGGAAGATATGGTTGTATCCGATCAAAGCAAAGAGCGAGTGTTTTGAGAAGTTCAAAGAGTTCAAGGCGTTGGTTGAGAAGCAATCCGAGCACAAGATCAAGGTGTTTCGATCGGATAATGGCGGCGAGTTCTTGTCCAACCAATTTGGAGAGTTATTGAAGAAAGAAGGCATTGCTAGACAAACCACAACGCCATATACACCACAACAAAACGGAGTTGCAGAGCGTGCAAATCGAACAATTGTGGAAATGGCAAGGAGTATGTTGCATGCACAAAATTTGGGTTTGGACCTTTGGGTGGAAGCGGTGGTGACTGCGGTGTACACACGCAACCGATGCCCGACGAGTGCGGTTCAAAACATGACACCAGAGCAAGCGTGGAGTGGGAGGCCACCCCGCGTGGAGCACATGCGCACATTTGGATGCATCGCATTTGCAAAGGTACCCGATTCTCAAAGAACCAAACTTGAGGCCAAGGCAACAAAATGTGTGTTTCTTGGATATTGTGAAGGTACCAAGGCGTACAGGCTCATGTCGCTCGAGACCAAGAAGATCATTCGAGCTCGTGATGTAACATTTTGCGAGAATTCCAAGGTTGAAGACAATTTGGACGATGGTCCAAGTGGGAGAAGTGGCGATAAACCAGCGATTGTGGACCAATCTTCCAAATCTCCCGTTATTGATATTGTTGATGAAGACGAAGATGACGAAGATGGTGGTGATGAGGAACATATTGAGGAGCCACCTTTGAAGACGAAGAATGGCGAGAAAAAGGCACAAGCAACGGCGGTTGAAGACAATGCATCCTCGAGCGATCGTCGTTATCCAGAGAGAAATCGTAGACCACTTGGCAAGTGGTGGAAGAATCATATTCTCCCTCAAGGTGAGGAGGAGCATGCAAACGTTGCACTTTTAGATGCTCCATTGACGATTCGTGAAGCGTTGAGTTGTGATGATGCAAACAAGTGGGAGCAAGCCATGCAAGAGGAGTACAAATCGTTGATGGACAATGGCACTTGGGAATTGACTCCCCTCCCCAAGAATCGCAACGCTATCGGTTGTAAGTGGGTATTTCGTGCAAAGAGAGATGCAACGGGTGATGTGGTTTGTTATAAGGCAAGATTGGTGGCAAAGGGCTTTTCACAAATCGAAGGTGTTGATTTTCATGAGACCTTTGCACCGGTGGCGAAATTCACCACTATTCGATGCATTTTGGCCATCGGGGCTGCCATGGATTTGGAAATGCATCAAATGGATGTGAAGACGGCGTTCTTGAACGGCGAGTTGGAGGAGGACATCTACATGGTGCAACCCGAAGGATTTGTGCAACGAGGTAATGAGAACCTTGTTTGCAAGTTGAACAAGTCATTGTATGGGTTGAAGCAATCTCCACGCGCATGGTATCAAAAGATTGACACGTTTCTTGTTCATATCGGGTTCACAAGGAGCATCGCTGATCACAGCTTGTATTTCATGCAAAAGGGGCAACATGTGGTCATCGTGATCATATATGTGGATGATTTGATCATCCTTGCAAGTTGTATGAGCTCTTTGAAGGCATTGAAGGCAATACTTGAGAACGAGTACGAGATGAGTGATCTCGGTGAGTTGCACTTTTGTCTAGGAGTTGAGTTTGTGCGAGATAGAGCAACACGCACCATAACAATGAATCAAAGCAAGTATGTTATGGATGTTCTCAAACGCTTTGGCATGGAGGATTGCAAACCGGTTGGCACTCCGTTGGATGTGAATTCCAAACTCGTGAAACTCACCGATGAGGAGTATGCATTAGAGGCTCAATCTATGGTGGATGTGCCATACAAGCAAGCTGTAGGGTCATTGATGTATGCTATGATTGCAACAAGGCCGGACCTTGCGTATCCAATCAGCGTTGTGAGTCAACACATGGCAAGACCGGGTTCAAGTCATTGGGTTGCGGTCAAGAGGATCATGCGGTACTTGAAAGGCACAAGTGATGTGAGGTTGTGTCTTGGAGGTGACAACATTGTGTTGAGTGGGTATTGTGATGCGGATTATGCGGGTGATACCAATGATCGTAGATCGACCACGGGGTACATGTTCAAAGTTGGATCGGGGGCCGTTTCATGGAATAGCAAGCGCCAACAAACCACGGCCACGTCAACGGTTGAGGCGGAGTACATGGCGACGAGCCACGGTACGAAGGAGGCCATTTGGTTGAGGCAACTAATGGCGGATGTGAGATGCACTCAAGAGAAGGCTACAACAATCATGTGTGACAACCAAGGGAGTATGTCATTGGCGAAGAATCCAACGCATCACTCACGTACAAAGCACATTGATGTGCAATATCACTTCATTCGAGAGAAGTTAGAGATGAAGGTGATAGAGTTGAAGTATTGTCCAACGGAGCACATGGTGGCGGACGTGCTCACAAAGGCTCTTGCGAGAGATCGACATCAAAGACTAGTGGTGGCATTTGGGCTCCAAGGCTTTGGCTATTCGCAAAGTGGGAGTGTTGAAGTAGGATGATTGCGTGGGCTGAAGTTGCTCGTAGCCATGCGCAGTAGCTAGAGTAGATGATGCGAATGAGCTAGACTTGCAATTAGAGAAGTGGTACTAGTTAGAAGTAATGAGAATTGGGTCTCCCAAGTGATATGGGCTGATCCTAGTGTACTAGGAGTGGAGTATGGGCTGATGTCCCATATGGTTTGCCAAGGGGACTCCCTTGGGTGTGCTACTTAAGAGGGGCAGCCCATGAGTAAAGATCATCTCTTTCCTATGCATTCCAAGTGTTTGTGTGAGGCTTTGGCATTCTAATCTAACCTTCAATAGCCGAGGACGTCCCATGGTGCACCAAACTCAATCTCATTCAAGCACACAATGAACAGATTCGAGTCATCTTTGGATCATCCTAGGCTTGCACGGGCCTATGGATGCGGCCTCAAGAACGTCCTCGTAGCCGAGGACGTCCCTAGTGCACTAAACTCAATCTGATTCAAACACACAATGAACACAATCGAGTCATCCATGGATCATCCTAGGCTTCCACGGGCCCATGTATGCAGCCTCTAGAACGGTCTCGTAGCCGAGGACGTCCCATGGTGCACCAAACTCAATATCATTCAAACACACAAAGAACAAAATCGAGTCATCCATGGATAATCCTTGGCTTCCACGGGCCCATGGATTCGGCCTCAAGAACATGTTCGTAACCGAGGACGTCCCTTGGTGTGCTAAACTCAATCTGATTCAAACACGCGATGAACAGACCCGATTCATCAATGGATCATCCTGGGCATCCACGGGCCCATGGATGCGGCCTCAAGAACGTCCTCGTAGCCGAGGACGTCCCATTGTGCACGAAACTCAATCTGATTCAAACACACAACAAACAGAATCAAGTCATCCATGGATAATCCTAGGTTTCCACGGGCCCATGGATGCAGCCTCTAGAACGGTCTCGTAGCCGAGGACGTCCCATGGTGCACCAAACTCAATCTCATTCAAACACACAATGAACAGAATCGAGTCATCCATGGATCAAGCTAGGTTTCCACGGGCCCATGGATGCCGCCTCAAGAACGTCCTCGTAACCGAAGACGTCTCATGATGCACCAAACTCAATCTGATTCAGACACTTAATGAACAGAATCGAGTCATCCATGGATAATCCTTGGCTTCCACGGACCCATGGATGCGCCCTCAAGAACGTCCTCGTAGCCGAGGACGTCCCATGGTGCACCAAATTCAATCTGATTCAAACATATAATGAACAAAATCGAGTCATCCATGGATAATCCATGGCTTCAACGGGCCCATGGATGCCGCCTCAAGAACGTCCTCGTAACCGAGGATGTCCCATAGTGCACCAAACGCAATCTGATTCAAGCACACAATGAACAGAATCGAATCATCCATGGATCATGCTAGGCTTCCACGGGCCCATGGATGGAGCCTCAAGAACGTCCTCGTAACCGAGGACGTCCCATGGTGCACCAAACACAATCTGATTCAAACACACAACAAACAGAATCGAGTCATCCATGGATCATCCTAGGCTTCCAGGGGCCCATGGATGCCGCCTGAAGAACGTCCTCCTAACCGAGGACGTCTCATGATGCACCAAACTCAATCTGATTTAGACACATAATAAACAGAATCGAGTCATCCATGGATAATCCATGGCTTCCACGGGCCCATGGATTCGGCCTCAAGAACATGTTTGTAACCGAGGACATCCCTTGGTGCGTTAAACTCAATCTGATTCAAACACGCAATGAACAGACTCGATTCATCAATGGATCATCCTGGGCATCCACCGGCCCATGGATGCGGCCTCAAGAACGTCCTTGTAGCCGACGACGTCCCATGGTGCACCAAACTCAATCAGATTCAAAAATAGAATGAACAGAATTGAGTCATCCATGGATCATGCTAGGCTTCCACGGGCCCATGGATGCGGCCTCAAGAACGTCCACGTAGCCGACGACATCGCATGATGCACCAAACTCAATCTAATTCAAACACACAATGAACAGAATTGAGTCATCCATGGAAAATCCTTGGCTTCCACGGGCCCATGGATGCGACCTCAAGAACGCCCTCGTAGCCGAGGAGGTCCCATGGTGCACCAAACTCAATCTGATTCAAACACATAGTGAACTGAATCGAGTCATCTATGGATCATCCTAGGCTTCCACGGGCCCATGCATGCGGCCTCAAGAACGTCATTGTAGCCGAGGACATCCCATGGTGCACCAAACTCAATCTGATTCAAACACACAATGAACAGAATCGAGTCATCCATGGATCATTCTAGGCTTCCACGGGCCCATAGATGCAACCTCAAGAACGTCCTCGTAACCGAGGACGTCCCATGGTGCACCAAACTCAATCTAATTCAAACACACAATGAACAGAATCCAGTCATCCATAGATCATCCTAGGCTTCCACGGGCCCATAGATCTGGCCTCAAGAACGTCCTCGTAGCCGAGGACGTCTCGTGGTGCACCAAACTCAATCTGATTCAAACACACAATGAACAGAATCGAGTCATCCATGGATCATGCTAGGCTTCCACGGGCCCATGGATGCCGCCTCAAGAACGTCCTCGTAACCGAGGACGTCTCATGATGCACCAAACTCAATCTGATTCAGACACATAATGAACAGAATCGAGTCATCCATGGATAATCCTTGGCTTCCACTAGCCCATGGATGAGGCCTCAAGAACGTCCTCGTAGCCGAGGACGTCTGAAGGTGCACCAAACTCAATCTGATTCAAACACACAATGAACATAATCGAGTCATCCATATCTTATCCTTGGCTTCCACAAGCCCATGGATGCGGCCTCAAGAACGTCCTCGTAGCCGAGGTCGTCCCATGATGCACCAAACTCAATCTGATTTAGACACATAATGAACAAAATCGAGTCATCCATGGATAATCCTTGGCTTCCACGGGCCCATGGATGCGGCCTCAAGAACGTCCTCGTCGCCGAGGACGTTCCATGGTGCACCAAACTCAATAAGATTCAAACACACAACGAACAGAATCGAGTCATCCATGGATCATCCTAGGCTTCCAGGGGCCCATGGATGCCGCCTCAAGAACGTCCTCCTAACCGAGGACGTCTCATGATGCACCAAACTCAATGTGATTCAGACACATAATGAACAGAATCGAGTCATCCATGGATAATCCTTGGCTTCCACGGGCCCATGGATTCGGCCTCAAGAACATGTTTGTAACTGAGGACGTCCCTTGGTGCGCTAAACTCAATCTGATTCAAACACGCAATGAACAGACTCGATTCATCAATGGATCATACTGGGCATCCACCGGCCCATGGATGCGGCCTCAAGAACGTCCTTGTAGCCGAGGACGTCCCATGGTGCACCAAACTCAATCAGATTCAAAAATAGAATGAACAGAATTGAGTCATCCATGGATCATGCTAGGCTTCCACGGGCCCATGGATGCGGCCTCAAGAACGTCCACGTAGCCGACGACGTCGCATGATGCACCAAACTCAATCTCATTCAAACACATAGTGAACAGAATCGAGTCATCCATGGATAATCCTTGGCTTCCACGGGCCCATGGGTGCGGCCTCAAGAACGTCCTCGTAGCCGAGGACGTTCCATGGTGCACCAAACTCAATCTGATTCAAACACACAATGAACAAAATCGAGTCATCCATGAATCATCCTAGGCTTCTACGGGCCCGTGGATGCGGCGTCAAGAACGTCCTCGTTGCCGAGGACGTCCCATGGTACACCAAATTCAATCTGATTCAAACACACAATGAACAGAATCGAGTCATCCATGGATCATGCTAGGCTACCACGGGCCCATGGATGCCGCCTCAAGAACGTCCTCGTAACCGAGGACGTCTCATGATGCACCAAACTCAATCTGATTCACACACATAATGAACAGAATCGAGTCATCTATGGATTATGCTAGGCTTCCACGGGCGCATGGATGCCCCCTCAAGAACGTCCTCGTAACCGAGGACGTCTCATGATGCACCAAACTCAATCTGATTCAGACACATAATGAACAGAATCGAGTCATCCATAGATTATCATTGGCTTCCACGGGCCCATGGATGCTGCCTCATGAACGTCCTCGAAACCGAGGACGTCCCATAGTGCACCAAACTCAATCTGATTCAAACACACAATGAACAAAATCGAGTCATGCATGCATCATCCTAGGCTTCCACGGGCCAATGGATGTGGCCTCAAGAACGTCCTCGTAGCCGAGGACGTCCCGTGGTGCACCAAACTCAATCTGATTCAGACACATAATGAACAAAATCGAGTCATCCATGGATAATCCTTGGTTTCTACGGGCCCATGGACGCGGCCTCAAGAACGTCCTCGTAGCCGAGGACGTCCCATGGTGCACCAAAGTCAATCTGATGCAAACACACAATGAACAGAATCGAGTCATCTATGGATCATGCTAGGCTTCCACGGGCCCATGGACACGGCGTCAAGAACGTCGTCGTAGCTGAGGACGTCCTTTGGTGCACCAAACTCAATCTGATTCAGGCACATAATGAACAGAATCGATTCATCCATGGATTATCCTTGGTTTCCACGGGCCCATGGATGCGGCCTCAAGAACGTCCTCGTAACCGAGGACGTCCCATGGTGCACCAAACTCAATCTGAGTCAAACACACAATGGACATATTCGATTCATGAATGGATCATCCTGGGCTTCCACGGGCCCATGGATGCGGCCTGAAGAACGTCCTCGTAGCCGAGGACGTCCCATGGTGCACCAAACTCAATCTGATTCAGACACACAATGAACAGAATTGAGTCATCCATGGATCATCCTTGGCTTCCACGAGTTCATGGATGCGGCCTCAAGAACGTCCTCGTAGCCGAGGACGTCGCATGATGCACCAAACTCAATCTCATTGAAACACATACTAAACAGAATCGAGTCATCCATGGATGATCCTTGGCTTCGAGGGGCCCATGGATGCGGCCTCAAGAACGTCCTCGTAACCGAGGACGTCCCATGGTGCACCAAACTCTGTTTGATTCAAACACACAACAAACAGAATGGACTCATCCATGGATAATCCTAGGCTTCCACGGGCCCATGGATGTGGCCTCAAGGACGTCCTATGGTGCAGCAATCTCAATCTGATTCAAACACACAATGAACAAAATCGAGTCATCCATGGATAATCCTTGGCTTCCACGTGCCCATGGAAGCGGCCTCAAGAACGTCCTCGTAACCAAGGACGTCCCATGGTGCACCAAACTCAATCTGATTCAAACATACAACAAACAGAATTGAGTCATCCATGGATCATCCTAGGCTTCCACGGGACCATGGATGCGGCCTCAAAAGCGTCCTCAAAGCCGAGGACGTCCCATAGTGCACCAAACTCAATCTGATTCAAACACACAATGAACAGAATCGAGTCATCCATGGATCATGCTAGGCTTCCACGGGCCCATGGATGCCGCCTCAAGAACGTCCTCGTAACCGAGGATGTCTCATGATGCACCAAACTCAATCTGATTCAGACACATAATGAACAGAATCGAGTCATCCATGGATAATCCTTGGCTTCCTCGGGCCCATGGATGCGGCCTCAAGAACGTCCTCGTAGCCGAGGACGTCCGATGGTGCACCAAACTCAATCTGATTCAAACACACAATGAACAGAATCGAGTCATCCATGGATCATCCTTGGTTTCCACGGGCCCATGGATGCGGCCTCAAGAACGTCCTCGTAGCAAAGGACGTCCCATGGTGCACAAAACTCAATCTGATTCAAACACACAATGAACAGAATCGAGTCATCCATAAATCATCCTAGGCTTCTACGGGCCCGTGGATGCGGCCTCAAGAACGTCCTCGTAGCCGAGGACGTCCCATGGTACACCAAATTCAATCTGATTCAAACACATGATGAACAGAATCGAGTCATCCATGGATCATCCTAGGCTTCCACGGGCCCATCGATGCGGCCTTATGAATGTCCTCGTAGCTGCGGACGTCCCATGGTGCACGAAACTCATCTGATGCAAACACACAATGAACAAAATCGAGTCATCCATGGATCATCCTAGGCTTCCACGGGTCCATGGATGCGGCCTCAAGAACGTCCTCGTAGCCGAGGACTTCCCATGGTGCACTAAACTCAATCTGATTCGGACACATAATGAACAGAATTGAGTCATCCATGGATCATCCTTGGCTTCGACGGGCCCATCGATGCGGCCTCATGAATGTCCTCGTAACCGAGGACGTCCCATGGTGCACCAAACTCAATCTCATTCAAACACACAATGAACAGAATCGAGTCATGCATGCATCATCCTAGGCTTCCAAGGGCCAATGGATGCGGCCTCAAGAACGTCCTCGTAGCCGAGGACGTCCCATGGTGCACCAAACTCAATCTGATTCGGACACATAATGAACAGAATTGAGTCATCCATGGATCATCCTTGGCTTCCACGGGCCCATGGATGCGGCCTCAAGAACGTCCTCGTAGCCGAGGACGTCGCATGATGCACCAAACTCAATCTCATTCAAACACATAGTGAATAGAATCGAGTCATCCATGGATAATCCTTGGCTTACAGGGGCCCATGGATGCGGCCTCGAGAACGTCCTCGTAACCGAAGACGTCCCATGGTGCACCAAACTCAGTCTGATTCAAACACACAACAAACAGAATCGAGTCGTCCATGGATAATCCTAGGCTTCCACGGGCCCATGGATGCGGCCTCAAGAACGTCCTCATAGCCAAGGACGTCCCATGGTGCAGCAATCTCAATCTGATTCAAACACACAACGAACAGAATCGAGTCATCCCTGGATAATCCTTGTCTTCCACGTGCCCATGGATGCGGCCACAAGAACGTCCTCGTAGCCGAGGATGTCCCATGGTGCACCAAACTCAGTCTGATTCAAACACACAACAAACAGAATCGAGTCGTCCATGGATAATCCTAGGCTTCCACGGGCCCATGGATGCGGCCTCAAGAACGTCCTCGTAGCCAAGGACGTCCCATGGTGCAGCAATCTCAATCTGATTCAAACACACAATGAACAAAATCGAGTCATCCATGGATAATCCTTGGCTTCCAGGGGCCTATGGATGCGGCCTCAAGAACGTCCTGGTAGCCGAGGACGTCCCATGGTGCACCAAACTCAATGTGATTCAAACACACAATGATTAGAATCGACTCATCCATGGATTATCCTTGGGCCGAGGATTTCGTACTTGCCCCCATAGAAAAAAATATTCAATCACTCGACACACCAAAAAAAACCTCCTTAGAGTATTGTGAACATCGGTTTCGTTACCTCAGTCCCATTCTCGTTACAATCCGCCGGCGGTCGTCCTGCTCATCGTTTTCCTGCTCTCTTTCGTCGGTCGAGCCATGGCCATTGTTGCCCTGGTCCTCAGTTGCTTGCGCGCTCCCAGAGTCACGATCGTCTTCCGCTGCCATCCCGGACTCGACCTCGTCTTGGGCTTCGTCCTCCGCATCCTCGGCATCGTCCTCGCCTTCCCCGGATTCGGCATCGCCATTGCATTGCTCGGGGTCAACGTCCGACTTAGGCAACTCGTCCACGCCACAAAGATCTACCGATGGTCCATCAAGGATAGTTCGTCTCATCTTCTGAGCATCCGCCCCCACTGCTTCGACTGACGCCTCTCGCCCCTGCGGCTCTATCACGAATTCTCTCAGTCACGCGCTCAATTCAAATTGTAGGATGGCGGGGAGTCAAATGCAATAACGAGCACTAGGATACAGTGCCCGATGACCTACGGCGCCCAAAGCAGCTAAGCCCATCTACATCCTCGGTTCCATGGATGCCCAGTTGGCTGTACTGGCCACGTTGTCTCTCCTGGCCCCTAGACCTCCTTACGTCCTCGACTCCATGAATGCATCCTCGGTTTCATGGATATCAATTTCAACCGTAATTTTTTGTTAACCTTCAGTGGAAGGCACAATTTGTTATGAAAACGCCCAGCCGCAAAAAAAATTGTTACCGGATAAAAGCTGGATTTTTAATAATCAATTTCAAAAGTTAACCTGCCGGAAATGATATGAGTTCATTAAGTAGTTGGTCAAAAACATCAACTACAGAGTCAATGAATTATTGTAAAAAATAAATTATGAAATTGTCAAGCCTCAGAAAAAATAAGGTTACTTGTTAATTGCCGAATATTTAATAAATAGTTATGAAACTGCCGACATACCTTGTTTAAACGTCTACTATACATTCGACATGGAAGTGTCGACACTGCCTACTACGTTATTATCTTAACCCCACAGTAGATGTCCAAACTTTCCTATCTTTAAGGTTTGGCAAATTGGAATTATAGATATGAAGCTCTTCACGATACGACTACGACCAAGCTTCACAAGACACTTCGAACATTCATAGATTTCCAACTCCACCCAATTACCTCCGTAAGTTCGCCACCATTCTTGATTTCCGTATCTTCGTCTGCAATCTTGAATTGATCCTTACTGTAGTTGTTGTCAAGCCAGGACCGGACGTTCATATTTGAACCGCTGCGATCGACTTTCCTCGTTTTTCGCTGATGATCAGCCATTAGATCGACTATGTCCAAAGGCAAAGTTTCTCCTAATTCCGTGCGCTCTCGGTCCTCTTCAATTCCCTCGTCAATTGAACCTAGCGTTAGTTTGTTGATGCTACGATGCTTTCTACTCTTCAATCCTACGTCGTCAACATCCACCTCAGGTTGCTTTCTAGGAGTACCTAGAAGCAAGCTCTCGAGCTTCAACCTCCTGGCTTCCTTTCTTCGCTTTGCCTTGCCGCCACTAAAGTCCGTCTGAACACGTCTCCTCTTCTTCTTTGGTGTCACGTTCTTCGAAGGTGCTGCTTGCTTCATGTGTACCCTACAATAATCTCGTCCTCTCTCATTCTATCACATTCTATCTCATTGCACCGGTTCTCTACATTGATCTAGTTTAGTCACGCACAGGATATATACTCAATGCTGGGGAATCAAACTGTTCCAGAAGATGCTAAATAATGCCAGGCCCATGTGCTCGTGTCTATGACCGTGCCGTTATATTTCTGTACTGACACATTTCAAAAAGTTCCGCAATTCCTACATCTTAAGAGATCGGCGAAATCTAAATGTAACCCCTCTTTCTAAACAGGTCTGTCCTCAATCGAATGTTTGCAAATTAAGGGAATGCTTAGTTGGGGTGTTGAGAATTTTGGCTGCAACCTTAAGTTGGTGTTTGGACTACAATGATTGAGTCAGTGATGAACGCATTCATCAACATTAGTTCTCAAAACTATTGATTCCAACATCGTCCAAGCATCCACAATTCAGTATTTTATCGTCAAAACCTTCCAGTCTGAACAATCCTCGCATTCTTCGATCTAGGCGATCTTTGTCATAGCATCCACTACTATATCTGAGCTCCCTTTGCAAGCTGCAATCCTTTCAGCGTATGGATCAAATGCTCCTGTCTCGTTCCCAGTGAATGGCGAGGGAGTTGCTATTATGTCCAGTAAACATCTCAGTATGAGATTTCATTTTGACGAATCGAGTCTATATGTCGAGAAGCACGTCTTTGATGATTCTAATCAGTCGTCCCCGTCTCACACAGTTATCCAGCAGCCACACCAGAGCCCGACTCAAAGTCTAGTGTGGGAGCTTGGGCCTGGAAAGTATGATGTCTACGGTCTCCCTATGACGATGGACAAGGGTAGACCAAATCAGTCATCCACGTGCACAATCCATACTCCTCTTCTTAGAAATGTCAAAGTTGAGCATGATGCAGATGTGGAACTCACTCCCCTTTTCGGATCATCCACTTCGGTCAAGCCTGAGTCGGAACCAACTTCGTACATTGCTCTCTCGAGTGATTCGTCTGATACTGAGAAGGTCACTGAACGTCCTCCCATTCACAATCTGAGCTCTCCTTCATCAAAGTCTTATGCCACTCATAGTTTTGAATCGGCCGCTCATAGTCTGGAATCCATCAACTTGAACGATATTCCATGTCCCTCTCCCTCTCCCTCTGCCAAGGCACTCACCGCTGCAAGTATCTTACCCAAGTTGAAGAGACTAGCTACCCTACATGGGAAGAAGAACATGCTCAAGAAACTTGATTACAACACGATCACAACGATCAAGGTGGACTATCTTCCTCCCAAATTCGACGGTGACGTAGTGTACGAGTTTCCTGCCGCTGCGCTTCGCACGTCTCACACAACCGCAAGATCTATGCAGGGAATGGATAAGAGGTACGATGGCCATGTGTGGACTAGAACTATGACAACTAACATCGCCAATCCATTGGGCTTGTCGTTCCGATTCTCGATCTGCGTAGGTCATTTGGAGTGTCGCAACAAGGAGTGCGAGTATTTGAAGCGTGCCCACCGCACCTCTCCATTAAATGATACGGAGTTTGAAGGCTGCACGTGGAGGCCATTCATGGTGGAGGAGTCGCCTCCAAAGAACTCCACTTTGGTCTGCAAGGTCTGCAAAGAGCCTCCCACCTGCGTGAACAGCTGTAGCGCTAAAATATACTACGTCCATGGTGGGCCGAACGTCACAAGGGCTTGCATTCATCTTGGACATCACAAGCACCCGGTGAAGGTTGGGGACTACCGAGATACCAAGTCCAAGATCAACACTGTCATCGAAGAGCAAATCCAGAGAACACCATCCGCAATCAAGAGTGCAGTTGTTCTTGAGGCCAGCAAGGAACTATTAGGTGAGTTTCTTCTACGTTCTGAAGACGAACGGCCCAAAACTCTTAGTTTGGAAGATCTCGTGCCCGTTCTTGATAGGTTCAAAGACATGGGATCTCCTAGCATAAGAAATAAAGTTGTCACATTCAGATACCTCAAGAGGTATGGTGTCATGGACAGTATCACCAAACTTAGAGGCCTCAGCAATTGGGCGTTTGTCCAAAAAAACATGTTCCCTGGACAAGGTGAAGATTCCGACAAGGTCTTCATTTTCAAAATGTCCGAGATGGGTCCGGGTAGTGGTGTGGATTTGGTCAAGAGGATGCAAACGGGAGGAGATCTTGAGAACTGTTGGATCATGTTTGACCATGTCAAACGCGTGAAACATTGGACTACGATGGGTTGCCATGTTTACGACTCTACATATTGTCGTGTCATGACCATTGCATGCTGTGACATGCAATCGGAAGACACAGATGCTCAGATTGTCTTCTGGAAGAACCTGAATGCTGTCATGGAGAGGCATGACATTCCCAACCCACAATTCATGGGATTCATGGCGGATAGTGCACAAGCCAATTGGAATGCACTGAGGATCATTTACGGAAATGGGAATCCGAAAGATCCAATGGTGGATGGGAGAGGACGTGCTACTTTCATTGGTCTCAATCCTTCGAGAAGCATAACAAGCAGTACATTGCCGAAGAATTTCGAGAACAGCACAAGCGCCTTTGCATGCAGTATAGAGATTCCACGACCATGGCTGAGGCCGATATGAGATACCTAGCCATCAGGGCTTGGTGGCTGTCTTCTGGAGCTGCATCCGAGACATCGTTGAGACACTTGGATCTTTGGCTAGCCTTCTGGCACTTCAGATATCGACAATGGGGTGGCTGCATGCAGTTCGTGAGTACATACTCCCCTTCACTACCTCTTTCCAAAGCCATGCTTTCTAATATTTTCAACTGACCTTGCCGCTTGGAGACGACGGTGAGTCCCATCGGCCGGATACAGTGAACTACTCTCGCCCCCGTGGATTGAAGCGAGCTGCTCTTGAGAGAGTAGCCTCTCTACCAGTCATAGCCGAGGAGGAAGAATCCGAAGCTCCAGAGGTCATCGCATCTCCCGTGATTCCATCCTCACCACCTGTCCTGGAAGGTGGTATTGAGCATATTACCGCGGTCCAGGAATCCACTGTGAACGAGCGACTTTGGCACATTGCTCGGCTGTCCAAAACGAGTGCCAAGTCATGTTGGGCAATGAGAGCAGTAACTAAGAAGAAGTGCGATGCCAAAATTGTCCGGAATTCGACTAACACCCCCGCTCCAACATACACCGGTGAATGGCTGAACGTGAGGTTGGGCACGGAGATATCCGAACAATTCTTCTTTTGCCCTGATGACATCGACAGGTGCGTGAAGGGCACTCGACGCAAGTGGGTGAGGCACTTTTCGTCCACGGAACCAAGGCCGCCAATTCCTGATGTGTGGCCCGTGAAGCTGGGAACGAACCTCAAGCTCAAGGAGATTCAAGCGCTCGAAGCTGCAGGGTTTCAGCTCCCACAAAAAGTTCAAGTCTCCCAGGAGGCTATTTTCCAATGCACCGCTGCCTTCAGATATGTCCACTGTCCCAGTGCCAGGTGATGCCGACCGATATCCTGGAACGCGGAAGTCCAAGAAAGTTTGCCGTCAAGCCAACGTTCCCACCTCCAAGCAGTGTCTCAGCATCGATTCCTCCAAGATTTTGAAGGCCAGACTCTACGGCGTTATGATGGTACCGCACCCAGGCTATGGGTGCATCATTGCTCTGGACTCTGGAACTCCACCTGCTGTGACACAATACCAGATTACAGTGAGCTCGGAACCTGCATGCACCTGTCCTGCATTCAAACAAACCATGGTCAAGTTCGGTAAGAAAGGTGGCTATTTCAGCTATTGCAAGCACATTTATTACGTCTTCATAAAGGTGTGCAAGCATGACCCCAACGTCGACCTATTCATGCATGCCTCGACTTTCAGCTTCAACGAAATTAAGCTCCTGCTCGAGAGTGGAATTTTGACCCGATCTAACTCATAGGCATATTATTTAGTATATGGACAAAGTCTACATTTGATTATCAACAGTCATATTAAGTGGACCTTTTCTCCGGGTTTTAATGATAATCATTGATCTCAAAGTAATATATTAATCTTGAATTCGCGCATTTTAAACGGGTGCCCTCTGTTTGTTTTAGCCTGCATGCGCGTCTCAATCTTTGCGCAAACCACTTTATAGAACTCATGTATGGACAGGCTTCCATGTTTTTCAACCGCGGATCCTTCAATGCCTTAGGTTAGTCATTGCCGTGGTTCCCTGGTCGGTTTGTTTGTCGTGGTTCCATGGTCTGTTTGGTTCGAAGTCCTGGGTTCCATGGATGCACGACTAGGATGGACGGGTGCTCGTGGCCGAGGACGACCAGCAGCCCCCCAAACTCAAAAATATTCGAACGCTTGACTTACAGGAAGAAAAACCCTGCGGTAAAAACACTCGGTGGATTATAAACCTCCTTGGTAACTCCAAAGTTAGTGACAGCCCATGGATGCAGCCAGTAAGTTATGTCGTCCTCGTGGCCGAGGACATCCAAAAAAGCACCAAAGTCAATTTGATTCAAACACAGGATGAATAGAAACGACTCATCCATGGAACATCCAAGGATCCCACGGTCCCACGGATGCAGCCAGAATGTCGTCTTCGTAGCCGAGGACGTCCCAAAAAGCACCAAAGTCAATTTGATTCAAACACGGGATGAACAGAATCGACTCATCCGTTGAGCATCCAAGGATCCCACGGTCCCACGGATGCAGCCAGAATGTCGTCCTCGTAGCCGAGGACGACCAGCAGCCCCCACACAGCCAAAATTATTTAAACACTTGACATACAAAATAAACCTCCAGGATAAATCCGTGGATCGTGGGAGCCCAAAACAAGCATGTCATCCTCGTGGCCGAGGAACACGAACAACCCCACACACAGAAGTATTCAAACACTTGACTTACAATAATGGACCTTTGTGGTAAATTTAAGGGTCGTGACAGCCCTTTGATGCAGCGAGCGGGTCATCCTCGTGGCCGAGGACGACCAGCACCCCCCCCACACACAAATATTTACACATCAGACTCACAACCTCTGTGGTAAATCCAAAAAACCTCTGGTAAATCCAAGGTTCGTGACAGCCCTTATGTTTTGTTTGCCGTGGTTCCATGGTCTGCTTGGTTCGAGAACCGGGAGGGTTGGATAGGGGTTGGTATTGAGACCACATTCCAGGGGTGCGGGTTCTAGAAACAGTTTGTTGTTTCCATGTCAATCCTCGGTGCCATGGTTGCCCTGGGGTTAATTGTTCCATGGCTTAAGTGGTTCGAGAACCGGGAGGGTCTGATTGTTGTCTGGAGTCCAGACCACTCTCGAGGGGTAAGGGTTTAGGAAACATGATGCTATTTCAAGTCCATCCTCTGTGCCGTGGTCGCATGGCTTACATGGTCTGAGAACTCGGAGGGCTAGATAGTGGTCTCGGGGCCGAGACCACATTCCAGAGGTGAGGGTACTCACTACTTGTTGGTGCCACAGCTTGGGTGCGCAAATTTTCAGACTACTGTCTGACTTCCCAAACTTTATTATAGTATGTTGTATTACATTCATGTTTGCAACAAACGCTACGTAGTATGATTGCCGTCCTGACCTTCCAATACTCTAAGGTCATCCACGTATTAGAATTTTTCGCTATTTTCAATTGAGTCCCAAAACGGAGCCTTGTCTGCATCATCAAAGTGTTCCTGCAGTGCAATCGATAACTCCTTCGGAATCACCTCGTTCACATCGATGTTGCAAGGGTCAGGTAGGCCTAGCAACTCACATATGTAGTGTGACCACATCAGCCGCCACACCATCGGGTCCCTCGGAGAGTCGTCCGAAATATCACACGGAACTCCATATCTATCTAGAACATCTTTGTCTAATAGCATCACTGCCAGATCTATCCAATGAGTTTGGCAATGTGGAAATTCCCACAGCCACAATTCCACTACTCCCTCGGCTGAGGCAATAGGGTACTGCATCTGGAACGTGAACCCATTCCTGGTGACTTCGGGATACATTGATTTGTCCCTACCGCCCAATCCTTCCCATTCATTGTTTGACAAACAATCGTCAATTTGTCGAACTCCATGTGATGAGTTCAACAAGCCGTAAGCTATGTACTCACCGGCAGAAAGCATCCAGTAGTATCCTTCCAGGTCGTCCCCCCTCGTCTGTAGCACACCAAATTCCACGGACCCGTTCCTACCACGGACTTCTAGCTCCACAATTATTGATGATGCTACTAAGCCAAAACGGACAGCGAGATCTAGGGCCGAAACTCGAGCGTACTTATCCCAACCCATCTCTACTACCATGGGAACCTCGTGACCTGTAACGTAGATGCGGGCCGTGGAGACAGACGGAAATACGACAGCTGCAGCAGCTAATGGACCGTGATGGAGATCGCCAGCAAGTTTAGGGAGAGGCATACCATTTGGACGGCATATCTATATTCCTTTGCTATCTTTGATTTCTAAAATAGCATCATGATGCCACATGAACTTTGCTAACAGTAACTCTAGAATATAGCAAATTTTGCAGCGTTCACCCCTAAATACTATTGTAGCCGCAATCTTATACATTGTCACTCAGATTAGCATTCTTAGTGCACCTTAAACTGAAATTCAAAAGGCTACCATAATTCCTAAACCCGGTGCTTTTGGCTGTATGCATCGAACCTTTGCCCATGTTGCAGTAATGCGGCGCTTTCTATATAAAAATGTCGCCTTGCAATACTCTAAACCCAAATATATGATAGACCAGCCAACGGCCTTTCTGTCAAACTAGAGCCTTTTTCTGGCCAAACATCTGGATGTCAGTTCCATAGTCTAAGCCCTTTAACAGATTAGAAAACATATACGTCGGTTTGGGAGACTGTCATACTGGTAGTCGTCCTGTTGGATGGGCGTGGTGTCTATGGTGGGTCTGCTGTTATCATGGAGAGCTTGTTAGACGAGGTCGTCGACATCACCAGTGTCTGCGATGATGCAATACCATTTCAGCCTGCTATTCAAGTGGAGATAGATGGGCAATACGAGCAGCGCTCTACCGTGGTTGACCGCGGGAAACAACTTGCGAAATTGATTGAGTGTGATGAACCAGAGGTTGCATTTGATTCAGATCACAATGATGATGCACGCATCGTCAATCATGCATACTCCAAGGTTGGAAACATTCCTTCTGGTACATATTCCAAGGATTTGCTGGGACACAAGTCTGATCCTGCTGTGATGAAACCGTTTAGTAGGGATTTTTCGCTTGGGAAAATGTCGACCGTTAGGCTGATAGACTCATACAACCAGAATGCAAATGTGACACGTAGACCATACGGTTGATCGCAAACTCAAACTTGCCTTGTGTGGTTGGACACCCTAAACCTCAACTTTTAATAAAGAGATGCACTTGAAAAGTTTGTTTCTCTGCACACATATGATGCATGAATGTCTTGTCAGTGTGGACCTTGGAATCACCATGGACCATGGACACCGTGGGCAATCAGGGATTCACCATGGACCAAGGTTGGATGGATATGATGCATGGATGTGTTGTTCTCTTTGAGGGACTCATGTAATACTTCGATGTTCTTTTTTTCCATGTGAACTCTGTTGTATACAAACTGCTTAGACTTATACACGTATTGCATGCTTGTAAATTGCCTGCTTGTTTCACCATAGACCTTGGACACTGTGGGCAGTTAGTGATTCAGGCAAAAGACCATAGACCAAGGACACCGTGGGCAGTTAGTGATTCACCATAGACCTTGGACACTGTGGGCAGTTAGTGATTCAGGGATTCACAATGGACCAAGGACACCGTGGGCAGTCAGGAATTCACCATGGACCAAGGCTGGATGGATATGATGCATGGACGCGATATCCTCTGTAAGGGACTTAGTTAATACCACGATGTTCTTGTCTTTCCACACGAACTCTATTGCATATAATCTGCTTCTTATAAATGTTGGACTTTCCCACCCTTTTAATAAAGAGATGCATGTGAAAAGTTTGTTTCTCACCTGTGTAAATGATGTTTTCGACCAGGATATTCAAATTTACCACAGTAAAAAAATCATAAACGACTGCATTTTAATTTTTACTGTGGTAAAAACACAGTTTTCGACGGGAATTTACCTATGGAATATTCGAATCTGTCAGAGAATATTCGAATATTATGTTATTTTTAGTAAAAAATCTGACAATTCTCCGCTCTCCCATCCACCGCTCGCACGGTAGCCGCCCTCCAACTTCGAGCAAGAAGCGCAAGTCACCATTAAAGTCGAAGCGTCCGAAGAAGACTACAAACGATAAAGATGACGTTGGGAAGAAACCGGGGTTGTCCCTTGCAGATGCTGTGAACTTCGGTTCTGACGATAGTAAACGCTTGACTCCTGAAATGAGAGAAGAAATCAGGAAGTTTTACGATAGTGAGTTCGCCCCACTTTATATTCATCATTCAAGAAACACAATCGGGATGGAATCATGGAAGAATCCAGACGGCCAGGAGCAGCACGTGCACTTCGACCATCTTCACCGGGCAACCCCGGGGATGATCGTGTACCAAGGGCTCGTCTAGGACAAAGTAGATCACATCGCGATGCAGGTGGAAATAGTTCCAGACATTAGTCTTGTCAGAGCTCAGGTGATCGTGTTGCCCCTAAAGGGTTTTGCTGAAAATAAGTCGATCTACTATTCAAGCAGACCGGAGAAGAAGGACATTAACGCGAGTACCCACTACTATATCATTGGCGGCCAGCACATCGTAGCAGCTCACCAGAAGGTCCTAAGCAAAAAGGATCAAATTTCTGACTTTAAAAAAGGCTTGCTGTTAAAATTTAGTATCATCCCAGTCTAGTGCGATGAGAGTAATTTCTAGAAGCTCCTGTTTCTATCCCGAGTATTGAATCAAGATGTAGCGAGCAAGCGAACAGAACAGACAATTATGCAACAGCACGGAAACGCTCGAGTGGCGTGGCACAAGATGAATCGGCCCATGCCTGCGTTATGTGGACGCGTGCATTCTTCGAAATTTAAGGTGAGATGAATTCATTATGCATCTCAATTTCGGTGGTGCATTGCTAGCTTCAGTTTTTACATAGATCATGGGGCGATGGCCCGATATACTCAATGTGTAGGTGATTCCCTCTTGTAATCCATAGTATTTCATAAATCTGGAACTTTTTTTTTAGAGTTCACTTCAATTGGAATATCTCATGGAGCGATCACCCATGCTTCTGGAGATTCACTGATCAGTAGGAAATTTCATGGGACGATCCCCCCATGTCAGGGAAGCTTACTCATGGTCTTTTGTCTTTTGATTTCAGAATGACTTCCTCTCGAAAGTAAAGCTTATATTCGCGGGTAAATCAGTGAAATCCAAGAATGCAGGTGATGGAAGACTTCCACTGCTATATCTAGAGGCAGGGTTGTTCATCGTGTCGTGTCGGAGAGAAATCCCGACACAATGTCGTGTCATGCCGGCATGATGTCATGCCGGCATTATGCCGGATCGTGTCGGGATCATGCCGGCCTGTTTTTTTACCGGGTAATTTTTTTTTCACTTTTACAACGCATGTCGACACGTCAGGATTTGACGTAGACTACTCGATGACGTGGACTTCTGGTGAAATGAAGTCCTTCAGTAAAGTCAGATGGTTTTACCCATTATCCCCACTCGACTGCCCAGTGCCCGTTTGCCCCCCCCCCCCGACCGCATCCTTCCCGTCTGCCCTCGCCGACTGCCTTCGCCGACGGACCCGAGCCGACTGCCCTCGCCGACGGCCCCCAACCCGTCTGCCCACGCCGACGGCCCCCTCCCCGTCTGCCCGAACCCCAACCCGTGTGCCCTATCCTGACTGTCCCAGTCCCATCTGCCCCTGCCCCGACTGCCCTATGCCGACTGTCCCAGCCCCATCCGCCCCCAACCGACTGCCCAACCCCGCCCAAAATTCCCCTGTCTCACTGTCATGATTCTTCTTCAAGGTTCTTGCATTCTTCAAACTCGTGATTACATGAGACCTCTGAACTACAATTGCATTTCAAATTCACTTGAAATTTCAAGGGTTTTTCCTTGGGTGGTTTTGTTGTCCTCTTCAGAACAGGTCGCTCCAGCAATGACTTGTACGTACTACTGCTGGTGAAATTTTCACCGTACGCCTTCATTGGGAAAGGAACTAGTTTGAATTGGTGAGGCTTGGGTCCAAACCTCCCATGCTGTAGTTTAACAGATGGTTGCCATGGTTTCCGATATGAAACCTTAGACTCGACATTCATCACGTTCCTCACTGGGGATAGGAGCCCTCCCTCTTCCACCTCTTCCCCCAACTGACAACTCCCCATTGCAAAAATGAAAACAAAACTGTGTTGCAATGCTTATATATTAGCTTCGTGGCCCCAATTCTCCGACGGCCTTTTCCTCGACTGCCCCGACTGCCCCGACTGCCCCGACTGCCCCGACTGCCCCGTTTGCCCCGTCTGCCCCGACTGCCCCGACTGCCCCGACTGCCCCGACTGCCCCGTCTGCCCTGTCTGCCCCGTCTGCCCCGTCTGCCCCGTCTGCCAGGCCGTTCGTGTGAAATGTATAAATGTCAGCCATTTTGCATCATTCCCTGCCCAACTCATCATAGTGTTGTCTTGAGACTGTAGTTCTGATTGAACTATTGCATGAGACCCGTTGATTGAGTTGGGCCCAATTTCTGTTGGAGGTTTAGGTCGTTTAGTTTAGCAATGCCGAAGCGTACAGAGGAATGGGATAAGTGGTTCAAGGATTTAGGTGTGCTTGCGGGTACAAAGACTAGGAGAGTTGAATGCGTGTATTGCCAGAAGCAATACCTATACAGAGCTGATAGAATGTTAGCTCATTTGGGGTACAGAGACGGACATAACTCTTCGGATGTTGGAGCATGCCCCAGAGTTCCACCAAATATCAGGGCACTCTTTGCTTCGTGTGGGGGAGTGCTTCCCCAGCCTCTCGAGATCATTGATAATGTTGGTAACGAGGAGCGTCGCATTAGAGAACTAGTACCCTTTGAGATTGATAATTGTTTAGGAGAGGGTACTGAAGTAGCAAATGATAACCTTCCATTGATTTCGTCGCAAAATTCTACCCATGGTGGAATTATCCTTCCTCCTGCACAAGTTCGAGCTAGTTCGGCGGGAAGGGGTCTCCGTCAATTATCTATGCAAGAGGGGCTACAGTCATCTGCAAAGTTGACTTTGGATAGAATTTGGTCAACGGCGTTCTATGAAGCCAACATTCCATTCAACGTTGTGAGACATCCGTCTTTTATCAACGCTATTAAACAAACTGCAGCAATGAAGTTAACGTACAAGCCCCCTTCATACTACGCCATGCGAACCTCTCTTTTGAAGGCTAGACGGGCACAAATAGAGGTTGAGGTGACCGCTAAAACGAAGGATTCCATCCGCAAGTACGGTGTAACGGTTTGTTCCGATGGATGGGACAATGTTCAGAATCGGCCCCTCTTGAATGTACTGATGTGTTGCCCTGCTGGTGATACGTTCCTCGGATCTATTGATACGACGGGCAATAAAAAGGATGCACCTTACATTGCTGAAGAAATGTCTGCACATATCAATAGAGTAGGTCCCGCCAACGTGGTTAAAGTCTGCACTGACAATGCTAGCAATATGGTGGCAGCGGGCCGCATATTAACCCAAAGACATCCTCACCTTTATTTTCAAGGATGTTGTGCCCACATCATGGACTTACTTTTGCAAGACTGGGGTTTGGAAAGATGGGTAAAAAGCTTGGTGAAAAAGGCTCGAAAGATTTGCGTTTTTGTAAGAAATCACCATGCTCCACAAGCCCTGTTTCGAGTGTACTCGCCCAACCACATTCTACGCTTGCCTGCAGACACCCGTTTTGCAACCAATTTCATCATGATTGAAAGACTTCTTCAAGTTAGGGGGGCTTTAGAGAGGATGATCATAGATGATCGATGGGGTATATATTTAATAGAATTGCGTGCAAGAGGAGGCAATTCTCACGAAACAATGGGAGCCGTGCGGCGTTCGATTCGTTCGGATGGGTTTTGGAATTCTTGCGAGAATTTCTTGTTTATGGTTACGCCTGTTTTAGAGGTTCTCCGTGTTTTTGATGGAAAACAACCTGCGATGGAGAAGGCGTGGCTAGTCATGCATGAATTACAAAAACACGTTCAAAAATTTGCGAACCCTCCTTTCAATTTAGACCGTGATCTTGCAGAGAGTGCTTTAAATTCATTCCAAACCCGTTGGAGTTTGATGTTGACTGACCTCCACTGGGCTGGTGGCCTCCTCAATCCTTTCTTGATAGGCAAAATTACCCTTCACAAGAACCCGCGTGCACGACCAGCATTGAACCGCGTATTACGGAATTTGACTCCCGATGAAGCCACTTACCTAATGGCTATTACGGAGTTCCAAGACTTTATTGAAAGCAGGGGTGCATTTGAAGGAGTAACTCTTGCAGCAAGGGCCGATTTCCCTCCGCACGAATGGTGGGATGCCTTTGGACATGGGGCGCCGATACTCTCTAATATAGCACGACGGATATTAGCCCAAGTATGCTCGGCCTCATCATGCGAACGCAATTGGAGTATGTACTCATTCGTTCATAACAAAGTCAGAAATAGTTTAATCCATTCGAGAGCCAAAGATTTGGTTTACATATACACGAACACGAGGCTCATGCGGCGGAGAAGAGGTGCAACCCCTGCACAGTGGTACGCACGGCACATGTACTCTGACGATGAATCAGCAAATGAAGATTTTGAGGATGATCCGGAATTCAACCCTGATGACAATGATGATGGTTTAGGTCCTGATGATGACGACGCAAACGATGACCCCAATGACCCCCTTGGTGCACAACCTGACTGGGCGGAATTTGATCAGTTCGATGACCGTAATTCCGATTCCTCTAGGAATAGTAGCGCTGACTCTGGTGACTCCGATGGCCACAATTTGGATGGTGGGCTTGATGGGATGAATGTCTATGATTTCAACGACGCCAACAACGACAACATAGTTGCCAGACAACCTTCTCCTCCTACCATGAGCAATAATGTAGTTTCTGTACCAATAGAAATTGCTGTAGCAGCCCATCCACCCAGTGTGCCACATGGCGAAGGGTGTTCAACTCGTACGGAAAATATCCAACCTTTAGAAGACATTACCCACGACGAAAGATCTCTTGAGATACCATGTGAACCGTTACCAATGGAAATAGAGACTCCCTCCCTTGTGAACGCATCATCGACTCATAGTACTGGGATTGGAGCCACACTTCTGAGTCTCAGTCAATCTAGGCGTAACGGACAAATTAGAACAACTGAACCTCCAATTGCACGACCGAATACGAGATTACGGGTGCGTGCTGGAGATACACAACCACCTAGTTCATTAGATGATCCAAATCCTCTTACCACCCAAGGTATTGGTAACATCAACACTAGAGCCCGAGGCCACAAGCGGTTTAAGTCTAGGGCGCCAATGCCTTTTGTGGGGCTTCATGATGACACGCAACCAGTGTTAGATGCCAATGGAATTAGAGACGCATCAAGGTCACGGCCTACCAAAAAATTGGTCACTTCCAACCACGGTAACTTAATTTTACGTGCTCTTTCACCCGAACCCGAGGACGACATCAGCTCCAACGAAAGCAGTCCTTCAAGAGCAGAGGCACCTAACGATGATGATTTTCAAGGTTAACTACTTCACAGCCATCCCCTGCTGCCTGTACTGGCCCGACTGCCCCGTCTGCTCCTGTTGTAGCACGTGATACCGAATATTCCCCTAGAACGCGCTTTTTCGTATTAAGAGCGCTCGTAGAGGTGATTTCCGGGTTATCGTTCCGCAGGGATTCTGTGAAGTGGAAAGCTTCCGGAGATGGTCCCGGACTCGTGATCTCTCTCTCTCTGTCACCAGCTGAATTCCTCTTTCCTACCAAACTGGGTCTCCTCCCACTGACTGACCCGGTTACAACTAGATCCGGTTTTCGTCCGAGTTGGGAATTTATCCAACCGTACTCTGCCCGGTCTATCAAAACAACTCAAACCGGTTTATATTTAACCTCTGTTTTCCTTCAGAGGGTTCTCCATTCACATTAGTGGTGCTGGATTGAAAGACACACCCCTCCCTACTGATTCAAGTGATGGGAAATTCACTACCTTCCGATTATCTTAACAAAAATTCCTAATCCCCAATCTGGGTAATTTCCCGTACTGCACTTCAGCTGCAGATTCATCCCAAACCCACAGCCGGTCACTTAAGTGCAACCCGGGTTTCCCCCTTCTAAAGATTACTACAACGACTTGATAACCGGGATGGACCCGTATCCGGGGTATCCGGAATTGGTTGGACTCCTAATTTGTTTGTTTTACTCTGATCCTTCCGGCTCTCCTTATCACCTGGTCTACCCAAGTACTGGCACCTCAACCGGACCACCCGTCCAAGAGTTCTGAGAGAACCGGAGTACCCCCTCCTATTCACTCAGCCATTAATCCGGATTATACCTGGTAACTGAGCACGAAACAACCCACCTTCAAACAATCTCTGAGTTTTCCCAATACCCAAACTCTTAACTGGATCTACAACAGAACCCGGTTACTCTAGCCATTCCGGACTCATCTGTCACATGATCTACCCAGGTGTTGGCATCTCAACCGGACTACCCGTCCAGGAGTTCTGAGAGAACTGGAGTACCCCCTCCTATCCTCTCAGCCGCTAACCCGAATCAAACCTTGCAACCGAGCATGAAACAACTAGATCCACAACAGAATCCTATCAACCCTTCCGGTTGCCAAGGGACTAATTGGACCACGATCTCAAGCAGCAACCACACACACACACACACACACACATACACTGGTCTGTAGAAGAGTATGCCTATGATCATTTACAAAGAGAAAATGGTACACAAGAAGACCCCAGGAATGAAGAACATCCCTGGATAAAAAGAAAACACAAAGCCGACCAGATCCGGGAAACCCGCAGATCCGGAAAAACCGGGGGACTACCCCACGATTTAATTCTCATCCTACGCTGCAACCTAAAATCAGAATCCTAAAAACTAACTCCCAAACAGAGTCCTACCCTACTGCTCAAAAAGTCCCGTTCCAAACAGCCGGACCCACGAAGACCGGGCCACTGATTCCGGGCCTCCGATGACTCCTGGGCAGCCACTGGTCCTCCGGCGGCTACTCTTCCTCATCTTCCGGACTTCCTACCACGATTGGATCAGCTGGCCGATCTCCTCGAATTCCGCGCCCCGCCGACTGTCCCTCCTGTTGCTCTTCCGCCCTGTCCGGGTGGACATCCATTGCCTCCATACCTTCGCTCAGATCCCGGACTTCTTCTGGGCTTACTCCTGCGGGTCGGGCCATGTGGATGGGTTCCACATCCAACACGGTCCGGGAGGTAGGTCCCTCCTGTTCCGACTCCTCCTCCGAAGAGCTCTCCCGGATGCATTCCGCCAGTACCCGGAACTCCACCAAAAACGCTTCTACCTTGTCCGAGTACTCCCGGACTACATTCTTCATCCGAGCTGCTCCCTCCAATCCCGGTTGAAGGACCCGCTCGTCGTACAACCGGGCCTTCGTTTGGGCCTCCCCATTCGATTGGAACAATCCGGATAGCCTGGAGACACACTGCCGGCTTGTCTCTGCTACACTCCGGATGGTATCCTCTTGCTCCCGGATCTGCCGCTCCTTCTGCTGTACGTGGGCCTCCATCTTGTTAATGTAGGCTACCTTTCGTTGTAGCTCCTCCTCAAATCCCTTCAAGAGAGCCGCCGATTCGCTCTCTGCCTCCCGGATGCCCTGCAGTTGTCCGGTTAGCTCGTTCTCCCTTTCCCTGCTCCGGATGAGTTTCCTCTGGAGCTTCCTTATTCGCGCCGGATACTCCAGAATGTCGTTCGTCCGGAGAAGGGTCCCTGTCTCCCGGAGAGCAGCGAACAGGGGGTTGTACTGTTCCGTAACCAGGTCCAGTGCCACCCGTGTCTGCAGTAACATGTCCTCCATCCGGAGCGGTTCTCTTCGTTCCGCTGGCACATTTCCGGATGGTCCTGCCTCCTGGACCGGTTCTGCTCCTGCTGGCCTTTCCTGCTCCTGTTCCCCCTCATCTCCCGTTTCCTCTTCGTCCTCCCTTGCTTCCTTGGGACGTTTGTTGAGTGGGGTCACCTTCCTCCGGACCAGTCCCTTCTTCTTTCCAGGTGTGGTATCCGGTCCTTCCGGTTCTTCCTCTTCTTCAGCCGCAAGGACTAACTTCCTCTTCCGTCCCTAGGGTCGCGGCTGAGACGGACCTCCCTCCTGGTCTGTCCGGTTCTCTTCTTCCGTGCGCTCCTGTGAAGCCGCCGGAGTATAATCCGCCTCCATTGGTCCGGGTCCCTCTACCGGTTGCTCCTGGGGCTGGGGTGGAGAAGGCCTCGTCTCCTTCTCTGGCCTGGGCTCCTCGATCTGATCCCCCCGAGGTTGTGTCCGGGAAGGACCGCCTACCTCCAGTTGAGGAATTGCCTCTCGACCTCTCACCGGCTTCTTCTGGGTTAGCTTCGGCTGTGGAGAATCCTCCTCCTCATCCGGACTCCCCTTCCGGTCTCTTGTTCTCAGCTCCGGCTGATGTCTCGCTCCACCCGGTCGTTCTAGTTCCGGGTTCCTTCTCCCTTCCTGCTGCTCCTTCTGCTGCGGCCCGGTGCCACCCGGTCGGCCTCCCTCCGGGCGGTCTTCTCTCCGCTTGGTCCTGGTTTCCGGATTGGGGCTGGAATCACCCAGTGGCCTTCTTACCGGTTGGTCTTCCTTCTCCTTCCGGAGCTCCTCTCCCCGGGCTCTGCTCCTATCCGGTTGGGCTGCAGGTGGAGCCATCCTTCTCTCCTCCGGTCGGGACGACGAGCCGGTTCTGCTGGTCCCCGCTCCTTCTCCCGGAAGTGCCTTCTTGCTCTTGGCCGGACTTCTCACCCCCGGAATCGGAACTACCTCCAACTTCTTCTTCTCCCCGGCCGTAAGGCACCCATGTTTCTCGTACAAGTGATAGAGAAATGGGGCTAACGGGCATCCCTTCTTGTTGTCGAGGTTGCCTGCCCACTTCTGCGTGTTCCGGTGGATCAGGATCGCCCAGTTGATCCGTTTCTTCCGGAGAAGGGCGGAGTAGATTCCCCGGGCCAGCGTCACAGTGAGGGTGGTGGGCTTCTCCGGACTGAGGATGGGTACTATGTACTGGAGCAGCCTTTGCTCCCGGGGCAGTATGCAATCCGCCACCTTGAATCCGTCCTTGTCCGAGAGATGACTAAACCGCATCTTCACCCAGTCTGTGTCGCCCTTGCCTCCCGGTTCCAGGTCCTCGTTGGTGTCCGGGAAGTCGTACAGTTCCCGCCACATCTCCCGGGTCCAACTGCCATACTTCGCCCGGATGGTCGTCCAGAAGGCGTTCACCATTGCCCCGCCCTCGATTTCCTCCAGCATCCGGGAGTCCTGCACATCCCACACTCTCCCAAACAATCCCAAACACCCCATCTTCTGGAGGTCTTGCATTAGCTCGTCGAAGTCTTGCTCGTGCTGAGGAATCTCCGGGCAGATGCGTTTCTCCGGAATCTTGGCCCCGGCTTCCCTGCGTGCCATAGCTGCGGACTCCGGGCGGGCTTCTTCACTCCTCCGGATGTGACGCAGCTCCTTCTCCGGATGCGCCTTCTCTTTCCTCGGTAAACCTCGCGCCTCGCGCTCCGGGCGCTTCCCTTTCCGCTTCCGGGGTGTTCTTCTAACCTCCCGGAGACCCCGCGACCCTTTTCCTGACTGCGCACTTCCTTTCTTCCTCAAACTCCGCCGGAAATGGCGGTGCGCGCTGTCCGGAGGCTCGCCTACTTCAAACTCTAACCTTGCGTCACTATCTATCACCGGGTATTCAGTTTCCCTCACTCCCGGGCTCTCAGAATCTGCACAATACGGTCGCTCAACGCTCTCTTCTTCCGGTCCCACACTATCAATTCTACGGCTATTAGGAAGCTCGAAATTCTGTTGGCGCGGACAACTGGAACTGTAGAGAGTGAATGAATAGTCGGTCGCCCAATTTAGAGCGGCCCACTTCAATGCTCGGACCGTGACCGGGTCCATCGGAGACCCGTCCTCTCCTATCCGGTCTCCCATCCGGTTCCCCACCGGAACTTGCTGTCAGTCTAGTCCTGTAATAATTCTCCTAGGCTGCGCCCGGATGGTACTCTCTCTCTAAATAAATAACTGGACCATTATGGCCACTACTCCTCTTATTTATGGAGGAAAGACTACTCCTAGTTGCCCTAGAAACCCTAACTAGCCGCTTTTGGTAAAACGAGGTTTGACAGCTCCGACTGCCCTCGTCTGCCTCGACTGCCTCGACTGCCCCGACTGCCCCATCTGCCTGGAGTGCCTCATTCCGACCGCCCCTTCTGCCCCGATTCCGACTGCCCCGACTGCCCCGACTCCGACTGCCCCGACTGCCCCGACTGCCATGATGATCTGCCCTTTCTCAAAGTAGGAGATCCCATGCAGGATGAAAATTAATTATAGTTTCAGATGGATTACGGTCAAAGTGGGAGACATCATGGAGGACAAATATTAATTCTAGTTTTAGATGGCCATTTGTATCAGCAGTGTTAGTGGCACATTTTGCTTTCTTTTGTAATGAGAGGAATACTTATTTATTTATTTATTTATCTTTATTTTTTTTTTATCTTTTGTTTTGTGGGAACATTGCAAGTGTTGAGCTACTTCACAAGGACGTTAACCCCTAAGTGACGGATCAAGCATTTTATGGTCTCTGCCCTTTTTTTATGTTCTGCCCTAAATAGAAAAAACATTTTTATAAAAAATAATAAATATTTTTAAATAGGTAATCAAGTCTACTTTCCAACCCAATTTGAATCATGTCAATCCGAGTTAAACTCCATCCGGGAGAAATTTTCAAAGAAAAACACTTCTACATTGATTAGTGTTAGAAAACTTACTATTTGGGGAAAGAAATGATGATCTCTCCGTTGAAGAATTTGCAATTTTTGATTTTATAATAGAATGTCTAGTTTTAACAAATCATGCAAGATTTCAAATTCTTAAAATAAAATTTGTGATTCTGATAAATATTTGGAGTTCAGTGCTTCTAAATTCATTATGAGATGATAAAAAGCTATTTTTTGATATTTGACCATATGGAAAATTACTAAACATCAAATTCCTCATTTTCTCTTTTGGACCAAACTTCATCAAAGTTGAAGAAGTAATTTTTTATAACACATTTATGTTTTGCCCTTACCCCCTCCGTCATTTAGGGGTTAAACTATTTAAATTTCATCACATGGGATGCAATTTGTAATTGAACTTTTGCAATCTTGTTCTTTACTACTTGTTATAATTTGGTTAATTGGTTCAGTAATATTGAATAATTGTTTATGTTTCATTTGTTAATTTTTTTTTGGGTACACATGGCATCTTCATTACCATTGCTTAATATACATTATTTGGCTTCATATGTCATGACATTTCAATATTTGGGGATTTAGGGTACTTGATGTAAATACTATTGACTTTCCTATACGGCTTTTGAATCCCTCCTTCGTTGTAAGAGTTAAAATTTGATTGTGAATTTTTCAATCCCTAATCTTGGGTAGAAGTGATAAAATACATTTATGATCATTGAACTTTAACCAGTTAACAGGAACAATAACTCCTGCTTACATGAAAGTGCTAAAAGACGGTTCTGACTTTATAGAGACTTTTGGAAGAGACAAAAATTCATTAGAAGGGACAAAAATAGTGGCTTCGGTTGAAACCCTTCCCTACAAAGTATTACGTATCAAAAGTTCAATTTCAAATCACGTTAACCTTTTAGTGCCCAAGTAATCACTACCTCACACAATAATTGAATGCTACAAAATCTATCAGCAATATGAGATTGGGCTCTCAAGTTCACAAGTTTTATATATCAAGATGCTATCAATGGGAATGAAACAAATTAGCACCATTCCCAAAAAAAAAAACAAAAACTCCTTTGCCACTCCATTTCCCACCTCTTCTTTTATCCCTTTCTCATCTTACATAACGCAGGGTTGGGGTTGGTTGTTTAGGGTTTCCTGCCTATGATAACTCACTGGCGACCAGGCCGTGTATATCACATTAATGATCACACGTGCTCGACTAGTATCGAACCTTGGTCTCAATTTCCTAATATATAGTCTTAACCAACCAACAAGGGTGAGTGGCTTGATGACTATGCACGCAGGATATTAAATACTATACTAAAGTCAAGGAGATTTCATTCCTCTCTTCCCCGTGCAGTCCCCATTAACTACCCAATCCAGCTGCCATCCCCGACTGCCTCTACCGTCTGCCATCTCCGACTGCCTTGTGTGATCCCTCTATGCCTCTGTAATCCTGAGCTGCATCACCCGACTGCCCTCTCCCGTGTGCCCATTCCGACTGCCCCCGCTCTGTCTGCCCCCTCTCCGTCTGCCCCCACTCCGTCTGTCCCCTCTCCGTCTGCCCCACTCCGACTGCCCCGTCTGCCCTTCACTCTTCACCCATAATCTTCTTGAATTGGCCTATATTTCCGACTGCCCCAAATTTCCGACTGTCCCATCTCTCCGACGGCCGACTCTCCAAACAACATCAACTTGAGAACCAGAAATCCTCTCCATACAAACTCCTTCCCCCCAGACCTTGCTGAAGTGAAAGTTGAGAATAACAGGTGTAGAATTAAGTTTATAATATCCATAGGCACGTTGCACTAGGAAGCTTAATCCCTCGAGATTTAATGTTTCTGTCAGACCGAATTAATGATGGATTTACTTAAATTATATTTTAGGTACTTCCATGACACCCAAACTGGGAGGCACGCGGAGGGAAACATTGTTCTTACAAAGCTGGATTCTGAAATTTGAACCCCACAAAGCGCCCACCGCCCGACCGCCTGCCTCTCCCGTCTGCCCCCTCCGACTGCCTCTCCCGTCCGCCCCCTCCGACTGCCTCTCCCGTCCGCCCCCTCCGACTGCCTCATCTGCCCCCTCTCTTCCTCTAGATTATCCTGAGCTGCCTCAACCGACTGCCCTCTCTCGTCGGCCCATTCCGACTGCCCCCACTCCGTCTGCCCCCTCTTTGTCTGCCCCACTCCGACTGCCCCGTCTGCCCTTCACTCTTCTTCCATAATCTTCCGAATTGGCCTAAATTTCCGACTGCCCCAAATTTCCGACTGTCCCATCTCTCGGACGGCCGAGTCTCTAAACAACATCCATTTGAAAACTAGAAATCCTCTCCATGCAAACTCATTCCACCCAAACCTTGCTGAACTGAGAGTTGAGAATAACAGGTGTAAAATTATGTTTATAATATCCATAGGCACGTTGCACGAGGACGCTTAATCCCTCAAGATTTTAATGTTTCTGTCAGACCGAATTAATGATGAACTGACTTAAAGTATAGTTGTCTTATTTTCATACCACCTACACTAGGAGGCAGTACAGTGAAACATTGCTCTTACAAAGCTGGATTCTGAAATTTCAGCCCGCCAAGTCGCCCATCACCGGGCCGCCGGCCTCTCCCGTCTGCCTCATCTGCCCCTGCCGACTGCCTCATCTGCCCCCCCCCCCCCCCCGACTGCCTCATCTGCCTCCTCCGACTGCCTAATATGCCCTCTCGCATCCTGAGCTCCTAAACTCCGACTGCCCTAAACCGACTGCCCTACTCCGACTGCCCTCCACCGACTGCCCCATCTGCCTTTCACGCCTCTCCATATTCTTCTTAAACCCTCCTCATTGGCCCACATTTCCGACTGCTCCGTATTTCCGACTGCCCCATATTTCCGTAACCCGCAGATCTCTCCTAGGAACACAAACCATGAAATCCATTCCTAAACAAGATTCTCCCACACCTTGTCAGGACAGGAGACCAGCTGAAAATTGAAGACGTTAATATCCATAATCATCCTACATGACAAAACTATATACCTCATACTTTTAATGTTTTTTTCCAAACTGGATTAATCATGAATTAAATTTTTCTACATTTCTTGTTAAGCCACATATCCATCATGGACCACACCAAGAAAAAAGTATCACAACTTAATGGAGAATATTAATACAAGCCCAATCCTAATATAAAACACATGTGGCATGGCATTTGGATGATGGTACAACCTCGTGGAAGGCATATAATCATTTCTAGTAAGCCCAGAATATTAATACAAGCCCAATCCTAATATAAAACACATGTGGCATGGCAGTTGGATGATGGTAGAACATCGTGGAAGGCATATAATCATTCCTAGTAAGCCCAGAATATTAATCCAAGCCCAATCCTAATATAAAACACATGTGGGTTGGCATTTGGATGATGGTACAACCTCGTGGAAGGCATATAATCATTCCTAGTAAGCCCAGAATATTAATCCAAGCCCAATCCTAATATAAAACACATGTGGGTTGGCATTTGGATGATGGTAGAACATCGTGGAAGGCATATAATCATTTCTAGTAAGCCCAGAATATTAATACAAGCCCATTCCTAATATAAAACACATGTGCCATGGCATTTGGATGATGGTACAACCTCGTGGAAGGCATATAATCATTCCTAGCAAGCCCAGAATATTAATACAAGCCCATTCCTAATATAAAACACATGTGCCATGGCATTTGGATGATAGTACAACCTCGTGGAAGGCATATAATCATTCCTAGTAAGCCCAGAATATTAATACAAGCCCATTCCTAATATAAAACACATGTGCCATGGCATTTGGATGATGGTACAACCTCGTGGAAGGCATATAATCATTCCTAGTAAGCCCAAAATATTAATACAAGCCCAATCCTAATATAAAACACATATGGGATGGCATTTGGATGATGGTAGAACATCGTGGAAGGCATGTAATCATTTCTAGTAAGCCCAGAATATTAATATAAGCCCATTCCTAATATAAAACACATGTGCCATGGCATTTGGATGATGGTACAACCTCGTGGAAGGCATATAATCATTCCTAGTAAGTCCAGAATATTAATACAAGCCCATTCCTAATATAAAACACATGTGCCATGGCATTTGGATGATGGTAGAACATCGTGGAAGGCATATAATCATTTCTAGTAAGCCCAGAATATTAATACAAGCCCATTCCTAATATAAAACACATGTGGGATGGCATTTGGATGATGGTAGAACATCGTGAAAGGGTTCTAAAAAAATGAACCAGTTCTTGGATGGGTTCAATTTACTTTGGACGGGTTCTAAAAATAAATAAATAAATCGTAAAATTTCCGAAAACAGTAATTGGTGCAAATATCAATTACATTCTGTCATATTGGACATGTGAATGTAAGCATAATGGAGTCAAACCACTAATACTTAGTGAAAATAGCAATCTTCAAGAGCTCGATTCACGTGCACACAATGATTCATCCACTACAATATTTAGAACCTTTGTAACACAATGTCAAAGATTATAATTGAAGGTACACTTAGAAATTGAATAATTAATATTTTATATAAGCATGTTCAGAATTTCATATATATATATATATTCAAAACATTAGGGGACGGGTATTTTCAATTTGGAACGGGTTTTGCGCCGAGTTGTTTTATTTTTCAACCTTTCCATGGACGGGTTGATTTTAAAATTACTGGTTTTGGGATGGGTTGCAATTTTTTTTTGCCTTTCAATTCAAGGTTTTTGGATGTGGACGGGCTAGAACTTTGTGAAAATCAGCCCTGGATGCAGTGCACTAAGTTAGAATGCCAAGGCAGTGGGGTGGGGCAGATGGGTGCAGGGGCAGTCGGACAGAGCAATCGGAAGTGGCAGACGGATGGGGCAGTCGGGGGCCAGCAGCTGCTGTAGGGGCAGTCGGGAAAGGGCTGATCATCAGGAACCGTCCGATTGAGGCAGTCGGGGGGGGGGGGCTGACGTGCCATGCTCGTTGGATGGGGCAGTCGGGACAGAGGCAGTCGGTTGGAGGTTCAGTGGCAGGATATAAATAGGGGGCAAGCTGCCTCATTTATCACATTTCTTAGGTCCTGCGAGCACATTGACTGGTTTGCTGTATAGCAACCATTGCGAAGTGCTTGGGGGTCTGAAGGAGTGGCCTGCAGTGCGGGAAGTTCCTTCATTGGAACTGTCATTCGCAGGTTTTTGAAAACATTACTTACTATGAAACCTCTCACTAGACTTTGAATTGAGTAGTATTTCGAATGCACTTGTATTCTTCATCATAATTGGACTTTTTGAAAGTGTTGGATTTATAATTATGTCTACATGACTAGAAATTCCTCTTACTAGTGTCAATGATTGTTTATTGCAGTGTATTATCAAGATGTCAGGGAGGTATTATTATGGTCAAAGCAGCAATTCGAGGCAGACAAAGCCCAAAGGTCAACCGCAAAAGGCAGATTGGGAAATATACGATAATCCCAACATTCAAGCTAGAGATGGATGGGAATCGGAACCAACTCCATGGACAGCTTTGATAGCCACTCGGTACGTGGGGTGGGTCCACGTAGACCGTGCTTTTTGGCCTAGAGAGCGACACGAGCGAAATTGTATCAACGCGAACGGCAAGTGGACTCAGGTCAGCAATATCCCTATGAAATGGAGGATGTTGTGCGTGCTGAGGGCAATTTCCGATGATCGTGCGTACGCGAAGCACAACGTTCCGTTGGCGATAGCTGCGATGGTCTACGCGGAGAGTGTGTTGAACGTGGAGGTGGATTGGTCCTCCCTCCCATCGGGTCTTTGGGAATCGTACTTACTGAGGAGGCCCATAAACATTCCCATTAAGCCCATGCCGCAATGGTTTTATGACAACCCGAACCTACTGGAGAAACCCGCCCCTAGTGATGATGATGACGACGACGATGATCCTAATATTTGGGATGAGGTTCGAGAGGCAATGAACGCACCGAGAACATTCTAAATGTTGAGAGCGTAACTTATACATCTATATAATTATAGTATTATAGTTTTGTTGGACATTATGTGTACGGTATTGTACGCCTTAGTTTTATACGTGAACTTATACAATGGCAAATTTTGGATCTCAATTTTGTTTAGCCATTATAAGTGTTAATGAGATGGAGTCTCACCCCCAATATTATCATTTGCCATTGTTATTCGTATTTTCGTAACTTTATGTATTTTGACTAGAATTTGCGATATGTGGAAAATGCACCCATGAGTCTCAGTACTACCATTTGGAACTCTTTTGCAGAGATGGGTGCGTAACATCATTAGAATCACCGTCAATTTTTTTTTCATTTCTGAAAAACGAAATTCCATATGTTAGTGGTATTTTGCTAACTCTATGTTCTTTGACTTTGGTGAAAAATGAATCCACCAGTCCGGGGACAGTGTTTTCAATTATTTTTTTCATACATGGGTTCCTAGGTAAGGACAGTCGGAAGTGGCAGTCAGGGAGGCGGATCATGGGCCGTTGGATGAGGGCAGTCGAACTAAGGCCGACGCATCTGGGCCGTCGTGAACGGGCAGTCGGGAGGGGCAGTCGGGGAGGGACAGTCGGATCTTGGGGCGTTAGATCATGGCAGTCGAATCCGAGCCGTTCAGTACGGGCAGTCGGGAGGGGGCAGTCGAGTAGGGGCAGTCGGATTTTGGGCCGTTCGATGAGGGCAGTCGGGTTCCGGTCGTCGAATCCCAGCCGTTCAGTAAGGACAGTCGGGAAGGGGGGCAGTGGGGAGGGGCAGTCGGGAGGGGCAGTCGGGGCGGGCAGTCGGATCGTGGCCGTTTGATGGGGGCAGTCGGGCACGGGCAGTCGGATCCTGGCCGTTCGATGGGGGCAGTTGGGGTGGGCAGTCGGGGGGGCAGTCGCACGAGGGCAGTCGGAGGGGGGGGGCAGATTGTATATAAGGTGGAGGACGTGGCTCATTTTTTCACGCCCATTGACCTTCTAGAGCACATTGACAGGGTCTGCTTTTAGCAACCGCCGCCACGAGCTCGTCGGTGAATGAGTGGCCTCTGGGGCGGAGTATTTCTTTTTTAAAAATTTACCTCAGGGGTTCAAAATCATATTTATGTTACTTGTTACTTGTGACTTGTTACATGTTACTTGCGACTTGTTATTTGGATGTGGATCGGTTTAGGGAAATGACCGTTAAATTCAACGCTATTTTGAAGTGCTATTTAACGGTTTTTAATACTAGTTGCACGATTTTGGAGTGCGAGGTTCAGTAAGTAGGTTTTACGGTACCGGAGACTTTAGAAGGGACAGGAAGTTGCTGCTCCAATCAAATTTGACGATGGCGGATGGTGTTAATTGACGACGGTCTAGATCCGAATTTGTTCAAGGGGTGGAGGTAAACGAACCAAAGAAAAGTAAACCAAAAGGCAAACCTCAGGACTTTCAGTGGGATATTTATAATAACCTCGACATTCTTGCGAAACCGGGTTGGGAAGAACAAAGGACTCCGTGAACTGCTTTGATAGCGGCCCGCTATGTGAATTGGGTCCATGTGGACCGTGCATTTTGGCCACAAGATCTCCATGAGCGGAATTGTGTGAGCGCCTCTGCCAAGTGGACCCAGATCAGCAACATTCCAATAAAATGGAGGATGTTGAGCGTGTTGAGGGCGATTTCGGATGACCCTAAATACGCTAAACACAACATTCCGTCATGTATTGTTGCGGTGGTGTATGCGGAGAGTGTCTTGAAAGTGCAAGTGGATTGGTCCTCGCTTCCGTCGTATGTGCGCCAAGCATATTTAGTGAGGAGGCCGAAGGAGATTCCCATGGTGCCAATCCCACAATGGTTTATCGAAAACCATGATTTGCTGTATCCGCCAAAGAATTATTGTGGGCCCAGTACAGTGGATGATATGCAAGTGGACGAAGAATTGTTAGACGAAGTCATTGCAAATTTGAGCATCCCAGCCTTTGTAGAGGTACCACGACAAACGTCCCCCGTACAAATCTTTGACGGAGAGGACGAGAACAGGGGTAGTGCAGTAGAAACAGAGGCAGTTGCAACGGGGGCCCCACCTACGGAAGAGGCGGATGCGGCGATGCCCGATTTTGAAACCATAACAACGGATGTGATTATGGATGACACGGTGTTACCGAGTACGCCCGTTTTACCGGGAGGGGAAGGATTTCAAGGCATAAACGTCGCACCGAGTACATTGGATGGGACCCACGTTCACGGCAGGGATATCGGTGACCTCATTAGAAAACATGAGACAGAGGTCGCAGCTCTGCGCGCCAGGGTGAGGTTTTTAGAAGGCAAACTTGCTGAGCTGGGTTTCAAGGAAGATGCTTCAAACGCTGATTCCATGGTATGGAGCGACGATTTTGTTGTCCCCGTTGATCAAAGCATTTCGAGTGTTCCACCACCGGAATGTATGGGGAAGGGGAAGGAGCCAATGACCTCGTCGCAGTTGTGGAAGTACGAGGAACGTGTTGCGGCAATGAATCGCGAGGACAAACTGCAATACGAATGGGACGCTGCTCTAGATTGCATCGTGACCACGGAGTCTTTGGCCGGTGAAGTCATGTCAAGGAACCTCGCTCTAGAAAAAGAATACGAGGAGTTAAAAAAAAAATAGAGCGTGTTCTCAGTTGCGGTAACTTTGAGAATCATGAAGAGCTTGCAGACTTGAGGTCCCGCATAATGGTGTACGAAGTCCAACACGATAACTTGGAGGAGTTGGAGCGGCAAAATAAAAGTCTTAGAAAGGAGTATGGCAAACTTGCTACGCAATTTGATGACTGGGCAACTGTTGCCATTTTGCAGCAGCAAGAGTGAGGGCATTGGAGACGGAGATGGAGCAAGTTCAAGTGGAATGGGTGAGAGACGGTAGATTGCGGAATCTAATGCTCACATCCTGGGCCGAAGTTGATTCAATGTATGACGATGACTGGCCAACGACGGCTCAAGGGATTGATTGGCCGAAATTACCAATCGAACACCGATGGAATCCTCTCAAAGAGTATGACAGCATCACATCAGGAATGCAGCGCGAGTGGCCTTCGCCTAACGAATCAGTTCAAGACGGTACCCAGTGCATTATTTGCAACAACTATTTTGGACCGGAGGGTTTTTGGTCATTAGGAAGTTGTAGACATTGCTTCCATGTGCAGTGCCTTTTACCACGAATGATTTCCGTCCGACGGTGCCCAGTTTGCCTAAGCCCTTTCCACCGCCGGTTGTATGAAACATTCGGATTGCTACCGTTCATGCCAAGTCATTGGAGGTACAACGCAACAGATTTTGCGGGATTTGTAACCAACGCAGAAATTGGGAAGACGGTAGAATGGAGCTGGAAGCACAACATGAGCACGCAGCAAATGTACATCAAGAGGCGGGGCTGGAACTAGCACGAGAGGCCAGAGAACGTACTTTTGGCCGCTAATTTGATGTACCCGAACAAAGCTCCAAACTTCGGCTTCAAACGCTATTTTTACCAAGTATTCGGGTATTATTGGGACTCGAGAACGGGGCGGTTGGTGAGAGGAGAACTTCCCGTTAGACAGAAGGTGAATCACATGGGCGAGACTATACGTCCGCAGAGCGATATAGAGGCCCCTATCATAAGCAGAGGGGACAATATCTCTCACGAGGAGTCGTACCACAAACCTAGACTATTGAGGCAGGCGATCTATGTACTGTTGCACCAGGTATCTCCAGAGACACAACGGTATTTGAAAGCCAGACAAGAGGGTAGAATCCGACGTCCAAATTTGGTTATTACAGAAGACGCAGTTTGTTACCGCACTAGAGGCAAACTCCAACGGATTCATCGGGCGGCTGCAAACGAAACACCTGTGTATGCGCCACCAAGAGTGATACAAGAGGGCGAAGGTTCAAGTGGTAGAACACTGACGGAGCGCGCAGTGGATGAAGGAGTCCCTGTTAACCCCGTTATCAGTTTAGAATCGGATGAGGAATAGGGAATGTAGCTATATTTAAATAGTCATGCATGTTTGCATCATTTTCCTCGAATACAAATGCATGGTAGAGATCTTTTTTTTCCCATCTAATTACGGTTTTTTATGTTGTTGCGGTACATTGAAAAAATATTTATATATATATATATATATATATATATATATATATATATCTTTATATATTTTTATATATGCGTGAGTGTGTATTTATTGTATGGCAAATACTTGTCCATAAATAATTGGCATGTGTATGCAAGTATTGATTTCAAATTTCATTCGTAGTGTACAATGTGGGACTTTAACAACTAATTGCCCAAGCATGCAAATTTAGCTTCTACTACGGATTAAATACGTACTATCTAAACCGTTATGCAATTTTCAAAGTCATCGTTATTTGTATACTAAAATTTGTATGGGAAGTTAGCTTCGTGTATGTGTGTTCCGATCAATAATGAAAAAATTTCGGAATAAAGTATGCCTCATTTCTTGTTGAAGTATTTCAACCCTAAATTTTAGTATTTTAATCTGACATTGTTGTTGAAAATAATAAGTCATAAAATCCAGCATCTTAAAAATCTTCTAAAGTTATAAAATCTTCAGTACTATGTGACAATCCATCTCAACAAATGTTGGCCACGTATTATCAATGTATTATTCATGATCGAACTAGAAAACAATTTTTTACTTTATGTTCCAAAATGTATAAATTTTTTTATTAGTGAAGGCAATCGTAGATCTGACCGTATGGATAGAATCTAACTTGAAAATGTGTTACTTTTGTTCATACACCAAGTTTGAAATATTCATGTTAGTTGAATTTTATAATACATCTTTGCAACACTTTCCCAATGATACATACGTGAGGGTGTTTAGGGGTTATACATGATTTCTCAAATTAAATACAACGAGTTAATGGGAATCCTACCATCATGTACTACACGATATTCCAACTGCACTCCAATATTTTTCTTCTAGATTATGTTAATTGTTTTTTTTTAATTGATTTACCAGCCTAAACCTTACAAAAGTATTTGGAAATTATTAATAACCATTAACAAGTACGAATAATCGAATCCTATTAAACCCTAATTTAGATTTTACTTTGACAGTTACAACGTTGCTTCGTAAACGAAATCCAGTTTCAGTTCCATCCAGCAATAGAGTGTTCAATTGAGATAATCCAACTGCCCATTCCCAACTACCTGTCCCCGTGTGCCCTTAACCCCTAAATGTCCACGCATCCAAATACTGGATGTTTGTTGGTCAAACCCAATTTTGATCTTGAAAATGACTTTTGTTGCTAATATACCCAACTAAGAAAATGAAGTTTATTAAGTCTAGTTTGTACTCCACTTTTCAACTCTTAAAAATTTCCAATTATTGAGTATTTTATTGCTTGTGCAAGCTTTGTAGGTCAAGGTTTGAATTAAACTACATAGGAATGATGGGATTTTCAGCTTTCGAATTTCAAAATTGAAATAAAAAATTTCTATGGAAAACATATCATGTGACTCTCCATTGTAATTTGTACCTGCTCCCAAAAAACATTAATTTTTTAAAGCTTTTTTGTAATAAAAATTATTTTTTGAAGTATTTGACTTAAAAATTTGTTAAAAAAATCTGAAAATTTCAAGACTGATAGGAAACATTCAATTCCACGCATGAAAAATATTACAAAATATATTTTGATAAATCTTAAAGGCAAAAATTCAGTAAATTGTGTAGTTTGACTTTCCTGCAAATGAGTGGTACGTTTAAGGGTTAACCCGTCGGCCCTTAACCCGTCGGCCCTAAACCCATCGGCCCTTAACCCGTCCGCCCTTAACCCGTCCGCCCTTAACCCGTCAGCCCTAAACCCGTCGGCCTGTATCCGACGGCCCCGTCCGACTGCCCTGAAGCCGTCGGTCTGGATCCGACGGCCCCCCTCCGACTGCCCTAAAGCCGTCGGCCTGTATCCGACGGCCCCCCTCCGACTGCCCTAATCCCGTCGTCTCTATCCGACGGCCTGCGTCAACTGTCCTGCCCCGACTACCATGCCCCGACTGCCGAAACCCTTACCCGACGGCCGCCTCTATATATTGAGGGCCGCCCCTCATTTACTGCTGCCAGTTTCGACCGCTCCTTAAAGGAACCCGTGACCAATCCTGCGCTCGCAAATTTGTTTGGGTTTCCGGAGCGGTAAGTTTCTGGCTTTTTTGGGGGAGGAGTTTTTAAAAAAAAATTAAAAAAAAGTATGGAAAGGAACAGTGGATTCAAGCAACCTCCGAAGAGGATGAGGATCGTAGGAGAGAGCTCGATGGCTACAACATCAACTGGGGACCAAAGCCAGGGGTTGCAGCACGTGGCAGGTACATCAGGTGGCGGGGACTACAACCAGGCATCGCAACGTGTGGCAAGTATATCGGTAGGCGTGCAAGATCTTGAGTTTGGTCCCACCGCAAGTGCGTCTATTGGGACTAGGCCCATGGACCCACCACGAAGCATTGAAGTCACTGGAGGGAGTAGTTGTCAAGCGCGGAGTACCTCGCTGTCAGGTTCTACCTCTGGATACTCGGGGAGAAAGAGGAAGCACCTAACACCGGAGGAGAGGAGAAACCGGCCCGAAATTCCTTCAAGGGGCTGCCTGCTATTAGTTCAATGTTTGACGTTGCTGTTCTTTAAGAAGAAGTCAAAGGAGTATTTGGAAACCAAGTACTTGCACCACGGAGTGCATAGCCTCGCGGCAGTAATCGAGGACTTGAAGATGTATTTAGCAGACGCTGTCGAACAGGATCCAAGGCATCATGATGCTCCCAGTGCTGCGGGCTATGGACATTGGTTCCATGAGCAAGTGCAGCAAGGCGTGTACAATCCGACGCAGCTCTATGAGCCAACTCACCCCAAGGCAATTGAATCCCTAACTACCTCTGAACCAGACCTAGAATATGAGAAGCTGCTTTGGTGGAAGACTTACGCCCAGCAGGTGAAAGCCGCGGCGACACGTATGCCTCCATGGGCTGACAAGTTGCTGGTGGATCATCTATCTTCACACGGTAGAACCGGAATCATGTGGATTCCGAGGTCAGCTGAAATTGTGAGCAAAAGTGGTGAACAATTTCAGGGGGCGTATGGCAAGGTGCGGCAAGTATCGATTCATAATTTTGCACCGATTCCAAGTCATATGGTTTTTGCTGAGAAGATAAGCAAGATCGCCAAAAAAGACAAAACCAAGGCAAGAAAGGAACTTTCTTGCGAGGCCCTAGTGAATCCCGTGGACCACCCGGGGATGATAAAATTCTTTGCGTTATCGGCGGAGAACATGTCTGCGTTCACCATATGGTGGAATGGGAATTCAGTAGCGTCGGTGAAGCGGATTGAGCAGCCTTTTAAAAAGATACATCCCGATACTATGCTGGGAATGGAAGGGATGGATTTAGAGGTCCGTCGGAGGATTGCGGCTTATCGTAAGCAGCATTCCTGGCTAGCCTGGGCCTTCATGAACATCATCGATGTGTTACACAAAAGCGGCGTGCATCACAATGATTTGAGCCCATCCAACATCCTCATACATTTTCCACCAGAGAGACGTGAAGATGTGTACATTGGGGTGTGCGATTGGGGCATGGCATCTTGGAGTGGTGAAGAACCTTATTCGAATAACTGGGCAAGAGACGAGGCGGACCTGAAAGCAAAAAAGGCGGCGCGATGGTGGGTTGCACCGGAGTTGTGGTATATGCTACCCCAGGAAGTTGATGGAGTGGTTGTATCTCCTAGCACTAAACCGACGAAGCACACTATGAAGTCGGAGGCGTATGTAACGGGGAAACTTGCAAGATATATATTTGACAATGCGATGGCATCAACGCTCTTCAGAGGAGATGAAACGACCCGTGTCATATGGAATAGGGCTTTGGATGGCCTCACGTTGGACGACCCGAAAGAGCGACACACCGTGGCCCATGCAGTGAACTCGTTGAAAGCAAACCCATACCGTCTCATGACTCCAACCCAATGTTACCGTTACAATATATAGTTCATAGTTTTTTTTCCCTTAGTGCAACATTGGATCCTACAAGTTTGCATTTAGTTGAATTTTACAATATAAGTCCTTTTCAAGGACAACTTTTCCATGCGTAAATAAATACTGTTTTCTGAATTTGCGTGTTGTGCATGTTGCATCCATGATTGGAATCTTCGTTTGATCTAGATGTACGACTAAAAGTTGTACATTATGAATTTCTGATTCTAGGCAGATGTTTAGATATATAATTGCTATGCCCTACAATTTTTAAATTAATTTTGAAACTGAAATCCAAAATCCAACCCTGAATTTCAGTATAAATATAGCATTGGAAATTTCTGAATAAAATTTTCAGTATAAATACGGCATAGAGTATTTCTGAATAAAATTTTCAGTGATTTGTTAAATTGTAATACTCTAAGTTCAGTGACTTCTGGATATCTGTTTGTCAATTAAAATCTTTTGGATGGATGATAGACAGAAGGGAGCCATTCCGAACATGACAGACGGGAAAGAGGGCAGACGGAATGAGGGGCAGACGGAGTGAGGGGCAGACGGGATGAGGGGCAGACGGAGTGAGGGGCGGACGGGGTCAGGGCGGACGGAATGAGGGACAGACGGGATGAGGCAGTCGGGTCCGGGCAGATGGACCTACACCGCTGGATTGAGGCAGTCGAATGCAGCGGATAGATCTAAACCGTCGGATTCGAGCAGTCGGACAGGAAGGGGGCAGTCGGGCAACATGGCAGTCGGAGGGAAGGGGCAGTCGGAGTGAGGCACACTGACTGAGGGTAAAACATTTACCCGGGACCACATAGCCACGTAGAACACGACTTCCAAGGGATCCTACGTGGTCATGCCACATGTGATTCTTGAGCCACGTCTAGCTTGCAAGGTGGCAGAAAGGTAACTGTTTTAACCCTACCTGGTGAAAAGACTAGGTTGACCCTACCTGCAGTCTAGGTTGACCCTATCGTGTCGTGCCGGAGGGGTCCGACACGACATGATGGGCATGACACGACATGACACGACATGACCGACATGATGAACAACCCTGTCTAGAGGACGATCATTTTGACAAGTGGGTTTCGATTGAGAACAAGTGGTTAGCAGGCAGACTTCTCTACTCATTCCAGCTTCAAAAACCTTCGATTCTATTTTGGTGGTTGTAAATCGATTAACCAAAATGGCGCATTTTGTACCTTGTAACAAAACAATTACTAGACAAAGAACATCTAAATAATTCATTGACCAAATTACCGATATCATAGTCAACCTGAAGATATAGTCTTTGATCGGGGCCCCCAATTTATTTCCAAGTTTTGGAAGGGATTATTTAAAATTTTAGGTGTGAAGATTAATCTCTCTTCAAATTATCATCCAAAATCCGATGATCAAACAGAAAGAGTTAATCAAATCTTGGAGCAGTATCTTTATTGTACAATTAATTATCAACAGGTCGATTGGATCGATCTTCTCCCTTTAGCTGAATTTGCGTATAATACTACTTTATACTCTTCTACTAAACAAACTCCTTTCTTTACAAATTACGGACGTCATCCTCGTGCAGATCCTTTTCAAGTTAAAATAATTGGTAATTCGGCTGCTGGAAATCTTGTTAAGCGTATGTCATTGATTCATGAAGAGCTTATTTCTCAACTTCCTCAAGCACAAAAGCGGCACAAAGAATATGCAGATATCCGCCGAAAGCTACAACCAAATTTCAAGATAGGAGATCTAGTTTTGTTGTTGCGCCGAAATATTCAAACTACGCGGCCATCAACAAAACTTGAATATAAAAAAATAGGACCTTTTCAAATAATCTCTCAAATTAATCCCGTAGCTTTCCGTCTTGCTCTTCCAGCTTCATGAAAATTCATCTTGTCTTTTATATCTCTTTACTAGAACCTTATCATTTATCTACAATTCCGGGAAGAACTTTGCCGCCACCTCCTCCCATTGAAATTAATAATGAGTTGGAATATGAAGTTGAAGAAGTATTAGACTCCCGATGCAAAAGGAGGCGATTGGAGTACTCTATACATTGGAGAGGCTATGACATCAGTGAACAAACTTGGGAACTGGCAACAAATCTTGTTAATGCACCTAACAAAATTGCAATATTTCACCAAAAGTATCCTCACAAGCCAAAAAGCACTCCTCGTAGAACTCGTCGCTAAAGGGGGAGGTGATGTCACGAATCACATTATACATACTTTAGACATACTTAAAACTAAACATTTCCTATCCTAAAGTTATCCTTGGGAAATAGAAAGGAGTTATAACCGAATTGGAAGCTATAGAAAGGAAGGACGAACATATTGTCTTTAGTCTTGTCAACACAATTCTTGTAGTCCTAGTATTCTTGATTTTATCACATGTTCAATTATAATTTCCTTCTATCAATCAATTTAACATATTATATTTTATAAGCTTATTGCTTCAATCATGTCCTTGACAAATTCTACTTTTTTAAAGCATCATGCTATCTTAAGGCAAAAATTAGCTAATGATGTTTGTGATAGAATGACTAAGAGTTGGCTTTGTAGTGAAGATTTTATGGTTATATTTAGTATGTTTAGTGTGTTCAAATTTCAAATTGTTTTGTGGGAACAATTGTTTAGAACTATATTTGAGGAAATATTTCATTTCTAGATAATTTTAAACCTCGATGTCATGATTATATCTCCGCACTAATTTTATATCTACAGTAGTTCCAACTAAGAAAATGTGGAGGCTATATCCTACTTTTTTGTGCAAATGACCAGTATTCAAAACTATCAATATTCGGTTCTTTAGCAATAATGTAAAATTAAGAATTGTAAAATCCTAAAATAGACTGAAAAAAAAAGTTCAATGAAATAAAGATTGATTTATGTTCGGATATGCTATGTGGAAGTAAGCTCATTTCGAAACAACTTTTGTCTGTGAATGTAATATTCTTAAAGTCCTTTAGAGTAGCCACTTTTCCTAGAGAGATCGGTATACTTTTTGAGCACCAAGAGAGTCGATTTTGAATTTTCTCCCAACTTATTGTGAGGAAGCTTAAGAGACAAAAAAAATTACCCTTCAATGAAAATGTGGAAATACAATTTGACCTAATTGGTGAATCCTTTAAATATTGGTTGCATGAGATCCTGAAATCCCAATTCAAAGCAGTAAGAAAAACTCTTTAATTTTTTCCAGTAATGTTGGGATGTGCATTTGAATCGTCCATATCTATATAGTTTGAATATGCACTATGATTAATAATTTTTTTGTAAGAATTGACATTGCACACTTTATGAACCTATCCATCCATGACACATTTATGAGCATATCGTGGAGCTCAATATGGAACCAACACCTCTTAGAAATTTACCATGTTTTGTTACAATGACAAGAGGAGAAAAATATTTCTAATCCCAGTGTCACTTAAGTGACCGACCTACTTACGTATCTTTCAAGAACTTAAACAGGAAGAAATTTCAGCCTACTTGTTTCCTACAGAATTATACCTTGAGAGCGCAGTTGCAAGTGTACGGCACATTTGTCTTGAAATTAATGGAGATGTATTATCGAATGTACTGGTTGGGAACATATAAAGAAGTTGCAACAGTCTTCCCCTCAACAAGACATGGAAGAGGATGAGCAGATGAAGTGATAGTTTAAATGACATTCTTTAGAAGCAGAATCATGCCGAATACAATGAATCGCTGTGATTTGCTAAACTAGATAAAATTGACTGTTGCAGGAAACACATCTAAAGGAGAAGGAACCAACTACTAGAAGAAATAGCCAAAGACAAGTAAGTGGGAAATTAAGACACTCAAGTTGAGTAGATGCTTTATCCAATTGTACTGTATCCACTAAGAGGTATTGTCTTTTGTGTGATAATCATTTGAGACTATGACAATAACAAAAGTTTTGGAACTTTTTTAGTTGAAAGTCGACGATACAGTCTAGGTGGCAGACACATTAGACCTTGAGGCTCAAATGGCAACATAAACAGTGCTAGGGGTTGGAGGGCAACGAATGTTCCACAATCGTCCCATTCCTCCATATTACGTGAGAATGAAGCTGGAGGACATAATAGTAAACTTACATTTTATGATTCTCGTTGAGAAAGCGGAGCAGTCAAATTTAAACGATGACATTGGATTAAGCATGTTGTAGTTCAAGGGTCTCACATTTTTACAAAAGTAATTATACAACCCGAGATCGGCATTTGCTTCGTCTCCATCCGTTCTATTTCCTTTGAAATTTAGCTTCTAATGGCTTGCTAGATAGAACGAGATGGTGAGGAGAAAGAGGTATGGCTAGGAGTGCAATATATGTGTGGGAAACAACCACAGTATCATACTCTACTCTCAGGAAAAAGGGTCTGCTTGAGTTCCGAGAAGAATGTGTTCAATTCAGTTACGGCGCTTTGAATCACTTGTGAAAGTTGGTTCTAACAAAATTAATGTAACAGCAATCGATGTATGTATGCGTTTAAATCACAGTTACAGTAATGAACAAATCTGTGAATGACAAGTGGCTGAGTGTTGTATGCTTTAAACCTAAAAGCTTGAAATTATTAGTGTGGTAACCCTCAAACTAGACAGTCACCGTGCTCCATTTGTCGCACAAACGGAAAGAAAAATCATTCTATTCAGTTAACGGCACGACAGCGTCCTGAAGATACAAGATCTGAATCGTGGATGTGTAAAATGTTCAGGGACCGTACATAGCTCTCAGTAGAACAGATGTTCAATTTCGTAGCAGTCCAAACGCTAGATGAACAGTCACTAATGTACACCCTCAAATCATATGCGAACTGCCACTGCTACCTAAAATGGCGTTCACCTCCGCGGTGAAAATGGTCCGTTAAAAATTGCACCAGGGAATGACTAGTCCGTATTGATTGAAATTATTTGAGTCGTTTTTTTTATCAACATGTCAAGAGTGACTGACTTAGGATGTCATTAAGCACATCCTTAAATCACAAATTTCTACTAGTGGAAGGCTTGAAGTTGTCATTGGTCGAGCGGAATCTAGCACGGGACGTCCTACAGCGAATGCAATATATACACATGTCAAATTAAACCGGCTATTTGTATACACGACACTTGCACGGGTTTCAAAAAAGCAACGGTTCTGCCTTGTTTGGCACATTTGGGAGGTGGTTGCATACTTCTATTGTTTGGCAAGTTTTGGGGGTGCCGCATGTTGTAGAATTTTGTAAAATCCCAGTCGTAGATCTATGTGTACATATTTACCTTAGCTGATTGTCACATGCAAGGAGCACCAACACGAATTTTCCGCATTAAATTCTAATGTATGAAACACATTTTGTGGCTTGCAATTTACCAATACAACATTTCATAACGCCAATCCTCACTGTTGCATTTATATAAGAAATTCTTTCAAGCCTTGCTAGTAGTGGAAGATTATGGAAATTTCACAACACACTCCCCTATAGGTCTTGTATGTTTAGAAAAAAAAATTGGCTTCATACAGCATATTGGTGAACAATAGTTGTGCGATGTATTTTTTTGTCCTCTCTGTATACTGCATATGTGAACAAGGCAACCTCTTTTAGGGGTTAACACAACGTTTTTAAATTTTTGTGATGTAGTTCCCACTTTAGAGCATCCCCACCCTGCCGCATCAAAAACAATTTGAGGGACTCAAATAAAGACAAAAAGGATTTAGTCGCGTCAGTCCCTCACCCACGTGAAGATCAAGACTCACCATAGTTGCTGGAAATAAAGAAATTCCCACTTTATTCTCTTACTTTGTTCAACTCTTGCTTCATTTAGCTCTTGAATCACAACACAACAAAAAATACCAGTAATAGAGGCGCCTCAAATTTTTGTGGTCACCCTCAACAATGAAAAGCCCATAACGAAATTTGAAGAGGCTTGGGCATCTTGCACATTTATCAAAGTCACAGTGGAGGACAAAAAGGAGGAAGACCGCGCCAGATATTTTGGAAGCAGCCTTTGGCGCAGCGGGGTGGAGATGCTCTTAGGCCCTCTTTACACTAGAGGCAAGAAGCCATGGAGAAAACCTCACAAGGGCCATGGCTCATCCTTGAGAAGCCAACCTTTGAACTTGACGTCCTTTGCATATAGTGTGAAGTGAGAAGGAGCCACAAAATAAAGTGTTGATTTTAAAAAATAAAGTTCTTATATATTTCTTAAAAAATAAAAAATGATTGGTTGTGAGAATTTTGACCAAACGGCTCCCCGGATTTTGCGTTAGACCCACCTCTTGAGGTGGGCTTGACGCAAAATACGGGGGCCTTAAAAAATGTGCACTTTTGTTGCCACAAAGGACAAAAGTGTTCTCCATGTCATTTTCTCCTCCTTCCGTCCCTTGAACTGGAAATTTTGGGTGTAAAGTGACATTCTTTGGTCTTCTCGGTTTTTAGGCCTCCCATTGGCTAAAATTTCTTTCCTCACAGCTTCTCGTCTCTGCTGTAAAGAGGCCCTTAGGCACCTTGGTTTGACTCATGTTCCAGTGGCGGGTGCTCATTCACGGTTTCAGAGCTCTTTTAACTTACCGAGTTCAAAATGGTCAAGTGCTCCATGATACACGATTGACCTCAATATTTGATTTGTCGACTGTACAGTCAACTCAGTTTCTTTTTATAGCCACAGGAGACACATGCAGACAGCCAAAGAGAGATACATAAAAATAATGCAGAACGAGAGTAACTTATTAACTTAATTTTTCCCATTTTAGGTTTTGGCCGAGTGAGTGACTCTTGTTGAGTGAATACAAAACTGAAAAATACCCTTATTTGAGTGACAATGCGTTTTACACTGTAAAAAGGTAAGTGATATTTGAGTGATAAACTGAGAATGCCCTTATTTGGGCAATGATGTAAGTTAGATGTCACCTGAGAGTCCAGAACCCAAGCACAGTGAGGTTGGTGTGCAAGATTGTCAGAGCTCCTCATTCAAGCAGCGGTGCTGTTCCGTATTCGTTTCTGGCGCAGTGCTCTCTATGATTCGGAAGCGGCTCTAGAGAGACGAGTGCTGTGGGACACTGCTGCCCGTGCACACCGAGCCTCAGACGCAATTGCATCTGCGTTTCCGAAATGGACGAAAGGAGAACCCAGAAACAAAAAAATATTCACAGCTTTGTCTTTTCTTGCCGCAACAAGTACTGTGCGATTGCATTAAAAAGCCGCCAGTAGATCCATGCAGCTCCTATTTTGCGTTGTGTAGTGTGTACCATTAATTTCAAGTACCATTATATATGGCGTACGTTACAGTAATTTCTAATTGCGTATTTTATATTTTTTTTTGTTGACAACAGATTCCCTCAAAGTCACCTGACGCATGCATGCGGCAGCATTGGTGTACGTGAATGTGTGAATGGCCATGCGTCTTTGAGAGAAAGATTGGGATAGATCTTAAATTCGTAAAGTCCTGAAATTTCAGGCTTCCGGTACTAGAGTTATCCTTAACCCCTAAATGACAGAGGGGGTAAGGGCAAAACCTAAATGTGTTATAAAATGTTGCTTCTACAACTTCAATGAAGTTTGGTCCAAAAGAGAAAATGCGAAGCACAATGTTTAGTAATTATCCGTACGGTCAAACCTTCAAAAAATGTTTTAGATACTCATTAAACGAATTTAGAAGCATTTATTGTTGAATACTCACCAAAATTACAAATTTTATTTTTAGAATTTGAAATTTGGTATGATTGGTTGAAAGTAGACATTCTATTCTAAAGTTCAAAAAAGCAAAATTTTAGAAAGAGGGAACATCATTACTTTCCCGAAATAGTAAGTTTTGTAACACTAGGACAATGTTGAGGTCTTTGTCTTTGAAAATTTCTCCTTGATAGAGTTTAACTCCGATTGACATGATTCAAATTGGGTTGGAAAGTAGACTTCATTTCCTATTTGAAAATATTTTTTATTTTTGAAAAAAAGTTTTTTTTTCATCTCGGGCAGCCCGTAAAAAAGGGCAGCGACCATAAAATGGTTGATCGGTCACTTAGGGGTTAAAGTCACCGTGTATTTGAATAAGATGCCGTGAATTTTGCTATAATATATTGTTATTTGTGCACCCCAAATAGTTAAAAGGTAGGGAAAAGCTTGGTGGTCTCTCATTATTAGGTGTGTAAGAGCTTGGTGGTTTCAAACTCATAGAAAACTAGTTTAGCCGTCAAGAAAGACGGCTAAACTAGTTTCCCTTGAGTTTAGAGACCACCAAGCTCTTACACACCTAACAATGAGAGACCACCAAGCTTTTCCCTACCTTTTAACTATTTGGGGTGCACAAATAACAATACATTATAGCAAAATTCACGGCATCTTATTCAAACACACGGTGACTTTAAGGATAACTCTACTGTGTCAGTAAAAATTCAGGCTCGCAGGACATTAAAAGGAGGAGTGTCGGGCTCCAAAAATAAAAACCGGATGAGTTATATTTCCGGTAAGTAAAGTAGGATGAGTGAGTTTGCTCCCGTGTCAGGGAGCGCTACCGAGTATCGCGCCAGGGCCCGCCCATTAATGCACCATGACGTCAAATAAAAATGGCCGCCAATGTTTGAACCTTGGACCTCGGGGCCCCCAAGTGCCTAGTGGACTCCCAGTTTTAGCCCGGCACACCTCCTTGGAGCTTGTGACCTTCACTTTCCGGATAACTGAAATACACTGGATGCAGGATGTGTTACTGGACCAGTGGACCCTAGAGTTTGCGAATTTCTCTATCGATCATCTGCTGTAGGTATTCTGACGGGGTTTGTTTTTCTTCACAGTAAGTGGTGGCGTGGAGGAGACGTGGGGATGGACGTAGAAAGAATTGGCTTCTGCAATTATGCCGATTAAGGAGATTCATGGACGTTGCCCGGAGAGCTGCCAAGAATTGAACTGAAGATGAATCCAACCCAGTTGTCACTTGAATGAGTTCGTCTCTCATCTAGAACTGGTTCAAATTTGTGTCGCGTGAACCATTGTTACAGGTTCCCCCTTTCACTGTTAGCTCGGGGTCTCTGCCAAGGAGACGCATATTTTGTGCAGATGAGAGTACTTGACAGCTCGTCTGAGTGAGCCTTTAATTCTTCCGAGTGATCAAGTCGACTTAGTCCACAGGTGCGTACCAGCGATTCAATGCTATTTGTACCAGAAGCCAATCCCTTTGTTCTCAGATCCGATCCCTTGCTCGGATCTTTGATTCCGGAGTTTTAGAAGTCCGTGTAGAAGTCTTAATTACCAGTGGACCAACAAAGCTTATGATCTACTGACGGACGAAGCTTTCGATTGCTTCGAATGGGCTCTTTCTGCATCATCAAAATGGCACAGTCCAAGAAATTGACTTTTTGCTGACGCGGAACGGGAACCTCAGATCTAGTTTTCAGAGCTCTGTGCAATACAATGTCACATTTTTGGCATTTTTTACGAATATGACCATCAGTACGCCTTGAGAATTCCCCGTGGATTCCTTGTTGAGATAGTGATTGTATTACTCCAGCTCAGGGGACAACGATTGGTGTCCACTAGTGCGCGAAGAGCGTTACATTTTATTTGTCTTCTATGTCACCACTTGGTTCCTCTAGATCTCATCTTATTCGTTATTCAGACGCGCTTAGAAGATTGGAAACTTAGGGCGACTGTAGAGCCTAACGCGTCTCGACGTTGGAAATCGTGAGTATTTGATAATCGAAATGCGGACCTCTCGTTATTTACAGAATTATTCAAGAAACTCGTCACCGATCTACACAACTTCCAGTCTGGTCATCTTTCTGTGTTCTTTCCAGTTATTCCTGGCCAAGTGAGATTGCTTGACTTCTGAGGCATCTTGAGTTCAAATTAGTGTTTCAATTTTAAAAATTCTCAGTGGGGGTTATTGAAACTTCATTGAAGGTCTATCACGCAAATGCTGCAAGTATACGCTTGTATGAGCCTCAACTAGAAACCTAATTCCCACTTAGTTGTATAATTTGTTACTGACATGTGTGTAACCAATAATGTAATGGTTATATATCTGATTTATTTGTACTCTCTACTGGTGATCTACTAATTGAGTGGTTCTGCTACAGAACAGATGCTGTACTGGTAGTCATTTTCTATTTGGCAGTTGATACAGAACCTTGGAGTAAACTCTGAATCCCGGTGAATGTTTTTGTGCAGATCTATTGGTGATGCAGCATTCAATTTTGGATGTGAATGTGCGTTCTGAGCATGCTTTCCAATCGCAGAGAGGCTTGGAGTTTCCCGGCCATGGCGACGAAGTAGTGCGAGCACTGGCAAACGGAAACAGCTAGTGACTTCATGGCGCATTTCAGCAAAAATCAGTTCCAGCTAAAGTAACGACGTTGTGTGAACACGTTCACGAAATTTGGAGCTGGGTGGTGACACCATGGCGCATTTATACCAAAGACAAGATGCATTACAGATGAAAGCTCATCACCGTTCCAAGTCGATGAAGCAGTACGCATGGTGGACGCCTGTCACTCTTTTCTGCGCTGTGATCTTCCTTCTCTTCGTCTGGATGAACTCTAAAAATGAGCTCATGATGCGAACACTGGAGCTCACCCCCTACCCCGCTTCCCAAACCATTGCTAATCAGATGCCAACATATCCCGAAGAAGCAAACGACCAGACAGAAGGCATAGCCACACAGAACGTTCAACAAGTGAGTTCTGTGATAGCACTGACTCGTAGTTATGTTTGAAAGTTTCAACCAAACTGGTATTCCACTATGCTCATCGAATGGCAATAAATGGCATGCCATGTTTATTATAAATTTGCCATTTGTTATTGGAACACTACATCCCTGTAACGTTTCCTTGAAGTTTTGATCATTTTAAAATTTACAGTAATTTTTCCTTACAAAGACACTATTGATCTCCAAAAAGTCAAATAGTGTCCTTGATAGTGGATTCCCGGACAGTAAATAGCCCATTTAGTGTATGTGTAGCCTTGTGCACAGGCTCTTGTTTTCCTGATTTGCCAAAACTCTTTTTGCCTCTTCACTGTCTCACTTGCCTGTGGAGTTACAGGAGTGTGATGGTCGGCGTATCTTCGTGTACGACCTCCCCGCGGAATTCAACGACGACCTCGCTGCAGATTGCGAGAACTGGCGGAACTGGTCGGAGTGGTCCATGTGTGACGACGTGACCAATGGCGGATTCGGCGAGCAAATGAACCTGTCAGCATCAGATCCCATGGCGTCCATACTAAAGGTATGTATGTTACACGAGTCTTAATTCAGGCTTCGTGGTCCTTGCAGGTTGGGGTTGAATTTGCAGTTTTCAGAGTTTCTGGCACAGTTGCACATGTTAGAAACTGCTTGCGCATGTGAGTCATTTTTAATGGAAATTTTACATTCCTGCAGCCTCAAAGTGCGTGGTTCCAGACGGACCAGTTCAGCCTGGAGGTGACGATGCACCGTCGGGTGAAGACGTACCCATGTCTCACGCAGGACGCGACGCAGGCGTCCGTGTTCTACATCCCGTTCTACCACGCGCTGGACTTGACGCGCCACATCTACAACGTCAACCTCACCACGCGCGACCACCTGGCGACGCGGATGGTCCGCTGGCTGCGTCGCCAGGAGCCCTTTCAAGTCCACCGCGGCCACCGCCACGTTCTCGTGCTTGGCCGCACGGTGTGGGACTTCGGGCGCTGCGATCCGGGTACCTGGGGCAGCCCCATCCTCACATTCCCTGAGCTCACCAACATCACCAAGCTGTTCTTCGAGCGCAACCCCTGGATCGGCGAACACCCGGTCAGTGAGTGCCGATTATTTTCTTTATCCTCTCCAGGACCAAGATTTTCATGGTTTTCAAATGACACATTCAATTGATCATCATATTGTCAAAAATATGTGATGAACCCTGATGAACATGGAATCATACAGCATTTATACAAAGAAGGGAGTCAAGTTTTGTTAAGAACTAATTTTTATCTATTGCTACTTTGCGATATTGGGGAGTATGAAAACGTTAACAGAAATAGTGAGTTGAGTGTGGAAATATTCCCTGCACCAGGTGGCCATCCCGTTCCCGACCAGTTTCCACCCGTCCTCGGAGATCGAGCTCCGGTCGTGGCAAGCCACAGTGCGCGGCGCCCGCCGCCCGCACCTGGCGTCGTACGCGGGCTCGTCACGGTGGCCGGGGAGTGGAGGAAGCTCGGTGCGCTTGGAGCTTTTCGACCAGTGCGCCCGCTCCCCGCGTTGCAAGCACCTGGCGTGCACGGAGAAGCTGTGCCATCACAACTCCCAGAACATCTACCAGCTGGCGCTCGAGTCCGTGTTCTGCTGGCAGCCCGCGGGTGACACCTTCACTCGCAAGGGCATCTTCGACTCGCTGCTGTCCGGGTGCATCCCCGTCGTGTTCAATCACAGCCAGACTGTGCTGCAGTACCTGTGGCATCTTCCCGGCGATGGAAGCAGGTACACTCTCAAAGGACCAAGGATTCATGGTTTCAAAATGATCATATTGGGAACACTATAATTCATATAGGACTAAACGACCATGAGGTTGTTCTTTTGGGTTAATCTCATTCACCCTGACATAGTTTGAATGTGTGCTACAGTTAAAAAATGATAGTGCCTGCAGCAAACTGTGCACAATATTCAGAAATGTCGATAATAATTAAAGAGGTTTGAGTGTAATACAATGTTCCTTAACCCCTAAAGGTCCAAAATTCTGTTCACGGATTGCATTTACAGATACAAATACAGACGTCGTGGGTCATGCCCATAATCTGATTGCTTGGACAATCAATGATACGGTGGCTAGTGTGGTGGATATTCTAGAATGTCATTGTAGATTGGATCAGATTAATGGGGTTACTTAGGAGAATCTCCACATGTAATGTTCTGAACTAGGTTGCCAAACGTGAGACATAAAACGAATTCAGAGTGTTTCCAATGGTTCTTCCTTAAAAACTAGGACAGGTCTAGATCACACAGTTCTCAGCAAAATGAATGAATCACCATGAGAAGTCACCATGAGAAGTCTCTTATGTATCACACCTTCGGTACACGATTTCAGAACTTGACATGTAGAAAGTGTTCAATCACATAAGTACACATTAGCAAATATTTTGTGATATTTAGAGATTGTGATAATAACGAGTCCAAAGTGTGTTTACAATGAACCATTGTTCAAGGTTTCACTATGGAAAGATGCCATGTACTAGACCAACACTGGTTTAAATTCACCGCTGCGCAAATGTTTACCATTGCTAATGCAATGAAAAATCCTCTGCAGTTACTCGGTGATGATAGACGGCGAGGCGGTGCTGGGTAAATACTACGTGATGAAGCACTTGGAGCGCATTCCGCGAGACGAAGTGGTGAGGCTGCAGGAGAATATAGTGGAGTTGTTGCCACGCCTCTTGTACCGGAACCCCGTGCTGGAGGGTGAGTACTCCTCCAAGGATGCCTTTGATGTTACTGTGGATTCGCTCCTCAAGGCCTTTCAAACCCAGGATCCTACAACCCGGAAAGAGTCGTAAACTTAAACATCCCATAACATTCAGTAGCCCTCGCAGGGGTGCCTTGGGGTTTCATACGGCTTCATCCACGACTAGTTGCTTCCATTCGTTGTATGCTTCCTATGCTCCTCCTTAGCTACTCATGGGGCTGACGAGATGATTAGATATATTCCTCATCATTTTGGAGGGGCGGGGCAGTCCCTACAATCACAGGAAGATTTTTGAGTGTTAGCCCCTGGGCTAATGGACCAATGGGGCACTAATCTCCCAATAATAGGGACTAATTGCTCAAACTTTAGCTGAGGCTAATGTACTTTAGCCAAGGCAAGCGGACCATTTTTTGAGACTACTGTCTTTCATAAAAGAGAGTTCTTGAGTTAATAAACCCATTGCTATGGGGGGCTAAAAAGGAGGCTAACGCATGAAGCGTTAGCCCCGGCTAAATCCTCCAAAACTTCTAGTGATATTTACTACTGAATGTTATGCCATTCAAATTTTTTTTAGTAGCTGTGGATGATTCTTTTATATCCAATTTTCTAGCACACATCAATTTTGTTGTGCTATTTTGTGACCAATGTGCCAGTTGAATTAGCTAGTGCACCCTGCCTAATGGTTACTATACTTCAAAGCCTGACGAATTGAGAAAATGAAATTGGTAATGTTTTATGTTCTGAACTCAAGATGGTGCGCAAGAAAAAATTTGTGAGGTTATTGCTTCTTCATTTTGTATGCATATAGAGAATGGGATGATTTTTATTAGGGTTTAATAGATTTTTTTTTAGAAAGTGTTGAAAAAACCATCCCAAAAAATGTAAACTTGGGTGGTTTTGTACTTAGGTACACCAACTTTATACTAACTAATAATTTTTTGTTTTTATGTTCCTAAATTGTTACATAGTAGTGCTGGCGGGGCAGAATATTTCAAAAACATTTTGCACATGCACCCCTAATTCCGCACTATGTAGTAGCCGCCCCCTTTTTCATGGAACGAACACACAAATGCCAATTTGAAGCGAATTATGACAAATGTGCATCAAATAATGAAAGTTGAAAAGTTTTAGAAGTTTTTTTCACATTTGTTATCTAGACTCATCAGGAACTTCAAGGCATGTGAACATGCTGCCAGGATGGTGCATTGAAATGCAAGTAAGATAATATGGCGCCAACCTTCATACCAACCTAGTATGAATTAAATGACACTAAAATGACATGTATGCGGCCGGCCCAACTTTTCTGATGTTAGCGAAAAAAAAATACTTCAAAAATATTTGTAGTACCAAAATTAAAAATTTGAAACCATTCAGTATTAGTGCTAAACACATCAGGAACTTCAAGGCATAATAATGTGGTGCCATTTTGACATCAAAGTAAGAGATTGTTAAACTAATGTGGGGGTTAATGTGAAATTGATGTCAAGTTCATGAGTTCTGAGTTAATGTTGTCATGACGCTACAATGAATTAACATTTTGATGCTGAAATAGCTCTAAAATGACACCATATAATGTTGGTAATAAAAGTGCAGAAAAATAGCATCTACGTGACATTCAAATAGTGCATGTTAAAATGGTGCTCATATTGGAATAGTTGATGAGAAATTGGCAGCAAAATAACATTAAATTAGTGAATGTTCAAAATGACATCAATCCGACCCTCACATTGATATCAAATTGACATTGAAATAGTTCACACTAACATGATGCTAAAATGGCATGACCATGAAGTCAAGACGACAAAGTTAGCTTTACGCTGAAAAGCTATTAAGGTATTTTGGTGCCAGGCTAACATCAAAGTGATTGGAACAATGATGCTGAAATAGAAGCTATGTGAGGGCCGCTTTACACTATGGCCGTCCAAGTCGAGAGGCCGTGGAATTGAGAGTCCAAACTTTGTTGAGAGTCCAAAAAAGTATACTGAAAATAGGCAATAAAATATAGTTTTCATTTTTTATGAAACAAATCGACGGGATCTCGACCATAGTTTGAGTTTCCATTCCTGTCCGACCCAAACTTCCTTTCAAGAGGTTGTCGCCTTGATCAAAAAGTAAGCATTTTGGAGAGCGACGGCCATTGGACTTTGGCTTTTAGTGTGAAGGGTCGAGAAGCCAAACCCATGATTTCTTGCAATTTGATTGGTGGAAATCGACGGCCTTTAGACCTTCGCCCATAGTGTGAAGCGGCCCTTAGATATTAGTGCTAGACAAGATAACCTGCATCATGTCAACAATTTGGCCAAAATCAGCAACTAAACAAAGCACTGATCATCGCAGCCTTCCTTCCTCACCACAGAAAGATCAGTTGTGCACGAATCTTCATTTTTTGAGTTCAGGAACTGAGTGAAACCGCATTGTGGCTGATGCTACAACCGCATTGTAGCCGATGCATTGGATTCGCGATCAAGCGCCAGGTTCAGTTGCGGAGAATTCATCGATGGTCGAGAAATTAGGGTTTCGCGACTTTGCGCATACATTCGACCACTCCTCAGGCATTTTGTGAAGGTAAGCATTATGCAAAATCAGTAGGTTTTTTGTTCGAATCTTGTCGATTGAGGTCGGGAACTAAGTGGAACGGCATTGTTGCTGATGCATTGGGAGCGCCAGGTTGAATCATTGATGGTCGAGAAATTAGGGTTTCGCAGAAGTTTTCACTTTGCGCACACTCCTTAGATTGTATTGTAGGCTCCAGGCCGATATCGCCCGGGACTGGAAGCATCTGCCAACACAGGCACACATTTGGAAAATCAGTAGTTTATTGTTTTGTGTTTACGGACTTCTTTTTGTTCAAATGTAATGTTCTTCACTGATTTTGGTGATATAAAATTTTGTCTCATTTAAATTGTATTTTTCACAATACGATCAATTGAATTTGTCATTTTAAAATCATAAACCCTTGATCATCTAGGGGTTAAGGCGCGGCGTTTCTTCTGGAGCCGTTTAGTGAATTTTCATGCCATCACCATGCAAATCGTAGAAGCTCCAGAGCTTCTCTTGCTCATTAGCCTCCTTGTTGTTTCAAGGAATCAATTTGCAAACCTTTTTTTTTCCATTCACTGATGGAATAGTGATGCAATTTCGGAGCTCGTGAAATTTGGATTCTTCTGGTGTTTGTTTCCGGATCGAGTTTCATGCTTTGGAGTGTAGTTTAGGGCTCAGGGTTGCGTTTGAGTTGATTTGATGCGGTGGAGTGTAACTTAGGGTTTAGGGTTTTGCAGGTGTGAGAGACTTTTTTTCAATTCGGCTGTTTTTATGTGAGGTGGTACGAGATGGAGCGCTTGGTGAAGAAATTTGAGCAAAGGTATCGTCGCGCTTTGGATCATCACAAGTCGTGGGAGGATCTGCATTCACGACTTCTGAAACAGTTCGCCAATGCGGGTGCCATTCTTGAGAGATTGCCGGTACTCTTGTCTTTTCTCGTGTGAATTTCGATTTTATTTATTTCTAAAAGTTATAGAGCTGGATTAACCCTTAAAGGTCCAGATTGCCCATTCCGGCCAGTATTATACGGCCGTATTTCATTGTATTTGAAATGGTTCTACACCTCCTATGAGTTTCATATCAAAAGTGAAGTTAAAATTCATGTCTACATGGTCTTAAAAAGCTATTGGGATCTCAATTTGGAACTTTCTACTTACAAAAATGTCAAATATACGGCAACGTATCTACTATCCCCAAGAACCTTTAAGGGTTAAAAGGTTTTCCATAGCATTGAGATGATGTTGCTAGTCTATCCAGGCTCCTCTGGTAACCAGAAAATCATTGTAAAATGGTGCCACTCATGGTTTTAGGGTTTGGGTAGACCACTCCAAGAATAGACGGCCATAGGGTGCATACTCTGGGTTTGACCCCGAAAGGACCAAGGATTCTTGGTTTTCAAATGACAAGCTTAATCAATTATATTCTGAAAAACATAATAAAGATGGGTACAAATCTTATATCATCGGAATCAATGAAGAACATTGTATGTGTTGGTCAAAAACCAAATAAATTTAAACAAAAGGAGCTTCTTATAGGATCTGCTCAAAAGTGCTAAAAAATACATGAGGTCCAATTCGGGCTTCTTGGTCCTTTAGGGGTTAAGTCTGTTCAATCTCTGTTTGAGGTGATATGTGACAGAAAACTTTGTGCAAAAAACTTGCACTGAGAGGGATTTTAAGAACTAGTATGAGAATCTTTTAGGTGCTGGTTTCAGGTGCTTTTGGAAGCAAAGAATTATGGCATCATGGAGAATATGGCGTCTATCGTGCAAGCCTTGCCAGCAATGCAGATTGAGCAACTAGAACTCATATTGCGCTCAATGCATTCCACTCTGTGAGAAATTTTGCTTTCGCCTCCATGTACAGTTCTAGTATAAAATAGGGTCTATTACCAGACCCCTCAAATGAATCAAAGAGCTATTCTTAATTACCTTGTCATTGCTGCAATTATCTTGTAATTGAGCAATTTTGAGCAATTACCTTGTCCTTTGAGACTGAACATTGCGGGGTGAATGTCTCAGTATTGAGCTGGAGAAGATTGTTAAGTCATTTGAGAAGCTATGGCGTGATGGACTGGGGCTACTGAAAGCTGAGAAGATAACAGCACAACAAGTTGATCAAAGGGTTGGGCCGAGGCCAAGTTTGAATGATTGCCTTCAAGGCCTTCATGATCTTCACATAATGCATCGAGATGAGTAAGTCTTTTTGTAGCACTCGCATATGTTGTTTCTTCTTTCACCAACAAACATATACTAGAAGAAAACCAAATAGTATTGTGTTAAATCTGTGTTAGTTTTAACGCGACTGTATTAGTTTCAAACGTAATTTTTATTAGTTTTAACCCAGATTTAACCCAGACAATGGTTAGTTTTCTCCTAGTGATAGTGCATTTCCTGAATCATGAGACTCACAAATGAGTGGAATTTGTACACTCAGGTATAAGTTGAAGCTTGCAATTATTTCATCATTGTCCTACGAATCCAGGTAACATTCTCTTTTCCTCTTTTGAAAAATTTCCGGTTTCTTTCATTTGTGTACTACGTAATCCAATCAATTTCAGAATAATCAATGCGATGTTGTTACAACTCGTTTTTTTGCACTTTGAGTGACTTGGCATGGAGGATTAAAACGAGTACCCCTTGTGGAGTGTATTTTGATCATTAGAACTAATCAAATGTCTTCTTTTCTCGATAGGAGTGACGATGTATCCGCTTTGCAAGCTGTGCTGCAAGACCAACCGAATCTGCCTCCGGATGAAGGTTTGTCATTGCTCTCACCTTCCTGCAAGTGCCTCAGTTATTCATTCAGCCCACTGAAAAATCACAAAACAAGAGAAATTCTATTGTGTTTGGGATGTAGTGTGTACGTGTGTGGCACTTACAGCATCCTCACCCATGCATTGGTAGGGTCTGACACACGGCCAAACTGGTTTGAAAATGCTAAGTGCTCTTCCAAGTAGCCTCCATCATAGTGTGTTAACCCTTAAAGTATTGATAGTTTGGGTTCATAGTTTTAAAATTACAAATTCAATTGATCATATTGTGAGAAGTAAAATTCAGATAGGACGATATTTTTTATCACAGGAATCCGTGAAAACATTACGTAAGACAAATATTTTTTTTAGAAAAGGAGGTCTACATAGGACTTATTCAAAATTGCTATAAAAAAACATAAGGCTCAAGTTGGGCTTCTTGGTCCATTAACCCTTAAATGTCAAGAGGGTCCTTGGAGGGCAGCTCGAAGAGCATCTCCAAAAGTCTACAATAACTATTGCTCTTAAAAATAATTGCCAACGTGGCATTGGCGTTGCTCGCTAGCGTTTTTGTTGGTTTTTATATTAAAGAAAAAAAAATTCTCTCCATACCTAATGCTCAATCATAGCTCTCACCTTCGCCCAATTTCTTCATTTGATTGTGGATTGTTCCAAAGTTGTTTAATTTAGGCGCAAGTTGGAAATTTAGCCTCACTTTTTCATCACTTTCTAAAGCACCCTCAATTTTGGTTGAAAAAATCCACTTTTTTCTCCATTGTTCTCTCATGAATAAACTTGTGGGCCTTGCTTTGACATTTAAGGGTTAAGCAATAGCCCTTCAAATCTAACGTTAAGCTTAGTTGAATAATTTCTACATTCTACTTTTGATTGGTGCATTGACTATTTGGTGTGAGGTTGGGGCACTTCAAATGTGTATCTGTACTTGAGTTTCAGCATTCAAGGGTGAGGATGCTCATATGTCTATTTGTTACTGACAAATCATTTTCTGCTTGTGACAGTAAAACGTATTTTTGAAGTCATTGCAGCTGGTGATATATGGTGATACCCGGGTGCATGTGCCAATCCCCATACCCGGGTGCCTGTGCCAATCCCCATACCCGGGTGCCTGTGCCAATCCCCATACCCGGGTGCCTGTGCCAATCCCCATACCCGGGTGCATGTGCCCATCGACATACCCGGGGGACAATCGTATTGTCCGATCCAGTTTCCACGTTTCAGTACATTTTTGGCCATTTTTAATGGGGATGAAGACAAGTAGAAGATCAGCATGCAAGAGAATCAGCAGAAAATCGAACATAGCTTTAAGTTACAGCCTTCGATAAGTCCGCAAGGAATCTATGAAGTTTGCTTCATCTACTTTATCAGAGATTGTGACGAATAAAAGGTCGCCATACCCACTTAGTAAACTCTTTTCAAGGACGGTTACCAATCAACGTAGACTGGTGATGACCAAATTTATATGGGACGCTCTTACAGTTCGTGGACCTGGAAGTCCCGGCATTTTAACCCTTTAGTGCCCAGAGTGTTTGTGGAGAAACCATAGTCATTTTGGGTCATGTTTTTTTTTTAACTTTCTCTTTTGAAAGTTTTGAAAGTTTTGAAAGTACGGGTACCATTAATAGTATTTAAGTGTATTAATGGAATCATAGCTTAAAAAAACAAGTGTTGGATAAATCTTGGTAAGATCAGACAGTTGGATTGGAAGATTATAGTATGTCTTTGAACTTTCTCTTTTGGCACAAATTGAACAAAGTCGATTGCAAGGAGAGGAAAAATACAAAGCCACCATGATAGAGGCCACCTCGGGGCAAGAAAAGGAAAGAAATGTCTTTGAACTTTACAATGCACACTCGAAAATGAGATTTTGGGGGTGTCTGACTTCAAGGTTAAATAGAATTTGGGATAAATTTTCAAAAATGAAAATGTTCAACAATGACCTATGCCAACACCTCTCTTTTGCAAACTCTCATGTCAAAAATGGACTATTGTGATATACTCTCATACATATTTATTGCCGATATTTATAAGTAAGAGTAATTTATTCATGTACGGTTAAGGAGAGGATTTCTACGTTAAAATATGAAAGGAGTTTGTACATTCATCAAGATCGGATTACATACTCTAAAGGAACACAAACAAGAGAACACAATCCAAAAAATTAATACAACTCAACAAACTTCTACACACAAGAAATACAAAATTGCACATGTGTTGTATTTGTAAATATTTCGAGGAAATTGCAATATTTCACTGTTTTGTACTCCCTCCGTCCCAAAGTTATTGTCATGTTTGAAAGCCATGTTTGAAAGTGCTTTTTTAAGTAGGTCAAAAAATTACTTCCTTGTGGCTAATTTTATTTAGGTTGCAATGAACACATGCAATGTTCTTCAATCATTCTAGAGACATAATTTGGAACTTTTTTTAATTATGTTTCTTGCAATATGATCAATGAAATTGGCTCAAAGAAATACCAAGCAAACAAGTTGAACAATAACTTTGTGACCAAGGGAGTACCAATTTGGGATTAAAAAACCATTCGAGGAGGGGATTGTTTTTTAAGGTTGGCCCTGAACCGGACAAAAGAAGGGATACTTTCGTTCCCATTCATTCAAGAGCACTGGCGGATTTAGAAAAATCCCCACCTTGTGTGCCGGTGAATGTCGGTGGTATATTCATCCGATTAGAGACATCTTCCTCCACATTGAATGAACCAAATTGATCCGAAGTAATAACGAGAGAACGGATTCCTTGACCACAGGTTATATCCACATGTCAACTCGTACAAGATAGTTTATGTTCTACACTCTGCCGTACATCCTACTGTAGAGCGTCCATTGGCACTTGCCAGTGCGAGCAAGTACTTATTCCTCGGTGATTCCGTCAAATGTTCCAATACTTGTAATATTCAATAATAAGTTGGTCTATGACAACTGCCCATCCCTGCAGTGAACAATCTATATTATATTATGCACCCAATGTCAAGGCCCACTCGCACAACACTTCCAGCCCCATAACTGCCCTGCCATGCATCTCCGTGGGGTCATGATATTATATCATAGGATAGACTGAAAGACACACCTACAAACGATTCAACCTGCACAATCAATCCACAGCCCCGACACACATGACAAATCTTCTGACAAAATAAATCCTCGGTTTATAAGTAGTGCCCATCACAAAAAACATACTAACAGCGGCAAGCACGGCTGCCAAACAGCCACGATGGATTGCAAACCATGTGCACGTGATATGACACAGATGAGTACACGGCCACGACTGTCACAACTTGGTATGTATGTAGCTTGAATCAATCAAACAGGTCGGGGGGGAGAGCTCTGTCCTTCTCTACGTACGATAAATCCTACAAACCTAAATTCACTCAAGCAAACTGGTCTATCACATCCACACGGGATGAGGCATCGCAGGCTCGCCCAGGCCTCTGTCAACAATATGTTGGTATCCTGCCATCAAAGACGACGTCAGGATGCTCCTTGTGAAGCCCGCCAACAACTGAGGAATATCCCGTTGTGATCACGAGGAATTGCCTGTACGACTGAAGAAGTAGTCTAGCAGTAAAAGCCAGCACTAGAGAGAGAAATAATACTAAGCCACAGAGAATGAGAAAATGCTGATACGGGGAGGCGAGGCTATCTCTGTAGGGATTTTGGCCATGGTCCCATTTACTTGGCCATCATCATTTTCACAAACTCCTCGTAATTGATCTGCCCGTCCCCGTCCACGTCCGCCTCGCGGATCATCTCGTCCACCTCGTCGTCCGTCAGCTTCTCCCCCAAATTCGTCATCACGTGCCGCAGCTCCGCCGCCGAGATGAACCCGTTCTGGTCCTTGTCGAACACGCGGAACGCCTCCTTCAGCTCCTCCTCCGAGTCCGTGTCCTTCATCTTGCGCGCCATCAGGTTCAGAAACTCCGCGAAGTCGATCGTGCCATTGCCGTCCGCGTCCACCTCGTTGATCATGTCCTGCAGCTCCGCCTCCGTAGGGTTCTGACCCAACGACCTCATCACCGTGCCCAGCTCCTTCGTCGTGATGGAACCTGCCACCACATCCCCGCATCAGAAAAAAAACTCTAAATACCGAAAATTACGATAGCCACGTACAACATTATGTGATTCACGTGTCCTGCACTCCAGCAAAGGGAACCGAGACTCGGAACTCCGAATAAAATCAGATCGCCGTTGCTTCCACAATCTTGATAGGAGAAAATTGGCTAAAGCGACGCTCAAATGACAAGTGCACATGTTCCTTCAAAAGATCGACATTCACAATCCTCAAAACATTCATCTTCAAGATCCAAGACACGTCACAACAAGGGGAGGAAAGCTGTGCTGACCATCGCCATCCTTATCGAACAGGCTGAACGCCTCCTTGAACTCGGCAATCTGCTCCTCCGTTAGCTGTTCCACCATCTTGCTCGACTTTCACTGCACCACACAACTCAAACATCTCAGCGACTGACCACTCACACTGACGCCATTCAATCCATACAAACAGCAGATCGAACACCGACACGCACGGTTCCACAACCGCCAACGCGACCAAGAAAGATCCGCGCACATCAAAGCATCCGGGGGAAACTGCACAGAACGGTAGAACAGAACCAGGACAACAACAGGCAGAAGACCTCCAAAACGACAAGCCCACATGTATGCAACGCGGAAACCGACTGGGATTTCAGATACGAGAACCTGCGAGAGTCCAGATACGCAGCGAGACCACGAAGCGACGGGGAAGGACCAGGGGAAAAAGGTTACCGGAGATGGAGCTGGTGCGACGGCGATGGCGGAGCGGAGCAAGGGAATGGGAGTGGTGAAGCGAGCAGGGAAGTAGGGAGGGAGGCCGTTGCTGTGGGTGGGCACAGACAAGCAAGAGAAGAGGACCATGACGACGGGGCTCCAAACCCTAGGCTGACGTCAGCGTGCCAGCGTGGCGGGGCCCAGTTGCCGCGTTAAAGGTCGCAGCCAATAGCGGTCGGCCATGTGGACGAGCGAAACCGCGTGCGCATCGGGTTGCACGTGCGGCGGGCTGACGCGCTTTCTGTGTTGGGTGGTGCGCACCTCTTTGCTCTTGCATATCACTCTGTAATATCACATGCATTCTTCAGCCTTCGCACTCTGTGAAAGATTTGTATAAATTGGTTTGAAGTTGCATCTAAGGTGGTGACCCCATTCCAACTGGCGCCTGAAACTAACAGCTAGGGGGTTAGCTATGGGCATTTTCTGCAATCAATGTTGCAATGATGTTGGTTATACAATTGGGTTTTAGTACCGGTATATGTAAATGTGGTTATGGATTTGTTGTCGTTGGTTTTAGTATATGTAAGTGTGGTTATGAATTTGTTGTTGTTGGTTTAAGCATCTTGAGTGTGTGCAATACAAATCGTATTTGGACAGAAACAACTCTACCTATACGATGTGAATGGGATGTGTCATACTTCAACCTTGAAAATTTATAACTAATTCGTTCTTCATCCAAAAACTATGTTTTAACTTGTGTTGGAATCTATTTCTTCTTGCCTAACTCTAAAAAATTATAATACTAAATAATATCAATGTCTCATATCTGTATTTCTTATTCAGTTGGGAATGGAGTAACCACCTTATACATTAGAGAAGATAGTTTGTTGGTTTTGTTTTGTACATTGAGCTCTCTCAAATCGTGCTTTCGTCGACCACGAGCTTGATATTGTCAAAAAGATCTGGACGAGAAAGGAATCACCGAAGTTGTTTTATAGCTTTTACGTCATGTCCTATTAGTTGTTCTTCTTTCTCTATAGCTTCTCCATCTCTTTCTATTCATATTTTTACAAAAATTATACATTTCATCAAATCTGAGGTCCATATACTTTTCAAACAAAACCAACCAAATAGACCGCGGTACTCAAGGTCCTTATGTAGACATAATCACACACTGATTAATAATTAAAGAGTATCATTTTATTTAAGAACGTTGAATCTAGATACAATGTAGAGATGAATTCTTTGCATATCTCATGTTTACAAGTTTGACTCAAGTTTGGATGTCTCGAGAGCTAAAAGTTGCAAAACTCAAAGGTCACTAAAAACTAAAAAGGAACACGTGGTTTAAATTGTGGATAATGGAAGACAATTTTTGGAAAGAGCATTTAGTAACGATGGCACTATTGAAATTATCAAACTAGATGTTTCATGTTTGGGTTGGCAACCATCGCTTTAATGCATAGATACCTTATATCAACAAGTTTATAAATAAATATCCAAAGTTTCACTTCACCGTTTGTTCAATTAGTTTGAATGTTTATGAAAGAAATAAAAGTCAACTCTTAAATGCCATGATTGATTTGAACAAGTAAGTTTGAAGATAAACCATATAATATGGTCAAGTTTGTTGAATTAGACTATAAAGCTAAATGACATGCCCTATATTTAAGAAAAATTCAATGTACCATGTTTTTAAGCATTGGAAGCAAGAGTTTAAACGTAATTCAATTTAGTCAAATTTCATCTGACTAACTAAAAAAGATGGTAAGTGAAAAAAAAAATACAAAGAAATTTTGGCACTGTGGAACAAATACAATAAAAAAAAAGTATATAAGATGACTTCAAATGCATTTATCAATTTTAAACATGCAATACTTTTGATCATGATAACTCCCTTGCAAGTCCTATATTTGATTATGATATCTTGTATGCTTCACTAATATTTGACTCATTTTCAAAGAGAAATTTAAAGTATTCAAGAATTTGTAATTCGAGAGTATTATGATACTTTCATGAAGGGCACAAGGATGATGGACTTTGGAAGCTCTGAAATTCTCATTATAACGATCAAGGATTCAAGAAGGCAATGAAAGCATGCACAACAAGCCTAATATCGACTTTTAAATGAATGTTTGTAGTGGCAGATTTAAAAAACGAGAAAGGATTTATTTCCAAGGTATTGTAGCCAGTAGTTAAAAATTTCTTTTGGATGATTTATATTTTTGCAAAGCCTTGGTCACCCTTAGATTTGAAAGTCATATGAACTAAGTTTAGGTGAAAATCAAGTTTAGCAATGACTCATCGAATTTGAAATTCATCCCAAATGCATGTTGTTTTGCATAGAATTTAATATGTTAACATTGCCCTAGAAACCAAAGCTAGAAGAGGCTTGATTCATTCTTAACTTTGATGCATCAGTAATGAGGCCTTGGATTCGAGAGTGTTCAAATGCATGTTGTTTTGCATCATAATTGAAAGTGGTGAAAGTGCCTTCACACCCAAGGGTAATATAAACTTGATCCATTTTTAACATTAATGCATTGATTTATTGTGTGTTTTGAGTCATCCTCGCAAATCGTTACCGTATTATGGTATCAACAATGGGATTTACATTTATGGCTATGATTATGATATGTATAATTAATCACGTGGATCATGTGGAAGTGTAATTGTTACACTTCTAATGCACAATGCACAGGTGGATAGTTGTAAACAACCTCATTGGATGTTTTTGAGTTCGTGAGTCACTGTCATAGAATTCTTGACTCAGTCTCATGGGCTCTTGGGTTCTTGATTTAGTTTGATGGGACAGTGGGACCTTAGGTTCTTGACTCCCAACTACCTACCATTGTATAGAGCACATTGACGAGTCAAGCACTATTCAACTTTATGATGTGAGAGAACTTTAATTAATCTGTTTTTTTCGTGCTAGTACTCTAAAGCGTCTGGTGCGGTCTCTTCTGCTACTACAACGTGATTAGTGCACAAAGACTAGGTTGCTTGTATTAAAACTACATGGCGTCTGTCATAGCATCGGGGTGCTAGGATGAAACAAGTTCCTTGCTAGAGAAGTGGAGAAATCTTTATTGATGTTTCTTGTGGTCTTTTATAGTGACACAAATGCTTTGCTTTTAATTTTGCTTAAATAGGTGACATGGATAACAACTAGAATGCTTTGAAGACACCTTAGGCACGTAAACTAACACACTTTTATATGTTGGCTTGCATGGGCGTAGATGAAGAGCATTCCCTTCATATTTCACGTATGAATGAGTTGGCGTAGCTATGCATTCCTGAAACCCTTCTTCACACCATTGTTTATTCTATTTCGTGAATAAATTTTTGGTGATGTAACATGTAGTAATATTTCTTTTGTTGCATGTGATGCTCGGCTGTCTTGTCGAGCAATATTTGGTTCAACATTTTGGTAAATATGGTGGTCAGTTTCATGATCAAGTTCCATGAAGCTTACTATTATGTCTGGTGTGTTTGTTTGGATATCATACCATACATGAGCTCATGATTTATGAGTTTATTGAAATGTAATACCACTTCAAATCAATGTAGGATAAACCATGTTTTCTTATTCTATTGACTTGACATCGCTATACTCGTAACCCTGGCTATTTCAATGTTGATACATGGTTATATGGCTCTTGAAACTAAATAGTAATCCCAAGCATGTGCATCTTAGGCATGTGATTGGATTGGATCTCTAAAGTGGGATCTTACAAACACGTTATATGAGTTTTTATTCCCTTCTATATTATTGTTCGGATAATATGACGCTCTAATTAAAGCAAAGCAATTCAAAGCAAGGGAAAACAAAGCATTCTTGTCACTCAAAGAAACCGCAAGAAACATCAATAAAGATTTCTCCACTTCTCTAGCAAGGAACTTGTTACATCCTAGCACCCCGATGCTATGACAGACGCCATGAAGTTTTAATACAAGCAACCTAGTCTTTGTGCACTAATCACGTCGTAGTAGCAAAAGAGACCGCACCAGACGCTTTAGAGTACTAGCACGAAAAAAACAGATTAATTAAAGTTCTCTCACATCATAAAGTTGAAAAGTGTTTGACTCGTCAATGTGCTCTATACAATGGTAGGTAGTTGGAAGTCAAGAACCCAAGGTCCCACTGTCCCATCAAACTAAATCAAGAACCCAGGAGCCCATGAGACTGAGTCAAGAATTCTATGACAGTGACTCACGAACTCAAAAACATCCAATGAGGTTGTTTACAACTATCCACCTGTGCATTGTGCATTAGAAGTGTAACAATTACACTTCCACATGATCCACGTGATTAATTATACATATCATAATCATAGCCATAAATGTAAATCCCATTGTTGATACTATGTTTATACATGTGTCACTTGGTGAATTATGGTCTATGTATCTATTGTGCAAAAAGTAAAAAAATAAGTATATATATATATATACAAGTTTTTTCGGATTATTTTTACTAGTACAACACATTAAATATTACCATTCTCGATTAGGACTAAGAATCATCCTTTGTGTAAGTAATATTAACCCCTAAACGTACCAGTCCTTTCTGGAAAAGTCAAACTATAGAATTATACAGAATTAAGCTTTTAGGAATAATCAAAGTATATTTTGTAATATTTTCATGCATGAAATTAAGTATTTCCTATAAGTCCTGAAATTTTCAGATTTTTTTGATTTAACATGACTTTTTTACAAATTTTTAAGTCAAATGCTTCACAAATTCATTTTAATTACAAAAAGACTTCAAAAAATTGATTAATTTTTGGATGAGATGCAAATCACAATGGAGAATCACATGATATCATTGATATGTTTTCCATTAAAAAAAACTAGTTAAATTTTGAAATTCAAAAAGTAAACATCTCATGTAGTGTGTTCAGAGTTTGAGCTACAAAGCTTGCAAAAGAAATAATTTACTCAATAAATGAAATTTTTAAGATTTGAAAAGTGGAGTGCAAACTAGACTTGATAAACTTCATTTTCTCTGTTGAGTGTAGTAGCAAAAGAAATCATCTTCGAGATCAAAATTGGGTTTGACCAACAAACATCCAATAACTGGATGCGTGGACGTTTAGGGGTTAAGAACATCATTCCATAATGCATATATGTTAGTATTTTTAGCGAGGGAGAGGGAGAGAAGAAAGAGAGGGAAGGGAGAGTCACATAGGATCCGCGCGTGCGGACCTTCAGTCGCAAAAGCTGGAAAATTCAAAAAATAAAAATAAAAATTAAGAACTTTAAAAAATGAAAAAAATCCTCCTCCGCTGTCGTTAAGGTTTCAACCACCCTGAATTTTGAACAGAAGGAACAAACAAAAAAAAGTTTTTTTCCCTCTGCCGCCGCTAGGGTTTCAATCACCCTGAATCCTAAATAGAAGAAGCAAACCAATTTTTTATTATATTTTATTTTTTCTCGTTCCGCCACCGTTAGGGTTTCAGCCACCTTAGACCCTGAACATAAGAAGAAAATCCCAAAAAATAAATATTTTTCTATGTTTATTTATTTATTTTTAAACTTTTGGTGCATATGTGGGATCCGCAGTTGCCACATGAAGAAAAAAGAATGAAAAGAAAAGAATCAAGGAAAATAGAAGAAAAAGAAGAAGACAAAAACTAAGGAAGAGAAAAAAGAAAAGATAAAAGTAAAGATGAAGATTAGGACAAAAAATAAATAAAATAATTGTTTGTTAATAATGTAATTGATTGTAGAAAGACATCAATCTCTTTTTTTTAGAGAATTTTTTAGACAAATTTTTTATTGCGTTCGGAGCCAAGTGCATTCATGATTATAGGGCCAAGTGCATAAATTTGGAATTGGGTGTTAGGTGATGAATGTACACAAATGTACATGTAAATAAGTTGCTATTATAAGTTTGTAATTCTAATTTTTATGTCTCTTCTTCATTGGTTCAGTCATTTACATTCACACTTCATTGTTATGTAATCACAAAACAACTTTGATAAAGAATATGAATGGACAAAATCCTAAGAAGAAATCTTTATGGCAACATATGGAGGGTCTCCAAAGTTCAATTTGACCATTTGATATGCCTATTTGGGCTCAATAAGAATCTGATGCCCTTGCTAGTGCGCCATCACCTATCCCATTGAAAAAGAGAGATAAACGACAAATTAAATCAGAAATAGAAGTCTTCATGAATATTTATGCCAATGTCAACTAGATGATAATTTAGAGTGATACTAATGTTTAATAAAAATTAATTTTATGTATTTGTTTGATTTTTCAAAAAAATTCCTATTGTGGTTTAAGCCTCCTATCCATACAATGATTTGTTGTTTGATGCATTGACGAAGTGTATTTTTGGAGGACATGTAGAAGGCCGGAGTTTCTATCTATCTATCTATTTTTGGAGGCCCCATTGAATTTCTCGCTAATGGAGTATCTAGGCTAATACAGAAGCTTGGTCTGTCTTGTTCTTGAAATTGATGGGAGGACTTGTCCTAATCTTTGGACTATTTGTCTTCATTTTGCACATCTTTTGATTTCTTGAATACATCATCCCCTCACCTTATGCAATCCAACTCTTATGTGTTCTTTTTTCCTCTTTGGGTACTAAATGGTTGTGTTGCATTTGTTAGGAAATAGCTTTAGAATTATGTTGGAAGCACTTTACTGTAAACGTCTGAATGTGTCGTGGCGACCAGTAGAATACGGTGTATTTTGGTTGTAATTGAAATGGATCCACACCTTTAATGGGTTTAAGTTCAAAAAAGAAGTTGAAATTTAAATCAATGCGGTTTTAGTGAGCTATTAAGATCCCAATTTAGAGTTTCTTGTTGGTAGCAAATCTCAATTATACGACAACGTATATACTATCCCCATGGGACGTTTAAGGGTTATGGAAATAGCTTTGGACTACTAAAACCCATTGTATAGTTTCAAAAAAATACATATATATATATATATATATATATATATATATATATATATATATAAACATTGCTTAAAGAAAACAATACATTTAAAAGGCCAAAAAAAAAAACTCAGCAAAGTTAGTTTCATTGAGCAAATAAATACATGACCTAACATACATTGAGAGTAAGTTGAATGGCTTGAATCATTCCATAATGAATGATTTTACCTGTTAGTGATCATCACCGGTACATATTTGAGTTTATATATTAGTTAAATATTGTAAACAAAACAAGTGTTAGTGTTAGCCTTCGCATTTTAATATCACTATTTGAAGCTCCTATCTTCTTCAACATATTAAATAATTCAATACAATATCCTGTAGTTTCTTGGCCAAGTATTAATATAAATATTGTTAATAGGATAGGAATATTTGTTCCATGAATAGCTAAATAGGGAATAGAATTGCATGATCTCAGCGTGTACTATAAATAATTCATAAAAGTGGAGTTTTAATAAAATACCTTTACAATCCATATTTATTTCTTGCAAGGTTTGAAAATATCTTTAAAAAAAATACATTTATCCCATCTTGGTCGGTAATGGGGCTCATTCACTTCCTATGAGAACAACGGTAGAATTCCAATATTATGATTGATGGTTAGTGTGATGGGGTTGGAGTTAGTCTCCTAATGAATTGGAGTAAAAAAGGGCCCAGGATGTGCCAAATTACTACTAAGATTTCTAAACGATTCTATGGTAATAGGATCTATATTTATTCTCGTTGAACAAAATTCATTGCATTTAACTTTCCTGCACACTGCTCACATCTCACACAATAGCATTTATATTTTTTATTTATTAGAAAAAAAGGCTCAAGTCATATCACTATATGAATGCATTTAATAGGCTTTAAGAAGATGATAACCTCAATTATTAATATCTATCTAGTCGTCCAAAAGAAACTGACGCCGGACTTTGAATGAAGAAAGATTTTATGTACATTGGTATCTATAATACATTAGTATTGGAATTAGATTTTTTCAATCACTAATGTATATATTTCTACAGTAGTGTTATTTGCAATCTTAGTTCGATGATATTGATAATACAAGACAAAGATTGCATAAACACATTGAAATTGACTTTGTCTATTAAGATACAAACACATGATAGGTAGAATCGAGTCTCATTGAAAGTGCCCTTTGCCTATTTATAACACACAATTCGCTATTTACGCACTTGGCTATATAATCATGCTTTTGGTCCCCGAGCGCATGATTTTATTTGTCTAACTTTTATTTTTTTTAAACCAACGATTATTGTCTTTCTTCAATCCCTTACATTGTAAACAAATAATTATTTTAATAAATTTTTATTCTCATCTTTATCTTTTCTTTTATCTTTTCTTTTTTATCTTGATTTCTTTCTCGTCTTCTTTCTTGTCTCCCTCTTGTCTTTCTTCTTGTCTTCCTTTTTGTCTTCGTTGTCTTTTTTTTCTTCTACTTTTTCTTCAGTTGTGGCTGCTGAACCCTAAACAATGGGAGCAAACCAAAAAGAAAAAAAAAAAAAGTTTTTATTTTTTTTGTTTTTTTGTTTTTTTGTTTTTTTGTTTTTCGGGTTGGCCGTGGGGTGCTACTGAACCCTGAATGGCAGCCGCCAAAAAAAAAAAATAAAAAAAAATTCCCTTTTTCTTGGCCGTGGGATGCTGCTGAACCCTGAATGACAGCTGCCAAAAAAAAAAAAAAACTTTTTTTTTGGACTTTTTTGACTTTTTCTAAAAATTACTATTTTTAGTCGCTGGGGTGCGCGGCCGCACACCCAAAGACTCTTCTTCCTCTTCTTCTCCTTCCCCTCTCTTCATATATATATATAGGGGAGAGGTGAGGGGAGGGAGAGGGAGTTGAAGAATTAATGGGAGAGACCCTCTCCTTTCCCCTATATATATGAGGAGAGAGGAGGGATGGAGAGGGAGGGAGGGAGAGGGAGGGAGAGAGAGGGAGGGGGGGGTGGAGAGGGAGGGGGGTGGAGAGGGAGGGGGGTGGAGAGGGAGGGGGGTGGAGAGGGAGGGGGGGTGGAGAGGGAGGGGGGTGGAGAGGGAGGGGGATGGAGAGGGAGGGGGATGGAGAGGGAGGGATGGAGATGAAAATGAGGGAGATGAGAAGGTTTATGGGTGCGCGGCCGCGCACCCAAGCGGCTAAAAATAGTATTTTTTAGAAAAAGTAAAAAAAGTCAAAAAAAAGTTTTTTTTTTGGCAGCTGCCATTCAGGGTTCAGCAGCACCCCACGGCCAAGAAAAAGGGAACTTTTTTTTTAATTTTTAATTTTTTTAATTTATTTTTTGGCGGCTGCCATTCAGGGTTTAGCAGCACCCCACGGCCAACCCGAAAAAAAAAAAACTTTTTTTTTTGTTTTTTTTTTTGGTTTTTTTTTTTTTGTTTGCTCCCATTGTTTAGGGTTCAGCAGCCACAACTGAAGAAAAAGTAGAAGAAAAAAAAGACAACGAAGACAAAAAGGAAGACAAGAAGAAAGAGAAGAGGGAGACAAGAAAGAAGACAAGAAAGAAATCAAGATAAAAAAGAAAAGATAAAAGAAAAGGTAAAAGAAAAGATAAAGATGAGAATAAAAACTTATTAAAATAATTGTTTGTTTACAATGTGGGGGATTGAAGAAAGACAACATTGATGTTTTTTAGAGAACTATTTAACCAACCTCTTTAAAAGTCAAATATGCTTATGAAATGAGCGCACTTGGCCAAGTGCATAAATAGCGAATTGCGTGTTTTATGTGAAAAGTGTGGAAATAGGGATGTTAATTAACCATTCAAGTTAAACTATGTTGTTGTCAAATTTGACACAAATCAATTAAAAAAAATGAGCTCTAAAAAATCTTTTGAAATCTCGACAGTTAAATATTGAATGTTAAGTAAGTTCACAGTACATGGACTACTAAATACTGTCCTAAATTTTCACTATTTTTCATACAATCCACTCAAATTTTGGAAAATAATGAATTCTGAAAAGTTTAGAAACTATTCAAATAATGCTCTAGGACTCAAGAATAAATTTGAATTCGTCTTTGCCTTGTCAAATCTCACCATTGTGCACAGTAGTGCTTTCTTGATAATTGGGTAGTCATTAATTGTATGAAATGTATGCTCATGTCGATGTAACTAGCCTATGGCTTTGTGCTGTTGGTCCAAGTATTTTGCATCCTTTGCTTTTATTTCATATTTTGTGTTTATAATTGCCAATATCACAAATTAGAAGTCTTCAAAGACAAAATTCGATAAAAAAAAATATAAGTTTCACAATACAAGTCCAAAAGCTATAAAAAAACTCTAGTGCATCTTTTCTCGTCGAGAGCTTTTCGACAATATCTAAGCACGCGATCGACGAACGCACGGTTTGAGAGAGCTCAGTGTACAAAACAAAACAACAAACTACCTCCCTTAACCCCTAAACGTCTGAAAATGCCTTTGTGGCAAATACAATACAACGAGTACTTCTTGTATTTGGAATGTATCCACACCATTATTGGGTTTGAGTTCAACAGAGAAAACCAATGCGGTTTCGGTAAGCTATCGAGATCCCAATTTAAAACTTCTTCATATTAGCAAATGCCAATTATACGAAAACGTATCTACTATCCCCATGGGACGTTTAGGGGTAAATGTATAGATGCATCTTCAAACCAATTTATACAAATGTTTCATACAGTGCACAAAGATGGAAGGGTAAAGAATGCATGTGATATTACAGAGTGATATGCAAGAGCAAAGAGGTGCGCACCACCCAACACAGAAAGCGCGTCAGCCCGCCGCACGTGCAACCCGATGCGCACGCGGTTTCACTCGTCCACATGGCCGACCGCTATTGGCTGCGACCTTTAACGCGGCAACTGGGCCCCGCCACGCTGGCACGCTGACGTCAGCCTAGGGTTTGGAGCCCCGTCGTCATGGTCCTCTTCTCTTGCTTGTCTGTGCCCACCCACAGCAACGGCCTCCCTCCCTACTTCCCTGCTCGCTTCACCACTCCCATTCCCTTGCTCCGCTCCGCCATCGCCGTCGCACCAGCTCCATCTCCGGTAACCTTTTTCCCCTGGTCCTTCCCCGTCGCTTCGTGGTCTCGCTGCGTATCTGGACTCTCGCAGGTTCTCGTATCTGAAATCCCAGTCGGTTTCCGCGTTGCATACATGTGGGCTTGTCGTTTTGGAGGTCTTCTGCCTGTTGTTGTCCTGGTTCTGTTCTACCGTTCTGTGCAGTTTCCCCCGGATGCTTTGATGTGCGCGGATCTTTCTTGGTCGCGTTGGCGGTTGTGGAACCGTGCGTGTCGGTGTTCGATCTGCTGTTTGTATGGATTGAATGGCGTCAGTGTGAGTGGTCAGTCGCTGAGATGTTTGAGTTGTGTGGTGCAGTGAAAGTCGAGCAAGATGGTGGAACAGCTAACGGAGGAGCAGATTGCCGAGTTCAAGGAGGCGTTCAGCCTGTTCGATAAGGATGGCGATGGTCAGCACAGCTTTCCTCCCCTTGTTGTGACGTGTCTTGGATCTTGAAGATGAATGTTTTGAGGATTGTGAATGTCGATCTTTTGAAGGAACATGTGCACTTGTCATTTGAGCGTCGCTTTAGCCAATTTTCTCCTATCAAGATTGTGGAAGCAACGGCGATCTGATTTTATTCGGAGTTCCGAGTCTCGGTTCCCTTTGCTGGAGTGCAGGACACGTGAATCACATAATGTTGTACGTGGCTATCGTAATTTTCGGTATTTAGAGTTTTTTTTCTGATGCGGGGATGTGGTGGCAGGTTCCATCACGACGAAGGAGCTGGGCACGGTGATGAGGTCGTTGGGTCAGAACCCTACGGAGGCGGAGCTGCAGGACATGATCAACGAGGTGGACGCGGACGGCAATGGCACGATCGACTTCGCGGAGTTTCTGAACCTGATGGCGCGCAAGATGAAGGACACGGACTCGGAGGAGGAGCTGAAGGAGGCGTTCCGCGTGTTCGACAAGGACCAGAACGGGTTCATCTCGGCGGCGGAGCTGCGGCACGTGATGACGAATTTGGGGGAGAAGCTGACGGACGACGAGGTGGACGAGATGATCCGCGAGGCGGACGTGGACGGGGACGGGCAGATCAATTACGAGGAGTTTGTGAAAATGATGATGGCCAAGTAAATGGGACCATGGCCAAAATCCCTACAGAGATAGCCTCGCCTCCCCGTATCAGCATTTTCTCATTCTCTGTGGCTTAGTATTATTTCTCTCTCTAGTGCTGGCTTTTACTGCTAGACTACTTCTTCAGTCGTACAGGCAATTCCTCGTGATCACAACGGGATATTCCTCAGTTGTTGGCGGGCTTCACAAGGAGCATCCTGACGTCGTCTTTGATGGCAGGATACCAACATATTGTTGACAGAGGCCTGGGCGAGCCTGCGATGCCTCATCCCGTGTGGATGTGATAGACCAGTTTGCTTGAGTGAATTTAGGTTTGTAGGATTTATCGTACGTAGAGAAGGACAGAGCTCTCCCCCCCGACCTGTTTGATTGATTCAAGCTACATACATACCAAGTTGTGACAGTCGTGGCCGTGTACTCATCTGTGTCATATCACGTGCACATGGTTTGCAATCCATCGTGGCTGTTTGGCAGCCGTGCTTGCCGCTGGTAGCATGGTTTTGTGATCAGCGCTGCTTATAAACCGAGGATTTATTTTGTCAGAAGGCAGTTTTGGGATTGGTTATCTGTGTCGGGGCTGTGGATTGATTGTGCAGGTTGAATTGTTTGTAGGTGTGTTTCAGTTTATTCTATGATATAATACAGACCTTACAGAGATGCATGGCAGGACAGTTATGGGGCTGGAAGTGTTGTGCGAGTGGGCCTTGACATTGGGTGCATAATATAATATATATTAGTCACGCATAGGCAGGCAGTTGTCATAGGCTAACCTAATATTCAATAGTAAAAGTTTTGGAACATGGAGGAATCACGGAGGAATAAGTACTCACTGGCAATGCCGTGGAGTGTCCACAGTAGGATGTACGGCACAGTGAAGAACATATTCTACCTTGTTCGAGTTGACATGTGGATATGACCTTAGATGAAGGAATGTTGTCACTCGTAGTTACTTCCCTTCCGTGTAATTCACGCAATGTGAATGATGTTATTCTGGAGGGATGAATGGAGCACCGACATTCGACTGCACACAGTGAAATGTGAATGATTCTGGTGTATCCGGGATGTGTCATAAGTGGATGGAGCAAACTTCGCAGATTCTTGAAAGCGTTACCGAACGTTCGAACTTACTGCGTTGTCCGATTTTCTCACTGCTGATTCTCTGACATGTTGGGTTTTTTCTTTTGTTTTCATTTTTAGTGAAATAGGCCATAAAAGTACTGAAGCATGAAAACTGGTACTGTAGGTTGTACCGGATCGGGCAATACTTTATGTCGCCCGAGTATGTCGAAGGGCACAGTCACCCGGGTATCACCTAAATTCCCAGCAGCAATGACTTAGAAAATACGTTTTATTTTGTCAATCAGAAATTGATTTGTCACAAGCAAATTTACGTATGAGCATCCGCACTCTTGCACCGTAATGGAGTTACGTTGAAATTACAAGTGCGCACACCCTTTCACACATAATACTGCCTTTGAAGATACTGGCTTTTGGTTTCATCCACCTTCATATACAGAGTGACCAATGATTTCTAATTGAATGAACTATTGAATCAAATAAACAACTACAAAACATTGTTGAATTGTGAATGAATCAAATAAACAATTAGAAAACACTGCTGAATTGTGATTGAATGAGTGTTGTCGATTACTGTTCACCATGGTTGATTGCTCTTGCTTAATGCCATGAACCCCCATAGCTACTAATGTGATGTGGGATGTTCCACATCATTCTGTTGAAAGGAGGCAGTGGTTACAGATGCTACTGAATGTTATGCACCAAATAGTCAAGACACTAATTATAAGTAGAATGTAGAATGAATTCGACTAAACTTAGGTTTGTACAAACATTGTTAAGCGTACTATAGAGTTATCGGCAAAGTGGAAGTTGGGTAGCTTGTTTCTTGATTAGAGTTTTTGTTATGTAGATAACTCTTATTGTCCATCTTTGATAGGAAGCTTCGGCTTGCTTGGTGTGGGTGAGCATATGTTTGGTGTGGGTGAGCATATGTTTGGTGTGGGTGAGCATGTGTTTGGTGTGGGGGTTGGTGGAGATTTTCCCTTGGGAACTTGTGTGAGGTGTGAGGGAGCTTTTTTAGCGTTGGAGAGGTTCAAAGTTTGAAACTTTATAGAGCGTTGTTATTGGTTGAAATTAGAAGTGCTAAGACTTGTTTTTGCCGCTATTCATTCTAAAAATCTAGTTTTGCCTTGTCTTTAATCTTGTGGATTTTCTTTGGTCGATTTGACAAACAACTCTGATGATTGAGGCTATTTGGAAGAGCATTCAAATTTTTCAATCCAATTTGGCAATAAGTCTAACCCTCCCAGTGCATGGCTGTAGATGTTGTGAATGTGACACATTTGTACACTACCACTCAAACACACTACAATTTTATTTTTTGTGATTTTTCTAGTGGGGTGAATGAATAATTGAGGCACTTGGAGCAAGGTGAGTGTAAAGACAAACCTTCATCCAGAGGTAGTTTCAGTTTAGCTTGCAAAGCCTATATATTGTCACTTGTATCGAGTAGAGAAGACATATGAATAGTTCCAATGATCAAAATATCATTGACAAAGGGTATTGATTTTGATCCTCCATGCCAAGTCACTTAGAGTGCAAAATACAAATTGTAACAAAATTGCATTGATTATCATGAAATTAGTTTGTTTACGTGGTCACTCGTTGTCGAATCCTGTGCGTTTGAAACTGAACTATTCTTCCATTGTCTGTGATTTTGCTCTACAAATTCAACAAGGGGTCTCTTTACCATCTGCTTCTTGAATTGTTAGTTTAAATATACAAATTTACATCCACACACTCGTTGATATTATCCATAAGTTTAGCAATCTAATGTTCACAAACTTCTCATATGCTCCCTCCTCCTATTCTCTTCACTGTTTTTTGTCATATAAAATAAGGTCTGCTCCATGTCAAAAGTGAAGTATCACTACACTCCTACCTTATGTCCCGTGGACATAGGGCATGGATGTAGCAAGAAAAGACACTACATTTACAACAACAAGCTACTTGCCGCCATTCGTTTTTTTCTTAGGTACCCCTATCCGAATCTGGATATGTGCACACTTCCTTAAAGACCGATGTTTTCCTAGTTCTTTGGTTATGTATTTGGCCTTTAAAAGTCATGTAATTGTGATCATATAGAGTGACCAATCATGATGTAGAAACAATAATTTGATTGGTGAATACATGTAAATTGCACTTAGGTTTACATTCTTGAGGAGATTGTTTAATTCTTAATTCCCAATTTTTCACATTTTTGAGAGTCATTTTCACAAACTTCCTTTCACTTTTTTAAAAAAAATTCAATAAATGAGTTGGGAAATTTTAGAAGGGGATGTATTTTGCTTTTTCTTTTTTTCTTTTTTCGCTAAAAACACCATTTGGAACTCGTTTTGGAATCCATCAACCTTGAGTGGGTTGGGTTGTCCTTAACACCCAATTCACACAATCGGAAACTTAAAGAAGTAAATGCATTCTATCGCTTCTTTTTTGTTTGGTTTGAGACATGTTGAAGTTACTCGTGGCAATAGAGATGAATCAATCATTTTACTATTTAAGGTATTGGTAACTATCATATTATGGCAAAAAATAATAAATTTAATTTAAGAGCATGTAAAGAGTACACGGGACTTGGCCTAAAATTCTAAAAGTTGAGGAATGTATAGGTTTTTTATTTTTTATTTATTTTTTATTTTTTAATATTTTTTTATGCTAACTTTAAGAAGTTAAAAAACGTTTTTCTGATGAGAGCGAAATAAGGTCCTTCTACTATAGAGGCATTTTGCCATGTGAAGAGCACTTATAACATTATCGTCTTCATGTAGCAACATCATTTCAGAGCCCATGTAACGCTTAGTGATACCTTATCTCATATGATTCTTTTCTTAAAAAAAATGTGAAAGTTTACAAATAAAGATTAATTAAAAGAAAAATACAATAAAATTCAAGAAGGCAATATTAATTCTTTCTTTGTCTCCCTGTTACAAAGAAAATTTCCACATTTCTCTCTTGTAAGATTATCTCTAAAAATAAAAACTATACATGACGAGATAAAAAATTAGCGTAAAAGAAACATTGAGTAATCTTCTACAAGGATGGAATTTTGTAGGGTCAAGGATGTTGTGCAAAAACATCCACTGGTTATGGGTCGTTGGAGCAGTTATGGGATCGAATCCCAATGGGTGGCCATGGCAAAAAGTACATCCTAAAGTTAAAAAGCCATCACATAAAGTATTAAAGTACATTTTAAAGTTAAGCGCAGCCACAGAGTCCAGCCAAAAGTACCTTTTCGAACCCCTGTTTAGGGCCCCGTGGCACACTCCCAACCCTCCCATCGCGTTCCCTCAATCAGTTTCCATGTTCCCCAATCACGTTCCCATGTTCTCTCTACGGGGAACTTTGTCTCGCACCTCTGCTGTGACGACTGACTTACTGAGAGCCATTGACAGAGAGCGAGCTTCTTCAGCTCGCCCGTTGAAAAACAAACCGATCGTTGTTTTCTCTTCTGCTTTTCACGTTGTTTGTTGTTTGCGGAATTGAAGCGGAGCCGATCGTGAGTTGAGATTATTTTTTTAGGTGATTTTTGAGGCAGTTGGGATGGGAAGCGACGGGATGGACGTTGGTTTCTTAGGCCTCGGCATCATGGGAACTGCGATGGCACGTAACCTTCTGAAGAAAGGATTCAAGGTTACGGTCTGGAACCGGAGTCCAGCCAAGGTACTTCCTCAATAATGAATAATGAAAAACAGAGTATAGGATGTGGACTTTTTTTCTGTTTCTGAGATTTAGTGCAGTCGATTAAATCAACAGACGAGGTGTATTGTTTTCCGACTGATGCTGCTCTGATAAGCTTGGAGTTACTGGCGAAAATTTTACTAATCACCTTATTTTCTTTTCTGTTTCTTTTTTCTTCAATAGTTGAGGTCGTTTTGGTTTTCATTCAGTGTTAACTTAGATTGTTTCATTAGATGTAAATTTATGTTCTGAGATTTTAGTGCAATCGAGAAAATCAACAGATGAGGTATATTTTTTGAAATCAGCAGAAGGTTACGGTCTGGAACCGGAGTCCAGCCAAGGTACTGCTTCAATAATGAATAATGAAAAACAGAGTATAGGATGTGGACTTTTTTTCTGTTTCTGAGATTTAGTGCAGTCGATTAAATCAACAGACGAGGTGTATTGTTTTCCGACTGATGCTGCTCTGATAAGTTTGGAGTTACTGGCGAAAAATTTACCTATCACCTTATTTTCTTTTCTTTTTTTGAATAGACGAGGACTTGATTGTCTTTGTGGTTTCATTCAGTGCAAACTTAGATCGTTTCATTAGATGTAAATTTCTGTTCTGAGATTTTAGTGCAATTGATGAGGTGTTATCGTTTCTGACTGTTTATCGATTTGAATGATGATGCTGTTTGGAGTTACTGGCGACCAATTTATCAATCACTTTTTTAAATTTTTTGTTTTGTTTTTTTGTGTACTGATGAGGACTTGATCGTCTTTGTGGTTTTATTCAGTGCGAGGAGCTTGCGAAAGAAGGCGCGTTGATCGGTAGCTCGCCTGCCAACGTGATTGCGAGGTGTCCCATTACCATAGCCATGCTGGCTGATCCCTCTGTTGCACTCTCGGTAAGCTCATGTTTTTTCTAGCATTTAAAACCCCTGAAGGACCAAGGGTTCACAATTTTGAAATGATAAATTCAATTGATCATATCGTGAAAAGTATAATTCAGATTGAACCAAAGTTTATATCACCAGAATTAGTGAAGATTATTGTATGTGTTGGTCAAAGAAACAAATAAATTTGATCAAGTGGAAGTCGAAATTGAAGCTACTCAATACTGATAAAAAAGAACATGGAGCCAATTTGGGCTTCTTGTTGCTTTAGGGGTTAAGTGAATAAATCGTACGAGGACTAATTTGATTTTCTTACCAACACATGCAATTTTCTTCACTGATTCTAGTGATATATGATTTAACCTCATTTGAATTCTATTATTTTCAGAATGTGAACGGGTCATTTAATCAATCCAGTGGGAGAAACTTCATTCTGCTTTATCGAATGATTAAGCTCGTGAGGCTGTTAAGTCGAATTGATCAGAGGTTTTCTGAATTGTTTTGGAACTGTTATCCCCTAAAGGACCAAGAAGCCCAAATCGAGCCTCGTGTTTTTTTAAGCGTTTTTTAGTTCTTATGAGGACTTCCTTTTGTTTAAATTTCTTTCATTTTAATGAACACATGCAATGTTCTTCACCATTCCAGTGATATAAAATTTGGTCCCATCTGAACTATATTTTACACAAAATAGTGGATTGAATTCGTTATTTTAAAACCATGAGTCCTTGGTCCTTTAGGGGTTTAAAAGAACGTAATTGAAATTTAAGATTTTGATTTTTCTTGAGGTTCTTGCGTACTGGCTAAATGGTATGCAGGATGGTTACCATTCTGGCTATGAATACCTTGTTTTTTCTCTTTCGTGTAGAGAAAATAGTTGTGCTAATGAAGCTGACGTTGTGGTTTAATCTTCAGGTAGCACTGGGCCCTGGTGGAGTAGTGGAAGGTATCACTCCTGGCAAAGGATATGTGGACATGTCCACAGTTGATTCAGCTACATCACAGAAAATAGCCGAGGTCTGGGTTCTTACACTTCTCCAATTTGGTCTCATGTTTTTAATTTTTAAAATTTTAGTAGTTTTGAGTAGGTCCTCTGTGGGCTTCTTTTTGTTCAAATTTATGTATATGTATTTTTACCAACGTATGCAATATTCTTCATTGATTCCGGTGATATAAAATTTGGTCTCATTTGAATGATATTTCTCACGTTACAATTGATTGAATTTGTCATTTTAAACCATGAATCCTTAGTTCATGTTTTTGAGTAGATCATATAGGGACTTTTTCTGGTTCAATTTTGTTCATTTTTTTATCAACACATGCAATGTTCCTCATTGATTCTAGTGATGTAAAATTTGGAACCATCTGAATTATTGGTCATTTTAAAGCCATGAATCCTTTAAGGGTTAAGGCCTGTCATTTCTCCTGAGATTTTGCTTAGAAGAAGTTGATTTGGGTATCCTCTTAAAACAGGCTATTGCATCCAAAGGTGGAGAGTTTCTGGAAGCACCAGTATCTGGTAGCAAACAACCCGCAGAAATGGCCACACTAATTATCCTCGCTGCTGGCAGTAAGGTACGCAGTACACACAACATCCACTGTTGAGTTTCCGAGGCTGGGAAGTCCACTTTAGAAGTCAATTATAGTAACTTTCAAAATATATTTCTATTCAAGGTGTGTAGGGTATGATTTCTTCGTTCTATTGACACATTTTGCAACCTTCCTAAATGATTCATTTCAAGTCATATAGATATGGAAGCAGCCATCTTTGACCATTTGAGCACTTAAAGGTTTCAACAACTATTTTTTGGCATTGGTATGCAGCAGAACAGTAGTTTCCAACAAGTCAATCCTTGAGTTGTAAATCACTTGTTGAGCCAACATTTTTTAATTTTTTTCTGTTGGTAGAGCGACACGCACCTTGGAATGTAGCAAGGTAGGGAGAAAATGTATAGAATTATATATATATATATATATACCTCAAAGGACTTTGATAATTTCATCCATGTTTTTGCCCATTTTTTCTAGTGTAAAAGTAGCCACTCCCAAAATCAGGTAAGAATTTTTTTGGCTGTGTTGTGGCTTGCAGTCTCTCTTTGAAAGGGTGAAGCCAGCCTTTGATGCGATGGGGAAGAAATCGTTCTACCTGAATGATGTGGGTGGTGGTGCCAAAATGAAATTGATCGTCAACATGATAATGGGCAGGTACCTTTTCTAAACCATACTCATTGACCTTGCATTCACTTGATTTTGTGGAAACTGTTTGAGACAATGCAAAGTATCTACTCCTAAAAGTGTCCAAATTAGTATGTAAGGATTTTAAACCAACCTGCATCAAGCACCAATAGAACCTATGACATGAAAAAACTCATCTAACAGCTAGGAAATGTCATTCAAAGGTTGTTTTTGGTCTCAACATCATTATTGGATTAATGTTTATGTGGTCTTGGTAGCATTTGAAAAAGGTTCCAACACATGTTAGGATGCATTTTTTGAATATTTATGAATTTCCGAGCATTGATTATAGTAGTATAGTATTATAAGAGGGGTGATTGTCACACAAGTAAGGTTTAGGGTCACCCAATTCCGACAGTGCACCCAATTCTGATTAATTTCTAGTCACGACATTCATTTTGGAACGCAAATCTAAGCACACCGTAGAGCTTATTTGTTTGTTGACCAAAATGATAAGCTATCTATGGTCTACCTAGATTTACGTTCTAGAATGACTACTGTGTTTAGAAATTATTGACATTGGGTACACTGTTGGAACTGGATGCTCCTACTTTATGTACATATAAGATGGAAACACCCAAAACTGTCCATGCATCCTTTATGAACCATCCTTATACTCTACTATCATTAGTTGTAGTTTGACTTTGTAGGGATTAATTTCATGACAAGTCTATGGGATGGTTTCAACAACTCCTACATTGAATTTTTTTAGTAATTACATGACTAATCCAAAATTATATATTATTAAAAAAAATCCATCATTTTCAATTACTAATATAGTTTTCCCTCTCTATTATGACATGTTTGGGAAGCCCTAACTTCAAGATGGCAGTCATGGATTAGTCACAGAAATGACTATTGCTTGATAGAATAATATTATGGAGGGTAGATTGTAATAAAAAAACATTTTTTCTTGAAAAAAGTGCCTCCAACTATGAAAGTGTTTTCACCTTATTCTAAGGTTGTAGTGTCTGGATGGCAGCATGATGGCAGCGTTCTCAGAAGGTCTTGCAGTGGCAGACAAGGCAGGATTGAGTCAACAAACGCTCCTGGAAGTACTGGCAAGTAATCAGTCACTCTTGTCATTTCACTTATTGCTGTGGACTCTGATCTGTCCACTGTAGAAATGCTGCTGCCTTATGATTATTTATTTTTCTGTGTGGGGTGCAGGAGTTAGGAGCAATAGGAAATCCCATGTTCAAGATGAAAGGACCATCTATGATTGAAGGGAAATTCTCCACCGCCTTTCCACTGAAACATCAGCAGAAGGATATGCGGCTGGCTCTGGCCTTGGGTGATGAAGTTGCTCAGTCTATGCCTGTTGCAGCCGCTGCCAATGAGGTGACCTCTCTAATATCACATCCTCTGTTCTCCCATGAAACTCGATACCTCTTTAATATCATACCCTCTATTCTCTCATGAAACTTTGGTCACATTGAAACCTCTATAATGTGACAATAAGAAGTTCAACAAGTTTCTCCTTCATAATGACTAAGTATTTTATGTCGCTTTTTAGATGCAACGTTATACATGGGTACCTTTTTTGACTTGGGTGACAATCATACTTGTTTGAATGTGTGACTCATGTAACATTGTTAAGCCTTACCCCCTCCTAAAATTTCCAAGATTCTCTCTGATGTTCTTGGATACTCTTTGTTTTCACATCTTGAGTTTGTCTTACTTGCTTGACTCCTACTAAATTCCCTCATGTAATGATAAGTGTCATAATATTTGTGATATTGCTTTGTGTTGGATGCAATAACAGGTCTACAAGACAGCGCGAGGCTCTGGTTTGGGTGACCTAGATTTTTCAGCTGTATATCAAACACTTGCTCAAGAAGGTGCTAATGTGCCAGACACTGCAAAAGCTGCTTCATAAGGTTCTCAGATTATTACAGAAGTTCATTTTTCCACAAGCTCTTAAGCTAATTTTTTGCCTGCATCACAAGGTATTTGATCTGCTCTAGTCTGTCTGATATTCATTAATTTAAGGCCTTAGCATCAGGAGTAGACCTCGCCACTGAGGCATGGTTAAGATAAACTATCCCAACAGACTCTTTATTCACGATGGTCTTCAAGCCAACTTTATGATTACTATATAGAGGCCTTATCGGAAATTATTCTACTGATATAGGCATTGCCACATCTTATTACTATTGGAAGTTCACGATATTGGGTTAATTTTTTTTCATGTGATATATTTTCTGAAGACTATTAGAGTTAACCGAAAAGAAGGCCATGGAACATGCCTTTTCAACCTTCTTTCAAGCGCTCTTTTGAGCTCCCTTGAGCTATGTTTGGGTTGAATAGTGTCGTGTCATAACTTGTCCCCTTGTGGGCCATGGGCTTGGAGCTTTGGTAGGAGGTGTGGAAGTCATTGCGAGGTGTGGAGAATAATGACAGTGGCTTGCTTTAGATTGTCTCCCAACTCCTCTTGAACTAGTTTTCGGTCTATTTATATTTCAATATGAGTTCAAGAGGAGTTCAAGAGGAATTTGCTAAAACTTTCCTCTTTGAGCTGACTTTTCAGTTAACTCTATTGTATTACTTCACAAATAAGACACGCTACGAGAGGTTGTGTCTTCGTTGAATTTGCTTGCTTTTACAATAGCAATCTTCACATTCATTGTAGATTTAGCTTTTGTCAATGCAAGGCTTTGGACTAGAGTCAATAAAAAGGGTTGTCATTCAACATGAGAATGTGATTCTTGTACAACATCCGTTCTCACTCCTCTCCAGATTTGGAGAATTTCAAAGATGTCTTATAAATGTAACTAACAGGAATATTTTGAACTCTATATGAATAAAACTTGTACATAATGAATTTTTGATTCTATCCATGCTGTTAGATCTATAATTGTTGTCACCAATATTTTGTGTAAAACAAGAATTTCACTAAAGGTGTAAATTACAATTAAGAAAAGTACAAGAAATGAAAATCATCTGTGTATCTAAATTTAGAAAAATCATTGCACCGTGGTAATAACCACCGAACTTGTAACTCCAATAAAACACTCAATTTCCAAAGTTTTCCAAAAATTCAAATTGGAGTAGAAATTAGATTCAGTAAGCTTTATTTTGTTAGTGAAGCTCAAATGCAATAGAATTCATTTTCATGGTCTTAATTTGGTTTAGGCACAAAAAAACAAAAAATCGAGAATACACTACATGGTGAACTTTGTGCAGGTGGGACCCCATGTAAAATCCAAAAATAGCTTGGATGACCTTAATTTACCTTGAAGAGGTGGCATGACCAGTTTATGGTTGCAACAACATTTAAGGATCAACCCTTTAGTGCCCAGCTGACCACATTATGGTCACTGCAACGTCCGAAATGCGAATAGCAGAGAATCCGTGAAGAATTGGAGCTTCAGTTTTGAAGTTCAGATTTTGCCACATACATTATACACCTTCCGGAAAACAAAATTTTCAATTTGGAATTGTACAACTATCAAAATACCTATCAAGAAGACGCAAAAATATTGCAAATACTTAAAAATACTGCAAATACTTGAAAATACAGTAAATACTTACAAATACAACACATGTATTATGCAGTATTTCTTGTGTTTGGAAGTTTGTTATTTTATTTTTTTGGATTGTGTTCTCTTCTTCATCTTCCATAAGTGTCTGTAATCCGATCTTGTCTAATGTACCCACTCCTATCAATTTTCAACGTATAAAATTGTCCTAAACCGTATATGGATAAGTCACTTTCACTTGTAAAATTCACAATAATTATGTGTGAGTCTATTTTTAATATGAAAGATCGCAAGGAGGAGATGTTGACATAGGGCATAGTTGAACTTCTTTACTTTAATTTTTGAAAATTTAACCCAAATTCTATTTAACTTTGAAGTGACACACCCCCCAAAATCTCATTTTCGAGCGTGCATTATACAGTTCAAATACATACTATAATCTTCCAATCCCACCATTGGATGATTCTCAAATTTTAATAAAATGTGTGCTCTCCAGTTGAGAATAGAATTGTACGGCTACTTTCTAATTTAATCCATTCTATTTCTGGTATTTTCAATCACAATGAAAAAAACCACTGAAAAGCAGAGGTCCCAGCTACAGTACCCTGGGCACTAAAGGGTTAAGCAATCGTGAAGAGTCATCTTTTGCTACAATTCTTCATTGTTGATGGCAATCAAAAAAGAAATATTAGAATATTGGCACTCATTGTAGTGACCATGCACGACATTTCTTTGTAGAAGACTAATCTAATTTAAAACCTTGGAGTTTGCTTTAGATAGACAAAAACAAAAACAAATAGGTTCTAAGAAAATAATTGGGACCCTTGGAACATGGTGTCACAAAGGTGTTGTAGAATATTATGTACATTATACATTCCCTATCGTTCATTTATGACCAAAGTTTGAAGAGGAAGATTTCATTTTTCATCTTTGAATAATGCGCGGGAATTTTTTCATAATTGATTGCAACTTTATTTCTTTTTCTGTTTTTTTTTTTTTGATACAAATTACACATTTCATTGCAAAGAATAAAATAAACATCACCGAATTTTATTTCTTCGAAACCTACGATGAAAATAGTGGATTTGTAAAGGATTTATTAGGGACTCCACTCTTTTTAATCGGCGCTACACCAAAATTGAACCTTGGTACCTACCCCCCAGGCCGATTCCGGTTGGGATGGCGTTGTATTTTATTCTCTTTGCAATGGAATTCGTTCCATTTGTGAAGAAAAAAAAAATCACCTTGGTACCTATGCCCCTAGGTAGAAGAACTACTCTTGACTACTCCATTCACAATGATCTCGTCCGCCAGCATTACTATTGAGTTATTGACCCTTGCTAACAACTCAAAACATGTTTTCATACACTTATTAACAAGTTTCATGGCATATCGTGGCTAAATATCCATAGCCACTCATCTTTCTAATGGAAATGGAACTGTTTGGATCTCAAAACACAGGTGCCACAGAACTTTCTACAATTACAGGTACCATCTCCTATCTACGTGCTTTTGGTCCCACAGAACTTTCTACAACTACAGGTACCATCTCCTATCTACGTGCTTTTGATCCCACAGAACTTTCTACAACTAGGGTTGGATAACCTATTACCACCAACTTAAGCAATCTGGCCTATTTTTGGCAGTGCTAGATTCCCAAAAAAAATAAGACTGCATTCGAAATAGGTTTTGATGAGGATTGCAAAAATTTGCAACATCTAATTCGCATTTGTCAATTTTATACAAAATTCCAAAGTGGAAAGTAACCTTTTACCCATACATCACATACCAATTTCCTAAGTTCACACTTTGTTGTTCCTAGATCCGCTCATGAGCTAACCCAAAACCACCAGCTATTTCTTCGCAATTCTTGGCATGCCATTGGTCTACTTGAATAGTGAAATTGGTGGTTTTGGGTCTCAATTGTGGTGGCTCCAAGAAAGTTGTACCTGTCATAAATGGGGGAGGTGGTGGTAATAGGTTATCCAACCCTACAGGTACCATCTCCTATCTACGTGCTTTTGATCCCACAGAACTTTCTACAACTACAGGTACCATCTCCTATCTACGTGCTTTGAAAACAATCAAAGTCACAAACAATACCTTCTATGATATACTCTGTTTTCTATTCACCATCTGATACTTCAAATCTTGAACTACCAATATAAAGAAACTAATAAGGCGAAAGAATTGCTGACACTCGACCTAAGGGAATGTGAAGAAAGTTTATGATGCTATTACTTCATATTTAAATACTCAGCAAAAAAACGTTCTATGATAAAACCAGTTTCTGAAAACCCAAATTAGTGACAGACGTGTTGCAACAATTTGCTTCTCCTGTTGAAAAACGAAATTGTTGCCCACATCCAACTTCCAAGAACCGTGAAACATGCATTGAAAAAAAATTAGAGCCACCACTCAATAAAAATTACAAAGACGCTCGCAGAAACAAAACCGACTAACAGTAACCAAAAAGCATTTCAATCCCATTGAAGTCGCACAGAAAGGATTTCGTACGTTTACACAAACGATGGGAGAAATGAAATAATCCAGAAAACCCTCGTAAGGATAACAAAGATTGGATCATGATCGATTTCTTCAGAAATTTCGATCAACAAATTCCAAGGACTACAAGAAAAACATGTATGGTGGATCCCTAGCCATTGCAAATATCTCAGCAAGCCATTATGTAAGATGAGAAAAACCTGCAACACAGTTCAGGCCTCTTTACACTAGAGGCGAGAAGCCGTGAGGAGAGAAATTTCAGCCAATGGGAGCCTACAAGCCGAGAAGACCAATTACTCATTGGCTGAAATTTCTCTCCTCACGGCTTCTCGCCTCTAGCGTAAAGAGGCCTTCAGTCCACACGCCATTGAAACTATCTCAAACGACGTACCCTGCGCATAAATACATTCACACATAGCAGATGTGGAGAGAGCAAAAAAATAGTCCACAGAAACACACTGCAATTCACAAATAGCAGATGTGAAGAAAGCAATAAAATAGTCCACGGAAACTCCCTGTAAGCATCACAAAAGATCGGATCATGATCGATCCCTTTACAGTATCAACAATTTTCCAAGGACTACAAGAAAGACGTATATGTCCTCCACAAATCACCTCCTCTGTTCACCAAGCCATCATGGACGATAAAATCTTCACCACGATTTCAACTACCTCCTACACACATGCCCTGTGCACCAAGCCATTATATAAGATAAGAACAAACTCCAACGATACCTCTGCTCACCAAGCCATAATGTAAGATTTAAAAAAAATCTTTTCAGGCTGAAGAGTAAAGCGATTGCAAAAAAATCTGTTCAGTCCACGTTAGGCTGAGGCGTGAGGCGAATGTAGCTCTTGCCAGACGGCACTTCAATAGTCTCGAAACCCTTGGGGAACTTCTTGGTGGCGGCGTCGTTGGAGAGGGCCGGAACGACCATGCACTTGTCGCCCTGGTTCCAGTTGACGGGAGTGGCCACGCTGTAGTTAGCCGTAAGCTGGAGCGAGTCGATGACGCGCAGAACCTCATGGAAGTTGCGTCCCGTGGTGGCAGGGTACAAGATCGAGAGCTTCAGCTTCTTGTCCGGGCCGAAGACGTACACGGCCCGCGCCGTCAACGGGATGCCCTTGGCGTCAATTTCCTCGGGGTCCAGCATGCCGAACTTGACCGCGAGCTCGCGCGTCGGGTCGGCCACGATCGGGTAGGACACCTTCGCGCCGGGCGTGAAGCTCTCGATGTCCGCAATCCAGCCCTTGTGCGATTCCACGTCGTTGCACGAAAGCGCGATCACCTTCACCCCTCGCTTCTCGAACTCCGGCAGGAACTTCCCCACGGCTCCGAGCTCTGTTGTACATACCGGCGTGAAATCGTTCGGGTGCGAGAACAGAATCGCCCAGGAGCCGTCAATGTACGCGTGGAAGTCGAGCTCGCCGTGCGTGGAATCGGCTATGAACGACGGCGCCGTGTCTCCCAACTTCAACGCCATGATCGCTCGCTAGCTAACAACAATCCAAAAAAAATGTTCAAATTTCAATCAATCGCAATAGTAAGCAATTGCGCACTGCAGCGAAAACAACAAAGGCCAAAAGATCACGCACTCTGTCTCGCACACACCTCTATGAGGAAGGGGAAAGGACGAGACCCTATTACCGCCCGTCTCCTATGACCGTGTCAGATTTGGCCAGTCAAGAAAATGGATGATTCCAGTACAGTCGAAGCAGGAGGAGATCCTATTACCGTTTGTCGCCTATGAGCGTGGCAGGAACTGACGGTCTGAACCCCGGCCCATGCTGTTCCCACGGACGTATTTGCGCCGTCCGATCGGACTCGAGGTTTCATCGAAGGGCTGAGCGATGACTATTTCGGATGGGAGTTGTCGTTGAATGGAACGGATGAATGGAGACATTCGTTCGGTTGGATCGGATTTCGATGATGGTGTTGTGACTGGGAAAACGCGAATGGCAACGTTTTGCATGAGTACAGGATGGTGTCGTGGTTATGAGTTTTGGATTAGTGTCCAAAACTATGGAAAAAGGGTTGAAAACTGAACTCCGTTTTGGTTGTGACTCCAGACATATTGAACTTTGGTGCTACAATCGACGTGAATAAACAGTTCGTTCGTCCGTAAGAGTGTTGGTAGGCCCCCGTGGCCTAGACAAACCTTTTTTTGAACTATTGCCACCTTTCGGTAGTGGGACTTTGTAATGTACAATCTACCTATCCTAAGTGATATTAGCACAATATACAACTAATCCTAAATGCAATATATGAATACTATTATGTTGTTTTCTAGACTATGTTGATATAGGTTATCGTAATAGATATTTACTACGACTCAATATTTGGGGATATTTGGGTACAGTGAGCAATATTGTTTAGTGTCGATTGTTTTCATTGGTAGTATGTGAGTTTGGGTTCGATTCCCTTGGTTGGGCTTGAGTGGCTCGATATATACATGACCACCATTGTATCATCCATTTCATGTACTGAAATACGAAGATGTACTAAAATATGTTGAATATCCAAATATAAAGTTGTACTCAATCACACCGGTGTAGTGAAACGTGACAACTATCACATGCTTGGATGGAAAATAAAATAAAAAATATTGTAATATATGACCACCGTGGACGTTGAGAGGCTAACCCCTAAAGGCCCAAGGTTGTCAAAATACACTGTTAACCAAGCCATTTTGGCTTGGTTGGGCCTTTAGGGGTTAATTATGGCCAAACCTACCATTGAAGTAGGGCACCAACAATACTATAATCACAACTTTGAATCAATTTGTGCTACGTTTTAATTTATATTACATGAGGCTTGGTTGAAAAATCTTGGTACAACATATGGTAGAAGCACGGCCTATGACAAGTAGCTAATCGCGTAATTTGTGCCTTAGTATTTACTCTAAATTTACTTTTACACCTTATTTGTGTTGTTCACTGCCATGTAACTCTTTGAAAATAAAGCTTTTTCGTAGTCTCTCCCATGGTGGATAAAATTATCTAAACTTGGATTAGCCGTAATTCAGGGCTCAAGGTGGCGAAAGGGGCAGTGGGCAAACAATGAGGATGAACCTGGTCGCGATTTAGTCCAGGGGCCTATTTGGGGCTATTAAAAGCAACCCATTCCATGCGAGAAGAATGTTCTGCCCGGCCAGCGGGGGTTCTTGTGTACTTTCAGGATTTTTGAGTCATTGCCAGAGTGGATTCCTATTTTAAAATAGAGTACAAATTTATCAATTTAAAAATGTGCCTTGACTACCGTAGTACCATAGCAGGTTCGTCCTAAAATAATTCTAAAAATAAAAAACGTAAAAAATGGAAAATTCTGAAGATAGAAAAACGAAAATAGAATAAATTAGTTTTTGCAATATTTTGTTATTTCTAAGCTTTTTAAGGTCATTTTTACTGATTTTTTGCTAAAAAATGAAAATCAAGAAATTTAGTTTTTGAGAGGCGAACCTTATTTTTTCAAAATAAATAAATATTCGTTCGCCAGGTGGCGAACGTGCTATGGTGTTACAGTATTGTATGATTTCGTTTGTAGTTGGTGATCATTGATATAAGGGCCTCTTTAGAGCATCTCCACCCTCCCGCATGAGAACTACCGCGCCATCCGCTCATTGAAGGGCTGCAATCTGGTTTGTTTTTGTTGTCGCGCCCACGTCCCCCACCCACGATGGACCTGCAGACACGCCAAAGGAAGTGTCGAGACACAAAAAGAAATTTTGATTTTGCGAATTGTTGATTCAAAAACGGCGATAAAGCAGCAGCTAATGGTGATTGAGTGACTCGGCCTACAGATCTGCAAATCCGGAATCTCCAGCTCCGAATCCCTAGGTGGATTACCGCAAGCCAAGAATATCCCGCAACTTGGGCGCATTCTCGTCCGCGACGATAGCGAGTGGGAAGGCTTATTTGACGAGGCCTGGACATCAAGGCCAACTTTGTTGCAAAGGATGGCCCTATTTTTTCAACCATGCCGCGTCAAAAGGCTTCGCGCGTCCCTTTGGTGGAGATGCTCTTTCACTAAGGTTGAGGCATCTAAAACTAATTAGTTAAGACAATCACTATACATGGGAAAGATGAATCGATATTTTGAGTATTTTCCTCTTTTAGCAATAAGAAATTAAAAAGTTTTTATATTTAAATTTTTTTTTTGATAATTATTTGAATGAGTACAAATTTTCAAAGTGAAAGTCATAGGTTTACCCAAAACTGATCACATGTTCTAATGTAAAAATGAGGTACATCTTCCCTTTGAAAATCTAGAAATTAGGCTAGAATCTAGGGTGGTTGGTTTTGGGTACGGTCGGTTTTAGGTGCCTCGACCTTAGAGACAAGAAGCGGTGAGGAGAGAAATTCAGCCAATGAGAAATTGGTCTTTTTGGTTTCTAAGTCTCCCATTGGTTGAAATTTCTCTCCTCATGATTTCTCGCCTCTAGTGTAAAGATGCCCTAAGCTTGACGTAATAGAGTTATCCTAATACAAAAGTTGTGTTTGAATATGATATCATGTGTTTTGTTTTAATATACTCTTATTTTTTTACTCTAATTAGGTTTAAGATGTGGAAAATTTAAATGGCCTCTTATTATTAGGTGTGTAAGTTAGAGCTTAGTGATCTTCAAACACATGGAAAACTAGTTAAGTTACAAAGCTTGCATGCAAGTAAATAAGGTGGTTTTTTTATCCCTTATTTTTTATAATTTATTTGAAAAACCAAGTGACGGATCTTTGTTCTTTTCATACATCCTATCATTTTCATTCTATATGTTGGCCTTTCGCAAAACCCTTCTTAAATCCTATCTTTTTCATCCAACATCTTGGCCTTTTCATGCATCCACTGTGTATCAAATACAAAGTTCCAGTGTGACTTGCAACCTGTGCAATCCATTTTTTTGGTGGCTTCATGACATGACATTTTTCTCATTATGTTTGCATATAGTAATCCTTCAGGTTGATTTTTGTAGCAAACTCGCTATAAAAAGCCAAGAAAAAAAACCTTGATTCTTAACATTCATTTCCCATTGTCTTTCTTTCATGCACCCTGCTCATCACCTTCAGCCTCTACCTATCCGCTTAGCTATTGATGAAGTATTGTTGGATGTAGAATATTCTAAACCATCTACTATAGAATCAAGGCACTAACAGTGTATGCTACTAAATGTTATATGTTAAAACTTCATTACTACACTGAAATCACCATATACAGTGGATGCAAGACCGACGTGGTTACATTCATCCATTTTAACAATTTTTTCATCAAACTTAGATGAATTTTACGAAAATATTTTGAAAAAGTAATTATTAGTAAAGCCTCTCATAAATATTGTACACTACAGTATATGGTGATTTCAGTGTAGTGGAGGTCACTTGATTGTCCCATCTTTGCAACTCATTGTATTAACCCCTAACCGTCCTTAAATTTTTTGAGCTTAAAAACATCATTGCTTTTGAAGTGCTATAGGTCTAAATGTAAGTGAGGTATAGAAATCTCAATCGTACAATCTTGTAATATACATGTTCTAAATCATGTGGATCAAATCTGAAGTCATTTGGCCACATAGATTGCAAGATTGTAGTGTTTTAGTGTAAGAAAAGGATGCTGAAATTTTCGTAGCAACACAGTTAGAGATGAAATTCCTTTTGAAGATTATTCAAATGAAAAAACTCTCAACTATAAAGTAGTTCAAAATCATCATACAAACACATTGGCACAAAGAAAAATTCATGAAAAAAATTTAAGGTGTCCTAAAATGGCCTTGTTATGTCAAAAAGTAGCCCAAAAGGTGACCCATTTGACCCAAAAGGCAAAAAGTGTTCAAATTAAACCTATGCACTAAAATGACTCCCAAACATTCAGAACAACATGGATTGACATGAAAAGATTACTGTGATAACTAGACTTCAAGGAGAATCCAATCCAATAATTATTTATTTATTAAAAATAGACATGGGATGAAGAGATACAAGCCATCAAAATGCAAAAAAACTATCCAAAAAAGACCCCTACTTTCAAATGATCACTAAAAAGTCAATACATCTTGGATTGATTTGAAATTTTTACCACTCATTTCATACATCATGCAGTTTGTTTTTCCAAATTTTCATTGAAATCATACACTTTTTGCAATAGTTACAACTCTTCAAAGGTGAAGATACCCTCAAAAACGTTCAAAATATGATCATCAGGACAGTTAGGGGTTAACTTCTAAACAATCTCTTTTGTCCTAGTTTACAAAAGCAAAAATAATTTTCATCATTTAGGGGCAATTCACACTCGTGACCAAGTGCCGTGGCTAGTGAAAATGAAGAAAATTCGTGGTCACGCTTCATAGTCACAAGCCGTGACAAAAAGAAGTGAAAATGCAATTTTTAAAGCTCCCAGTCACTTCCCCTAGTGTAATCCGAACTTGAACCAACAGAAGTGACCATGCATCAAAAATAGGGTGGGTTGATTTAAAAATATATATATTATAATTGAGAAGAAAATTTTTTACGGCCATTTCAAAAATTTCAACACTAGATCAATGTAACTATTGTGAGCTCAAATATGTAAAAATATTTGGAATCAGACTTTTAACTTGCCAGATATAGAACCCGAAATTTTTAAAATCGCATTGTTATAAATTTCATATCTCCCAAACCACAACTCCAAATGTAAAACTTTCAACGTATTTGAGTTTAGAATGGCCGCATTATCATATCCTAAAATTTTTAGATCATTTCAAAACTTTAGATATTTTGACTTTTTTTAGTCCCCATGGTCTCCGGGTTTTGCAGACAAAGAACCTCTTTTGTTCAACCCATAAGAAATAATTTGAACCATAAAACATTATCCACTAGGACACTTTATAACTTTTTTTTGGTAACCTCAACTCACATGCACATTGCTATTGTGTGAAACAATCGATTTTTTTTTGCCAAATGCTGCTCAAAGATCTTATATCTTTGAATTATTCTCATGGTGAAGTGAACACCATTAACCCCTAAACGTCCCCGCATCGAGTTATTGGATGTTTGTTGGTCAAACCCAATTTTGATCTCGAAGATGATTTCTTTTGCATTAGGAGAAATCTGTAGTCACAAAGGGGCCCTGGCCATTGTCACGTGCTAAAAAATTTAGGCCAAACCGTGCACTTTACAAGAGGGCACCAATGGTGCGACCGTGGCTGCCAGCAGTGCAGTTCCGTGGGTCGCGCCAATCGACGCTGCCAACATTGCCGACGCTGCCAACACTGCCGACACTGCCAGCACTGCCAACACTGCGGCTTCCGATGCTGTCAGCAGGCAGCGACTGCACCAATGGATTTACATAGAAAATGGTGCCTGGGCAGCCGGTTCACCTAACCCGGTCAAGCTTACAGGGCCCCTTTGGGACCCCATTTTTCCCCTAATGCTAATACACTCAACAGAGAAAATGAAGTTTATCAAGTCTAGTTTGCACTCCACTTTTCAAATCTTAAAAATTTCATGTATTGAGTAAATTACTTCTTTTGCAAGCTTTGCAGCTCAAGCTCTGAATACACTACATGGGATGTTTACTTTTTGAATTTCAAAATCTAACTAGTTTTTTTTTTTATGGAAAACATATCAATGATATCATGTGATTCTCCATTGGGTCGTGTCAAAAGACCGGAAAAGGACCAGTTAGATGTTTGGAAGAATACATAAAGGAACATGACCGAGAAACTAACCTAGAAATACTGGCAGAAGACTTTCCCAACATTAGCAAATGGACAACAAACCCCATCATAGACAACGAAATGTTCAACGACTTTTGGAAAAATCCAGAAATAACAGACGCACAAAAAACAAGCATACTAAAATTTAGAACCGGTCAATACATGGGTAATGCCAGAAAGCAATTAATTTTCGGCATACAAAGATTCCCCTCAAAAACATGTCCCATATGTAATTCACAAGATGCAGATACATGGCTACATGTACTTTTACTATGCAAACAACACCATATACACGCACTAAGAACCAAACGACACAATAAAGCGGTATGGGAATTAAGAAAATTAATACTATCCTCAAATAAATCAAGATGCTACACTCTCATGAATGTAGGCATATTCAACAATAACCCACAAGAAAATACAGTTCCTCCATGGCTATTACCATGTACTTGTAATCAACAAAGATGTCAATGTAATGCCAGATTCAAACCAGATATATTATGCATTAAAGGTCTCCCATACCAAAGCCCATCGCCTCTAAACCCCGATGATAACCTAACCATACAATTTATAGAATTCACATACACAAACGACAGATTCTCACCAGAAACAATTGGCAGAATTTTTTTAAAATATCAACCTCTAATTAATAATATCATACAACAAGGTTGGAAAGTAGATCCCATCATAGTCATTACAGCTGGAGCTAGAAGAACCACACACATCCCCTCAATGAAACAACTCGAAACAAAATTTAACATTTGTGAAACCTCCATAAAACACACATTCAAAGCAATAAATACCATTGCCATACAATATGCCGGATCTATCCTTTTACATAAAAGATGTATAGAGAATAATCAAACAATACCAACAGACGTAGTACATTAAAAGAGGGGGGGTAGTGGTGAAAACCACTGCTAGCCACTCTTCAAATTCACTAGCTCAGCTTGTCTCAGGGGATAGGTGGGGCCGGTTGGTTGGTACAACTTTCCTGCCATGATAATTCACTAGCAGCTCCAAGCCATGTGTATCACACCACTGCTCAACGAGCCCAACTGGTTTCGAACCCGGACCGCATAATCGTGATACAACGCCCTTCACCAACCAACCAAAGAACTCATGACTTGGTGATAGAAATTAACACCAAACATACGTTTATACAACTAACACTCAACCATCATTATTTCGCTCTATCTTCCTTTTTGTTACTGTTACTGTTACTTTGTTTTGGTTACTATAGTGTCCATCCTTGAAAGAGGAGAGTAGTATTGTTCCAATGTCCCTTTGTCCCATGGGCATCGGGTCATTGACATTACGAACGGACACTTTATTCACGCCGGCTTCATTTGGGTTGGTGTTTTCATCTATCTATCTGATTCTCCAATTGTGATTTGTATCTCATCCAAAAATTAATCAATTTTTTGAAGTCCTTTTTGTAATTAAAATGAATTTGTGAAGTATTTGATTTAAAAATTTGTAAAAAAGTCATATTAAATAAAAAAAATCTGAAAATTTCAAGACTTATAGGAAGCTCTTAATTTCATGCATAAAAATATTACAAAATATAATTTGATTATCCTTCAAGGCTTAATTTTGTATAATTCTGTAGTTTGACTTTTCCTGAAAGGACTGGTACGTTTAAGGGTTAACAAATAACTTCACTAGAGGCTAATGGACACCCCAATTACATGGATTAAAATCAGGTTTTCTTACCGTTCCTGCGAATTATATAAAACTGGTATCAAATAGTGTAGACCACTCTATATAGAATGGAAAATGTTGTGAACGTTGACGGAAAAATATTTCCGTCCATCATCGGTCTTGGCACTCTCGTCCAAAACAGAACGAAACTAAGACTCAGAGCTTCGGCATGGAGGCCTTGCAATCGCGCATTGCTCCAGAAGCTCCTGACATTCATACGAAAAAATCCGTCGCTCTCTGAATTTCATAGATTTAGATATTTTTTTCCTTTTCTGTAATGGAGGATGACATAGAGAACATTGGCAATTGTTTATTAGTTGATGAGGTCGCAATTAGGGCAACAACAGACACGCCGTGAAATGGAGTTCCTTGAAAAATGCGGCAATCTGTAAGGACGGAGTCTTCAGCGAGTGATAAAATGGTGGAGGCTGCACTTGAGCAAGGTTTTGTAAGAATTGAAGGTAAGAATGCTGCATTCATGGATCCTGTCCGTGTGCTTAACGCCGGCTATGAGTTGCACGATGTCAAGTCGGAGCGCTACTACTCCCGTGCTTTCTTCACCTCCGTGCCACCTCCTCTTGATGAAGACGGCGGCATCAAGAAGAGGAAAAGGAAGAGGACTGTGTACACACCGAATGCGAAAGAAGCGATTGCTGAACGTCGACACCAGGTGAGACTCATCCGGCCGTTTATTGCCAGAAGCACTAATTGATTTAAATCACGTTTTTTCAATGGGAGAAGTAGAGGTTGTCCTTTTCCTTAAACAGTTGTCAAAAAATTGAAAATGAATTTTATTCTTGTAGAAAAATGCGATATGAATCAATTAGGGCGTTTTGTATTGATTGAAGTAAACGGCGTAGTTTTAGTATAAATTCCAGTCTACTGTACTTGTGGAATTTGGCTTTGCGAATAATCCATGTGATGTTTCCGCTTTCGTTCTCTGAGCTTCATATCTAGAATAAATGTTTTTCGCCATTCCGACGACATTATCAAATGCAATCTCTTCTATAGTCGTTTCTTGCTGTGAAATCATCACAGTGATCTTTCGAAATGTGATGCATGGCTCCTAGGTGTAAACTTTTTCAAGTGAACTTTTATTAACTGTGACGTCAGTTACCGATTGAAACGTGTCTATACCGAGAGCATGTGATGCATACATGCTGGCCTCGGTCACGGATTTTAGCGAAGTAGATTATCTCGAAAGGTGAATTGACATTCGTTTTCTTTGTAAGGAGGCAACGTTAAATTTTTGTGGTGCTTTGTATTGTGTGAGTAGCCTGGTGGCAGCTTAGTTACACACACTGAGTTATGCTTCTTACTGGTTCTGTTAGTACGATTTTGAAACACTTTATATGATAAATATATAGCTTGCATCCAAGCAGCAGTAGGTATGCCACGATCGACTACGC